>OY743156.1:15060343-16310343 GCA_963555695.1 Dasypolia templi
GTTACTCTCATCAACAATTGCACTAATCTCACTTAGACAGTCAATAAAATCCGGCAAATTGTTCACAGAGTTCGTAGGCAAATACGTACTTATAACTAACACTGACCTATCGCCTGCCTCTATTTTAATGGCACAAATACGCTCACTACACTGAATCACCGACACTTCTTGAAAGGTATTGTAACGCCATAACACCGCGACGCCGCCGTAGGGGCGTCCGCGCAAAATGCCCGCCGACGTGTCCACGGCTGACGTCGCCGTGTAGCCGAACCCGCTATCAATCGTAGCTACAAAAGGTATGTCGTGTGGGAGCAGCCAGGTTTCCTGCAAGCATATCACGTCACACGTACTACACAGATCTCTGATGTCGTGGACAGCACGTTTCACATTTTTACAATTGTAACTTGCCAAGCGGTAAGACCGACTATCCATTATTTGACTTATTTGTGCCGCCAGCATAATTATTCTCCTGATTCCTGTCTCTTCTCCTGTAACTAACGAACCGTCGAAATATGACACCCGCCGGCCAGAGTTTCTCGTCCATATACATAGGTATATTACATTCCAGTACATAAAACTTATAGGCTTTATACCCTCGCAGCACTCGCATGTTTATACCTTCTAGAGATACAGTTTCCTTAGTCCTTCTTTGTATATATTGGACTATATCGCTTTCCTTAGTCGAACTATGTACGTTCGTAATAAACATCGGAATTTTCTTTTCGGCAGCCTTAAAAGAACATTCCATGTTCCTCGCTATACCGGACTTTCCCACAAATCGATATTTTTCAGTTTGCTTGCGGTGAGACACTTGCTGCCATCCGTCACCGTCGTCATTATTCTCATTTGTCATAGTGTCTCGCATCCCAACCATCGGCCGGCCGCATCGCTCTAACTCACAATGGTCCGTAGTTGCCGTCAGGTGATTAGAAGCCTGCGGTGTAGCAGCGGCCGCAGGGCTAGGTACTGATGACGTAACCGGAGCGTTCGCTGTACCGACCCGTGCGCTGTCCGGCTGACTCACCGGCGGCGGTGACGGGCTCTCCCGTCCCGCGACGCCCGTGCTCGCCTGCTCAAGTTGCGTAGCTCGCGACTGCTGCCGCTCATTTCCTTCCTCAACCGAAACACGTCTTCTTTCGTCGTCTACCCTCAATTTCCTAAATTGAGGTAAATGTGAAACGGTATTCGTTGATTCATTCGTTGAGTCGTTGATGTATTCCAGCGACAACCCCACAGGTCCACTATCTAGCCACGCTCCACGTTTTGAATTTAGTTTGAAAGCGGACGCCGTCGGTGGTATGGAGTCGTTTCTTATTCGCAAAACTTCGACCTTTAGATCTTGTACGCTGTCGGTAGTTGCATAGTTGATCTTTATGTTCTCAATTTCCGTTTTCATAACTAATATATCCTTTAGCACCTTCGAGCAATCTAGATGATCCCACAGTATTGGAGGTAACTTATCCAACTGTCGCGCAACAAACACGGGTATATCATTTGGTTCCGTAGATTTGAAAAGGCTAATAATATCCGCCAGATCACGTTCCTCCTTGCCTTTATTCTTTCGGATTACTTTTCGCTTATCCGTTGATAAGGCTTCGTATAAAAGCGTCTTGGATTCCTTTATTTCGTCACTAGTAAAAGCCGACGCACATATTCGAACTAATGTTTCCTCGTCCGCAATCGATATCTTCTGTTGCACATAACATAGCAACTCATTTACGATGAGATTGCAGCCCGTACACTTTACTAGGTTCGTCATTTTACGCGAATAGATAATGCGAACCGACAACACGCATCCTTCCTAGGTGGATGCGCGCGCGCGACTGACGCGAATTTTGAAAAGTCTTTCCGAGACATCATTGAATTTTTTTATTTTTTCTTCAACGAACGTTGGAAAGGATTCGTCAAAAATTGGGGACCCTAGGAGGTGAAGAGAGTCTCTTTCCGTAATTTTGATATTTGGTGCTACGGTACAAAATTTTGCTAAGGTAGTCTGTCTGTCAGTGGTTTCGGGAATATAAATTTCACATTTTGAAAAGTTAAGGTCTAGGCCAATAACACTGAATTTTTCTTTAAAAAAAGTTAAGTCTTTTATGACTGTGTCTACATCACCTCCTAGGGTTCCGTCATCCAAATACCATACGTTGAATTTTGAACTTAGCTGTCGAATGATTGGATTTATTGCTAAACTAAAAATGACTGGCCCAAGAGGATCACCCTGTTGGCAACCAACAGGTGATTTCAAAAGGTTGTCTTTTTTTTTTTTTTTTTTGTTTTTGGTTGTGGCAAGCGGCCTTAGCCATTGTTGAAGGTTGTCTTTATAAAGTAATTTAGAGGGGTACCTGTAACATTGATATAGAAAACTGTAAATTTTGGGTATTTCTTTTTGAACTTCTGCCAACAAGGTGTCCCTGTTAACGGAATTGAAGGCATTCTTAATGTCAACCTTAAGGATGACCTCACCTTTAGCACTATTGAGGAAAGTGGATAATGCATGTACCGCAGCCTCACAGCCCCTTTTAGACCCAAAGCCCAGCTGTAGGGGCTGAAATTTGCTGGCCAGTGTTTCGCTGTAAAAAGCACAGCAAATTTTGGCTGCGATACGACGGTAAGTGGACCCTACGGCAATGGGACGAATGCCGCCATCCTTCTTGCGCAGGGCACATAGATTTGCACCGTATAAAATATCAATGACGGCTTCGTTCACATTGCCGGAGAGCATGAGATTGATGAGGGCCGTCAGCTCCTTCAAAAGGGTCTCACCAGCCTCCCCGGCGCCTGAACACATTAAGTCCTTGAGATGTTGAGGTGTCAGGCCGTCGAGGCCGCCGGCGGAGCCACTTCGAAAGGAGTACACAGCCGCGCATACTTTTTGAGCTGTAATTTCAAGTGAGTTAGATTCCGAATGGGGTGGGTCAGGGAAGGAGAGGTCATCTGCCGGGGCGGGGTGTTTGCTCTCCAGAGCTGTAAGTGTCTCTGGAGAGTACGGCGCAACCACATCGCTGCTAAAGATGATCCTAGCCGCACTTTTGATATCACCCTCGCCTAGTTTAGACTCCACGTGGTGCAATAAGCCTCTTTGGGGGAGGGGCGCTGTTAATTTAGGGTCGAAATTTAGGGCCGAAATGTTACAATTATCTTTGATTTGTGCTGTTAACGTTTTTTTATTTGCCAATTTTTTTTGCACATGTAGAATTCTAAACGGGAAGGTGAGTAATTGCTCCCAAGCACTTATAGAGTTCTCTCGGATGGCCAGGCGTATACTACGCGCTAAACAGGAAGCCACGGATGGTCTCGCACCACGAGGAACTCTCTTTAAAACTGGAGTTGACGTTTTACTTGTTGCAAGGGTTTTCCAAAAGGGTTGAGCGGGTGAATCAGGTGTTAGGGAAGTGTGTACTGTCGGGCATGATGAAGGCACATTGTGGGGTTTATGTTTCTTCCCCAAATGTACCTTCAAGCCTCGTTCACCTTTAAAAAAACGTGCTTGGGGACAATGAGGGCATCTCACTACGGTATCCAGCGATGTGGCAGGTTGACTGGCGCTTCGTACGGCGTCACTACTGTCGTCAGTATTCAGCATAAATAAACAAAGACTGCTTACACGACTTTTCGTTCACACAATTTTAGGTAACTTTAAAATCTAAAATAATATTAAAATAACAAAATTGACATATAAAAATTGTCAGAGCTTGACTGAAGCACAATGACAGCGGCGCAGTCGCGCTGGCAGCCTGGGGCGCCGCGCCGCCTTATGACATTTTGGCGCAGCCCTGGTAACCGTTGCCGTGAGACAGCGTCGCGTCCAAAAGCCAGTTGCTGTTTTGATGATGCTGATAATAGAAAGTCCTTGCACTGTTTTCACCGCACTTATCCAGCACAAAAGTAAGGTAGTTAAATTTTGATGAAGTAGGCGTTGTGACCGTTTTTAAATGATTTATATTAAGATGACGTTTGTGACGTCCACTTTCTGTAAAGTAAATCTGTTTTGTCAGTGACTTGGTAATTAAAATCCACTACATTTTCCCTTACGTAGTGTAACGAGTTTTTTTTACACCGTTACATGTATTGATGATTGTAGTCGATTTCGGAACGATTTCTTAATTTTATTTTTTATCTGTGATACATTTCGTATGACATTTTTGGACGTCAAAATTGGACAGGTCACTTTTGCGATCTTTGTTGGTGAATGTGACATGTCTCTTGATTTTTCCTGAATGGAATCGTAACTAATCTAGTTTATAGTGGCGCTTTAATGCCCTAATCCTAAACCAAAGGACCCGTGGAATGGTCCCGGTGGATATTTCTATCCGATTTTTGGTAAGTTGCTCTTTTCGAGAGAAAATTTCCTTCGACGATGGCGGTTCGTTTGTGACCATCTTACGGTTTTTCGCAGGTTTCCTCGTCGCCTCCCTACGTCTCTTATACCAAATATCTTCACGGTACACCGAGGGAGATGCGAGTTTATATACCTGGAATAAGCGGTAAGTTTTTCGTTGGTCGATGCGTGCCCGCGTGTCCGAGTTCGGAGTGAAATCACTTCTCAGAGTTCCTTTTTGTCCACAGCCTACAATTGTGGGTGCTTATTCCACCTTTACTTCAATAAATTTCTACTGGCCTTCCACGGGGGCTGATTACCTGAGAGGTACCACCTTCCGGCTCTCGGGGTCAAGCTTCAAGTTACATATTTTTTTATCTTTTTTTTCCTATAGAACATAACAGCCTTCAGCTGCGAATTTAAAGTTACAAAGATGCAATGATGATATAGCAAGTAAACTTTATATTAATATAATTGTATACATTAGGCTAAAGGTACAATAAACTGGGAACGTTCAAGGTAGTGAGACTTTTAATCACCATTGACATCCACAGGCCCCCATCCTAAGATTAATGGTCCAATCTCTCCAACTTTATTTATCTGGCTATCTATTAATAGTGTGTCGCTCCACGGCGCCCGAAATTTAATTTCTTACAATAACATACTTTTTTTTAGGAGATCACACACACACACACACACACCTATTCTTTTAATTTTTAATATTACATTTGGCTTCCCAATTAGGGACCGTATTATCCATTACAAATTTTATTATTACATTTGTCGCTCAAGCGAACAGGGACTTGAATTTAGCTTACTTAATTTGTTATTGATTAATTGCATCTTGATATTTTGTAGTAACACATTATTGTACAATGTTGTAATTTAAAACTTAAATTCTTTGGATGTTTGCTTTTAAGTAACAAGTATTTTCTACTAACATTATTGTATTTTGTACTATTGTGTATGTTTAATGTTTATGGTTACAGCATTACTTCTTCTTTTCTCTTACAAAACCAACATTTTGTATGGTAAGACAGTTTGTTTTATCTAAGTGTCTCAACAGTGTAAATTAAGTGCGGTGAAACTTTGTTTCATATTTAATCTAAAGCAAACTTTAGTTTAACTAAGTAATCTTACTTTTAGTAACTTGAATTGATCTTGTAAATTGTTACTGCATTTTTTAAACTTGAAATTTTCATCAAAACAAACTTTGAACATATCTTTTTAACCTCAAGTATTTTACAACTTTGGAAGTTTTTGTTTCATATTTAATCTTAAGTAAACTTTGGTTTAACTTGGTAACCTTACTTTAAGTAGTTTAAACTTATCCTGTAAATTATTATTGCATCTTTTTACTTGATAGTTTCATCAAAACAAAAAAAACTTAGAAAATATTTTACACTTACCCTCAAATATTTCACTTTTTTTTAAATTTACATCTTGCTTTGCTCATCAATTTTCGTTTAGTTTATTCATGATGGCTAATGAAGACCAGTCTTTTCCGCCTATTGCTAAAGACCACATAGAATCTGATGGCGCTTGCGCAGATCCTAATGTTGCACAAACTGCTCCGGACATGATTAATTTGACAGAAGTACCACACCCTTTTGATCATAATGAAAGGATTGCACACTCTTCGTCTGCTTTTGCTTTGCACGCTCTGCCTTCATTTAGTTCTATGAATGCTTTGGTTATCTTGTGTTGGAGAATTTATTACTGAAGTTGAAGAATATTTTATACATTTTGAAGAGATTTTGTTAGTTGGTTCAAATTGTTGTATTTTGAGTTCAAATAGTCATAGACAATTTTTACAGGTAGGTTAAAAAATAAATTCTGTTTCTAGTGCTGCTTATGATTATTGGTATCATTGAATTACCTGTTACTTGTGATAATTTAACTAAAAAGATTAATTTTCTAATTACTCCTTCTTTTCAACTTGATTTCATTTTAGATTTTGCTTTTTGGTTAAGATTCGATTTGGCTTTTAGGTCTTAGCAATCCTAGTGGACGCTTAGCACGTTGGGCTGCTAGAATTTCTCAATTTATCCTTGGTATAAAAAAGTATTTATTAATTGTCAAAAGTCTCCTTGCAGATATAAGAACTTTAGAGTAGAAAATAAAGCCTTATATAAGTTTTGTAAAAGTAAGTTTGATCCTAATAGTAATCTTAATTGGAAGATAGTTATTCCTAAAGAACACATATTAGATACAATTCGTTCTAATCATGATGATATTAATTCTGGACACTTAGGTATTCATAAAACTTTAAATAAATTAAAACAACACTATTTTTGGAAAGGGATGTTTAATGATGTTCAAAAATATATTCTTGCTTGTGATACTTGTAAAGCTTATAAACATACCACTCAACCTCCTTTTGGTATTATGGTTAACACTAAAAAAGTTGATCGTCCTATGTTGATGCTTTCAGTAGACATTATAGGTATATTGCCTAAATCTTATTCTGGATATAAATATATTCTTTCAGTTGTTGATGTTTTCACTAAATACTGCTGGATTTTTCCTATGATAAATGCTACTACTAGAGTAATAAATAAACTTTTTGAAAAAGAAATATTTCTTAAATTTGGTTGTCCCAAAATAATTGTTTGTGATAATGGTACACAATTCACTTCTAAACATTTTGTAGAGTTTTTGAAGGGTTTTAACATTAATAAAATATTTTATAATACTTTATACACGCCTCAAAATAATACTGTTGAGAGATATAATAAAACTGTTGAAACTTGCATATCTTGTTTTGTCAAAGATGATCATAGAACTTGGTCTAAATATTTACCTAATATTCAACTAGCTTTGAATAATAGTGTTAATCTGGCCACAGATTTCACACCTAATTTTTTGATGTTTGGTAGAGAACTTATTTTTGATGCTTCTTTACATCGTTTTAGTGATTCTATCGATAACCTAGATGAACTGGAAATTTCCAATAGAGTTCACTATGCCGATTCTCTTAATTCTCTTGGTAATATTTTTGTTAAAGTACAATCTCATTTATTAAAAGCTTATCAGCGTAATGCTCGCTATTATAACAAAGGTCGCAAAGTCATTTCTTTTGATGTGGGTGATGTCGTGTGGAGAAGAAGTTTCGTTCAATCTCATGCACCTACTTATTTTTCGGCAAAACTTGCTCCTAAGTTTATTAAATGTAAAATTATTGAAAAGATTTCTGATAATGTTTATATTCTGAAAGACCTTAATAGGGGAACGACTGGTCGTTATCATGTTAAGGATATAATTAAATTTTAATTTGGTTTCTCATTGTTAATCTTGTTTTGATGATTTTGTTGGAAGGCCATTTTTGATAGTGTGATGCACATTGGGATGGATGATAGGTTATCGATGGTTTGAATGAAGATGTATGTTAGGTAACTTCTTATAAAATTTATTAAATCTTGATTTAACATTCAACATTACAACTTAGGACATTTTTATAAACTTCTTCAACCCACACACACACATTTTCCATATCGAAAGATCTTATTATTATATTTTTTTAAACAGTCTTGTATGCAATTTTCCTGTGTAAAATTTTGCATGCAATTCCTGAATTGGTGCCTACTACCTTTGTACGTTTTGTTTACACTTGTAGAGGTTTACCTATTTTTTTTATCATTGTGCTCCTATAGTGACTCTGTCACCCGGAATATTTCGTGGTGCACTTAGGAAGAACACAGTGATTTTTTTTTTGTTTGTGCCCGGAAAGTTGGTGGAGTTGAGCCGATCACAACATTTTTTTTTTGTTTGTGCCCGGAAAGTTGGTGGAGTTGAGCCGATCACAACATTTATTTTTGTTTGTGCCCGGTAAGTTGGTGGAGTTGAGCCGATCACAACATCTTTTTTCTTTGCATCTTTAGAGATGTGAAGGTTCTTAACTGTTTCTCACAGTTATAATTTGTTCCTGTTAGTCAGTGGCGATGGTGCCTAACTGCACTCATATATAATTTTTTGGATTAATCTCGTTAAACAGCGGCCTTTGCGCTTAACTGTACTCGAATTAATATTCCTTTTATCCTGTTACATTAAACATATACTTGCTAGTCGGCGGCTATGGTGCCTAACCGAACTCTTATTAGTATTTTTTTGTTTGTTTGTAAAGCTTTATACTTGCTAGTCGGCGGCTATAGTGCTTAACCGAATTCGTATTGGTATTTTTTTTGTGTCTTTTTAGAATTTTATACTTGTTAGTCGGTGGCGATGGTGCCCAACCGCACTCAATTGGGTATAGTTCTGTTGTATTGTTTTACAGTGTTAAGCGACTGCTGCACTTAACTGATTCTATAGTAGAACTCGGATTTAACTTGTTAGTCAGTGGCGAAGGTGCTTAACTGTACTCTTGTGGTTCTTTTGACATTATGGGTCGGTTGTGCTAGTATTTAGTCTGCACCTGTAAGTGTTGTTTGTATACACGCTGTTTATATTTCCTGTTTTTTTTTTGGGAAACTGTTCGTTTTACCTTGATCGTTGTTTTTTTGGCATAAAAGAAATTGCTTTCTTTTATTTTTTTCGGGGAGGGATGTAATGTAACGAGTTTTTTTTACACCGTTACATGTATTGATGATTGTAGTCGATTTCGGAACGATTTCTTAATTTTATTTTTTATCTGTGATACATTTCGTATGACATTTTTGGACGTCAAAATTGGACAGGTCACTTTTGCGATCTTTGTTGGTGAATGTGACATGTCTCTTGATTTTTCCTGAATGGAATCGTAACTAATCTAGTTTATAGTGGCGCTTTAATGCCCTAATCCTAAACCAAAGGACCCGTGGAATGGTCCCGGTGGATATTTCTATCCGATTTTTGGTAAGTTGCTCTTTTCGAGAGAAAATTTCCTTCGACGATGGCGGTTCGTTTGTGACCATCTTACGGTTTTTCGCAGGTTTCCTCGTCGCCTCCCTACGTCTCTTATACCAAATATCTTCACGGTACACCGAGGGAGATGCGAGTTTATATACCTGGAATAAGCGGTAAGTTTTTCGTTGGTCGATGCGTCCCCGCGTGTCCGAGTTCGGAGTGAAATCACTTCTCAGAGTTCCTTTTTGTCCACAGCCTACAATTGTGGGTGCTTATTCCACCTTTACTTCAATAAATTTCTACTGGCCTTCCACGGGGGCTGATTACCTGAGAGGTACCACCTTCCGGCTCTCGGGGTCAAGCTTCAAGTTACATATTTTTTATCTTTTTTTTCCTATAGAACATAACAGCCTTCAGCTGCGAATTTAAAGTTACAAAGATGCAATGATGATATAGCAAGTAAACTTTATATTAATATAATTGTATACATTAGGCTAAAGGTACAATAAACTGGGAACGTTCAAGGTAGTGAGACTTTTAATCACCATTGACATCCACAGGCCCCCATCCTAAGATTAATGGTCCAATCTCTCCAACTTTATTTATCTGGCTATCTATTAATAGTGTGTCGCTCCACGGCGCCCGAAATTTAATTTCTTACAATAACATACTTTTTTTTAGGAGATCACACACACACACACACACACACACACACACCTATTCTTTTAATTTTTAATATTACAGTAGGTATCATATGATATTATCTATGTAGTTTATAATATTAATCACTTTAAATTTATAATAAATAACAATTTTACTAGGACTAGCAATAAGTCGAACTGTTTGACGTTGGACGTCATTTGATAAACTGAATAATTAATAAATTACCAGTTTTGTATTCTCCTGTTCATGCTGATCCTAATCATCTGTATGATGAGTTCTTTAATATTTACTGTAAACAATTTAATTATATCTTTTTTCCCAAGACTATCTCGGTTAAAAGTAATGCATCTTTCAGTGATTGGGCTACCTTTGGTATTCATAAAAGTAGAACACGGCTTTATGAGCTGTATAATGAAAAGACTTATGTTAACACCGCTGAATTTAATTTATATGTTAGAAATTATTCAAAACTGTTTAAAAAGTTTGTGTTATGGCCAAGTCGCGTTATTTGGGTTCGAAGATTAAAAGCAGTAGTAACGTAATTATTTATTATATCTATCTTAGTATTTTGTTCTAAAAGATTGTGATATTATTTATGTGTATTTTCAGGACCACCTACACCGGATCCCTGCCGTGGGTGAGCATGGCATATCGACAGTCGTGGCGATGTGGGATGCAGATTTCAACGCGTTGCCCATGTGAGTAATAATTTTATAATATATTGTGTATTTGTAAGTATATATTGATTTATATTACATGAAAATCTTTAACTTTATAGGTCGTCACGGCGGTCGCCCCAGCCATCCACCTCTGCTGCTGCTGCTGTTGGCTCGCCATATGTTCCCTTCCCGTAAGTGTTAGAACTTGTATGCATAAACTTATATATAGAAGGTGGAAGACAGACCCTTGCCAATGAACATCAGCTGTTCGGGCAGGTGGAAGATGGATGTCCTTATTGGTCTAGTGGTCGCAAGAGCTACGGTTGAGCATGAGGTTCTGGGTTCTATTCCCAGGTTATGAAGTGTTATTGGGTTTTTATATTTAGAATTTCTTAGTAGCAGCCCGGTGTGTGGATTTGTGCACCCGGTTGATGGCAATAGGCTCGCCGCCTTTTACATGGTACTACATGGGATAGCTGTATCATTTATTTTTCTTTTCTGTCTTAGATGTGATGTTCTTATGGACGACGTCGCTATGGAGGAGGGAACTATGGTTGAGCAGCCGCAGCAGCAGCCTCAACCACGGCGCGGCGGTGCGGCGCGGCAAGGTGGTGCGGCGCGGCGAGGTGGTGCGGCGCGGCGTGTTGGGGCAGCAGGGCGCGGCGATGCAGCGCAGCGCGACGCAGCAGTGCGGCGCGGCGCATCGGTGCCGCCCTGCGTGGACGCGGAAGGGGGCGTGGCCCGGCTGCGCCGGTTGGTGACCCCCATTGGGTAAGAGGAGAAAGATTGGTAGAGGTCTATGAGAATGACGATGATATGGATGCGGGTTTGAGAGAGAAAATAATGCGTGTGGATCGACATAGGGAAGTAATGAGAGCGCGGGTGATAAATAGAGCAAGGAGATTGAGAGCAAGGTATGAGGGTGAAGTTCCGGATGACGACGACGAGTTGGAGTCCTTTTTTGCTGCGGAAGGAACTTCCAACCATTTTGAATGGTCACCCGTGGGTGACTATCAAGGTGCGAGGGAGCCATTTCTTCCTCAGCAAACTGGGGCGGTTGTCGCATCCGAAAACGCGTATGAGGCGTTTAGACAGTACTGGGATGACGACATTATGTCGCACATTGTGGCGGAGACGAATCGGCATGCCGCAACGATTGTCGAGACGTCCGTCCCATTTGCCCAGGATTGGTATGATACGAATATACATGAAATTTTTGTCCTGTTTTCCTTCTGGATGATGCTCGGAATCATCCGGATGCCCTCCATCAAGTCTTGCTTTTCCACTAATCCCCTTTTACAGACCAACATATTTAGAAAAACGTTTCCCCGCTCACGCTACGAAAATCTCTGCCGCGCATTCCATTTGAATGACTCTAGTAGCATACAGACAAACTCGACTGACCTGTTACATTCTCTTGGCCCGATCTTAGATCACCTAAATTCCCGTTTCAAGGAAACCTACATCCCATCCCAAGAAATTTGCATTGACGAATCCTTGTCTTTGTGGAAAGGAAACCTATCCTTCCGCCAGTACATCCGGACCAAGGCAGCCCGGTTCGGGGTGAAGACTTTCGAACTTTGCGAGTCATCGACGGGCTACCTTTGGTCCTTCTTTGTGTACCTCGGTGCTGGCACTTCCTACACAATACACAATGACATGAATATTTACTTTGTATAATATTATTTTATTATTTTAATTTCGTGTGAGGACTTAGTGGGTAATAATTTTATATATTTTGTCTATCTCAGTTATTCCTTTAATTTTTATATCTGGCAGTTTGAGTACTTAAAGCGGCCTACCCAAATGTCCTTTCTTTGGTATTGTTCGTCGAATCGTTGAGCTCCTTATGTTTTGAGTTGAGCTGTACGATTACTGACAAATGCGTGCACTGACTGGACAGGCCCACTCAATTTGTGTGGTTCTTTCCTCAAAAGACCGTTTCAGACATCAATCCACATGGTCTTAACATGATCTGACCAAGATTATGTCTGGACTTTAAAAGAGACTGACCTCTGAGTTTGTTTCGGCTTTTCTTCTCAGAGTAGTCAGATAGGAAACGCCGACCTCATCTAGTTTTAAAAAATGTTTGACGTGTAAAAGTGTTTGTAGAAACCCATTTACAGAAAAAAAAAAAAACATGACCTATGCCTGCGTTGTATTTGCGCACGCTCACCCACGTCATCTCCATAAGCAATATAGATCTCCACGTCGACCTTAGAATGCCAACCATAAACCAGTTTATGAAACGCTTATCCAAGCGTTTCTTTGACTGTGGCATAAAACACCCAAATCCCCTGATTTCAGCGGCCGCCCGGTATACTCCCTCCCGCATAAGCAGTATTACCCAAGGCATACCTTAATCGCCCCCGACGACTACCCTCCTCCAGGAGACCAGTAAGGCCACCAGCACTTTACACAAGCGCAAAACCCGATCGCCGTCCTACCGTCCACGCCGCCTAGGCCCGCCGCGACGCCCAAATCCATGCCCCTCCCGACCCTTGCTCGAGCCAGCCCGTGCCGTTGAGCCTGTAGCTTTAAATTCGTTCCTACATCACTCAAATCCTGATCCAGCTAGTTCCTTACTGCCCTCTTCCAGCGACGCCCTAAGCCGAGGTTCGTACCCCACAGGGGGTGAAATAAAGAACAGCCGAGGTAGAGCGATAAGTACTTCCATGTTTTGTTATGATGGGCCACTAACTCTCCTATCATTCAAACCGAAGCCAAGCAAAATGGTATATTTGTTGTCCTCATGTGACGTAGAAGGGACTGTGAACCCAACTTCGAAAAAGCTACACATTATAGAACATTACAATGCCACAAAAGGTGGCGTAGACCCATTTGACCAGATGTGTTCAAATATGTCTTGTAACCGTAAGACTAACCCGTGGCCCATGTGCATGTTTTATGGCATGCTCAATATAACAAGTATCAACTTCTACGTCATCTACTGCCATAATGTATTGGTGTCTGGAGGTAAACCACTGGCACGAAGGAGCTATATGAAACAACTGCATGCAAAACTCGTTGAACTTTGGCTAAAACGTCGACTGGAAATACCAGCAATGCCTCGTAGAATGAAAGACAAGATAAGAGACGTCTTGGGTTTGAACCATGAGAATCGCGCTGAAGGTCCAGGTCAAAATCTTGAGCAATCTGGTTCTAGAAGTAGTCCAATACTTGAAAATGCCTCAACAAGGAAAAGCTGCAGTTTGTTTTCATATAACAAATGGCGCCAATTACAGCGTGCTGTAAAGAAACGCTTAGGGGAGGTTCGCTCTGAGGGCTGGAACAAGATGCTCAGTGAACTCGAGCCCACTCATCAAGCCTTCTGGCAATTACAGAGGAAATTGCGTTCCTCAGAAGTGCTCTCTATGCCTCCTCTCATTTACCCCGACAAGAGTGTCGCTTTCGACAGTCCCGATAAGGCTGAATGTCTTGCTGACAGCCTAGAGTCCCAATGTTCTCCCAGCTCTCAACCAGTAGACCAAGCTCACCTGAACAAGGTCGACGCTGAAGTCGAACGGAAAGCCTCCCTCCCACCCGTCGAAGACCCTGATGATCCTCTGCCTCCCGTCACTCCTGACGAAGTGCACGACATCATTAAAGGGCTACACGCACGGAAAGCCCCCGGTTCGGACGGTATTACCAATAAGGTATACAAACTCCTTCCTGCCCCTCCAATAATGCTTATGACCGCCATCTTCAATGGCGCCTTGAGCAACAACATCTTCCCACAAGCATGGAAAGAAGCAACCGTCATCGGTATCCCAAAGCCAGGCAAGCCAAAGTCTGAGCCCTCTAGATACCGCCCTATTAGCTTACTCAATGTTCTCGGCAAAATCTACAAGAGGCCTATTTATAAGCGTCTCAAAGACTATGCTGAAGCAAAGAGCCTCATTCCCAACGAGCAGTTTGGTTTCCGAAGCCAACACTCGGGTACTCGCCAGGTCATATCGTATCATCGTATCATAGGTCATATCGTAGAGCACTTGTGTGCCGGTCTACAGCGTAACGCGTCGACGGGTGTCCTATTCTTCGACATAGCGAAAACCTTCGACAAAGTCTGGCACAACGGCTTGATGTACAAGCTCTACCAACTCGGGAGTGACAGATCGTCTCGTGCCCATCTTACGAGACTTTTTGTCGAATCGCACCTTCCGCTATCGCATAGAGGGTGCACTCTCGTCCCCACAACCTATTCGCGCCGGTGTCACTCAGGGTTCCGTATTTTGTCCCCTTGTCTTCACGCTATTCACCAGCGATATCCCAAAATGTAGAAAGGCTCAGCTGGCTCTCTTCGCCGACGACACTGCCGTTTACTATGATGATAAATGATAAATAATTTTATTTCTGTAAGTAGGTTTTTAAAAACACTTTTACACGTCAAACATATTTTAAAAACTAGATGAGATCGGCGTTCCTATCTGACTACTCTGAGAAGAAAGGCCGAAACAAATTCAGAGGTCACAGTCTCTTTTAAAGTCCAGACATAATCTTGGTCAGGTCATATGAATTAAAAATAAACTGAGATATAAAAAAACAACAAATCCACACTGCCTTCACATTCACTATAATTATAATATTATAATACTTTACAAAGTAAATTTTCATGTCATTGTATAGTATGTCAAAGTGTATAAAAATCCGAGAATAAACTTGGTCAGATCTTGTGAGGACCCAATTTCAAAAGTGAAGGTCTTTTGAGGAAAGAACCACACTGATTTGAGTGGACCTGTCCAGTCAGTGCACGCATTTGTCAATCATGGTGCAGCTCAACTCAGAACTAAGGAGCTCAGCGATTCGACGAACAATACAAAAGAAAGGACAATTGGGTAGGCCGCATAAAGTACTCAAACAGCCAGACCATGATTAAAACAACTGAAAGAAAAAAATTTTTTAAATACAATGACCCACATAGTCCTCACAGTCCTCACATTCACAAAATTAAAATAATATTATACTTTATACAGTAAATTTATACATGTCATTGTGTATGTAAAAAGGTACAAAATATTAAAAAAATCATAATATTAAAAATAAAAAGATTTAATAATAATTTTAGCTTAAGAAATTTGTTAAAATTATTTTTAACAAATTATTAAACACAGTTTTTATATTTTCTGAGTACCCCTACAAGCCTGAAGACCAAAAACAACATAAAAAGTAAAATGAACCAGAATAACACAGAATTTCATTCCATAAACTACCGAATTGGAGGTGACATCTGTCATGTCACCTCGGAACATGTAAATAATGAATATGTATGAAAAATAACAAATGTTGACGAGATCAGCCGCACGTCAAGCACGCCCACCACCTCCGGACTCTTCGCCCAGCTCCGCCTCGCCGCCGTCGGTATCCAGCCCCACCGTGAGTGCTGTGACGACACCGGCCGCGGTAGTTGCGTCGAGCTCGAGCGACGAGTATTTTTCCCCGCCGACGTCGCCAACACCTGTTCGTCGGCAGGGGAGAGGCCGGCCACCGAGGAGCTTGGGACTTAGGGGCCATCCGGCCCCGAGCCGGGTCCCCGCTGCCGGTGGTTGTGTGCAGCGCATGAGATGGACTCAGTCTATGAACGAGAACGTCATGCGCGCATATTATGGGTCTACAGAGGGGGGAACTCACCTCACTGCGTACCGTGATAGGATGCTGTCTCTTTTTCAGGAACTAGAACCAACCGTCAGCGTCTCGGCCCAACGACTGTCGGATCAGGTGCGGGTCATCCAACGCAATCATAGGTTGGACGATGCCGCACTTAGGCTGCGCTCAGAAATACTGAGCAACCTTATCGTCTCGACTCCGGCACAAACCCCGCGGTACAAGCGTCAACCATTGATCTACCGCGGTCCAATCATGGTGTTGAAGAAGAAGATGATAGGGTTACCACAGTAAGCAGCCAATGCAACGACCGATTGATGAGCGCACTGGAGCATGCATTTCGCGAGTATAGATCCACTTTGACCGAACTTAGACCGCGATTACCACGCCTACCTATGCCCAAAAAAATAGGGCGCTGGTGTGTGCCCTGGACTCGCAACTTAAGAATGTGTTCGAGAGCAGCGAGGATCTCGTTGATACACACTCGATCCTGTATTGCGCGGCTGTTGCGGCATGCCGTTTAGCTAACGTCAAGTTTCTAAACTGTGACGGAGCTGCTCGACCAAAACCAACCGTACCAGCCTGGCAATGGTGGATCGAGCGACGTATCGATGGGGCCAGGGTACTCATAGGCAAACTATACTGTTTCAGGGAGGGCAATACAAGACCACGAGTGATGCGCTTTGTGAGGCGGGCATTTTCGGGGACTGAAATAAGCCCTCGAGGATAAATGTCCCGTGTCACAGAGCGCATCGACTTCCTGAAACAGAAAGTTTGTGCATGGGCGAGCCGTATTCGGCGGTACAAGCGGCGGGTTGATCGATACTCGCAGAATCGCATGTTCCAGAGCGATGAAAGGTGGGTATATAGAGCTTTGGAGCGACCTGAACAAAATTTCATGGACGTGTGCCGCCCAGATGGTGCCGCCACAAGTGCAATCTGGCGCAGCATCTGGTCAGTACCCGTCTGTCACACTGAGGCTAGCTGGATGCAAGATGTCGAGCGAGTGTGTGAAACTATACCAGAAATGGAAACTGTCTTAATTACGCCATCAGACGTTGCCAGAGCAGTCCGTCCGTTACCGTTACCGAATTGGAAATCGTCAGGACCGGATGGATTGCACAACTTTTGGTTGAAATGGCTTATTAGTTCACATACTTGCCTAGCATCTCAGTTCCAGTCATCCTTAGAGTCTGGGTCGCTACCACAGTTTCTATTAACAGGCGTTACCCACCTGCTCTATAAGTCAGGTAGTCCCACGGAACCCAAGAATTATGGACCGATCACGTGTTTGTCGACGATCTATAAACTTCTTACATCCATTTTGAGAGTAAAAATTAATACACACATTGACAGTAACTCGATTATGTCTGCCTCTCAAAATGGATGTAGGAACGGGTCCCGGGGAACTAAGGAGCTACTCCTCATCGACATGACCATTAGCCAACAGGTTCGTCGCTCCCGCAAGAATCTGTCGACATGCTGGATAGATTATAAGAAGGCCTACGACTCGGTGCCACATACATGGCTTGTGAGGGTGCTGGAGTTGTACAAGATAGATGCAACTCTACGCACCTTCCTTAGTTCCTGTATGGGGCAATGGAGGACGGTCCTTCGCTATCCGGGGTGTCAACAGATCCAGGGGAATGACGAGCCTGTCTGGATTAAACGGGGAATATTTCAGGGCGACAGTTTGAGTCCACTTTGGTTCTGCTTGGCTCTGAATCCTCTAAGCTCACTGCTGGAGGATTCAGGTCTAGGCTATCGGTTGAAGAGAGGTGGTGAGGTCATATCTCACCTTCTGTTCATGGATGACTAGAAAATCTTTGCCCCCAACAAATTGCTACTGATGGAGCTACTGAAGGTAACTGAAATATTCAGTAGCGCCATCAGGATGGAATTTGGTGTGGACAAATGTGCAATCATGCATGTTAAGCGAGGTGAGATTATGGAATCCGAAGGTATTCAACTTTCGGATTCCATACACCTTAGATCCCTCTCTTCATCCGAAAGCTATAAGTATTTGGGTATGTAAGGAAGCGTTAGGCATCAACGTTATTAATATGAAGCAATCGTTGAAGGAGCGCTTCTTTGGCCGCCTGAAGAAGGTATTAATTAGTCTTCTTTCGGGCGGAAACAAGGTGCGCGCCTTCAACGGTTGGGTCATGCCGATTTTGATGTACTCTTTCGGCATACTCAAATGGACCCAAACCGAACTCGACGCCCTGGATAGGCGGGTACGTACACTTCTGACCGCAAACCGGATGCATCACCCACGATCATCGGTGATGAGACTGTACATTCCGCGAAAGTGCGGGGGTCGAGGCTTTTTAAAATGCGAAGACCCTCCACAACCGCGAGGTGTGCAGTCTCAGGGAATATTTTTTTAAAGCCAAAATGGGTATGCACCGTGATGTGGTCGCAATGGACAAGGGGCTTACCCCGCTCTCCATGGCTAAAGGGAACTGGCACAAACCTGTAGTACTTACTTCTGATAACCGCAAGGCGGTTTGGCAAAGCAAGGAGCTTCACGGGCGCTTCTATCGGGCTCTTCATGAGCCTGATGTAGATTTCCTAGCGCCCGTATCCTGGCTACGTTTTGGTGACCTTTTCGGGGAAACTGAAGGTTTCGTCTGTGCAATTATGGACGAAGTTATCTTGACGAATAACTACCGGAGACATATTATGAAGGACGGGACGGTTGACGTGTGTCGGGCATGCCACCGTCCAGGTGAATCCATCAGACATACTATCTCTGGTTGTTCTCGTCTGGCTAACGGCGAGTACTTGCACAGGCATAACCAAGTAGCCAGGATTATTCACCAGGAACTTGCTTTGCAATATAAACTTGTGGATTCTGAGGTACCGTATTACAAGTATGTGCCCGACCCAGTTCTCGAAAATGACCATGTCACGTTGTACTGGGATCGGTCTATCAATACTGATAGGACTATTATCGCAAATAAGCCTGACATAGTAGTGACTGATCGATTAGCGCGCCGCACAATGATTATCGATGTTACCATTCCACATGACGAGAACCTCGTGAAAGCTGAGCAAGAGAAACAAATTAAATATCTCGACTTAGCACACGAGGTTGTTGACATGTGGAATGTGAGCTCAGCTGTCATTGTGCCGATTGTGGTATCGGCCAATGGCCTGATGGCAAAAAGTCTCGAACAACATTTCTCGAGGCTTTCGTTAGGCGGGTGGATCAAGGGCCTGATTCAGAAGGCAGTAATCCTCGATACGGCTCGCATTGTGAGGAGGTTCCTGTCTCTGGAGCCCTAACCACCAGTAGCTTGGACCCTGCTCCCGCTACCGGCGGACCACAATTTTTCTTATTTTTAAATGTTTTTTTTTCAAGTTGTTTTATAAAAATATTTAAAAATGTAGCAAAATAAGGATAAAAATAAATAAACGACAAAATAAAAAAATTAAAAAAAATTCCAAAATTGTATTAAATATCAAGATTGTCTGTGTAAATTTATTGGAGCAGCTCAATCCCAAGCCTTCCTGTCCTCAATATAGTCTTTGACAGTATAATAGGCTTTCTGGCATAATTTCCGCTTTATAAAAGATTTGAATTTATTAAGGCTTAGTCCTTGAATGTGGCTAGGTAGTTTATTATAAAACATATACATTGACATTTAAATGAGCTAGCTACCTATAATACCGTTTTACGCAGACATGCCAGAAAAATGTTATACGATGTGTACTGTTTCATGGAGAAAGAAACTGAAACTGAAAAAGAGAAGGTACAGCGGACTGCAGGAAGTTAGACGTATAGTCAAGGAAGGTAGAAATTCCGAATTCATCACTGTCTTTAGGACACCGGGAAAAAAGAGGAATAAAACAAAGCCGATTACAGAGATCGACATTTTTGATAAGAACCTGTATCCATAATTAACACATTACAAATAATGAGCTGCCCTCAGTAGAAAAGCTAAGGAAAAAACTAAGAGATGACATCAACTTTAATGGGTCGCAGTCTGCTCAGTATTTTGAAAAACCTAGGCTTCCGGTGGAAAAAAGCCGAAAACAAAAGAAAACTTTTGATTGAAAAATCTATCATTAGATTACTACGGATAGAGTTCCTTAGAACTCGGAAACTATTATTAAATATAGGGAAGAAGGAAGACCTATTATTTACACAGAAGAGTCGTATGTTGATTCATCTCATTCAGGTATGTAACAATTAAATTACTTGACCGTCACTGGAAGCTTTATATTGAGAGAGCATATCCGTTTCCGTCGATTTCTTACCAGTTTTAGTACTTGTTTAACCAACGCAGTGGCGCCACCTGGTGGTTGCTTGCCATTTTAGTTTCATAAAATGTAACAAGCTACTTTTTGTTCATTGGCGTTTCGTTCTCCGTCGAAGCATATTGGCGCATCGGTTCACGACCGATGCCAAAAAATACACCATAGTTTTTCAATACGTGGTCATACTTTTAACAGTTTTTCTGTTCGGATCACTATCTTGGAAATTATTAGAGTAAATTTAACATTTCGTTTAGCCCTTTTTTTAAATAGTGCTGTTTAAAGGTAAGTACCCTACTTTGTAAAAGTAAGTGAACATTACATTGAACGGTTTTTTCCGTTCGGATCACAGTCATTTCTAAATTTGTGTTTTAAAAACATTTTTTTTAGTGAGTCAAGAAGGCTTAATATTTGATACGGCCTATCTAACGTAACTTTTATTACGATAATGGATGACCACGTTAATGTTTCGGCTGCCGAGCCACAAGCTGTGGCCGGCCCGAGTGGAAAGACTCGGAAAAGGGACTTTAGTTGCACTAGCAGCAGCACGACTAGCAGCAGCTCTTCAAGCTCGTCTTCTCCAAAACGTGGCAAGCGGTCGCGCCGCGCACGCCGCAAGAAGAATAAGCGCGCCCAACTGTCTAACTCGACATTGGACAAACTTATAAAGGAAGTCAGTGAGCTACGCCAACATGTTTTTGCAAATAATATGCATACTGCTTGCCATGATGGGGTATCAGTTTGTTCTGGGGTCAGTGGGGAACTATATGGGCAACATAATACTGACGAACAGTGCCCTGATGTTGAAGGTCAAAACTCAAATTTAGACTTCACTTTTGATATCGAGACAAAGCTTAAGGAACCATCAGTTCCGAAAACTCCTGATAGTTTTAAAAAAATGCTACTAGATGTCCAGCGCTTCGGTAGCACATCTTGGTCTGAAGTAAGGTATTCTGATACTCAAAAGCTCTACAATCACACCCCAGGTTTCGTAGACTTAGACACAAACGAAGAGATAAAAATGTATGATACCTTACGTCACTTGACACATGCTGATAAATCATATGCAGCAATTACTTTTTGCATCCTAAAACAAAAATAATCATTGCAAGAAGCTATTCGTTATCTCCTTTTGTGGGCTAAAAATACAGAAGTCAACTTTGATAATTTAAGCGGGAAGGTTGAAGAATTATTTCAAAAAGGTGATTTGCAGAGAATCTATTCAGACTTGTTACAATTAGTTTGTGGCCATCGAGCCGAAAGTATAGAAATGCGTCGAGAGACAATTACTAGTCAAATTTGAGATCCATTAGTTAAAGCATCTTTGAATAGAATTCCCCCATCATCTTCCTATTTATTTAGTCCCGAGTCTTTCACGACAGCATTAGAAAAGGCCGGAGGTGTACGCAAAGCTTTTTGGCCTCCAAAAACTGATTCACATACTAGATCTAATCGATCTAACCGCCGCCCCTCGCGGGGGCAAGGCGTACATAAACCTGTAGTTCCATCGCGTGAAGCTCAATATTTCTGCCATGAACCAGGCATACCGATGCACACGCATGCCTATGACAACTCACCCTCGCGGGGTGGACATTTTCGCACCAATTACACAAACAAAGGTCAGAGTCTGCCATCCTTTCAATCCGATCAATATACTAACAGCAGAGGTTCATCTCACAACCGAGGCTCGCGGCCCGATCGTGCAAGTAACCGAGGTCGAGGACGTTCATACCCTCCAAAAAGCTCTAGAGCGACCCATAAGCGATACAAGCAATGACTCGAATCGTTTTCGAGCAGGTCAGTTAGCGCACTACCACTCGAAATGGAAGGAGATGGGGGCACCAGAAATTGTTCTAAAATTAATTCAGGGCTATCGCATACCATTTACCCAGAAACCTCCTCTGGTGTACCCAAATATAATCAATGGTCCTTTTCAAACACCTGTCTCGAAAGAAATGTCTGCAATAATAAGCAAAATGAAATCTCAGGGCATTCTAAAAGTTGTTCAACTCTCACCAAGTTTCATTTCCCCGCTATTTTTGATACCAAAACCCGACGGATCTGCCCGTCCCATATTCAACCTGAAAGCGTTAAACGAATTTGTACAGGCCCAACCATTCCACCTTATAAATATGTATCGCATCCCGGACTTTCTGCAACCACAAGACTGGATGTGCAAAGTGGACCTATCACAAGCATATTTCCACTTAAGAATGTCTAAATCACACAGGCGCTTCCTTCGCCTTGTATACAATCAAGAACTGTTAGAGATGACCTGTCTTCCGCTCGGCTTGAGCACTGCACCCAAAACCTTTTCAATACTAACGAATTGGGTTGCTCAAATATTACGAGAACGCTGGAACATCCGAATAATCGTATATCTGGACGACTACTTAATGGTACATCAAAATGTACACGTTCTTCGAGATCATGTCGAGCTCACATTGAACACATTACAAAATCTTGGTTGGCAAGTAAATTACGAGAAATCTGTTCTTTGTCCTCAAAAGACTATTACATATTTAGGAATATTGTGGAGTCCCTGGGACAATACAAAATCCCTGCCAAAAGAAAAAACTTATTCATTAATCAAAAAAGTGAGTCATATTCTCGAGCGAGGAATAATAACTCTAAAGGAATTGCAGAGAATAATAGGACTCCTGAACTTTGCCAGTTATGTTGTTCCTCGAGGCCGGCTCAATCACCGGCAATTATTAACGTTCATGAACTCGCTACCAGACCTTTTATCGAAATCCTACCCACTACCACAAAGTGTTCGAAAGGAACTGGAATGGTGGACTCTGAATTGTCAGTCGTCAACACCTGTTCATTACCCTCCGCCGGTAAACTTCCTGACAATAGATGCATCAAACCAGGGTTGGGGAGCTCAACTGAACAATCTGGCGGTATCGGGCAGTTGGTCTCAAGAGGAACAGACATTGCACTGCAATCAAAAAGAAATGTTAGCCATATTTCGCGCCGTTCGAGACAATGCTCATCTGCTCTGCAACAGCTCGATCCTGATACAATGCGACAACAGGACTGCTGTCAGTTATTTAAGGAACGAAGGAGGTACGAAATCATTACCCCTAATAGAACTAACCTATCAAATTCTCAATTTACTAGACCAATTTCAAATACACTTCAGCATACACCATCTCCCAGGCAAGTACAACAATCATGCCGATCACTTGTCACGCTTTCGCCAACCTCCGGAATGGCACCTAATGCCAGTCTGTACGGAAATAGTGTTTGCAAAGTGGGGAACCCCAATAATAGATTTGTTCGCCTCAGCCACAGCTCACGTAGTTTACAATTACGTATCCCGAGACCTGAGAGACCGACAAGCACTATTTCACGACGCATTCAGTGTCCCATGGAACTATCCACTCGCATGGGTGTTCCCACCTCCGTTCTTAATCCCAAAAGTCCTAACACACCTCAATCAATCAACGGGAATATTTTTAATAGTAGTACCTCGATGGGAGAAGGTATTTTGGCGTGCAGACCTCAAAATCCGAGCGCTAGCACCACCTCTAACTCTGAAAAACTTACAGACGCACCTGGTCGACACATCGACGGGACTACCACCACCACAAGTGGACAAAATCATCCTCGAAGTCTGGAAATGTGGGGGTGGTCCGAAGCGATAGAAACATGGACCGCTGAACAACAGTTATTGCTAAAGAATTCCTGGCGTAAGACTACCTTGAAAACATACGAGGTGGCTTGGAAACGTTGGACTTCCTGGTCTTTATCTAAAAACATTGACACTAATAACCCTACAGGTACACAATTAGCCCAATTTTTATCTGATTTGCATCTAATTCATAAATTATCATATAATACAATTCTTTTACATAAATCTGTCGTTTCCACTTTGTGTAATGTTGAAAGATCAAGTCAATTAAGTTCACATGTTCTTGTAAAAATTGCACTGGAAAATCCTAAAGCTCATAAGCCACCAATTTGGGATGTTAGTAAATTAATTACCTTTCTAAGCAATTACACTGTAGACATAGACAATCCCTTTCAAATATCACGCCATACTGCAACTATATTATTGCTTTGCTCAGGTAGACGCATACATGACTTAACACTGCTTAGAGTTGATCCTGATCATTATATCAGATCAGATGAAAGTGTTATATTATGGCCTCAATTTGGTTCGAAAACAGATTGCAGTAATCACAGGCAGTCTGGCTGGAAACTTCTTGTAAATCCTAACAATTGCAACCTAAATCCTATATTCTGGATAGAAAGAACTACAAGGTTATTAAATGAAAGACGTAATGCAGCAAAATCATTTAATTTGTTTATTACAGTTAGAGGTGTGCCAAAGCCCGCTTCACGCACCGTCATCGCAGGCTGGGTAAAATCCCTATTCAAGGAAGCTGGCATCACAGCACCTCCAGGAAGTACACGATCTGCAGTAGCCTCTAAAAGTTGGCTAGAAAATCATCCCCTTGACGAAATCCTATCTCGAGGAAATTGGAAATCGGCTAATACATTCCAGAACTTCTACAGAAGAGAAGTCTTAAGAAGTGTTGATTCAAATCTAAATGTTACACAATTGTTTAATCCGATTAATTAACTCTGAATAATAGCTGTAATTTGTTATTGTATTTTTTGTAATTATATCACCAACAGATAAATTGTACCTTTTCACAAGACTGTGTAATAAATGTACTTTCTGATGACATAAATTGTGTTTAAATCTAAGATTTCATATCACATTGGCGTTATCATAACAGTGGCGACACCAGGCGATAACAAACAGGTCTCAATATAAAGCTTCCAGTGACGGTCAAGTAATTAAATAGAAGCGTTTTACCTGAAATAAAACGCATATTAAAATACTTACCTCACTGGAAGCTTTATCTTTACTTCTGCCTGGTTATATTGAGCCAATGAACAAAAAGTAGCTTGTTACATTTTATGAAACTAAAATGGCAAGCAACCACCAGGTGGCGCCACTGCGTTGGTTAAACAAGTACTAAAACTGGTAAGAAATCGACGGAAACGGATATGCTCTCTCAATATAAAGCTTCCAGTGAGGTAAGTATTTTAATATGCGTTTTATTTCAGGTAAAACGCTTCTATTATAATACTTTGTTCTCGCATTTTTGTGCCCTGTTAAATTGTCAGGACTTTACGAGAATACAGATACTAATGAAAGCGTGGTAAAATGGATCATTAAAGGGGCTTAAAAAAAACATTTCGAAAGGGCAACGATTTGTCATAGTGCATGCTGGATCCGAAGCTGGATTAGTTCCCAATGCACTGCTCTTATTTAAAGCTGGAACAAAGTCGGGGGATACAACATGAATTATAATAACTACACCAAGTGCACGTTTCGCAGCCAACTAATACCGAACCTGCCGCCAAATTCGGTATTAGTAATAGACAACGCATCGTATCATAACAAGGAGCACGATCCTGCACCTACCTCGAATGTCAAGAAAGCGGACATGCAGAGGTGGTTGGCGGAAAAGGGCATAACATACGAGGAAAGTATGCTCAAACCTCAATTATACAAATTGATAAAATTGTACAAACCACAGTACAAAAAATAGGGTATTGACCAAATACTTGCAGAACACAGCCATAGTGTTCTGCGATTGCCGCCCTACCATCCGGACTTAAATCCTATAGAAATGGCATGGGCGGCAATTAAAGGTTATGTAGCCAGAAAAAATATTACATGGCATGTGACCAGTGCAATGGAGTTAGTTAAGGAGAAAGTTTAATTAATGGGCGCCGATAAATGGTCAAAATTATGTGGAAAAGTAAAAAAAATTGAGTCTGAATACATCAAAAGCGGTCATATAGTCGACACAGTCACTGAAGACGACGAAACGCATCTACAACGGTGACAACAGCGACTCCTCCAGTGACGAGAGTGAAGATAGTTTTGTCGAGGATGAGGAGCCAACTCCTTCCACCAGCTCAGGTGGTACTTCTAATTTGCTAATTAAATTAACTGATAGTGACGACGAGTACACATCATTTTTAACAGTAGTATTTTTTTAAAATAAACTTTAAATACTTTTAAATGCATATATTTCATTTATAACAACCTAATAAATGTCACGAATTCCTCTCCTTTCTTTATTAACTTAACTTCACGATTAAAATTAAATAATGGCAATTACCATTGAATAATGAAGCGTATTATAAGTGACCACTTTTTTGTTCTACTAAGTGCATGATGCGCGAACTTACCCCCACTACGCTAAAACCTAGCCAAGTTACGTGCCGGGGACTACTATACGAAAATATAATACCATATTACTCAATAACATAGATTTCGGCATAATTAGGTATCTCAGGCGTGAGCCATTTCTGTTTAAAACTGATAGTTCGCGTTATTATCGCGGCACCAACGCCTCCTTTGTTTTTTTCTAAGGCTACCCGCCATCTTGATCTTTCACTTTGGGTAGGCATTTTACTCTATAAAAATGGAAGATTTCGAAATAAAAATTAGATTAAAAGAAGCCAAAAACCAGGCAATTCATGAACGTCTCTTTATGATGTTTACAAAAATGATTCTACTTCGGGTACACTTCGATACACGGAAACATTTACGGCAGACACGGAAATATCGTCTACAATCAGGTAGGAACTCAGTTCTAATTTGGACCAAATAAACATTTTAAACCTTAAACTAGACCCCAAATATAAAATAGATAACAATACTTTCACTCACAACTTTCGACAGGGTTTATGCCCGTGTAGAAAGGTAGTGGTCTCATGTCGCGGCAAGTAAGTCAGCGACGCAGACACATTCTCAGAACAGTACGTCACAATATAAACTTTTAAGAGGCAAAATACAAAGCAGGCACATAATCCGGAAAATATTTTTTACAATAAATACTCAACTGTGACGTTTTTTCAGCGACAAGATCACAATATTACACATGTTAAATATGGTACATTTTTGAATTTTTTGTATTTTTTCGTTTATATTAGGAATAAAGCATTAAAAACAACTCATTGTTTTTCATACTTAATGCCCATTTCAAGCCAGAGCACCCTTTCTTAGATAACGGCAGAAGGGGTTCACATCGGAGTCGAGTCGACGATGAAGTACCTGAGACTCGTCCACGACAGCCGGTGGAGCTTTTCCGACGTTTGGCTCCTAGACTGGAGCGCACTGGGGCTGCCTTGAAGCGGCACCTGCCCAATCTAGGGGGTCCAAACCCTCCTGCCGGAGGCTCTACGCAAAAAAAAAACACAATTCCACGTCATCAATTCTATTCACCTTCGACGTTAATAACGAGCGAACATTTTGGGTTCTATTACAAAAGTGTCAGAAGCTTGCACCTGAATTATTTTTTAAAGATTCCAATTCAATATTAATGCACGCTTCACTACGAGGGTCTCCAAAATGTTGAATCAGCAATTCTTTAAATGCAGACCATGTAACAATATCTTCGCGTTCCGATAAGAGCGCAGCTGCATCCTCTTTCAGTCTACTGGTTAAAACATAAAGATTTTGTTCCGCAGTGCCCTTAAATCGATCAACCACGTACTGACATTTTCTCAAATATAAGTTTAACTGTATTTTATCACCATTATACAGTGGGATTAATTGTACAATTTAGTCTGGTATTTGTTCAACTGCAAATGTTGTTGCCGTCATCATGATTATAGATTAATGACTGTTCAGAGGCAGCAACTCGCTTTAAATAATCTTATAACAATTCAACACACAGCGGGAGGGAATCCGGTCACTAGCGCTGAGGGGGTTACTAGGGGAAAAAGGGACCACACGCTTCAAAGGAAAACAAAAAACAATGGAAGTACCGGCTGCGCAGCAGCCGGAGAATCCGCCACGTTCCCTTCGGGAACGTCAAGCTCCCATTCGTATTCTGCGGGGGGCAACAAATGTCTTCCGAGCCGAGGAGCCTCGTCGAGTAATGCGCGGTGGAGCTCCGAGCAAATAACCCGGCAAATGTCAAAGGAGCCGGCCACCGGGAGGCGCAAACAGGAACGGCACAGCATGGGCAAGGCCAGCCCGTGGCTGCCGAGCACCGGGTTTTGACACTGGTGCGGCGTGAGCTGGCTGCCTTTCAGAGTCGGTTTTCCGGTCTGGAGGCCATTGTCCTGCGCCCTCCGCTAGCGGCGAGCCATTCGGCCTCGGGGCAGCGAAAGGCGGCGTCGTATGCCGCTTCCGCGGCCAAACTAGGGTCCTCGGGGCAGAACCAAAGTGGGGCCGTGGCGGGCCCGCCCCTGGCGAAATCTGCGTCGCCCCAGACCAGGAAGGGTGGGGTGGCTGCACAGACGGCGTGGGCCCCAGCCCTGACGGAGAGACGGCCGCCCCCGCCTGCTAAACCGCCTTCAAAATCTCCTCCGACGCCGCACAGTGTAAGATGTTTAAAATCTAGTGGTACAAAATACCTTTAAAACAAGAATGGAAGTTCGACGTAAAACCCCTTCATAATGAAAGCTAATTAGCTTATCGATGCAAATATCCAAGTATAGGAACAATAGGCGTGCACGTGTTCTATTATCTGTACCTCGAACACAGGTTACGGCGTGTTTCTCTCAGAGCGGATCTGCAGTTGTCACTTACCGCTTCATTGTGAAGGTTCTGACTTGAAAATTCGTGCATATATTACTTGTTTTTGTAATGGAGCAAATGTCTTCAGGTTTGTGGAATACATTGATATATATTTTACGTTACCATATTCAAAATTTAATGTCAGTAGGTAACTGTGAAGTTAGGATGATTATTTTACAAAATCTTTCGAAGTAGTTGTATTCCTTAGAGTGCGAAAACTTTTGTACGCCTTTGTACGTCATGATAACATTTTTAGTATGTCAATTAACCCTTAGTGGATTAAACTAAAGTAGAAGTAGCTGCGTTTATTTGCGGTTTTGAAAATTATGTTCGTTTTTACAGAGAGACAACTGACTATGTCAAGAAAAGAACTTTTTGAAAAGTTGCAAGATTCATACAATACTT
Organism: Dasypolia templi; assembly: GCA_963555695.1. Classification (NCBI taxonomy): domain Eukaryota; kingdom Metazoa; phylum Arthropoda; class Insecta; order Lepidoptera; family Noctuidae; genus Dasypolia; species Dasypolia templi. The sequence continues at coordinate 15,089,640 of OY743156.1, forward strand.
CCGGACGGATTAGATCTAAGCCTGAAAGTGTGCTTCTGGAGTTTCTCAAGACCAAATTCAGTCTACAATATTGTTCAGAATCAACTTTGAAGGAACTAAACCGAACTATACATTCATTTGTCATCGGTTTTAATAAACGATGGAAACAGTGTCACCGCAACAAGAAAAACTTTTTAAATAATCACAATCAGTGGCTGAACAGCACTATAGTTATTAGCAACCAAGATTTACCCGGTACCAGTGGAGAACAGAGCACAAAGAAAGCTGGAAGACCAAAAAAAGATTTTAACTCAAGCAGCTCTAAGACAAAGCAACGTAAATTAAATTCATTGATTGAGGAAAACTCACTTAGCGAGTTAACTCACGCCACCAGCGCTAAGTTGAGAAAATCGGGAAAAAGAGATGCTGCTTTTATGGTGAGTGAGTTGGTCACAACTCCTACAAGAGCTACAAAAGTAAAAAAAGCTTTTTATCGTAAGACAGAGGTGCCTAAGTATTCTGCTGATGAAGCATTAGCTTTAATTAATGCAACAAAGTTGAGCTTTCGGAAATATCAAGCTATCCGAAAATCGGCTCTTGGAAAGGGTTTAAAGATTTATCCCTCATACGAAGAAATAAAGAAAGCTAAACAACTTTGTTATCCACCCAAGGATGAATGCAAAATTGACGAGGCATTCGCTGAAATCAAGTTGAAAGCCATCGTGGATCTAACTGTAAAGCGGCTATGCATTGTGCAGAATGAAGTTCTGCAGTCTCTTTATGATGAAGGGCAAATTAATGTTCATGGTATTACAATGATCTTCAAATGGGGATGTGATGGAAGTGGTGGACAAAGTCGATACAAACAAAAAGCCAACGAGGAGACATTTGAGGACTCAAATGTTTTAGTGACATCTATGGTGCCTCTACAGCTATTTGGACTTGACAAACATGAACAAAAGGTTGTAATTTGGCAAAATCCGCAGCCGTCTTCCACGTCATATTGCAGACCCATAAGATTTAGATTCACTAAAGAAAGCGACAGTACAGTTTTAGAAGAGTTTCAAAATGTGCGGAACCAAATAAATGAACTGACACCAACTATCATTGAAATTAATGAAAAAAAGCTACAAGTTTTTCAAAAATTTGAAGAAACTATGGTGGATGGAAAAGTCTGCAATATTTTGGCCAAAAACAGAGCAACACAGAAATGCTACATTTGTCTAGCTACATCGAAGCATATGAATAAACTGGATGAGATTAGGCAACGTCATTGCGACCAGCAGGCATTTTCATGGGGCCTATCTACGTTACATGCTCAAATAAGATTGATGGAATGCATCTTACATATCGGTTATCGATTAGATGAAGAAGTAAAGAAATGGCAATGTCGAACACCAGAAGAAAAAAAAAGGGTTGCAGACAGGAAAAAATATATAATAGATCGCTCCTTGACACCCCCAAGCAGGGAGGAGGTAACACCAATGATGGTAACAGTGCAAGACGATTTTTTAAGAATGCGTTTGTTACATCAAATATAACGGGAGTAGACCAAAGACTAATTGAAAGGTTTTATGTTATTCTACGTACCTTAACAAGTGGTTATGAAATTAGCAATGATGCATTTAAAATGTATTGTGATGAAACGGCAGACTTATATGTTGCATTGTATGATTGGTATCCTATGCCCGTAACTGTTCATAAAATATTGTTACACGGGCCTGAAGTTATCAAACATTTTTTGCTTCCTATTGGGCAAATGTCGGAAGAAGCACAAGAATCCAGACACAAAGAATTCCGAAAATTTAGACTGGAAAACGCTCGTAAATCTTCTAGAATGCTAACAAACATGGATCTCTTACATAACCTTCTGATATCTTCCGACCCACTAATCACTAGCTTGAAACTAGTGGAGACAAAGAAAACGAATGCAGCTCTTCATCCTGAAGTTCTTAAATTAATAACAGCACCTACAAGCTCCACCGGGCCTGAACGAAATAGTGATAGTGACGGCGATGACGATACTGACCAAACCGGTAGTAGACAAAGCAGTGATTCTGATGATTAAATAACGATTTAGCGTCATTAATAGCTTAAATGAATAAAAACTATAATTATATGTTATTTCAAGACAAAACAATTATTTTATTTGCAACATAATAATTTTGTCCCGCCAGATTTGCAAAATCTTACACTGTGCGCCGAATGGCAAATAGTCGGGGAGAAGGGGAAGGCGGGTAAGGCAGCAAGGACGGCCAGAAGAAGGCAGAGCTCCGCTCCGTGCCCCGAAGTCCGCAGCTGTAGTTATCACACTACAGCCGGAAGCGGAAAAGAAGATGACCTACCCTGAATATATATAATATTAATATTCCCTGAATGCGGACGAGGTCCGAGTATCCAGGCCCACCAAGCGCGCTGACATGCGTATCCTGGGCCTGGACGACTCCGTGAAGGAGGAAGAGATCGTGGCTGCCGTCGTTAGGACTGGGGGGTGCTCTGCCCAGCAGGTAAGGGCATGCACCATTCGTCCCGACTTCACGGGGATGCAATCCATTACGGTGAGCTGACCCGTGACGGCGGCCCAAAAAATTGCCGGGGAGGGCCGAAGGCTTCTGGTGGGCTGGGTTTCGGCGCAGGTGAAGCTGCTGGAGCTCAGACCTCTGAGGTGTTTCCGCTGCCAGGTGGGCAACCACGTGGGGGTGAAAATGCACATCGGAGGTGGACCGCAGCGGTCACTGCTTCCGTTGTGGTCAGCCCGGTCACAAGGCCGGCTCGTGCAATGCCGCGCCGCACTGCTTCATATGTGCGGCAGTTGGCAAGCCGGCCGATCACCGGGTTGGGAGCGATTAGTTGACTATAATATATTCTATTCAATAGGGACGGATGCTTCAAATCACGGAAATATAAAAATGGTTCCACGGGTAATAAGATATTTTACCCCAGAAGATGGTTTGAAGCACTACCTTTTGGACTTTTACAACGATGCTAAAGAGAGCTCTGGTCACATATAAAAAAAAAAATTGAAAACATTTCCAGTTACTCAGCTGACAATGCTAACGTACATTTTGGTCGTTTTAATTCGGTGTACACTCGTCTCAAGAATGAGAATGATCATCTACTCGAAGATGTTTGGCTCATTTAGTTTTCAACACCCTATTGGGAAGATGGAATTTGACGTTGAAAGCTTTGTAACAAAAACGTTTACATATTTTTCCAGCCATGCAACAAAGTGCGACACGTGGACTACACGAATATGTCACACTGCCTCCCTTAAAAACCAATAACTCGCTTTTTGTGACGTTGAGCCCATGATTCATCGCATAATTTTCGTATATAGCGATCAGTCGCCTCAGAGCACCGATCGATGGGCTCAGCAACACCATATCGTCAGCATAACTAATATTGCTAATGCACACCCCCCATCAATACGACGTCCGACAATGGTACTGCCCAAGCCCAAGGATCAGCTGGTTCATGTATAAGTTGAAGAGCCGGGGTGGGCTGAGTCCCCCCTGCCTCACCCCGCACTCCAGTCGATACACGTCCGACTGCGAGTCAACCCACTTCACGCTATTGTTTTGACTATTATACCAGTAAATAGTGTCAATATTTAAGTACTGGTATAGTAGTCAAAGCAATAGCGTGAAGTGGGTTGAAGTGGGTTGAATATTGGGTATTAAAACTTGGATAGACAGAAACGCATAGGCCAGTGAAAATTAAAACACACCTATCGAAAAAGAAAATTTTAGTAATGAGAAGCTGTTTTTAAAGCTGTCACAGATATCCACTAAAACTCCGTCCATCAAATGTAGATAAGTTAGAACAAAAGACACAAAGCAGAAGATCATCTCATTCATCATATTCATCATTACAGAGCAACAGATCAGGTGATTTTTCGCCTGCTTCGGACGATGATCATGAATGTAAACATTCACTACAAGGGAGACAAAAAATACAAAATGTAGTTTAAATGTTCATTGTTCGTTGCCGAGATTGCAATATTCTCGTTAATCCGTTACTGCATCTTCTACATCCAGTTCATCTGATTCTAGTACTTCATCATCAGATTCGGATTCAGATAATAATGAGACAAATATCATATCACCACCTGTCTGTCAAACGTAGATGTTATGAAGTATATGTTTCTGTCTTCCTCTGATGAAGATGTACAAAAGGAAATGAAGATGATCAAGAACCGTGCATTATACCTTCCACGTCCCATTCATCGCCAACAATTATTTCCCACACGCCAATTGTGACTAGATTTGACACGGCCCTTTGTCGTGCGGGAGACCAAAACCAGCAAATTGCCTTAAACGAAATTAATAATATAGAACTAAAAAATCCTTTAACATTACGTGAACTTGCATTGAAATGTCTTAATCCTGATCGCAATACAGGAATAACAACTCCTGATTTTGAAAATACTTCCACTTCAAACACTTGCCGTGGTAACAAAAAATATTTAGCGAAAAAAATTTGGAACTTGGGACTCGCATACTCTTCTGCTTCAGTTAGACATAAAATTGTTGCTTGTAGGCAACTTTAAAGAGACTTGCAATGATCGCTGTCGCTTGAAATGTTCCGAAAGAATTTCTCAAGAAAATCGCGACATATTTTTTAAAAGCTTTTGGGAAATGGGCTCATTGATGTGTCAAAGAGATTTCATTCGCAAAAATATGACTGAGGTAAAACCAAAATACCAATATAAAAAGATTGATAATAATTGGTTACCTAAACATGCTTTTTACCTGACGGTGAATAATGAGCAACAGAGGGTTTGTAAAATATTTTTTTTAAACACATTAGGTATCAATGACAGACCCCTACGCACTGTGTTAAATAAACTCAATAATGGAGTAGTAGAATCAGAAAAAAGGGGAAAACATGATAATCACGGCACAAAAATTTCTGAAGAGCAAATAGCAATAGTAGAAAAAACACATTGATAAAAATCTAGGATAGAAAGCCACTATTTAAGAAAACAAACTACAAGAGATTAGATAGATGGCGGAAAAAGAAAAAATGTGACGGACCTGTATAATGTTAACAAACAAGACTGCATTGCGAAATAACTTAAATTACATGAAAATTCATACATTCCGAAAAATATTAGGATACAATGAGGAATAGTAGGATACAATGAGCTTAAGGGTAAGGAGGGGTCTTGCACTCACCTCTTATATATTTAAGTTACTGAGGGGGAAGGTGCATAATACAGTTATTTTAGGGCAGGTGAGTCTATGTGTTCCGGACAGGTACGTGTGGCGTCGACGGCAGCCGCCACTGCTAGTGGAACCGCGCGCTAGGACCAACCTGCTAAGGGAGGCGCCGCTGACGCGTGCGCTTCGCACGCTCAACCTCATAGCGAGGGAGACGGACTTATTTTGTTGTTCTCGGAGTGAATTCACAAGGAATGCATTGTATATAATTAGTTATAGATGTTAATATAGTAAATTAAATAAGTTGCACATGTATCGCATTGGGAGTATCCTGTAACGGTAGATGTAAGTTGATAAATAAATAAATATTTAAAGAAGAATTAAATATTAGTTTTAGGGTTCATAAAAAGATCAGTGCGATCTATGGACTTCTTACAAGAATGCGGATCAGACAGAAACAAGTTATCAGCGCCATTTACTGGAAAAGTATAAATCTAGAGAATAACAACTAAAGAAAGGCAAACAAGGATAAAGTAATAGCTTGTTATGACTTATAGGCAGTTTTAACCCATACCAAGAGGTGACATTTCTTGTTTCTATTATAAATCGATATTGATTTGTTATAATTTTACTGTTTGCGAATTGGTACAGATAATACTAAATGTTATTATTGGAATGAAGTGAAAGGGCAAAGAGGTGCATGATTGGTACATGTGTTAAAAATACTTGGAAAAAACGTGTGCCTCTTTATCTGAGCCCAGAGAGTTTATATTTTACTCGGATAACTGTAGTGGGCAACAGAAAAGTCAATATGTTTCAATGTATATTTATGCTTTAAAATAAAAATGAATCTCAAGTCTATTACACATAAATATTTAATTAGGGGACATACCCAAAATGAGGGCGATACAGAACACACCACAATTGAAAAACAAATCAAAAAGCCTCTGAAATCAGGTCCTTTTTATGCACCTGCCAAGTATGCTCAAATAATAAGAGATGCGAGGAAGAAAGGGAAAAAGTTTTATATGAATGAGGTGAGTCACACAGTCAAAAACCTGGTTGAGTACAAATTCAATAAAAATACAGAGGGAGAATCGATAAAAATTGGTGACATTAAAATTATAAAGATGGTAAAGATGGAAAATGAGTCCAATAGCGTTAAATGTTTTTATAAAAATTATTTCTTATATGCAAAATGATTATAAGGAAATACGTCTTTATCAGCATTTGGGCTAAGTCTTTTGGTTTGCAAATTAACCCAACTGAATCCCAGGCCATGATCATAGGTAGTAGTCTTCGAAAGTATGACCATGTATCTCACCTTCGCACGAAACTCAAGTGGCTCCCAATCCGTCTTCGCAGGAACACTCGGATTTGATGTCTCCTCTTCAATATTTTACACAACACGTCTTATTCTTCCTACCTGCGTGAGCGTTTTTCTTACGCTCGCTCTAGCGACGCACCATGTAGATCGCACCTTAGATCCCCCCTTAAATCTCATCCTCATAAAACAAGCTACTATTCTTATTCCTTCTCTGTCCATGCTGTAAGATTGTGGAACTCACTTCCGCCTAGCATTCGTGATTTAAAAACTTTTAACGAATAGAGAAATCTCTATTCAAATGTCGATTAAAAGAGCATTACCTTTCCTCTTAACTGTGAGTATTTATATTATGTATATATAAATAATATATGTTTTTTTTTTAATATACTTATTGCATGCATTATGTATTTGCGATTTTTAGTTTAAGACTTCAGATTGTTCATATTTTTCTCTTCTTGTTTTCACACACTATTGTCTACATTTCTTTTTCATTTCTCCTATCGCAGGTCTGCTGGACGAAATTTCTTAAGAAATAAGCAGTACCTTTGTACTTAAATTGTAATTATGACGTGTCCCTCTGTATTTTACTGTGTGTACATAAATAATAGAATAAAAAAATAAAAATAGGACTGATTCTAGGCGCCACTTCCATAAGGTAGTTTCGTATGGAGAAGAAGGGGCAAGAAACTCCACTCTTTTAAAATGTTTTACAATATTTTGAATACATTAATTATATTTTTGTATGTGAAGATGATGCAACAAGAATAAAAATACTATACCACAATTGGTAAAAAGAATTAAAAATAAAGCAAAGGCAGATAAATTAATCACGTGATAGGTACATGGTGCTCACATATTTATATATATATATGTTTTTATATAACTGCATTCGATTTGTCTTCAATCTACGTAAGTATGATCATGTGTCTGCGCACCGATTGCTTTTAAAATGGTTACCCATACGTCAGCGTAGAGAGTTGAGGGCTCTGTCTATGTTATATTCTATACTCGACAAACCTACTTCTCCTTCTTATCTGACCCCCCATGTTCAATACTTATGCTCTGCTCATAGTAAAAATCTTCGTTCCACCAACAATCGTCTTCTACGATGTCCTTCTCACCGCTCTGGTTTTATTCACTCTTCTTTCTTTGTCCAGGCGGTCTTTCTTTGGAATGCGCTCCCTCTGAACATCAGGATGGCAACCAGTCGGTTATCTTTCAAAGTGAAGGCTCGTGAACATATTCGTGAGAAGTTTGTTAAATCATCTCAACGCTGATTTGCTGGATTCGTTTTCTCATCTACCTATCGTTATTTCTCCTGACAAAGTTTAATCAGTTTATATGTATGTATTTAAGTATTTATGTTTTAGTAGTGTATTCTTTTTCGAGTTATCCTTTGTTGCACCTGCCATATTTTGTCTCTGCATCACCCTAAGGTTGACTGGTAGAAAATGCCTCAGGCATTAAGTCCGCCTTTGTACAGTATTTTTTTACTTGTGCATAAAGTTTTAATAAATAAATATTTACAAACGTTGTAAAAATATATGATTTTCCTAAAATATTAACTAGGAATAAGTCAGTGTGTGAGTAAAATAAAAATAAAAAATTATACAATACAATAAGCAACTAGTACGATTTTGTCTAGCCTCTAGATTGTCATATGGAGCAGGACCAGCATGCTTCCAAGCATTCTTATCTTGGATATAATCCTCTAATTTGTAATATGCTTGTTAAAAAAGAGTTTTTTAACATGAGTTTTTAACTTTCTTTCATTTAATTGCAATATATCACAAGGTATTTTGTTGTAACATTTAACACAGTACCCCATAAAAGATGTATGTACTTTAGATATTCTGAAAAATGGTTGATCTATTTTATTTTTATTTCTAGTGTAAATTATCTATCACTTATTTTATTAAATGGATGACGATTTTTTCTTACATACATAATATTTTCATAAATGAACTGGCAAGGTACAGTCATTATATTAATCTTCTTAAATAGTTCCCTAAGAGATTCGCGGCAACGTAGATTGTAAATGGCTCTGACAGCTCTCTTTTGCAAAATAAAAATGGATTCAATGTCAGCAGCCCGACCCCACAGTAAAATGCCGTATGACATAATACTGTGGAAGTAGCTAAAATAAACCAAACGCGCGGTTACTACGTCTGTTAACTGTCTTACCTTTCTCACAGCATACGCGGCCGAGCTTAGTAGCCCCGCGATAGATGTCATATGAGGTCCCCATTGTAACTTCTCGTCTAGCGTGATTCCTAGGAAAACCGTCTGATTTATAAATTCCAGTTTTTCTCCGTTCAATATGATATCACATTCGCTACTTCTAACATTTGGTAATTTAAATCGAATGCATTTGGTTTTTTTCTCATTTAGTACCAAATTATTTACTGTAAACCAATCTTGGACCTGAAGAATAAAGTTATTCACGTCGTCAAGATTTTGTGACCTTCGGTCTATTTTAAAGATCAATGAAGTGTCATCTGCAAATAACACCATCTTCGGTTGATTTTGAAGTTACTGGGGTAAATCATTAATGTAAACTAAAAAGAGGAATGGACCCAATGTCGAACCTTGAGGAACGCCCATTGTCATTTCAGACCCTAACGAGTTTGTGCCATTTATTTGTACTTTAACCTTTCTATCTTTCAAGTATGATCTTAGCAAATCAAGAGCTTCATTCCTAATCCCATAGTGCTCTAGTTTCAGCAGAAGTGTCTCATGTTTTATGCAATCGAACGCCTTAGAGAGGTCACAAAAGGTCGCGTGACGTTTGACGTCTCTATCGGTGTGGGTACGCTGTCAATTTTCATCTGAATTTTAAATAGAAATTAAAGTCAAAGTGTATTAAAATCAGTTTAATAGTGATCATAGTGGCAATATGTGTAACAAACCCGACTGGGCCGTAAAACCACGAAATTCGAAATCAAAATTGACTAAAATTTGGAGTTACCCGCTAATATCAACACAATTATTATTTTCTATTAGTCTTGGTAGCAGCAAACGACCTATCGACCAGTGTCAAAAATTTTTACTGCCGCCATCTAGCGAACGTCCCATATACCACTTGTTGAGCAAGTTTACAAGAATTTGATAACTATGCCGGGCATCAAATGTGGAAGAAAATCCAGTGCAACAATCTGGAAATCAGGAAATACCACAGCAGCAATACATTACACTGCCAAACATTAGACGAGCTGCTGACACTAGGAGGCACTGCTTGATACCTGACTGCAAAAATCCTGAGCGATACCATATTCCGGACGACTTGCGTAGACGGGTGCTGAGTGACTGCAACTTTTACATACCTAGAGGAGCAAGGATTTGCAGTTACCATATGGGTAGAAACATATTTAGTGAACTTTATACATCTGAAAACACACTAGACTATTTTAATAGTTTCCAAATTGAAGATATGGTTTTCATCCTATCAGAACCTGTATGTGTTTTTAATTTTGAAGATATTCAGAGTCTGCCAGAATATTTGGCACATTATTTTCTGGGAATTTCCTTATCCCAACATCAACAAATAATGAACGAAACGAGAGGACTTCGTGAAATGCACAGATGAAGTTTTGCATTAACTGCATTATTATGCAAATTAAGGACGGGAGACTCAGGAGACAGGCTATGAAGCTTATTTCAAACGCCAAGGCGCACTGTGGAAACCCTGTTGAACAAGGCTAGGGACATATTAGCTCAGGAGTATGTGCCTCAACATTTGGGTCTGCATCATATAAGCCGGAGTAATGTCATTAGTAAAAACTCATTTATAGCAAATAGTTTATATGGCAGACCTGATCTCCCACTGGAAAGACAAAATGCAATTGTTATCTGTGATGGCACCTATGTTTATGCCCAAAAAAGCTCAAATTATTTATTTCAAAAAGAGACTTATTCCCTCCATAAGTATCGAAATCTCTTAAAGCCATTCATGATTGTATGTTGCAATGGATACATCCTGGATGTTACAGGGTCATATCCTGCCACTACTAACGACGCGTGGATAATGATGGATTTGTTAAACAACGACAGTTTTTTTTTTTTTTTAGAGAAGACGATGTTTTTATTCTCGATAGAGGCTTTAGGGATAGTGTAGACACTATACATCAGCGTGGCTTCCTCGCCCATCTACCAGAAAACCTGTCACCGGGTCAATTTCAGTTAACTACACTAGAAGGGAACCGGTCTCGCTGTGTGACAATAAATAGATGGGTTGTGGAAGCCGTTAATGGCAGGATCAAAAGAGACTTTAAAGTATTCAGGCATGAATATTTTAATCGTGCATGCCCTCACATGATGAAGGACTTTTCCATTGCAGCAGCTCTGCATAATGCATTTGCCACAATGTTTGTGGATCCAAGTAATGCGGAACAAATAGTCAATACTATAAATGAAAGGCTTTTTGCAGACAACACTTTAGCAGAAATAGTACAAGAAGAGAATCTCAATAGAAGAAACTCTATATTTACAACTGTAACCAGTACTAATATTGTGTTCCCTTACCTGTTTTTAGAAGAATTGGTCCTCTTTGCTTGTGGCACTTATCAAATTCGACAAGCTAGGTCATACATAGGTGAACAATTACGTTTTCATGGTCTTTACACAATAGAAGTTTGCAGAGAGGACCAAGTCAATTTAAGCAGGTTAGGGGGAATAACTTCTTATTTGATACGAGCAAAAGTAAAGTCCCGTGTGTGTCACGGAAATCTTATTATGTTTTTATATCAATAGATCGGCAACAAGTGGGTAGGAATGCCATCACCGGATATTGTTGCAATTGTATTGTTGGTTTGCGCACTGTGGGATGTTGCTCTCACGTAATGAGCATAGTATGGTACCTGGGCTACGCGCGTCACCAGAATAATATAACTCCACCTGCACAGTTCCTTGACCAAGTTTTACTCAGGCTAGACATATAATTGTTAGGTACTTTATAATGAATAGGTATTAAATGTTTGTGAAAAAGTATTTGTTTCATTTTATAAAATAATATATTACCTACCTTACCTACCTACCTCATGCTGAACCTAGGTTTACATTGCCAGGGATATAGGCAGGTATATTATGTCTGAATGCCGTGTCTTAGGAGAAGCCTACGTATATTATATAATATAGGTATAGATATGGCAAACAAGTATAGGTACGGTTCGCCTGATGATCCAGCAACATCCAAAGGTATAACCTTTTGTTGTATGTAACAACCTCCTTACGCGTAAGTACATCCCATACGTTTCGCCTCAAAAGAAAAGCGTTACTAAAGTATTATAATTCTTAAAACATGAAGATATATGCATTGTATTCTGAAATGAATTAATCTGCTTAATCGAATCAATAATATCAATACACAAAACCTAACCTAAAAGGTAAATCTTTAAAACGATTTTCTGTGAAAATCCCATAACAAAAAAATATGCTATGATTACACTTTATGTTATTAGGCCATATATCTTTCTCTTTCGGGTGTTTTCACGAATGTACGCGAAGTATTAAGGCGACACTCAAAGTACATGGGGTCTTGCCAATCTTCTTTTCAAGGGCTGCGGCGACTTGAGAATCTGATTCAATCATGTTGCCATCAATATCAAGGCTGAAGTCACTTTTTCGGTTGCATGACCTTCCCGTTTCGCTATTTATGATATTCCATGTCATTTTAATTACATTACTACTATTTTAATTTTTGAACTCAAGTAACGTGACTTGGCCATACAACAAACTTTTTTAAATAATTTTTTTTGTTTTGTTTTGTATGTTTGGCATCTCGCAGGTCAACCTATGCGGTTGTCGTCTGCTTAAGCGGACTTGCCTGTGGATTCCCTAATAAATTAAGGCCTCCAGCCAGGACTTAAACTTATATACTAACTAAAACTAAGCGACAACGCTAAGGGCACCCCCTGTGGGGTACGAACCTCGGCTTAGGGCGTCGCTGGAAGAGGGCAGCAAATGACTAGCTGGATCAGGATTGGTATTAATTAGGGACGAATTTAAAGCTACAGGCTCAGCGGCGCGGGCTGGCTCGAGCAAGGGTCGGGAGGGGATTAAATAATTTTGAATAATTCCTAACATATAAATTAAATTCAGCAGTGTTTATACAAGTCCGTTCATCATACAACTCATAAAGTCGTTTTCTACTTTTATGTATACCAATGGTAGCCCAGTCACTGAAGGAAGCATTACTATTAACCGAAAATGTCTTTGGAATGAAAGTATTATCAAAATTTGTACAATACATTTTGAAAAAAGCATTATATTGTTGATTAGAGTCATCACTAGTTGATAAAAGTGGTAAACTACTTAGAAGTTTAGTTTTCATTGTTTCCAAACGATTAGTAGTTTTTGGATTAACAGTGTTTTTTTTTTTGTTAATATTTGAAATAGTGACCAACTGTCCGCAATGATCTGAGTCTATGAAGTTAATAATTTCCTTGTGGGTTGGTATAAGATCTGAATAAACGTTATCTAGGCATGTGCTAAGTGTGGAAAGTGTCAGGTGCTATATCACAGAGTATGCGTGGGCATCCCTACGAAGGCCAGCATTACAACTAACTGGCGTTGTCCCGAATGCAAGAAGAATATTGTTCGAGACAATAGGGCCGAAACTCCTGTCAGAGGTCCCACACAGACCCCCCCTACAAATAACACAGGGATTCCAGGTGTTACGGGCTCCAGTACACCTACTAGTCCTGAAGCAAGTTCTACATATGAACTCACGCAGACTGTCAGCCCTGTTAATGCAATCACAATTGCCGACGTCACAGTCGTCGTCGACGTCTGGAGGCCAGGGTGGAAGCGCTGGAGGAACGTGTTACTTCGGGCTCCACAAACTCAGCCGCCAACGTGGACAGGATTGTGGAGGAATTAAGAAGAGAGCTCAAAGAGGGACCAGGATCTTCTTGCTAACGACATAGAGGTGTCAAATTTTCCGGAGGCAAAGTCGGAAAACCCAGCTCACATAATTAAGGTCATTGGCCACAAGCTAGGGGTCAGCCTTGACGATCGTGACATCGTTATTGTAGAACGTGTTGGTGGTAGGCAGCTCAACGTGACAAGCTCGGCAGGACCGACTGAATCTCGTCCGCGGCCGATCGTCGTGCGCCTTGCTCGTCGGGACCTGCGTGACCAGCTTCTGGCAAGCGCGCGAGTGCGACGTGGAGCGACTACTGCCGACCTCGACATGCCTGTTCCAGCGCAGCGGTTCTTCCTCAACGAGCGGCTGACGAAAGCCAATCGCCTGTTGTTTCGTAGGGCACGGGACGCAGCCAGTGTACTCGACTGGAAGTTTTTGTGGACCAAGCAGCGCCGCATCCTCGTCAGGAAGATGCCAGGAGACAAGGCGCAGAGAATACGCACTGAGGAGGACTTATCCCGGGTTTTTAGAACTGCAAATGAAACGGCTTAATTATTTTTGTGTCTATTTATATGTAAACAGTTTTATTCATTATGCTTGGGGAAATGTGCGTCGCAACCGTTTTCATAGTGTGCTCTGGCTGAGCACACTATTACGCTTCCACCCTGGCCTCCAGACGTCGACGACGACTGTGACGTCGGCAATTGTGATTGCATTAACAGGGCTGACAGTCTGCGTGAGTTCATATGTAGAACTTGCTTCAGGACTAGTAGGTGTACTGGAGCCCGTAACACCTGGAATCCCTGTGTTATTTGTAGGGGGGGTCTGTGTGGGACCTCTGACAGGAGTTTCGGCCCTATTGTCTCGAACAATATTCTTCTTGTTTTCGGGACAACGCCAGTTAGTTGTAATGCTGGCCTTCGTAGGGATGCCCACGCATACTCTGTGATATAGCACCTGACACTTTCCACACTTAGCACATGCCTAGATAACGTTTATTCAGATCTTATACCAACCCACAAGGAAATTATTAACTTCATAGACTCAGATCATTGCGGACAGTTGGTCACTATTTCAAATATTAACAAAAAAAAAAACACTGTTAATCCAAAAACTACTAATCGTTTGGAAACAATGAAAACTAAACTTCTAAGTAATTTACCACTTTTATCAACTAGTGATGACTCTAATCAACAATATAATGCTTTTTTCAAAATGTATTGTACAAATTTTGATAATACTTTCATTCCAAAGACATTTTCGGTTAATAGTAATGCTTCCTTCAGTGACTGGGCTACCATACTCAACGTGACAAGCTCGGCAGGACCGACTGAATCTCGTCCGCGGCCGATCGTCGTGCGCCTTGCTCGTCGGGACCTGCGTGACCAGCTTCTGGCAAGCGCGCGAGTGCGACGTGGAGCGACTACTGCCGACCTCGACATGCCTGTTCCAGCGCAGCGGTTCTTCCTCAACGAGCGGCTGACGAAAGCCAATCGCCTGTTGTTTCGTAGGGCACGGGACGCAGCCAGTGTACTCGACTGGAAGTTTTTGTGGACCAAGCAGCGCCGCATCCTCGTCAGGAAGATGCCAGGAGACAAGGCGCAGAGAATACGCACTGAGGAGGACTTATCCCGGGTTTTTAGAACTGCAAATGAAACGGCTTAATTATTTTTGTGTCTATTTATATGTAAACAGTTTTATTCATTATGCTTGGGGAAATGTGCGTCGCAACCGTTTTCATAGTGTGCTCTGGCTGAGCACACTATGAAAACGGTTGCGACGCTAAACTCTCATCTCATCACACTATTCCACTATACTTACATATATTATATTATTATGTACAAACTCTATCTTCACCTTCTCTATTTAATCCAAATTATGTACATGAAGTATTCTTAAGCATAATATTTTTCTCAAAACTATATTGTCTTGCAATAGTGCCCAACTTAAACTCCACCACACAACACATTCATACATTCATTCGTACCATATCATCACACTTTCATATCTAATACCTACCACTGATGGCTCCCAGTAAATATATTAAGTTTGGTCTATTGAATGCCGGCTCTCTAGGGACAAATCAGGATGAGTTCTTGATTGCCATGGGCAACCACTCTGTGGACATCATGGCTATCAATGAGACCTGGTTACGCAAGGGGGAAGAGGACCGCGCTCCTAGTGTTTCTGGGTACAAATTTAGGCACGTACCGCGACCTGTGACTACCCGAGGTGGGCGTGGCGGAGGAGTTGCATTTTATATAAAGAATGGCATTAACGCGCGTGTGAGAGCTCATCCTGAACACCTTGATGTTGAGCAGCTCTGGCTTGGTCTGACCATAAACAAAAAAAAAAACTACAAATTGGGACTGCGTACCGCCCGCCTTTGCAGGGTGGACAAAGGTGGTGGTCTTTTCCTAGACGCCATAACTACCAGTATAAGTGCATTAGCCCCATATGATAACCTGGTACCGTTGGGTGACCTAAATGTTAATCTGTTGGATGCAAACAGCTCAAATTCAAAGCAGCTTACGGAAATTTTTAATTATTTTAACCTTGCTCAATCTGATTAGTTCAATCAGCAACACACTTCGTGGGTAACAGTAGTTCGCTCATCGACATCGTATGCACTGATGCTACAACGCGAAACGTTGAGGTGAACCATATCAGTGAGCTCGGCCACCACTCTTTCATTACATGCGAAGCTGTTTTTAAGAAGCTCAAGGTTAAACCTAGGGTGGTTGAGTTTCGCTCCTTTCAGACATCATGCCTGATTGCTTCCACACTGATTTGAACCTGATACCTTGGTCTACTATAGGAGATATGTGTGATGTCGATACCATGGTATATACTTTTAACTCATACATACTCCAGCTTTTCGATCTCCACTCTACTATCAAGAAAAAGATCTTCTATAAGCGGCCTACGCCTTGGATCACTGAGAATATTCGTCTGATGTTCACGCTGCGAGATGAGGCTAGGAAAAGATGTCGTAAAACCGAAGAACCGCACCATAAGCAATACTACCTGGATCTTAAGCATGAAGCCGCCGCAGCATTAGTGAGGGAAAATACAGCATATTTCACAAAAAAACATAACGATCAAAGTAAGGACCCCAAACTACTGTGGCGTAACACTGCCAAGTCATTTTGACAATCCAGGCAGTATCAATGCGGCGTTTTTGGATGTTCCAGGCAACCGTAATGACAATGTCTCACAAATGTCCTACTTCCATTCTCGCAGGCACAGTCAAACCGAATTCTCGCTAACTACAACAAACCAGGAGGCAATTCTGAAGATAATCAGGAGTCTACATTCTAACGCTCAGGGTGTTGATGGTATCAGTTTAGAAATGTTAACACTCACATTGCCAACTACCCTGCAAGTTATCACCGATATCATCAACAGTTCAATAGAATTGTGCACATTCCCTAGCCTCTGGCGATGCGCAATTGTTCGCCCTATCCCTAAGATTTGTGACCCAGCCAATAACATTCTCCCAAAACTTCAGTCAGGTTTCCGTAAAGGAAGAGGCACTGCAACTGCTCTAATAGATGTAGTGGGTAATATCCTGGAGGCACGTGATAGGAGGGAGGGGTCGATCCTGGTCCTGCTGGATTTCTCACGGGCTTTCGACGCTATTGAATATATAATTTTATTAGTTAGTTGATTGACCGCACTTATATTATCTGTTGTGACTTGTATCTACAACTGTATATAAGGTGGATCTATTCATACACGAAATATTTAAAGAGGGGCCCCTATAGGTCGTTTAGAAGCTATAGAAACGAAAAAGAATTTTTTATCTAAATGTTTATTTTTTTATTTTACGTAATTATCATAATTTAAAACTGCTTAAGATGTTTTACATAAAACCTTTTTTGCCAGCTCTATGAATCAAAGAAGCGGCGGGGAGAGGCGCGGGCGCGATGCCCGCCCAACCGTAGCAGCGGGGCGCGTGCCGTCTCTCTCTTCGTAACTCGATCTCGTCTTATTTTGATAACAGAGTTATCGCTTACAATAAAAATAAATGTGAATTTAAAATACAAAACGACCTAAATCTAAGTACCTAGCTACAATATTGAATTCCCTCCTCGAAGTTTTACAAAAACAGTACCTTCTGTAAACTAGGTACTTACATCTGAATAAGCAGCTGACCTCTGTGGGGTCACGACTTTTACGAGCGAGCATCGAAACGTTTCAATCATTTTCTTATTTATTTTACGAAAAGGATCCTAGATTCGATTAAAACATTCATATTCTACAGTTTTACACATCTTTTAGATAATAATAATAGAAAAATAAACAGCTGACGCAACGCGATTTCGCATAAGGTAATGACTTCTGTTGGTTACGAACTGTGCGTCGAGTCGTATCTGTCAGCTGATTGATAGGTTGTGTTGCCTATTTGTACAGATGTAAACTGTAAGAAGTGCATAGCGCGAACAATTTAAAATGTACATACCTCATAACGACGTAGTTTTTATTTATATTATTTACACCAGAATTGCTGTACATATTCACCCTGCAGTTGCACGTTAAATAATGTGTCGTTGCACTTTTAACAATGTCTCTATCTCTAGCCATCACTGCGTAAACGCCACAATTCACGTTTTTTTGTTCCGCACTAGAAATGGTCTGGCCGCCATTACCATAAATCAGGTCTATCCCTACCCCACACATGGAAGTTCAACGGCGTAAGATCAGACCTGCCTCCGTCTGCAGCTGGGGGCATGTAGACCCCGTAGTCCCGTTGCCGCTGTCGAGCTTCTAGGATCTCTAGGAAGGGGGCTTGTGCTGTGAGCAAAATAAGTCCACCCTCATTGTAGCAGTCCACCATGTCCTGGTACTCCTAGTTGGAATATTTCGGCATTGTTGCGTTTGTTGCGCGAAGCGCGATGCGTTCCACGTTGGTTAAGCCGCGTGCAGTGCAAAATGCAGTTCGCGCGAGACTGAGCATGGCGGCGGAGCGGACGGCGCGGCGGGCGCGGGGCGAGGCATCGTGCGCGGCGCCGCCGCCGGCGCCTCTTTTGATAATTCATAAAAGCCACGCGACATCTAAGGGCACCGCCATGACCTTGCCCGCTTCAATGAAAGTAGTTTCTATGTAGTATTTTCGTAGCGTAATGGATGTTACAAAATATGAAAGAGCCAGTATTTTATGTGTGTTAAGTAATATTACATTATTAAAATTTTTAAATTAGATGCTTAGATAAAAAAATAAAAATCATTTCTATAGCTTATGTTCGACCTATAGACGCACCTGTTCAAATATTTCGTGTATGAATAGATACACCTTATATAGTCTATGGCTATTCTGTATCTGTGTTCCTTAGGATTAATAAAGTGAAAAGGTTTTTGTGCAAAAAAATCTCTTTTTCATTAAAGAATCCCAAACTTTAACAGGTTATGGGCCCAGGAAATCTCACGAAATAGAAGATCAAAGTAGAAAACAAAAACATTTCGTAGAAATACTTTGTCACGAATATTAGTTACTACCACTTGCTTTTTATAGATGTATGTCGTTATTATTACAAGTTACGTTCTAGAGGCATCGTGTAGCTAGAGGTGAGAAAGCGTGGGGAGGGATAGTGGCGTGATCTCAGTGTTGAGTCGGCCGGCATTGGAGATACACGCGCCATAACGTACGTGGGGTAAGTGGCACCCCGCCAGACAGTTCCTGTTTGAATTTTATATTAAAATTATTTGGTGTTTATTATATTATTTCTTACTTTTTTTAGGTTTTTGTCTAACATGGGTGAGAACGGTGAGGAAAGAAGACTAAGGTGTATGTTACACGAAGTTTTAGAGGAGAGTTCCGATGAATCGTGCTCGGAAGTCTCTGATCATTGCAGCGAGCATGTTCTGGACTCTGATACGGAACAAGAGCTAATTGATGAGATCATAGAAAGTGAGTGATTCAGACGATAATATCCCTCTTTCAACTTTGAGGGCAACTCGCTCATCTGCTCAACATCATGCATCTTTTGATCATCGTCCTGGAGTCAAAGGATTAGCAAAAGAAGCGAAATCTGAACCGGAATGTTGGAATATTTTCTTCACCGATGAAATAAAGAGTTCTTTATTGGAACATACTAACGAAGAAATTTTTAGATGACAGGTAAGTTGCAAAGATCCCAGAAACCTATACTACATGAAACAAACGACTTCTAACTGAACTTGATGCACCTATTGGCTTGCTGTACATCGCTGGTCTGAATAGATCAAGCCGACAAAGTCTAAGAGATTTGTGGAGATCTGACGGAACAGGAGTCGAAATATTTCGAACGACAATGTCACTAAAACGATTTTACTTTTTGCAAAGTTGTATTCGCTTTGACGACAAGTCTTCCAGAGAGGAACGAAAGACAGTCGACAATTTGACTCATATCAGATCACTCTTTGACCAATTTGTCCACTGCTGTCAAGGAGCTTATACAGGGTGTCCCGTAAGTCGACGTCAAGCCGGAATCGGGTGATAGTCCAAATCATAATAGTTACTAGAAAAATAAAAAATTAAATCTAAGTGTTGAATTTTTTAAATTATAGGCATTTCTTTTTTTTTTCGAGAAAATGTACACCCTTTGATGGTTTTTTAGCTCCTGTTGCTACAAATCTTAACTTTATTTCAATTTTATTTTTCTTATGTAATCCCGAATAGTGCGAATCTAACCTATTACTTAGAATTCTAAGTCAACTGCTCCAGCTTGGAAGAAAGTGTCACATTATGCCGTACAATGAATAGACAATTAGTATTTCGTCCAACTTTAACGGACCGTACTGAAAAAAAAAGTACTACGCCAGGTTGGCAAGTAGCACGAAAAGTTGACGCATTTAATAAGGATTCTAAAATGGTATAATACTTGCTACATTATTTATTTGATTACGGGGAAAAAAATCCTTCAAGAAACCCAGTTTCGAAAAAAAAATCTTTACCTACTAAAATATTCTAGTGCGTTCAAAGCTTGCCTAAGACCGAGTGAGACGGAGAGCCATTCATGAAGTGTGAGTGAGACAGGTAGTGGCCTACTTTATTGCATCTTTAAACTAATGTCAAGAAATTATAATAATACCGGCTTCGGCCAGCGTGGCTTTAATAATAGAGGAAGAGGTTTTGGAAGACAAAACTTTCCATTACATGATGAAGGGGGTAACTTAAGCGGTTACGAACCACAGTATCATAGGGTAAATAAAAATCCTAAAGGAAGTAAAACTACAAAATTGTGTTACACACTTGTACGTACTATCACCATGAATATCCCGATAAAAAAATAGAATCTTAAAACCCCTGGCTTACTCCGCTGTATTTACAATCGAAATAATATGCAAAAGAGGCTAAGACAAGAAGAAAATAACGTATAAAAGATACCGAAACTACTGTAATACTATTATCAAAAAACAAAAACGAAAACATGACAGGGACCAATTATTTAAAACACGTAAAAATCCTAAGAAAACTTGGGATATCATTAACAATATTACACAGCGCAAACCTAAAAAAACAAATAATTTAGAACTCTTGGAAGTATCAACTACCCCGCAGAGCTCTGTTAATGAGGTGAATGGTTACTTCTCGAGCATAGGCAAGGTCCTGGCTGAAAACATCGTAACACCGTCGCCCTCGGTAGCTAATTGTTTGGATTCTAGCTCATCCTCCTCTCACTCGCCTCCAGTTTCATCTTTTGTTCTGCTGGATACTGATCTTTTCGAAGTTCACTCTGTTCTAATGAGCTTGAAACCAGATAGTGCCCCGGGTTGGGACAAAATACAAATTAATTTTCTAAAAGCCGCACACGAGTATGTAGTACCAATCATAACTCATTTATCAAACTTATGCTTTGAGCAGGGTATTTTTCCCGAGCCTCTAAAAGTTGCACTGATAAAGCCTGTGCCCAAGTGTGGTAACAGGAATGACCCGTCAAATTACAGGCCAATCTCAGTTCTTCCGTCCATCTCTAAAATTCTTGAAAGGTTAATAAATTCAAGATTAATTAAATACCTGACAACACATAAAATACTTTCACCTTCTCAGTTTGGGTTTAGGCAGGGAATGTCTACTGAAGATGCAGTGTCGGCACTAACGTCTACTATAGTAGACAAAGTGGACAGCGGCAGCAGGTGTCTGGTCGTATTTCTTGACCTTAAAAAGGCCTTTGATACGGTTTCTGTTCCCATACTTTTGCACAGACTCGAAAATATTGGCATAAGGGGGCCCCCATTTGAGCTGTTTAAATGTTACCTTACCAAACGCAAACAGATGGTTAAAATAGCGGAGTTTACTAGTTTAGGAGAAATTGTTACATATGGTGTCGGTCAGGGGAGTGTCCTTGGTCCGACACTTTTCCTTATTTATATAAAAATAGCACGTGGGAAAGTGTTGGGAGGTTAGCCGAGAGTGGCCTTTCGGAAGTAGCAAATTGGCTAAATCTCAATCTCCTCACATTAAATGCTTCCAAATCAAACTACATTTGTTTTACTAAGTATAACCACACGCAACCATCACTTGATTTCCAATTAAAGATTCACAGCTGTTCGAACCCTCTAGATCTCGGTTGCTCTTGTGCTAAAATAGGCAGGCTACAACATACTAAATACTTGGGTGTTATGATAGACCAGCGGCTGTCATGGCACATGCATACTGAACTGCTCATGAAAATTATTTGGACATTTAAAACTCTCCGACACGTAGCTACAAGCAATCTTCTTAGGTTGGTTTAAGTCTCTCTGGCCCAGTCGATCCTAACTTACTGTTTGACATGCTGGGGTGGTACCACAAAGACTAAATTTTTAGAGCTAGAGAGAGCTCAGCGATCACTCCTTAAGGTTATGCTATTTAAACCCTTCAAATTCCCTACTCAAAACCTTTACCTATCTTCTGACCTTCTGTCTGTAAGAAAGCTTTATATCCTGCATCTTATTCTTAGAAAACATAAATCCCTACCGTACGTTCCCTCAATGGCCAATAGACGAAGGAAGCACGCAGTCGCTCCAACTGTCATAGTAAGATCTGCCTTCGCTAAAAGACAGTATGTGCGGCAATCATCCCACTTATACAACCTAATTAACAAAGAATTAAGCATATACTCTCTGAAACTGCATGACTGTAAAAAGAGAGTTTTAAATTGGCTTAAGACTAAAAGCTATGATGAAATTGAGTTGATGGTATCAACGATTCAATAGATTGCTCCGTGTACAACATAAAAATACATGTGTAAAGGTTGAAATTTTACATAGGTTTACACAATAGTGAACTTATCTCTTAAAATCATAATTTGTACAGACTAACCTTTACTCAATTCCTGACCGAATAATTCTGCGGTGTTTATGGTTAATGGAAGAAACTGTGGCTTCTTCCGATCCCAAGACTCTGTTGCAGGGTTAACCATAATACCTAAATTAATCAAATCACACTTGTCAGCGTACACATTCACTCATCCTCATACACTCACATACAAATACACTACACTTCACTTAAACACGCCTATTTCTCCTTTTTGTTTTAAATTTACTTGCATGTTCATACCTAACATACATGTTTTTCAATCTTATATATTCTGGATAATGATAAGTGGAAGAGCGGAGTCTCCTAACACAAGCATTTCCTTGCTTAAAAGGAGTCTCCAAATCAAATAATGCAAACCCAGTATGTTAATTGAAATAAACATTTTTTTTTTTTTATAAGTAAGGCGCACCAGCGTCGTTCGGGCCAGCGGATGGAAGACCACCGCGAAAAGAAAAGCTTCGAAACTAACGAAGCAAATAGAGAGAAAATCAAGACCGAACTTTTCGCAGGCGTAGAGGACGAATTTTCAAAGTTAGCTGAACAGCAAATGTTACAAGCTAATATGTTATCAGTGACCACAAGGGGAATCGGATTTGGCACTACACACTTAACTTATGTTGCAACTCAGTATGCTGACAATATCATGATTCCAAATATTTATGCGCAGTATCGTGCCTATATGGCTTTGTTTGAATCTAAACTTTTGAAATTAATACCGCATTATCCAATTTTGCCTAGATTTGTTGAGCATGTTAACCATCATGATGGTTTAAATGCAGAATTTTTAAAAATAATAAAGACGTTCACTTTTGTCCCAACGCCAATAAAGCGACTTATTGATTCGGTTGGAATACTCCGCCATGAAGAGAAAATATATTTACCTGTTGTTGCCGCAACTCCCGTTAGAGATGGAGCAATATTACCACGTCCTGAATCAACGACGTATTCAATTTTGAGAGCGACAGTCGTAGCTCTAGCGAACGCTGAAACACCTAGAAACGTTCGTTTAAGATTTCAGCAAATTTGCGCCATTCCTGGTGCTATTTGGAGAGATGCACTCCTTTTAAATGCTGATGAAATTATGCCTCCTAATCATAATTTTGATGACGGTCTGAGAACCGATATAATGGTAATACTTCCATATTTAAATAGGCTCCAAAAGCACGCTCCAAAAATGGTGGGTGGTCCGTTGGATCATAAAATGTTAGGAAAACCTTCTATGTTGTTGAGCAACGAATTAGAGACACTGAGATGTCCAGATAGACTACAGAACGAGGCTCTAGAGGATTACTACAGACGATGCATCCTCGAAGGAAATGTAACAGACTACACTTGTAGCTCAAAGTTGAGCGCAGTGGATAGAATAGAGGGTCAAGTGAATTTGTTAGGCGAACAGCCAACATTATTAAATTTAATGAGACCAATATACTCGTTACGTGATAGCGTCATTCACAGCTATTCAATGGTTGCTGATTTCAAGTCTGTATGTCAGGTTATGTATGCCCTGTAGTAGCAGGCTAAAGATGGAAAACTTTTAAAACCCGTCCGGTCACAATAGACGTAAAATTGTTAATATCCAGGCAATCTTAGGTCAGACATCTTGAATGTTGAATTTGTGCATTTGTGTGTGTCTGTTTGTTGTCATATCTTCGTCTTCAGAATAAATAAACAAGTAAAGTCAACAGCAAGAAATATTACCAAAATTCAGAATGCAGTCGTCGAACTCGTCGAGAAAACGAGCTAATAAGAGACAGCAGGAGCTGCTCGTAGAGCGGCTCCATAATAATCGGCAAATGGCCAGAGGTAAGAAGAAACACAACTAAACTTTCTAATGCAATGATAAATCCGTAGCGATGACTTTCTTATATTATGATTGATGCTCTCAGGAGCATCAATCATAATTACATAAATACATGTGAGAGATAATTTATTTAGTGATTTTTAAGAATTGTTTAATAATATTTTTATCAACTTCCGTTATATGAAAGTATTGTAACTGACTACTTGTTCCCCCACTATACGGGCGGTTCTTGCTTTTAAAACGAGCGCACAGTCTTTCGACGGATCAGACGCTGTCCGATAGTGGACACGGCACAACGGTGCTCTGAACTGTCAGCTATGTTTCTTTAAATATTGTTGTAATGTTGTATTTCTGATGTTTTTTAATGTGTATCATTTTTAAGTTCTATTATCTTTTTTTATTATTATGGTTATTATGATATGAGGTTTTGTTGTGTCACTTACTGAATATAATAACGAACCTATTTATGTCTCTTAATCTACCCTACCTCCCACATCAGAAGTGGGATCGATAACAAAAAACTACGCCTACAAATGTTTGATTTCAGGAAAATGAAGAGAAATAAATCTGCGGTAGTCGAAACAGAGGCCCTGCAGGATGATGCAGAAACAACGCAAGGGTGTCAAGAACTTCAACCACCTGTTCGTCAGTCGCCAATCTTGGGACAAAGGAGAGCGGATTACGCAGCTCCTAGTTCAGCCAATAGGACTATGGCATCCCCTGGCGGTGACGATGCACCTCTCGGCGGTTCAATGGCAACAAATAGCAGAAGTGATTCAAGGGCAGTAGAGTTTGTACCTATTAATGTTATGCAAAATATGATGCAAGAAATGATGTCACAATTAATTCAAAATACTGCAAAAGCCTTTAATCCACCAAATGTGCGACCTATCCCACGGATGCGTAGTCTTGACCATATCATGTGCCAATCTTTGACCCTGACGTACTGATACTATACAAGTTTGGTGCCAAAACGTCGAAGAACTTAAAATTGAGTATGAACTGACTGATAGAGAAATTCTGAACTTATCTAGGAAGAACTTACGCGGACGTGCCGCTGAATGGGCGCGTCGTAATTATTCTAGTCTTATTAGCTGGCCAGATCTCAAAACCAGTCTTATTGGAACTTTTGCAGACGGAGCTCGTTACTACGATGACCTAACGCTGTTTATGGACTACACCAGTGAGCAGGCCGGAAGTCTTGCCGAATACGCAACTCGAAAATGGGAATTGGCAAAGAAGACGATTGGTGTGAGGGTGACTGAACAACGCCTCGTCGAAGCAGTGATTTCAGGTGTGTCTGATTTTCGTATTCGTTCTGATTTGCTACGCCTTACACCGAAAAATTTGCCACAGTTAATTCAGAGTCTAAATTCGTATAAACGAAAAAGGCCTGTCAAAGAGTCTGATCACAATATCCCATCTAAGCGTTCTAAAAACGTACCTATTCCTGATACTTCGTCTAGACGCTGTCATAAATGCCACAAAATAGGTCATATTCAAAGAGACTGTCGTTCTGGTACTAATCGCGGCTCTAGTAAAGATTCAGCTTCTACAAGTAATTCTAACAATACAAAACCAGGAGAATCTAGTACAAAACCCTCTGTAACATTGTGCACTTTTTGTAATAAAAAGGGGCATTCCATGGAGAACTGTTTTCACCGCTTAAATAAGAAAGCTAAAGATGAGAAGGTTTCTCAAAAAATTACACACTATTCAAATTGATGGTCGCGATTATTCCTGCCTGATAGTGGTGCGGAATGCTCTCTAATGCGCGAAGGTATTGGTGATTCAATTCAATTCAAGTAATGCGGTTTCTCAAGTAACTACTGGCGAATTAAATATCCGATTAAAAAACCCGGATAAAATAGTTCAACGACGACCTTATCGATTAGCTCCTACTGAGCGTGAACAAGTTAAAACCATTATTAAAGATTTAAAGGACAACAATATAATTCGTGATAGCAATTCCCCATTCGCAAGCCCAATATTACTAGTTCGAAAAAAGGATGGTAGTGACCGAATGTGTGTTCAGTACAAAGAACTAAATAGCAACACCGTTCGTGATTATTTTCCGCTACCCATTATTGATGACCATATTAGTAAATTATCTCGGGCTAAATATTTTACAATTTTAGATATGACTGCTGGTTTCCACCAAATTCCCATAGCAAATTGTCACTGCCGTTTTCTGTCAATGTAAAAAAATGTAAGTTCTTAAAAACTGAGATCGAATACTTAGGAAGAGTGGTTTCCAACGGCCAAGTAAAACCAAGTCAGGGTAAAGTTTCCGCTCTTTTAAATGCTCCTATTCCTATAACTGTAAAACAAGTGAGACAGTTTTGTGGACTAGCAAGTTACTTCCGAAAGTTTATTCCTAATTTTTCCCTTATCATGATTGCCTTGTATAATCTTACACGTAATAATGCTAAATGGCACTGGACATCGGAGCAGGAAACTGCTAGAGATAAAATCCTTGAGTACCTTGCCTCTGAACCAGTTCTAACTTTGTTCGATCCTGCTAAGGCTGTTGAACTTCACACGGATGCCAGTTCCGTAGGTCTAGCAGGAATTCTTTTTCAAAAACATGATCAGTTTAAAGTAGTAGAGTATTTTAGCATGCGCACCACTGACACCGAAAGTCGTTACCACTCTTATGAGTTGGAGACTCTGGCAGTGGTTAGATCTATTAAGCATTTTCGTAATTATTTACTTGGCAGGCCATTTAAAGTCGTTACTGATTGTAACTCGTTAAAAGCCTCGCGTAATAAATAATTACTTCTTAGGGTTCATAGGTGGTGGGCCTACCTACAATGTTTTGATTTTAGTATCGAGTATCGAAAGGGAGAACGTATTCCACATGTTGATTACCTGAGTCGCAATCCAACAACTGTCAACATAAATAATATTCAAAATTATAGTGAATGGTTAGAGGTAGAACAAAACAATGATTTAGAAACCAAAAATATAACGGAATCAATTAAACAAGGAAGTATCGACAAAAATATAGCATCAACTTATGAAATTAAAAATGGATTATTGCATCGTATTATTTCTATTAATAATAAAAATCTCTATATTCCAAAAATGTTATAGATGGCATATTATACAAATTTATCACGATGCTCTTAAACACTTTGGTTGGGAAAAAACCCTCGATAAAATAAGAGAACAATTTTGGTTTCCAAATATGTCTAAGTATACTCTTAAATATGTTGACAGTTGTCTGACTTGCAAAATAAATAAAAGTCAATCTGGTTCACGACAGATTACATTACATCCTATAGATAAACCCCCTACTCCTTTTCATACCATCCATATGGACACAAATGGGCAAACTGAGTGGCAATAAAGCTACCAAACAATACGCAGTTGTCTTTATAGATGCATTCACAAAATTCTGCTACTTGAAACCTGTAACTAATTTAACTGCAGTAGCAACAGTAAATGCCTTGAAACAATTAATTGGTGTAAGTCGTGCAAATGGTCAGGTCGAGCGGATCATGAAGGTTCTGACAAACTGTTTCACTATTGTTGAAAACCCAAACAAAAGTTGGAAGGATGCTGTTGGTGAAGTACAATTGGCTATCAATAGCACCTTTAGTAAAAGCACTGGTCATACTCCTTTCCAACTTCTGATGGGCTGTGATCAGCCACCTCCTGCTATATCAGCTTTACTAAATGATGTTAAACGTATGGACCTCGATATGTGCCGTCAAGAATCAAAACTCAGAATGGACGAGGTAGCTCAATCTCGAAAAGCGGATTTTGATAAAACTAAAACAAAAATTATACCTTTCAAAGTCGGTGACATAGTCCTAGTTAAGAAAAATCCGCGAGTAATTAATAAACTTGACAGCAAATTTAAAGGTCCATGCTTCATAACTCAAGTTAACGATAACGATAGATATACAGTTCGAGTTAATAAAACTGGTAATGAGTTCTACGTCTCTCATGATAATTTGCGAATTGTCACCCCTGACATGGGATGTGAGTTGACAGACTCTTTAGATATTTCTGATTAATGTCACAGAGATAATCAATTTATGTTTTTAGTAAAAACTGTAACTTTTGTTTATTATATTGTGTTATACGCAATTGTGAGGATTGTCAAGCATATCTATAAGCGTCTGGCCAACGATTATGGTAATGCTTGACAATCTCACCTCTGCCATGTGATTTGGCATCTATCGATTGTCATGAGATTTGACAAAAGCCATGTGATTTGGCAGATAGAATCATGATGCCATGTGATTTGGTGTGTACTTGAATGTCATGAGATTTGACAAAAGCCATGTGATTTGGCAGATAGAATCATGATGCCATGTGATTTGGTGTGTACTTGAATGTCATGAGATTTGACAAAAGCCATGTGATTTGGCAGATAGAATCATGATGCCATGTGATTTGGTGTGTACTTGATTATCATGAGATTTGACAAAAGCCATGTGATTTGGCAGATAGAATCATGATGCCATGTGATTTGGTGTGGACTTGGTTGTCATGAGATTTGACAATGGCCACAAGATGTGGCAGTACAGAATCATGATGCCATGTGATTTGGCTTTAGTGGTCATGTGATTTGGCCATGTAATTAAAGTCATTAAAAAAAGAAAGTTGATTCGGTTATGTGATTTGACCGTTAGTAACTTGTTGATAATTTTTTAATTGTGTGATTTCACTAATTGTCTAAAATTATTATTTCAAAGTGAAAATGGTTATCATTCGCGAGCCATAAAGGCTGCTCGTCAGTATGGCCGTGTGAGAGATAATTTATTTAGTGATTTTTAAGAATTGTTTAATAATATTTTTATCAACTTCCGTTATATGAAAGTATTGTAACTGACTACTTGTTCCCCCACTATACGGGCGGTTCTTGCTTTTAAAACGAGCGCACAGTCTTTCGACGGATCAGACGCTGTCCGATAGTGGACACGGCACAACGGTGCTCTGAACTGTCAGCTATGTTTCTTTAAATATTGTTGTAATGTTGTATTTCTGATGTTTTTTAATGTGTATCATTTTTAAGTTCTATTATCTTTTTTTATTATTATGGTTATTATGATATGAGGTTTTGTTGTGTCACTTACTGAATATAATAACGAACCTATTTATGTCTCTTAATCTACCCTACCTCCCACATACATGTCTTCTATAACTTCGCTGGTCTACTAATTAGTGTTTTTTTTTTAGAAAATCAAGCTGATGCGGAGGTGTTGGAATTTTAGGCCAACGTTGTCAGTAGCGAGCTGAACCAACTTGGCTGCAGCAGGACTATAGAGCAGTGGCAACATGTAAATTGTTTATGTCAGATAAAATGTTGAGTTAAACTGGAATGGTTAAGTACATCATGCACAATTTTTATTGTTCTAAACTAATCTTATTTCAACAGATTTGGAATGTGTGGGTGGCCAAAGTCAAGACCAAGGCAAGAAAAGTGAGGGCCTCAATCAGGGCCACCGGTGGAGGACCGGCTGCGGCAGATCTCAATGATATTGAGAAAAAAATCCTTGATATCATTGGGTCTGCTTCTGTTGATGGTTTTGCCACTTTGGAAATGGTAATTTACTTTAGTTTTCATGTTATTTTGTGGTTTTATAAATAAGCAGTTTTTATAAATAACCTTTTAAGCACCGATAAATGAGACAATCAACAATATGTATTATAGGAGCACTGGCGCTTGCATGAAGGATAATGAATTTAATTTTTCTTATTTTCAGGGAATACCTGTATCGTCCCCACTGCCCATGTCGCCTGACCCACAGCAAAGTATGTCGCCCTCTCTACAGCCCGTACTCCAAGAGCAGCCTGTGGAAGTCGACGGCGGGATTCCTGCAGAACCACTGCGGCAGTTTAGCGGTCGAGTTACCCGTTGTCGAAGACTGCCGAGGACTCCCCGCCCGCCTGTGCACCACAATTTAGTACAAGCACTAAATGGGAATAGTCGGTTACTCCGGGAGAGCATTGTCCAGGCTGCAGAAATTTTGGCTGCTGCCATTCGCTCTTCCGGTATTTCCTACATAGTGCAACATGCCCAAGATGAAGGTAATGGGAATTAAACCTGATGGATTTCTTCTCCATTACTTAGTCTTGGAGCTTACAACTCTGTCAAACCTGCTATTCTCATTAAGTGCCTGTTCTAAAGCCTCTTCTCAGCTCGCTACTGACATTAGCGCTAACCATGTTTTCGCATAGTTTTTATTCATTACGATGCTGTTTATTATTTTGTTGATTATATTATATTTTGTTGATTGTTATATTTTGTTGATTGTTTTTTTATTTCTGTTTAGGGTTAAGGATTGGTATAATGGATGGAAATAAAAAAAAATATAGTAAAGAAATAAAATGTTTAATTTAATTAAAACTATTTATCAGCGTTTGTCGAATTTCCCTTGCTTCGGCAAGGAAATCAGTGCTGGTATCCTCCACAATCGCACTCTGCTCGCCGTCCTCAGTGACATTGATGTCTTCTTCTTCGTCTGCAAAAATGAACTTATTTAAAATTTCTTATTTTGCAAACTTAGACACAACAAGAAGAATTTCATAATACATAATATTAATAAGTTAACTATGTACACTGTTGCCTTCCCTTCGGACATCTGCTAAGAGTGGACGTGCCACAGAGTTTTTGTTATTTTTAATTCCTAAATATAAAATTTTCCAAAGCAAAATATTACCAGTTAAAAAATAGGAGCACATAAGGTCGCAGGAGTCTAAATTGCCGCAGTCCGTGAGTACGCTCTTTTTATGCACACTATCTCAATACTTAAATCGACAGCTGTGTGCCAAAAACATCAAAACGCGCAAAGGATAAAGCTACGTTGTGTCAACGTGCGAAAAGAGATAGATAGATTTCTGCCAGCTACTCAAAGGAAGTTTTACGCATCTATTGTTGAAAGCATAGCTCTCACTACACTGGACGGAAAGGCAAAAACTTCCCATTCCTCGATTGCGGCCAGATAAGCTTGACCTCTGTCGCGACTGTGACGAATCTATCGCTTACAACGTATGTTGTCCTGGTACTTGTTGTGACGAGCTAAAGACAATTTAAATTCTTATCATGCCACTAAAACAGACCTCCCCAGCTTCACCCTCCCCCTCAACATCGTTGGCTTCAGCAGTGGACTCACGGAGCACTGCCCTAACTTTCGCTAAGGCTGCTATTGACCTACCGTTGCAACATTGTGAGTGTGAACCTGATCTCCACTCACTTGCCATCAACATAACGGAGCGAAAGAAACGAAAGTTTGATAATGAAAATACCACTGACATTATGGCCCGTATCAAGGAAATGTTTGTATCGTTTTCAATTGAGCAGGAAAAACACTTCCAAGAATTAAAAACGAGTATGGATTTAATGTCTAACAAATACGACGAACTTTTGACAAAGATAAATTTGCTTGAGAAGGAAAGAAAGACTGATAAACTGCTGATTAAAGATTTGGAAGAAAAACTGGAGACAATGGAACGAAAAACCCGCGGAACTGGTATTGAAATTCGGAACATACCGAAACAAAATGGAGGGACGAAAGAAACTTTGTGTAAAGAAATTATGCAACTAGGAAAAACGATTAACATCGATATCAACGGGTCTTGCATTAAAGATATCTATCGTCTAAAGTCAAAAGATGACTCAAACCCGGTAATCGTGGATCTAACCACCGTACTATTGAAAGACAAGTTTCTTAAGGCTGTCAAGAGTTTCAACAAACCGAAAACTAGAGGTGACAAATTGAATACTACTCACTTGAACCCCAAGTACGTGGCTAAACCTTTATATGTAGCGGAAACTCTTACGTACAAAACTCAAAAACTTTACTTCTTGGCGAGACAGTTCAAGAATAGCCATGGCTACAACTTCGGTTGGACTACAAATGGAATTGTGTACCTCAAAAAAAACGAAGACTCCTCTTATATTCGTATCAACGACGCGGCGGACTTGGAAAAGATACGAATCACAATATGACTTTTTTATGTTTCAATCTGTCTCTTCAAATGGCTTAAAGTATTTATAATGCGTGCTTTCCTTTATTGTTATAATGTAAGATATATTTTTACTGCCCTATATAATACGCATTTCATAACACACGTTATACTATTAACTTATTAACTCACCTCTCTCATCATACTACCTGTAGTTTAAAAATAATTCAAACACATACATTCCAAAACATGCTACAAGTAAATACACACACAAACATACGTATAAGCATACTACACAAACACTTTCTAACAAATAAAATACACATTATTAAAAAAACCTACTCTGCCACACTTAAAAATACTCTCTATAAAGTACAATCCCCGATAAAGATTCATTATAAAATTATGTTTTCTATAAAAATTCGGTGACATAATCGATCTTACATCTAACATTGATAGCATAACTGTATCCCACTCGCAACTACTGACATAGAAGAATGTGACACTATCATTACTGGTACTTCTAATCAAATACTTATATTAACGCAGGACATCCGTAGTATAAACTGCAATATGTCAGACTTTGAGATATTACTAAGTAGAATAAAACTAGAATGTGACATTCTAATACTGACCGAGTGTTGGCTCTCCTGTGCGGTGGTGATTCCGAAACTAGACGGATATTGTCATGTAGCAACCAGAAACAACAACAAACAAAATGATGGTGTAGTTATGTAATATAAAGAGAATCTTAATGTCCGCATAGAGGAACCTGACTTCCAGGACTGCAATTGTCTGGTGGCTATTGCAGAAGAACAAGTTGCTATTGTAGGTTTATACAGATCGCCATCACATACCAACATAGATCCATTCCTCTCTTCCCTAGACAAAATACTTCAATTAGTATCGACCTATAAACACAATGTGATAATGGGTGACATAAACATACCAATAAATCCAAGCAAAATAGACATACACGGGGAAAGGTATTTAACTTTAACTGCTACACACGGATTACTCCCAGCACATACCCTAATAACTCGTAGTGATAGTGAAACTTGCTTGGATCATGCTTTAATAAAAACATTAAGTACTGCCACTGCAATAGTCCCTTTTTCAACGCTAACAGACCATTATCCGGTTTTACTATGCCTACAGCTGAAAAAGACATGGTATTATACAACTACAACTAAAGTTGACAATGACGGAATAGTAGAAAACCTATCACAACTTAACCTGGGCCCAATTCATCGGTCGGCAGATCCTAACTTTACATTAAATTATTTGATGCAGTCTCTACAAAACATTATTGTAAAAAATACAAAAATAAAAACCTTACCAAGACCGTCAAAAATAATAAAGCCTTGGATAACTCCGGGTTTACTAAGGTGCATGCTTAAGTTACACAGAAAAGCTAAATTATCACCGGAAAACGAAAGTTCTCAAATTATTTACAGACGTTACAGAAATTTCTGTAACGCTCTTTTACGAAAAATAAAGAGAGAGTATGATAAAAACCTAATTATAAATGCACATACAGACAGTAAAAAATTATGGAAGGCTATTCGAAACATTGCAAACACAGCAAAACCAATTCAACGCTCAAAATAACTCCTATCACTCTCTACTTCTCCAGGGCAATCCTTAAATGAAATAAATAGTTATTTCATTAATGTTGGAGCCCACTGGCTGATAACGTTTGCCAAAAAACAAACGCACGTGATGCACATTCCCAATATCATATAGACGAGTGTAACCTTCAGAGTAGTTCATTTGTTCTGATGGACACTGATGAGCAAGAAGTTGAACAAATTATAAATGGTCTAATAACAGATTGTGCATCGGGTTGTGATAAGATTGGTAGTAATTTCTAAAATTGCATAAAAATGTTCTTGTTGCACCTATTACAAAAATTATCAATGATAGCTTACAGTCTGGCTTATTTCCCGACTCCCTGAAAAGGTCGGAAGTATGCCCAATCTATTTGAGCGGGGGCAGAAATCAAATCAATAATTATAGGCCAATATCCATTCTACCGGCAATATCGAAAATATTGGAAAAAGTAATAAACACTCGCTTGGTAAACTATCTGGGAAGAAATAATTTACTGTCTAAAAATCAGTATGGTTTTCGGCAAGGTAAGTCTACAGAACAAGCAGTGAACAAACTCACCAGCTTTATTAGCACTAACTTGGATCTAGGAAAA
Source organism: Dasypolia templi (assembly GCA_963555695.1). Lineage (NCBI taxonomy): Eukaryota > Metazoa > Arthropoda > Insecta > Lepidoptera > Noctuidae > Dasypolia > Dasypolia templi. The sequence continues at coordinate 15,124,183 of OY743156.1, forward strand.
AAATGTATTTCAGTATTTCTCGATCTCGCCAAGGCATTTGATACGATTTCTGTCTCCCTCTTGTTAGCTAAACTCGAGAAGATAGGAATCAGAGATAAGCAGCTAGAACTGTTTAAAAGTTACTTGTCTGGCCGAAAACAATGTGTCCGTGTGAGTAAATACAAAAGCACCTACCTTCCAATTATGCATGGCGTGCCACAGGGCAGCATCTTAGGACCCACCTTGCGTATATTAACGAGCTCACGAGTCTTAAACTCACCCAAGGCGAAATTATCTCCTTCGCAGACAAATGCAAATACTTGGGATGACGTATTTGATGCTGCCCAGCAGGGCTATAATATCACTAGCGGCTGGCTTCAGGCGAATATTTTGACTTTAAACGTGAAAAAAACCAAATATATTTCGTTCAGCATAAAAAAAAATCATTCAAGTCTCAGAAACAGCCATAAAATTAGCTTTCATGAGTGTACCCTGAAAGCCAACTGCGCGTGTTCATCACTGGAACGTGTTCACACATTCACGTACTTGGGTGTTACTATAGACAGTAATCTAAATTTCAAAGAACATATCAAGCTGCTTGGTGCACGTGTGCGAAAGCTCATATATGTCTTTAAAAATTTGCGGCACGCCGCCGAGCCTTATCTCTTAAAACAAATTTATTTTGCCCTAGGTCAGTCACTATTAAATTATTGCATCTCATCAAGTACCCCCCACTTGTAAAACCACTATGAAGCCCATTGAAATCGCTCAGCGCGCTATTCTCAAGGTGTGTATATTTAAACCTATCCTTTTTCCTACTGTTTCTCTTTTGAAACAGCATGTTAAGCTACCTTATGACCCACTCGCGCAAAAACGTAGAAATAAAAAAGTATGCATTGAACGAATCCCTTCCAAAACCAAATTCAGCGAAAGATTTATTGAATACCTTGGTCCGTTTCTTTATAGCAAAATTAATAAAGAATTAAGTATCTACCCTCTTACTAAATCTAAATGTAAGAAAATCGTAAGTGAATATTTGCAACAGCTTAATTACGAAGAAACGGAGTTATTGCTAAATGTAGTACAGTAATTAGAATGTTAGGTTTTAATTAGTTAAAATATATAAGATGAAACATGATAATACACTCACAATCACACACACTCGCCCTCACACCCTCACACCCCAAATCACTCACACACCCACATCACTCCAACTCCACATAAATCACCTATTAGTCCACACACACTCATAAAAACTTCATTCTAGCATAGATCTATATTTCTATGTCTATATCTCGATAGTAATATAATTTGAAATAATTTAGCAAGTTAGTTATAACTACACTCAGCGGCACGGAATGTGGCCCAAACATAAACACACCGATAACAGGCGATTTTGATACCGCGTATGAGAATTTCGAGTGACAGTTTGTCAAGACTTTTGTTTTTGTTAGTTTAAGAGGCTAAGCACAAAAAAAATATTCATTTTTTAAATTTCTGTGACACTTAACGTTAGTTCGTTACTGGAACGCACAAAACACGGATGAGTTAAAATAAAGTTCTTCTTTTTGTATCGCGCAATTACTAACTGACTGACGTATTTACACGCCATTAAACGATAACGGATCGGAAATCGGTACCACGAGAAGCGGGTCGCCGATATTTTGAGAAGTCGCACTAAATAATATCGTAAGGGCAATTAGGTAACGTTAAGAGCATATAGGACTAGTAGGGACAGTAAAGAAAAATGGACATACAAGAAATAAACGAAGTTATAAGAAGCCAAGAAGCAGATTACAATGAACTGAGACAAATATACATCAACATCAAGAAAGATTCAGCTTCTAGAAAAACCCACAAATATATAACGGAAAAAAGAACTCGACTTACAGAAATATTTACTAGAACAACTAAAAACCATTTACAACTAAAAGACCAAGATATTTTATGTGATCACAAATATATCACTACCAATTACTATGGTTCTATTAAAACACAGTATACACAGGCAATTGAATACCTGTTAATGTGTGAGAAAAGACTACAGGTAGTGAACCAACTGTATGAGCTAGAAGATGTACAATTCGAAGAGGAAGAATGCACTAGCACACCCAAATTATTTATTCAACTATTTCGGGTAAATAAAAAGCTACACTCAGCAACTCAATCGATGACTGAAGAGACAGCGAGTTGGCTCTTAGAATCTTTAGTGACTACTTTACATAAACAGTGGCAAGAAATTGAAGAAACACACGTATTAATTCTAATGGAAGATAGTACGTTGGAACACAGCTATTTTCAAGAAAACATGTTTGAGAAAACACAAACGGCATACGATCTTGTAATGGATAGATTATTAGCGACAATAGGTCAAAAATCGATACACAAAAACCAAAGAACCTCGGTTAAATTACCAAAATTAATAATACCAACGTTTAGTGGAAGTTACGAGTCATGGAATTCTTTTTATTATTTATTTTTGAAAATAATACACGAAGATAAATCGTTAAGTGCACGGAAAAAATGCAGTATTTCAAAACGCATGTAACAGGTGACGCCGCGAAGCTGATCAAGCATTTACCAGTCTGTGACGCTAATTACACAACTGCATGGAATCTGATAACAAGACGATACAAGAATGAAAGAATAATTATCACTAAGCATATCGATAACATTCTAAGTATGCCAAAAATAAGAAAAAGTAATGCCTCAAACTTAAGAAATCTCCATGACACAATCAACGAGAACCTAGAAGCACTAAAAAGTCAAAACATCGATATTTCGACTTGGGATCCTATTCTGACAAGAATAATAAGTAGAATATGGGACTCTGAAACAAATGAAAAATATGAACATCAATTAGAAGAGCCAAATAAATTGCAAGAATTTTCGGCAATGATGCAATTCTTAGAAAAAAGTTTTAAGTGTCTGGAAACTTCAAGCTCCTTGAGGGAAGAATTTCCTGCTCACAGATCGCGCCATGAGTCATTAAATACAACAACCAAACAAGTAGAAAACGTGTGTGCTGGTTTTGTCGCAATCACGAACACAGCATTTACCAATGCTCTAGTTTTAAAACGCTGTCAGTGCAAGATCGCAATAAGGTCGTAAACGAAAAACATATGTGCAAAAATTGTTTGAGTCATGAAACGTCGATAAAATGTCACAGCAATAAAAGTTGCGGATATTGTGGTAAAACAGGTCATCATTCCTATTTACACCAGAGCAACAATAACATTCCTATACAACAAGCAAAAAGTGAGTCAAGAAACGACGACTACACAACGCCATCAACAAGTAAATTCTTAAAGAAAACTGTTTCAAATATGTCAACTGTTAATAAAACTAATGTACCCAAAACCACACTGCTGGCGACAGCCTTAATAAAAACCCATTCGTCGGATGGGACATCGCATTTACTAAGGGTTCTATGTGACCAAGGTTCAGAGGCATCATTCTGCACAGAAGAGGTCGCCCAACTATTGTCATACCCACGTATTATGATACATACCGAAGTAATCGGGATTGCTGACCAAAAACCTAAAACATCGAAAAATTCTATAAATGTTATGCTACAGCCAAGATTTCCGAGTGAATATAGGTTACCAGTCACACTTATAATACTACCAAAACAAACTGGCTGTTTGCCAGAGAAAAATGTACCAGAACTAGAATCAAATTGTTTAAAAAACAAACTATTTGCCGATCCTACTTACTACACAAGAGGACCAATAGATATAATATTGGGGGCTCAAGAATATAGTAAATTACTTCTAAACGGGTTACACAAGATGCAAGACGGAATAATCGCCCAAAATACCGAGTTTGGGTGGATTTTATCCGGGATTTGTGGCACTACTACCAATACTAAAAAAGTTATCAGTATGATAACACGGACTATAGAAGTTCAACAGCTGAACAAATTATGGGAACTAGAAGAAATTACTGAAAAATACCAATTATCTAACGAAGATCAGGCTTGTGAAAACTATTACCAAAAAACTACAATAAGAAATCCAGATGGAACCTACACAGTGAAACTTCCATTCAAGAATCACAACGTAGATTACGGAAATACGCGCAAAAAAGCTATTGCAAGACTGTTACAATTAGAACGGAAGTTCGACAAAGATGAAAACTTACGGAAAAAATACCAAGAGTTCCTCAATGAGTACTTAGAAATGGGCCATATGAGGAAAGTTACTAGTACTGACTATTACCAAGGTAAATATTATATACCACATCAACCAGTAATCAGGGAAGATTCACTGACTACTAAGTTACGAGTGGTTTTCGATGCGTCCAGTAAGTCAAGTACTAACATAAGTCTCAACGGAAATATGTTTACGGGACCAAGATTACAGCAAGATTTAGCAGTTATACTGTTACGCTGGCGTAAACATAAAATAGCGTTTATGGCGGACATCGGAAAAATGTACCGATACATAAATGTTAACGAAGAAGACTTCACATACCAACGAATAGTATGGAGGAAGTCTCCGAAACAGATTATCGACGAATACGAATTAACTACTGTAACGTATGGAACTGCAGCAGCCCCATACTTAGCGATTAAGACGCTGCAACAACTCGCCATTGATGAGAAAGAGGACTACCCAATAGCCAGCCAAAGGGCTCTCCAGGACTTCTACGTAGACGATATATTGTCAGGAGATACCAATGTTGAGTCAGCAAAAATACTACAAGAAAACTTAATAAGTATGCTACGAAAAGGCGGATTTAAGTTAAGGAAATGGTCGTCTAACAGTACAGAATTGTTAAAAAATATACCTCATGAGAGCAAAGACGACCAAGTCATGAAAATACCGCAAGATGAAAATAGAAAATCCTTAGGGGTATTATGGTCACCATTAGAGGATAGTTTCTGTTTTCAGATTACTATAAATCCAAATGACAATATTCGATCCTCTAGGCTGGTTAGCACCTGTTGTCATAAATATTAAACTCATGATTCAGGAACTATGGACAAATGGCACAGAGTGGGATCAGCCCGTAGAGGAAAATATTAGAACAAAATGGATTGAACTACAAAACCAACTAAAAACGATTGAGAAGGTTTCCATCCCAAGATGGTGTCACGTTTCAAACAATTCGAGAGTCGAGCTGCATGGGTTCAGTGATGCGTCAGAAAAGGCCTACGGTGCAGTGATATACTGTCGGATACAAAATAATAATACATTTAACGTAACCATGTTACAAGCCAAATCAAAAGTAGCGCCAAAAAAGCAGAAAACTACCTTCTAATTTAAAAATCGTTCAACAACAGTTACTAGATACCAAGATATCTGAAAACAATACTTATATAAAAGTATACTCATATTTTGCTATACAAGAGATATCTAAATACACTTTAATGTATATTACACCAATCCCAAAGATACAATCAGATAAGTCAGCCCAAAGTCTAGAAGTACCTAAAGCTTACATAGGGTTAGATTACAACAACGAACTATATTTTGATTTGAACTATGAGGAAATCAAACGTTGTTTAGAATGGACTCACCATTTTATTTGCTTTCCTAGGGCCGTGAAAAACATGCAATTAAATGAAAATTGCATTGTAAATCAACTATTTAAAAACCAAACAAATACGAAATGTCCTACCAAATCATTTCACTTATCCAATAAAATAATATGGAAACAACTTCACATGCCAAACACTTGGTTATTCATTGCAAGAGATCGGGTTAAGACTTCAATACTTTGTGATGGACAAAGAGAAGAAATTGAGCTTAAAAATACTGGTGTAATACGAATCGCAGATAACTGCTTGATTAAAACAACTAACAACATATTAACTGCCAAAAGAATTGTTTCAGTACCGATTGTAACATCATACTCAAAACAAATAGAGTTTCCCATGAATACTCACGTGGTGACTAAATCCATGCATTACCAAGGAAGAAGTAATAGATAACTCAAAAGAGATTTTTCAGCATTTAATTAATCAAGAAAATGCCTTACAAACCGAACTAGATAGTACTGTTTGGAGTCAAATTAGCACACACACTTACTTAACAACTGCAATATCTTGTACAATCATGTTCATAACCTTTTTATTTTTAGTCTGCTACGGCCCTGCAATACTGAGATGGATGAGAGCCAGAGTGCAGCTCAAGACCAGAAGAACAAGTACCGAGACAGCTGACAATCCAGCAAGAAAACCAACCTCGCTCGCTGCCAACAAGACATCTACCCAACGAGCAACTGGCGAACCAACTATCACTACGGAACCTACGTACAGTGTACCACATCAACACGAATCTATTGAGTTATACCAACTGGAGTCCAGGTCCTGAGAGGCGCCAGAATTACTGTATTTTGGCATACTTAGAATGTTATCGATATGCTTAGTGATAATTAGTGATTAAACGAACTTACCTGTAAGCGAAGTTCGATCATAATTATACGAAACGCTTCGTCCGAAGAGATTACAATATAATACACATGTAGTAACACATATGTGACACCACTCAGACACTGTAGTTGAGAGTTTTTTTTTTTTTTTTTTACTGCGGGTATCTCTGTTTTCCTGATTACTTGGCTTGGAATCGTCATTTAGTTTAGAGGAATAAGCGTTGCTTAATATTTTCTGAAAATAAAGTCAGGGCGTAGCGGTAGCGTGGGAGGGAGGGAGCTAATCTCTTCGGACGAAGCGTTTCGTATAATTATGATCGAACTTCGCTTACAGGTAAGTTCGTTTAATCACTAATTATACTAACGCTTCGTCCTCGAGATTACAATATAATACACATGTAGATTTTGAGAGTTATTTCTGGAAATATTATGAACGCACCATGTTAATTTTAGAATGATTTATTCTGAAACAAAAATCGCAAGCAACAAAAATGAATCAAATATTAGACTATAAATATTTCAATAATTCATGTTTCATAAATAATCACAAAAATAAATTAATTCTAATTTTGTGCATGAGTACAATTTATTATTAATTAATAAGTTGCAAAAACGACAATTATTGAAAAAGGAGGATTATTCTATTTCTTATTGATTGATTATTGATCTAGCTAGAGAACTTTCATCAGGATCAGTGATGGTGCGATTATAAAATCTAGCAAACGTTTCAGAACTACCGCTCCAGCCGGCAGTCCTGCGAATTTCATCAATATGAACCCCAAGGGCATGCGCCCGCGACGTAGCCGCGTGACGAGTGCTATGCGCCGAGAACATAGACACATCTAAACCACTATCGCCTAATGTGCACTTAATCCAGCGGCTAAGTGTTTGCGTACTTACAGAGCTGTGCGGTTTTTTTGGATTTATAAAAAGGATGCCAGATTTGCGGAGATCCTTAGTTTTATTTATGTAAAAAAGTAATGTGTTGGCGGGGCATATTTCTACACTCTCATTAAAGAAGGGCAGAGTTAATAGGGGTTGGTTAGACCCCACTCGAGAAGTTTTTATCAAATCAGGAATTTTTATAATAATTTTGGATGGCATTATATTGATATTTTCTATACTAATTTTAGACAATGTTTGAACCCTATGAGCCGTGGTAAGGGCCAGTAATGTTATACATTTTTTTGAAATTTCATCGAGTGACAGTTGGTCATTAGGGTATTTAGTGCGTAAGAAATTTAGCACACAATTAGTATCCCACGTTACATTATACTTCGGCCTAGGTGGCCGTAGGCGAAAAACACCTTTAAAAAATCTAAGAATTCGATCGTCTTTAGACATATTTTGGCCCAAAATCAGAGATAAAGCTGATCGATATGAATTTAAAGTTCCATATTGACTCCCATTATTAAAAATTTGCGTGAGAAAATAAATTACTGATGGAACCGAGTCCTCGTATTTATTAACACCTGATTCTTTGCAGAAGGCCCACCATTTTTTTAGACATACGTCATATTATTTCATAGAGTTATTAGATAAAGAAGCCATCATGATGTTTATCGATGAAGGCGGAACGCATCGTCGTGAAAACGCCTCCCGGATAGCACCCTGGCAACCAGGGTAAGCGTCGAGTGCACTTGACGGTTGCTGGAATGAGATATCAAAACGTTTTCATTAGGGGTGAATATAGTTGGGTCTGATATAAGCAGAGACCTATACAAAGGATACCACGGTTGCGTGGGCCATAGAGGAGCAATAAAAATCCCCTGAGCGTTATCGTTAATAATTTTCCTAAGACTTTTCAAAATAACTGAGAAGGGGGGAAAGGCATAGAAATAAGATAAACCCCAATCGATTGTAAAAGAGTTAATAGCATAGGCATCCGGGTCTTTATGCCAGGAAACGTACTTCACACATTTTTTGTTGATACGGCTAGCAAACAAATCTATATCGGGTTGCCCAAACCTACACCTAAGGGTATTGAAGGCCCCCTCTGATAACTCCCATTCTATGTCTGGGTGATTACGACGTGACTCGGCGTCTGCGATGGTGTTATCACAAGATCGTATATATGAGGCAAATATGTAAAGTTTGCGTTCTTCGCACCACTTCCAGATCTCCCTTGACATACCAGTTAAGTGGGGAAATTGAACTCCGCCCATGCGATTGATGTATGCTATAGCAGTCGAATTGTCTATACGAAGTAGTACTTGACAGTCATATAAATCCTTAGCAAAAAGTTTTAGAGCGATGAAAGAGGCTAATAGCTCTAAATAATTTATGTGCTTTTCACGTTCGCTATTCGACCACTGACCACTTGCGTTTTCACCATCACAGGAGGCGCCCCATCCCGTTGTTGAGGCGTCAGAAAATATTTCGATGCTATAGTTGTCGTGTCTAATACGGTGCTTCGAATTATTTATAACCTTTAACCACCAATGAAAGTCAGGCATTATTGAATCAGGGAGAATCATTAACTTGTTATAATCTTCATCACCGTTAAGATTTAAAAATTTACAGCGCTCGAATTGTTTAGTGTGTACCCAGCCGTATTCTACAGCTGGGCAGGCTGACACTAAAATGCCTACTAATTGTGCAAAGGTTCTAATTTTGCAACTTTTTATGTTAAAAAATTTACTGATCTCGTTTTTAAAACGCGCTTTTTTGTCTGTGGGTAAACTAATTTCTAATTTGGCCGAGTTTATAATTACTCCTAGGAATTTACACTTATTAGAAGGATACAGACTGCTTTTCTCATCATTAATAATAAAACCTAAGGAACAAAGAAGTTTCTTCGTGATTGTAACATTTGTTATGCAATTATCGCAGGTGTCTGCTAATAATAACCAATCATCTAAATATAGGGTAGATAAAAAACCCGCCGATCGCAATAATTTTACAACCGGTTTCATTATTTTTGTAAACAAATACGGAGCTGTATTCAGCCCGAATGGTAATGCATTAAATTCGAACAATTGGCTATTAAAAGAGAATCTAAGATATTTCCGAGAACTTTCATGTACTTTTATAGAAAAATAAGCATCTTTCAAGTCTAAGGTCGTCATATAGCAGTCCTTAGTAACAAGTTTTATAGCGGTCCTTAGATCCTCTAATTTAAAATGGTGTGTAATAATGAACTTATTTAAGTTTTTAAGGTTTAATATGAACCTCATTTTTCCATTTGGTTTAGGAGTGAGGAACACGCTAGATACGAATTGACCTGGGCACGAGTCACATTTCGATATGGCTCCTATATCTAATAGACCATTAATAGCTTCGGAAAAAAGAGTAAATTCAGAAGTGGAATAACTTTGCTCAGCAGGTACTACCTTCTGGATTACCTGAGACGAAAATGTGAGTTTGTATCCGTCAATCCACGACAGTATAGATTCATCACTCGTTATAAGTGACCATTGTTTATAAAAGTACGTCAAGCGACCCGCATACTTAACTGGGTCTAGTAGCGGCGCTGCGGCTGGCGCTGTGGCGGCAACCTCCTCGATGAGCTGGCGAGCGGCGGCGGCGGCCGCGGCGCTGCAGGCTCGCGGCTCCTCGGGGCGGCTCCCAGCGGCCTGCGCGCTGGAGCAGGAGCTCTTTGGTTTAAATGCCTCCGAGGCATTGGGTTATTTGGTCGTTTTGGCAGGTTTTTATTGACAGTATCGGGCTTCAGTTCTGTACCCGATTTTGTTACTGCTTTAGCCGATTTTATCGTTTCTGACAGGTTGTCTCCAAATAAAAATTCATCAATCTTGGTGCTACTTAAAGCGTCTTTCATGTCCCTTTTTAGCGCAGATAAAATAAAGTTTCTGCGGGTAACTGTGTCATAATGTTGAATGTCGCAGAGGATCCGCGCAGCGTCCATTAGTTTGGGTAGTAACTCATTGTTTTTTGAAATGAGTTGACTGGTAATCAACTGGCCCAAGCAGGAGATAGCACTCGCGATTTGATCCTGTTTGATCACTATAGCCTTGTCACGCTTTGCTGTGGCTTCGGGTATTGCTGCTTTCAACTCCGCGTTCAACGCTGGGGTAGCAATACAACGACAATTTGATGGAACCAAATATTTACCTAATAATAGTTTCCTACAATCTTTGTCCAAACCTTCGGTAGCGATGTGCTGAAAGCGTTTAGTTATTTCTTTATGTAAATCTGGTCCGTACTTCACAGATGTGGACGGGTCTTCCCCCAGGATGACCATCGTGTCCTGGTCTAGGTCCGCGTCGATGATATCCCCTGACACTTCTGGCGAGGTACAAGGTTTGTCCTGCAGGTTTGCAGGGCCGATAGATGTGACAGGATCCAATGATACGATAGGATCAACCGAAATTTCAGGATCAGTTGGGTTATCAGGAACCCCGGTATCAGGTGGATTACTGATCTCCGGAGAATCTTGTAACCAATCTTCAGGCTCAATACCAGTGTATTCTAAAAAGAAATACGAAGTAGAAGTAAATGCTATTTAAGAATATTTTTAATTTGTTCGCAGGTAGAAGGAAAGTAGATAAATATCTACTTGTATAGTTTAACGGTAATTTTTGTTCGGAAAGTTTTCCGGACAGCAATAAAGACCCAATGGCATCGTTAACAACAATCGAAAATAACGAATGTTTAACGAGTAAGTATATGATACCGTGAAACTTAATTGGATGTTTTTATAATTAGTCTTGGCGTTGGGACAGTCCACAGGCAGCCCGGATTGCAAGACTTATTTAAACGTAAATACGTTTAGCAATAAAAAACACTTTTTTATTGAGTATCGGTAGTAGTAAAGTTTGTGCGTCGGAAAACCCATAGGTAGTCCGGAGTGCAAAACTTAATTTTTAACGTAAATACGTTATTTTCATACTCAGTAGGGCTAGGAACACGTTGTTACTAACCTGTTTGTTCATACGAAGTACTCGCAATCGGAGGCGTTGAGTCTTGCGAAGGCGGATATAGACGCCGTAATCTGCGTTCATATTTTTGTAATTTCTTCGTTAGATGTTCGTAATCAGCAACACTTTTTCTTTTCGACATGATTTTACGGTACGGTAAAATAAAATATTAAACGTGCTGAGCAGTTGAACACTAAAATGTGAATGACGAGAGATTCCAAGCCAAGTAATCAGGAAAACAGAGATACCCGCAGTAAAAAAAAAAAAAAAAAAACTCTCAACTACAGTGTCTGAGTGGTGTCACATATGTGTTACTACATGTGTATTATATTGTAATCTCGAGGACGAAGCGTTAGTATAATTATTCTTTCATTCTTGTATCGTCTTGTTATCAGATTCCATGCAGTTGTGTAATTAGCGTCACAGACTGGTAAATGCTTGATCAGCTTCGCGGCGTCACCTGTTACATGCGTTTTGAAATACTGCATTTTTCCGTGTCACTTAACGATTTATCTTCGTGTATTATTTTCAAAAATAAATCATAAAAAGAATTCCATGACTCGTAACTTCCACTAAACGTTGGTATTATTAATTTTGGTAATTTAACCGAGGTTCTTTGGTTTTTGTGTATCGATTTTTGACCTATTGTCGCTAATAATCTATCCATTACAAGATCGTATGCCGTTTTTGTTTTTTCAAACATGTTTTCTTGAAAATAGCTGTGTTCCAACGTACTATCTTCTATTAGAATTAATACGTGTGTTTCTTCAATTTTTTGCCACTGTTTTTGTAAAGTAGTCACTAAAGATTCTAAGAGCCAACTCGCTGTCTCTTCAGTCATCGATTGAGTTGCTGAGTGTAGCTTTTTTTGCATCTGATTTACCCGAAATAGTTGAATAAATAATTTGGGTGTGCTAGCTTATTGCTAGAGGGCTAGGTTGTAGTCAGTAGGGTCGTAGGTAAATCCATAGGTACCAGGCTCAATTGATTAGACATAGCCAACTGGACGCATTTGGAATAACGGCCGTACTAAGCTGTGACTACTGGTGCGTACATTTTGGTTACTACGCTTACAATTTAAATGTCCTAAGGAGTCTTCTGTATTCACGGGTGAATGTGTGGCTAAATTGGAAGCTTGCCTTTTTATAGTCACACCAAAATATCGAGAAAGCCGTAATTTTCACTGACTCCCTTAGCTGTCTACAAGCCTTAGTACAAAATCCTTTTAAAAGTAAGTTGCACAGTGCCCTAGTTTTAAAAATTAAAAAGTCCTTATTATCCTGTGTTAGTAATCACAAAGAGGTTCAGTTAGTTTGGATACTTAGTCATTGTGGCATTAAGGGCAATGAGTGCGCTGATGCTTTGGCCAAAGATGCTTGCTCATCAACAGTAGCCGATCTCACCCACAATACCCATCAGGGGTATGATTTGTTGAATCTCCCACAAATTAAGCTACTATCTTCATGGCAGGAACAGTGGAATACGACTGGAAGAATAAAGGGCAGGTATTACTATGCTGTACAACCAGTCATTAAATCAAAACCTTGGTTCTACGCAAACAAGAAAGTCTCCAAACCCGTTATATCCGTCATTTGTCGTATTCGTCTAGGTTTTTGTAGTACTCCCGTGTTTTTGGAAAAAATCCGGGTTCGGGACTCTTCTCTTTGTGAGTGCGGGTTGGAAGAGGGCACCTTGGATCACGTCTTTTTTGAATGCTCAAACAACGTTCCATCTCAAATCTATATAGCCGTCTCCCTAAATTTAAAATCCCTCTTCCGACTAATTTCCCCTCCTTGTTAACATATTCCTCCCCTGAACTGCTTGTGGCGCTGATGACCTTCATCCGTCACAATAACATAAAATTATAAATTATTCTGTCTATGTGGGTGTGGTATGCTTTTTATGCTTTTAATGCTTTTAACTACTTTATTATTACAATATTAATATGTTTGTTGTTTGTTTCAGTCCCGTACTAACCCAAAAAGATCCATATAGTGTTCAACAACATCAATCGAATAATTTGACTTTTATCTTCAGTTGTTGTTTTTTTTTTTTTTGTTAACTTTTTCTTCGTTTTAATTTTTAACATGCTCACTTGTTTTTCCAATTCACTTTAGACATTGGCAGAATAGTCGACATCGGCTTTGCTTGCCATATAATAAAATTAGAATAGAATAGAGTTGTGAGAAGTTAGTGTACCCCCACTTCATTGTTCAAATAGGTCGACACTGTTCGAAAACCGATTCGGGGCACCCCGACTCCACGTAGTCTTTTGGCTCTACCCCTAGAGTGTTTATAAAAATCCGGTGGCTCCGGTGGAAGGGAGGCCAGCCCACGCTCGCTGTAACAAAGCATAGGCACCCATGCTCATCTCCGCAGCTTCATCTTACTCAGCTACAGCGGGCGGGGGCTGCCCTTCCTTCGCGCCTCCTGATTTATAGTTTTTCTCAAGAACGGTGCGTTACCTTTTCATGAGAGTGGTACTAGGGGGGAGGGAGCAAATTGGACGTTGGAGATATCCTAGGATTTCTAACATTCTTACTATTACTCAAAAAATATGTGGCTTCTGCCTTGAAGTAAAATAAATATTGAATTGTTAATTATAAATAATAAACGACTAACAATGTCGTTCCTACCTCTAACTTCAAACATACTTTTCCGATACTCGTTCGAAAAAACGTTTTATATACGCACTGGAACTAAATGGAATTGTATGTATAAAATACCAAGAATGGTTTTATCTTATGAATGTATTTTTTTTCTGTTCAATTTCAGTTAACCTGAACAGATCTGATTTGCCACTTTAAACCGGTACCATTCGTGAAGCTACTACTTCACGTCCTGTACCTACGTCAACGACGCCGCAGAGAAGATCACATTCGTCAAGAGGCGGCCCGGCGTATACAGATACAATCAACAGGTCCAGATTGGTCTTAGAAACTAGAAACAGCCAGACTTTACTTAAAATGCTAGATGCATTAAATAAAATTGCAGAGAAAAATCCTACAAAGCTGGTAAGAAACTCAATGGGTACTCTTTTTAAATAATATAAAGTACAATCTGGTTTTGCTACAATGTCGAGAAAGCTAAGGAACAACGTAGGTTAATATCTGAAATATACCTAATAAAACAGTAGTAAAAGCATTTCAATTTTATTTTTTTGAGATGGGTTTGCTCTTGACTCTAGTCTAGGTCAGAAGTGACAGAGACAAAGTCTACGATAGCTTACCAGACAGGTGAGCTTACCCAGAAGAAGCCTCTTCACTAAATTACACATAAAGAGATATCAAAATGCTTCATTTAAATTACACGTAAAAAGATAGAAAACAAATTAAGTGTAAACTAAAAATAAAATAAAATTAAAATACATAATATGTACGACTATTTTAATTTGAAGGGCTCTGAGAAACGCAGAGGCGAGAGACGAGGGCGCGCCTGGCAGCTAATGCCCCCCATTAGCCATTTAGCTCCCTGTTGCTGCTAGACGATTGCTGATTGACATGGTGAGTACCATCCATTTGCTGCATTGTCGCTTCTTCAGCAGCCTCTTCTACAGTGAGCTCCAGTACTGAGAGATTTGACCGGAAACACTCATGTTGTGTAGCACCACGCATGCATTTACTATTTTTGCTGCCACTTGCGGTGTATAATGGAGAACTCGATGCATCAGTAAACATCGAAAACGAGCTTTAAGGAGTCAAATTGTTCTCTCTATAACATTTCGAGTTCTTACAGTATAGTATGCTTCCTGGATACCCGGAGCAATATTTGTTATTGGAGTCATCATGTGTTTCCTCAAAGGGTAACCAGAGTCACCTGAAATCACAATAACGTAATAAACAAGAACGTTAAAGTTTCGGAATAGTTTATCCTGTTTACTTAATTATAAAAATTGTGGTTTAGTTTCAATCATCTTTTCACAGAACGAAAATGAAAATGAAAACATAAGCTATCCTCAATATGTTACCTATATTCACTGAAGCCAAATAAAATGTGAAATACCTAATGTAAACATACTGCCATACAAAACCACTTAATAAAATCACTTATTTTAAAAAATCATGATCGAAGCTTAATAGTTTATGGTGAAATAAATCTACTTATCAACTTTTTTGAACATCTCACATGTTTAAATAAAACAAATTGCTTCCAAGTTCCTTGGCATAGTATTGCACATCCTATTTGGCTGAAGAAGTTATTATAAATAATCGTAGCGGTTATTTTTATGTAAAATATTATAACAAATAAAAATGTTTTAATTTTTGTTATCACTTCTAACGCATTTTTTTTATTTTTAAGCCTTAATTGCAATAACAACAAAAACTTATGATTATAAGGTGTATCTATTCATACACGCAATATTTGAAGAGGTGCATCTATAGGTCGAACTTGGGCTATAGAAATGAACAAGAATTTTTTATCTAAGCATCTAATTTAAAAAAAAAAAAATTAATATTACTTAAACACACATAAAAATACTGGCTCTTTCATATTTTGTAACATCCATTACGCTAGTTTCTACGAAAATACTACGTAGAAACTACTTTCATTGAAGCGGGCGAGGTCATGGCGGCGCCCTTAGATGTCGCGTGGCTTTTATGAATGATCAAAAGAGACCCGACTCGCGGCGCCGTCGCCGGCTTCAGTTGCCTCGCCCCGCGCCTGCCGCGCCGTCCGCCGCCGTGTTCAGTCTCGCGCGAACTGCATGTTGCACTGCACGCGGCTTAACTAACGTGGAACGCTTCGCGCAACAAACGCAACAATGCCGAAATATTCCAACTAGGAGTACCATACATGGTGGACTGCTACAATGTGGGTGGTCTTATTTTTCTCACAGCACAAGCCCCCTTCCTAGAGATCCTAGAAGCTCGACAGCGGCAACGGGACTACGGGGTCTACATGCCCCCAGCTGCAGACGGAGGCAGGCCTGATCTTACGCCGTTGGATTTCCATGTGTGGGGTAGGGATAGACCTGATTTATGGTAATGACCACCAGACCATTTCTAGTGCGGAACAACAAAACGTTAATCGTGAACGCTTGTTTACGCAGTGATAGCTAGAGAGACATTGTTAAAAGTGCAACGACACATTATTTAACGTGCAACTGCAGGGTGAATATGTACAGCAATTTTGATGTAAATAGTGTAAATAAAAACTGCGTCGTTAAGAGGTATGTACATTTTAAATTGTTCGCGCTATGCACTTCTTACAGTTTACATCTGTACAAATAGGTAGGTATACAACCTATCAATCAGCTGACAGATACCACTCGACGCACAGTACGTAACCTAACAGAAGTCATTACCTTACGCGAATTCGCGTTGCGACAGCTGTTTATTTTTCTATTATTATTATCTAAAAGATGTGTAACACTGTAGAATATGAATGTTTTAATCGAATCTAGGATCCTTTTCGTAAAAAAAATAAGAAAATGATTGAAACGTTTCGATGCTCGCTCGTAAAAGTCGTAACCCCACAGAGGTCATTAGCTGCTTATTAAGATATAAGTACCTGGTTTACAGAAGGTACTGTTTTTGTAAAACTGCGAGGAGGGAATTCAATATTGTACCTACTTAGATTTAGGTCGTTTTGTATTTTAAATTCACATTTATTTTTATTGTAAGCGATAACTCTGTTATCAAAAGAAGACGAGGTCGAGTTACGAAGTCTACCTACGTTCGTTTATTGTGAACATCATCACGCCTGCATTCCCCGTAGAGATAGGCAGAGGTATATTGTCGAATGTTCATTACATTTCACCAGTGATATGTTAAACAGACAGACGGCACGCGCCCCGCGGCTACAGACGGAAAGGCACCGCGCCCGCGCCTCTCCCCGCAGCCGCGTCTTTGATTCATAGAGCAGGCCGGTTTTATGCAAAACATCTCAAGCAGTTTTAAATTATGATAATTACGTAAAATAAAAAAAACATTTACATAAAAAATCTTTTTCGTTTCTATAGCTTCTAAACGACCTATAGAGGTCCCTCTTAAAATATTTCGTGTATGAATAGATACACCTTATATATTATTACAAACCAAAATAAAAAATTGGCAATGAAACTGCGCAGCCTCTTATGAGATCAGAACCTAAGCCGGCGACTTCTCAGTCCAACGTTTGGCGCCTACTGCTACCAGCTCATATTAGATTAACTCGAATTTCAGCAATGCCATAAACCGGCCAGGTCACGCGCATGAATCGTGTCTAACAAAAGCGACGGAAATAAATTTTTATTTCGTGCGGAACGACGCGAGTACGCGATACGACAGTGTGAGCCGTGCAAAACTGCGATCTTTGTGGTGTGTGTCGTTGAAACACATACAGTCGTACCGTGAGTTCACAGCAATACGACTCTTAACGTGCCTATGCACTTTTGATCGCTTACTTTACAAACCTACTTAAAGAAATGAAATCATTTATTATTTAAAGGACCTCTCGGATTTTGTTTTCTTGTATATTTCGTTTAAGAAGTTAGACTCTGATACCGCACGCTCGTTTGAGTTGGACCAACGCTGTAAAATACCATCTTTCGAAGACCTGGTCTCGTTTATGCGCGATCACATTAAAATATTACAGCGTACTTCGTCAATAAAGTATGAAGCTACAAAATTAATCCTCGAAGTCGGCAACTACGTGTGCTTATGTGAATGCTGCTTCTACTTCGGAGTCAACATCGTGTTCTTTGCGCAATGGTCAACATGATCACATTTATAAATGTTCAGTTTTTCTAAATTATAAACCAAACGATCGTTTTAAGTTCGTAAAAACAAATCATTTGTGCATTAATTGTTTAAGTAGTGGTCATCGTGTTTCTGAATGTGGTTCTAATTCTTCATGTAGGAGGTGTTATTGTAAACACCATACTTTGTTACGTTTCCGCAGTGAAGTTGTAAATGGCTCGCTTGCACCGCGCGCGCTCGTTGCTGCGGCCGAGGCCCCTCCGCCTTCTGCAGGAAATAGTGACGCGACTACTGCGTCCGCTCGCACTATCCCTTTGCTCGTTATCAGATGGCACGGCTACCTCTGTACTAAACGCCACTGCGCTTGTTATTATTAGAGACAATCGTCGTTGTGAACATAGTGTGCGTGCCTTGGTAGATAGCGCTTCTCAAAGTAACTTTATTACTATCGATTGTTGTCGACGTTTAAGTTTAAATGTAAATATTAAACCAGGTTGTTCAGTAGTAAGGGGTATTATAGGTGGTTCAAGCAAACCTATTCAGGGTTCTGTAAAGCTGAAGTTTTATTCTCGTTTTGATCGTAATGTAATTTATAATATCGAGTCGTTAGTAGTCGATAAAATAACCGAACATTTAGCGACCGTCGCGGTTAATGCTTCACATCTGTCGAATTTTATTAATTTGCCGTTGGCTGACGATACTTACTCTTCGCCGGGCCCGGTTCATTTACTGATCGGTGCATCACTTTTCCTGCATTTGCTTTTATCGCATAAGGTCCAAGGACAGTCCCCGCATCTTTCGCCTTTCGCTTTGGAAACTGTTCTTGGCTATATCATTGTAAATGCGATGCTCCCGTCTGCGTTGATAGAAACGAGACCGTGTCTTATTGTTGTACAGCTGATCCGCTGGACTATTCGAAAATTCTGGGAATAAGAGGTGATCGTTCCTCCGGTGATCAGCCCAGAAGATAAAATATGTGAAGAATTTTATTCTCATACGACTTCTCATGATAGCAATGGTCGTTATGTTGTAATTCTGCCCTTTAAGGGTGATGTACACTCACTTGGTAATTCCCGACAAGCAAGCGAACGACGCTTTTATTGTTTGGAACGGAAAATGCGGGCGTCACCAATATTAAGGGTGGCGTATGACAGTGTAATTCGCGAGTATTCAGAAAAGGGTTTTATTTCACCCTTACCTGTAGACTTAGAAACTTCGCAGTCGTTTTTATACTCGTACCACATCACGGGGTCATCCGAGAGGACAAGATCACTACAAAACTACGCGTTGTTCTCGATGGTAGTTGTAAGACTACTAATGGTTTTTCACTTAACGACCTTTTGTATAGTTGTCAAAATGTTCAAGAAATCTTGTTCAATATTACGTTTAATTTCCGTTTGTTCTAAGTCGCACTCTCCGCTGATATTCGTCAAACGTTTTTTAAGTTTTGGCGTTCGAGAATGTGATAATGCGCTACGCACTACAAAACAGCTGGCAGCTGATGAAGGTGCCACTTACCCTAAGGCTAGAGATATTGTGGATACTGGTCTATACATGGATGATTTTGTATATTCAATTCCACATGAGGTTGAGGCTATGTCCACCGCATCTGAAATAGTTCTTATGCAGGATGGTCAGTTCGAACTTGTCAAATGGACGAGTAATTCTCAAACAGTTCTAGATTCGATTCCGCCATCACACCGCTTGCCAGCTGTCAAGGAATTCGATGAGTGTGAAGAACACAAAGTACTTGGCTTGTGTTTTTCACCCACAACTGATTTTTTTGGTAGGAAAATTGGTAATCCTTCTCATATCTGTACTAAACGCACCATATTATCATGTGTTGTAAAAATATGGATCGTAATGGGATTTGTTGCACCTGTCGTATTGTATGCAAAACTCCTAATTAAACAGCTTTGGTTGTGCGAGTGTGCTTCCGGGGTGGGGTTTCATCCCATGAAACCCCACCCGGAAGACATTGTCATGTTGTGGACCCACTTTAGGGAAGAACTCCCCTTGCTTGCGAATATTCAGATCCCACGTCACGTTGGCATCGTCACTGATAGTGTTGTTTATCTTGGGTTTTGCAGATGCTAGCGAAAAGGTTTATGGTGGTGTCGTTTATTTTCACGTGCAAAACAGCTTTGGTAACACAATAAGCTTAATCTAAATCGAAGGTTTTCCTCGAAAGCCGCTCTGTTTCCGAGCGGGGTTCTGGAAGCCCGCCGAATAATTGCCGTCGTGTCCCGACGGGACACCGGAAGCCCATCAACCCCAGTTCAATTTAAACTTTATTTTCTAATTGTTACGCTTCACTATCGTTTTTGAACGAATAAGCACTCGGATCTAGAATATATTTTCTACCAAAGACAATTTTTAAAACTAAAAATATAACTCCCAACATTATAAAACAAAGTTCCGATCGCGCCCTTTCAAACGGACGAAAAAAACTGAATTGAGCGTGCGTGTGCAGTTTGCGAAAAATTGTTTTCTATCATAAGTTCTGTGATTTTCTTCGGTAAGTGGATAAATATTCGTTTATAAGTGTACAATAGATCTTCGTAGATAATTATTTGCATGAAACAATATTATAAAACTAGTTTTTTGAGCCAACAACTTTTACGTTGTACTGAAGCCGTTGGTGATTTCGCGGCATCATTTTTGTTGTATCAATTCTGTCGGTTTTGCAATGAATTAGTACCTTTGAGATGCTAATTATAACGCAAAAACTACAGATAAATCATAATTTCATGTATATGAGTCATATTACAACAAGTTCATTGATATTTCAAAGAATATTTTACTATGTGTCGAGTTTCACAATGGCGTCATCTTCTGTGTATGAGTTTGATGAATTTCGACGATTTTGCAATGAATCAGTGTCTTTGTAATATTAGTAATAACGCTAAAACTACTGATAATTCATAGTTTCATGTATTCGAGTCGTATTTCATCAAGTTTATACATATTTCAAAGAATATTTTATACGAAGTCGAGTTCGTCAATGTCTTCATGGTTTGTGTATGAAATTGACGATTTTGCAATGAAATAATGTCTTTGTGATACTGAAATAAGTATGTAATAATGTAAAAACGACTGATAATTCATAATTTAATGCATTCGAGGCGTATTTCAACACTTATTCATATTCCAATGTGTAGGTCATTGAACTGTCAAATTTCAAAATGGTTGACAACACCCACTAGGCCGTAGGTCATGTCGATAAAAGTTATCGATAACATCGAATGTTTTCTGTAAATGTTTCGAAAATTTTACTTTCATATTATTAGAATTTTTATTTCATTTTATATTTCATAATGGTTTAGATATGTAATGTTATTTGAATTATAGTGATTATTTTTTCAGATAAGATTTATTTCTCTCTCCCTGCTCCCATAACTTCTTCATCACGATGGCGTCCTCGTCCTGGAATGTGGGTGAAGATGACGAGGCGCCTGAGAACTTTCAGTCGTTGCTGAGGGATGAGAGCGACGAAAGCGATAGTGATAGGAAGACGTCGTCGACGAGGAGGAACACCTCGTTGACGAGCTGGTGGAGGTCTTCGAGGAGGCGGACTACCTCGATCTCGAGGCACTCGAAGATCTCGAAGAACCTGACGATGTGGCACACCCCGTGGAGGAGGAACACCTCGCCCCACAGCCCGAGGAGTTGGAGTGCGTGCCCGCAAACTCCGATCTGGAGGATCCCCACTCCGAACTTGTGGAGCCGGATCGTGAGGTAAATCATTATTTTTTCTCCTTGAGGTTCAATAGCAGTTATTACATTTTATTTCTTTGATATTTTCAGAATGCAGGGGCGCCCTTTGAACTCCTCGGGCTGTACGATGAGAGCGGGGTCGAACTTCATAGTTTTGCACCTCCAGCTCTGCCGTCGCCTGCCTTGTAAGTAACAAATCAGGTTTTTTTTATAGAAATATTTGGTTTTGTATTTATAATAACGAAAATCTTTTATTTGACAGGCTGAGCCCGCCGCGCGCTCTACGCTCGCCTACGCCTGCCCTTGCAGAGAGTGCACAGGGTGCTCTTAGGCCGTAAGTTTGACTTTTTTAATCTTTGCACTTCTACCTTTTCTTCGTTATTTACATGTTTGTTTGTCTGCCTCGTTGGTCTAGCGGTCGCAAGCGCTACTGCTGAGCGTGAGGTCCTGGGTTCGATTTTCAGGACGGTCAAAGTGTTATTTGATTTTTCGATGTAGAATTTCTCACTAGCAGCCCGAAGTCTGGATTTGTGCCCGGTTGATGGCAATAGGCTCGCCCCCTAATTACATGGGACTTATGTATAACGGGCGAAATGTGGGTGTACTATAGGTACACCTCTGCCTAACCCTTCTGGGATTACAGGCGTGATGTTATGTGTTACATGTTTGTAAAACAAATTATATTTTGTTTTTAGGTATGATGTCGTCGTAATCGTGGAAGAGGAGGACGAGGATTCGCCCTTCCTGTTTCCTCTTCACGGTGACGACGACGTCGTGGAAGGAAACTTCCATCTGGCCGATGAGCACCCCGTGTTCGAAGTGCAAGTGGCAGAGCAGCCGCAGCGTGGACGAGGAAGGGGGCGCCCGCGCAGAGGCCGTGCAGCACGTGGAGGTCGTGCACCACGTGGAGGGCGTGCACCACGTGGAGGGCGTGCACCACGTGGAGGGCGTGCATCACGTGGAGGGCGTGCAGCACGTGGTGCACGCGCAGCTCCGGGATCCTCGGGTGAGCCCCAATGGAGAGCAGGAGATCGTTTGGTTGAGGTAAATGTAAACGATGATGATGTGCCTGAGGAGTTGAGAGCAATGGTGATGAAAGTTGTGCGAACGAGGGAACTGGCGAGAGTGCGGTCGGATGCGAGAGTAAGGAGGCAAAGGATGCCAGATGCGGAAGCGAATGAGGAATGGATGGATGCAGATGACGGCGAGGACGAGGCTTTGCTGGCTGGGGGAGAGGATTCCGCTCGTTTCGTTTGGTCATCAATGCATGACTTTACGGGCGAGAGGGAGCATTTTCTGCCCGAGCAAGTAGGGCCTGTAGTCGCATCTGAAAATGCGTATGGGGCGTTCAGGCAGTTCTGGGATGACGGCATCTTGACACATATTGTGACGGAGACCAACCGTCATGCCCAGGGGATTGCTGAAAAGTCCTCCAGTTTTGCCCGGGAATGGTATGAAACGAACGTTCACGAGATTTTGATCCTCTTTTCCTTCTGGATGATGCTCGGAATCATCCGGATGCCCTCCCTGAAATCATGTTTTACAACAAACCCGCTCCTCCAGACGAACATCTTTAGGAAGATGTTCTCCCGCAACCGCTTTTTCAATCTCTCTCGCGCTCTTCATTTCAATGACAACAGCAATAGACCGACTGACAATTCAGACCGTTTGTTTTCTTTTGGCCCCATTTTAAATCATTTAAATTCACGCTTCCAGGAAGCCTATGTCCCATCCCAGAACATTTGCATTGACGAATCCCTGACTTTGTGGAAAGGTAATTTGTCCTTCCGCCAGTACATCCGGACCAAGGCAGCCAAGTTCGGGGTGAAAACCTTCGAACTGTGTGAGTCATCCACTGGCTATCTTTGGTATTTCTTTGTTTACCTCGGTGCTGGCACTACCTACGATCCCGCTATCCCATCCACAACGCTGAAAAGCACTTCCTCTGTCCTTAAACTCGTCTGTCCTCTCCTCGACAAAGGGTATACTCTTTTCATGGACAATTGGTTTAATAGCCCCCTACTAGCCCGATTCCTGAAGAGACATAAGACCGATTGTGTGGGGACATTGCGCGCCAACCGCCGCGATGTGCCTCCACTCTTGAATCTGTGTCCTCTGAAGGACGGCCAAATTGTAGCCCGTCATTCCGGCGATGTCGTTGTCTTGGCATACCAAGACAAAAAAAAGAAAATCTACACCATCTCTACCTACCACGGCATTCAACAAGACCGGATGGTGCCGAAACCTTATCGCGAGGCTCAATTTAAACCCCAAGTAATTTTAGATTACAATAAGGGTATGGGAGGCGTTGATCGTAAAGATCAAATGCTGGAACCATACCTGCTGGAAAGGAAAAGATGCGCGAAGTGGAATATGAAGTTGTTCAAACGACTTCTCAATTGCTCAATTTTAAATTCACGTATTCTTCTCGAAGCTTCTACTTCTACGCCTAAAGAACATATAGTTTTTCGATTGGAGTTAGTCGAACAGCTACTCCAACATCATCGCGAGCACGTGCCTAAGCCGCAGCTTCGGCCAACCTCTTTGGCTCCTGTACCTGGACCTAGCGGTCCGGGTCGGTCAAGCGAGGGGCACTTTCCGTTGCTGTCGGCTTCATATTATCCATCAGGCCGCCACAAACGTCGTCGTTGCATTTGGTGCTCACATCAGCTCCAATTGCAAAAACGTTCGATGTATGTGTGCAGTGCTTGCGATGTCACACTTTGTTTAGTGCCTTGTTTCAAGCTATACCATAGCCAATCCTAGATCTTCTCCATTATGCGCATTTTATTTCCAGCGTGACAAACGTACAGACTGACATTTTTTATTTCTAGTTTGACGAACGTACAGACAGACTGACATTTCATAAGTTTTTATATCTAGTTTGACAAACATACAGACAGACATGAGAGTACACCTTTTGTAATTTCCACAAAGTCAAACTGACAGACAGACAAACTGTAGAGTCACTCCTTTTCTCGGTCATACCATCTCTTCCACCTGAACGCCGTGTATGAGTGTATTGGGTGCGTGGGCATTGGGGCTCAGTTCTCAGGTCGGGTGGGACCAGTCAGACTCGCAACAATAGTTTACTTTATTTTTATTATTTCGTTACTTACACTCTGTGATGTTATACATGTTCCTAGAACTATTGTCTTTCTTACGTAAACTATAAATACTGCGTAAAGTAGTTGTTTATTGTAAACAATACAGAAATAAAACTCAGGAATTGTGTTACCAATTATCAATTTTTATCTTATCCATGTTCCTAGAACTATTGTCTTTCTTATGTAAAACAATACGGGTAAGTGCGAGTCTGGCTGGCAAAATAACAAACAACAATAGTTTACTTTATTTTTATTATTTTGTTACTTACACTCTGTGACGTTATACATGTTCCTAGAACTATTGTCTTTCTTACGTAAACTATAAATACTGTGTAAAGTAGTTGTTTATTGTAAACAATACAGAAATAAAACTCAGGAATTGTGTTAGCAATTATCAATTTTTATCTTATCCATGTTCCTAGAACTATTGTCTTTCTTATGTAAAACAATACGGGTAAGTGCTAGTCTGGCTGGCAAAATAAAAAACAACAATAGTTTACTTTATTTTTATTATTTCGTTACTTACACTCTGTGGCGTTATACATGTTCCTAGAACTATTGTCTTTCTTACGTAAACTATAAATACTGTGTAAAGTAGTTGTTTATTGTAAACAATACAGAAATAAAACTCAGGAATTGTGTTAGCAATTATCAATTTTTATCTTATCCATGTTCCTAGAACTATTGTCTTTCTTATGTGAACTATAAATACTGTGTAACGTAGTTGTTTTTTGCAAACAATACATACATAAAACTAAAATCGAGCCACTACCTTTTTTCACGTAAAATGGTAAATATTTTTGGGAATATGGAACGTATCAATTCGAACTATATATCGCCTAAAAGTTAAGTTAATAACCTTAACAATGAGGGTAAATTATTGAATAATAACCTTATTGAATGATAAATTATTGGCTCTGCAAGAAAAATGGTAATTTTGATAGAAAATTTAGTAGGGCTAAAACAGTCCATAAAAACAATAAAAAACAAAATTATTGCAAAAAAAATATTCTTAATAACTGGTATTACCCCCCCGTGCCCTGATGCATTCTTGTAGCCTATTAGTCATCGATCTGATCAGTGTTACGATGACATATTGTGGTATGTTCTCCCACTCTTCACGCACAGCGACTTTAAGCTCGGGAATGGATGAAACAGCGGGAACCCTGGCTCGGACTCTCCGTTTTAGCTCGTCCCATAGGTGTTCGATCGGGTTCAAATCGGGACTTCGTGCTGGCCATACCATTTGTTGAATCCCGATCGCAGACAAGTATTCCGTAACGATCTGCGCGGTATGAGGTCTCGCATTGTCATGCATAAACAAGAAATTTTCTCCGACAAAACCAGCATACGGCATTACGTGGTCTTCAAGAATGTCAGTTATGTATCGGTCAGCTGTTAATCCACGTCTACCACTGCCATCGTTGGCGGGGTCGACGAAGACAAGTTCCGTTTTTCCGTCTAGAGAAATTCCTCCCCACACCATACAAGAACCACCACCAAAACTCACAGTTTCTCGAATGCAACATTGGGCAAATCTTTCACCAGGACGTCTATACACTCGGTTTCTCCCGTCATTGCTAAAAAGACAGATTCTTGACTCGTCAGAAAACAAAACTGACCTCCAGTCTTCTAACGTCCAATTAATGTGTTCTCGAGCAAACTCCAAGCGAGATCGGCGATGAGCTACAGTCAATTTTGGGCCAGTTGCTGGTTTGTGTGATGTTAAATTTCGTTCCTTTAGTCTTCGTCTCACTGTCCACCTACTGATTGCGACACCTCGAACGTCACGTAACGCTTGCTGTAGCTGAACAGCATTAAGTCCACGGTCGCGCAACGAATTGGTTGCAATAAAGCGGTCGTCACGTTCTGTTGTTGCCCGTGGTCGGCCAGTTCCAGGTCGCCGAACAAAAGCACCAGTCTCTAGATACCTGCGGTATACCCGCTGTACCTTTGAACGACTCAAATGAAGTCTGCGTGCCACTTCACGTTGTCCGTGTCCAACCTCAAGTAAAGCTACAACTTGGGCAGCTTCCGTCGGTGTAGTATCCATTTTATCAGGTTATTTTGATTACACAGACACAGATAAAGACAACAATAACAAGTAATATGGGTATGATTAACAAAAACCTCAAATTTAATCTTTTCTTAACAGAGTACAATAAAAATGTCATAAGCAAATTAAATGCGATAATTTTATTCTACCCTTTAAACTTTAATTAAAATGAAATTTTGACAACTAACTACCCTCATTGTAAAGGTTATTAAATACCCTTTTAGGCGATATATGTTTCGAATCGATGCGTTCCATAATACCAAAAATAATAACCATAATGCGTGAAAAAGGAAGTGGCTCGATTTATTTGCTCCCAAGTGTATTTAGTTTTATGTATGTATTGTTTGCAAAAAACAACTACGTTACACAGTATTTATAGTTCACATAAGAAAGACAATAGTTCTAGGAACATGGATAAGATAAAAATTGATAATTGCTAACACAATTCCTGAGTTTTATTTCTGTATTGTTTACAATAAACAACTACTTTACACAGTATTTATAGTTTACGTAAGAAATACAATAGTTCTAGGAACATGTATAACGCCACAGAGTGTAAGTAACGAAATAATAAAAATAAAGTAAACTATTGTTGCGAGTCTGACTGGTCCCACCCGACCTGAGAACTGAGCCCCAATGCCCACGCACCCAATACACTCATACACGGCGTTCAGGTGGAAGAGATGGTATGACCGAGAAAAGGAGTGACTCTACAGTTTGTCTGTCTGTCAGTTTGACTTTGTGGAAATTACAAAAGGTGTACTCTCATGTCTGTCTGTATGTTTGTCAAACTAGATATAAAAACTTATGAAATGTCAGTCTGTCTGTACGTTCGTCAAACTAGAAATAAAAAATGTCAGTCTGTACGTTTGTCACGCTGGAAATAAAATGCGCATAATGGAGAAGATCTAGGATTGGCTATGGTATAGCTTGAAACAAGGCACTAAACAAAGTGTGACATCGCAAGCACTGCACACATGCATCGAACGTTTTTGCAATTGGAGCTGATGTGAGCACCAAATGCAACGACGACGTTTGTGGCGGCCTGATGGATAATATGAAGCCGACAGCAACGGAAAGTGCCCCTCGCTTGACCGACCCGGACCGCTAGGTCCAGGTACAGGAGCCAAAGAGGTTGGCCGAAGCTGCGGCTTAGGCACGTGCTCGCGATGATGTTGGAGTAGCTGTTCGACTAACTCCAATCGAAAAACTATATGTTCTTTAGGCGTAGAAGTAGAAGCTTCGAGAAGAATACGTGAATTTAAAATTGAGCAATTGAGAAGTCGTTTGAACAACTTCATATTCCACTTCGCGCATCTTTTCCTTTCCAGCAGGTATGGTTCCAGCATTTGATCTTTACGATCAACGCCTCCCATACCCTTATTGTAATCTAAAATTACTTGGGGTTTAAATTGAGCCTCGCGATAAGGTTTCGGCACCATCCGGTCTTGTTGAATGCCGTGGTAGGTAGAGATGGTGTAGATTTTCTTTTTTTTGTCTTGGTATGCCAAGACAACGACATCGCCGGAATGACGGGCTACAATTTGGCCGTCCTTCAGAGGACACAGATTCAATGAAAAGAAAAGAATCACTATTTAATAGTTTAGACACACAGCTCAAAACTCTCCAGAGTAAGTTTAGCCCCTGGGTATCACCCCTGGTACAGACATATAAATCAAACATTATGTCTTGAGACCAGTTAATTGAACTACTTAAGTCTGCTTTTGACAGCGAGGACTATGACTATAGACTCCTCTCCGCGTACACAGGGTGAAACAGAGAACATAATTATTTACATCTCTATAATGAGCGGTCTCTTCAACCGTCTCAACAGGAATCTTACTG
Organism: Dasypolia templi; assembly: GCA_963555695.1. Classification (NCBI taxonomy): domain Eukaryota; kingdom Metazoa; phylum Arthropoda; class Insecta; order Lepidoptera; family Noctuidae; genus Dasypolia; species Dasypolia templi. The sequence goes on from OY743156.1 coordinate 15,152,822, forward strand.
AGGAGGAAAAGTTTGATATCATTTCTCATAATGTTAAACCAATCTATGCTAATGTGCTGGCCTTAAGTAATGTGCAAACACTGGAACAACTACAAACAGTGTGTAAAAACTATGAGACATATAAACCAGGGCTTCTCCCTGTCATGAACCCAGAAAAGTAATCTTAACTCTCTTGCACCAGTTTGCACATCACAGGCAGAGTAAAACAAATAACAATTAAAACTCAAATTCTAGTAATTCAAACAAACACTATAATAACTACAACAAAAAACACTCTGGTATTCGGCACCGGTGTCAGCTATTAAATCGGAAAAAGAATCTTCTTCAAAAAAAGCCTCCCCCTCTAAAGGAGGCCCTTTCTGTCCTAGGTGTAGGCTAAATAATCATTTTTTGAAACATTGCAAAGCAGAACAGTTCCCAATTTGCTTTAAGTGTGGTCTAAAAGGTGTCACTTTTCCTAAATGCAAAAAATTCCAGCCAAAAACTAAAGGTTGTGGGTTGCTGTAAAAAATCTAAAGTCAATAGCAATAATGGGTGGGCAGATTGGTTATCACATGTGAAACAATCCTCTACTTATTATGCGGTTACAACAGTCCATAATAAACCATTAAATGTCACTAGGCCTTAAGCCACTATTTCTATTAATAACATATCTACTTGTGGACTGCTGGACTCTGGATCCGCAGAGTCTATTATTGGAGAGAATTTTCATAAAAGCCTTATCAAGGACTTGGGCCTCACCCTACAGTCCTGTGATAACTCCTTAAATTTTGTCGCCGCTGGGGGACAAATGTTATCACCTATAGGTACCCTAAACTTACCTGTAACATTTAAAAATAAATTTCACACACTTAAAGCATATGTTATTCCATCATATGATATACCTATATCGGGAATCGATTTCTGGTACCTCTTTGAACTGTTCCTAAAAACACTAAATCTGTTTTCCTTATGATTCAAAATAAACAAATTAAAGAATCAATTACAGATGTACACCTCCATTCTTTTGCTCAATTATCAGAGGCTCAACAATTGACAGCGGACAATATTATCAAACAATTTGAAACTATATCTATAGACAAAAAGGGTTTAGGTCGTACCAACCACATCACACACTGCATCGACACACGTGACTCACCTCCTATTAGGCAGCGTTACTACAGGATGTCGCCTGAAAAACAGCGCATTCTGTGTGAGGAGTTGGACGAAATGCTAAAGCTGGATGTTGTTGAACCCTGTGAAAGTCCTTGGTCATCACCAGTACTTCTTACACCTAAAAAAGATGGCAAATTGCGGTTCTGTCTAGACCGCCGAAAACTAATTCTATAACTAAAAAGGATGCATATAATCTACCATACATATATGAAATCCTATATAACCTAAAAGATGCTAAATACCTAACAAGTCTAGATCTTTATAAAAGTTTTTGGCAATTGCCTTTGAATGAAGAGGACAAAAACAAGACTGCTTGTTACATTCCAGGCCGTGGTACCTACAGGTTCATAACTACACCTATTGGGTTGTCCAACGCCCCGGCTACTCAACAGAGGCTGGTAGATAAGGGGTGCAGTTGAAGAGCCTCCTCGTGGCGCATCCTGGGCAACGTCAGCTCCAATCGCCCACCGGTACTGGTGGATAATTGGCGCTGGCGGCCAAATCTCAACAAACGGGGAAGGGCACGGTTCCATTCCCCGATCATCTTTGATGGTCGTGGTAGGGAACCGGGCTAGGGAAGGGTCGTTGGAGTAGGTCGTACGCCCACACCCCCTCTGCTTACAGAGGGTGAGTTGTGTGGGCGTAGTCTTGTTGGAGGAGAGGAAGAAAACCTCTTAAAAAAATAACCCCAACTCCAAGGTCGAGCGTGCCGAGGGGGTGTATGGCCGGAGGGCATCCGGTCGTTCTGGGGGGTGGCGACAACTGTCTCGAGAGGGGAGAGAGAGGAAGAACCCGTTCGCAGTCATTCGGGGACCCGCTAAGCGTTGGTATGGTGGGCCCTCGAGTGACTGCCGCCGGTCACCAGCGAGAAACGGAGCTTCTTTTGAAGCTCCCGCGCGTGGTGATAGAACCATTTGCCACCTACGATGGCAACCAGAGCCGAGGAGGCTCCGGTCCTTCCGGGGACCACAGCAGGTCGGAACCGGACCTGAGCAGGCGCGGCAAGGCGCTGCTTAAGAGGAAGACGGACGAGGAAATGTTGCCGGCGCCAAAAGCGCCCAAGGTGATGGGTGGTCGGGGTCGTGCGGCTGCAAAGTCGGGGCGTGACCCGTTGGGCCGCTTCACGCGCCCTGCCACGCCGGTCCCATCGCAGGCTTCATCGCCGGCTCCGTCGCCGGCTCCTTCGCCAGCTCCGTCGGAGAGCGCGGGGAGCAACGCCGAACTGGGGAGGGAGGACCTCGTGAGCATGACGACATGATGACATCTAAAAGACCGCGTTTACAGATGAGCACGGACATTTTGAATTTCTTCGCGTGCCAATGGGTTTAAAGAATTCTCCTTCAACATTCCAACGGGTGATGGACAAAGTCGTACGGGACCTTCAAAATGTTGTGTGTCTCGTGTACCTTAACGATATCATCGTTTTCTCGGTATCCCTTCAGGAACACATGGTCAATTTGGAAAAGGTATTCCAGAGACTAAGAGAATCCAATTTCAAACTACAAATGAACAAATCCGAATTAAAAAAATTAGAGACGGCATATTTAGGACATATCATAAGTAAAGACGGTATTAAACCCAACCCGGATAAGATTAAGGCCATCCAAAAATTGGGCTAATCTCGCCATTGGTGCCGTGCTCTCACAAGGTCAGATAGGGAGCGACAAACCCATAGAATACGCATCCCGCACACTAATCACAAGTGAAATTAACTACAACACAACTGAAAAAGAACTGTTGGCAATTGTGTGGGCAACCAAATATTTCCGCCCTTACTTATTTGGTAGAAAGTTCAAGATTGTTACAGATCATAGACCCCTGCAATGGGTCATGAATATAAAAGAACCTAATTCACGTTTAACCCGCTGGAGATTAAAGTTGAGCGAGTATAATTTTACTACTGTCTATAAGCAAGGTAAGCTGAACACTAACGCAGACGCTCTGTCCCGCATCGAAATCAATAATGAAGATGCAAACTCTATAGCGGTTAACACGTCTGAAAAACCCCCTTCAGTGACTGATTCTACAACGGCAACAGCTCACACTAGTGCTGAGAATCCCATATTAGAGATACCAATATCCGATGAACCACTAAATAAATTCCACCGACAAATATCCCTTGTAATCGTAGGTGACATAAAAAAACGCCCACCGTGTCTAAACCGTTCGAAACCCACACTAAAACTACCATACAGATATCAAAGACTAATCTACCATGACTCTAGCCATGTACAGTATAATCCCGATTATGCAAGATAAATTTAAAAGCTCCGCTTTGAATATGGTCTTAACAAAAAAAGAGGTAGAAAACGTAAAGAATTATTTAGACCAACAGGAAATCATTCGTAATTACCATGAAGGAAAAAGAAATCACGTGGTATAACTGAATGTTTCCTCGATTTATCACATCGTTATTATTGGCCTAAAAAAAGAATGTGTAGCAAAATATATTAATGAATGTAGTATTTGTGGACAATCAAAATACGATCGAAACCCTGTTAAGCAAAGATTCACCATAGTTCCCCCTCCAACTAAGCCCTTTGAAATTGTGCATCTCGATCTTTTCACTGCACAAAACGAGAAATATCTCACTTTAGTTGACGCTTTCTCGAAATATGCGCAAGCATATTTCAGAGATGGTACCGCGTTAAGTGTCGTTCAAACTCTCTCTTTTGCACCCATCATGGCGTTCCTTATACTACAGTTACAGACAAGACAGAGAATTCACCAATGCATTATTCTCAGAATTTGTCCGTCTTCACAAGATGCAGCATCATAAGATACTTGCACACACCCCTAACGATAATGGTATAGTAGAATGCTTTCACTCTACCGTTCTCGAACACCTAAGAATCCTGAAGTTAGAAAAGAGTAATGAACCTGTCATTAATCTCATGCCTTATGCAGTCTTAGGTTATAATAGCTCCATTCACAGCTTTACAAAATGTAGACCCATAGACTTAATCACAGGACATTTTGATCCTCGCGTTTCCTTAGATTTAAATTTATCTGAGCATCTATTGCAAAATTATCTACAAGACCATAAAAAAGGACTAACCCAGGTCTACGAGATACGAGTAATAAATGAAACCTCCCTTCACCATAGGACTGAACTAACTGAAAATAGGAACAATGATCGCGAACCCGAAAAGGAATATAGCCCTGACCAACAGGTATTTGTCAGAAATCCTCTAACTAGCAGACAAAAGCTAGCTCCACGTTTTACTAAAGACATTGTCCTAGCCGATCTTCCCATTCACATATATACTAGAAAGAAACGGGGTCCCGTTGCAAAATCTCGTCTAAAGAGGAGTCCTAAAGATTCCGTATTGTTACAGGATGCTACTGTTTCTGCTACTGGCCCTGGAATACTTCCGTTTAATTTAGGAACGACGCGTATTGTTTCCCACCATCATTCTTGCCTTAATTATGTTAATCTCGATAGTATACAATCCCAGGTAAATACAGTTAATACAAAACTGACTGACTTTAGACATAAACTAAATAATAATACATCACTATTATTTGAACCGCACATGAGTTACCTTACATCTAAATTAACTAAAATATCCACGCAGCTAGAGTCATTTGAACATAATCATCATGGAAGAGGACTTGTCGATGGTCTCGCTTCCGTTATCAAGAGTTTATAAGGTAATCTTGATCAAACTGATGCAGTTAAATACAATAATACCATAAAAATCCTTCAGGAAAATTAGTATAAGATACAGTCTCAACTTAATCAGCATGTTACCCTATTTAAAACTTGGGTTTCACAGAATGTCAACTTATTAACTAATATAACTAAAAATCAAGAGATAATAGGCAATGCTTTGAATCGGATAATTAACAGTACGGTAAACTTCGATTTCATCCAGTACGCCCACACGGCTCAATATTTAATTATACTAAGTGATAACATATACAATTTGCTGGCAGAACTCCATAAATTAGAGTACACTCTAGCGTTTATACGTGCATTAAGCACACAGCATATGGTGGTTAGTATAGATGAGATTAAGAATATGTTAGACAAATTAAGGAGTTTATATTCGAACAATGAAATACTTGATTTAGAATTAAGAGACTATTATGATATAATTAAGCTAGGATACTTTTATATAGAAAACAAGATAGTTATAGTATTTAAGGTGCCGATTGCCTTCCCTCCAATCTATGGCCTTTACAAACTCTCCATTGCTCCTAACAAGAATAGTAAAATCCTCTTACCTACCTCACCTTTAATAGCGATTTCTGGACACGATTCTATGAACATGGAGGCTGAATGCCCGGAGATAAATTCACTGTACCTCTGCGAAGCAAAATCAAAGTACAACACCCAAGATGACCCAGATTGCATCCAGCATCTGATCTCCAAGCAAGAACTTCTCCCATCTTGTAAGCTGTCTTCAGTTGTTCTAAAAAAGGAAGCTGTAGAGCAACTCGACGAGAAACATTACACCATCAGTTTTCCATATCCAACCAAAGTGAAGATATCATGCAGACAATAAACATATAAAACCCTTGAAAGAAGCTATTTGGCCATCATCCCGTACAATTGTCACATAAAAACGCCCGAATTTACCATAGCGAACTCTAACAACCACATCAAGGGATTCGCTCTGGAGATTATGCAATTACCTACAAATATTGAAGATTTAGAAACGTCAAGCGAAGCACCAATCATACTAAACTCTGCTGACCTAAAAAACCTGCACTCCATAAACACTAAGATCATGCTACAGACTCCAGTTAAACTTAATGAAGCAGTTGATACAGCTCTCTACCACACCACGATTCCAATCTATCTAATACTGGTGCAAGTGCACTCATCATCGCTCTTATGTACCGACGACACCAAGCGAAGCAACTTCATAAAAATCAATCAATGCGAACGGATTACGCTACATCTTCAAGAGATTATGCTGAAATTCAGGAGGCAAATAGAACCAGTCCCAGCGAAATAAGAATCGACCACAGAAATGTTTCTTCATCTATACCACATAAGATTTCGAAATAGTTGCTAATCGGGGGGAGGTGTTACGTATTCGCATAGTACCCAAACCGCTGACAGGCGTTTACCCAGTTAGCGTGAATTGCATCAGCCGCGGACACGAGGCGCCGACGCAGCACAAAGTGATGCAGCCCGACACCGGACATCGAGGCCGGTGTAAAACGGTCACTCTTGACACAGCATCGGTCAACCGTCGACTATTTTAGCTATTAATTAATATTGTAATTCTTATAAAATAAATAAAGTTAAATAAATTTTGTATTTTTTTTAATCCTACGGCTACAGCCTTCGTAATTGACGTTCCCTCACAAGTCACAACAAACAAACAATCAAATCAAATCTCTATTCTATTCTATATTTTATTATGGCAAGCAAAGCCGATGTCGACTATTCTGCCAATGTCTAAAGTGAACAGGAAAAGCAAGTATGTATTGTAAAAATAAAGATAAAAATCTTCGATGATACTTAATGTAGATCTTAAGGGGTTAAGTACTGGACTGAAACAAACAAAAGGATAAAAATTACATAAATAATTATAATTGTTAGAATATTATTTGTACATAAATACATCATCCACACACAAAATATTTAGGGAAATAAATCATAACTTTGTATTATTGTGGCGGATGAAAATCATCAGCGCCACTAGCAGGTCAGGAGAGGGATATGTTAAAAGGGAGGGGAAATTAATCGGTAGAGGGATCTTAAATTTTGGGAGACGCTTATACAAATCTAGAGGGGGGGTGTTGTTAGAGCATTCGAAAATTATGTGATCCAGGGTGCCATCTTCCAACCCGCACTCGCAGAGAGAGGAGTGACGAACATGGATTTTATTTAAAAAGACGGGAGTGCAACAAAAACCTAGGCGGATTCTACAAAGAACAGAAATTATAGTTTTCGATACCTTCTTGTGAGCGAAAAACCACGGTTTTGGTTTGATGGTCGGCTGCACAGCATAATTAAAACTGCCTTTCTATTTGCTGGACATATTCCACTGTTCCTGCCAGGAACACTGCAGGTTCTGTCTTGGAAGGGACAATAAATCGTAATCCTTATAAGAGTTGTGCGTAAGATCTGAAGATAAAGATGAACATGCATCTTTGGCCAGAACATCAACACATTCGTTACCACAATGGCTAGGGATCCAAACTAACTGAACATCCTTCTGATTACTAGCGCAGGACATTAAAGAGTTTTTCATTATTTAAATAAGTGAACTGTGCAATTTACTTTTAAAGGGGTTTTGGACTAAAGCTTGCAAACAACTAAGGGAATCTGTAAAAATAACGGGTTTCTCAATATTATGGTGTGACTCTATAAAAAGACACTTACCGATTCCGATATAGCCACACACTCAACAGTTAATATAGAAGCCTCCTTAGGGCTTTTAAATTGAAGGATAATTTTGGAGCTTTGGTAATAGACTGCAGCGCCAGTGTGACTAAAATCGGTAAGTTTCGAAGCGTCCGTAAAAATAATTGAAAACCATTCCATCACTCGCCCACTACCGCATCGAAAGTCAAATTAGCTGACGGAGTTTTTTTGGATATACCAATATCGAAGAAAATTTTTGGGACAAAATTTGAAACTTCAAAAGGAAAGTTATAATAAAAGTAATCTGGAATACTGGACGATCGGGCCACCTACCATATAGAATTTGTCGAAAGGATTTTATGAACAAGGGAACTTCTTTATTTTTCCAGTAATTTGAGTTTCTACATAATGCATCTAACGCGTTGAGTCTTCCTATAAGAGGATGGGAGGATCTACATATTAGTCTAGACACAAAACGGGAAGCCAAATATTGCCGTCTTAGGATTAGAGGAGGTTCAGCACATTCGACCCGCAATGCGTTAACAGGAGAGGACATCAAGCAACCTGAGATGATTCGCAGACACTTGAACTGTACCTTATCCAGCCCTGCCAAAGCACCTTTGTGCAAGCAATCAAAAGATGTGTACCATAGTCCAAGACACTACGAACTAAGGCATTATAAACTAATTTCATGGTGCAGGGGTGAGCACCCCACCAAACACACGCAAGAACTTTTAAAATTGAAATAACTCTTTCACACTTTTTAATAAGAAAATTGATGTGATGATTGCCAGCTAATTTTGTATCTAAAATAACGCCTAAAAATTTAACTTTATTAACTACAGCATATTGATGCCTAAAACGTTTATTGAAATATGAGGAATGAGTCTTTTGCGAGAGAAAATTACTGCCGAACTTTTTGATGCAGAAAGCGACAGACCATGGCTCAAAAGCCACTGATTCAAAGAATCCAAAGAGTTTTTCGCGTATAGTTGACAGATATCGATACTGTTGTCAGCTACTTCATTGTTTAAGTTATTTTTTTCCGGGACTGTACTTTTATTTTTACGCTTATGTTTAATATATGTCCAAAAGTATTTAGAGTTGGTTTATATTCTGGCTTCTATTTTTTTAATGTAGATAATATAAGACGATTTGTTTAATAACCGGCATCTTTCCTTAAATGATGCTAATCTAATCTTATCAATAGCGTTGTTATATTTTTTTACTTTTATTTTAAGGTTGTATGTTTGCTTCAGTAATTTAGTGAGATCTTTTGTGAACAAAGGTGGTTGTTTATTGTTGTTTACTTTATATGAGATAGGAAAGTTGTCACTAATAGCACTCCTTACCCTTTCATAAAATATTTCAACCATTTCATCGAAGGTCCCACAATTTTTTAACGTCGTAGTCCAGTCCAGGTAGGTAAAATACTGCACTTCAAAGTTCTTCCAGGAAGTATATCTAAATAGATCCGTAGAGGAGGACGATATGTGTCTACCCTAGATAGGGGATCATTGCAGTCGTTCACTTTAACATTCGTTATAGCAGATAAAACTAGATCTAAGACCTTTGACTTAACATTCCTGACATTATTAAACTGTTCTAAACCATTCAACGCAATGAACTCTGCAAAAAGGTTATTAGTTTAGCAATTAGTGGACTCAGGGACTAGGAAGCTACTGTTATCACTGTTGAGCCAGTTGATGTTAGTCAGATTAAAGTCGCCTGCTATGAAAGTTTAGAGATATGAGGAACAGGGTGTAAAGTTCACTCATACTCTTGGAAAAGGGAGGATCATCCGACCAGATGACCAACATTTGATGTCGGGAAGTTGTATATATGCTATCTGCGCGGTAAATTCTGCTTGCCCGATGCAGGATTTGTCAGACGTCAGTGTGATGCGTTTGTTCGCATGTGACGGTGTAGATGCCGCCACAAAAGTATTGCCCTCTGTACTAATGACTTTGCCCGCGTTCTCAAGGAGCAGCGCAAAGGCATAGACTGATTGCATATTGTTTGGTTTTAACTTGCACTTTAACCCATAGATCTTCGCATAAACTATTATAAGAGAAGTAGAATTGTGCTTTTTTTAAACAGCGATCAATACCCCACCTCCAGTCCTCTTCCTACATAGCTCATTAAGTTGACGGTCCCTTCTATCGACATGGTAGGTCATCGAATAATTCTGAACTTGAGATATCATCAACAGCCAAGTTTCATTACAGTCATAATGAATGTAGGAAACAGTGATTCCAGTGACACTAATTAATCTTTTTGCATGGAAGTTTTAGATTCAGATTTTGATTATGGTAGTGAAAAAATCAATATTGTTATAGAATATTGTTGTGTTGAAACTGGCGTATGCGTTTGCGAAAGCGAATCAAGTAGGGGAGCGAGGGGCTTGTTGTAACAGTTTTCATTAAATGCATGCATGATTTTACATCTCGAAACTTAGTTTTTGTTGAAGTTTACTTCGTCTTATAAAAAATACGACTTTACAGACAAGAAGCGCTAGCTATTTTTAATATTCAGAAATGAGCACTGGAATTTATAGCAATATAATTACCACAAACTTAGTGGTATGTTTCTTTTGTTTTGATAAGAGGTCGCCTATATATTATTTTAAACAAAAGCAAATAATTCGTAAGTATCAAATTAGGATATTCCGTGTATGTAAACTAATACTAATTTTGGGGTTGCTATGCTGATATTTTTTTTTAATTTGCCTCCCCTTTTCAGTCGACTTTCGTTAGCCACACTCTTTAGATTCAAGGTTACATTTATATGGGTATTATTTTCCTCGGGAAAAACGAGATGACGCTGATGTCCATGTGTCTATGGTGTGCTTAAAAAAGCCGTGAAGTCAATCTCTATACCTATATAGTAAAAGTACTGTAGTGCGGCCGCCGGCTTCGATCGGGCAAGTCGATACGCGTTTTCGCCCTCCGATTCACCTTTGAACACGCTTACCAATTATAGGTTTTGCTCTAATTATAAAAGTGATTTAATATAGTTTACGAAGTGATAACTTGGTTAACTATGTATAAAGTATTTTTAGGGTTACTATAACGCTTATTTTTATCTTCAATTTCTTTGTTGATTTCTTGTGTTGGGTCTTCATGCAGTTATGAATGGGGTAGATTCGTATTCATACTATATGAATGCTCCCCATTCCTAACAACGTAACAGTAGAAAGATTGTTCACCAAAAATATTATGTCGTACAGAGTCATGCCGCGATGTTAAAAGGGGACAACAACGGAAGAGGTAGATGAAGATGCAAAGAAGTAAGTTTTGTTTAGTTTCGGATAAAACTTTATCTATAAGGAAATCCGTACAAAAATATGGCGTCAAGCCGCTTGAAAGTCGCTTGAAAATGTTTCATAACCGAGCTGCCGAAAATATACAGGTGCGAGTTCTCAGTTCAAAATTTACGTCAAATCAAGCGTTTACTATCGAAGAAGAGACCCTTTTAAATAAGTACATAACGGACTGCTCCAAAATTTATTTATTAATTTATATTTCCACAATCACTGGTGGGTAGCGTGGTCCTTAATTAAACTCCTTAAAAAAAAAAGAACATAACACAAATAATATTATTTTTGTGGACTCATTCAGAGAGCAGGAAAATAAATCGATCCTGTCAGCAAAGTCATTGAATGCGTGCAAGGGGCGCGTCAGTGGCGCTTTGCTGAGCAAGTTGGTTCATGCGTGTGGCAATGCTAGTAACCGGTGCTTAATGCGCCGCAAAGAGTAATTGTCAGGCGCTTTTAGACAAATCTCCTTCAAAACACCGGGATTATAGGTCTATGTGTGTGTATATGTATGAAAAATGCACTATGAATTGACCATTGTTCAGGTTAGGAAACTGGCGTATGCGTTTGCGAAAGCGAATCAAGTAGGGGAGCGAGGGGCTTGTTGTAACAGTTTTCATTAAAACTAATATATCTTGAGATCAATTTTCAATCAATTTTCAATTTTCTACATCAATAATCAATTTTCTACTAAATACAGATGGATGGATACTGTAACTCTTCCTCTACCAAATCAAGTAAAAATAATACCATAACTATTGGTCATTATTTTACAATTGTTTTCTAGAAGAAGTGCGGTGTTACAACTTACCTCGTGATTGGAGCAAGTTGTAACGTCTACCGGGGCAAGTAGTAACGACAAAAAAAACGACAATAATACCTCTAATCATTTATTCTTTGTTTATTTTTAACAAAATTGACATTTTTCTAAAGTATGTAATTCTTATCAAAAATCAACTCAAATACACTTTTTTAGTAATCAACACTTAAAAATTAAGTAATTAAATGTTAACAGTTTTATTTAGTTAAACACTACTTATAATTATCATGGCACTTTTAAATCACAGTAAGTAATTAAATTATTTCTTTATTATCTCTTCTAACAAAGTATTTTACTTATGTAAGAATCAACATTTGGGGGGTTTCATTTTAATTAAATTCAGACTTCATCTGAGCTACAATTAATACAAATAAAAGATATAATGTCTCCTATAACACCTCCTACATGTGCCCACATCGTACAAATGATACACTCTATCCAATCTTCTTTATTTGTATCTGTGTAGTCTTTACCACATACCAGACAATACCACTCATCTGCTTCAGATTCTGAATCTGAACATAAAATCTTTTTTTTAGCTCTGCCCACTCCGTTTTTATTATTTGTTGATTTACCTTCGGCTTTTCCCTTCCCCTTTCCCTTTATTGTCATCTTTTTTCTGTTTTTTCTTCCAACTTTTCCTCATATTCATCTTCCTTTTCAGGAGTGTCCGTCAAAACTGTAGATTTTCTTTTGCGTCTGCCATTTGTATTAGCTGCCGCTAACTCGTACACTTCTTGGCTTTGTGTTGCCCGCTCTGACTTTCTTTTATACACCCTCATTCTAAAACAAAGGAAAAAAATTGGTATCTACATCATAACTTGAGGCATGATGTAACACGTTACAACAAGCCCCGGGATTTTGTTACACATAACCCTATGGTATGATTTTTTAACATTTATCAAGATAACTATTTAAACAATTTAGCAATCATAAAAACTGTTACACGTTATCAGAGATATAAAAATTTGAATGGAAATAAAGGATGGAAAATTTGAAATTAGTCGATATTAAAAACGCAAACCGGCATTTTACGACAGTACAATTTTATATTACCTGGCAGAAATGAAGCGGGGTGCACACTTCCGCTCACTGCTCCGGCCGGCGGGACAGTGGCTATGGCAGAATGATGCGGCGCGGTTTATAGGTTAAATCGAGACAAAGAAATACGTTAATAGCGTTTAAGATCCTAGTGAAAAGAGCCTGTTACTACTTACCCCTGTTACAACGAGCCCCTCGATCCCCTACATTATCCATGTAGTTGGTATCATAATAATATGGCAGGAAAAGAATCGTTAGACAGTTTCCGTCGGCGTAACAATAGTCTTAAGTCTTAGGAAACCTGAAAACGCTATTGATAAAAAATGAGTTTACTGCTGCCCGAGTTTACAATCTTGATGAGTCAGGGATATCCACAGTGCTGAGCACGGCTAAGATTTTGGTTGAGAATAACCAAAAACAAATAGGTCAACTTGTTTCGGCAGAAAAGGAGAACTTGTTACTTTTGGGGGAATAATTTCAGCTAGGTTAACACAATTCCGCCACTATTTATCTTTCTCAGGGTCCATTTTAAGGACCACTTTATGGCTGGTGCTCCGGAAGGCAGCCTGGGAGTTGCGCCAAAGAGTGGCCGTATTAATTCTAGTATATTTTTGGAGGTGTTGAAACATATTCAGAAGAAATCGTTATGCTCTACAACTAACCCTATTTGGTCCTGGTCGATAATCATGATAGTCACGTTTATCTGTCGTTCCCACCCCACACAACACACCGTCTCCAAACCCTTAGACGTCGGAGTATTTGGACCTTTTTAGGCCAAATTTAAGATAGCATTTAATGATTGGCATATGAATAACCCAGGCAAGACTCTCAACATACAAAGTGTAACGGAAAGGGGGTATCAACCCGAAAAGCACCAACTCTGACAATGGTAACAGACGAAATGGTACCATTTTTAACCTTCTAAGTTTAAGTTATAATTAAAAACAATTAATTAAAATCCAGGTCTGCATTTAATAAATTTAAATTTTGCACAACACTAGCGAAGTATCAGCTGTCTAGGGTCCACAACCTTTGATCTACCCACCTATCGAAATAGTTTACTGATTTTACTCCTGCCTAGCTTTTACTCCTAGTAAAATATGAAAAATGGGTTCCGTATTTATTTTTAGTGATTGAAAAGTCGCGTCAGGTTTGAATAAAATCGAGGTTGTCACAGTTTTGATGAAATGATTTAAATTAGAAAAACATAATTTGAACTTTTAACTTATTAACTAAAGCAAAAAAATCACAAAAAAAAACACTGGCTTTAAAAATCAATAAACTTCACAAAATAATTTGAAATCGTGCACTAAGGGTTCCATTAATTAAAGTAATTTACCACAAAGTAATTAACAATTACATTATAAGAGCTTAAAAAAAAGACCGCGAAAAAAATTGCGCGATTACATGATTTTTTTAATTAAACAGATTATTCCATAAAACCTGAGAAGAGAAAAAACGTAGTGAACAAAATAAATAGTTACTTATTTGTAGTTAGTTTTAAATTCGGAGTTAATTAATGAATTACCATTTCAATATCGAGTCGCATCAACACAATAGATTACGCCTACTAGGATTTCATGAGTATGAAAGAGTTTTTATCATTTATGGCTTTCAAAATAATTTGCAGACCCCTGAAAGGGGCGTGGTCTGTCCACTCTAACCGTTCTTGTCATCTAGCTCTAAGTGTGCGTGTATGCATCTCCTGTGCGTGTAATAATAGTCACAATGGGTTCTCGATAACTTAAAAATTTTAAGTTTATTTTTGGGTTGGCGAAAGTCTCAGGTTTGATTCCTAGCTCGTACCACTTTGCAAGTTATGCGTAGTTTTTCGGTGGGCACGTTAAGACGTAGTTTTCAGTAGTTATTTATTTACGTTGTGGTCTTAGGTTTGTTTGTTTGTTTAGCATCTCGCACGTCAACCTATGAGGTTATCGTCTGCTTAAGCGGACTTGCTGTGATCTCTTTTACTGTCTAAACCACAAGTAAATCGATCACATTATAGGAGTTTAAAAAGAAATCTTGATAAAAAAATAGCGCGTTGATCATAACTTATTAATAAAACAGATTAATGATTCCATAAAACTGAGAACAGTAGAAACAAAACATTTTGTGAACTAAATACATCGTTTTCTTTATTTGTAGTTTTCTAATTCCCATTTACCATTTCTTCAAATTCAATATCGAGTTACCTACATCAGCATTTCTCCGATACATCATTTTTGTCACGATCAATTACAAAGGGCTACCAGGGTTTCATGAGTATGAAAGATTTCGGACGGGTAAGTTTGTATTAATTTGAAAATGGATCCCTAATTATTGAACCCCACCGTTATTATAATGAAACGAACCCGCGCAAATAAAGAATTGGAGCGATCTAAAGAGTTATCCTGCTCGCACATCCGAAAGCGTTAATTAGAGCAAGTATAGCGGCTATTATTTTCGGGTTTACGCTCGAGTGAAAGCATTGTTGTGTCAATTTGCGATTTCGTTGCGTAGTCGCTCAACAGCCGCTTTGGTGTGAAGTTCGTTTTTTTTGTGATTGTGATATTTCGTGTTGTCTTTAAGTAATCCAGAATATTACGAAATGATGCTTTGCGTCGGTGCAACTCACGGAAACTTGAGTGCAGCTCGGGAGTTGTATCGTCAGCGGTTCATAGAAGGTCGACCAGCTGCCGAGGCTAGACAATTGCCTTCACTGCGTTGCTTTAAACGCATGGTTAGCCGTTTGCATTCAACCGGTTCTTTCCACGCGCCAACTCCAACGGGCCGCACGACGTCCCAAGATCCGGATTTTGAAGAAGCCGTACTGGAGCACCTCGAAAACAACCCACGGAGCAGCACGCGTCGCGCAGCCCTGGCGCTGGGAGCCGCGAATCACATGCAAGTGTGTCGAGTTTTGCACGTAGACCAGCACCCATACCACTTTCGCTGCACACAGGAGCTGTTGATTATTTACCTCGCGTGTCGTTTTGCGAATGGTACCGAAGATAGGTCGAAACCTCACCTGAGTTTGCTTCCAAAGTGCTGTGGACAGATGAAGCATCCTTCACAAGAGCGGGAATTAGTAATGTTCACAATGAACATTATTGGTCGCATACAAATCCGCATGTGTCCTCCGTGTCATCTTTCCAGCATCAGTGGCGGATAAACGTTTGGGCTGGTATCATAGGTGATGTCTCACTGACGGTGAGCCGCATACGGCGCCTCGGCCTGGAGGTGGCCCTCAACAAGTCGGAGGCCATGGTGTTACATGGCCCCCGGCGGGCGCCGCCGGTCGGATCACACATTGTGGTCGGGGGGGGTCCGGATCGCTGTCGAGCCCACCATGAAATATCTGGGATTGGTGCTCGACAGCCGGTGGGACTTCGGACCCCACTTCCGGCAGCTTGCGCCCAAGTTGTTGGTTGGGCAAGGCTGGGGCGCTGTTAACGCTGCTTCCCAATCTGGGGGGCCCGAGCGCCGCTTGTAGGCGGCTCTACGTGGGGATCGTGCGATCGATGGCCCTTTACGGGGCCCCGATCTGGGCGGCTGACCTGACGGCCGCCAGCATCTCTGTGCTGCGAAAGCCGCAGAGAGCAATAGCCGTCAGAGTCATAAGGGGGTATCGCACGATCTCCTACGAGGCGGCTTGTGCACTGGCCGGATCCCCGCCATGGGACCTAGATGCGAAGGTGCTCGCGTCACTATATCGGTGGCGCGAGGAAGCGAGGGCGCGGGGCGAGCGGCCCATGCAGCGCCATATGGAGCAGCGTCGGTCGCAGCTTCGCGAGGTCCTGGTGGCGGAATGGCGGGACAGGCTTTCACGCCCTACCGCCGGCCTCGTCACCATCGAGGCGGTCCGGCCAGTGCTCGACCTCTGGCTCGGGAGGAGGCACGGCTCCCTGTAGTTTCGGGTGACGCAGGTGCTCTCGGGGCATGGTTGCTTCGGGAAGTACCTGTGTCGCATAAACAGGGAGCCGGACGCTCGGTGTCACCACTGCGTCGACTGCCGGGAGGACACGGCGTGGCATACGCTGGCAGAGTGTGCCGCTTGGGAGGAGCCGCGCCGTGCCCTCATCTCAGAAGTAGGCAGTGACCTGTCGCTGCCGGCCGTTGTGAGTGCGATGGTCGGCAGCGTCGAGTCCTGGGACGCGGTGGTTTCTTTCTGCGAAACAGTGATCTCGCAGAAGGAGGCTGCGGAAAGGGAGAGAGAGATCTCGTCCACTCTCCCGATCCGCAGCAGGCGCACCGGGCGCAGGCGGAGGGCGGACAACGCCCTCTTCCAGCGCCCCTAAATGGGTCCAGGGGCGACGGATTCCGGGACATCCGTCGCCCCCCAACATCAGGACCCGAGAAGGCGGCGCGCGTAGTGTTCCACTCGCGCCGCTCACAGACGTTGCGGGGGGAGTACACCTCACTCCCCCTGCCCGGGACGGCGCCCTCGCGAGCGGACCGGTACCAGCCGGGGATGCGGAAGAATTATGTGTTCCCGCGACCCCGGCGTAGGTGTGAGATGGAACACCGGGGTGGTTTTTAGTCAGTAAGAGTCTGACAGACCGCCCTGGGGCGGGCGGAGGTCATACATGCGGATTTTCCACCCCGAAAACAAAAAAAAAAATATATGGTATCATAGGTCATGTTCTTGTAGGACCGCATTATTTGCCGGCAAATCTGAATGGTGCAAATTATTTGGATTTCCTTAGAAACGATCTGGACGAGGAGTTAACAGTGATGTCAGTGACCAGCTACGTTGACCTCGTCATGGAGAACAACATGATATTTCAACAAGACGGCGCTCCAGCCCATTTCGCGCTTGATGTGCGCGCTTCCTCCAGTGGATAGGTCGAGGAGGCCGCGTTGCCTGGCCTGCGCGCTCGCCAGACCTCACTCCGTTGGACCTTTTTTTATTGGGGATACATAAAAAACTGTTTATGCCCTAGAGTGCTCATCAAGAGAGCAAATGGTGGGTCGCATAAACGACGCATTTGAGTCAGTGACGCCGGAGATGCTGCGCAATGTCCGAGCGTCTACCAACAGGCGAGCTGGCTTGTGTATCCAGCAACAAGGAAGACATTTCGAACCCTTTCTTTGAAACGTAAGTTTGCTTATTAATTTCGTTTAAAATTTCCGCGATTTTATTTTATTATCTATGGATTCGTAAAACTACCGAATCAAATAGTTAATATTTCACCTTATTTTTAAAAAGAAATAACTGTCAAAGCAAAACAACTCTAAATGCCAATTCGTTCAGTGTCAATATTGTTTGTTACAGGGACGGCATATGACACCGCCGGGTAGCATTTGATCTCGCCGACGACCGCTTTGTTATTGCCCCGCCGGCGCAATATGTACCAGGCGCTCAGAAATAGTCAGGATACGCGAGTGAGAAGATATAATAGTGAAATGGACGGTGCTAGTGTGAGTGTGTAGGGGTGTGTAAGTGAGACGATAAAAGAACAATGACCTCAAATAGTGATGTGCCACATTTGTTTACATGCTAAAATTATTACAGGTGATTAAAAACTAGATTTTTCTTAATTTTGAAAAGTGCTTTTTTTGGATTGAAAATTCGCACAGAGGATCAACATAAGGTACACTATTTTTCCCTTTCGTGTTACCACCTTTCCGTTACACGCTGTATACAACATACCAAAACTGGCTAAAATGTTATATTTCGAATCATTCATTGGTAAAAATATAACAAGTGCCTTTGATACGCTAGTTTTTACCGACGACTATTTTGCACCCATGAGTGTTTACAATTCTACGTCATTCCCAGATATTAACATAGAACATAATACTGGACTAAAACTACTATGTCTACCAGCAGCCACCTCGACCCTTCTATGGAAGTCCAAAAGGCGAGGTGAAGACAAAAGTTCCGGTGATTATGTTGATCTGGAAGTTGGATAGCAGCTCCTCTCAGATTGACGGATACTATTACTACGCAGCCAATATAACACAAACATGCGATTTCCGCACCCTAGTCATGTCGGTGGAATACATCGAGTCCAAGGAGTGTGAAGTGGTCATGGTTCGAGGTCCCACAACGTCTCACTTTGAAAAAGGTTCCAATCCCACCATCCCTCCAGCATCGCATTGTGTGAACCTATCCCTATCTACAAAGACAATGGTGGTTACCTGATCTGTATGGAGACCCTGACCAAGGCGAGGATCACTCCAGGGATGATGATATATATCTCCTGCATTCTTGTCCGCCAATCTCAACATGGTGGACGATGCAGCAACGCTTCATAAGCTTCACGAGGCCTAAGTTAAAAGCTGAAAATCCCCAAATACCTCGGGAACCGACATCCCAGAAGTATTGTGCTCGAGGTGCCAGAGATCTCCGACAGCCCACAAGCGCTGGAGTTCTCATTTCATAACTGGCTTGGGCTAAGCAAGACTCTCAGTCCAAGCGATCAATTACGGATCTGGGCATGTCCATCAGAGGGGGGAGGGGGGGCTGATCTCCAATTGTCCTTCCTGAGGTCTGAGACTCAACACGATTTCTATCAGCTCACAAGATGGTTAAACGACAAATTAGGGACCATCTATCAGAAGTTTTGTCAACAGGAGCTCCAGGACTGGGTACGGGACACAACTATAGAAGCAGCACCCGAGCATATAGTGGGATACATGTCTCCTGATCCCGATACTCTGGTCCTCGACAAGGGCGGATCGAAGGATCCCTGGATCTGCATCCCCCTGATACCCCGCCCTCACCCCACCTTCGAAATTTCCCTCCCCCCCGGTCGTGGAAGAGGCCCCACCTAACGTGACGGGACATGAGAACAAGACTTAAGCTGGAAACTTAAGTGAGACACTCAGAAAGTTTTGCGAAAATAAAAATAAATGTTCTATAGCGACTTTTTTAAAAATTTCAATGTACACTTCGCTAGCCTCTATACTAAGTTTCATGCGTATGAAACAGTTTTCGAAACACTTTTTCCAGTCCGCCGTAGACACCTCGATTACAGCCTGCTCGAACGCTGACAGCGCATCTTCCGGAGACGAAAATTGTATCCCTTTGAGCAGATGTTTTATTTTAGGGAATAAAAAGAAGTCACACGGTGCTAGGTCAGGGCTTTAAGGAGGGTGACCCAGGAGTTTGACCGGCGTGCTGTCCAGGAAGTCCCTCGTTTTGAGCGCGGTGTGCCAAGGCGCGTTGTCGTGGTGGAGCAGTAGCCCACGGAGCCCTGTGTTTGGTCGCTTGTTGCTCACAATATAGAAAACTTCTGCAAAGTATTTGGTAGTATATCATTCAGCGTTGATGCTTCTTGGGTTCCGAAAAGGAATTGACACCAAGTAGCCAGTCAAACTGAAAAAACTCGCGATCAAAACCTCCCCTCCCCCGCTTCTAGATCGCTTTACTTTGGTAGACGTTGATCCGTTTTGAAACACTCAAACCAGGTGGGGTTAAAGTTGTCATTCGGGGGTATCGTTCGATCTCCTTCGAGGCGGGTTGTGTAAAATCAAAATCAAAAGTCATTTATCCAAATTAGGCTGAGAATCAGCACTTTTCGAACGCCAAAATTACATAAGACAGTCTCCCAAAACGCCCGCCCTTCACCACTTCCTAGTGCTTTAGCTGGGGAGAAGAAGTGGCGCAACAAACTCCCCAGCAGCACAGCTGTCTCTGCTGTATTCTGTTAGAAGAACTGGATTCTAAACAATTGTAAGCAAATTACCAAAACATTAACTTAATTGCCATACGTCAGCTAGCCACGCCAATACAAAAAAAATACAAAAAATTAATGAAAAAAAAACTTAAAACATAAATAACAGCCTCCAGGCCTAAAGGGCATGGCAGCTTACATATGCAATACTGGATTTATTATACAAACAAATCAAATAAATAAATGATAAACTAGGACCATCAAAGTAAAATAAATTAACATAACAATTACTGTAACAATAATAAAACCATAGACAGCAAGACGACCAGTCACCACAAGCAGCACCCGTTCACAAGCATAAAGCAAAGGTCAGCCATTACCCCCCTCGCCATATTTGAGGGAAGGAGGAAACCCGACCCCCGACGCTACCGCAAGCAGTGACATCTAAGGGAGCATGACGAACTTGCTGCCGGTTGCTCAGGCAAGAATAATATTATCAATTGTAGTGGTCGCTAGCTAACCACATATTGCAATACAGCTCATTAAAAACATTGTAATGAGTGGATCATGTCAATAATAATTGAAGATAACAAAATAATTGACTTATACCGTCAAATAAAGTAATAAAAAAACAAATATATGAATTCATATACCCTGTCAGTAGGTAAGCTGATTCTGGAGAAAGAACACGAACATTGTCTTGAGTTAATCACAGCGACCAACAGTTCATAGCGTTTAAGTAGTCGTTAATGGAATAATATGCTTTTGAACAAAGGTTGGATTTTACTTGAGCCTTAAACGCATTAAAAGGCAAATCTAGCAAAGAAGAGGGCAACTCGTTATAAAAGGTTATACCAAGCCCAACAAATGAGTTATGGACCTTATGAAGCCGATGAAAGGGAGCACGTAGTTTGTTCTTATTTCTAGTGTTAACATTGTGAAAATCACTGTTTTTAGTGTATAAGTGCGCTGGCCGGATCCCCGCCCTGGGGGCGAAGGTGCTCGCGTCACTGTACCGTACCGGTGGCGCGACGCAGAGCGGGAGCGGGGCGAGCGACCGATGCAGCAACATATTGAGCAGCGTCGGTTGCAGCTCCGCGAGGTCCTGGTGGCGGAATGGTGGGTGCAGCTGTCACGCCCAAACGCCGGCCTCAGCACCATCGAGGCGATCCGGCCAGTGCTCGACCGCTGGCTCGGGAGAAGGCACGGCTCCCTGACATTTCGGGCGACGCAGGTGCTCTCGGGGCATGGTTGCTTCGGGAAGTACCTGTGTCGCATAAACAGGGAGCCGGACGCCCGGTGTCTGCGTCGACTGCCGGGAGGACACGGCGTGGCATACGCTGGCAGAGTGTGCCGCTTGTGAGGAGCCACGGCGTGCCCTCATCTCAGAAGTAGGCAGTGAACTGTCCTTGCCGACCGTAGTCAGCTCGATGGTCGGCAGCGCCGAGTCCTAGGACGCGGTGGTTTCCTTCTGCGAAACAGTTATCTCGCAGAAGGAGGCTGCAGAAAGGGAGAGAGAGATTTCGACTCTCGACCCGGCCCGCAGCAGACGCACCGGGCGTCGGAGGAGGGCGGACAACGCCCTCTTCCGGCCCCCCTAATTGGGTCCAGGGGCGACGGATCCGTCGCCCGCCAACATCAGGACCCGAGAAGGTGGCGCGCGTAGTGTTCCACGCGCGCCGCTCACAGACGTTGCGGGGGGAGTACACCTCACTCCCCCTGCCCGGGACGGCGCCCTCGCGAGCGGGCCGGTACCAGCCGGGGTTGCGGAAGAATTATGTGTTCCCACGACCCCGGCGTAGGTGAGTGATGGAACACCACTGTAAATTTTAGGTAAACATAGGACTCATTAGATGTCTCTACAAAACGACTTAGGGTTATTTGTTTAAAAATTGCTATTTTAATTTTTATTTATTTTCATTATATAAGTTTAATTTTAAGACTTAAATTTAAATTACGGGCTGATATATTTTTTGGTTTATAGATTACAAATGTCTGAATTCGATACTGTCAAAAGAATGCGAAAAATGGCCTATACGTTTTGCAATTTGCGCGTGTGCTGAATTGTTTTCGTGTTGTTTTATTTGCTGCTAATACGTTGAGTTGAGCCTCTGCTCTTCCGTTAAGCCTTGAGTGTCCATCATCAGATTTGTCAGTCCGTCCATTCGTTGATTGTATCTGCGGGGCGAAGGCTGACTGAATTAGGTCCAACTATTGCAAATGGACACCGAACAGGTGTCCATTTGCGATAGTTAGACGCTATAAGTTAAATGTTGCGGTAAGGACGCTATTAGTTAATAGTTGTTTCGATATTTCACTATGCCTTCTACGAGACGACGTGTATTTGGATGCGACACTACAGGTAGGATTTCTCGCCTTCCCTCCAAAACCCATCATCTGTATAATGTCTCTCTGGATAGGCTTACGATAGTGATGCTGACTGCGGTATGGGCTTCTCAAATTACCGTTATGCTCAGAATGTAAGTAATGAGTTGGTACGGTATCGTACCGGATCAATTGCAAGAGGTTGGTCATTGAGAAGAACCCAGCCAGCATACTTATTACGAAAGACTCGACTGGGCTTCAAATATATTTCGAATAAAAAAAAACTTTGTGTTATGGTCTTTATTTGATACATAATATGATTCGATTCAGTTGGCCAGATATTTATATTACCTACTAAAACAGTTTTGACACAAAAAATGCTTTTACTCTCCAAATTAATTTACAAAACGATTGGACTAAAATGTATATTTTATATTGGTTGTATAATTTTTTTCAACAAAATTATTTGCAAACCTTAGACTCTACCAGGAGCGCTTCCGGAGATGGGGTGGCTTAGCTGGTGCCTCAGTCAGTAGACTGACCGATATGCAAATATATTATAAAAGAATAGTTTGTGACAAGCATTTTGCATAAAAATACAAGAATCGCAATAGTCGCTTGAATGCTCTGGCGATTCCTCACCTGCATGTATCAAGTAAGAACCTAATGTGAATAATTCATGAATTTTGCATTATTAGAAACGACAACTGGCCAAAACCAAACCACATTCTTCTATTATCCTGTGCTAGCAACAACCGCAATTTAAATGAGTATAGGCAGGAACGCATCAGGAACATAGACACTTATTTTTAAATTATAATAGTTATTTTATTTTACTATTTCCAGAGCCATCACCGCCCATTGCACCTACAGGAAGTGTGAACCTGCTATCTACTTCACCAGGTACATAGGGGTCAACTTCCAGGTAAATAAATAAATTATATCTGCATTAATTGCTTTTGTTTTGAAAGATCACACTATCTTGACTTTTAATTATTGCATTGCACTGTTGTTGTTGAGTTGTCAATTCTTTGATTATTGTTCTGACAAAGAACAAAAACAAAGTTGCAGGCCTACTTACTACATATACGGTGGAGCTCTGCCCAGCTTGGGCGGAGCACAGTAGTGTCCTCGCAGAGGCGATCGGTAGCGGCGCTGGTCCGGCCCTGGTCCAGGCGAAGGAGGAGGCTGAGCGTGAGGGAGAGAGCCTTGTGGCCTCACGCCCCCACTAGTCGCCGCAGGAGACGCCCTGGGCGTCGGGAGTCGCATGCAGATTCCCGGCCACCCAAGGCGCGGGCTTGCTGACGGCGAGCAATGGGTAGCTCGCCGTCCGGTAAGGACCAGGCCCGGGTCGACGGCGCGTTGTGTTCCACGCGCGCCTCAAAGAGATGTCAGCACAAAGTGACGGGGTCCGATAGGGCCGACACCTCAGGATCGCGGGTTATTCTACAGAGAAAACCAAGGCCCTAGCACAGGCAACTGAATGAACACGGGTGGGTTTTAGTCAGTAAAGGTCTGACACGCCCTCCCGCTCCACCCAGAGCGGGAGAAGTCATTTGATGATTTCCCACCCAAAAAAAGGGCATGCCGAATGGTAGAAAGTTCGTTTGGCATTTTGAGTGCAGTATTTCGCTGTCTTCGAAAACCTTTTCATCTTCAGCCCAAAAATGTGGAAAATATAGTGTTAGCTACGACTTATCTTCATAACTATTTAAGAAGAAATTGTGAGAATTATAAGTCTTTACAATTGCGCTATTCCAATAACATAAATCAGAGTGAAGATTCTGTAATAGTACAACCACGATAAACTCAGTCCTCTATACAATTCTATAGTTCACCAACTCCAAGTGAACTAGTAAGAGAAGAATTTGCCGAATATTTTTGTTCTAAAGAAGGTATGGTACCATGGCAATACAAGTATTGTTAATTAAATTGCTTTCGGCATCTTGGGAGTATTTTTGTCAAGGCGAAGAAGAAAGTCAAAAAGAGAGCAAAAGAAGAAAGTCAAAAAGATTGATTTGTTTTGTTTACATTGCGATATCCAAACGACAAATAAAACTTTGTTAATAATAATGTTCGAAATAAACGCAAGTTTTTAGGCACCAAGTTTTCTTTAATCCTTCCATAACGAAATGTAGCCAAAGCGACATATATCCTATCGTTGCTTTGTTTTAGTAACCGAACAATGGAGAAGACGAATCTAGCACCCGTCCAGAAGGGGGGGAAGAAGCGTGAAACATATAGATCTGGTAACTTTCGCGAGAAGAAGAGGCAGGAGTTCCAAGCTAGCCGTGAAATCTACATCCGTGAACAGCTATTCTTGGGCTGCTCAAATGCTGAAGGTGCCTTACCCTCAGTTGGAGAGGTTGTAGCCAGGGAGGCGATAGCCTTACCGATTCGGCGTGCCCTGAAATCTATAGTTAAAAATTTGCACCTTTGATCCTTTTCGCCCTAATTCAGGAAACGGCTTCATATTCATATATATGCATTTTCTCATCTCATCATATACATTTTCTGAAATGGGGAAGGCATTTTCAGCTATGAAAACATATGGTGTAAGACAACTCCTTCCAGGTAAAGCGCTTTCCTTTGGAATTCCTTGTAAATTCATGGAATTCAAAATAGTATTTCAAAATATGGTGGTACCATCAGAAATACGGCCTTGACATTCAACGTCACAATATATAAAATTGTAATTCGTATCCACTATAGCCATTAGGACATTATTGTGAAAGCCCTTGTACTTAAAGTATGTGCTTCCACTGTTATTTGGAGCTCGGATATGTATATGTTTCCCATCTATCGCACTGATGTGAGGAAAATTCCACAGCCGATCAAAATATTTTGCATTGTTCAACCACCCTTCTTCAGTGTGTGGCACCTGAAAAATATAACATATGTGTACATTATATTTATAAAACATTTTTATATTTTTTGTCACAGGTAAATTCACAAAAATCTGAGTCGGGAATGTACCGTTCCGTCGATGAAGGTAATCGCAAAAGGCGCCTTAAAATCAAAATGATGATGCAATAGAAAAAACATTAGAGACTATAAAATTCTTTGATACGCAATTAAAATGATAACGATGAGTTTAAATTAATTGGAGAACAAATAGCATTCAAATTGAGGAAACTGAAAACCGAATACGCGCGGATTACCGTACAGCATCACATAAGTAACCTACTTTACGACGCACAACTAGGGAAATATGACTATCCCAAAAGTCATAATCAAGGCTATTAAACCACTCAGTATTCAACAAATTCGCAATCTTCAAAAGATACAATTGAAAATAACGTTTTATCAAATGTATCACAAGATCATACGACAGCAGCTTCTTTTGATGGTCTCGAAAATATACGATCTGATTTTGAATTTAAAAAAAATACTTCCCATAAAATATTTTTGTTGATCGAACTTTTTGTATGTGAAATCAAAATTATTTACGAATTTTCTATTGGAGAAAATTGCTCAGTATCATTGACCTTGATATTGTTCGAACCTTTTGTAACAGCCAGTTTATTTGTATATTTTATATTATTCTTTCGTTTAGCTTACTTCAGACAAATATGACTTACGTTACGGCAAAAACCACTTGCGTTTTGGTCCTTCACGACCTCTTTCTTACATCCTCACGCACGACTCCCTTGTTGACCCGCCTCACCACCTCCACTATTCGCTTGCTGATCACTCGGCTAAAGGCGGAAACATACTTACATGTCGTGACGCGCTCGAAGCATATCCATACATTTAATAGGGACATATTTGTATGTCCTACCGTGTCGCACAAATGTATGAAACCGGCACGTCACAACACGCCACGTAAGTATGTTTCCGCCTTTTCTTACTCTTTTCAAATAGCGGATTAAAGTGAAAATAGTGGATTCAATAATCGTTAGTAGATGATTGATGTACTATTATTAAAATAATAAACACAAAAACTACTTACTTGTATGTAACTTCGCAGTGAAGATACGTTGCATAATTGTGAAATTATAAAAGAAATGCTTTGTTCCGAAACTTTAAACGTTAGAACTTGTAAAGAGTTTATTTATACCGTTACATGTTTTTGATAATTATAGTCGATTTCGGAACGATTTCTAAATTGTATTTTTTTATCTGTGATACCGAATATATCACAGATAAGAAATACAATTTAGAAAGCTGACATATCGACGTCAAAATTTGACAAGTCACTTTGCGACCAAGATTTTGTGGGAACAGATGTCGTCTAACCAATTAATTTAAATCCTGATGGATCCATATTAGTTTTGGCTTTCCAATGCCATATCCTTAAACTACGGGCCCAGGACATGGTGTGATGCTATTCGAATTTCTGAATCTATCGCTGTGCTCTTTCCGGTGACTCTGTTACCCGTATTGATACTTCGTGGTACACCGGGGGAAACGCGACGATTTCGCTGGAATAAACGGTAAGTTTACTTCAATCGATGCGTCCCCACATAGCCGAATTTGGGGAAAAAAAATCTCACCGTGTCCATTTCTGTTCGCAGCCTACAACGTGGGCGTTTATTCCTATATTTTTCTGCGAAGAATTTGACTGGCCTTCCGCGTGGCTTGACTTCGAGGTAGAGGTACCAACTTCCGTCCTCTTTGCCATATCCTTTTTTTTTTTTGGGTGGGAAATCATCAAATGACTTCTCCCGCTCTGGGTGGAGCGGGAGGGCGTGTCAGACTTTTACTGACTAAAACCCACCCGTGTTCCTTCAGTTGCCTGTGCCAGGGCCACGGTTTTCTCTGTAGAATAACCCGCGACCCTGAGGCGTCGGCCCTATCGGACCCCGTCACTTTGTGCTGACATCTCTTTGAGGCGCGCGTGGAACACAACGCGCCGTCGACCCGGGCCTGGTCCTTACCGGCGGCGAGCTACCCATTGCTCGCCGTCCGCAAGCCCGCGCCTACGGTGGCCGGGAATCTGCAGGCGACTCCCGACGCCCAGGGCGTCTCCTGCGGCGGCTAGTGGGGGCGTGAGGGCGCAAGGCTCTCTCCCTCACCCGCTCCGCCTCCTCCTTCGCGAGCATTACTGCTTCGCAGAAGGAGGTGACGGCTTTCCATTCTCTCTCGCTCCGTACCATGGCCTGGACCAGGGCCGGACGCGAGAGATCGCCGCCGCCAATCGCCTCCCTGAGTACACTGCGGTGCTCCGCCCAAGCTGGGCATACCTCCACCGTATGCTCCACCGTGTCCTCCGGGCGATCCACACAATAGTGACACCCGGGCGTTTCCTCCCGCCTTATGCGAAACAGGAACCTCCCGAAACAACCGTGTCCGGTGAGGACCTGTGTCAGGCGGAAGGTGAGGACGCCGTGGCGCCTCTCCAACCACTCCTCAAAGAGGGGACTTACCGCCGCTATTGTGGCGTGCCCACTTTGCCATATCCTGAGGTCACCTTCAAGTTCTTTTTTTTCTTATGATTTTATAATCCCAAGACAGCCTTCAGCTGTTAATTTAAATTTCCGAAAAGATGCAATGATGAAATAACAACAAAAATTTATGATAGTATAATTGTATGCAAAAAGCTAAAGGTAAACAATTAACTGGGAACGTTCAAGGTAGTGAGACTTTTAATCACCATTGACATCAACAGGCCCCCATCCTAAGATTAATTGTTCAATCTCTCCAATTTTATCTGACTATCCATTAATAGTGTGTCGCTCCACGGCGCCCGAAATTTCATTTCTTACATTTACATACCTTTTTTTTAGGAGATCACACACTCAGAAACAAACTTTTTTTTTTTAAATATTACAAACTAAACTTTGATATGAATCACCACTGGCCAGAAATCGAAGTGTTATTAGTAATCGAACTTAAGGTGAAATTGATTGTCTGTAATTCGTGTCCACGTTTGCAATTGAAGGGGCAATCATATCTAAGATATTTTCAATATCACTATTATTCATTCGAAAGGCATCCGAAAAACCATTTTTCAAAATGTCGCATGGATGAAATAAGCTATCTCAAGCTCTAAATTACGGTCGCATCCAGAGCCTTCTGCATCTCCGTGATAGTACGAGAAAAAAGGTCGTACAGGCCAACAACAACACGTCCTCTTCTGAATAATTTTTGGAAGATACTGACGAAACGACGTTTCATCGACCGGTATCTGTCGATCAGCCAACGCTACCACACCCAACGATTGCAATCGATAGATGTCGATCTGACCCGCCCTCCCGCTACACCCAGCGCGCGAGAAGTCATTTGATGATTTCCCACCCAAAAAAAAAAGTCCTACTTAGTTTGTGCTGCCTTATTAGATGATTTTTTTAAATCGTTTTTTTTTCATATTCTATCTATTATATATCTATTTCATATTATTATTTCCATTGCCAAATACACCTCTTGCATCTAAAGAAAGTCAACCTGCAATCAGATTCCCCAGTACATCTGTTCAAATTTCTGGTAAATTAGTATTTTGGTATATTTTACTTTGCAGCTTAGGTTTATAATGTTTTTTAATTCATCCATTTTGCAATAATAGAGAAATCAAGTGTCTAAACTAAATCACATTCTTCTATTATCCTGTACTAGCAACCACCGCAGTTTAAATGAGTAATATAGGCAGCAACGCATCTGGAAATAACGAAGAAACTGATGTTTAGATCATATAATACATATTTCATATTACTATTTCCAGAGGTATCAACACCCATTGCATCTACAGGACGTGTGAACCTGCTATCTTATTCACCAGGTTACACTTTCAGGTAATAAGTAAATTCTATGTGTATTAATTGCTTTTGTTTTGAAAGGTCACACCATCTTGCCTTTTTATTACTGCATGGCACTGTAATTGAGGAGCGTTTTGACAAAGCAATACATCAATCAAAATCTCAAAATTGTTTTTTTTTTGTCGTTTCGTACTCAATTTCTATAGAGCTACACGATGGTTTTTACGAATGTTCTGTAAACGATACATAAATCATTCTAAAAGTACAGCGAAGTGCATTAGTTTTTTGAAAGTGATACATCTACATCGAACTATTTTTTTCAAAACGATACAACAAACGTGTTGTGCATCAAATGTTATTGTTGTTGTCTCATTCTTACAATACTAAATAATTATTGCGTCATCTTTCACATTCACAATAGTTGGATTGTTTACGTTATGGAGAGTGCACGCAGTTTCTTTGAATTTATAAATATTGTATGCAATAATGGATAACGGAGAATATAACACACCAGTTGTTGAAGTTGAAAGAGGACGCAAGTCTAGACGTTGTCGCAGTACTCCGAAGACGTCCAAATACACTGCAGACGAAAAAAGTGATCCAGATTTGAATTGTAACCACCATTTAGAAAACCAATAACAGGCGCCACGAAAAGGTCTTTATGCCAATTCGACTAAGTTATAATGATATGAAAGGTAAGAATTCAGTAGTACATATCTAGTTTTTGTTAAACCCGAGCAGTAGCCGGCTACCGCGTCATGTCAAGCAGTTTATAACCTTAAAATCTCACTTAATTTTAATAGGTAATATGCAGCTTTGATTTTGTGCGAGTACCTATCTGTGCGATCGTGGTTGAACATGTTAAAATACGTGCGATTTCGTCGAAATATAAGTCAGTATTTTACAAACAGTTTAACCTAGGATTTGGAAATCCTCATGAAGATACTTGTTCAGCTTGTAAGGAGTTTTTAATAAAAATTAAGACTGAAAAGGATTTAGATTTCAAAAACAACATTCGCACTGAATATCGTTTGCATACGTTAAGGGCAAAAAAATCCTTACGTCTACTCAATGACACTGAAGATGAAGATGTGATTTAAATTTGTTTTGACTGCCAACAGAACCAACCTCTTCCAAAATTAAGTATTGGAGAGATATTTTACTCATGTCAAGCCTGGTTATATAATCTTTGCATAATGCAACATAAACCTAATTTGAAACTAAACAAAGACGATATTGAGTTTAATGTTTGGTTAGAAAATCAAAGTGGGCGGGGTGCTAATGAGATAGCGTCGGCACTTCAACATTATTTGAAAAATATGGAAGGAAAATGCCATATGGAAGGGAAAAAAAATATCAACTTTGAACTGTACTCCGATTCTTGCAGTAGTCAAAATAAAAACTTGATTATGTTAGCCATGCTGGCAAATTTCATGGCTAATAGTAAAGTTTTTTGTAAGCTGTCTCACTTTTTTCCCATTAGAGGCCATAGTTTTATGCCTCCTGATGGAGTGTTTGGAAGGGTTGAAAAGGATTACCGCTGACGTGAAGTTATTGTATCGCCAAATGAATACAATTCCATTCTAAATAAACATGGCCACGTCAACGAATGGGGTAAAGATTGGTTTAGTTATGATATGAAAGCTAAGGCCAAAGATATGATAAAGGCAAAAATTCCATTTAAAATAAGCCAAACCCGAATACCACATTATACTGTAGTTGGATCCCGTGCTTTAAAAAATATTGAAATTAGTGTTCAGGAAGTTTATTCTGCTGCGCCAGTGATAGTTGATGTTAAGAAGAAAAACGTCAAATCTTTTTTACGATTCGGCTGTGTTCAGATGCCTAAAACCAACATGGTTTCTTAAGAAAATAAAGCAGATGTTGAAAATTTATTAAAGTTCTGTGATATATCTGATGATTCTGATGCGCAGGCATTTTATGCAGATGTTCTCCAGGGTTCATCTCTCGAAGTAAAAAATGAACGACGAAACTATGACGATGAAGAACTTGTAATAAAATCCACTAATATTATAAAGGTGAAATACCGTATCCGTGCAGCAAATTGAAAAACTCTATGTTTTTGGTGTCATTTTGTTGGTATATTTATGTGTTCATTTTTTTTTTTTATAAGGCGGTTTACACATTATGCCGCAGCGGCAGCGGCACCGCCGCCGCCGCGGCGCCGCTGCGCTAGTCCCCCTTGGATTTGTAGGGAGCCTTACATACGACGCCGTGGCGGCGGCGGCAAGTTTATGTACCGCGGCGGTAGCGGCGAGCGGTGCCGTAGTTCTCAACCAATGTACGAGTTTAGTTGGTCGTTTACACACGGAGCCGGAAGGACGTCGCGCATGCTACCTGTCAAAGATTTTTTGCAGAATGGATATACCTGAATTTATTAATAACTTAGATATGGACCATTTAATCTCACTGGTTCGTGAAAGACCAGTCTTGTGGGACAAATCTTTAGAAGAGTTTAAATATAAGAACATTTCGAATGCCGCATGGAAAGATATTTGCTTAATATTATATTCCGATTTCGAAAAGCTCAGTGACAAAGTAAAGGATATTTTTGGTAAGATTTATTTATTGTTTGTACAAAAGTAATAGTGTCATTGTAAAACAGCTCTTATTGTAATTGTTGACATTTTGTTTTCAGTGCAATACTAAACTAAAAATTTTCTTCTGTCCTTTCCTTAATGAAATGAAAGATGCACTGAACTTAAATTTAGTTTAGTTTGTGAAAAAGGGAATCGGCACCATTGGGCGAGGTTATAATTATTACAGGTGGGTAGGTATTAAATTACATTCAACTGCCAAGGTAATGCACCTTCTTCGCTCATAAAATAGTCTGAAAACATATCACGTATTGCATTGGCTGCTGGATCTCTCCTTATAGCTTGAGATTGTGTAATGTTTATGATCACGTCTTCATCGTCTACAATTGCCATTGAATCTCTAGAATGACCTCCGTCTCTGGCTCTAACGAAATTATGCAAAATGCAAAAACATTTAACAATGTCAATTGCTAAATCTGTATTCACGTTTAAAGGACGATGAAAAGTTCTCCATTTATGGGACAATAAGCCAAAGGCACATTCTACGTACCGCCTGGCTCTAGAGAGGCGATAATTAAACACACGTTTTGGTGTGGGCAATTTCCTACCACTATAAGGTCGCATTATATATTGACTTAAACCAAAAGCTCGTCAGCAACTAAAACAAAAGGCATATCTTCACTTTGAGTGCTCGATAATGGTTCTGGGTGCGGTATTATTATTTGGTTCTCTTGTAGATGCTCATATTATGTAGAATTTTGAAAAAAAATTGAGTCACACTCTTTACCATATGAGCCCACATCTATATAAATAAACCTGTAATCTGCATCAACTACAGCAAACAATACTATAGAGAAAAACTCTTTGTAGTTGAAAAAAAGCGATCCACTATTGTTAGGTATAATTATTCTGATATGTTTGCCGTCCATGGCGCCAATGCAATGAGGGAAGTTAGCTTTAGACTTGTTTTCCTTTGCGATTTCTTTTAATCGCTGTTCTGTCAATTCTAGCATACATTCTTGAGATAGTTCATTCCAAATCACTTTACATGTGCTTCTTATTATTTTAGCTATAGTAGATATTCCAAGCTTAAAATTTTCGTGCAGGTCTGTGAATGTATGTCCTTTGACCAAATATCTGTATAATCACAAATAATAAAGTATAAAATCTAGGGTACGTGTCACTTAACAATTTTTTTTTTCAGGTAAATCAGTATTTAATAAATGGAAGAATGTGTAGGACAATTTTTTCAAATACCTAATAAATATCAAAACAAAGAGATCGTGATCAGCTGCAAGTACTACTAAGAAATATCATTTGTTTGAACAATTATCGTTTTTGATAAAAAAAATGCTCCGTCTGAGACAGATTCGAGTATTGCAAGAAATAGTGAACTAGACGAACCATCCGAACAACTACAAGAAGAATCTCCTAATGAACAGCAAGCTTCAGTACAATTTAATAAAACGAGTACTTCAAATACATCGCGTCGCAAACGCAAACCAGATGACTTTGATACAGAAGTTTTGAATATCTTAAAAAAAGAAAAAATCATTTATCTTTTTTTAATAGACTTTTGCCAAGTCTCGAAAAATTTTATGAACAACAAGTATTACAGTTTCAGAGTAGAGTACTACAAAGTATAACAGAAATTCAGTACCCTACTAATGTATGGCAAAATCAATTTAATTACGGCTACCAGACTGGATATAATACATATGATCATCATCAGAGCACACCGTCTACAAGTTCTCTGAATTCTTATGCACAGATCACATCACCAACGTCCGACGATTCATTACCTAATTTTAATTAATATTAGCCTTAGTACTACTTAAACGTTGTGTGCCTTACTGTGAATTATATAAAACTTGATTACATATATGCAGTGTTTTTTACTTACGTTAATGTCACCTTTAACAGTTCAGGAGGTGAAATACATTCCCTCATTTTCGTATCCTTGCGCTGTAAACTGTTGTGGAAACGTTCTAATATTTGGTCGAATGTATCAATACTCATACGGAAACAATTACGGAATTTCTTAGGATTTCTTCTCAAGCTCTCATAATGACAATAAAACTTTCCGTTAATTTTCCTTGATGATATAAATGGATCAATCCAAACTGTTTTTCTTTTTCTCTTTTTACGACGACGCAGAACACAAAGAAGCACCGCAATAGTTTCGGTGCTGTCCATTCTGTCCGACTGACCAAGTGAGACTGTTCTACAATAGCGCCGCATAAGCCGCATTTGTGTCGCTGGTTCTGCGGCGAAACGCCGCAGCTCCTACGGCACCGCGGCGGCGAAAAACGCTGCCGCAGCGGCATAATGTGTAAACAGCCTAAGTAAAAAGTATATCATTAAGCTAATTAACAAGCAAAGAAACCCTTGTAATTAAATAAATCACGTTACTGAAAAAAATAACATATTACGATGTATCGTTTTGAAAAAACGCTCCTCAATTGAGATTGTGTTGTTGAGTTGTTTTACGTGTTATTCAGTTGTCAATTCTGTGATAATGATTATCACAAAGATCAAATCCGAAGTATAAAGAACTAGCTTTTGCCCGCAATTCCGTCCACTAAGATTTTGATCTCTAGGAAGTGACGGTATCAAATGTATTGGTATTCTACATAATATTCATACAAATAAATCATAGCACTCAGCAATTATAGTTCACCCAAAAATAATTGTTAAAATCAGTTCAATAGTTCCAGATATTACCCTCTACTAATTAACAACTTTACCTCAATTACTCGTATTAGTGTATATTTATATGGTGTATTCTTTAAATTTCAAGGCTCAAGAACCAAATTGTAATCTGTCCGAGTGGAGTTTCATCAAAATACTCGAAAGCAGTTACGAAACCTCAGAAGCGAAATATGTCGGCTACGGAAAGGGCGAAAACGTTTTAAGGAAATACTGCAGCATGCTGAAAAATTGTCCAGTAAAGTTATGCTGAAAACATTAACAAAGAAAATGTCTTTACCAGCAAAAATGTTCACTGTTTTGCAGTTTAGGGAATGCGGCAAAAAAACCGAAAGGACGTCGATTTCTAAAGGAAGAAAAAGTATTGGCACTTTTGTTATATAAAATAAGCCCAAAATGTTATGCGTTACTGCCTATGTGTTTTAAATTGCCATCAGCAAAATCTTTAAAACACCTTCTTGCCAAAATAGTGATTAAAAGATTAAAAAAGGGGTTAATCCTATCATATTTTATAGATCTGCGTCAAATGTTAAAGATCTTCGAAATTACGAAAAGTTGTGCGTATTGTTTGACGAAATGTACATTAATTAATCCACAAGTTTATTATCATGAAACGAAGGATAATAAAAAAGGACTTGACTGGTTCACTAACCGGAAAATTGCTGATCATGCACTAATTTTTATGGTAAAACATTTTTTTTAAATCAGCAACCTTTTTTTTTTGGGTGGGAAATCATCTAATGACTTCTCCCGCTCTGGGTGGAGCGGGAGGGCGTGTCAGACTTTTACTGAATAAAACCCACCCGTGTTCCTTCAGTTGCCTGTGCCAGGGCCACGGTTTTCTCTGTGGAATAACCCGCGACCCTGAGGCGTCGGCCCTATCGGACCCCGTCATTTTGTGCTGACATCTCTTTGAGGCGCGCGTGGAACACAACGCGCCGTCGACCCGGGCCTGGACCTTACCGGACGGCGAGCTACCCACGGCTCGCCGTCCGCAAGCCCGCGCCTACGGTGGGCGGGAATCTGCTTGCGATTCCCGACGCCCAGGGCGTCTCCTGCGGCGACTAAGCGCGTGAGGGCGCAAGGCTCTCTCCCTCACGCGCTGCGCCTCCTCCTTTGCGAGCATTACTGCTTCGCAGAAGGAGGTGACGGCTTTCCATTCCCTCTCGCTCCGTACCATGGCCTGGACCAGGGCCGGACGCGAGAGATCGCCGCCGCCAATCGCCTCCGCGAGGACACTGCGGTGCTCCGCCCAAGCTGGGCATACCTCCACCGTATGCTCCACCGTGTCCTCCGGGCGATCGACACAATGGTGACACCCGGGCGTTTCCTCCCGCCTTATGCGAAACAGGAACCTCCCGAAACAACCGTGTCCGGTGAGGATCTGTGTCAGGCGGAAGGTGAGGACGCCGTGGCGCCTCTCCAACCACTCCTCAAAGAGGGGACTTACCGCCGCTATTGTGGCGTGCCCAGCACTGGGTTGTGACAATCGCACCCTCCATGTCGCCATGAGATCCCGCCGGAGCTCTGTCCGCTGTACCGTGATTTGTCGTGGCAGCGGAGTTACACCCCGGCGTTTTGCCTCCTCGCGCCACTCCCATACGTTCGCGAGGGCTTTTGCCTCCGGATCCCATGGCGGCAATCCGGCAAGGAGGCTCGCCGCCTCGCATGAGACCGTGCGGTATCCCCGGACCAGCGGGATGGCCATGACCCTTTGGGACGCGTTCAACCTGCGGGCCGGTCGGCGCCCCAAATAACGCGCCCACACCGGTGCCCCGTAAAGGGCCATGGACCGCACGACTCCCGCGTAGAGCCTCCGGCAGGAGGCGTTTGGACCCCCTAGATTGGGCATTGGGCCGCCTCAAGGCAGCCCCAGCCCGCTCCAGTCTGGAAGCCAAACGTCGGAAATGCTCCACGAAGTTCCACCGGCTGTCGAGGACGAGTCCCAGGTACTTCATTGTCGACTCGACACCGATGTGAACCCCTCCCGCCGTTATTTGGGAACCCGACAGTGGCGCGTTCCGAGGACCATGAAAACACATGACCTCGGACTTGTGCAGGGCCACTTCCGAGTCCCAACTGGTGGATCCTATCGACGATTGTCGCAAC
Source organism: Dasypolia templi (assembly GCA_963555695.1). NCBI lineage: Eukaryota > Metazoa > Arthropoda > Insecta > Lepidoptera > Noctuidae > Dasypolia > Dasypolia templi. The sequence goes on from OY743156.1 coordinate 15,189,479, forward strand.
CCCGAGTGTAGCTTGTTCGGCCGCCTCCCGGTGCGACCTCCCCTGTGCCAGGACCAGCGTGTCGTCAGCGTAGCACACCAGGCTGACGCCATTCGGGAGGTCGGCGCGCAGCACCCAGTCGTAACCGATATCCCACAGAAGCGGCCCCAGGACCGATCCCTGTGGGACACGGCACGACATCTCTCGCCGGTTACACTCTCCCCGGTGACCGGGGTAGATGACGGCCCTGTCCGTCAAATAGGCCTCGACCACACGACAGAGGTAGGTCGGCATCCGGTGATACCGCAATGCCTCCCTGATGCAACTCCAGGGCAGGGTGTTGAAGGCATTGGCGATGTCTAGAGACACCGCCAAGACGACCCCACCCCGGGCAACAGCATCCCCCGTCGTGAGGGCTCACACGCGCATGATGGCGTCCACGGTAGAGCGCCCCTGCGGAAACCAAACTGGTTCTCCGCCAAATCCGGCCCCACCCGCACCAGCCGCCCGACGAGGCGGTTTGCAATAACTCTTTCAAAGAGCTTGCCCACCTCGTCGAGCAGCACGATGGGCCGGTAAGCGGACGGAGAGTCCGCAGGGCGCCCCGGCTTCTTAATGAGGACCAGTTTCCCCGTCTTCCAACGAAGTGGGAACTGGCCCTCCTCCAAGCATGCGCTTAGGAGCCCCATAAGTCGAGGCCCGAGAGCCTCCATGGCCAGAACCCAGGCTCTTCCAGGTAAGCCGTCGGGTCCTGGGGCGGTATTTTTGGCACTAAGCCTATGTACCGCCACTCTCAGCTCTACCTCGGTCACCTCCGAAGCATCGTCGTCGTCGTCGGCAGTGTGGTCCGCATCCGGCACCGCAGTAGGCGGAGTCATGGGCGGGGGAGTATGCTCCCCCCGCGAAGGGAACAAAGTGCTCACCACCTCCTCCATGAGCTGGGGCCGGAGACTCTGCGTCAGTGGGGGAGCCCATGGGCGGAGTTTATCCCGCACCATTTTGTAGGGGCGTCCCCACGGGTCCCTGTCCAGCGACTCCTCGCGCAGACCACGACTATCTCCCCGAACCGTGCTGCCACGCAACCCCGTCCCCTCTTGACGGCCTCGAGGGACAGGGTACCGGCGGCCGACGAAATTTGGGACACTGAGCCGCTCAGGTCCTCCACCCAGTCATCCCTGGGCGGGACAAAGTACGGCTCAGCGACCAAGGCGATGTTAATCGACAAACCTTGGATTTACATGGATGACGTATTTGTTTACCTTTCGGAAATCTATTCACAATTATCTAGTGAATCGAAATAATAATCCATTATCGAAAAGCTATTCCAACAAATTCGAATCAGAACATAGTAGTGAACACAGAATACTTCATTATCATGTCGGAACTGGAACCCAAAAAAATAATTGCAGCACGAGGACAGTGCAAGGCCTCATTCACGCGCCTAGAAAAGTATTTGGTGAGTGAATGTGAGTTAACAATTGAAGATTTACAAGTAAGAAGAGAAAACTTGATCGAAAATTATTCAAAATGCCAGGAGATAGCACTGAGCTTACAAATTTTGGGAGAAACAGTTGAAGAAGAAGATGAAGCTGAGGAGCGATACTTGCGATTGTTGGCAAACATCGAACGTCAACTTAAGTCACTTAATCCTCATGGAGATCTGCCAAAAAACTCGTCTATCACATCATGCAATGCTGCGAAGCTACCATCTTTGGACATCCCCATTTTCGATGGAAAGGACATCTCTGCTTATAAGCCATTCATCGAAATGTTCCTGGCGGTTGTTCACAATGATGCAAGAATATCAAACATTCAGAAGCTCTGTTTTCTGAAGAAATATTTGAAGGGAGAGCCATTACAAATTATAGATAGTTTGCCTATTATTGGTAAGTCGTATGAGTCTGCTATCGAAATTTTGCAAAAGCGGTATGACAATCCAACCTTGTTGATAAACAATCATTTAACAGGCTTATTAGATTAACCAAATGTACAACATGGTACTGTACCACAATTAAGAGATTTTGTAGCCAAAATTAGACAGCATGTTACATCTTTGCAAAACCTAAAGCAATCTGTTAATGAGTGGGATGCAATCCTGTCTTGTATTTTACTTAGTTAATTGGATCCATTAAATGAGAGGTTGTTACAGAGGGACACCACAACAGGCGTTACTGTTGAGGAGTTATTGAATTATTTAATCTCTTTAATAATAATAATTCTCCTCGTTTTTCTAGCGTGTCCAGTTTTCGCAGAAGCAAATCCACCGACACCGCGTCGAACGCTTTTGCAAGATGAAGAAAGACCGCAATGCACTTATCTTTGTTATCCGTGTGAGACGCTATTCCATTTACTAGAAGTGTCACGGCGTCCTCAGTGGACCTACCCCGGCGAAACCCGAACTGTCTGTCTGAGACCAATCGATGCTTTTCTAGGAAGTTAACTAGACGAGTGTTGACCACTTTTTCCAGTACCTTAGACAGGGTGTTAAGTAGAGCGATTGGCCTATAGATTTCTGTTTTTTTTTTGTTCCGTTTTTTATAAATGGGAGTAACGGCCGCTACTTTCCAGCATTCAGGGAATGTGCCTGTCTCTAAGCTCAGGTTGAAAATGTGGGTTAGCGGTACAACTATGGCGTTAAGGGTTTTCTTACGGCCGCTTTCTATATTCAATCCCAATCCCTAATTTACCAATCGAGATTGGAATTTGAATCCATTTCCTACTTTTAGTATTTCAATAACCGATCGAAAAATCGATAAACTGATTTTTTTTTTAAATCCATCTTTGGGAGGACGGATAGGATTTTTAGATTGGTATTTGTATGAAAGTGACAGCTATGCTTATTCTATATCCGATCTCTGATTTTGACAAATCGATTTTTGAACGCTATTGATCTTTATTTGCGATCCCCAAATTTTGACCGATTATATTGTGAAAAGGTAGAGTAGTTAATTATATTCTTTGGTGAAAAGGTTTATAATGAAAATGTTTTCAAGTGATAGTGATAGTGATCTTGAAGTATTAGCTCAGCTATCGGACTGGGATAGTAGCGATAGCGAACAAGAGAGAGCCGTGTCCTCAAAAACTTTTCGGCGAATAAACTTCATGGCAAGTTTAACCGTCGCAGAGTTAACATTCAGATTCAGAATGGACAAAGTATCAGTTGAATCTGTTTTGATTGAAATAATGCCCTTTATCAAAGTGAAATCAAGACTGTAAGAAATTTGTTTATGTCCATTCTAATTGCTTTTAAACATAAAAATAACCTTAAAACGGATACTTACAACACAACTATTGTATAATTTTCAGGAACAATGGGATACCACCACTGCATCAACTTTTATTGGCACTTCGATTTTATGCATTGGGGACAATGCTTAATTCAGTGGCAGACTTTGCTGGAGTATCCATAGCATCACCATGTAGAATAGAGGCAGACATATCTGCTGCCATCGCTAGATTGTATAGCAAATACATTTTTCTGCATTCTAGAACAACTGACAAATTTTATAACATAGCTCAATTTCCTAGAGTATGTGGTGCTATTGACTGTACACATGTACACATTCAGTCTACATGTAGGTATTTACAAGGTTTTGATTTGTTATCAATCAAACAGCTATATTTTTCATTATAAAATGGTTTGTACTTCAGGTTCAACAATAGGTGAGGAATATAGAAATAGGAAAGGATACTTCTCAATCAATGTACAAGCTGTTTGTGATGCAGACCTTAAATTGATAAATGTTGTTGCTCGGTGGCCTGGTTCTGCTCACGATGCTACTATTTTTAATAATTCAGTATTAAGAGGTATATATTGGGTTTATTGTTCTTTCTAATAACTTTAAAAAAAAATGATGTAAGTATCTAACTGTCATTACAGCCCAGTGTGAAGATGGCATTCTTGGAAATCGCTGGTTACTCGGGGACAGTGCCTATCCAAACCGGCCATACTTGCTCACACCTTTGTTAAACCCATCAACAAGCCAGGAAATAAGATACAATGAGGCACAGATAAAGACTAGAAACACAATTGAAAGATAAATATAAACTTTCTCTAGACTTTAGATTACTAAGAAATTCAGTACCTATTCATTAGATTATCTACTTCTTTTTATTAACAAACTTCATTAAAAATAATTTGTATTTGTTTGTGTAGGACATTTGGAGTCTGGAAACGTCGCTTCCCAGTTATATCATTGACCATGCGCTTGTCATTATATAACATACAAACAGTTGTTATTGCCACAGCTGTTCTTCACTACATCTGCAGAAATTATAATATTGAAGAAGTACCTCCGGAAGTGGAAATTCGAGATGAAAGTGATATTCCTGTGACATCAGAAATTTCAGACGGTTTCCAAAATGATATTAGACAAACCTCACTGTGAGACCTTCTCCAGTGCTGCCCAATAAAGCTGCCACTCTATCCAGGATGTCATCAGGAGGAAAGTACCCTGGTGGCCCGCCTCCAGTCTGGAACATATTATGACATAATTCAACATGTTCTGGACTACATTTACTACTTAACTATAAGTAAAACATATACATAATGAAATGCCTGTATTCCCCAACGGATTGAGCAGAGGTAGTACACCCACATTTCACCAGTTATGTTTTTATGTGCCAATGGCCCTCTACTGGGCACAAATCTGAAATTCCTAATAGAAAAACTCAGTAACCCCGCACAACCCGGGGATCAATCTCAAGAGTTCATGCTCAGCAGTCACTCAATAAGAGTGACTGCTGAGCAGCAGCTGCTTGAGCAGGCAGGGTTAGTCCAAGTTTCGTATTTGTCTATTTTATCAATTTTAAACTTAATTTACCTTGATCCGTTCCATCCGTATTAAAGTAATGCGCTTTCGTGAGTTCTTTTTCAAGTTTTCCCACTTAAGACGCAGTTGTTGTGGTGTACGGCGACAGGTGCCTACAGTAGCGTTGAAGATATCAGCAATCCGTACCCATTCTTCCGCCTTCATCTTGTTATTGGTGGCATTGGTCTTTTTATTGGTAATTATATTGCTCCCCTCAATTAAGGAGAGCAGCCCTTTCGTCTCTTCCTTGGAAAGAGGTTTGGTTTTATTCTGCAAACAAATTAAATAAAGCTTAGTAAGTTTGAAGTACGAAATGGCGCGAAATGCCGCGTCCCCACGCATTTATTTTTTACGGCTAAAATCAAACATATTTGAGTATACGTGAATGTTTATTGCACAATTATTAAAGCAAAAGCCCCATTACGACGAAAACTCCAACATAAAAGGTAGAAACTGGACGAATGACGACATACTCTAGTAACAAACTAACTAAAAATGTTAGTTGAAATGGGTGAATTTGTTTTACCTAGTAATTACATGTTGGTTCTTTGTGGGGTATGGCTTCTGGGTTTAAGAGCTACGTTATAACTATTTACTTACAGTTTCTGGCTCCATTTTTCACTTTACTTTCGAAGAAACAAACAAACTTGTTGAGAAGAGAATTGAGAATTTTGTCAATGTCAAACTGACGCTCCGTTTTGATTGACTGACGTCCCGTTCCGTTCCTCATCAACAAAACATTTAAGTTTTACTAATCTCGAGGAAAAGTTAAAATACTATACCACTGCAACTTCGCAAACAATTGTGTATGTTTGTGTATGCAATTTCTTATTAATAATACTTAAAATAGATTAGCTTTGATAAAACAACCACCTTTTTAGTCGTTAATACCGCTGATGTACTTTTACTGCAATTGCGTGAAACAAAACGTTAGAGAGGGCGCAAATTTATGACGTATCCCTTTTTTTTATGAATTTTTAGACGAGATCGACTTATTGAAATACAGATTCAGCATCAATCAAGAGATCAGATAAATTCTGGATTGCTACCAATCTTAAATTTACGATCGATTATAGAAAGCGGCCGTTAATCAGCGGAATAGTAAGCGAGTCCGGTCCCGGTGAACTGTCGTCTTTGAGCTGAGTGATTATGTTGCTTATTTCATATGTGTCAGTAGGGAGAAGAAAAAGCGTATGCTCTACCGTGTTAAGAGGTTGGTATTTAGATACTACTTATTCTTGTGTCTCTGATATTTTTGAGAGAATTTTGTCGACCAGCTTTTTCCCTACCGAAGCAAATGGTTATTGCAGTTATCTAACGAAGACTCCAAGGTTTGACAACTGTGTAATAATTCTGTATTGTCATTGTTACGGTTTGAGGTTCCGCTTACGATTTTGATTGATTTCCAAAGCTTTTTAGGGTCTGGGCTATTTTCTGATATAAGACTAGCATTATAGTCGCCTTTTATTTTACGGAGCAGAGAGGTGTAGAAGTTATGACAACGGCTGTAAACTTTCCTACTAATAGCATCATCCGGGTGATCCCTTGAGTAACTGTGGAGCCTATCTCTGTGATGCGAGCATCTTAATAGCCCAGGAGTTATCCACGGCTTAATATTTATCATAGTTCGGCTCATTTTTATTGTTCTTGTATGTTTCTCACATGCTGCGGACATTATTGAAACGAAGTAGTCGATTGCTGTGTTTAACGAAGGGCTTTTGGTCACAGGAGACCAGTCTGACTTAATTATTCCGGCAGTGGCAGCCTCGACGTCAATTTTCTGTTTCAAACGGTTGTTTCTATTTCCCGTGAGGCGATTAGGTAGGAGCAGACCTGCGACAACCATATCATGGTCGGTCACTGACGACTTGCAAACAATACCAAATGTTTTAAATTGAGATTTAATGAAGATGTGGTCCAGACATGCTTTGCCCCTAGTAGGTTTGTTTATTGCCGGTAACAGACAGTGCGAAGCCATTAAACACAGATATTTACTATTGCAGCCGTCGAACGGAGAGCAGATGTCAATATTAATGTCGCCGATAAGGATAACGGAAGAGCCATGTTTTAGGTTCGTTAAAGTACAGTCGAGAGAATCCGGAAAGGGATTAATATTAGATAGAGATGGAGAGCGGTACATGTCCAATAAAGTTACTGTGTCATTAATCGAGAGTACTAAATGGTCTGCGTTTACAATTGTCTGGGTCAGCAACTCGGTACGGTGACATGACTTAATATATGTGAATACGCCGCCGCTTTTGTTTGAGGGTGTTAAGGAGCGAATTACACTGTAGGCGGGTAAGGTGTTCAGTATGAGTCCGTCCGACAACCAGCATTCAGTCAGTACAATAATGTCTACGGCTGAGTCTAGACGCGTCAGTGTAACCAAGAAGTTGTCAAAGTTGCGCTGTATACTTCTTATATTAAGTGACAAGATCTTAAGTTAACTTTTGAGAAACATGTAAGTGCTACCTTAACGTAGCACTTACATGTTTCTACAGAATCGAAGCTATGACAGTTCGTTTCGGCTGTGCTGTCTACGTTATCTAAAACGTCAAGTAACGCCATTTTTGCTATTTGCAAAGAAAAAGCTTAGCGGCCTCGTTAATGACAGCAAACTGCCTTCTATCAATTTGTTTGCATGCAAGTACGGGGTGATAAGTGCCAGAGATTTGTGAGTGAGTGTTAGTGTGTGGGTGTGCTTTTCAGGTGAACTCGTTGGATTGATTATGTGGGCCTGTGGCATGTGACAAGTGATTGTGTGATAGTAACCTTGAGGAGGCAGGGTATAAAAGATTATTAACATAATAGAAACAAAAAAGTGATAAAGAGACAATTAAACATCTCGTCGGTAATAGAAATTGGAAGTGGTTACTGTTAAGCTGTAGGAATATTATCCCCTGGTCTAGAGTGAGGGTGTGAGCAGTTGAGGAAAGCGGTCGCACCGTCATCCGTAGTGTTGAGGGGTTGAACGACTTCAAAATTTTGGGTCGGTTTGGAGTCTGGGCCAATGTGGTTACGAAGGTCTTCCAGTGATTTGATGGCGATAGCAGGATTTCCTTCCTGCTTCTTGATGTACATGAGCCCATTTTTAATCCAGCAGAAAGTGAAGCCAGACTCCTTGGAGCGAATTTTACGAGTAGTTTCTCGAAACAACTGGCGGTTAGCCTTCGTAAGGCGCTCGTTGAAATAAATTTTCCGTTCGGTGCCTGAGACTTCGACGTCGGAACAAGTAATGTTGCGTCTGGTTTTACCTGCACGAAGAAATTCGTCTCTTTTATGTTGACGGACGAATCGAATAACCAATGGGCGCGGAAGTTTTTCAACTGATTGAGTTTCACCGGCTTCCTGGTGACGCAGACCTGGACGTTTTATAAAGTCGATATCATCATCTGCTAGCGGGACTCCGATCTTAGTGCCAATGACGCGAACCATATGCATTGTGTTCTCGTTGGCATTCTCGTTTTTACCAGTAATTTCTACTTCGTTTATTAAACTAGCGGCTGATCACGTAAATTTAGTTGCTCGCGAAATTGAGCGACTGTAGTCTGTAGGATGGCAATTTCAGATTCGCGTCGTTCGAGGGAGATTAATCTTTCCTCTGCGTGCTTGATTGCTGTTGTTCAAGACGCGAGTTGCATTGTTTGATGTGTTCGGTTAGGGAAGTTATGTTTGTGCTCATAACGCCTACGTCTTCGCGGAGCAATTTTATCTGCAAGCTGCTTATTGCTTCGACATTTAGCGTAGTGGCGAGCGAACAGATGGGCGCGGTGGCGCTGGGCACGACCGAGCTAAGTGCGATGGAGTTTGGCGCAAAGGAGTTGGGTTCAGTAACATCAGCTTGAGCCGTGACGTTCTGCGGCGCAGATTCCAGGGGCACATTTCCGCAGCCGCTGTGAGGGCCGACTGACCTAAGAGGCGTGTTTGAATTGTCTCTCTTAGGCTCCCTACTTAGACATTGCGGACAAGCCCAGTTAGCTTTCGTTTCTTCCGTCATTTTACGAATATCGGACACGTTAAACCACACTGTGTGAAAGTAACCGGCGCATTTCGAGCATTTGATTTGTTGTGCCAATCTAATGATCCTGTTACAAGCTGCGCAATTATTTGCCGCTGTCTCCTTTACCCGAGGCGGAGCGGGGACAATCACTGCGCCACACGGTAGCTGTCGGTAGTTATATATGAGGATATTTGCTTTATCACTTGCACTCAGTTATAATAGTTATTGTAAGCTTAGTTAGGGGTAGTATTCTATACAAGAAAGTTTAAATGATTTAGCACAACACGAAACGCGTCTGCTCTTAAACTAGTCAGAATCAACACTCCAACCGGTCCCATCAATTTTTTTTTAAGATTTCACTTTTTAGTGCCATTTGATACCATTTAATACTCCTTGGCGTTGCAAGAAATTTAAGTCAAATACATTTAAAATTTGCGCCAGAATTGGCTTCATTCAACTTGTACTAACTTCAACGCGCAGTGAATGCGAGCATTTAATCCTAACTCGCCAAACGTGTACTTCTTGAACGCGATTTCGCGCGCTCTTTAAACAAATAACTGTTTTATGTTTCTGTGCCTTAAGTTTTACATGGACATTATTGGGGGCTTCTTGAAAGGTTGAACTGGTAAGTTTTGTTATATATTTATTATAATGGCTATAATAAATAATGGCCACGCCTGTTCAGTCACTCAATATGTAATACATATTGAAGATGGGATGGTGGAAGAAAACACTGGTAAGTAAAACATAATTATATAATACAAAGTCCTGGGTGGATATAAATAAATATAAAGCAATAATTACCATACTGAGCTATTCACAAGTTTTGTAACTTTTGTAATTATAACCCACTGAAAGGGCACAGCTTCTATGTATAGCGGGAATACCTTTTAAGCCTAAAGCCGGGCTATTCAATATACTGTTACAGTACTTATGGACATGGTTAGCCTTTAGGTGTAGTCAATGCCAGTTTTCAAATATATTTATGTAGGTTATGTTTATTTGTGTTTCAGATTTCAATGTGAATCAAGGTACTCAGTTGGATGAATCATTTCATTCGAATATTAATAATGTTGAAGCTGAAATAAAAGGTATAGTTTCCTAAGTAAATTTTTTAAAAGAGTTTTATGGTCAAAAAAAGTAATAATTAATTTTCAGTCTGTGACCGTCTGTAATAAAAAATATGTAACAGGAATTTGAGGCTTTACATCTTTTGGGCTAACACACCCATGACTTTAGTTAGATCATAAGTTTAGGTCTGTCGGCCTGTTTGCCACATTAGACCATGAAAGATGATCAAAACTGTATGACAGCCCGATGACTGATGAGTAAAAAAAATATTACTGGGCTTTTTCACCCGACTACTGCAAAGCCAAAGGAAGTGTTATGATTTCTTTTAGCAAATGTGATTGAAATTTGTAATTTTTTGCAGATACACATAACAAATGGGGCACATGGAATCCGAAATGTTAGAAGTCCAAGGTGTCACAAGTACTTAAACCGAATAAAACCAGTGTAACAGCAAAACTGGATCAACTATGTGCAGCAAGATTAAAGCTGGTTCAGCTACAATTGGAAATTGCCAAAAAAGAGCATTCCTTTGTAGAAGAAGAGCACCATATTATGGAATGCCTTGCCTATGTCGATAAGGCGTGCTCAATCACTGTCCACTTTTAAATTTCTAGTAAAAAAGCACTTCCTCACTCCTTAATCATTATTACATATAGTTTCCTGAGTCTTGTTTCGTGTTTATTATTGTATATATATGTGTAGATAAATGTATGTATGTATTTAATGAATATGTATATGGTACACCACTGACTACCTACAGTATTGTCTCTCCTTCTCCCTGTAATCCATCCAAAGGTTGTCTGTAAAAGATCGCTTTTAGCGATAAGACCGCCCATTGTGTCACCCAATGTAAAATTTCTACATCAATGTCTGTAATTTTTAAGGTGTACATAATAAAGAGTATTCTATTCTACCATATAAAAATGTTTAATCTTCAAAATGATGAAAATAGGAAGGAGCAATTACATCAATTGATGCTCAGCACAATGCAGCGTGCTAGAAAAAGTTGATACAGCGCATAATTGACTATGTATTATGATAAAATAAAATTTCATATTAATTAATAAGAGTTTGTATTATTTTACAAAATTAGCTTGTGAGTAATTCAAAATATTCTAGTATAATATCCCTTGTTGTGCTTCTTCGTGCCTCACTGTATTCACCAAGTACCGTTGGAAATACTGGCTGAGGTGGTATTTGATTAGGATCTACCTGTGGCTCGCCTTCATTTCTGCTACGGGCTAAATTGTGTAAAACAGCAGTGGCCACAATTATGTCTTGTGCAAGAGGTATCCTACACCTCAGGCCAATACTTAGCACTGGGAATCTTCTTTTCCAGACACCAAAGCATCTTTTAATGACGTTTCTGGTCCTAATATGAGACTCATTGAACAATTGTTCAACTTGTGTTTGGGGATTACTGAGTGGTGTCAACAAATAATTATTTAAAAAGTATCCGCTATCGCCAAGTACAATCCCATTACCAAAAGCACCATTATCACACTGATATTTAGCAGCTGAATTTGAAAATATTAGACTCTCGTGAGTTGAACCTGGCCATCTTGTAACAATGTCGACAAATTGTAAATTGGCATTGCACGTAGCTTGAACATTTAAAGAAAAGTATCCTTTGCGGTTCCTGTAATTTTCTGCAGTATCTCCACCTAAAATAACAGTTAAGTACTTACTATAAATTGATAAAACCAGAAGAAGTAATTACTTGGTAATAACATAACTACGGACCTGGTGAAATTATTTTTATGTGAGTACAATCCAAAGCTGCAATGACTCTTGGAAATAGGTGTATACTATAGAAGCACTCTTGTATGGACAAGATTTCAACACGACTTTTAGGTAATGATACAAAATTTGTTCGCATTGAAGAGATAGCTTCAGTCACCCTTTTTACAGTTTTATATAGTGTGTAATTATGCAGTCCTCCAAAATCTCCAATTGTTATATAAAAAGTGCCGGTTGCGTAGAATCGCAGGGTGAGTAGTAGTTGTTGCATCGGTGGCACACAATTATTCCTGAAACAATGAAGAAAGTTTGTAAGTAGGTCATGATATAATATCATTATTGTAAAGACGAGGTTCCATAGACTGTTTAAAAAAACAATTATCTACTTACCTTTCTGTTTTGTGTTTAATTTTATCCTCAATCAATGAAAGTAAGAAGGCTATGGTTTCTTTTTTCAAGCAAAATCTTCTCCAAAATTCATTGTCGTCCCATGTGTTGAAATTATAAGGCCTCTCTCGTACAACTCGGTTTTTTCTCGCAGGTGGGTTTAACACGTTAAACGCCGATAGAAAAAAATAAAAATCGTAAAAATACTTTTGGTCGTAATTTGTTTATTATGTTACGATACGTTTAGAAAATAAGTTTTATTCAATTCTGTACATGGGTTACATAGTTACAGTCAAATACATAGCTGAGGTCACCGGTGCACCCCATGGCGCACAAATACAGAAAATATATTTTCCGGTACCCGGCGCCGCGCCGGCCACCCCGCCGGCCACCCGCTACACCAGTAGTGCGCTCGCGCTTACGGTGATAGAACGTGTGTTACTAGATCAATTACGTTCCTACTATCTTAGCTGTCATCATTTTCTTATTGAATAGTTAATGTGCGAGCCTTTAGATATGGATTTAGCTATGGAGGACTTCGAATTTACGCAGGATGAATGGAAGCAAATCAACGCGTTAGAAATTTCTTTTTCGATCGCTTCTATAAACAATGACGCTCTCGTAGAATCGGATAGTGAACCCATGCAATTACCGAAAAAGAAAAGACGTTTGGTTATCGCAAGTGATAGTGATAGTGAGTCGGCTGAAAATTTTGTTGCCGCCAATATATCGCAAAATGACCGTATTTCCTCAAAATGGTCGAGGCCAAAAAGACGACAGCCATCAGTGATTCCTTTCACCGAGTTCGAGGGTATGAAACCTCCATATTCTAATTTGCTGAAAGAAGCTGGCCCTGACCAGTATTATGATCTATTGGTGCCTGAAGAAATTCTTGAAATGATTGCTGAGCAGACAAATTTGTTCGCAAGTCAAAACATCACAGCCAGGCAAACAAAGCCTGGATCAAGGTCTCATTCATGGAAGCCAACAAACAAGACAGAAATAAAACAGTTTCTTGGGCTGGTCTTGTTTATGGGCGTAGTAAAGCTGCCGAAATTAGCTTTTATTGGAGCAAAGACAAGATACTTGGACAAACTTTTCCAGCCACCGTTATGAGTAGGAACCGCTTCGAGTTACTACTGCAATACCTACACTTTAGCGACAATTTATCTGTCGACAGAAACGATCGTATTGCCAAAATAAGACCTTTAATCGATGCTCTCAATGCTACTTTCCAGAAATATTATTCGCCTAAAGAAGATGTTTGTGTGGATGAAAGCCAAGTACCTTTCAGAGGTCGAATAATATTCAGGCAATACAATAAAAGTAAGCGACACAAGTATGGCATGAAGCTATTTAAGTTATGTACTGTTCCCGGATATACTTGCAAACTTAATTTGTATAGTGGGAAAAACATTGACGCAATAAATACTACGCCAACAAATGTGGTGATGGCACTATGTGAAAATATATTTGACAAAGGACACACGCTAGCAACTGATATTTGGTACACTAGCTTGCAAATGGCTTATCGGTTATTGGAGAAGCAAACCCATTTAATTGGCACATTGCGAAAAAACAGAAGAGGATTGCCTAAGGCTGTTGTTGATTCGAAACTGCAAAAAGGTGAAACAATGGCTATGGAGAATGAAGATGGAGTAACAGTGCTTAAATGGAAAGATAAGAGGGACGTGCTTATGCTGTCGACAAAGCATTCCGACAAAATTGCTGTGGTGGTGAAAAAAGGCAAACAGATTCGTAAACCAAAAGTTATTTTGGATTATAATAAATCGAAAGGGTCTGTAGACATGAGTGACCAGATGGGTGCCTATTCTTCGCCATTGCGGAAAACCGTAAAATGGTATAGAAAATTGGCAATAAAACTACTTCTAAATACGGCAGTTGTAAATGCTTGGGTCATGTACAATGAAAATAAGCAGAGCAAATCTTCAATTGTCGACTTTAGGAGGGCTCTCATAAATTATTTGACTCGGCCAGCAGATTCCCAAGAAATAATTATCAATGAACGACCTAAAAGACTCAAGCATGTTCTAAAATTAAAGGAAGGAAAAGTAAGAGACACGCGTCGTTTTTGCGTGCAATGTTATAAAGATTCAGTACAGGAATTTGGTCGTAAAGTAGCTAAGAATAAAGCTAAGAAAGTGAGTACGTACTGTGTGCAATGTAAGGGGGAGCCTCACTTTTGTCTAAAATGTTTCAATTATGTCCATCGCTAATATGTTGATGCTATAAAAGGTTTCTTATCTCATCTTTTACAGCATGTTTTGTCAAATATTATGGCTAATTATTTATATTTCTAATGGTTGTTTGTAATTATGCTTACTAATGAGAACTTTATTTTATTTTTCAGTAAAACTGATTTTTATGTTTGTATTTCATTAAAAAATAAAGACTGCTAATTTTCGTTTAAATAATAAAGACTAATTTGAATTATATATCCTGAATTTTAATTTTGGTTACTTTTTTCGCTATCTTTCATTTTTTCAATTCCTTACAAGGTATGTTTGTCCCACTGCGCAGTATAGTTCTACAGCGCCGTGCCGGTACGAATAAAGTAACAGTCAGTATGGCCGGCGGCGAGAAAAAGTAGTTTGAATATGACTATACGTTGCGGTCACCGGTGACCCCCATGGCGCTATGATAGAGGAAGGGTGAGGTCACCGGTGACCCCCATGGCGTTTAACGTGTTAAATAATTAAGGATTTTACGTCCTTCTTCGATTGCTAAGTCATCAATTATTTCAAACACATCCATCTTAACAAATTACCGGACCTATGTCGCTTTATCAAAAACACAAAACGAATGAAACAGTCACATAACCTAAAACGTCATACATAACGGAGGAATAAAACACTAACTGGCTCTCAAAGAAGCAAATAACTTTATTAAAGTTAAAAAGTTATTTGCTTTTATTCGACCGTTAACTACTATCTGACCATTGAAAAACTGGGAATCTTGCTATCTATGGAATAAAGTCTATCTGGTTGTTTATCTGAGGATTGAAAAATCGGCCCTAAGTCCACATTGTGGAACGCAATAAAGAATTGAGTATTGAAATACATGCTTTTAAGTTGCATGATTCCGCTATAAGTAGGTATCTAACAAAATGTTATTATACTGACGTATTATTCAAGTGTTATGAGCGTAGACAGCTTGCCCTTCTAGCCCCTCGAGTCACACAGGCTTGCTGGTTAGGGATTGCAGAACGTTGTTCTAACTACCTACCTGGCACATGACTAACTAGCCACTTGCTTGGTTGGGTGCGAAATAGCATAAATAATAATGGAAATGATTTATGATTACAAATGATTTATCTGTCTTGATATTCGCTGCTCTCCTACCTTTTTAGCTACTAGCTTTACCTATCCTCACCAAATCTTTTCAGAAGTATAATAAGTTGAGACGTGGTAAGCGGTTGGAACAGAAAGTGCTTAATGACAATAGGAATAAAGAAAATGCAAAGGTTTGTAATTCTTTACCTGTAATATAACTAAAACTTACAAAACAAAGAACGAAAATTAATAAATTATGGGTTAGTACGTAATTGAATCTGCTAAGGTATTTGTTTAATCTAATAGCTTTCTTTTGTACATTTTAGGATATCAACACAAATTTTGAAGATACGAGTAATCGTAGCTAGCAAAAAACAGTACCTGTTACCATGACTATCCAGCAAGAAGCAGTCCCTCTCACCCTGTCTAACCAGCAAGAAACAGTTCCTTTTATAGTACTTACGGGAGACACCTGTTATACTGAAGATTTAACCCAAATATGGACACTATGTTTGACTCTCTACCTGTAGATTATTTATCTCCACGATTCGTTCCTTCGCCATCCTGCCAGTCAGCTATACTCTATTTTCAATTTAACAATGATGATTACACCACCGACGAAGCCTGTTTTGACATACCAAACACTTCACTCAATCCGCTTCCGTGCACGTCACTTAGTGTCCTTTCAAACAGGTCATTAAGTTCGTCTCCAAATACGCCACTGAACGCACTACCATTAAGCCAAGAATGTCCCTCATCCCCATCAATTTTAGCGACGAATGATACCGCAGAAAATAGTACCGATCAAGTAGCGGAAAACGTGGACGCAATTTTTTCAGAGTGACTCCAATAATTATAATATGAGTGAAGGAAGAAAAAGAAGAAAGAAAGCTGAGCCGGCTAAGTGGAAGAGAATCATCAACAAAAAATTGCGAATGGAATGGAAAAGCTTACTTAGAGGTTTTAGAAACGTTGGAAGAACTGTTGTACAAGATCCACCAAGAGAAGGACGAATAATGAAGCCAAAATGTTCAAGCAATGTTTGTCTCAAGTGTAAAAAACGACATTACTCATTATTTACGGAAGAAAAGAGAAAAACGATTTACGACCGATTTTGGAGTTTGACTTGGGGAGAACGCAAAGCATTTGTGTGTGGATCGATTTCTAGAGTTCCAACAAAAGCTAATACTACTGACAGTGTTTCTCGACGCAACTATAGCCTTAAACATAGTTTGAATAATGGACAAGAAAGCCATCAAGTTTGTCGAGAAATGTATATAAATACAGTTGGTAATGGGTATATAATGGTTCAAGCATGGGTGTGTGAAAGCTTGCACGGAAAACCCATGACATCAAAAGACAAAAATACACCAAATAATAATCTTTTATCGCAAATTGAGTGTTTAAATAACTTTTTAAAAAATCTTCCAAAAATGCCGTCTCATTACAATAGGCAGAATTCAAACAAAACTCTATCTAGAACCTGTTTTTCAAACAATACAAGAAGTTTATAAATTAAATTATACAAGTCAACGTGTACTCAACGTGTATTACAAAACAAAGCCAGCTTGTCATAACTCGACAATTTACGATCTTGTAAAAAAGCAAGCTACATGTTATTGGTTTTCAGAAGATCAAAACAATCAACTAGTTGCATCAACATTCGTTTCATGGTTGATTTAGAAAAAAAATGTCTCACTTCTGAAAAAAAACCAGTTGTCATATTTTCTGATGGATGTACGTACTGCACAAAACCGTAACAATGTCATGGCAAATTCACTGCTCACTTTTAATAGTGTTTCACGGAGTCTTCATTTATCAGAAATACCTCAAAGTCGGTCATACGCAAATGGAGGTAACTACCAAGCCATTACGTGTCTACGACCAGAGAAGCAAGAAAACATCCAACACCCTCCATACGGGGCTATTGAGCTGACTTACGACTTTTTTAAAGACTACACGAAACCTTTGAGGTTCAATAGCATCAGACCCGGTCGGACAAAAAATTATCCAATGGTCACAGACATCAAAGTCATAATGTCTGATCCTTCAGGACTAATCAGGGTGAAACTTGATTTTACCAAAGATTGGATGGACTTACCTGATAGACCAAAGAGACTAAATCCAGTGGACGGTTACCCACCCTTATTTACGGCAAGATGCCGTATTCCTAAAACGAAGTGTTTGCACCTTCAAGAATTGAAAGCTGTCATTCCACAAGACTGTCATAACTTTTATGATAATTTGCCTTATCAGGAATAAGTTTGGTTTTCTTGACTGACCCAGTCGTTCGTTTTATTTTAACGAATAATGTGTTGATAATGTCTTATCGTTATTGTTTTATTTTGATTTTTAAGATTGCCCATGTTGTTCCAAGTAAAAAGTCGTATATTATATTGGAAGGAAGCATATGTTAGTTTTGTTTTTAATTACATGTGCAATAAAAAATTTTTTTAAAGTTATTAATTTTTATTTAACATACGAGATGCTGTATATGATGCTAACATGTTTTTTTCTTCATTTTGTAAAGTTGTCAAAATTGAGATGGTACCGGTTGCCAATTCACAGCACAGAACATATATACCCTGACGGGAACAATGAAGACTTCATATAAATAAAATACCAACAGCGTGCGACACTAGCGCGCCATTATTTGATCCATGGAACTTATTTGATGGATAATTTATCCATGTATAATGAAAACTAAGCGAAATTCAGATAATTAATTTCACTATGAACGGAACATCGGTTTGTTTTCATTATACATACAATATGTTTATGGAGAGGTTAGTAAAACGAAGTTTTAAGCGTTTTTTTTTAATATTTATTTTTCTTTTTTAGCTTTTATCGAAGCTTCGTCGGTAAACTGCCTATTTTTTAAATACAGTGTCGTTTTAAGCATAAGCATACACTTGAAACAATAATATGCATTCTATTTTTGTCGTAATGCTCAGGACAATCAAGCAACCATTCGAAATTAATTTTCTTCTTAAAATTTCTATAAGTTCTTTTTTTATTTTCATTTAACACCCATGCTCATCCAAAAAATTATTAATAATTGTTGCAGCAATCTCCACTGTCACAGTAAATTTTGTTTTAACATAATGAAGACTGGCGCATACAATTATATTCTTTAAAACTAGTGAATAAATGACTAACCTCCGTGTTCTGGTGTGCAAGCATTGTGATTTCGCACTGATGGCAAATAATGGGTCCAATTTTTTTTTATCATAAACCCACATACATATGCGCATGCTTGCAGTTCTCCAGAACACTCAGGTATCACAGTACTAGTTGCTTCTACACCTTCTGTTAAATCATACGTTTCAACAGGTGCATTTGTATCTTTATTGGGGTCAGCTTGTGTTAAAAAATATTGTAAATCATTTAATATGACATGCAATAAATTGTTAATTATGAGATTATTGAGAGCTGCAACAAATTCTAATGTGTTTGGGTTCGGATTACACCCACAATTGCTGCGAATGCAACCAAAAAAAAATTCTAACGGGTATTGGTTTAGTCTGTGCATTGATAAACTTTTTATCTTATTTTTTTTTTCTAAATTAAAAAATAAACGCTCGACTGCACTAATTGTTCGTATAAAACCTTCCTGCGAAGGCGGCTTGCATCTGGCCCCAATAAACTCCAATTCTTTAAACATCGTTCTCATTTCTTCAGATTATGGTCGATAACAAATTAGTTAGTAAGGCAGCTGACGTAGCTGAGGCATTTAATGAGTTTTTTGCCAACATACCTATAACTACGACTTGCTCCTTAAATTCGTCCCCGTCTAAAGCTGAGAACCTTTTGAATAGTAGTGTGCCAAAATGTACTCGCTTATTTAGCTTCGAACATGTAACGCCTAGTGATGTAATTAACGTCTTTAACACTCATAAGTCTAAAAACACTGGTGATACTGGGGCATCTCCATTAAACTTTTACGTAATATATAGACATCGTAGCCCCCTCCCTATCTAGCTATTACTTTCAATAAATGTGTTGATCTAGGAACTTTTCCTGACTCATGAACAGTAGTAGTCATACAGTTATTTAAATCTGGTAATAAAAATATCATTTGCAATTTTAGGCCTATTTCTATCTTACCAGCATTTAGCAAAATATTTGAAAAGTTAATACTTAATCAGTTGCTAAGACATTTTAACTTAAATAGCCTACTTCATAATGGACATTATGGCTTTACAAAAGGACGTTCGACTACAGATGCGGGTGTTGCTCTGCTGAAACATATATTTAATGCATGGGAGAAATCGCAAAATTCTATTGGAGTTTTCTGTGATCTCTCTAAAGCCTTTGATTGCGTGCGCCATGACACGCTTTTGCGTACTACGACATTACGGTGTCCAAAACGAAGCTCTCAACGTAATAAATTCTTATTTACATAATAGGGTCCAATGTGTAGATGTCGATGGTGTGAATCTTCCGAGCTAACAGTTCAGTTAGGTGTACCTCAAGGCTCAATACTGGGTCCATTCTTGTTTTTAGTGTATATCAATGACTTACCATTCTATTTAAATGATATCTGTGACGTTGTACTGTTTGCAGATCATACCTCTCTTATTTTTAAAGTAGACAGTGCACTCTCAATGGTTATGGATTGGTTTACGTCAAATAACGTAGTTCTCAATGCCAAGAAAACGAAATGTGTGAAGTTCGCCTTACCGAATGTTAGAAATCTACGACCCAACATCGTCTTACATAAAGAACTGCTTGAAACTGTAGACTCGGCGGTTTTTCTCGGCATGACGGTAGATGCCAAACTTCAGTGGGGCCCACATATATCAAACCTAGCGGGGAGGCTCAGTTCAGCCGCCTACGCCGTCAGGAAAGTAAGACAATACACTGACGTTGACAGCTCGGTTAGTCTATTTTAGTTGTTTCCACAGCGTTATGTCCTACGGTATTCTGCTGTGGGGCAAAGCCGCTGATATTCAAAATATATTCGTCCTTCACAAACGAGCTGTCCGAGCAATTTATCAGCTAGGAGCCAGAGTTTCTCTTAGAGATTTTTTTAAAGATATTGGAATTCTCACGGTGGCATCTCAATTCATCTTCGCCAACATCTTATATATTAGTCAAAATATACACTTATACACTAAAAACAGTGATTTTAACAATGTTAACACTAGAAATAAGAACAGACTACGTGCTCCCTTTCACCGGCTTCATAAGGTCCATAACTCATTTGTTGGGCTAGGTACCTTTTATAAGGACTTCGGACCCCATTTCCGGCGGCTGGCGGCCAAGTTGTTGGGCGCGGCCGGGCCGCTGGCAACGCTGCTTCCCAATCTGAGGGGCCCGAGCGCCGCCTGTAGGCGGCTCTATATGGGGATCGTGCGATCCATGGCGCTCTACGGAGCGCCGAACTGGGCGTCTGACCTGACGGCCGGCAGTATAGCTGTCCTGCGCAAGCCGCAGCGGGCGATGGCCGTCAGAGTCATTCGGGGGTATCGCACGATCTCCTTCGATGCGGGTTGTGCACTGGCCGGATCACCGCCCTGGGACCTGGAGGCGAAGGTGCTCGCGTCACTGTACCGGTGGCGCGAGGCAGCGCGGGAGCGGGGCGAGCGACCGATGCAGCAACATATTGAGCAGCGTCGGTTGCAGCTCCGCGAGGTCCTGGTGGCGGAATGGCGGGTGCGGCTGTCACGCCCTACCGCCGGCCTCAGCACCATCGAGGCGATCCGGCCAGTGCTCGACCGCTGGCTCGGGAGAAGGCACGGCTCCCTGACATTTCGGGCGACACAGGTGCTCTCGGGGCATGGTTGCTTCGGGAAGTACCTGTGTCGCATAAACAGGGAGCCGGACGCCCGGTGTCACCACTGCGTCGACTGCCGGGAGGACACGGCGTGGCACACGCTGGCAGAGTGTGCCGCTTGGGAGGAGCCGCGCCGTGCCCTCATCACCGAAGTAGGCAAGGACCTGTCGCTGCCGGCCGTCGTGAACGCGATGGTCGGCGGCGCAGAGTCCTGGGACGCAGTGGTCTCCTTTTGCGAAACGGTCATCTCGCAGAAGGAGGCTGCGGAAAGGGAGAGAGAGATCTCGACTCTCGAACCGGCTCGCAGCAGACGCACCGGGCGTCGGAGGAGGGCGGACAACGCCCTCTTCCGGCCCCCCTAAATGGATCCAGGGCCGACGGATTCGGGGACATCCGTCGCCCCCCAACATCAGGACCCGAGAAGGCGGCGCTCGTAGTGTTCTGCGTGCGCCGCTCACAGACGTTGCGGGGGGAGTACACCTCACTCCCCCCGCCCGAGACGGGGCCCGCGCAAGCGGGCCGGCACAAGCCGGTGTTGCGGAAGAATTATGTGTTCCCACGACCCCGGCGTAGGTGTGAGATGGAACATCGGGGTGGTTTTTAGTCAGTAAGAGTCTGACAGACCCCTCCGCCCGCCCCAGGGCGGAGGACATCCATGAGGATTTTCAACCCCGGGAACAAAAAAAAAAGGGTACCTTTTATAACAAGTTGCCCTCTTCTTTACTAGATTTACCTTTTAATGCGTTTAAGGCTCAAGTAAAATCCAACCTTTGTTCAAAAGCATATAATGCCATTAACGACTACTTAAACGATAAGAACTGTTGGTCGGTGTGATTAACTCAAGACAATGTTCGTGTTCTTTATCCAGAATCAGCTTACCTACTGACAGGGTATATGAGTTCATATATTTGTTTTTTTTTTTATTTGACGGTATAAGTCAATTATTTTGTTATCTTCATTTATTATTGACATGATCTACTCATTACAATGTTTTTTAATGAGCTGTATTGCATATGTGGTTAGCTAGCGACCTCGACAACTGATAATATTATTCTTGCCTGAGCAACCGGCAGCAAGTTCGTCATGCTCCCTTAGATGTCACTGCTTGCGGTAGCGTCGGGGGTCGGGTTTCCTCCTTCCTTCAAATATGGCGAGGGGGGTAATGGCTGACCTTTGCGTTATGCTCGCGCCCGTTCGCGCTGCTTGTGGTGACTGGTCGTCTTGCTGTCTTTGGTTTTATTATTGTTACAGTTATTGTTCAGTTCATTTATTTTACTTTGATGGTCCTAGTTTATCATTTACTTATTTTATTTGTTTGTATTATAATTCCAGTATTGCATATGAAAGCTGCCATGCCCTTTATACCCTGGAGGCTTTTATATACGTATTAAGTGTTATTTACATATTTTTTTTGGCATTGACGTGGCTAGCTGTCGTATGGCAATTAATTTAATGATTCGGTAATTACTTACAATTGTTTAGAATACAGTTCTTCTAACCGAACAGACACTTCTTCTTCCCAGCTAAAGCACTAGGAAGTGGTGAAGGGCGGGCGTTTTGGGGGACTGTCTTATGTAATTTTGACGTTCGAAAAGTGCTGATTCTCAGCCTTATTTGAATAAATGACTTTTGTTTTTTTTTTTCAAAATGTTGACTTCTACGGGTAAAATTTGTAAGGTTTTTTTTCCCCTTTTCAGATCAGGCGTATCGCTATTTAAGGTGTCGAACAGCTGGTCTATTTTCTTCGATAGCTCGCATTCTCCAAACCCAAGTGAACAAGCTTGGCGCTTGGTTTAGAAAATGGCGAATCGAAGTCAATCCCGACAAAAGTCAAGCGGTTCTTTTCTCAAAGCCGCGTCGCAATCCCTGCCCCCCTCGACCGATCACCATGTTCGGCAAGCCGATCCCTTGGGAGAAGCGAACCAAATATCTGGGTGTAGTGCTTGATGAGCACCTCTCTTTTTCAGAGCACATTAAGGCGGCTCGTTCACGCGCCGCCTTTGCTCTAGGTAGACTTCACTTTGTCCTAAATGCACGTAGCAAATTGTCACTAAAGTGCAAAATGCGTATCTACACAGCGTGCACACATTAAGGCGGCTCGTTCGCGCGCCGCCTTCGCTCTAGGTAGACTTCACTTTGTCCTAAATGCACGTAGCAAATTGTCACTAAAGTGCAAAATGCGTATCTACACAGCGTGCATCCGCCCGATCATGACATATTCCAGTGCAGTCTTTGCACACGCCAAGCCCTATCGCTTCAATAGAATGCTGACCCTCCAGAACAAGATCCTCCGTAGGATTACAGGCTCCCCCTGGTACGTTCGCAACGAGATCCTTCACGTTGACCTAAAGATTCCCACTATCCGCCAGTTCATGAAACGCATTTCAAAGCGTTTCTTCGAGACCGCCGCGAATCACCGCAACCCTCTGGTTGTCAAGGCCGCTAGCTATATTCCCTCCTCCATTAGTCATGTCCGCCGTCCCAAGCATGTCCTCACCGATCCCGATGACCACATAACTCTCATTCAGGAGAGCAGTAGGGCCACCAGTACAGTGCACAAACACAGACCGACATTCCGACCTCGCCGCAGAGGTTCCTCGCGAAGATCCCGACGTAACTGTCCCCCCCGACCCTAGCTCGACGAAGTGCCAGCCCGCGCCGTAGCTGAGCCTGTAGCTTTAAATTCCCCAGATAATAATAATATAATCCAGATCCAGCCTGTCCCATCTTGCTGTCCTCCCGTCAGCGACGCCCTAAGCCGAGGTCCGTACCCCACAGGGGGTGCCCTTAGGTCTAATTTCTCTATCAACATGGCTGTCGTTGTAGCTTCTTGTGGCAGTTCATCTGAAAAAGTAAACACTTATTTGTATTTCATTGTGAAAGGTTAGGAAAATTTAAATAAAACTCAAGACAAAGAAAGGCAATTTTAAGTTAACATTCGTTATTTTGAAAATTGTAGACCTCTAGAACTTAATACAAATATTTGTTACAATTGGGCTGTGGTTTTCGTATTTCTTCTCCTTAACGGCTTAAATATACTTTCGCAAGTTTCTACAAGGTTATTAATTATTCATTTATATAATGAATAATTTATAACCTTGTATAGTCTATAAGCGATTATATAATTCAATAATAATCACTGCTACTGACATGGACCTATTCTGTTGTTCTTTGAATGAGTTCACAAAAAATTCCTTGTTTGTAATAACTTGCAAAATTGAATTGTAATAATAAGTTAATAATATTTTAGGATAAGTGTTTAGATATGTACTCTATCGCATTCGGCTACCCTGTAATGATAGATGTAAGTTGGGAAATAAAAATAAGAATATTAAAAGTTATCCCAATAAGATAGGTACCATAACCATTATGAGAACTTACTGTTTGCAATCTTCGCGAGAATTCCTGCAGCAACTGAGTGGCTGAATACTTGGCAAGCTAAGCTGACCTTCGTTTTTTGTTTGAAGTTTGGTTCAATATGCTGCTTGTTTAAACCAGGTGCGAAAACAATGTTTGGACTTGTAATTCTTTTATGTGGCTCCACTTGGCTATACCTGATAGAATAAACATGTTAAATTTATAAGAAATAATGTCAGAAATAGTTAAAAAAATACACTTATTTGAGTCTGTGTCAATTCCCGTTAAGGCCCCAGGGTATTTATATTAATGTGATCTTCCGCGCGGCGGCGGGTTAACACGATAAATCTTAAGAAGTCTGAATTGCAAGCATCTGATTATTCAACCAGTTTGAATTGATTGCATGTCATACCTAATTATTATTTTTGATTAACATAATCTAAATTACCTTCCACCTGGTACCACTCCCATGAAAAGGTAACACACCGTACTTGTAACCTAACCTCAAAACACTTTAATTCGCAATTGTTGTGTTGCCTCATTCGGTGTGTTGTGCGGCAGTTGAGCGAATTTTCTCCGCTATTAATCTAATCAAAAACAAGCAACGTAATCAGCTCTCAACAGCGACAATCGAGGGACTCGTTCATACAAAACAATTGTTAGGAAATACAGTGTTTTGATTTAAATGTTGACAATGACGAGATGTATAAATAACTTTAAAAAAAAAATAGTAAAGATTTGTACGTTTAAACAACTTTTATTTTTTATTTTTGGTTTGTTTTGTACGGATTTCATACAGAGTTTTAGATTTATTGTACGTACGAACTGTGTACGGATTTTGCTACCTTGTGTACAGATTTTTCTTCAGTACAGGTTGGCAACACTGCAGTCGATATGTAGTACCTAACAATATCGTAGGACTATTGAGAAAAAAAAACCCATTAGTTCTATCATAGAACTGTTTAGTAGAACAAACGAAAACCCAAACCTCCGCATCCATGAACTGAATGAGTTTAAGGAAAACTGCAGTTTCTTATGCAAATCTAACAAGTGTCAAGGTAAATGAAAACCATAATCGTCGGTACAATAGTCAACTAACCATTACAACATTATTACTTTCAGGCTACACATACTGTGGCAAATATTGTAAATGTGGCATTTCAAATACTTAAGATCCAGACAAATCGTTTTCTACTTATCTGCAAAAAATACAATTTCTACAAAGGTAAACTAATCTATGTGATTTGCGTCACGCTGCAAAACTAGCCAAACTGGTAGATTTAATACTTTAGTGCATTATAACCTTTAAACAAAAGCCACAATGCACAACTGGCACAGAGCTTCATTAACAACTGGCTTAAGTGGCAGATTGGATACTTTACTTTAGTGCAATTTAACCTACAAACAAAAGTCACAATGTGTGACTGGCTTAAGTGGTATATTGAATACTTTACTTTAGTTAAATATAACCTACAAAGCAAAAGCCACAATGTGAAACTGGCCTATGTGGCAGATTGGATACTTTACTTTAGTGCAATTTAAGCTACAAACAAAAGTCACAATGTGTAACTGGCTTAAGTGGTAGATTGAATACTTTACTTGAGTGCAATATAACCTACAAAACAAAAGCCACAATGTGTAATTGGCCTAAGTGGCAGATTGAATACTTTACTTTAGATAAATATAACCTACAAAGCAAAAGCCACAATGTGAAACTGGCCTATGTGGCAGATTGGATACTTTAATACAATATAAACTACAAATCAAAAGCCACAATGTGTAACTGTCCTTTCTCAGAATTTTTCTATTAGTCTTTATCGCATTCTACAGAAGTAAATATAATTTTTTGTTTACTCAGCTCATTCAACACAACACATTTGACAGTGTTGGTATGAACACGGGCTGTATGCGCGTACGAATCGTGGTAACTATAAATAACGTATTTTTTTTTAAGTTTTTCCGTTACTGGCGAGCGGGCAGTTTTCTGTCAACTTTTTAAAAATAATAACTAAATTGTGAATAGCATGATACAAGATGCTTCAATGAAACCGTGGGCGTCAAATATTGAAAAACGCAGGTGTTACTTGCAGTTCTGGCGATGAAAGTGATAATACAGGTATGAGGAATGTTTTTATAACTTATAAAAAATTGTTTATCAACAAGTATCTTTGCTATGGTTAGACTTATTTCGTTGTTAATAAATGGTTGTTGCACTCCAAGGGCGTGGTGATTGTGGGCTTTATTTATACAGAAAACATACTTAATAATCACTTACTTAAACAGTGAAAACGATGAATATAATTATGTGTTACCTTATTGTAACTATCTGCTTTTCGAATACTAACTTTTTGCTGTTATAATTCACCTACAGCTAGTCCAGAGGTCAATTGTAGTAAAAGCGACTCCCATACAGGTATTTTTTGTTTATTTTATTAATCCAAACAGTCATGTAAAATTTTATAATATCATTTTTCTGACTAACAATAAACAGTTTAAACTGTTGGATTTAAAATATAAAATATACGAGGGCGGGTCAATAAGTCCGTGACTTTTTGAATTTCTGACCTCTTTACTGAAAAAGCAACACTACTCCTGTCAACAGGCATCTGTCAGTTGACTCCTGTCAAAATTTGAACTTGCTGCGTCAGTTAGTTTGTGTTTGACAGTTATCTTTATCAGACTACCCAGTAATTTGAGGAAAAAATGGAAAAAAGTGAATTTCGTGTGCTTATTAAGCATTATTTTTTTCGAAAAAAAACCATTACCGAGACCAAGGCTAAGCTTGATAAATACTATGGGGACTCTGCACCATCGATTTCAATGGTAAAAAAGTGGTTTACTGAATTTCGTTGTGGCCGTACAAGCACTGAAGATGCCCAACGTCCTGGACGCCCAGTTGAGGTCTCTTCACCCGAAACAATCGAAAAAATTCACGATATGGTGTTGGCCGACCGAAGATTGAAAGTGCAAGAGATTGTGGAAGCCGTAGGGATCTCGCATGGCTCAGTGGTTTCAATTTTGAATGATCACTTGGTCATGAGAAAGCTTTCCGCAAGATGGGTGCCGCGTTTGCTCACAGTCGACCACAAACGCAATCGTGTAACAACTTCACAGGAAGGTTTGGCGTTGTTTAATCGCAATATGGAGGAGTTTTTGCGCCGTTTTGTAACCGTGGACAAAACATGGATCCACCACAACACACCAGAGACCAAACAACAGTCAAAACAGTGGGTTTCTAAGGGTGAATCGGCGCCAAAGAAGGCCAAGGTGGGTTTGTCAGCCAATAAAGTTATGGCGACTGTTTTTTGGGATGCACGCGGGATAATCCACGTTGACTACCTTCAAAAGGGAAGAACAATCAATGGGGAATATTATGCCAACTTATTGGACCGATTCAATGACGATTTGAAAAAAAAAACCGACCTCATTTGGCCAAAAAAAAAGTTCTTTTCCACCAAGACAATGCAAGGGTGCACACATGTGCAGTTGCCATGGCAAAAATCCATGAATTGGGCTATGAATTGCTCCCTCATCCGCCCTATTCTCCAGATTTGGCTCCGAGTGACTACTTCTTGTTCCCAAACCTAAAGAAATGGCTTGGTGGAAAAAGATTTGGCTCCAATGATGAAGTCATCTCGCAAACAAAGGCCTATTTTGAGGACCTCGACAAATCATATTTTTTGGAAGGGATATAAAAATTGGAGAAGCGTTGGACAAAGTGTATAGAGCTCAAGGGAGACTACGTTGAAAAATAAAACATTTATTTATCAAAAAATCTGTGTTTTATTCCAAAAGTCACGGACTTATTGACCCGCCCTCGTAGTTTAGGTATCTGTTTCAAATTATAGCTTTGCACTGCTTTTACCTATACAATGTTGGTGATGGTGACAGTTTCATATTACATTTTGTAAGGCTAGTGCAAGCGATCCGACAGGGAATAGCTAGTCTATTTAATAAAATTTTGGTACTGGCAAACTAACAATGCTTAACCTATACTACTGGGTCGGGAAACAGAAATTTTGCACGGTGGTACGTAACTGTCCTAGGTGAACACTAAGAAGTTTATATTTTTCACAAATCTGAAGTTTTTTAAAGGAATTAAAGAAACAGCGACTGTTTTACACCCGTAACACCCAAGACTACATAACATGAATTTGGAGTAACAAGCATAGAAGATCCAGCTTTTTCACCACTAACTCCCTTCACTAACTATAATATTCCGCACGTTTCACCAGCATCTTCTCCTTTACCCGCAATGTCACCGGAAACGCGTAAAGGCTTCAACATTCTAACTAACGAACAGCTTGACAGTGATGATTTGACCCTAATTATTTAGAACAAAATAACAATGATTCAAGTGATAGTAGGTACGTACGATGAAGATATAACAGATAGAGTAGAGAAACAAAGAGGTAAAAAAACATCTAGAACTAGCCGAAAAGTCAATGAATCACCTTCGATATTAACAATTGAAGAATTTGATTTAGAAAATACAGACGAGCAAAACGATGGTCAAAATAATCCGAAAAAGAGAAAAGTAAAGGACCCTAACAACACATGGAAAATAAACATAGAAAAAAGTAAACGTTTAAAAGGTGAATCATATGAAACAAGGACCGGAAAAATAATACAAGCCAGACCAATAAAACCAGCAAAATGTTCAAGTACTCCTAAACACAAGTGTATTTCAGGTGTCCCTCAAAGAGAGAGAGAAAAAAATTATGCTCAATTCCGAAACATGGCAAATCTTATGGAACAGCGTCATTTTGTTGTAAAGCATGTGACTAAGAATAAAAAAAATCGAGACACTACCAACTGTTCTTCCCGGCGGAATTTTACCCTAGCTTATACATTTCTTAGCAAAATCGTGTGTCGAGAGTTCTTTTTAGATACTCTCAATATTACTGGCGGGTTTGTAAAAGGAGCTTTAAAAAAAGTAAATGATCGCGGACTTTTACAGCCAGCGTCGAAGAGGGAAAAAGACACCTCCAAACAAATTAAAACCAGATGAAGAAAACTTTTTGAGGGACCACATACTTTCCTTTCCTGCATTACGGTAGACGTGATAGTACGATAAAATATTTAGATTCAACTCTAAACATAACAACGAATTTTAAAAAAAACTATGTGTAATTAAAGCAGTGAAAATGGTATCCTTTGAAAAATACCGCAAGGTTTTCAGAGAATACAAATTGAGTTTTCACAAGCCAAAAAAGATTTATTTATGCAAGCACTGTTTAGCTTATAGAGAAATGAATGATGAAGAAAAGGCCAAGAAAATTGAATATCATACACGGCATCTATCCAGAAGAGATGCAAGCACGCAAATGTAGAGATGAAGATAAGCTGGAAGCACAAAATAATGAAACAGTTCTTGCATTTAACTTTGATTTAGAAGCAGTACTAAATACACCTAAGGGAGCAAGTGACCCATTTTTCTATGTACGAAAGTTAGCTGTCTATAACCTAACTATTTATAATCTGGGGAACCAAGACGTTGAATGCTACATGTGGGATGAAACCGAAGGAAAACGAGGGACTATGGAAATTTCAACATGTATAAATGCATATATTGCAGCAAATAATAACATCCAGGCAGTAAAAATGATGTCAGATGGATGCGGCGGTCAACAGAAAAACTATAATTTTTCTTCCATGTGCTTGCTGACATTAAAAGAACATCCTACATTACAGTTAATTGATCACAAATTCTTTGAAACAGGACACACTCACATAGAATGTGATTCAATTCATGCCAAGATTAAATTGAAATAAAAAAATATCCCTGTTTATACTACTGACGGTTGGACACAGGTAGTTCGGCTAGCACGTATTAGTACGTGACATATAAAAATAGGAAACACACATTGTGTCAGTGGTTTTTCTCTAATCAATTGTACATTCTCTCTCTACGACTTTCATATTATAATATTTTTCATATTCAAGTCTTTCACTCAAAAGGTAATCAATGTTGAGGATGGCTTGATGTAAAAATAGAAAACACAATTTTCTTTTCCTTTTGATGTATTTTAATGTCTAATTTTTTACAACCACTGACGTAATAAAAAACAAGAGCCAAATCCAAAAAGCATATAAAAAGAAACATATATATAAAAAAGGTTGGTTGCTGATCGCCAATATGAGTCTTTTTTTTTAATTTGCAGTTTTTTTAAATACATTTTTTCTTAATTTTTTTTTTCCAATTCTTTTTTTTCCATTTTTTTTTCCAAATGATTCTCGTCTATTGCAATGCTTCATTTATGTTTCTTTTCATTTTCATTATCGTTTTTAATTTTCTTCACGTTCAGATGTGACAGACAGTATGGGATATCCATAATTTCTATCGTCCTTGTGATCCGTGTACTAGGTACTTATCGACTGCAAGCAAGCAATACCTCCTATCTGACATTTTTACTTAAAAATTGTTTTTAATGCCATCTGTTGTGAAATGTGTAGATCTTTCGCGTGACAAAAACTCGTAAGTATCCAAAGCCACTAAGTCACGAAAAATCGCTTATAGAAATAGCTACTAACTCTTGCGCAAATAAACGTGGTAGAAATTTCTCCTATCTCGCAATTTGACAGTTGTTTTCGTATTGAGAACCGGTCGACACCTGTTCGTCCAGACAAAAAGTAAGTATTGCACTTGTTTTTTAATATTAATAGTAGTAATTGAATGTTATAATTGATGAATAAGGTTATTATTAACTTATTTTATTTAAAAAATATTAAAACGTCGGTCTTAGCCTTGAGAAAATAAGTTGTAAGATTCGAGTGATAGTTAAGAGGTATTTCCATCTCAGGAGTTTTTGTTGTTATGTCGCTACTACTTGTTTGACTGATCAGATAGAAGTTATTGTCACTAACTCATTACACTTACGCGTCTTACTAACACGATATGTGTTGTTTTGTAGGTAAACATGCCGGCAGTAAACGAACAGGTTATGGAATCTACAACTTCTAGCATGTCATTGCAAGTTCCTGCATCGTTGGATACCCCGAGTTCACCAAATGAGGTATTAGAAGTTCCTGCATCTTTCAATCTAAGTCGCTGCAGCAGGAGATCAACTTGCAGTGCAACCACATTATCTGTAACTCTATCTTTGGATACATCCGAAACTGAACGTTCTGATTCAGACATTGAATCAGTGGAAACTGAAGAATGTCAAAATGAATCGAATCATGATGCCGCACCAAGTACTTCTAACCAGGAAGAATTTTTTTATGGAGATATGAGCAGTGGTATTCGTCGAAGACGTAAGGCAGATAGAAAGTTGTGGAAGAAGAACTTGAATAAGCGTTTGCGTATGGAAGGTAAACCATACTTGGGTTACTCGCGTCCAAGGGGACAAAAATTGAAGCAAAATAAACATCGGACGGGAAGCAGGCAGGCCGTTGTGAATCGGAGTTTTGTAAAAAAGCAGCGTAAGAGAGTGTGCAGGCATATTGGAAGAAGATAGAACTCACATTTTTAATAAATTCTGGAATGAGATGAACTGGGCTCAACGGAAGATATTCGTAGCTAGCCATGTGGTATGTAAGAACAAAAAGAAATGTACTGTTGATTAGAAAATGATTCCAGACGTAAGGGTTCTTTTGAATATAGCTTGACTGTGACGGATTCTAGTGGGACCAGTAGCGTAAAAAAGGTATGTAAAAAGATGTTCTTAAACACCCTAAGCATCGGGCCATTTTCAGTACGTTCCTGGGTTAGATCTAGCCAGTACGGGATGCATAAATCTCAGGATAGTGCTGATTTATCTAGAGTGAGATCTGTTGATACCTTAAGGACTGAAAGATTAGCTGTGTTACATGAATTTTTCGACTCGTTGCCAAAAATGCCATCGCATTATAACCGACAAAACACAAATAAAACATTTCTGGAACCAATTTACCATTCTATAGCAAATCTCTACAAAATCTATAAGAGCTTCTGTGAAACTCGTGATGCCGTTCCATACTCAATGACATTTTTTAATAGCATGTTTAAAGATAAGAATTTGGCCATTCATCAATTAAAAAAAGATATGTGCGACACATGCGAAGGTTTCAAGACAGGCAATGTAACAGCATTTGATTATCAGTCTCATCTTATTCGCAAGGATAATACGAGAGCTGAAAAAGCGAGAGACAAGCTCGAGGCTAGTGAGGGAAAGTGTATAGTACTCACAGTAGATCTTCAAGCTGTCAAAGTATGCCCTTTTGTTACAGCAAGTGCGGTGTATTATAAAACGAAGCTGGCATTGCACAATTATTCGGTTTATGATCTGACTACGCATCATGTAATGTGTTACTGCTTCACAGGGGTGGATGCAGACCTTACAGCTTCAACTTACGCTACATTATTGACGGACTACTTAGTCAAATATTGCATCCCTAAACGTCTCCCGATAATTGCATACAGTGACGGATGTACTGGACAGAATCGAAATAATGTTTTGAGTAATGCGCTACTCAATTTTTCGATGCAACATAATGTAACTATAATTCAAAAATATTTGGAGGCCGGCCACACTCAAATGGAGGGAGATTCTGTACATAGCGCGATAGAACGGAAATTGAAAAACCGTTTGATCCATTTGCCCAGTGACTATCTATCTGCAACTTTGGAGGCTAGACAAAACGAGGCTAACCTTATCCTTACGAGACTACAATGATTGATTATGATTTTATTAAAGACTACACAGACACGTCAACTTGGCGTTATAATTCTATCAGACCAGGGAGAAAACCAGGGGACCCAAAGGTGACGGATATAAAAGCATTGATGTATGTTACAGAGGGACAGATACAGTATAAAACCAGTCATTCTGCTGATTGGCAATGTTTGCCTCAGCGAGTTACTAAAATTCCCATCGTAACACAATATAAACAACTTCATCGGAATAAGCTCCCTGTCACTGATACAAAATTTGCACGACTGCAAGAATTGAAGAGTGTAATTCCGGTGGACTGTCATGCATTTTATGATGCTTTACCGGATAATTAAAATAAGCTTTAAACTGAATGCTGATTGTTAATTATGAGACTGACTAGGTGTTTATTACTAAGAGAAGACTATTACATTATAAGTAGTTTCTATTAGATTGAACCTAATGTGATTACAAATAAATACCATAATTATGAAGAATTCTATGATTATTTCCATTAAATGATTCATTAAATTACTTGTTTTTATTTAGAACTTTAATACCAATAAATTCTATCTGCAATATTTGCATCAGATTTTCCATACCAATAACTCGTATCTACCATAAACTACCCTTAGACTCAAAATAATAAAAAAAAACAACTTTATTAATCAATACTATACATAAAAAAAGAAAACTTGGATTTTCAGTATCTCATTATACCTTGGAATAAGTTTTTTATTAAGTTTTATTGTTCCCCTTTAAAATCCACCCGGAGTCAGATAGGAGGTATTGCTTGCTTGTCGTCGTTATGCATTTCGTAGTGCAATTGTTTATTTTGGTTAATGATTTTTAAATGTTTTTGTAATGCAGCATGGTTTTTTATTGTGCTTATCGATTTGTAAATATCTTCAAAAGGTAGAATATCAATTACATTTTAAATAAATACAACAGATTTTAAACTATGATTCAATGTTTGAGTGGATGTTTTTTGCGCCTCTTTTCATGTGTTTGTTTTGGTTAGTCGATACTGTTAAAATGAACACTTCTAACAGCTGAGACTTTGTTTGTGATAAGTATGTGGACCATTTGTTATTGTAAGATAACAACCCAAGCTACTTAACCTTTAGTGTTCTGGGAATGGAACAATGAACAGACACTTTTTTATGCACGCGCTCGAGTCGCCCAAATGACGTCATGTTATTGTTAAGCTTGTAGCTTGTAAAAAATGTATTGGGAGGTTGGTACTTTTAATGGATTATTGTGAAATAGTGTATATTTATGTAAATTGAACGAACAGTTTTTGAAATAATGGTTTATTTTTTTTATTATGTTCAACTTTACACAAGAAATTGGGAAAAATTCCCTCACCCTGATTACAAATTATAATGAATTATAATGACTAATAGATTTCAATGCAAAACTGGGCTAATCTATATGTCGCGTCAGGAAATTCCGGAGCGGACATTTGTAGGCGGATGTAGGCGTAGAGTAAAATTAGATGGAACGCCGAAGCTTGATGGAAACGAACTTCACTTGTTACTATTTTATTTTAGTTCAAACTTCACACAAAAATCGTTTTACAATTCACTATTTAATTTTAAGGTAACTAGACTAAGTACACTCAACACTGGAAACAGACAATTTCCTTGTCGCAGGAGTTTCGACCACGTCGTCTTCAAAACCACGAGTGCCGGTCCAATCTCCATCAAAATCTAACGTGGTCGTCCCTCCCCGCCAAGAACTTTGTCCAAGCGCGGGAAACCTCCCCGCCTTGCGTTTCCGACGTTAGGGTACAGTGTACCAACATAAAACACTAGGTCTACGCTATTGGCTAACTACGAACGGACTACCAACTTGACAAATCAAAATAAAGTAAAGGTTGTGCAACCTAACAAAAGTCAATTCAGGCAACATAACAAATCGAAGTAAAAATAATTTAAGCTACTAGTGGTACCATCTGTGGGCAACACTCCGATTTAAATTGAGAGGATTACAAAAGTGTTCTGGTTCAGAATTACGCTGCCGGCAGGTGGCGACACTTCACAATTCGACACGGCCATCCTGACCTTCACACGTCCTCGGGTGTAGCACCTGTGGACAAAATATGCACAGAGAGTAAAATAGCTCGGCTATCCTGCCAATACACAAAAACTAAGGTAGCTCGGCTATCCTAACATACAATCTTAAAACTAACAAAATTAAGATCATAAAACTCAAAATCATTACAAATTCAACAGTCTTACTAGGACTTACAAACAAAATCATCAGGTTCAAGCTTTAAGTCACGTTATACATGGGATCTCTGAATGTCAGTCAGTCAATCGATTGAATTTGGAGCCAGTCTGTCCATCGATTAGGCATTCTATATAGAAAGCGCCAGTCCTTCGGCGAGTGCCAGTCCGTCGGCGAGTGCCAGTCCATCGGCGAATGCCAGTCCATCGGCGTGTGCCAGTCCATCGGCGAGTGCCAGTCCATCGGCGAATGCCAGTCCATCGGCGTGTGCCAGTCCATCGGCGAGTGCCAGTCCATCGGCGAGTGCCAGTCCATCGGCTTCGTAGCAACCTATCAGCATAAGCTTACCATCACAGCTGCGCAAGTGCTACCCCTCGCAAAGGGTATACTGCGCATAAAAAGCAGTTCACATGCACCTCTTACAAGCTCCGGTAACGCTTATGCAGTCACTCACTCACACTTCACCACACTTCCCTGTCAACTTGACAGTCAATCCTTAAGTATGGTGCAAAGACACAATTTACTGACAGGCATCATCATTGCCATCGTCATCAGATGTAATCTCTAACTCTGGGGGTACCTGCTGATTAGGGACTCGTCTAATTCTGTCGTGAGGATACTTGTAGGTTCTCCTCGAGGTTAGCGACTTTAGCAAGTACCTGTCGCCATCCAAAACCTCGATAACCTTAAAAGGCCCCTTAAACTTTGCATCCAATTTAACTTGATTCCTCTCCTCATTCTCAATTAGTACAAAGTCACCAACTGCACATTTTTGGATTTTAGCCTTGTTACTGTCAAACCGTACTTTGTCATAGTCGGAGCTTTCCACAATGTTGCGGGACGCTTGTTCTCTCATTGCAGGTATGTCAATAATTTCATCATTATCGTCAACTGTCATTAAATTTAGGGGTCGGGCAACCTTGCCAACCAACAACTCGAGAGGACTCGCCTTAGTGACACGATTTATGGTAGAGTTTAGGGACAATTGAACGTCACCTAGCGCATCTTGCCATGAACGCTCTTTGCTAGTCTCCACCGCCGTCAGCATGCCTTTCATAGTACTCATGAACCTTTCGACCTGCCCGTTAGCGCGACTAGCGCCGGTTGCAATAAGGTGCAAATCGATGTTGTGACTACTACAAAAGTTTGAAAAATCTTTACTTGAAAAACAACGGCCTTGATCTGCTATGACCCTCTGAGGAGCACCAAATAGGGAAATACCGGCCTTTAGAGCCCTAATACTGCTGACGCTGTCTATGTTTTTAGAATGAAACAAAAGGACGAACTTTGTAAAGGCGTCAATTAAGACAAAGACGTATTCTTTGACGTCTTTTTTGCCACTCAGTTTACCCGAAGCGTCTATATGAACGGTGTGCCATGGGATTGATGTTTTAGGGATCGGATGAAGCTCCGCTTGGACTCGCCCAGAATATGGTTTCGACACTTTACATGTGATACAGCTATCAACAAACTTTCGCACGTACTTTGACATGCCTGGGAACCAATAATGGTCATATACCTTCTCTAGAGTTTTCTCCCAGCCCAAGTGCATGATCGACTCGTGAACGTTGTTGATAACTGCCCACCTGAAGGAACGAGGAACCATAGGAAGACACCTAGTACGACCATTCCGCTGCACTTTTCGGTGAAGGATATTGGAGCGAATCTCATACGTCTTCCTAACATCCTCAGGTAAAACCTCGTTCTGCAAATCAGACACTATCTTGCGAATCTCCTCATCTGTCTCCTGCTCGGCTTGTAACCAAGTGCTAGAAAGAGTAGCCAAATCGACGCGCTTTTGCTCGACGCGTTCGATGGGAGTCGAAGGTTCAGAAGAGACAGGATTGCGCGATAAACAGTCAACATGAGACATCCTTGTGCCCTTTCGGTGCTCCATATCAAAGTCGAACGACTGGAGGTAGGCCCACCAACGGTGCACGCGAGGTGAAAGATCAACTTTCATCTTGGATGCTTTGACTGAGTTGCAATCAGTTAAGACTTTGAATTTTCTACCTTGTAGATAATGGCGAAAATGCTTGACGGCATTTACGACCGCCAGGGTCTCCAATTCATACGAGTGGTACCTGGATTCAGCAGGAGACGTACGATGACTATAGTAGGCAACCACATGTTGCTTCGCGTCAAACTTCTGGATAAGCACAGCCCCATAACCATCCGCACTGGCATCAGTGTGAACCTCGGTCGGGAGATCGGGGTTGAAGATCACGAGCACTGGCTCACTGGTCAACTGAGTGATAATCTTTTGACGAATTTTTTCGTGCTCTGGTTGCCAATTAAGGGACTTGCTTTTGCTGCTCGTGAGCTTGAACAAGGGTGTCATGGTCTTTGAGAAGTCACGGATAAACTGTCGAAAATATGATGCTAGGCCGATAAATTGGCGAAGTTGGGTGACTGTCGTGGGAGCCGGAAGCTTAGTAAGTGCTTCAATTTTGCTAGGGTTCGGCTGCACCTGACCATCCTCGATGACAAAACCCAAGTACTCTACCCGTTTCTTCAGAAAAGAGCACTTGGATAGATTCAAGGAGAAACCCGCCTTAGTTAGAACATCAAGGACGAGACGCAGACGCTCCAGACCCTCCTCGACAGTAGAAGACAGGATCAATACGTCGTCGATATAAACAACGACGAAGGAATAAGCAAGATCACCTAACGCTCTCATGATCGCCCTTTGATAAACAGAGCTAGCATTCTTCAAACCAAAAGGCATGGTCAGATATTCCCATTGTCCTTCGGGTGTGACGAATGCTGTCTTCTCTATTGATTCAAGCGCCACAGGAATCTGGTGATAGCCGCTGAGCATATCAATAGCCGTGAACCATCTAGCGCCTCCTAATCTAGCCACTTGGTCATTGATGAGAGGCAGAGGATACCTATCAGCCACGGTGTTGTCGTTGAGCTCGCGGTAGTCGACGCACATTCTGTCGGACCCGTCTTTCTTCTTGACCAACAACACTGGACTTGAAAACGGTGAACAACTTGGCCTAATGACTCCTGCATCCAACAGCGCCTTGACCCTAGCACGAACAATCTCTTTCTCCTCAACGCCTAACCTGTAGGGACGTCTTTGAACCGTCCGACTAGAATCGATAAGTCGAATGTCCAGCTGCCCTGTAGTGACACGTGAAGTAGCTATTCCTGTTGAAAACGATCGCCTAAACTCCTGCAGAATATCAGACAACTGCTGCCGATGCTCGACGGGTATGTCAGTTACCACGTTACTAAAATCAACTACAGCCTTCAAATCGCTCACCTCACATGAGTGCACCTGAACACAGCGAGAAAAAGACAATTTGTCCCTAGTCATGTTAACATTAAGCCCTTGGGTCAAAGTCTCACGCCCTATCATAATGTCACTGTTTAAAAATTGATCAGGCACAATATGGAATAACATTTCAAAATGTAAGCCATCAATCTCTACTTGACAAGCAACTTGCACTGTACTGTATACACATGATTGACCAATGCCCGTTAAAGTCACAGTTCTATTGAGTCGTTTTCCAGGAAATCTGGATGCAGTTGATTCCTTCATGAGAGAGCATTCGGCACCCGAGTCATAGTGAAAAGAAAACGACTCACCAGAAACAGTCATTTTTCCGGTAGGGTTGTTGATGTAGCACAGGTCCACCCGACGCTGGTTGCTGCCAGTGGCCGCTGCGCTGCCAGTCGTACTGCCGTTGCCAGGAACGTTGCTGCACGCCGCCGTGGAGTTAAGAATACGAGGACACTTATGTGAGTAGTGACCTACGCTCCCGCATCTATAACAAGTTATGCCAGACGCGTGTGGTCGCTGCTTGAGTAAAGCAATGGCATTAGAGGGAGTGGAACGATCACATAACCTTTTAGAGTCCTTGGAGCGGCAGTCGGTACTGCGATGTCCCAGCTTCCCACACGCGAAGCACCGCACGGGCCCTGCAGGTGCAGCAAGCCTGGAACGTTTGTTGTGGGCGGACCCGTCGCTTGAACAAGCTTCGTTCTTCCTCTTCATGTAGGTGCAGACTTGTAGTTCGCGTTGCAATTGTTCACGTGTTTTTATTTCCGTAGTGACTGCGGTGCGTTGCAATCTTCCATCAAACTGAGACACGTGGGCCAATACAATGGCTAAGGTGACCTCTTCCACAGTCATATCCTTGAATCGAGCCATCAAGGTCGTTGACAGTCTTGCAGCATAGGACGCTATATTTTCATTTTCTTTAAGCTTGCTATTTTGCATGTTAATAAGGGTAGCAGCAGGTGTTTCGCTCGAGCCGTAGCGGGCAAGAAATAAATCTCTAAACTGACTCCATGTCATGCCGGCAAAAGATATTTGGGACAACCAACTCGACGCATTTCCTTTTAAGGCTCCACTAAGCGCAATAATAAGTGCACTTCCTTTTTGATCACGCTGGCTGAGGCACAAATCAGCAGTAGCACACCACGCACGTGCATCTACCTCCGGTTTATCAGGGTCAAAATCCGGTAAAATAAGCTTTTGAGTACTTACAGGTTTCATGGATTCGATGAGACTCATCATATTTTTATTCTGGGCCTCCAGCAGCGTCCGTAAAAGGTTTACATCCATACGGGATCCATCTTCTTCAGTTCTACATCCCACTTCTGATGTCGCGTCAGGAAATTCCGGAGCGGACATTTGTAGGCGGATGTAGGCGTAGAGTAAAATTAGATGGAACGCCGAAGCTTGATGGAAACGAACTTCACTTGTTACTATTTTATTTTAGTTCAAACTTCACACAAAAATCGTTTTACAATTCACTATTTAATTTTAAGGTAACTAGACTAAGTACACTCAACACTGGAAACAGACAATTTCCTTGTCGCAGGAGTTTCGACCACGTCGTCTTCAAAACCACGAGTGCCGGTCCAATCTCCATCAAAATCTAACGTGGTCGTCCCTCCCCGCCAAGAACTTTGTCCAAGCGCGGGAAACCTCCCCGCCTTGCGTTTCCGACGTTAGGGTACAGTGTACCAACATAAAACACTAGGTCTACGCTATTGGCTAACTACGAACGGACTACCAACTTGACAAATCAAAATAAAGTAAAGGTTGTGCAACCTAACAAAAGTCAATTCAGGCAACATAACAAATCGAAGTAAAAATAATTTAAGCTACTAGTGGTACCATCTGTGGGCAACACTCCGATTTAAATTGAGAGGATTACAAAAGTGTTCTGGTTCAGAATTACGCTGCCGGCAGGTGGCGACACTTCACAATTCGACATATACATAATCTGTTAGCTATTTTCATAACAATCCCAACGACGTAATTTATAAACAGCTCCCATTATTAACTTACGAGTTATTGTTATTTTAATCACACGCGACATTATCGCGCGGGACCACCCAGAAGTACCTAAACACATACCTCGATTCGCGCAAGATGGCCGACACAAATCAGCGGTTAATGGTTAAATTGATAACAATTAATGAAAACAAAAACAAATGTACAAATTCATAATATATGATAAAAATTGATAAATTGTTTAAAAATTGTAAAACAAATTAATAAGTTAGTAACAATAAGTAAATTCATAAAAAGTATTAACACGTAGTTGGCAAGTACATACATGAAATTGTTTGAGTAAAATAAAAGAAATAAAAACGGTAAATGTAAAGGATAGAATTGATAAATTAATAACATTGGTAAAATTTACACAATTATATAACAATATCTGATTGGAATTAGGGGTTGGTTGGTAAACGATTACGGATGGCTTTCTGTTTAGCGAGTCAAAGTGGAGATCGATAAAATCACTGTAGCCATTTACTGCTTTACACATTCTTGCAAAAGGCGAATTGGCTCCCAAAACAGTTCTTCTAAAAGGTGGACAAAGGGGTGTCTCGTGTGAATAACGCTTAGTTATATTATAATTATTAATTAATTTTAAGCCTTTACTTTTTATTAGTATTTACCTACCTATATTTTAGAATAAATAGATAATAAAACGTAACATATTGCAGATAACATAGTTTAAATAATTGATTTAATTGTAATGTGATTTGGCACACAACAATCTACTTGCCAATCAACCACATTGGCAACTTTCTTATTGCACTAAATCAGTAACTGTTATTTTTATTACCATAGGCAACTAATAAATCTGCATTATATTAATATCCGGTAATAATTACATTATTTTGTTTTACTATAATCAAAGAAGGTCATCAATATTATTTAAATTCATTAACATGAATTGATTTTTAGAAATCCCTCATTTACATTCCCTCACAAAACAAAACTGCCCAGAGGTCACTGGTCACTGGTGACGTATGGGGCGATGAACGTGTTATGTTATGGTCTCCAAAACTCTTAATCCGCCACTGCCGGCGTTATGAACTTTGTAGTTCAAAAGCAATGACAAACACAGTAAAATATAGTGTGAACAGTAGCGGCGTTAGGGTAGGGCGCGGTTGGGCAATCGCCCAGGGCGCCGGATAAAGGGGGCGCCGCAGGCGCCCCTTTGTAGCTCATCGCTCATATTTCGAGGTCTACTTACTCGTAAATTCCCTAAATTAAGCGGAAAAATCTTTATGTTGGCAACACTTGAATGGAAAGCAGTAATTCAATCTGTTCGATCGGAGCACTGCATGCAGTTCATTTTACCGGGAATCCCCAATCATAGAGAAACACACTGTCTATCTCTTTTTAACATTTTAGTTAAAAAGAGATAGACAATGTGTTTATTTTTAGCGAAGCGCAACAAACTCAGTTCATTCCCATTCATAAAATCGGTGCACGTACAAAGCACTTATTATAATTATTTTAAAACAAACAGACGCGACGTTGTAATCAGACGGTCCATGCGATGTTGCGATGCTAATATACATCACTTTTCGTTTCTACTACCGAGTGACATTAGTTTTATCTAAAAAGTTGTAAAAAAAAAAAGTTGTATAAATAAAATAGTGTAAAAGAAGATATTTGTTTTTTGACGGATTATTTAATCAGGTAAGTACTTTTAACCATCTATAATTATTATAATAAAGAGGTCTTAAGAGGTAACATTTGTTAGTTTGTTTTAATGTTTGGGGCGGGGTAATCTCTGGAACTAATTATGTGTATGATAATGATGAAATTTTGATATGACGATACTATATTGACCCCGAAGAAATACATAGATTACATAATTTTAATGCGGGAAAATGTCTAATTCCCTTTCCCGTCCATCCCATCCATACGTTGACGATCGTGATTTTTTTCGTACAAATCTGAGCACTATCACAAAACACAAATATTCTGCTGCCATATCAACGTTACCTTGATTTTTCGACCTTACTTTTATTTATACACGGAAATAAATTTGAAAAATCTAGGTAACTATCGCTATCCCGAATATAACGTATATTGGTCATCTTCGCTCAATAGCGTTATAATGAAATTTTATTGTTATTTATTTTTAGAAATGTTTGGACAGAGATTTTATTTGTTGCAGATTTTATTGATTACAAAAATTTATTAGTACGAAATGTCTGAACACGTTGATCATATCAAAAGAAAACCATCTGGGTCAAAATATAGAAAACGGAAAGCAGAAAAAGAAAAGGAATTTCAAAGAACAAAAAAGTTCATGAATATATCACAACAAAAAATGAAGACCTGAATATGCCATCTACATCTGGAATACAAATGAATGTGTCGGTAGTGGAGCCTCTATCTGACAAGTCAGATCAGATGATTGAAGATTGTGTTGAAGAGATTGTGGACAAAGTTTCCCAAAGTGAGGAGACAAGCTATGATACAATTACAAATGCTGCTCAGGATGACTCCATTGGGAACGTACAACAAATACAAATTCTAGATGACGTTAGTAGTAGTAGTGTTGTCCCGAATATATCGGATCCAGCCTCTTGGCCAGTCACTCGAAATAGCAAAATTATTGATCACATAATTACTAGTGGCCCAGTGCAAACTCACATTGATAATTATCCGAAGAATGATACAGGCCGACATTTCTCTAATTCACATTTCACAAAAAAACTTGCAAACAATGAAACAATTCAGCGTCGTTGGTTAATTTACTCCGTTTCTAAGGATCGAGTTTATTGTTTTTGTTGTCGACTATTTGATAGTAACTCAACGTCAAACTTAGTATCTGAAGGGTATAAAAACTGGAAACACTTGTCTGAAATGTTAAAAAATCATGAAAATAGCACTTCTCATAAGAAGTTTTACCTTTCATGGATTGATGCTGAACTACGATTAAAAACAGGAAAAACAATAGATTGCCAAGAGCAACATTTGATTAGAAAGGAAACTACAAGATGGAATAATGTTTTGTCTAGATTGATGCATATTACACTTTATTTAGCTGAAAACAATATGGCGTTCAGAGGTACTTCCGACAAACTATATACGCCAAATAACGGAAAATTCTTGGGCTTAGTACAACTACTAGCCAAATTTGATCCAGTTATGCAGGAGCACTTGCGATTAGCTATGAAGGGTGAAGTTTCAGACCACTACTGTGGAAAAGACATTCAAAATGAATTAATAGAG
Source organism: Dasypolia templi (assembly GCA_963555695.1). Lineage (NCBI taxonomy): Eukaryota > Metazoa > Arthropoda > Insecta > Lepidoptera > Noctuidae > Dasypolia > Dasypolia templi. Next base: position 15,233,273 of record OY743156.1, read on the forward strand.
CTGATGGGTGAAAAAGTGAAGTCAGAAATCATATCACACGCAAAGAAATCAAAATATTATTCTATTATAGCTGACTGTACTCCAGACATTAGTCATGTAGAACAACTTTCGCTGACATTACGATTTGTTGATTTATCAGGTAATGATAAAATATCAGTAAAAGAGCATTTCTTGGAATTTATACCTGTCAATGAGTCAACTGGTGAAAGACTAACTGAAATTATTATTAATATTTTAAATAAATACGGACTGAAACTGAAGGATTGTAGGGGCCAGGGTTATGACAACGGGGCGAATATGAAAGGAAAAAATATTGGGGTTCAAAGGAGAATTCTCAACATAAACCCCTTAGCTGTTTATGTCCCTTGTGGCTGTCATAGCTACAATTTAGTACTATGCGATGCCGCTAAGTCATCCGTACAATCAGTCACTTTGTTTGGTGTACTTCAGAGGTTATTCACATTGTTTTCAGCTTCTGTTCACCGATGGAAAATTCTAACCGATCACTTGGGACTGTATACTATAAAAAAGCTCAGTGACACACGTTGGGATGCAAGAATAAGCAGTGTTAAAGCAGTCCGGTATCAAATTAGTGCCATCCATGATGCTTTAATTACTTTGGCTATTGAAACTCAGAAAACTGATGTACAAGTGTCTCATGAGGCTACTACTCTAGCCGAACAGCTAAAAGATTTCAGCTTCATAGTTTCATTGGTTGTTTGGTATGACATACTTTTTCAAATAAATATCGTAAGTAAATCTCTACAATCAACAGACATGGATCTCGGTAAATGTACAGAAATGTTGAAAAAATGCTGCAATTTCTTGGAAGACTATAGAAATACAGGCTTTAAAAGCGCTATTTTAACTGCGAAGGAATTGGCCGAAGAACTAGAAATTGAACCTGTGTTTAGAGCTACAACAAGAATTCGATATGTTAAGCGTCAAGCTGGTGAAATTGCACGCGATGAACCTATAACTTCTCCAGAAAAAAAATTCGAGGTTGAATTTTTCAACCGTCTTTTGGACACTACATTAATTTCAGTCTGTGAAAGGTTCGAACAGTTAAATGAGTACTCGGAATCTTGGTCTTTTTTGTACAATATTAAACAGATTCCGGAAAAACCCGATCTTGTCAAACTCTGTGGTGATCTCCAATTAAAATTAACTGTAGACTCTAAATCAGACATAGATGGTTGTATGTTGTGTGATGAACTCGTAAGTCTGAAATCCTTTTTGCCTGATCATAATGTGGTTACTCCTATTTTTGTTTTAAATTTTATCAAAGATCGTAACTTACAAGAACTGTATCCAAATGTATGGATAGCATTGCGTATATTAGTGACTATACCTGTAACGGTTGCTAGTGGGGAGAGGAGTTTTTCAAAGCTGAAGCTAATAAAAGCCTATCTTCGTTCAACAATATCTCAATCTAGATTGACAAACTTAGCAACTTTGTCAATTGAAAACGAAATTGCTGAAAACATCGAATTTGATATCCTTATAAAAGAGTTTGCTGATAGAAAGGCCAGAAAAGTAAAATTTTATTAGTTTTTTTTACTTCTAATAAACGGTTACTTTTTATAATTAATAATTATTTCTTTTATTAAATAGTTATTTCATTATATCCTTTCCCTTTTTTCGTATGGGTTTGAATTGCAGTTGGGGGGCGCCGTAGAAATCCCGCCCAGGGCGCTGGTAGTGTTAAAACCGGCACTGAGTGTGAAAAATGTCCATGTGCCACCATGCATAGTTCCATGTTTTCAGTAGTTGCACAAGCTCTGAAGGTCAGCTGGGACATTCCTCCCATGACTTCCCACAACTTATTCCTGTTTTTGAAAAGCCTTTTTTTTTTGCAAAACTTACTACCATCAATTATTTTAGTCTGCAGGAGCACTTATGCCCATTTAAGGCTATAAGTTTTCATCACTCAATAAAATTCAAAACAAATTTTATGAGATTCATCAATGATATAGGTAAGAATCCTAAAACAAGCATCTGACCAGAATAAAATATTAATTTGACTGAGCAAAATACCTTTACCGTTCTTGGTATACAAACAAACGCAATAACATACTGCATTACAATTTCTCTTAAACCAAAAGTGATTTTAACAATATTGTAACAATTTTATTATGACGAAAGACAATTTTTTTTAAATATATCAACCAACCACAAGAATTTAAAAAGAAGGTGAATAAGACCTTTACTTTAATATTTCGTGAAGCATTAATGGCCGGGTTACACATTTCATTTGTAATGCCAAGACATTAAATGGTACACAGTGCAAACGGTTTGGTACAATGAATGCCTCATGCTGATAGAATAAACTGGAGACATCAAACCACCAAAGCAAAATTATATACCCCACAGTAATTGCAAGGTATTTACAAACACAAATACTCAATGTGGATTACCACCACATGCAAATTGACTTGTCGCGCAGTGTGCGCGTGTGTATACTTTCAGTTTGAAGGTACCTAGAGTCCCATTAACAAAAACAGAAATAATAGTGGTTAACTGACAAATTAGGTGGTAACCTACTAGAGAACTCCCAGTTATAGCAAGAGTTAGGACAGTTTAGCCCCAAGACAGACGTGGCTTTACCAGAGCTAAATTTTAAATAGATATATTTCAATCCCCTAAGACAACATTAACAAGACACTGACTGACCTCACTGTTTCAATTTAAAAATAGCCTCTGCACCACAACACACAGTTATGCAGCATGTTACAATTTTTATTTTATTTTTATGAATGAACTACTTACAAATTTATTGTTGATCCACTACATGACAACTGACATTTTCATTACAGACAGATGGATAAACAAGGCTAAAAACAACCACCGCAACAACAACAGCCAAAACATACCATCCACCCCTTAGAAGCACCTCTGACCAACACGTCTTTGTTTCAAGAAAATAACTTTTTACAAACAAATTCCTTCAACCACTGGGATTTTCCTGTGTAACACACAGGATTACTACGGCCTCCACACGCTTGCCAAACCTCGACCAACCAACTACACGAGCATAAGTTCAAACGTGAGCAAAGAAAATGCCATTGATGACCGGGCGTTGGCTTGCCTTGTGCAGATGGCATGGCATTGCAAGCAAGTGTATGCCAGGGCTGCCAGGTGAAAAAAATCTGCAATCGTACCACAGCATTAAAAAAGTCGTACACCCAAGGAAAATTCGAAACAAAAATCGTACATTATTATTCATCCGTTTATTTGTTTTTTGACTTTTATTACAAAATTAACAATAAAAATAAGTAATGATATGTAATGAAAATAGTATGAAAATTTAAATTTTAGTAATGAAATCATTTTTTTTTTGTATAAATTTTCCGTATTCATTAGTTTAATCATGTCATCTGTCGGTTTAAAATCGGTGCAGTTTTCGGTGACTCTTATCATTTGCTTTGCCAGCAAGGTGCCATTGACAGTTACGTTGGCCAAACTATTTCTAAGTTTGGTTTTTAATTTAAGGAAATTAGAATAAAAGGGAATTCCCTCAACACTCTGGGCAGGCTGAGCACGTTCGTTTCATTATTTATATTATTCTGTCACTGCTCTAGTTATTTACACTTTTGAGACAAAAGTTTGTTACTTTGTTGCCAGACCTAATTGAATAAAATAAATGGATCGAATGTAAAAAATCGTATGTTTTCCGTACGATTTCGATGCTTCGATCGTACTCGCATGAAATCTGCAAAAAGTCGTACAAATACGATTTAAATCGTACAAATGGCAGCCCTGGTGTATGCATCAAATTATGTTGCATTGTTGCATCCACAAGTTGCGTAAGTTTTCTTTTTAGTTACTATACTCTATGGCGTAAGTAAACGTTTGCACGCAGTATCATTATTACGAACTTCTCAAAGCTCAAGGTACAAAATCAAAAATTAATAATAATAACTCGTGATCTAAAATTCTAAATAAAAAACGAAAGCCGTAAAGCCGCCGAGCCCGCCGATAGCGAGCCACAGAGCACGTAACACAGAACTAGGCTTGGGTAAAAAAAATCGATTTATCAAAATATCGATATTTTATCAGAAAATAATATATAAATCGGCGACTGCCTCGTTGGTTTAGTGGTAGCAATCGTTACTGCTGAGCATGAGGTCCTGGGTTCGATTCCTAGGTCGGGCAAACTGTTATTGGGTTTTTCTATCTGGAATTTCTCAGTAGCAGCAGTTGAAATAAATGTTTTGACTTTTTAAATGCTTTGGCTTTGATTTAAACATATCTGGCGAAATGTGGGTGTACTATAGGTACACCTCTGCCCATCCCTTCGGGGAAACAAGGCGTGATTTATGTTACAATTTTTTTTTCGATAAATCGATTTCGATATTTATTTTTGGATATCAAAAACGATATTATTTCGCCTCGAATTTTCGTTTTTTTTTTTGCCTCTAATACATAAAAAAACCTAGTCTATATTATATATAGGCGTAGAGGACAACGTTCTCCAGATGTAAGGTCTGACCGAACAACATCAGAAAAAGCAAACGAGTCGTCAATCTGGGGCAGACATGAGCAGCTTTAAAATCTGAGAACAGCTACGCAACATGTCCCAAGCTCCGTATCTGTCCCCAATGAGCTTAAGTAGTATCTGGATCAACCACTTCTTCAGAGGAAGTCAGATCCAATAAAGTTTTGGGTGAATTGCCAACATTTCACGCCGATTCTTTCGGATAATTAATATGTCAAGCTTCCTAGGTATCATCCGAAAGGGTTGCTCCGATTGTTAATTTAACAGTGCCGGAAAATAGGAGCAGATTGACAGGTGGGAAAGCAAGAGTGCTGCTGATGTCTATTTCGGAGGAATACTGTTTTCAGTGATGGCACATATAATATAATACTACGTACAAATAGATACCCAATCCCATACAAGGAAATGAAACCTCCCTAAGTCTGGCAATTGAGCTGGCAATTTTTAGTCTTCCAAACTTTCAACAGATCGCAGCATAGGCGATTTAATAATTGCCAGAGACTGTAGTATTACAACGCCATCTAGGAGTCGACCTACTTTTAAAACATTTCATGCAATCCTTTTTATATAAAGTTTTGTAGTTCCGGGTTCAGAAAAACATGTTATTAGATTTCTTTTATATTTCTATGTAAAAAATAATAGTAAAAAATGTGGTTTGATATAAGTAACATAATTGGAAACTGATCAGGCTGGACCAATTGAGTAAAACGCCACCTATTGCAAAAAGCTCTAAACAAAATGATTAACAGATGGCTGCTTTTATCATTTAAAGTATTCGAATTAAAGATAAAGGCTTCTTTTTTATTTTAGTTTTAAAATACGTGTATTATATATACTATTTCCACTCGAAATAGATAAATCTGCAATAAACTGGGAAGTTTTGACTTTTACCCATCACAATTCAGCCAAAATTCTGCAGTATATCGCTTTTTAATTATTGTTAATTTCATAATGGTTACCTATGCTGCCATCTATGATTTTTTTCAAAACAAATTATAATTTGTTCGAGTTGAGACCCCATGGTGATGGTTTATTTTAAACAATATAAATATTGTTGGGTACTACTCGGAAGGGAGGGGCGCGGTCACTATAAAACTACCGCAGGCGACGAGTCAGACTCACTTTTCGTTTGGACTGCGTTGCGTGCGGAGTGCGCTGTCCGTCAGCCGTTCGGTGCAATCTGGTATCTCTGTATCTATTATTGATTTTCTTGATTTGATGGATGATGATTTTGTTCCTCTGGTTGTAATTTGTTAAGTTTGTTTATTATTTTCATGAATACACATGTGATTAGTTTTTAGGTTAATAAATATTTCTTTATTTAATTGTGATTTCACTTCTGTCCTAACATCAGAAGTGGGATAACAATCCAACCCCAATTTAGGCCCCTTGACCAATTTGAATTTCATAACAGAGGAACTTTGTCGTTACCCACGTGTTTTGCTTTTTTTCATCTAATATTTGTTTTGGTGTTTGTTGTTTTGTAATCTAAACTTGTTTTGGAGGGTGAACATGCCTAACACGCATGGTTCACGGAGCAGATCGCATAGCAGATCGCACCGACGGAATCGTAGGCCTGATCGGTCGCGAAATAGCTCACGAAATCCTCGAAATAAGTCACGTAGTCGTCGCGAACGGACTCCCTCTAGAGTACGGTCGAGCGGGACGCCACCGCTTGCGTCATACATTAGCCAGACACCGCGGTCTAACCCCGTTGAAACGCAAACCCTAGATACAATCTTATCTCGTCTGGAAAAGATCGAAAACAAATTCACGTCTACCCCCATTCCGCAACCGGACCTAACGGCGCCGTCTGTGGCTCAAGCTATAGTAGATGCGATTCACTCCATAAATCCGGGACGTTCCCATTACTTCGTGTCGAACTTTGACCCGTCGGTCCATGACGTGGACTCTTGGTGTGATGAAGTTGATCGCGCACAAATAGCCAATCGCTGGGGCGACAAGGAATGCTTGTCACGCGTAGCCGGATGTTTAAAAGGCGACGCGAGAACTTGGTTAAATGAATGGGTAACCGCTGATAGATCGTGGAGTAGCTTTAAACGCGAATTCAAACCACTTTGCCCTCGAAAATTAGATTACGCGACGATACTTTTTGAAACTATGAATACGACGTCTAATAGATTCATGTCGTACGCTGAATACGCGAGACGTACTCTGCTCCGCTTGCGCATTGTCAAAGGCCTTAGTGAGGAGTTAATGACGCAAATAGTGGTCCGCGGCATAGACGATGCACAAGTACGGGCAGCGGCGGTAAATGCAGAACTAACATCAGAAAATCTGGTGTCCTTTCTATCTATATATGCGAAACCAGATCAAACGAAAGGTGGCTCAGCTAAAACTACGGCATACCCTTTGTCACGGAAACGCGGTACAGAACATGCAGATTCGAATCAGCATAAGACCTGTTTTAACTGTAAGGGCCGAGGTCACATGTCTCACAACTGTCCAAAAAAATCGAAACCGTCCGAGCCAGTATCCAAAGTACGTCCCAACGTTCCAACCTGCACGTTCTGTAAAAAGATAGGGCACAGGGAGGACGTTTGTTTTGCCAAAGAAAGATCGTTTGGACCACAGGGTCAGCAGAACAAACGAAATGTAAATTTTTGTCAGGATCCTGCGGAAAAAACAGCGATATAACCACCGCAGTAGTTCATGGTATACCGGTCGATGTGTTAATAGACAGCGGCGCGCTTAATGTTTCTCTCATATCGTCCGACGTAGTAAAACATTTGGCTTGCGCAGTAAAACCTACTCAGTGTGTGTTGAAGGGTATCAGTAACCACGAAATTGTATCCACGTCTTATGCAACCCTTATAGTTGAGTTTGCTAATATCACGCTAGAGGCTGATTTTGTCGTAGTACCAGCCGCATTTATGAGTACACCCCTAATAATTGGAACTGACATTTTAAATAGGGACGGCATAACGTACATCAGAACCAAATACCGACAATATCTCACACGCGCACCTGACAACCAAAACACGTCTCATGTGTTCGCAGTATCTAAAGAAACTGACATACCTATAGTTACACCACTGCAGGGTGCAGAGCGGGAATCTCTTAAGAGGGTAATTGATGATTTTGCTGAGTTTTTTATAACAGGCACTGCGAAAACTACTGTCACTACGGGTGAAATGCATATCAATGTAATTAGCGACGTACCCGTTACCTACCGCCCTTATAAACTTTCAATTGCTGAGAAAACTAGAGTTCGCGAAATCATCTATGACCTTCTACAGAAGTGTATTATCCGAGAGTCCGTATCCGAGTATTCTAGTCCGGTAATTTTAGTGAAGAAAAAGGACGGATCGGACCGGCTTTGCGTTGATTTTCGCGCTTTGAACAGGGTGACTGTTAAAGAGCGGTATCCACTCCCGTTAATAGATGACCATATCGATCGTTTAGGTGACAAAAACATAACGAGATACTCGTCTCTTGACATGGCCTCTGGCTTCCACCAGATAAAAATAAGCGAAGAGTCAATCCATCGCACCGCATTTGTTACGCCCGAGGGGCATTATGAGTACTTAAAAATGCCATACGGTCTGACGAATTCGCCCATTGTATATCAACGCATCATCAACAATACGCTGCGCAAATTTATCGACGCGGGGCAAGTTCTGGTTTATATAGACGATGTACTGCTGATGAGCGCCACAGTGGTCGAAGGCGTCGATCTGTTGCGACAGGTACTTACGACGTTGACCAAAGCAGGGTTTTCGATAAACGTACGCAAGTGTGTCTTTCTCACCACCGAGATTGAATATCTTGGCCGAATAATAAGTCAAGGTCAGGTAAGGCCGAGCCTTCACAAGATCCAGGCATTAGTAAACTCGCCTGCCCCGGAAAATACCAAACAGGTTAGGCAGTTTCTAGGACTGGCCGGTTACTTCCGGAAGTACATTGAGAGCTATGCAACGAAAACGTTCCTCTCACAATTGACCAAAAAAGATGTTCAGTTCAAGTGGGGTCCCGAACAGGAAAAAGTACGACAGGAAATAATTTCAATTTTGACCAATGAGCCGGTATTAGCAATCTTTGACCCGAGTCTTCTCACAGAGGTTCATACTGATGCGAGCAGCATCGGATATGGCGCAATTCTTTTGCAAACCCATCCGGATAGTAGTAAAAGAGTTGTGGCTTACTTCAGCCGGACCACTCAAGGCGCAGAGAGTAGATACCACTCTTATGAGTTAGAGACGTTGGCGATTGTGAAGGCATTGCAGAATTTCCGACACTACTTGATTGGACTCCAGTTTAAATTAATTACAGACTGCAATGCTCTCAAATCCACCGAACGTAAAAAGGATCTGCTGCCGAGAGTTGCCCGCTGGTGGATATACCTCCAAGATTTTACCTTCGAGATGGAGTACCGAAAAGGGGCTATGATGTCGCACGCCGATTACTTGAGCAGAAATCCTCCTCGTAAGGTGCTTCATGTCACTCGGCATCGCAATTGGGCTCAGATAGCGCAAGCTGCAGACGAAGAGACACGGGAGCTTCTCCAAAGACTTAGAGAAGGCAGCCTCGATCCTAATCACTATGTTGAGAAAAATTACCTTTTGTACTATAAGTACACTCCGATTGGTGAGCAACCACGATTCCTTTGCTTTATTCCCCGAGGTCACAGACTTAGTCTGCTTCGAGTATTCCATGACGAGCACAATCATATTGGCTATGACAAGACCTTGGATTTAATCCTAAGGCACTTTTGGTTCCCAGGCCTTAGGCAATTCGTTAAAAAGTACCTCGAACATTGCTTGATTTGCATCTCCAAGAAACGTGTGCCTAGGGCTCCACAACAAAATATAACATCGTGGGAAAAACCTGATCAACCTTTTTCAGTTGTACACTCAGATGTCCTAGGTCCACTTCCCGAGTCAAACGGCTTCAAGTTTGTTCTTCTTATTGTGGATGCGTTCACTAAGTACACTCTCCTATATCCCATTTATAGGCAGGATGTAGAAGAACTACTAAGAGTGTTCACAAACGCAGTTTCACTTTTTGGTGTACCAAAAATGATTGTAACCGACAGAGGCAGAATGTATCAGTCCGCTAGGTTCCTAGGTTTTGTTAAAGATATGGGATCGGAGATACATTTGGTTACTGCAGAGATGCACCAATCAAACGGCCAGGTCGAGAGGTACGCCCGCACCGTTCTGAACCTTCTTCGCATCGAGACCAATCACAAAGGGAAAGCCTGGTCCGAGACGCTGTGGAGACTCCAACTGACCCTCAACGTGACCAAGCAGAAGACTACTCAGTCATCACCATTAAATCTGCTAGTGGGCACCGACGCGGCGACCCCCGTCATCAAGTCACTGGTCCGTGATGTCACTTTGGAAGGCGGACAGCCGAATCGTGAAGCACAAAGAGAGTTACGCAGGGCCCGCGCAACTGATCTATTAAAACAAAACCAGTCTCGACAGGACGATTATGTAAATCGACACCGACGCCCCCCTAAAGTTTTTAATGTAAATGACTTGGTTTTCGTCGTTAAGTTTTCGCAGGCAACTGGAAAGATGGACCACGGGATGCGAGGGCCGTACAGGGTCACACGCGCGCTGCCGAGTGGGCGGTATGAACTGCGCTTATTGACCGGCTCCTATGGCAAGACGACGCAAGCTGCTGCTCAGTACATGGTGCTCTGGAAAGGGGAGTGGTGTCCTGAGACTTGCGCTGCATTCTTTGAGCGTGAGTGTACTTGCGAATTAGTAGGGGTCTGCATTACCAGAGAGGGTTGTGCAGATCTTGTGGTGAGACAGTAGACGGACTGCGAGACGTCTACGTCAGGTAAACTGCGAGGTACCTGACCGGTCTCACAAAGAGTGGCCTTGCTACCCACGTATAACGGATGTCGTTCCCGTATAACGTGTGTTTTAACGTGTAGAGGACGGACTGCGAGACGTTCCTTTCGGTGATTTGGTAATCACCCTACACGATTGGTCATGTAGAGGACGGACTGCGAGACGATCCTTTCGGCGATAAACGCCCTACATGACAGTGAATGAACATGGATCCATGTGGGTTGAATGATGTATGAATGCCGATGACACGAGTTATGATGTTTATGTGTGATGAATGGAACTCTATGGAGTACTAAGATGACGTCTTGGTACCCCATAGACTATTTAGCTAGTCAGTTTATATGTCGGATGAATGAAAGAAAAAGGCCACGTAAGATGAACTGAGTGCAAGCAAAAGAATAGGCAAATGGGTTTGCTCTCCGAGAGACGTAATTCTTCCTTGTTGGATTCACAGAAGGTGACCTGACTGAAGACACTACTCCTGCTCATCATTGTGCAGAGCCAGTCGCTGGGCCTTCCCGTCTAGCTGACGAAACCCATGGAGGACCGGACCTTTCTGATGCTGTCGAGGTCGACGCATGATCAGGATGGCCGTGTTGGGTACTACTCGGAAGGGAGGGGCGCGGTCACTATAAAACTACCGCAGGCGACGAGTCAGACTCACACTCGACGCTCGACTCTCGCCGCGGACGGACGTGTTTGTGCGCTCTCCCGCTCCAGTGTTGTGTTTCGAATTTCTACTCGTCGCTACCACGTGACGTCATCATAGTCGCCCCGACTACTCCGATTAAAATAAAATCAAGCAATTGATTTTATTTTTAATCAATTAAAAAGTGCCTTTTTCAAGGCAAATCTTATTTCTTCATCAGATTTTCGTGTGTAGCTTCACTAGGCCCCTTCTGGGTAAAACCACAGTTTCGTGGTCCTCGGTTGAAACCTTACGGTGTCAACGAAGCCGAGGGGGGTGTTGACCCAATTCGCACCCGCCGAACCCCTTCAGGGCGAGGCAGTTAGTTGGACGGGTCCCAGATAACCGGCCTTGGGGGATCTCCTAGTCGGCTCTGGTGACAGTTTTGCTTTCCAGCTACTCACCTAGTGTCTCTAGGGTGTGTCTACACCCTTCGCGCTAGACTGGTCAGGGCCCCGTTCGCACAATAAGACTGGCGACGGGTATACAAGCTTAGGGCTCACCATTAGGTACACACCTCCCTGTCTGCACCCGACAGGGAGGGAACTCATCCCCGGGCCAATCCACCCGGGGAGTTAGGTATAGGGTTAATAGGCTCTAAGTGGAAACTTAATTTCCACCATTCCCTCCCTTAGGCCTTCCCCCCACTCCGACCATGGAGGACGCCCTTATAGTGGCGTTCTTCAAGGAGGTCCTATTTAAGGACCCCGACTTCCTCGCCAAGTATGGCGCTAAATTCGCTGCACTGCAGCAGTCCGTCCCCGGTCCCTCTGACCTAGTAGGCACCGACAGCTCGGACATCGCCACGTTTAGCGATGCCCTCGAAACCTCTCCGTCGCAACTTTCAGGTTGCTCGCCGCCGGCTGTCCACATGGACACCAGCGAGCCTTCCCCTCGCCCGACCTCGCCGTACGTAATCTCGAGCGACGACCAGAGCTCCTCCCCCTCTTCCGACGAAGGCGTCTTTAAGACGGTCGGCTCCAAGAAGAGGAGCCTCAAGCCGAGTCCTGACACAAGGAAGAAACCGGCTATCGAAGCCACCTCCGCTCCCGTGGCTCCATCCGCCACCGCCACCGCCCCCTCCCAGGCCGCCTCGGCCTCAACCTCTTCACTCAGCCACAGTGCTGCCAAGCCCGCTGCCCAGCCTTCTGCGGCAAAGAAAATCGCCCCCCCTCCCCCTGTGTACATCCAGGACAAGGGGAAGTGGACAGACGTGTCCAAATGGTGCACCGACCTGCGTATAGGCTACACCAGCGCGAAATCTACCCAACAGGGTATTAAGGTAACCGTCCCGACATCTAACGATTATAGAGAGCTCACAAAGACTCTCCGCCTTAGAGGTGTGTCCTTCCACACCTACGCCCTCCCCGAAGACCGTCAAGTCCGCGTCGTGATCCGTAGGATCCCGAAAGAGATACCCGCGGAAGATATAAAAGCCGACCTTATGTCGCAAAACGTCCCCGTTGCGGAAGTCCACCGCATGCACCGCGCCCGAGGCAGGGTACCATTCGATATGGTCCTCGTCGTCTGCCCTCCTACTGAGGGTCACCACCCTATCTTTAACGTCCGTTCCGTCTGCAACCTCACCGGCTTGCAGATCGAGAAGCCTTTTAAGACCGGTGTCATAGGGCAGTGTCACCGCTGCCAACTCTACGGGCATTCGCAGATGCACTGCCACGCGAAACCCAGGTGCGTCAAGTGCCTGGGCGATCACGGCACTGCTGACTGCAGCCGACCTAAGGACCGCACCTTGTGCACAGAGCCGCCTAGCTGTGTGCTATGCGGAGACTCAGGCCACCCGGCCAATTATCGTGGGTGCCCCAAGGCCCCCAAATCATCATCTCCCAAACTGACGAAGCGTGCAGACGCCCGCCAGCAAAGGGAAAGCCCCCGCTACGCCCACGCGTGGCCTACCTCACAACACCAGGAGCGACTCAGTCCTCAGAGGCCCTCGCCCTGGAATTACTTCCACCATCAGCAGGCTTTTCCAGCCTTAGCACCTAGACCCGTTCCTGCGGCCATCCCTCCACTTATGGACCCCGCATCCGCGTCAACGCGCCCCCAGGCATTCCTGTGCCTCTAAACAAAGCCGCTCCTGCCGCTTCAGCTCCACCCGCAGCCACCCGTATGGTCGGCCAGAATCCAATGGACGCCTTCAACGTGATCTCGAGCACGTTCACGGCCTTCCTTACCCCTCGCGCCAGGAAAATGGCCAGCGAAATTGTTGCCGCCAGAAATGCCGGCAACATTTATATGATCCAAAATATATACAATGCGTACCCGGACATTACGCAAGCCCTGATGTCCTTCAACAACCAACCCAACCCTAATCATGGATAAAGGAATCCTCGCGCGAACCAAACCCCGATCCCTAAAGTTAGGTTATTTCAATGCCAGTGACATCCTGCGACAACGCGCTGAAATCAGCGAGTTCCTCCGCGACCATCACATCGACATCCTCCTTGTTCAGGAAACGTTCCTTAAACCGAGTTACCGAAATCCGTCAATTGCAAACTATCGTACAGTTCGCAATGACAGGACGCGTTGCCATAAGGGCGGTACCCTTATCTATTACAAAAAGGAGCTATACTGCATTCCCATAGACCCTCCCACACTCTCACGATTAGAAGTGTCTTGCTGCCGGCTTGGCATGACAGGTCATCAACCGATCACCATAGTTTCGGCCTACCTCCCCCCCATTAATACTTCGGAGAACTTCCAACTCCTTACTGAAGATCTTTCTGTCCTTTTTAGCCTGAGTGACTCCGTTATCATAGCGGGTGATCTCAACGCCAAACATCCCTCCTGGAATAGCACCAGGACCTCTTCCAGAGGGAGACACTTGTTCAACCTCTCCTCCTCTCAGAATTTCGATGTCATCGCGCCGATGACTCCCACTCATTTTCCCCCCGATCCCAATCACACCGCCGATGTACTCGACGTGGCGCTCCTACAGAACGTCAACCTACGGTTGGACTCTATAGAAGTGGTACAAGAGCTCGCTTCCGATCACCGTCCAGTAGTCATGAAACTGGTCCCCCGCATAGGTCTGCCCGATTCCACCCAACCCCTTCCCAACAAAGTGGTAACGGACTGGAGGAGAGTAAGCGATCGCTTAAAATCCACCACGTCCCCCCACTTGGACCCAATCCCCGATCATTTTGACTCTATCGCTGACACGACGGCCGCGATCGACTCATTCACGGCTCACGTACAATCAGTCCTGAACGATTGTTCAAGGGAAATTCCAGCGACGGATGACCGTCGCTGGAAGTTGCCGGACGATGTACGCGAACTGTTGAATGAGAAGAACGCGGCTGTCCGTGCCTACAGCAACTTCCCCTGCGACGCGAACAAAGCCCATATGCGTTACTTACAGCGTACTGTAAGAACACGCATAGAGGAGCTGCGTACCGCCGGCTGGGACAAGATGTTGAGCGAACTAGAGCCCACCCACCTAGCCTTCTGGCAACTCCAGAGGAAGCTCAGATCCGGAGAAATAGTCTCCATGCCCCCCCTGATCCGTCCCGACAAGACCATCGCCTTCGATGATGTCGACAAGGCTGAGCTTCTAGCCGACACTCTAGAAGTCCAATGCTCGCCTAGCTCTCAACCAGTAGACCAAGCTCACCTCTCTGAGGTCGACGCTGAAGTCGAACATAGAGCCTCCCTCCCTCCCGTCGAAGACCCAGAGTATCCACTGCCCCCAGTCACGCCCGACGAAGTGCACGACCTCATCAAAGGTCTTAAGGCTCGTAAAGCCCCCGGTTCAGATGGAATCACCAATAGGGTATTCCAACTTTTCCCTGCCCACCTGATAATGCTACTGACCACCATCTTCAATGGTGCTCTGAGCAACAACATCTTCCCACAGGCATTCAAAGAAGCCACCGTCATCGGTATCCCGAAGCTCGGCAAGCCAAAGTCAGAGCCTAGTAGTTACCGCCCCATCAGTCTGCTCAATGTCCTCGGCAAAATCTATGAGAGGCTTATTTATAAGCGCCTCAGAGACTACGCCGAGACAAAGGGCCTCATCCCCAACGAACAGTTTGGTTTTAGAACCCAACACTCGTGCGTACAACAGGTCCACCGTATAGTCGAACACATCAACTTCGGTTTCCAACGAGGTTTGATGACCGGTGCTGTTTTCTTCGACATAGCGAAAGCGTTCGACAAAGTCTGGCACAACGGCTTATTATATAAGCTGTACCAACTCGGTGTGCCAGATCGTCTCGTGCTCATCTTACGGGACTTTTTGTCGAACCGCACCTTCCGTTATCGCATCGAAGGAGCGCTATCCTCCCCCCACCCTATTCGCGCAGGAGTCCCTCAGGGCTCTGTGATCTCTCCTCTAGCTTTCACGCTATTCACCAGCGACATGCCCAAGTGCAGCAAGGCACAGCTGGCTCTGTTCGCAGACGACACGGCCATTTACTACACCGGCCGCGATCCAGACTCGATATCTCGCATTCTCCAAACCCAAGTCAACAAGCTTGGCGCCTGGTTTAGGAAATGGAGAATCGAAGTAAATCCCGACAAAAGTCAAGCGGTTCTATTCTCGAAGCCGCGTCATACCCCCTGCCCCCCTCGACCGATCACCATGTTCGGCAAGCCGATCCCTTGGGAGAAGCGAGCCAAATACCTGGGTGTCGTACTAGACGAACACCTCTCTTTTTCAGAGCACATTAAGGCGGCTCGTTCGCGCGCCGCCTTCGCTCTAGGTAGACTTCACTTTGTCCTCAATGCACGTAGCAAATTGTCACTGAAGTGCAAAATGCGTATCTACACAGCGTGCATCCGCCCGATCATGACCTATGCCAGTGCAGTCTTCGCACACGCCAAGCCCGTTCGCTTCCATAGAATGCAGACCCTCCAGAACAAGTTCCTCCGTAGGATAACAGGCTCCCCCTGGTACGTTCGCAACGAGATCCTTCACGTTGACCTAAAGATTCCCACTATCCGCCAGTTCATGAAACGCATTTCAAAGCGTTTCTTCGAGACAGCCGCGAATCACCGCAACCCTCTGGTTGTGAAAGCCGCTAGTTATATTCCCTCCTCCATTAGTCATGTCCGCCGTCCCAAGCATGTCCTCACCGATCCCGATGACCACATAACTCTCATTCAGGAGAGCAGTAGGGCCACCAGTACAGTGCACAAACACAGACCGACATTCCGACCTCGCCGCCGAGGTTCCTCGCGAAGATCCCGACGTAATTGTCCCCCCCGACCCTTGCTCGACGAAGTGCCAGCCCGCGCCGTAGCTGAGCCTGTAGCTTTAAATTCCCCGATTAATAATAATCAACTAAACTTGATCCAGCCTGTCCCATCTTGCTGTCCTCCCGTCAGCGACGCCCTAAGCCGAGGTCCGTACCCCACAGGGGGTGCCCTTAGCGAGCGTTCGCTTAATAATATAAGTAGTTTTACGCCCCTGGCTGGAGGCTTTGAGTCCGCTTAAGGCAGCCACAGGATAGTCCGGTTAAGTAGTCACGACCTCTCAAGGTCAACTACGAGATGCCATACACAAAAAAAAAAAAAAAAAAAGAGTCAGACTCACTTTTCGTTTGGACTGCGTTGCGTGCGGAGTGCGCTGTCCGTCAGCCGTTCGGTGCAATCTGGTATCTCTGTATCTATTATTGATTTTCTTGATTTGATGGATGATGATTTTGTTCCTCTGATTGTAATTTGTTAAGTTTGTTTATTATTTTCATGAATACACATGTGATTAGTTTTTAGGTTAATAAATATTTCTTTATTTAATTGTGATTTCACTTCTGTCCTAACAATATACAATTTATGAATAAATAAAGTAATAAATATATCAGATATGTGTTTTCATTTTTATTCTCTAATTTTTGAGATTGCGAACTACATATATAGGTAACCTTCTTTTGAGCAAAAAATATCGATATTTAAAATAATAAAAAATGAGACATTTGAAAGTATCGATACGAAATATTTCGACATATTTTTTCCATTTGCCCATCCCTACACAGAATTATCAAGCAATCAACTAGGCCGCATTCCGACTTGGGCTGTAATCGATTTGAGCGCGCTTACACCCGATCCGAGTTAGCGTGAGCGCGATACCGATGTCCCGTGAATCGTCATAGATGACGTCATGACATGCGCCATCTTGCGATAACGCCAACCATGACCTATAAAAGGCTGCTTTCCGAATTGGGATGTAACCGCCCGATTATGACGCATGCCAGTGCAGTCTTTGCACACGCCAAACCCCATCGCTTTAATAGAATTCAGACCCTCCAGAACAAGTTCCTCCGTAGGATTACAGGCTCCCCCTGGTACGTTCGCAACGAAATCCTTCATGTTGACCTCAAGATTCCCACTATCCGCCAGTTCATGAAACGCATTTCAAAGCGTTTCTTCGAGACCGCCGCGAATCACCGCAACCCTCTGGTTGTCAAGGCCGCTAGCTATATTCCCTCCTCCATTAGTCATGTCCGCCGTCCCAAGCATGTCCTCACCGATCCCGATGACCACATAACTCTCATTCAGGAGAGCAGTAGGGCCACCAGTACAGTGCACAAACACAGACCGACTTTCTGACCTCGCCGCCGAGGTTCCTCGCGAAGATCCCGACGTAACTGTCTCCCCCGACCCTTGCTCGACGAAGTGCCAGCCCGCGCCGTAGCTGAGCCTGTAGCTTTAAATTCCCATGATAATAATAATCAACAAAATCTGATACAGCCTGTCCCATCTTGCTGTCCTCCCGTCAGCG
Organism: Dasypolia templi; assembly: GCA_963555695.1. Taxonomy (NCBI): domain Eukaryota; kingdom Metazoa; phylum Arthropoda; class Insecta; order Lepidoptera; family Noctuidae; genus Dasypolia; species Dasypolia templi. The sequence continues at coordinate 15,251,026 of OY743156.1, forward strand.
ACGCCCTAAGTCGAGGTCCGTACCCCACAGGGGGTGCCCTTAGCGAGCGTTCGCTTAGTAATGTAAGTAGTTTTACGCCCCTGGCTGGAGGCTTTGAGTCCGCTTAAGGCAGCCACAGGATAGTCCGGTTAAGTAGTCACGACCTCTCAAGGTCAACTACGAGATGCCATACATAAAAATAATAAAAAATTGGGATGCAATCGATTTGAGCGCGTTTACACCCGTTCCGAGTCAGCAATAACATTTTAATATAGTATAGTAAGCGAATGGCAGCATGCATAATAAATATATTTATTTTGATTTCCCTTCATACTTTGCAGGCTTAGGACTGTCATTCTTATACCCGTTCATTTATTTACAAAACATTACAAGAATGTTCTTACAATATTCACGAGCGCGCAAAGAACAATGGCGGCTAATTATTTGAATAATAAAAGCTTGTTTCATAAATAAAAAATATTGTAAAATGTTCGTTCCTAATTCCTAAATACATTCTATAAAAGTTTTATATTTTAAACTCCGTGGTTAATAAATATTGAGAGTTTCATTCTTTGGTTTTTAGCGGTAAATATGAATTATACTTCATTGGTGCATCCTAGGAGATTTAATAAACCATGTAGTCCGTTTTCTGTTATACTGCATCATAACACAAATTTTACATCTTTAAAAAAAACAAAAAAAACAAAAGTAAGAATCGGTGACTGGCTACACTTCGTAGTGTCACCACTTGTCAGTAGATGGCGCCATAATCGAAGAGTTTTCCGTGTGTTGCATCATCCACGCGAGCTCCGTTAAAATTATTTTGTTTTTACGAGAAACTTTCAAGTTTACAGTGAATTTTGAGGAACAAATGGGGAAAAGAACAAGAAAAAAAAACGGAGGATGAGATTAGAAGGAAAATTAAACGTTTCGAAAAGGAATTAACGTTTCGACAAACATCGACGCCGACATACCAAAGGGAAGGTAACTAGTGTTTTTATGAATTTTTGCAGCTTGAAAATATTAAATTAGGCTATAGTCTCAGGTGAGCCCATGAAATAACGTTTATTAGAGCAACATGGGTTTATTTCCAAAGTGGTGGCACGCGATGTCACCCGGAAATTGGAGTTTGCCTAATTTCTTAACGTGGTGGTACGTGATATCACCCAGAAAGTTATGAATAATATCAATTGATACTAAGATGACTCATTGACCCATAATCGGTCTGAAATATCATTATTATCTAAGTGGTGGCACGCGATGTCATCCAAAAATAAATACCTACCTTTCTTCCATAATGTGATGGCACGTGATGTCACCCAGGAAGTAATTAACTTGCTAATTAGCTTTGTATCTCCTATTAGATCATGAATACGAATCCTATTATGAACATGAGTTAGCCGAGGTCGAACCTCCCGATAAAGGTACGGACAGTGACGACGCCAGAGAGCATGATATCAGTACTGAGCAACGTCTGCCCGCATCAGTGGTTGAGGTGCCTGCACCTACAACCGGCTTAATTGCCTCTCAAATCTCTTCCCCGGAAAAATCATAAGAAGTACCTAACAAAAAATCTCAAGGTGAGGAAGACCCGATTCCTCTAGAAGTTTTGGCAATCCTAGGAGAAGCAAAACAGTCAGAGGAAACCTTCGGAAAAAATATACCTGCGGAGATCTCTGAACGTTGGGGTAAAATCCTACTCGAAGGTCTAACCAATGAACAAAAGGAGAAATTGATGACTAAAACACTGATACCAGGAAATTTTCAGCTGGCTAAAGCACCAAAGCTGAATGCCGAAGTTGTATCGGTTCTCAATGAACCAACAAAAAATAGAGATAAGCGCTTAGAAAAAATGCAAAACCAATTAGGTTCGGGTATAGCTGGCCTAGCTAATTTAACAGCAGAGTTATTATGTAAAGATTTCAGAAAAATGGATATTATTAAACATATAACAGAGATAAACCAGATACTGCTGGACCTTCATTACGAGGAAACAATGAACCGTAGGATACTTATTATTCCATTGCTGGATAAAAGCTTTATTACAATAATTCAAGGTGTAAAACGTGAAAAATTCCTCTTTGGCGATAATTTGAGTGAAAATATCAAAACGACAAAATCGTTGGAAAAGTCTAGTTGGCAGATCAAGAAATCAATCGCAATACAGCAATCTACACCTCGTAGACCCAACACCACGGGTGCGCAGGGAACCGCATGGGCGCCTCTTCGTCCACCGAGCGGGCAGGGGGCGGCGCGAGCGACCCATGCGCCAGCTCGGTATTACCCGCCACCTCCCCCGACGGCCGGCCACAGATCGCCGCCAGCGGCACGGCGCGGGCCACCACAACCGAACCGCGCGCAAGACCGTCGCGGCCGTCGATAGAGGTACCACACGCTGGTCGTATTCAGCATGTTTTACATAATTGGTTGAATATAAGAGCTTTTGCTCAGTTTCTGGGTACTTTGACAGCTGCTTGTCCAGCAGTAGCGTACGGCTGGACATATACCAAGCGCTTTGAGAGACAAAAATACCTCGCCCCGTTTAAAGATCAAGATTATGAGGCAAATATGAAAATACACCCATCACTTAAAGATGATTTTTTTATGGTGGGAAACAAAAATAAATTATGTAGTTAATCCTATTAGAACCTGTTACTTTCAATTGGAGATTTTTTTGGATGCCTCCTTGTCGGGGTGGGGAGCTTTTTGCGATGGGAAAACAGTTAGCGGTTATTGGTCACAGCAAGAAAGGGATAAGCACATTAATGAATTAGAATTATTAGCTGCTTTTATGGGACTGAAATGCTTTTGTAAAACCATCAGAAATTCGGAACTGTTGTTAAGGATTGACAACACCACCGCCATATCATATATTAATAGAATGGGTGGGATACAGTTCCCACACCTGAATAATATAACTTTAGAGATATAGCAGTGGTGCGAACGAAGAAAGCTTTTCATATTTGCATCTTATATAAGATCATGTGAAAATACTGATGCTGATAAAGCCTCGGGGTCTCGAACATTGATACAGAGTGGGAATTACACGAATCTTGTTTCCGAGATATAGTAAGTGAGTTCGGTCAACCAGAAATAGATCTGTTTGCCTCTCGAATTAATAAAAAATGTTTTAAATTTGTATCTTGGAAACGAGATTCGGATGCCTACGACATAGATGCGTTTACCCTAAGATGGGGCGATTTTCTTTTTCACGCCTCCCCTCCCTTTTCAATTATATTGAAATGCATTAGGAAAATAATTAATGACGAAGCAACCGGCGTATTAGTAGCACCCTATTGGCCAAGTCAACCATGGTTCCCACTGTATAGGTCCTTGATCATTTCAAAAATATTATATTTTGGACAATAATTTAGATTTTTTCAAAGTATCAATACAGGAATTACTAAGATTTCTTACTAAACATTTTAAACATGTTGCCAAATATGGCACATTAAATTCATTTAGATCAGCATTATCACTCATCTTAGGTAAAGAAATTTGTGTAAATGACTCTGTTCGTCGATTTTATATGTGTGTGTTTAGGTTCAGACCTAATTTGCCTAAGTATCAAAAGTCTTGGGATCCTAGCGTGGTTTTATCTTACCTATCTGATAAAACTCCTAACGAAACGTTATCTCTAGTAATGATCACCAAAAAAAGTCGCAACTCTGCTTGCGTTGTCAACTGGACAACGTGTTCAGACGTTGAGTCTTATCAAGGTCAACAACATATCGTTCTATGAAACAGGTGTTCAGATAGTCATAGATGAAATTATTAAGACGTCAGCACCCAATAGGGCGAACCCTACATTAATAGTTCCATTTTATCATGAACATCTAAATATTTGTCAAGCGAAAGCTCTCTCTGTTTACCTAGATAGAACGAGTGAATTTCGAAATGAGTCGGGAACAGAAAAACTAATCTTAACTATTAAAAAACCTATCCGAAACGCCAGTCCACAGACCATAAGCCGCTGGATCAAACAAGACCTTAAGGATAGTGGAATCGATGTCAGTGTTTGCTCGTCACACAGTTCGAGACACGCATCGACCTCAGCGGCAAAACGTGCTGGCGTCTCTGTAGATGCCATCAAGCGTGCAGCGGGCTGGACTGAAACATCCCTATGTTTCGCTAAGTTTTATAACTTACCTTTCTTAGATTTACAGCAAGACAGAGTATCGCTGACGCTGTACTTCATATGAACAAGTGATTTGTTAAATTTAGTTCCTAAAATAGAATACGTATGTACTTACTTAATTAAGATGGAAGTGTAGACAGTCCTTTTTTTTTTTTTGGGAACTGTAAGCCATGTTATTTCCTAAAATTAAATTTGATTTTTTCAATACAACGAGTTGGTGTTAAAAACTTATTTGTCATTCTACAATTAGGCGCTAAACATCTACATGGTTTATTAAATCTCCTAGGATGCAGCAGTGAAGTATAATTTATGGTTAATTGAACTTACCTAAAGTTTTTTTTTTTTTTTATAAATGGCATCTCGCAGGTCAACCTATGAGGTTGTCGTCTGCTTAGACGGACTTGCCTGTGGTTGCCCTAATAAATTAAGGCCTCCAGCCAGGACTTAAACTTATGTACTAACTTAAAAACTAAGCGACAACGCTAAGGGCACCCCCTTCGGGGTACGAACCTCGCCTCAGGGCGTCGCTGGGAGAGGGCAGCAAGGCACTAGCTGGATCAGGATTTGAGCGATTTAGGGACGAATTTAAAGCTACAGGCTCAGCGGCGCGGGCTGGCTCGAGCAAGGGTCGGGAGGGGCGTGGATTTGGGCGTCGCGGCGGGCCTCGGCGGCGAGGACGGTAGGACGGCGATCGGGTTTTGGGCTTATGTAGTGTGCTGGTGGCCTTACTACTCTCCTGGAGGAGGGTAGTGGCGTCGTCGGGGGCGAACTTACCTAAAGTGAACTTCAACCATAATTATACGAGTTGCTGCATCCGTAGAGATTTAAGAACCCGACCCTCCCAAAAATTAATATCCCCAACAAATTTAAAAATGACAAATTAGATAACTCTAAAACGAATGATTATGGCGCCATCTACTGACAAGTGGTGACACTACGAAGTGTAGCCAGTCACCGATTCTTACTTTTTTTTTTTTTTTTAAAGATCTAAAATTTGTGTGATGATGCAGTATAACAGAAAACGGATTACATGGTTTATTAAATCTCTACTGATGCAGCAACTCGTATAATTATGGTTGAAGTTCACTTTAGGTAAGTTCAATTAACCATAAATTATAATTTAAAACAACAAATCTCAACAATGTTGCCAACTGAATGCTTTTCGCGCGATCTAGAACTTTTTCTAGCTGTGGACTGCAGTTTTACGTCTAAGAAATTCGTACTAGGAGGTGGCTGGTGGTATAAATAAATTGACCTAAACGCAACGCAATACCTACACAACAGTGACAGTTGCTCTCGAGCCGTTGTTTTTTTTTTCATTTGGCTTCGCACGGTTTGTGCATTCAGCTAGTGTCACGTTTAGTTTATTACGAAGGAAACAAAGCTAGGGAAACGAAAATATAATATTTACAATAAGTTATAACGGGATTTAGGGATAAAATCTATAGGATCAGTATTTATAACAGTGATACCATAATGAATAATGAACTAAAATTACAACTTAATATTATTCAAACATACTTCGCATTTTAGAATATTGGTATGGGTATAGATGTCTCCCTTTTAATACACTTAGGGTATTGCTAAGGCTTTTAAAGATATTATTAGTAATGAAGGATACTATACATTTATATACAGGAAAGCTATTTGTACAAAGTAAAGAACGTATTGAGGTAGGGAAAGGAGTACGAACGCACAAGAGGTTACTGAGTGAAAAATGATGAACGGTCATCTATGGGACAGGAGAAAAAGATCTAAGTCACCTACTTCTGTGCCACACCTGTTGTTATATGTTTGGGTTACAGATGACTTGTTTTATTTCTATATTAAATAATTCATTATTTTATAATTTATTCAAGAAACGAAAATCCACACGATTGACGATATTCAAAAAACTTTAATACATAAAAGTTTTTTCAAATTCAAAATTCCCGCCAAAAAGACTAATGTCTCAATATTTAATAACAACTTTTTCTAATAAAAGTCCAGGAACTTACTACGAACATTCTACGGTAGTTTTCATTAATGTAACAAGCTTTTTTACTTCAAATAAAATGATGTATAGGCACCTGCCATTGTTCTTTATGTTCACTGATGTGTGAACATAAAAGTTCTAATTGAAATACATGCATTATGTTATTTTAGAATGGCGTATTTAAAAATCAACATATTTACAATATTTACATTGATACTAAAATATACATAGGTATTTACAATTTACATACTTAAATGGATTTAATAAAAATGTACAATATAATTTATTTACAATTTCACATGCAAGAACAGCAACTGCGAGACTTTAACGGCCTTTAAAAGCGTTCTGCGTTGGTTTAATATTTGACCCTCATTTGAGAACATCCTTTCACAGGACACTGAAGTAGCCTGTATTGCACAACCTTTTCATCATGTATTGATAGAGGTGTGGATAAATATGTTTCCCGCTGTTCCACCACTGCAGCGGGTTTGCTTTTCTATTTACATATTCTTCGTTTAAATATTTATCAAATTGTCTAATTCCCGCAGCAACAGGATTTTCAGGTCTTGTGATTTTATTTGTTTCACTATCGAAACCATCCCAAATACTTTTTGTTTTATTTGCTGTGGTTACAGATGTCGCTGAGGTTGCTGTTTCGGCATTGTCGACTTCTTGCAAAGAGTTATGTTTTGAAGCTTCATTTGACAAACGAATGTCGCATAACCTACGCTTCAAGCTATTACAGGCTTTATTATAAGATTCTAGAGTTCGGAAGCCTCTCCTTTTGAATCGAGGGTCCAAAATGGTGCACTCTGAGTACTGGGGTTGCTATTCCAGGTCGTGAAATCGTGTTCGAATCTGCGTGTTTAGTATTTCGTTAAAGCTCCGTACTTCCTTATCATGGGGCTCCGACATAATGGTTATGACGTGCCTTGACAGCAGCTGTACAAATATGAAAACTTTTGACAAAGATACATATTTTTCGCAGCTCAACTCATTCGTGATTTCATAAAATGGTTCAAGAATCGGTATTACCCTTTCGATGACCACCCACTCCTGTGGTTTTAGTGATAGGTCATTCCGTAAGAGTGCCAAAGTACTTATTACGGCATCTTCGACACGCACGATTGGGTCTAGCATGTCGTAGCATGAATTCCACCGGATTGGGCATTCCTGTTTCAATTTAAGTTGCGGCAAACCCATTTGTTTTTGAATTTCTGTAAGTTTTGTTTAAACCAACCGTGTTTTTTTTTTTAATATGTAAGGATACGCTTCACTTTGTTGACAATTTGGCTTATACTATTAATTGCCTGTTGAACCACAAGGTTCAAAGAATGAGCAAAGCAACCTATTGATCTCCACTCCCCTAATCTGATGGCTGCTAAAATATATGCAGCGTTGTCACCGACAATGCAAACCACCTTTCCATTTATTTGCCAATTACATATATTTTGCCTTAAGCGACTAGGTTGTGGCTAGTGTGCCGCTCATTATAATTAATGCATCCCAGCAGGGCTGAAGTTAATTCGCCTTTTTCGTCTATAAAATGCGCTGTAACAGCTATATAACTATTATTGGTAATAGATGTCCATCCATCAGTACCTAGACATACGTATTGTACTTTCAGCCTCAAATGTGTTCAAATATGTTTTAGGTATTAAAGTGGTCGACAGAGTTTTTCTGGTAGGAAGTTTGTAACCTAGGCAATTTGAGACCATTTCAATTAACTTTCGGAATTCTGGTTCTTCAGCCACCGTCCTAACGACTTGATTGTCTATAAGTTCTACTTTGCGTGATGACGGAGGTTTATGCATGTAGTTGGTAATAGGAAAAGTTGTTGGGTCTGTTGGTTCTGGTCCCCTGACACTGGGCGTAATTCTCGGAATAATGCCTGTAGTACCGATGTGTGATGATGAGGCACTCGTTGACGGTACACTTTGTTCAGATAAAATAATGTCATTGTCAGTAGACGCAGTTTGTCTTATAACGCACAGAGACACTGTGGGATGCTTATTTCTCTTATGTCTATTTATATTACCTAGCGATCCACTTTTAATACTAAGATACAGGGAACAATAATTACATTTTGCCCGACACTCATTTTTCTCCTCCGTATAATGAAACCAGATATTGCTCCTCTTAGATCTATTTGGCGCCGTTTTTTGATATTCAAGGGTGCACGTAATAACAAGCTTTACTACGGTCTTAAGATTTTGTTGGTCCAAATCACCGCAGCACATTATATTTACAATATTTACACTTAAGTTAACCTAGTACATCCATTCAGAGGTAAACACCGAAAACCAAAAAGAAAAGAAAACAAAACTTAAAATCGATAATTATATATCGTTTCTATATACTACTACTAATCACAGAGAATAATATCAGTGTACTAAATTCAAAATAAAAACTCAAAAACATTTAAAAATATTTGAATAGAGAAATCAGAAATTAATTTCAAAACTCTGCAACCTCGCCTCGCATAAATGTTTCAATAGATCTAAAGCAAAATAGGTTAAAATGATATCAAAATAAAGATCTAAACAACTTGGCAAATCAGAGATAAGAAGTTGTAAGTTTAAGTACCTACTCAGAGTGCACCGAGTGCAACAGAGTAAAGGGTGCATCTCGCTCGTTTTTTCGCCTTCCGTCACTAGGCGTTCGGTAAAGTTCGGTTGCGTCAGGCACGGGTCGCCGTAATGGCGGGCTCCGGGCTCCGGGCGGGCTCCGGCTCCGGGCGAGAGCGCGATGGCGCGAACTCGCCGCCGCCGCCGCGCCGCCGCCGTCGCGTCGCTCCCTTGCGACCGGTATTTCCCGCTCGATCCGAGAATCAAGCATCTTAATACAAGCACATACAAACATAGTCTGTGGATCCAAGACCGAGCGACAGATCGGACAGAACGTGATAATTCAAAACGAAATATTACATTTACATGACCGGAGTACTATTAAGCTTACACAGAGAGTTCCGTTCATCTTGAATTGTTGATATATTTATAGTTCGTCCGAGCTTTTTATTTTTGGACACCATGCATGCGGTGACCACTTTTAAAAAACCGTAGCTTTAGTGAAAGTTAGGCTGCTTTCCGAATTGGATGTAATCGATTTGAGCGCGCTTACAACCGTTCCGAGTTAGCGTGAGCGCGATAACGATGTCCCGTGAATCGTCATAGATGACGTCATGACATGCGCCATCTTGCGATTACGCCGACCATGCCACTGTGAGAAATATCACTGTGAGCGAATTGTCAGCTGTCATAATCATGATATCTAAATCGGAACGCTAATTATCGCTGTGAGCGCTGTGACGCTGTCAGCAATTATGGTACCTGTTTAGTAAAAGGACTCTGTGGATTATGGTCTATCTCGGAATGCGGTGTAAATGTTTATATGTCAAAAGTGTTTCTCATGCTCATGAAACGCATTCTTGTCATTTCTTGTGCCTCGTTTGTTCATGTGAAGGGCGGGCGTAATGGGTAGGTAATTTTGATGTTCAAAAAGTGTTGATTCTCAGCCTAGTTTGAAAATTAAAAGACTGATTGTTTTTGACGTTTTGCAAGAACACTAGACTAGTCACGGATAACGGTTGACTATGCTGCAGATTGTATTCTGTAGATTCGTGAAACATGTTGGTAGAGGCAAAAATCGCTAGGTTTTATTGTTAAATGCCAGTTCGTTAAAGAAATGGTAAAAGGGTAGATCATGTTGTTTAAAATGTGAAAAGAAATTATTGTTACAAGTAATAGTTGAAACATTGTAGTTGTATATGTCTTGAAATTCGAAAAAGAACTGGTAAATGGGTAGGTTTTATTTTTTCACGTGATTCATCTATTGATTCATTGACAAAAATATCCTGATCTCCACTGCCTTGGTTTAAGTTGTTCTGAATCTCTATCATTTTGAGATTTGCTAGATTTAATCTATCCAAGGTTATTGTATTTTACCAAGGCATTCTTTGTCCTAGAAGACACTAAAGATTTCTTCCTTGTTTTCTGAAAAATGATAAGCTTATCTAGATGCACCTAATGTTCTAATAAATATATCTCATTGTATTCTTTGCCAATGATATTGTTGTCTGGGAAATGGATACCATCGTTTGAAATTATAATTCCAATGACAAAGTCCCACATCTTCATTGAAGAGTTTTGTTTGTCAATTAAGTGATGTTACATGTCGTTGCCCAAAATGTGTTTAGAGACTACTGTTGCAAGTATTATTAATCAATACACTGTGGTTGTTTTTGGTCATTAAAAGATATTAATTTAAACAAATGAATGTGGTTGCACACGTAAAATATTCTTTAAATGTTCCTACTACTAGAGACAAGAAGAAGTACCAAATCAAAAACATAGTTATTGGAAAAAGCATTCCAAGCCACAGCAAGTTTAAATTGAGTTAATTTCAATTTAGTAATTGGGTTGTTTTCTTTTTATGTTAACGGATATGGCTGTGTGGTGTGTCTCAGATTATGGAGATGTATAAAAACGATGGCTTGGTTTTCTTACTGTGTTTATACGCTAGATATTTTGTAAAAACCTGCTTGGAACAATTTTGCAAAAAAAAATCACATGGACCTAACTTATTAAAAGAGAAAGAATATATTTAAAGAGACACTTAAGATTGGCTTACTTGGCAGGTGTAATTGTCTCGCCATTAGGCCACAATAGCTGTTAATCTGGTCAATCAATTGTACTTTTCTAACTTCTTGTCAATTTTGGGTTCTTTTAATTGACATTGAATGATGTCCACATAAAGATCTAATATGGTTTTATTTTAACAATATTTCTTTTGTGTGAATCCAGTTCCTCTTATCAAAAAAAATGTTGGAACATTTTCTAACCACATACAGTATGTGACATACTAATTGTGATATAAACAGATATTAATTTAAACTATACTGCCTCGTTGGTCTAGTGGTCGCAATCGCTACTGCTGAGCATGAGGTCCTGGGTTCGATTCCCAGGTCGGGCAACGTGTTATTGGGTTTTTCTATCTGGAATTTCTCAGTAGCAGCCCGAAGTCTGGATTTGTGCCCGGTAGATGGCAATAGGCTCGCCCCCTATTACATGGGACTTAAACATAACTGGCGAAATGTGGGTGTACTGTAGGTACACCTCTGCCCAACCCTTCGGGGAAACAAGGCGTGATGTTATGTTATGTTATATATAAACAGAACTCATACAGCCCTCTGACCCGCAATGCCTTTGCAAGAATTTGGATGCTTAGTTCAGTGTATTTCTATATCCATATAGTTGTTTTCAAAACCTTGCTAAACTGTAAAAGTTCAGTCTGTTGTTCTGTCTCTATCTGTCTTATTTTGGTTTGGGCACTTTCTAAAAGTAGGAATGTATTGTTTTTTTTTATTTATAAAGAGTGAGTCATCAAAACTGATAAATGATAAATGTATTATGTTTGGACACACGCTGAGACTTTACATATTTTACATATTTACTGTCCCTTCTATTTTGGGTAATTTTGTGGTATATCCAATGGATTTGTTTTAAATAAACTGTTTTTAGGAATTGGGAACGATTTTATTTATGCCGCACAAGGCCTTATACGCCGCAAATAAAGATACCACTTTTAGGCCCCACAATGTTTTTACATTAAATGAAATAAGGCAATCAAGATGCCACACAAGACTTTACAAGCGGTAAATGGGATGCTATTTTGATGCCACACAAGACCTTACACGAAAACAACACAGTGCAATGCCTGAAACTGAAACGGTTTACCAACAGTCGAATGGTCCATGAATCGTTTTTTGGTCAACATTATCTTTATACCATTAACTTTTCATCCAAAGGACTTTTCATCCATGAACGTTTCGCCAGCATATCTCTACGTCAGTGAATGCTTAGCCAACAGAATGTTTTGACCAATAACTTTCCACCCAAAGAACAATTGGCCCATGGACGGTCCCCCAACAGAATGGTACGTCAGTGAGTGTTTAGGTAACCTCTAGAAGCAATAATAGCCTAGGGAATATGACTATTGGACTACCAAGTCACAGGTTCGAACCCCGGCACGCACCAATGTGTTTTCGAATTCATGTGCGTATTATAAATTAATTATGACTTGCTGAAACCGGTGAAGGAAAACATCGTGAGGAAACCAGCACACCTGATAGATTTTTCAACGGTGTGTCCATTTTACAAAAGAAAATAATACTGCTACAAACAACATTAATGCAATCATAACTTTTTTGACTTATGAACAGTTGTTAAAAAAACATTACTTTCGTAAATGGCAAATATGTGCCCAGCCGCTTAAAGCTGACAAGTGCTGGGAGATGCGTTCTTGATATTTTTGTTCTACTCGTTTTCGTTTAAGCATGGGCTCCGAAGCATTAATGCGCTCTATTATGCAATCCGTATTCTTCTGCTCTTTTTTATTTCAGTTAGAGTTGTAAATATTGTTCGAACCATGTTAGTACTTCTTCTGGTATAACTTCATTCCTTATTATAAAGCATCGACGATTGCAGTTGGCTCTGAAAATGCCAATGCCGCGAAGTGTCGCATTTTATGTGCAAAAATTGGGTCTTGCCGAGCCGGATGCCTGAATGTGCCGCCATATGTTTTGGTTGAAGTGGAAAAAGTACAGTTTGTATATGCAGCCTGGGAAAACATGTCTGATAGCATTCATTGCAGCAGTTTCAAAATCCGTTAGGATGAGTTTTGGAGCCAAATTTCTGTTCAATTTGTTAAAATCGAATCTTTTTAATATTTCAAAAAATATTGTATAACATTTTTCAGTTTTGTGGGGCAGTAGTCCATATACCAGTGGCACAATCTTATTCCATCTGTTGTGCCTACTACTGCATGAATGTCCCGTCCATAAGCCAGTAAAGTGCCTCGATCAATAATCGGCATTTTTTGTTAGTAAACAAAATTACGCAAATATTATTTTCAAATAAAGTCCTATCAAAAACGTTTCTTTATTTATTTTTGTATATTCCTCGAGAATCATCTTGTAATCTTTTGGGTAATGTGGGTAGGTTTTTTATTCTCTCACGATGTACTATCATCCGTATGGCGTCCTTGTTACGTGTATAAGGGGCTGTAGTTGGAGGTATTTCTTGAATACATCTTTGTGCAATCTGTGACGGAGTATCACTTGAGCTGCTAGCTTTTACGACTCGCTCTCAGAATACCAGATTCGCAATATACTAGAACTACAGTAAAATGAAAAAAAAAAAACTGGTACTTAAGTATAATAATTATGTAAAACATAAATCTAATTATTTTTACGTATTTACACAAACAAATAACAATAAATGGTGAAAAAGAAAGAACAAAGTAAATTAAACTCAAGTTACAGGTAGAGAGATAAACTACTATAACATGGCGCGCCCCTCCAAAATTCAAAACGTTTGAAAGTATTTGTGAAAGTATTTACAATGCACCACCAAGATTCACAACGCATGTGTGCGTAATGAGACGGCCGTCAAACAAAAACAAATACACGGATTTGTTGCTCGACTAGTCACGTCATTAATCGCTCATTATTATTAGTAATGGCGCTGCACTGACGTACTCTATGAAAACGACACGTGCGTTGTCTTGCGCGCTCGGCAATTTATGATTAGTTGACCAACGAATCTGGTAATAAGTGAGATATTACGAGTACTGATTGCAAAAAAACTATGAATTAATTTTATTGTGTTCAAATATTGAAATGTAATTTACTCTATATCTTGCATGTTTAATGTTTTCAATAAAATGAAACCTTTATAATGTATTTATAACACATTTATTTTTAGTGACTAAGACATCAAAATCATTTACAAAAATACGTAATCATAATTATTATAAGGAAGTTTATAATATGTTACGAGCCAAGTGATAACAAAGGCATTATTCATGCTGCCCGGGCATTAATAATAATACCCTCATTAATCAATTGGCCCACAACATTAATAAAACATAAATTGTTTGTTGCTGTTTGAGAAGCTTGATGTGTCATTTTCAGAATCAGATTCTCCTACGTGAATAATAAATTCTTGATCGTCGTCATAGTTTTTCCAGTATTTGGATTCAGTCTCCTCCACATGTCTGCAAGTGTTGGTCCACATCGTGCAATCGATCATGTCTAGACGTTCATGAAGTAATTTCATGATGGATGTGTAGTTTTGGTCTACATTTTTGTTTGCGACATATTTTTTTAACACTCCCCAAATTTTCTCAATCGGGTTTAAGTCGGGATGATATGGAGGAAGTCTTAATATATCGCAATTATATTTTTTTGCTTCACCATCAACGGCGTAATTTGTAGAATTATCTTTATTCTTTAGAATGAGATCATAGAGTTCGATTTTCTTCATGTCTTCCTCGAAGTCGATTTGTTTATTCACCAGCCAATATTTCATGACTGCTTTGTTGCTGTTGGAGGTGGGAACTTTTTCTGTAAATGTGTTATGGTAGGAGGCGTTATCCATAACAATTACGGACTTTTCTGGTATGTTAGGCAGTAGTTGTGTTATGAACCACTTCTTGTAATTGTCATGGTTCATATTGTCGTGGTAGTCGCCTGTCTTCGAACTGGCCTTGTAAATTAAACAAGCATTGGGGACAAAACCATTTCTTCCACCAGCGTGGACTATTATGACGCGTAACCCTTTAGAATTTTTTTTCTTTGCTACAGTTCCTTGTTGAGTACCCCATGACTTATTTTGTACATGTGTGGTATGAATGTAGCTTTCGTCAGTATAAACAATATTCCTCCCTTCTTCTCTATATTTCTTCAATTGTTTTAAATACACTTGGGAGCAAATAAATCGAGCCACTACCTTTTTTCACGTAAAATGGTAAATATTTTTGGGAATATGGAACGTATCAATTCGAACTATATATCGCCTAAAAGTTAAGTTAATAACCTTAACAATGAGGGTAAATTATTGAATAATAACCTTATTGAATGATAAATTATTGGCTCTGCAAGAAAAATGGTAATTTTGATAGAAAATTTAGTAGGGCTAAAACAGTCTATAAAAACAATAAAAAACAAAGTTATTGCAAAAAAAATATTCTTAATAACTGGTATTACCCGCCCGTGCCCTGATGCATTCTTGTAGCCTATTAGTCATCGATCTGATCAGAGTTACGATGACATATTGTGGTATGTTCTCCCACTCTTCAAGCACAGTGACTTTAAGCTCGGGAATGGATGAAACAGCGGGAACCCTGGCTCGGACTCTCCGTTTTAGCTCGTCCCATAGGTGTTCGATCGGGTTCAAATCGGGACTTCGTGCTGGCCATACCATTTGTTGAATCCCGATCGCAGACAAGTATTCCGTAACGATCTGCGCGGTATGAGGTCTCGCATTGTCATGCATAAACAAGAAATTTTCTCCGACAAAACCAGCATACGGCATTACGTGGTCTTCAAGAATGTCAGTTATGTATCGGTCAGCTGTTAATCCACGTCTACCACTGCCATCGTTGGCGGGGTCGACGAAGACAAGTTCCGTTTTTCCGTCTAGAGAAATTCCTCCCCACACCATACAAGAACCACCTCCAAAACTCACAGTTTCTCGAATGCAACATTGGGCAAATCTTTCACCAGGACGTCTATACACTCGGTTTCTCCCGTCATTGCTAAAAAGACAGATTCTTGACTCGTCAGAAAACAAAACTGACCTCCAGTCTTCTAACGTCCAATTAATGTGTTCTCGAGCAAACTCCAAGCGAGATCGGCGATGAGCTACAGTCAATTTTGGGCCAGTTGCTGGTTTGTGTGATGTTAAATTTCGTTCCTTTAGTCTTCGTCTCACTGTCCACCTACTGATTGCAACACCTCGAACGTCACGTAACGCTTGCTGTAGCTGAACAGCATTAAGTTCACGGTCGCGCAACGAATTGGTTGCAATAAAGCGGTCGTCACGTTCTGTTGTTGCCCGTGGTCGGCCAGTTCCAGGTCGCCGAACAAAAGCACCAGTCTCCAGATACCTGCGGTATACCCGCTGTACCTTTGAACGACTCAAATGAAGTCTGCGTGCCACTTCACGTTGTCCGTGTCCAACCTCAAGTAAAGCTACAACTTGGGCAGCTTCCGTCGGTGTAGTATCCATTTTATCAGATTATTTTGATTACACAGACACAGATAAAGACAACAATAACAAGTAATATGGGTATGATTAACAAAAACCTCAAATTTAATCTTTTCTTAACAGAGTACAATAAAAATGTCATAAGCAAATCAAATGCGATAATTTTATTCTACCCTTTAAACTTTAATTAAAATGAAATTTTGACAACTAACTACCCTCATTGTAAAGGTTATTAAATACCCTTATAGGCGATATATGTTTCGAATCGATGCGTTCCATAATACCAAAAATAGTAACCATAATGCGTGAAAAAGGAAGTGGCTCGATAAGTGTATCTATAGCGGAGGAACTGCACATCATGTTTTTCAACAAGTGCTTGACGATTGTCTTCAGTAGTTTTCCACTCATAACCTAAATCAAGAAGTACGCCGTAATGTCTCCAAACATCCGTCAAAATTATTCTTTTCAGTAAGCACCCTTTTCAGAGCTTTTAGTGTTGGATATTGTTTATACTCTCTATGAAAGTTACTGACAGTACGCCTTATTACTCCCTTGTCAAATTCATCAATGTTACGCTTTAAACTTTTGCGAGGATTTTTGTTTTTATGCGGTGAACTCATTTGTGTGCCAGTTGCATCACATTTTGCTTTTTCTTTGAGAATTCTTGTTACAGTCCTTTCACTAACCCCCACAGCTCTTGAAGTTCTCCATCTAGCGTCTGTCAAGCGCTCCACTCCATTTTCAGCCTCGTACTTCATATGTTGGTATACTGTAGCTATCACTTCTCGTGCCTAAAATATATAGAAAAGATTTTACATTAATTAATTAATAGACATAAAGGTCAATCAAAACATTAGGTACATAAACTTATTTCACAAACATACAAAATTACCTGACTCCGCATCATTTTTTTTCTTGAATTTTCCATGACTAACTTGTTTGGCAATCAGTACTTTTGTATTACTGAGCGACGTAGTACAGTCCCCGGCACGTAACTTGGCAAGGTTTTAGCGTAGTGGGGGTAAGTTCGCGCATCGTGCACTTAGGAACAAAAAAGTGGGCACTTATAATATGCTTGTAATTATTCAATGGTTATTGCCATCACTTATTTTTAATCATGAAGTTAAAGAAAGGAGAGGAATTCGTGACATTTATTAGGTTGTTATAAATAAAATATATGCATTTAAAAGTATTTAAAGTTTTTTTTTTAATACTATAGTCCAAAATTATGTGTTCTCGTCGTCACTATCAGTTAATAATACTGCTACCCCTGGCATCAAATTAGAAGTATCACCTGAGCTGGTGGAAGGAGTTGGCTCCTCATCCTCGACAAAACTATCTTCACTCTCCTCGCTGGAGGAGTCGCTATCGTCACCGTTGTAAATGACGAAACGTTCAGTGACTGTGTCGACTATATGATCGCTTTTGATGTATTCAGCCTCAATTTTTTTAACTTTTCCACATAATTTCGACCATTCATCGACGCCCATTAATAAAACTTTCTCCTTAACTAACTCAATTGCACTGGTCACATTCCATGTTATATTTTTGCTGGCTACATAACCTTTAATTGCCGCCCATGCCATTTCTATAGGATTTAAGTCCGGATGGTAGGGCGGCAATCGCAGAACACTATGGTTGTGTTCTGCAAGTATTTGGTCAATACTGTATTTTTTGTACTGTGGTTTGTACAATTTTATCAATTTGTATAATTGTGGTTTGAGCATACTTTCCTCGTATGCTATGCCCTTTTCCGCCAACCACCTCTGCATGTCCGCTTTCTTGGCATTCGAGGTAGGTGCAGGATCGTACTGCTTGTTATGATACGATGCGTTGTCTATTACTAACACCGAATTTGGCGGCAGGTTCGGTATTAGTTGGCTGCGAAGCCACTTGGTGTAATTATTATAATTCATGTTGTCATGAAAGTCCCCCGACTTTGTTCCAGCTTTAAATAAGAGTAGTGCATTGGGAACAAATCCAGCTTCGGATCCAGCGTGCACTATCACAATCCGTTGCCCTTTCGAAATGGGTTTTTTAAGCCCCTTTAATGTTCCATCTGACCACGCTTTAGGACCTGTAATAAGAGATATAATGATTACTTTTCATAAGTATATCTCTCGTAAAGTCCTGACAATTTAACAGGACAAAAATATGCGAGAATAAAGTATGATAATTGTTACATACCTGAATGAGATGAATCAACATACGACTCGTCTGTGTAAATAATAGGTCTTCCTTGTTCCCTATATTTACTAATAGTTCTAAGGAACTCTATCCTTAGCAATCTAATGTTAGATTTTTCAATCAAAAGTTTTCTATTGTTTTCGGCTTTTTTCCACCGGAAGCCTAAGGTTTTCAAAATCCTGCGCAGACTGCGCTCCGACCCATTAAAATTGATGTCATCTCTTAGTTTTTTTCTTAGCTTTTCTACTGTGGGCAGCTCTTTATTTGTAATGTGGTAATTATGGATACAGGTTCTTATAACCGACTGGTCAAAAGTGTCGATCTCTGTAATCGGCTTTGTTTTATTCCGGTTTTTTCCCGGTGTCCTAAAGACAGTGATAAATTCGGAATTTCTGCCTTCCTTGACTATACGTCTAACTGTTCTTTCTGACGTTTTTGTACCTTCTGCAGTCCGCTTTACCGTCTCTTTTTCAGTTTCAGTTTCTTTCACATTTTAATTCAAATGGTATTTTACATAGTCGCCAGTTCGGTTTCACGAAAGGTAGGTCGACGACTGATGCGGGAGTGTTACTCATCAGTCACATTTTGGAATCCTGGGAGAAGTCCCAGGATGCAATTGGCATTTTCTGTGACCTCTCAAAAGCGTTTGACTGCGTTGACCACAATACACTGATCTGTAAATTACACCACTACGGAATTCGTGGACAAGCCGCTAATCTTGTTCTTTCCTATCTATCAAACAGGCAACAGAAAGTGAACGTTAACGGGGCGACGTCCTCGGGGTCCTTAGTTAAGATGGGAGTGCCTCAAGGTTCAATTCTCGGCCCTTTCTTGTTTCTAGTTTATATTAATGACCTTCCTTACATGATGGCTAACTTATCAGATATAATTTTATTCGCTGATGATACTTCTCTTATTTTTAAAATAGATAGAAAAGATACGGATGTCTTACATGTGAATGATAGTCTGGCTATTCTTTCGAAATGGTTTGCAGCTAATAATCTTTTACTCAATGCGAACAAAACTAAATGTCTTAAGTTCTCATTACCAAATGTACCCCAAGTGGGTTTAAATTTAAAACTTGATGGCAAGAAAGTAGATGCTATTACGGAAACTGTATTTCTAGGAATTACTTTAGATTCTAAATTGCAATGGGGCGCTCACATTAGAGCTCTTTCAGGTAAATTAAGTTCAGCTGCGTATGCAGTAAGAAAAATAAGGCAGTTGACCGATATAGCCACAGCTAGGTTGGTATACTTTGCTTATTTCCACAGTATTATGTCTTATGGCGTTCTGCTGTGGGGATCAGCAGCTGACGTAGATTCAATTTTCATTTTACAAAAGAGGGCAATCCGCGCGATCTATGAAATGGGTCCTCGCGAGTCTCTTAGAAACAAATTCAAAGAAATTGATATACTCACTCTGCCTTCCCTTTATATCTTAGAAAGTATTTTGTATGTTCGCAAAAACTTAGAACTTTTTAAAATAAGAAGCGATTTCCATAATATAAATACACGTAGTAAAAATGAAATTGTTATACCCAAATTTAGATTAACTAAAACAAGCAAGTCATTTCTGATAAACAGTATCCGCTTTTATAATAAGTTGCCTAAGTCGGTTATAGAACTTAGCGATGGAAAGTTCAAAGCCCACATTAAACGTGTCCTTATCAAAAAAGCGTACTATAAGATTAAAGACTACGTCGAAGACAAGAAAGTTTGGCAATAATTCCTTCTGCACATGTGGCTTCCCTGGTACCTCATAAACGGCATCACTATGTAAATTTCTAATAACTGCTCCCAAATAATGGTGTTTAATTTTAATTTTTTATTATTAGATATGGACTTTTACATATCTCTGACATCATTCTTTCATTATTTGACATTATATACCAAATTTTTTTAATTATTTTTTGATTTTACTTTATATTTTGTAAATGTGAGAACGTCGTAGGCCCTGTGGATTATAAATTATAGACAATTGTCTATTTGTTTAACATATGGTACTTGTTGACAGGCCTACACTGTCCTCCCATACCTGTTAATCACTGTATTTGGAAAACATTGTAAAAGACATATTTTTAAAAGAGTAACCATGGAGTTTCTTGCCGGCTCTTCTCCATGGGAAACGACCAATTGGAACCGTGCACCTAGAATCTGACGTTTCATAAGTGCCCATGTAGGTCTATGTGAAATAAAATATTTTGATTTTGATTTTTTTGATTTTTCTCCATGAAACAGTACACATCATATATCATTTTTCTGGCATGTCTGCGTAAAACGGTATTTGGTCTTGGCATTGTAATCAACGTAACAAAAACTAAAGTTAAAACAATAAAAATACCACGTAACAAAAATTAAATTTAAAACAAAAACAACAACTCTTAACAAAAACTCAACAAAAACAAAGGGTACTACTTTCGTGCAAGCAAGTGTAATCGGGAGCGAACGGAATGTAGACGCGGTGCGGGAGGCAAGGGTCGACTGACGCACCAATCGCGCGCTCGGATCGGCGCTACCTCATACCCCGCGTCCCGCTTGACCACCAAAGAGACCTAAAAATCTACTTCTGCGCATCTAACGACTCTTGCCAAGTTACGTGCCGGGGACTGTATTAATAACTCGACTGTCTCAGACCGCTGCCGGCCTGCTACTGAAGACGAATACTTACAACTACATACAAACTCCTTCGTAAGGATGTCACTACACACATTGAAACAGTAATTTGGAGGGGCGCGCCATGTTATCGTAGTTTATCTCTACTTAAAAAACAAACGACGGGTTGCACTCCGGGAGTGCCGCCGCGCCGGCAGAAGTGAAAACTTGAATATTAACGTTGTGCATTTTTGATATTTTGGAATGGTTAGGGAATAATTTTGCACGAATTGCTTTAATTATCAGAATAAAAGTACTATCATTTATGTGGTAGAATACAATATTTATTTATTGCGCTATCGTGCACAAACATGTCAATTTATATTACATTAAAAAGTTTATCTCTCAGAAAAATCAACAATCATACGTCTTACGAATTTTCGATCAGGTCACGTGTCCTGACACGAGTTAAACATTTTTACCCATTACAAAAAAGTATACAACGCCGATAAAGAAGTTTTCACTTCAAAAACGTGAACAATAGAAAGAACAAAGTATAATAAACTCTTACGGGTGCTAAATTGCACTTATTTTTTTTACGAAGCAACAGAACTAACAAAAAATAAAGTAAAACTACACTTCAGGTTTTCTTCAATAATGTCGCTCTATTGAAACTTAAAGATTTATACACCCTTGTTGCTCATGTAATCATAATGGTTTTTTTTCATTTGACATGTCCTTAGGGTTTTTTTTAACTGGGCAGAGGAGGGAATTTTTTCACATTTCATTCTCTTAAAAAATTGTAAAAGGGCAAAAAAGCTTCTACGTCATTAGTCGTTCTGTTTTTTTACCGTAACAGCTATACACTTCATTAGTTATTCTTTGTGTCCATTGAATATTGAAGTAATCCAGATTTTTTTTCAGAATTATCATTGACTGGTGCGATTTCACTAATAGCGAGGTATGCTGCGGGAATAATTACTGGAGGAAGTTATGCTAATTGTGATCAGTGTTGCCAACTCCAAAAACTCCGAGTCCCTCTCTCTCTCGAGAGACTCTTTATCAAAAGTCGCTAGAAAGTCACTAAAACTGCCGACAAAATTATAGGGGATAATACCTATAATTTTGTCGGGAACAGAAAAGGCTGTGTGAAATATTAGGATAGGTAAAAAAAATAAAGATAAATAATTAGTTTTTAATTAAATAATATAAAAGTGCAACAACATACAACATCTAACTTATAATTAAATAATTATGTTATCATTATTATAACAATCACATAAATACGAGTAATTTGTTGTTTTGATCACATTTGCCAATTTTTTATTTAAAAAAATAATAATTTACATTATTTATTATTCATCATCGTCACTTAATAATTCAAATAATTCAGTCTCATGCTCATCTGAAACAGCCGCAGTTGAAGTAGACGGTTGAACGTCTACTTCAACTGCGGAGCTCAGAAGGTGATGTTGTTCAAGGTTTTTTGTTTCAAAGGAATAACTTTTGTTTTTTCCAATAAGTTGCAGCACTTCCGACGGTATTTCAAACGATGCACAATCTTTATTTAGTTTTTTCAATTGATCTCTTATCAAGATCAACGCATTAATAGTTTTTAAGGACAATCTATTGCGTTGTTTGGTTTTTATGATATTCATTGCACTGAAAACTCTTTCAACCTCAGCATTCGAGTGAGGTCATTACCTCACTCGAATGCTGAGGTTGAAAGAGTTTTGCCAATTAAGAATAGTGATTGCCAATCGTGAAATCAAAGAAAACGGATTTTCTCCTGCGGCATTTTTAAACTGAAAAACCTCACTCTAAAACCGAACAGTGTTAGTTGTATTTTCCCACTTGATGAAGTTAATATTATGCCATTCTTGCAGTATACCGTCTATACATTCGTTTCTAAACCCTAGTTCTTTGGCTACATCGGCAATTGAATTATTTTTATTAACTTTTAATGTTTCATCAACACTGAGCATTGACATTTTTTTCAGAATGGTGATGTTACTTGGTACTCTTTGCTGAATCTCCTTAATGAGTTTAAGACTAAATTGGATGCATCTTTTTTTATAGCACTTTTATTTTCTTCAAACAAACTTGACTCGGACATTTTCTGTTCAAACGTGTAGCTAAGATATGGATTCGCATACATACATTCGTTTGGAACTGGTGTTGTCAATAAATCAACAGTTGGAAAAATTATGTTTTTTTCGAGTGACTGCATGAGAAAAACTAGAGTATCTAATAATTTTGTGGGGTCATTGTCTTCCCCTTCAAATGCTTTTAGTGCTATTTGTACGTCTTTTAAAGTATGTTTTAGATAAAGCATGTAAAGTTGATTTGAGTCATCACAATACATTTTGTACAAAAGATCAGCTGTGTTAGCAATTATCATTACCCATTGCGAATGAAAAATGTAGCTTTAGTTCTTCCCACTGCTCAAGAATCCTACATACAGGCTGATTCAATTGAGAGCCAACGGGTTGCGCAGTCTTTCAAAATTCTTAGCGGCTGTTTTCCACAATTTATAGTCTCATAAACCTTTTTATATTCTTCTTGTCTTTTTGGTGAAATCGAAAACCAATTATAGGTTTCCCGAACAAGAAACTCTATGTTTCTAGGTATCGTATTTACTGAGGCATGTGAAACGGCAAGTTGCAGGGAATGACATACGCAGCGAATCAAAATCAAATGTTTTAAGCCATGTTCTCTCTTGAGTTGTTCGACAAGACCATTATTTACTCCCACCATCACAGAAGCATTATCTGTACCAATTCCTACCATATTCGCGATTGGTATTTTGAGATCTTTCAAGGAATTCACAAGAACAGCAGCCAGATTTTTTGCATCTGCAATTTCTATTAAAGCGAGCTTGAGAAATGCTGATCTAATGGCTTGGTTTTTTACACTATAATATCGTATAACAATTCCCAGTGTTTTTGAAACTGAAACATCTGTGGATTCATCAATAAGTACACTATATTTTTGATCACCTATATCTTCAACCAAGGATTGTGTAAAATATGGAGCCAAAACTTCGGTTATTATGTTAGTACACTTGGTATGATGTAATTGCATATTTTTTGCGCCCTCATCACTGGAAAACACCTTTTTGCACAGTACGCCTAAATGCTCAACAGCTAAAATTGAACAATGTTCTGCAATAAATAAAGAAATAACACCTTCCGCTCTACTTGATACTCTAACCGTAGTTTTCGGGACAATTTTAACAGGTAAGAGGGCCTGTGTTTTTTTAAAATCTAATTTTTGTTTATGCTTATTAGTTTTCGAATGTTTTCTAATATCACTCAATTTTGCATAAAACTCTGTGACACGTATTTGACATCTTGCTTTAGATGTGTCTCCTAAAACTAGTTTCAGCCATCCCTTAAATTCAGATTCTGCTTCCCACGTCTCTCGATATCTTTGAACGTATTGCTTCTTTTTATACGCTACTATTGCGACGCACGTTTATGCATTTTATAATTCCTTAAACAAATTAAAAGCAAGCGAGCAGTCGATTGTTCAATATTCAAACATTCAACTTCGGGGATTCCTCCTGTGAAGTCCTGTGTTCCCCTATCTATAATTACAGCAGCCAACGAAAGAATCGAACCATCGAGCTCAGTGTTGCCAACTTGGCTGCATGCGACATTAAATAGTAGAACTTATCGGAGAACTGGCCGTATTCAATAGCAAAACTTAGATTTGAAAGAAATTGGATGTGTTGATTTGAATATTTTTTGAAATATCTAAAGCTAGGGCAATTTTAATTTGTACTCCAAAAATCGCCAGATATGTCGCTAAACAATTTTTGTCGCCAAAACTTTATTTTAGTCGCTAAGACTTGAGCAAAAGTCGTCAGTTCTAGCCGTATTCATAAACAAGTAAAAGTAATTACTCAAGTAACGATTTTTATTCTATAGTTTAGCAATTGCTTGAAGTTAGAACTGTCAAAAGTTAGAATTCTTAGCCAAGTAATAGTCACCGTTTTCTTTACTTAAGCATTGAGAACTCGACCATTTTGCGTTTGATTTTTCGGAGCAATGGAACACATCGAAGCGACTTTTCGTGTTATAGATGATATTGATAACAATATACTACCGGAGATTGAAGTTGCTGAGCCTAGAAATCGCAAAGTTTACTTTCGTGATGTGGATCCATTCCATGATTATTCTGAAGATTGTTTTAGAAAGAGATTTCGTTTTTCCAAAAGTGTTGTGATGAATGTGATTTTATTGAGAATTCAGGACTCTTTACAATTAGAGACACAAAGAGGGCTTCCTGTAAGTCCACTGTGCCAGTTACTAACGGCATTACGTTTTTATGCCACTGGTA
Source organism: Dasypolia templi (assembly GCA_963555695.1). NCBI lineage: Eukaryota > Metazoa > Arthropoda > Insecta > Lepidoptera > Noctuidae > Dasypolia > Dasypolia templi. Next base: position 15,276,292 of record OY743156.1, read on the forward strand.
GCTTTCAGATTGTATGTGAAGACATCATGCATATTTCACAATCGACAGTGTGTCATATAGTGAAGAGAGTTACTCGAGCATTGGCCTTGCTAATGCATGATTTCATTAAGTTTCCAGTAAATTTACGAAAAACAAAGAAGGACTTCGAAAACCTTGGCTGTATAGGAAGAGCACCTGGACTGAAAAATATTGTAGGGGCAATCGATTGCACCCATATTAAAATCACCAAACCCAGAGGTATTGTGCATACAGAACAGTACCGTAACAGAAAAGGATATTTTTCATTAAACGTCCAAGTAGTTGGTGGCCCTAATTTAATGATATATGATATAGTAGTGCGTTGGGCAGACAGTACTCATGATAGCCGAATATTTCGAAGTTCACGATTAAATATGAGGTTATGCAATAACGAAATTGATGGGATATTACTTGCAGATGGAGGATATCCTTGCACCAGGTAATTCATTTAATAACATCATTATGAACAATTATTAGATACCTACAAATTAAATGTTTTTAAACAAATGTAAATTATTTTAATATGGAAAGTTTATAAATCCCTACTTCTATATACCTGGTTTATGTACAATGAAACATTCTTTATTTCAGACATTTACTGACTCCAATTTCAAATCCCGCAACTCCACAAGAGGAAATATATAATAAGGTGCAAATAAGATCTAGAAATACAGTGGAACGTTTATTTGGAGTGTGGAAAAGACAGTTCCCATGCTTACAAAATGGATTGGCAACTAAACTTTCAACAACAGCCAATGTCATAGTGGCTTGTGCAGTGCTACATAACATGGCAGTTGAAGTCAACGACATTTTTAAAGATGATGATGACATTATGAACGTAAATTATAACAATAATTCTCAACCTTCTAGTATGAGCACAACAAGTACCAGTGATGGTTTGGTACTTCGGGCGAATATAATTTCTCGCTATTACACACTTTAAAGAAATAAATATATATGACTATAATTAAAAGAGTATTTTACTATTTATTATTTAATTCTTTTAACTTAATTTCTAATTCTAGTTTATACAAGTTTTCTTTGTGTTCCCTTTCTAACACTTTAATTTTAAGTTCTTCTTCATGCAGCTTTTTTTTAAATTCCAGTTATTCCTCCAATATTTTACATTTCAGTAAATCAATTTTATTTGTTTTTATGTGATAATCACTCTTTTTGATGGGAGTTTTGTACTCCATGTAATTTTTTTCTTCTTCTTCCTTTGTCTCTTGTGTGACTAGCTTATTTTCATCTCTTCCTTTACACCATGCATCATTGTTAGTGTCCCCTAATATGAATACACTTCCTGAAATAAAAATAAAGATTTCATTATTAAGTTTAAAAGGTTTGATCGTGCATGTCACAGTTGCACAAACAGTGGTCTGTATGATGAAATTAAGGATGACTAAATCAAAATTTAATTCTTTAAACTACTTATTTATAATTTGGTTTGATAAGAAACACAAGAAACTTTTACAAGAGACTTTAAAGTAAGACAAGAGACTTTTGTAAGTATAATAAAGTAATTTATAGTATAATCTCTTACCATCAATGTCGCTATCAATATCACAACATTAGTAAGGATATTTATATCAATATCCATCACCTTGGCATCAATAGGATCCATGTCCATGATAGAAGGCCCACCACCAGTTAAGTGGCGAACATTTTCTTTGGTTTTGGACTCCCTCGCTTTTGCTTTCATGTTATACCATAATTTAATTAATTGTTTTGTAGATGCCTGAAAACGAACTTAATATTAGATACATAGAAAAATAACACATGATAAAAACATAACTTCATTTTGGGCAGTCATGTAAAAAGACCATGCTAGACAATGAAATTATAATGAAGCATAGGTACCTAAATTCAATTATAATAAATCATAGTAATAATAAATAAATAATAATAATAATAAATCGTTTATTTATATAAAAGAGTCACATTTGCAATCGATACAATAACAATTAAAAAGAACAGAGTTGCTAATATGCCTGAACTAGGTTGAAACTGTGTTTCAGGCTAGAAAGTCCAAAACTAATTAATATAATAAATTAACAATGAGTACAAACTAAAAACTAAATTAAAACTTAGGTAAACAACAGTAAAATTGCATGTTAGTGGATCTATTTGCAGACAACAAGTAGATCTTCTGTGTGTGCATAATCAATGGTTAGTAAATATTTAAATATAATTTGTTTACAGCTATAATTATTTAATTTATAGATACTTAGTTTTCTATTTAATTTATTGTACAGAAATGGGCCTAAGAATGTAAAAAATCTTTCTACAAAGACATGTTTCGAGGTTGCATTGGATAAGCATACTATGTCATTCCGTCTCTTCTTAGTATTGGTAGCATTGTAGGTAAGCATAGTGTGCTGTTTTAATACTAAGTGCATAATGAAAAGCTGCCATACCGTCAGTACCTTGCAGTATTTATATAACAGATCTGTAGGAAAGAAAAAGGGATGGAAGTTTGCTACCTTTAAAATAGCTCTCTGAGCTCTTTCAAGAGGAAGCAAATAAGTTTTTGGTGCGCCACCCCAAGAAGTAATACAGTATTGAGTTATAGATTGACATAGGGCCAAATAAACTTGGTTTATTAATTTTGGATCTGAGATTGTTCGCAATTTTTTAAAAACATATATTAGTTTGCGCACTCTATTTGCTAGGTTTTCAATATGTTTTTTAAAAGAGAGTGTGCCGTCCATTATCACCCCCAGGTATTTTATGTTGCTCGTTTTGAGGATAAAGGGACATTTACACATGTTGACTGTACGGTTTCCACATTGATGGGCATATAAATGAGGGTTAGTAATGAGTTGAGGCTTGCGCATGAAGAAGTGAATATATTTAGTCTTGTCAGCATTTAATGTTAGTAAATTGCTTTGGAGCCAATTAGTCACAGTATTAAAACCTAGTTGAGCGATTTCGAACAGTTCGCTACTGGTTTTAGCGGTAAATATTAACGCCGTGTCGTCGGCATATGATATAATTTTGCCATCTTTAATATGTAGATTACACAGGTCGTTAATATAAATAAGGAATAGCGTGGGGCCCAAAATACTCCCCTGAGGAACACCAAAACCAGTATTTTTCTGCTCATCGCTCGTAATATTATCTATTCTAACACATTGGTAGCGGCCGTGTAAGTAATCAGTAAAAAGTTTCAGCGGCGTTCCCCTTATTCCTATAGTCTCTAATTTATTCAGTAGGATAGAAATAGACACCGTGTCGAAGGCCTTGGCTAAATCGAGGAAGATACCCAGGGTCTGGTTTCCTTTGCCGAGTTCTTCTGAAATATAATCAGTCAGGCTATGCACCGCATCGGCTGTCGATAGTTTGGCTCTAAAACCAAATTGCGCAGGGGATAGGATTTGGTTTTTTTCTAGGTAACTAACTAGTCTACTGTTTATAATTTTCTCTAGTATTTTTGAAATTGAGGGGAGTAAGGATATTGGCCTATAATGATTAACTACGCCTTTATTTCCCGATTTAAAAATAGGGATTACAACTGCCTTTTTTAGACAACTAGGGAAAATTCCTTTGGAAAGACAGATTCGAAATATATGTGTTAAGGGAGGTACCAAAATCTGCTTAAAGTTTTTAAGGATCTTATTGCTTATATTATCCCATCCAACTGCACAGTCATCTTTTAACCCAGAAATAATTCGGATTATTTCATCTTCATCAATGTCTAACATAGCAAAAGATTTCGTGTTACGGCTACTGTATGATTTTTTTTAAATCTTGTAGGTCGCAATATTTCGGAACCTGTTCGCCTAGAGTTTTCCCAACATTTACAAAAAAGTTATTAACATTGTTAGCTGATATGAGTGGTGAAGGATTAGTAAGCAGTAAACTCGAATTCGATTCACGATGTTTAGACATATTGGTGACGTTTTTAATATGTTTCCAAAGTTGCTTGCTGTTTTTACCTGCTTTATTTAATTCGTTTTTATCGTAATTATTTTTTAAATTCCTTAGGAGATTGTTGCAATAATTCCTGTATCTTTTATATACTGTTTTTAATATTAGATTATCAGGGTATCTCTTAGTTCTCTGATGAAGTTTATCTCTGTGTCTTATACACCGAATTAGTCCAGGAGTAATTCATGGTTTAACATTATAAAATTTCTTATTTACTGTAGAAACTGTCGTGTTACGTAATATTGCTTGTTGGACATGTTTTATTAAGTACGATAAAGCCAAATTAGCGTCAGCAGTATTGTAAACTAGGCTAAAATCAAATTTGCGTAAATCACATTCCAGTGTCTTTGTGTTTAGTTTGCTAATAGTCTGAGGACGATTTAGCTTAGGCAGCGTAAAATTTACGTTTAGTAGGACAGCATGATGGTCGGTAATTGTTGAGTTAGTAACAAGCGTTACGTACAATAGGCTGGTTTTGATCATCATATGATCGAGGCAGGAACCGCTCTGATGAGTAGGCAATGTGTGAGCGGGAAGAAAACCATGGTATAAGCAGATATTAAGGTAATCTTGGGTCCCTCCATCGCAGGCTTCGGATGCAATATTTATATTTAAATCACCTGTTAGTATAACATTCTTAAATGGGCTTAGTGCTTGAAAAATATGGTTTAAGGAATTGTTAAAAGGATCTAAGTTTCTAGCGGAAGGAGATCTATACACAGCGATTATCGCTGTGGTTGTACCAATTTTGATGACCAAACAGTTACTCATACAGTCTTGCAGAGTATGTTCCTCGACTGTGACCTTTAATGATTCTCTAGCGAAGACTACCACACCATCATTTTGATTGTGGTTTTTTGTTGTATGCAATAAGTTGTACCCCGGCATTACTGGGAGGTTATCGTAGCGATTTGATAGCCAGCACTCGGTAAGAACCATTATATCACAATCAAAGTTAAGTCTATGAAGAAAAATGTTAAAGCTATCTATGTTCTTATAAATACTACGAATGTTTTGGGTCAGTACGGTTAGAGAATTTTGGTAGTCGGAAAGATATTTTCTGCAGTCCACAACGTCACATGTCTTTGCTACAGTTTTAAACGTGTTATCTATATCGGTAAATAAATTATCATCCATACTAAACAAAAAATTACAATAATAAATTAAGTCTAAAATATAACTTAGTATGTGGCGCTCTTAGGCGCCTTCATAATCTATCGAATTAATGTACCTGTATTCGGCAGCTTTCTTAGCAGGGCAATCTAAGTCTCCCGTCTTGTAGTTGGCTTGTTTTTTAAAGCGTGTACATGTAGCACATTTTGGCGGATGGGCTTTCTTTGCGCAGTCTTGCATTGCGTGCCCCTCTTCACCGCAGTGTCCACATGTGGGGGCGGAACTTTACATGTTTTGGCTGCATGACCGTACTGCTGGCACTTGTAACATCTAGTTACCAGGGTGAAGTCTCGTACCGGGCAGGACGTCCAATTTATAAATAATCTGTCCTGTGTGATGAGGGCCTTACGAATGATGGCTGGAACTTCTAGAATATAGTTACAGTTCTCAGCATCTTTCCTGCCAGATTTGTGGCTCAATTTTATTGAGGTCAAAAATGTATCTTGGGACATAGTCGGCAGCTTCTCTGTCAAGTTTTGTTCATAAATACATTTATAAACCTCATTTTCAGCCATTGATATGGGTACTCCTATAACTATAATGCGAGGCTTGCGCTTTTGAGGTTCGTCGACGGTAAGCCCTGACGAAGCGCGTTGGACTGTTTGCTTGAGCCTATCTAGGTCATCTTTGGTCTCAGTGCTGATAATCAGTCCTCCTTTCCCAATTTTGCGGACGCCTCGTACTTTCAGTTTCATTTCTCCAGGGCATATGATTTTTTGGACCATGTTCTTGGTTTCGTCACTAGTCTTTGAGTTATCACAGGGATAAATCGCCACAGAGCTAAAAGTATTAGGACGAACAAAGCTGTTAGAGCCCTTCTTCACCATATCTGCAAACGATGTAGTCGCAGCACCCTGCTTTGTACAGGACTCCTGAATTGTCCGGTTCATCTCCGTTAGACAGTCCGATAGGTCCCGAGCTTCAGTCATGGTTTTAAGGGAGTTATGGGTTTGAATTGCTTTTTGCTTAAACGATTGGTATTGGACAGCCATTTGCGAAACTCCATGTCCAACTTTTCGGCAAAGAGTGCTTATTTTTAACTTCTGCTCAGCATTTAGCTTTCCTTCGGAAGTTATAGTACATACCTCATTGAGGCACTGCTCAATAGATCCCATCCAGTTCTGGATCTCTGGAGTGGACACTACTTCAACTGTTTCATCTTGGTCTGGTCTTGATTGTCGGGGTGGTGTCGGTGCCGGGGTTGGTACCGGGGCCGGTGTCGGAGGAGGGCTGCGCCGAATCATCGCGCTCCGATTAAATGGGCTGCCTTCCATAAAACAGAATATTTAAGAAATAATCCCGTCAGTTCATTATAACAACTTGTCACTTAAAACATTTCTCCGTATCGCACGCTACACTAAAACTAGGTCACTTATTTTGCAAACGTTAATTTATTTACTTTTTTAAAAACATTGATGTGCACGTCTGTATGCTTTAAACGCCTACACGTCAATCCATAGTGTAGGTATACAAAATACATTACCCTTTGACTAACAATAGGAGCCTCATTAAGTCAATCCATAGTGTAGGTATACAAAATACATTACCCTTTGACTAACAATAGGAGCCTCATTAAATTCGTCTTTAATTTTCTCTCAAGAATGTTTCTTCTTCAAAGCACTCGTAGCGTTGGTTTGTTTGGAGGTTAAAATGGCATCATATTTTTAATTATATTTAAAAATAAATCCTTTTCCAGACTCGAGAAAGGTTTTTTCCTGTCTACTTCAGACATTATTATAATGTTTGTTTGTTTTCAAATAAAACAACAGAATAGAACAGATCTTGAACTCGCCGAAAACATGAAATGAGATACGTCAAAAGTTCAAATACAAAACAGCCAAATCAGCCAATACACAATTAAAATAAAAACACATGTCAGTAACTAATATTCAATGGTGTAAAAGATACATTCCATTTTTGTTGGGTTCTTTCGTGTCAAACGTTTTGTTTCTCCCAACAATTACTTGTTTTCTTTAGAATTATTTAAATGTAAAAAGTTTATTTATTAATTAAAGCTAGTTTTTAGAGATAATTTTGTCAGAATTAAAAAGTTAAATAATATTTAAGTCATATTATAGATGGTTACGTAAAATTATCTACATGTCAAGCGTTCCTTATAATTTAACAAAACGCCGTAACTGAGTGTTGCCAGTAGGAAACTATTATTATGCGTTGGTTCTTACTCAAGCATTTACTCAAGTAAGTAACGTACATAACTCGACTATAGAATAAGATATTATGATGAAGAATTCTAACCTCAAGTAATGACTTCATTAAGAAATTACTTAGCAGCAAGTAATTACTTGTTTATAAATACGGGTGTAAGTCGCTAAATTGGCAACACTGATTGTGCACTGTTATTTCGCGGCTGTTATGGATATGAATGAAAATCTTCTTCGATAGTCTTTAGCCGTATAATTAAATATTTTAGGTTTTACAAATTTGCGCTGCACATTAAGTGCTTGTATGTCGGGTAATGAATGGATGCAACAACCGCGCCGCGCGCGGTGGAATTTGGTACCACACCCCGCACTCCTCTCCTCTGCCGTCCAGTAGTAGTGGGCTCGCTCATGATGACGATGCGTAGACATGCCCCCCGCCTTGGAGTAACAGCCTCCAACGAACAAGAAGTAGAAGCAGGTAGAAGTTGAGAGAAGTTAGGGTTTTGCCTCTTGTAGCAGCGGACACAATCTGGGGTATGATCTTCGTATCACTCCGTTAGCTGTTTTAATGTCAGCTACACGTGCTAAGGCGCCATTTGAAGGGTGGCAGATTGTCGTCTTTAATCAGCACCAACGTATTAGGTGCTATTGTTTCGGTGTTGGACTGCCATTTGCTCCTCGTCTGCAGCTCCGAAACGTACTCCTGCGACCACCGCTTCCAGAAGTTCTGCCTCATTTGTTCGATGCGCTCGTAGCGGACCAAGCGTAAAGTGTTTGCAGCTGTGAGGTCCAGGGACAGTTACCGTTACTAAAAAAATACCGGTATAATAACCAAAACATTTCGTTCTGTTACGTTAAATACTTAACGTTTCAAATAACGTTAAGTCCCATGATTTAACGGTATCAAAATAGCGTTACTAATAGCGTTATTTCGCTAAAATCTAGCAAGATCTGATGCGACGTTGCCAAACCGAAACGGACGCCGCGTGCTATGCGTTCGGTTCTTGTATTGTAAGCGGAGCGGCAACCACTAGCATTTATCGTTATTGTTACGCTTGCGACGATCGGAAAGATACGAATACGAGCGCTCCCGCGTGTTTCATTTCATAATCATACGGCACACAAGCATCGCGTACGCCGATACGTCTATTGCCTGTTATTTTCAACTAATAATATTTTTCCTAATGCAACTGCTTTAGTAAAAATATTATTATGGGCCGAAAGAAGTGCAACAAAGTGTACCGATATCTCAAGGTTTTCAAAGAAAACAATGAATCAACTAATATACAGTTTTTTTTTCTATAGCTTTATATATTTTGACATAAACAATAACATGAGTATTTACTGTTTAAAGTATTACATTATTTTAATTTTGCGAATGTGAGGACTGTATGGGTCATCGTTTTTTTTTTCAGTTACTTTTACTGGTCTGGCAGTTTTAGTACTTCATGAGGCCTACCCAAATGTCCTTTCTTTTGTATTGTTCGTCAAATCGTTGTGCTCCTTTAGTTCTGAGTTGAGCTGCACGATAATTGACAAATGCGTGCACTGACTGGACAGGTCCACTCGATCTGTTTGGTACTTTCTTCAAAATACTATTTCAGACACCAGTCAACATGGTCCTCAAATGAGCTGACCGAGATTATTTATTATATACACATTGACATTGATGACTAAACATATACTATATACAATGATATGAAGCTTACTTTGTAATGTTATTATAATTATTGTGAATGTGAAGACAATGTGTGTTTTTTTATACATTTACGTCTTTTTTTCTCTGGTTTTAATCATAGTCTGACAGTTTAAGTAACTCAGGCGGCCTACCTAAATGTACTTTCTTTGATAATGTTCGTCGAAACGTTGAGCTCCTTAGTTCTAAGTTGACCCGCATGATGACTGACAAATGCGTGCACTGACTGGACAGGTCCACTCGATCTGCTTGGTTCTTTTCGCAAAATACCATTTCAGACACCAATCTACATGATCTGACCAAGATTATGTCTGGACTTTGAAAGAGACTGTGACTGTGACATTAAACGTGATGTTTACTTGCAATGGTTGTTGTGAAAAATAAATTTAAATAACATTAACTTTAATCTGAGCCACCTTGTTGCTAAATATATGACAGAAAGGGAGGAAGTACTGTTTCAGAATTACTGTTTTGTTAATGCTGTATTTCTAGATTCTAGAGTTAATTCCACACTTCCCACAGTTCAGCGAATTAATACATATAATAACTTGATTCGACTTCACAACAGTTTACCAAAACTTACTAAAAACAAACGAAACTTACAAATACGTGGGACTATGGGGTTCTTTAAGTTTTTTTTTTTTAATCTTTTCAAAGTACTCTCCACTAGCCTCTTTACAAAGTTTCATGCGTCTGACCCAGTTTTCGAACCACTTTTTGCAGTCCGAAGTAGACACCTCGTTTACAGCCTATTCGAACGCTGACACCGCATCTTCTGGAGATGAAAATTGTATATCCCTTTGAGTGGATTTTTTATTTTCGGAAATAAAACGAAGTCCTACGGTGCTAGGTCAGGACTGTAAGGAGGGTGACCTAGGAGTATGACTAGCGTGCTGTCCAGCAAGTCCCTCGTTTTGAGTGCGGTGTGCGAAGGCGTGTTTCATGGTGGAGCAGTAGCCCGCGGAGCTCTGTTTGGTCGCTTGTTGCGCACAACAGAGGAAACTTCTGCCAAGCATTCAGCGTTGATGCTTCTTTGGTTCCGTAAAGGAATTGACACCAAGTAGCCAGTCAAATTAAAAAAGCTCGCAATCAAAATGTTACCCCGCGCTTCTAGATCGCTTCACTTTGACGCAACACCCAAACCGCTGACCTGTAATAATTTCGTAAACACGTCGAGACGAGCCTGCTGCAAATTTGTTTATCATATCACGGCACCATTCCGCCCGGGCCTGCTTCTGAGCATCGGTGTGGTTGTGCGGCAACCAGCGTGAAACTATCCTCCTCACGCGAAGACGCACGTGTTGTATTTCGTGAAGGCTTCCCGATCGAACCTGCCGTATGTGCTGAATCTCTTGTTACGTTACTTGCCTATTGTCTTGAATTAAAATTTTCACTGCTAGCACGTTTTGTTCCGTAACAGCCGTAAAAAGGCGACCACTTCTTTCTTCATCCCCCAAAGTTAGCCGCTTGAATTCGTTATACCAACGATACACGGTTGCCTTTGAAGGGCCTTCATCCATGAATGTCATTTGAAGTATATCGTACGATTCTTCCTGTTTCAGGCAACACTTGAAATCGTAAAAAATCATAACGCGAAAATGTTACCGGCGCAGATCGATTTTTTTAATTAGACAAGATATTTTAAATTAACTCGCAAACAATGTGGAGGGAAATTTTGAAATAGACTATAACTGGCCAGTCTGTCACACATAAAATAATTTTTTGCAATAGTTCTGAGTGGCCTGGAATAATACTAATAATACGTTTTGTAACTCAATAAGAGCTACAAAAAGAAAGCTCTGGTGAATTGGCAGTGGCACCCAGGTCCGGGAACAAAAAAGCACAATTAGAAAAGATTTCATCAACAACAAATATTTAGAAAAGCATGATGATGATTTATCAGTCTGATGATGATTTATCTTACTTCATTCTACTAACAAAAATTTTTGATTACTGGGAAACCAAAAACATAAGTTTCTATTTTAATGTGAATGAGAAATTATCAATTATTTTATTTCTGTAAGTAGGTTACACTTTTAGACGTCAATCGTATTTTAAAACCTAGATGAGATCGGCGTTTCCTATCTGACTACTCTGAGTACAAAGGCCGAAACAAACTCAGAGGTCACAGTGTCTTTTAAAGTCCAGACATAATCTTGGTCAGATCATGTGAAGACCTTAGATTGGTGTCTGAAACGGTCTTTAGAGGAAATAACCACACAGAATGAGTGGACCTGTCCAGTCAGTGCACGCATTTGTTATTAGTCATGCAGCTCAACACAGAACTTAAGGAGCTCATCGATTCGACGAACATTCCCAAAGAAAAGACATTTGGGTAGGCCGCATAAATTACTCAAACTGCCAGACCCTGATTAAATTTAACTTATTTTTAAATACTTTGAAAAAATAAACAACATATTCACATTATCTTTACATTCTCTAGCCTGAAACACAGGTTCAACCTAGTTCAGGCAAATTAGCAACTTTGCTCTTTTTAATTGTTATTATAAATGTGTCCATTTTTATTTAAATAAACTTTTTTATTATTTATTATGCACAATAATTTAAATATTATAATACTTCACAAAGTAAATTTTCATGTCATAGTGTATATAACAATCCGAAAATAATCTTGGTCAGATCATATGAGGATCATGTAGACTGGTGCCTGAAATGGTCTTTTGAGGACAGATCCACACAGATTTGAGTGGACCTGTCCAGTCAGTGCACGCATTTGTCAATCATTATGCAGCTCAACTCAGAACTAAGGAGCTCAACGATTCGACGAACAATATAAAAGATAGGATATTTGGGTAGGCCGCATAAATTACTCAAACTGCCAGACCATGATTAAATTTACCTTAAAAAAATACTTTGAAAAAATAAACAACATTTCCTAAAAAAATATGGACCGTGATTTTGGGTGCAATTTTGAATTCAAATACTCATACTAATAATCATGGCGTATGATTATAATTAGACAATTAGAATTTTAAAATATAAATCCTTTACTGTAAAAACAGTACTGTTTTTGATTAGTTAGTGTTTAACAAGTGCTAATAAAAAAATAAAATATATATTTTAGTGATCATTTTAATTAATGTTTTCAAATAAAGTTTAAATCGTATTTTTTTTCACATATCACTTTTTTATCCTAATACGTAGCTTAAGCAAAAATCGCCATAGTTCTTTATCTGTGATTGTTCACCAAAGAAAAGATAGACGGTGGTTAGTTTAACTCGCGTTGATTTTAAAAGATTTTTTTACTCTCTAACGTACTTTGTCGTATTTATTCTGTGTCAGCTATAGATACCTTTTTGATTCTGTCAAAAATATTACTACTCCGAATGAATGTCCTTCGTTTAAGTGTTAGAGTTAGCAGTTGCTAGTGGATAGACTAGAATGGGCGTAATGTCGTATCAATGATTCATACAACAACATACACAACTGCATTTTGACAGAAAACAAAGGTAGCTATAGTCGACCCTTAAACGTTAACACCGAAAGATGCTTGTCTCTCGGCCGTCTTTGTTAGAAAGAGATAGGCGTAAAAATTACCGGTAAAAGAATAGTAACTTTTACCGGTACTAATACTGGTAGTTAGATAACGTTAACTGACTCATGGGTTTCGTTATTAATATCGTTACTTTTGTATCGTTAACATAACGGTAATTGGTATCGTTATAAAAAAAATAACGGTAATTCGGTCCCTGGTGAGGTCATCGTATGTAGGTGCAACGAGCGGCCGGCCAATCAGGAAATGGGCTGGTGTAAGAGGGAGTAGGTCGTTTGGGTCTGAAGACATGGGATACATAGGTCTGGAATTTAGGAGGGCTTCTATTTGTGTCAATAAGGTGGAAAATTCCTCATAAGTGAGGTTTACGTTTCCTACACGACGGAGATGATGTTTAAAGGATTTAACCCCTGCCTCCCACAAACCTCCAAAATGTGGTGAGTAGGGAGGAATAAAGCTAAACTTAATATTTTCGCCTGCAATAAAATTTAAAATATCATTTTCACTAGTACTTAAAAATTGGGAAAATTCCTTTAATGCGCCTACAAACGTTCCGCGCACGTGTCTTGCTTCAGTTGCCACGCCCCCCGCCTACCGCTGCACCGCCGCGATTTTCAGTCGCGCGCGAACATGTTGCACTGCAAGCGGCTTAACTAACGTGGCACGCAACGCATCGGGAATCGCACAACAAACGCAACAATGCCGAACTATAGGTATTCCAACCAGGAGTACCAGAACATGGTGGACTGCTACAGTGAGGGTGGACGTATTTTGCTCACAGCACCAGCCCTCTACTTGGAGCGATTTGTGAGAAGACCATCACTGCAGACCATCCTAGGAGCTGTACAGCGGCACCGGGACTATGGGTCTACATGCCCCCAGCAGCAGACGGAGGCAGACAACTAGTGCCACCAACAATTGAGGACGACATTGTCGACTTCTTTTTGCGACGCCCAATGGCCAGCACATCAGACGGCGCTCGCGTTTTAAATGGGAGCAAAATGACCGTTTGGCGCCTTCTGCGGAGTGAGGGGAAGCACCCCTTCTACTTCACGAGGGTGCAAGAATTAAAGCCGCTGGACTTAACTCCACGCGTGGATTTTAGCCGTTGGCTACTTGAAGACCCGACACGGCGCATCCTGTGGACGGACGAGTCCACCTTTACGCGCGTTGGATTGTTTAACATCCACAACGCGCACTGGTTGGCATCAGAAAATCCACATGTTGTTAGGCCGGATCATTTCCAGACCCGGTTCAGTGTTAATGTATGGGCTGGGCTAATAGGCGATAGTCTGTTGGGACCTGTGTTCTTGGATCGCCTTAATGGCCAAACATACCTGGAGTTTTTGACTGGCGAAATAGCGACCATGCTGGAAGACATTCCACTTTTTATCTACGGACAATGTCGATGTACTTCCAGCATGATGGCATACCAGCGCAATATGATAGGCGCGTTCGAGAACACCTCTCTAACGAGTACGCCAATCGTTGGATAGGTCGAGGTGGTCCCGGTCGCCTGGCCAGCTCGCTCGTCTGATCTTACGCTGTTTTATTTAATTTAATTTATTTGGGAAAATAAACACATTTCAGTATTACACAAAATTTGAATTACAGAGTGAGTAAATGTATAACCCAAGACATGATGTGTTTTTCCACATATTATTAAAAACAAGTTATGAAATGAATGCGATCTGCGCTTACAATATGATAGGTAACATAAGAAATATACAACAATGTGTTAATGATAAAACTAAAAGGCATGCAAATAAAAACAAGAAATTATAAAATAATGCAGTTGGACTTCCATGGGTGGGGTAGAGCTAAAGACCTGGTTTATGGTAATGACGGCCATACCAATCCTAGTGCGGAACAATTAAAAATGTGAATAGTGAACGAGTTCGCAGTGATGGCTAGTAATAGAGACTCATTATTAAAAAAAGTGCAGGGACACATTCTTAAACGAGCAGCCGTCTGCGTACACCAGCGGGGCGAATATGTTCAACAATTGGTGTAATAGTGTAAATAAAAACTACGTAGTTATTAGGTATGTACATTTTAAATTATTGTAAATAAGTTGATTGTAATTTTTAAACACGCCTAATTATTGTTACAATAATTCTTAAAAGGCACTTGCATACCGTATGCAGTGGGATAACTGATTTTCGCGTAAAATAGTCATGTTTCCAACTAACTACATACGTCGACATACAACCATAACAATAACAAAGGCTCGTACAAACTGGCGCGACGCAATAGCGCGACACAAATGCACCGCGTGGTTTTTTATCGCGCTGTCGCGTCGCGCCAGTTGTACGAGCCTTTGTTTTTTTATTTATCACTCTCTGCATTACCTTATGGTAGGTACCTACCTTAACAAATTATTGCATCAATAACTCGCCACTCCAAAGCCTAATGAAGTGTAATGGGAAATTAGAACCAACAGGTTTCTATGTTTTTCTTAAAAACTTTGACATCACTAAACCATTGCGACTGTGCTACGCGACTTGGTAATCAAATCGCACCTTTGGGAACAAAGGGTCACTTCTGCATGTTGTCCAACTTTGCAGGAAGAGATTTAAAAAAAAGACGTATTTGTTTAATAACTTTTTACTGTTTCAGAGTATTAAGGCCATTCTTATAGTCTTAAATCGATGTTTTCTTCACGGCCATAAACTGAGGGAAGGCTACCAAAGTGACTTTTTGTTACAAATCGATAAATGCTATAAAGCAGAAGTGACCCTTTTTATAAAAATAATGAAATCATGAAAGTACGTATTTTTATGGTTAAGGATGGCTTTCGTATATTTTTAGTAAATTTGTATACGATTGGAAACCAATACAAACTAAAACAAGCAGAAAAAAAAGAAGTATCAATAAAATACTAAAGGGGATTGCCCACTTTTGGGCCCAGTTGAAAAAGGATGTGGAAAAATACTTAATTTTATGATAACCCAAAACAAAAAAAGATATATAAGAAATGCAGTTGCAAAACATAGTTTTTTTTTTAAATGTTTGTGTTTTTTGTTGACATAATGCACTTAGTCGTTAAATAGCTAAAAAGGCATTGGTTCAAGTCTTTAAACAAAAGTCAGTGTCAAAATAAAAATTTCAATTTATGAATCAAAAACATTGTCTCATTCGCTCTGTGTTTCGTGTAGTGTTGCGATATTCGTGTTTTCTGATGACAGAGTCACCGACTGCGGCGTCGACGAGTTAGGATATGAAACATCAGGTTGTATGTCCTGCGATGTATCATCTTCATTTCGTATCTGTAATAAAACGAATCGTCCGTTAAGTTTATAAAATACCATATTAATGAAGATTTTTTTTTTTCAGATTCCTGATTATGAATTTGTTTAAGTTTTTCGGAGTTAAAGTGGGGTCATCCATGTTGGTTATTAAATCTTGATATGAATTATTTCTCGCAATATTGTTTTTGTACAGTTGTTGGTGAGCGAGGATTCCACAAACATTCGTTGTTCCGATAAAGAGTGACAAATTTCAAAGTCTTCTCGTCACCCCAGCGAGCCATTCTTGGCGCGAAATCGGCGCGTGTTCCTGCTGCGACGGTCGGAGTACTACTAACAAGCATGCTCAATAAGCAGACCTGTCCACACGTGCTTAAACCACGCCCCCCGCCACCCGCGTCGCAGGTAGCATGCTCAATAATCGCACGCCTGTCGATTTTTTAATATGCTCGAAATAAGCATGCTTATTTTGAGCAAGGTATGGACACACGTGCTTGTTAGCAGCAAATGCTCGGTTGAAGCATGCTTTCGTGCTTAAAATATGCATGTGTAACTGTACCTTAATTCTTCTAGGAAAATATAAACGCATGAGCTAATTTCATTAACTCTACGGTTGCCTAAGCCTTCATGCCAATAGAAACATGTTTTTCTCCTTGAAATCTGTAACCTAAAAACCAAGTTAATAATTGTTATTATTTCAGTTCCAGTATCGTCAATCGTCATTATTATAATCGTGTGTAATCTATATCAATTTGCTCACAAGTCACATTTCGTCCTTAGTAAGAAAAACATGAACCACTCTGCCCCGATGCAATTTTAGCATAGTTGTAACAACTATAAAAACTTACTGTAAAATTATAGCAGTTCAATTTAGATTTATAGAAGAAAGCACTTGAGTTCCCTATTGGTACTGGCAATACAGCCTGCAAACATATATTGCAATAATTAAGTTATTGTGTTCTCATCTTCCTTTTTTTATTGTGCGGTTTTAGATAAATTATGATAGGAGACGCACTGATCACATTGATCTTTCTTAGGAGTAAAAAAAGATAAATTTAATTCCTATGAATTCAATTTATCTTTTTAAACTATTTGAAGACTGTTATAAAAATCATAGGATACACAAGGTTTGTTATTGGCTTTTCGGTCTTCGGAATATAAACGATGTAGTTCAGCAACAGTGTACTGTCCATCTATGTATTGGCGGGTTGTTTGGGCTCTTAGATAGTGGCTTTCTACTCTTGGTATAGAGTTTGTGTTCCCGTATGAATCCGTCATGGATTTCAGGGTCTATTCTCTTTTTGGTAAGTGTCCCTCTTTTATCGGGTGAAACGGATCCTGTTGCAGTTGTCAATGATGTGGCGTAAAAATCTAGGAGTAATGGCCAAAGTACTTAATAAAAATGTTTTACACACACGAACAGATTCACCATTTATAGGTAAATAAAAACAGTTATTAGGTTTTCTTGCAAATTTAAGGTTGGTTTTTAATCGTCGGTAGTCAGATGCAAGAGTGGTAATACACGAAGCAATATAATCTCGCTGCCTCGTCAGACAGCCCAGTTCCCAATATCCTGCGAAAAGTTGGTAAGTAAAAATAAACATAAGTTAGTAAAAATAATCATTTTTCAGTACATGGCGGGCCCATTTTTTTGGCTTGAATAACTGTTCCTGAAGAATTAGTATGTTCTTGGCCTGTATTCTTAAGAGCTTTACGTATATTTTGTTTCCAGGCAGCAGGATTCTGGGCTTTCTTTTGAGCTTTAGTCGCAACCGGTGTATTTAGAAATTCACATTCAAGCTGAGATCTCATCTCTGTATTTAATTCTTGAGCGTCTATTTGTTGAACGATCGTAGGTGGTACCTGGGACTCGAGCAGCTGTATGTTTGTTTGGTTTGGTGTTTCAGGTAAGTTTGTCGATTTTGTTGATTCTGAATTTGAGCTTGAAGATGTTGTACTAGAACTTGAGCTTGATGACAAAGAAGATGATGATGGAATTAGTTTCCTTTTACGATCTTTATCCGGTACGAAATCTTTATCTCTATCGCTATCTGTTCCAGAAAAATCAGATCCATTACTTTCGGAACTAGCTTGTGTTATCTGTAAAAATATAGGGTAAAATTATGAACAGAATCAAACAAAATAATGTTGTTATGATAATACTTAATATAAAAATTAAAAACATACTCTGTCTTAACCTGAGATGTTTCTCCAGTTGTATTTCCCTGTTTGACATAATTAATTATTTCTTTATCATTATCTTCGTTGTTTCGTTGACCCTGCCTATAGTTTCTTCGACATTAGCTGTTCTTTCTTTAACCTGTTCTGTATTTCCTACCACATTTTCTGTTATTTTTTTTTACCTGTTCTGTGGTTTCTTCGACATTATCTATTATTTCGTTGTAATCAAGCCATTGTAAAATTTTGAGATCTAGAAATAAAAATAAATACAGATTATATACGATGTGAAATATTTTATGGATCAAAAATATGCCTTTTATGTTTTTGTTACGATTTGTTTTAATCGTATCTAGGATCCTTTTCGTAAAAAAAAAAAGAAATGATTGAAACGACTCGACACTCGCTCGTAAAAGTCGTAACCTCACAGAGGTTATCATCTTATGCGAATTCTAGTTTCACTGATCAGCTGCTCGGATTTACCTAGTTTACAGATATTTTGTAGGTCATGTTTTCGTAAAACTTCAAGGACGAAATTCAATAATGTACCTACTTGGTCGTTTTGTATTTTAAATTCATATTTATTTTTATTGTAAGCGAATTCGAGCTGCGTCAGCTGTTTATTAGTACTTACCTAGTTTACATTATCTCGTAGATGTGTAAATGTAGACGAGGGATTTTAATAATGTGCCTGTGGGTGTGCTCGCACATCTGTACGTGCAGGCAGTTAGGCAGATAACGAACAGCTGACATCGACACGACGCACTTGTAATCTCACAGAGGTAATTAGATTATGCGAATTCGAGTTGGTGTGTATTTACTTAGTTTACAGATGTGTAGGTACTAGATTACGATTTGTTTAAGTCGTTAACTCTCAGTGGTCATTATCTTATTCGAATTCTAGTTTCACTGATCAGCTGCTCGGTATTACCTAGTTTACAGATATTGTGTAGGTCATGTTTTCGTAAAGCTTCAAGGAGAAAATTCACTAATGTACCTACTTAGTATTTAAATTCACATTTATTTTTATTGTAAGCGATAACTATGTTATTAAAATAAGACTAGATCTCGTCACGTAGTAGACGGACGGGCACCGCGCCTCCGCCCACGCCCTCGCCGCGTCAGGCGGGCGCGTCAGGCGGGCCGCAAAGGTTGTTGGAACCTTATTTGGTGTGGTTAGAGAAGGTGAGGAATAAAATATCAGAGTCCAGTATAAAGTCTATTAATAAACACCTGAGTCACAAGTAGGTACGATGACGTTTCTTACATAACTTATATGTACACAAGTTATAGGCACGGCGCGGGGAAGACGACTGGCCGCTATGCTCTATGCATGTCCGGCCTCGCATTTAGCAACGTTAGCATCGTTGCTACCTGTAGTTCCTACATACCTCCCCCCCCTTACAAAAAAATGACAAAAAAAAAATAATACTTAATACAAAAAAACTTACTTAAGGGTATAAACTTAAGGGTAGTCATCCTGACAAACTACTCTGCTATTACAATAATTGAACGCCCCATTAGGGTCCACAGTATTTGTCAGGATGACGCCAATACAAATCACATGCCTCCTTTTGCTGCCCTTCGTCTTGCCTACGTGTGAATACATACATTGTTTCTGAATACCATAGTTGTATTACGATATCCCTTGTTTCAATACTTATTTCTTGTCTCTAATTACCTATTTCTCTGAAATCACTGTGTCCTATTTTGCATTTACACGTTGTTACACTATGTGATTACGCATATGAAGCTTGCGGTATGGTAGACTGCTGGTTCGCTGCGACTGCCGGTCCCGCTGGCCATAACGATGTCAATTCCTTCCTGATCCATTTCTTAGTGCTGGAACAGCATTGTCTTCCGCCTAGACACATACACAATAGCATGAGGGCGATGCCGATCACTGTAACCATTATGGCGAAATTTTCCAGTTTGCTTTCTATGTCGCCAACTTGCTTCGCCTTATTAACACCTTGCTGAGCAATAATAACTTCTTCATTTTTGGTGTTATAATTTCCCATTTTATTTGGTTATTTAAACAATCAATGTACCACCTTGTTTATTCTTTCGACAATTAATAAAATCCACATATCCATAAACATTTATCTATGGTAGCAAAAATCGCACCGGTTGCTTTACACGCCGGCCACTGCGTGTGGCACCTATAAGCGGAAGCGATTTTTCCTCGACTGTTTCTTTAACCTGCTCTTCCGTCTCTGTCTGTGTGCAAACAATCTGTGACACTATCCTGATCGCTGTCTTGCAACATGTACGCTGGTTTTAGTCGGTCTATAGATAAATCGCTTTCCCTATTAGCTAACTTAATCTTAAACACCTTTTCATTTCTACTTAAAACTCTATATGGGCCATCATAGGTAGGACAAAGTGATTTTTTTATCATCTCATTCCTTACAAAAACATGTGTACATGACTTTAAATCTTTACTTACAAAAACCTTACGTGAATCGCTAATCTCTCGTGACGGGGTTCGCAACTTGCTTATTGCTTGACGAAGCTGTCCTACATACATGCTCGGGTCGCTAGCCTGTTTGTTTTGCACGTGGAAAAAATCTCCTGGCAACTTAATCGTTTCGCCATATACCATTTCCGCCGTACTGAAACCTGAGTCGCTTCTGCACGCTGCGCGAAGCCCTAACATTACCGTTTGCAGTTCGTCCACCCAATCCGTACTACCTGTCAAACGTGCGGTTAATGCGCTTTTCAGCGAGCGGTGCCATCTTTCTACTAGCCCGTTGCTCTGATGGTGATAAGGGGTTGTCCTAACTCTTTGTATTCCTAAAAATCTCATAAGACTCCTGAAAAAGTCGCTTTCAAATTGCCTACCCTGGTCGGTCGTTATCTTTCTTGGACAACCAAACCTGCATATCCAATGCTCGTAAATAACTCTGGAAACCGTATCAGCTGTAATGTCTGAAACTGGTATTCCTTCAGGCCAACACGTAAAACGATCTATTATAGTTATACAATACCGATGTCCGTGTTGTGACGTTGGCAACGGACCTACAATATCTGTATGTATATGTTCGAACCTGCTACATGGTGGAAAACTACGAGTAGTTAAGTTTGAAAACGTGTGCCGACTAACTTTTGCTTTCTGGCACCGAATACATGATCTTGTCCATTCGTTAATATCCTTATTCATTCCTGGCCAAAAGTACTTCTTAGCAATCATCTTGCGCGTAGTACGAACCGCAGGATGACTGATATTATGAATATTTTCATACGCTATTTCCCTAAACTTGTCTGTAAGATAAGGCCTAGCACTGCCTGTCGAAACTTCGCAATATATTTGCTTATTTCCGTCCGGCCTGACTACGTGCCTGAATGCCAATCTACTGCTGACGTTATTTCCTGCCGTAACCTGATCGCGCACCTGCGCTTGAGCTAATTCGTTGTAATCGAGCTCTGTCGGACAAACAATAGACTCAACACGTGATAACGCGTCCGCAACTGTATTTTCTGGCCCCTTTACATATTGTATGTCGCTTGTGAGTTCGCTAATATACAATAATTGTCTAGCCCTTCTTGGTATTTCCTTATCGTTACCTACCTTACTGAACGCGTAAATTAATGGTTTATGATCCGTAAAAATAGTTATTTGTCGTCCCTCTATTAAATTCCTAAAATGAACTATGGCCATGTACACCGCGGTTAACTCTTTGTCGTACGTGCTATACTTTTTTTGTGCTTCCGGCAGTTGTTTTGAAAAATATCCGACTGGTCTCCACGCTCCGCTTACCTTTTGCTGTAATACTGCTCCTACACATGAATCTGACGCATCAGCCATTATTGATAAAGGCGTGTTTACACTGGGATGAAACAATGTAGTAGCTTCTTGCAAGCTGATTTTGCATTGCTCGAAAGCCTCAATACTTTTGTTAACCCACGGTATATTAGACTTGTCTCTTTTCTTTGCGTTGTGTAAAAACTTATTGAGCTCTGCTTGATATACCACCGCATGTGGTAAATGTGACCTATAGAAATTAACCATACCCAAAAAACGACGTAGCTGCTCTACTGTATCCGGTCTTGCATAGTCTGTAATTGCCCTTACTTTGTCCGATAATGGTTTGATTCCGTCCTGTGTTACTTCAAATCCTAGAAACTCTACTTTCGTTTGACCTAATTCCGTTTTGCTTAGATTAATGGTTATACCTACCTCACTGAAACGTTGAAACAGTTTACGCAGATGCTCCTTGTGTATGCCTTCGTTGTCAGAAGCCAAAATGACGTCGTCTATGTAACAAAAAAGTGCTGACTTACCATTTTCGTTCTCCATGCATTCTATACCTCTGAGTACATGTTGGTCCATGAATCTCTGAAAAGTTTGCGCTGCATTCCTGAGTCCAAACGTCATGCGTGGGAACTCCCACAGACCAAAAGGTGTTGCTATGGCGGATTTTTCAATATCATCTGCTGATATGGCTATGTTATGGTAGGCTCTATTTATATCTAGTCGCGAATACCAAGTCATACCCGATAATATGTATGTGAAATCACTTACCCTAGGGATAGGATAACGATCAGGTTTTGTTATTGCGTTCAACGCCCTATAATCACCGCACGGGCGCAATTGCCCGTCCTTTTTAGGGACCACGTGCAATGGACTAGACCACTCCCCTTGTGATGGCCTACATATTCCTAACTCATGCATTAAATGAAATTCGTCCTTTACCTTATTATAACGGTCTGGTGGTAACGGCCTTGGACGCGCGTGTACCGGGGGACCGTTTGTTACTATATGATGCACTACTGCATGCGCTGGCGGTTCTTTAAACGACACCGGTTTTGTGATATCTGCGAATTCCTCTAACAATTCACGATAGGTATTATCGTCTTGGATACTTCTTACGGACGCTTCGTCATGCTGTATGACACTGTAGTTACACTGTCTACTAGTTTCTTATTATGTAAATCTACAACTAGCTTGTGCGACTCAATAAAGTCTGCACCTAAAATTGCTTGCCTGACGTCACTAACAATAAATGTCCACTTAAAATCTCTGTGCAATCCTAAATTGAGTACTAGGGATTTTACACCGTATGTCTTTATCTCCGTGTTGTTTGCCGCGTACAGCTTATAACCGCTTTCAGAACGCGCACAATTTTTTACACTACTCACTGGTATAACTGACACATTAGCACCTGTATCTACGAGGAAGCTGATCCTTGACTTCCGGTCTATTACGCACAAACGGTGGTTTCCTATTGGTGTGGTGCAGTCTTCAACCGACTCAGACTGCACCGCACTCAGTTTTCCGACGTTTTGTTCTCCTTCCAATTGCACGGCTTCGTACATCTTCGCGCCTCCTTGCCATACGCCTAATGGTAGCTGCACAGCCAATCTGGACTCTCTGGCGTGCGACGTGGACCTCTTGACCTTGACTGTGATCTGCGCCAGTTCCCACGGTTTTCGCGTCCCCTACTGCGTCCACGGATCTCATTAACTTCCCTCCGTAGTTCTTTCAACTCAGTAGTTAACTCGTTCATTACGGTCGCCATGTCCCCCTTTGAAGATGACTCTGCCGAAGATATGGCGGCTACTTCTCCACTGTTTAAATTTTCCATGACCTTATCTGCCATTTCCGCGAGTTTTTCCAATTTTTGGTCCTGACACACTGACAGAACAGCTTTTAAGGATCCTGGGAGACGTGAAATCCACAGCTGTTGTAAGGTCGCCGGTGCTATCTCGGTGTTTTGTGCCAACTCCGACATGCGCCGTAGTAGATGCGACGGTCGTTGGGATCCTAAATCCATTTCGCTTACTAATTTTTGAAATTGCCTTTCGGCGCTTTCTTCGTAGACTGTCAGTAGCCTGTCTTTTAATGTGCCATATTTATTCTCGATAGGGGGCTTAAAAATCAGATCGCTACCCTGTTGTAAAGCTTCTCTGGTCAGCCTTGATATCACCAAATGAAATTTCGATGCATCCCCTTGCTTCTGTGGTTCCATAGCGGACTCGAACTGCGCGAACCACAACCGCGGCATATCGGTCCAAAACATTGGAATCCTGTCCGTTACGCTGATGCTAGCCAGTTGAGGTACCGGTGGCGCTGGTGGCTGATTCATCTCGAACCCTTTAAAATTCCCGCCGATAGGTTCCGAGTCGACGGGGAGTCGCCTTCTGCCCGTTCACACAATATCACTTTTAACACAAATACTGTCCGTAATAAAATCTCTATAACCACCTCTCTAAGATCACGTCGGGGCCACCAATGTTGGAACCTTATTTAGTGTGGTTAGAGAAGGTGAGGAATAAAATATCAGAGTCCAGTATAAAGTCTATTAATAAACACCTGAGTCACAAGTAGGTACGATGACGTTTCTTACATAACTTATATGTACACAAGTTATAGGCACGGCGCGGGGAAGACGACTGGCCGCTATGCTCTATGCATGTCGGGCCTCGCATTTAGCAACGTTAGCATCGTTGCTACCTGTAGTTCCTACAAAGGTTTTATGCAAAATATCTCAAGCTGTTTTAAAATTATGATAATTATGTAAAATAAAAAATAATTTAGATAAAAAATCTTTTTCGTTTCTATAGCTTCTGTTGGACCTACACTACACATGCCCCTCTTCAAATATTTCGTGTAGGAATAGATACACCTTATATACAGGGCTACAGGTTAAGTTGATCTAGATACTTAAAAGAGATTCACAGACATTAATTTAAATATTTCAGAAAGATAAAAATATTTTTGACGAATTTATTTCATTGTATAACTATCAATCGTCTACTACGACCCAGTTGGTTCAGTTAACTGCAATTTTAGTGTTGAGAATAATAAAGCAACTTACCTACTACACAAACATCGCAAACATAAATGAATAAAAAGGAAAACACCAAAATAAAATGGGCCAATAGACAAAAATCGGCAATAAAAAAATTAAAAAAAAGTCCAATTTCCTGAAAACGGTTAAGTTTGGGGTACGGCGTTCCGTAGTCAAATCAGTCAGGAATGGTGGAAACTACAACCTTTTTAAGGATCTAGGTCGACTTAACCTGAAGCCCTGTATATTGGAAACATGTATTTTGTAAAAAAATATTATAGCCAGTTCATTAAAATTGGTGACAAGTTAAATAACACGACATAAAGACTACGGTTGCCACCAATAAAATTAAAATTATTTAAGAGAAATGTCTACTGCGTGTCTATTGTATTATATAACCATTTACCAAATTCCCTACAAGATTTACCATTGGCATTGTTCAAAAAATATTTTTTTAAATTTTATTATTTAAAAATTATTATAATATTAAGGAATATTTAGAGGATAAGTCGACAAAACCTATACAGACATAATGTAAATGTGTAATAATCATAAAATAATAATAATTAAGTTAATGATATAATATAATTCAATGACTTTGTCACTGACATGAAACTGATGTACTTGCTCGAAGCGGGCCATAATCAAAGTGAAGTTGCTCGACGACAAAATTTGAGCCGCTACTCTGTTCGTCGTGTGTACCAGAGGTTTCAAGAGACCGATGCTATATTCGATCAGGAACTGGCCGGCGACGCAGAACATCAGAGCGTGATGTCCGCTTTCTTGTGTCGAGGTCTTTAAGAAATCGGCAACTGAATGCGGTTCAACTGAGACTAGAGCTTCGAGAAGTTCGCAATGTCAGTATAAGTCGGTGGACAGTCAGAAGAAGACTTGATGAAGCAGGATTGACTTCACATCGCACAGCAAATGGTCCCAAATTGACCACAGCTCACCGACAAGCCCGACTACAATTTGCCAGGGAACATTTAAATTGGACGTTTGACCAATGGCGGTCTGTTATGTTATCTGATGAGTGCAGAATGACATTACATGGTCATGATGATGACGCTCTAGGGTCTACAGAAGGTCATCAGAGCGATTTTCACAATGCTGCATAAGCGAACGTGTGGCTTTGGCGGTGGATCGTGTATGTTTTGAGGTGGCATAATGTTGGACACTAAAACTGACATTGTATTCATCACTGGGGCGAATACCGGCCCGAGATCAAGAGGTTTGACGGCTGCAAAATACGTCGAAGAAGTGCTCGAAGGACATGTGAGGCCGCTTGCGTGGCTCATGGGAGAAGATTTTCTCCTAATGCACGACAACGCCAGACCGCATGTCGCTAGAACAGTTTGTGACTACATGGGAGACGTTGGAATCACCGCGATGGAGTGGCCAGCTCGAAGTCCTGATCTCAATCCGATTGAGCATGTCTGGGATGAGCTAAAAAGAAGAGTTCGAGCAAGAAGCCCTGCTCCTACGCGCCTCCGAGAGCTGCAACTTGCCATTGAAGAGGAGTGAAACGCCTTACCACAAGATTTCATGGTAAAATTATTACGGTCCACGAAAAACCGATTAAGAGCTGTATTTAAGGCTCGGGGAGGGAATACACCTTATTAATAAACAATTTGATCAAGAATGTTGAGTTTGTTTTTCATTATTTCTTAAGCGAAATTGGTTAATTTTACCCGTTTGTTGGGTTTTGTGCCGTAAAACCTCTAATGGGTATTTTTTGACACTGTATTTGATATGATTAGAAAGGTAATGAGGTAGACTTTCAATTAGTGTGTGTGTTTTTAAAATGTTTATTCGGATTCATGAAAAAAAAACTGCCTTAACAAAGATAAAACAAGGTGTGCGATTTTATTGCTCTCAAGTGTATTTGATTTGACTTGAATAGTTTCAGGCACTTCGTGATGCGTAGAAAACTTTAGTAAAGCTTGTACGACACTAATACACTCGCGTGCAGCCTAATCGACTCAACCCCCATGCGCGCATACGTGGCCTGTTTTCTCAAATATCAATAACTGATATAATAAAAAAATGTATATCATTTTAGACCTTAATCATGAAAATTTATTCAGTCGTTTTTTTTAAATATTGGGGTCTGAATAAAAGTATAGGAGATATGTTAAATGCAAGAAATGAATTGAAGACAGCTAATCCTTTAGGTAAAACCAAAAATTGTAACAAATACCAAAAAAAATAAACCATATGAAGTGTTCCCCCCCCCCCCCCTAGCCCTAATCAGAGTTTGTAAGCGATTCCTCATTGATCTGATCAATATTTTAATGTCATCTTGAGGAAACGCTACACAATTTTAATGTCATCTTGAGGAAACGCTACACACTCTTCTAACAGCGCCTCCTTGAGCTCCTCGATGTCCGATGGAGCTGGATGCCTGGCCCGATCTTTGCGTTTGAGCTGTTCCCATACATGCTCAATCGGATTCATGTCGGGACTGAGTGCTGGCCAGTCAGGAGTCCGTATCCCAACTTCGTCGAGGAACTGCCTAGTGACTCGTGCAGTGTGACACCGGGCATTATCGTGCAATAACACGAAGTTATCCCCGACAAAGCCTGCATACGTAACAACATGGTCCGGGAGAATGTCGGTAATATACGAGGGCTGCACTAAAAGTATCGGGATTGGAATATTTCCACTGTTCCTGTCATATTAAAATCTTTTTAATTGAAAACACCTTGGTTTTAAAAATCGAATATCATTTATTTATTTAAAAAAAGATTCTCGGTCTTGTCACAAGGTTTTGTCAAACTTGTTTAGTCGTTGAGAAAATGGAATTGACTCGAGAAAATTCAAGAGCGATGATTTATTATGACTTTCGAAGTGGTTTAACACAAAAGCAGTGTGTTGACCGGATGATTTATGCAATTAGTGATGAAGCCCCATCCAAAACCACAATTTATCGCTGGTTTGCTGAATTTCAACGTGGACGTGTCAAGCTCAGTGATGATCCCCGTCAAGGTCGTCCAAAAACTGCAGTCACCCAAGAAAACGTTGATGCTGTGCGTAAGCTGATTGAGGAAGATCGACATGTGACATACCGCGAAATTCAGGCAACTTTAGACATTGGCATGAGTGAAATACAAATAATCTTGCATGAACAATTAGGTGTAAAAAAGTTGTTTTCCCGATGGATACCGCATTCGCTCTGTGAAGAGCAAAAAGCGGCTCGCGTTACTTGATGCATCACAACTCTCGAAAGATTCCACGCAGGATCCTCAAATGCTGTATACAACATCGTATCAGGTGACGAATCCTGGATATACGCGTACGAACCCGAAACAAAAAACCAGTCACGAGTTTGGGTGTTCGAAAATGAGTTAAAGCCAACAAAAATTGTTCGTTCACGGAGTTTTGCAAAAAAAATGGTGGCCAGGTTTGTCTCCAAAACCGGCCATGTAACGACTATTCCTCTTGAGGGACAAAAACGGTTAATGCAGAATGGTATGCTAGCATTTGTTTGCCACAGGTCGCTTCTGAACTCCGTAAAGAGAACTGCAACCGCCGCATCATCCTCCATCACGACAATGCGAGTTCTCACACCGCAAACAGAACAAAAGAGTTTTTAGAGCAAGAAAACATAGAATTATTAGACCATCCGCCGTACAGCCTCGACCTAAGCCCTAATGATTTCTATACTTTCCCTAAAATAAAGAATAAATTGCGTGGACAGAGATTTTCATCACCTGAAGAAGCTGTGGACGCCTACAAAACGGCCATTTTGGAGACCCCAACTTCCGAATGGAATGGTTGCTTCAATGATTGGTTCCATCGTATGGAAAAATGTGTCAAATTTCGCGGAGAATACTTCGAAAAGCAATAAATACATTTTTAAATAGTAATGTTGTGTCACTTCCTTGGTTCCCGAAATTTTCAGTGCCGCCCTCGTACTGTTAGGATTTTAGTAACTCGATATCACAATTTTACCTGGTGTATGTACTAAATGCGTTTCACATTTAAGATAAACCCATTTATTTTGTTAACTACCGCCTTCTTGTCCAAATCATGTAAAGGTCGGCTGGCGACGCGTAACTGTGCGTTGGGTTATTTAGGCGATGAAGCGGCCGTGGCGCAGTTTTTTTTTTCCATTTGTGTCGCATCAGGGTTGGCGGAGATGCGAAACATCGGGTCTTCTTCACGATCCGACACATTTTAGTGTGGGGGACTCGAACGAAAAGATAATTCGAATTAAAAATAACTTTAACCCAGGAGCACTCGAGCCTTTAAAACTTACACGAGCACTCGCGTATAGAGCATTTTGCTCACGTTTTACAAATAACCAAAAAGTACATAAATTATGTTAAATTTATTGATATTACTACTAATATATAATAAAACAATCGTGTTAAATCAAATCATATATTTATTTTTTATATATAACATTTGTTATACTATAATATTTTGATAACAAATTCAGGAACTAAATTGGCATTTCTAAAGTGCAATTTTGGTATAAACTAAAAAAAAAATAACTTAAGTCAAAAAAATTAACGAGTGAATATTAAAACATTAATCTTCATCAAATGCACGAGGTTTACATATGTCACACAAAGTAAAAGCATGTTCTCTGCATAAAAAAACAATTACACGTAAAACATGTCTTTTTTATCTTGCGATATTTACGCCTTGGACAGATTGCGCAGATTCCATCAGGTTTCACAGCCTCTGAAAAGGCGGGATTATTTGTAAATCGTTTGATAATTTGTTGAAGAGGATAGGAAAGGTTCTGCATGGTAGATCTTCGTTGCAAGTGTGATTGCGTTAAATCCAAGGCTAATTGTTTTAGGTACTGTATCCGAGAAATAATTGTAATTGTATTTTCTTTATAAATTATTTGGCTGTTAATCCCGGCAATATTGAGGATAGAAAACAGTCTAAACTCTCTTTGGCTTCTTTGGCAACTGGCTTAACTCTTGGTCTCTCAGTAACAATAAATTATGTGATCTAGTCCTCACATTAGTACGATACGGCTGGTAGAACCATTTAGTTTGCTGATCTCTCGCCATAAAATAAAGTCTATTTCCAGGTTGAATAGGGGAGCTCTCACCTTCATCATCTTCCGTTGATGACTGCTCAGTATCAGTGTGATGATCGCTGTGCTCACTCTGTCCATCACTTTCAACAATATCAGCTCTTAAAACCTCTTCTTGGATGTCTTCGGAATCATCTTCTTGTAGCCACGACAAAAATGTTGTAAAAATATAGTTATAATTATACGTATGTACACTGCATAAAAAACTCATTGTTGACCAGTATTTAACAATAAAATATTTATATTAGGTACACTACTATTTGAAAATAAAAGACCAACTAAAAAATTATACTTACGTCGTAACCCGCGCGATGAGCAAAATGCCGCGCGACGTGCCCCGGCTAAACAAACCACCTCCACTGAGCAATTGATGCACACTAAGACGAAAAACCCGTTATGCGCGGGACGGGGGAAATATAAAACTCAGCTATCGGGCAAACGACGACCGACCCTCCCGACCCTTGCTCGAGCCAGCCCGCTTCGCTGAGCCTGTAGCTTTATGTTCGTCCCAAAATAACACCAATCCTGATCCAGCTAGTCATTTGCTACCCTCTTCCAGCGACGCCCTAAGTCGAGGTTCGTACCCCACAGGGCGTGCCCTTAGCGTGTAGTCGCTTAGTTTTTAGTTAGCATTTAAGTTTAAGTCCTGGCTGGAGGCCTTAATTTATTAGGGCAACCACAGGCAAGTCCGCTTAAGCAGACGACAACCCAATAGGTTGACCTGCGAGATGCCAAACAAACAAACAAAACGACTACCGAACGACGAATTAGAAATTCACCGTGAGGGAAATGCTCATAGCGCGGGTGCTCGCGGGTTAATACACTGGCTAACGAAATAAACACGTGCAACGGAAACAGACACGTGCGTTGGTACTGAGCGTTTGCCAAGACTGTCCAAACTCGACCGAATTCTGTTGACTGTCGCAACACTCGGTCTCTCGGCCAGTCCTCACTGCATCCCCTCAACGGACGATCGTGTGGAAGCGATAGGGCTCGCTTGTGTTCCCGATCACATGATCATTCGTTTATGAATCAAATTGTTAGATGGCGCTGTCCGCGACATATTTATACTAATACTGACCCAATAGTGTTGCGAAAACCCATTAGTGTTGTTGCCACTGCTTGCGTAATAATACTATAAGATACTTATTCATTTCAATACTAAGCAGATCAAAATTTACAACTTCAAAAAGCTTTGTAGGTGGAGGCAAAGAGTGTATAATGTGAGACGGGACTCCCATAGAAAAAGATGAAAAACCTCGCTTGTATGAAACGTACTAAAACTGAATACCAACATATCGGAAATACCACAGACTGCAGATATGACGTAAAGCTGCCAACATAATCACAAGATAGAGATGTACTACTACTCACTCATTTGTTATCGATAAGTTGCTATAAAAATTGTCAACTTCATTCTTAATTCAATAGATTTAAAGTAAGGGTCACTTATGCCAACGTTAACTTTCGATTTAAACTAAGGTAAAGTGGTAATTTTCAAGAAAATTTTTAAGATAAAAATAACCAGTAAACTACGACTGCGATTTCACGTTGGCGCAAGCGTGGCTCTAGATTATACTAGATGAGATTTGCTGCATGATAATAAAATAAAACAAAACTTCGGACCTAAATTAACAACTTTCGTAAAAGTTACAATTTATTAAAAAAAAAGAAACTGAACTTTATTTAGCTAAACAGAATATGCAGAAAGTTCTTCGCAAAATGCGAATGATTTTTTGATAATTCCGTATTCATTTCCTGACAACAGATGATCTGTCATTATATTTTTGTGTTTTTGACATATCGACTTTTCCTATGATTGCTAATTAACTAACATCTTTGATGTGGGTAAAATGCTTTACTTCCCGTTCAAAGGTCGTTGTTGCAATGCCTAAAACTAGAGACCTACTTTGGCAAAGTTTCACAGTAGGATAGGCAAGAGAAGTTTTATCAGGCCACAATTCTCTTAGCGCAATATAATAATAACACGAATTTGTCTTAGGATTTAAAACTTTCATGCAACTGATGCACTGTATACAATTTATGTTTTTTAAAATCACTGAAGGCAAATATCCGCTTACATACACCGTTGGCTGTTTGTCGAAGGATTTGAAAACTTTCTCCAAGTCTTCGTCGAAATTTTGTACTTCAGGAATATGTATAACAGAATGATCGGCATTGTCCAAATTTGAGTATTCCGTATTAACGGCTTCTATACATTTTCTTTTCTATTCAAGCTACATGGAAAATACGATATCTTGAAAATCGAATAAAATTTCGTTGTCGTCCGCTTCGCAATTCGATCCTCTACTTCTAGGCGTACTGAGGCGAGTTAGTATTGAAGATTTTAATGCGGATATGAAGTGATGCCAAGTAGGGTTTCTATTTGTCCATATATCTTCAAGTGATGAAATCGTTATTATGTATCGTTTTAAACATCTGACATTTTTAAGATTAAATCCACTGTCTGATTTTAAAAACTGGAGAGTCTTCAACTTTTTTTTTGTATTCTGGACAAATTTAAAGTTAAAACTATTTTTGGACACATTTTGTCGAATATTCGTTTTTATATCTTTCTTAGAAGCTGGTCCGTTCGTGGAATCAAATAAGCGGTCCAGCAGTCCCACCACTTCAGCTGTTTGTAAAATTTCTTTACTTTGCTGTGCACTTTGAAGACATTCGACTGTGACCTTAGTACTGCGGCCACCGTGTTGCTTAGTATTTGAGCAGCCAATTTTACCCTCATTTTATTTCGGTATTTCGGGTTAACATATAATTAGTTTATTTTTTTAAATGAAGTGTCGTTCGATTCTAAATCGATCAAATGTTGCCATTTTGCAGTTTTTCCGTCCATAACTTATTCGCCGGCTTGAAGGAAACTGTTCGGAATTGATTAAAAAGGCGTGGAACATCGAATATTATAAAAACTTTTTCACTGTCCATTAATAACTAGTTTGTATCAACAGGAATCGCAGTAAACTTTTTGAGCAGATTTAATGCACCCACATTAGTAGGTCCCTGATCATAAACTGTAGCTATAACTTTGTAACCAGCCGCTATTACAGCTCTAATAACCGTTTTACAAATAACGACAAATTTGTCTGTTCCGATTGTACCCTTGACGAAATAATATGCAACGGGTTGCTTCATTTTTTTATGTAAGCCCTGAAGCATAAATACAAGGGCATGATCTGCAATTTTCTCAGACCGTCCACCTTCTTCGCCCAGGCCTTCAAAACCGTAAATTTTGTCTGCTGCAACATTAAATATAAGTCTGCTATTAAATGCCATTTCATCGAATAAAAGGACACAGATTTTATCTTCGTCTTTCATTTTCTCAGCTTTCGATTTCAAATGCGATACAATACAAGGATCAACACCATGTTATATTTTCATATTCCCTAAAATTGATTGCAACGTTCTTACACTTGGCATTGACAAGAGTTGGCAACGCTTTAATTTAGACCAACGACGAACTTTGGCTTTCCGTTTTTCTTTCTTTACAGTTGATAGTCGACTAGTGATGATTTTTTTAAATATTTTTCCCGGCAAACTTTTAATTAAAACATTACTTTTTCTTAATTTATTTAACAGTTATGTTTTCGAGGTGTAATAGGTTCTGTTTTTGAAGTCGTCGTTGGCTTTCTTTTCGGAGGTGTTTTTGCAGTCGAGGTTGAAGGTACTGGAATGTAAAAAAAAACATGTTAACTGAATTATTAAACGGTGTATTGAAACTAAAAATTTATCAATCAATTAATATTAATTCCAATTTTGAAAACTTACTTGGGCTTAGCCTCATCATTTAAAGCACATTTTCATTTGACAATCGTTTGCAAAAGACAAAAAAGTAAAATACAAGCGTCAAGCACAAGTATATTGAGAGGTTTTTTTAATTTATGTTTTTTGTAAATTTTAAACTTAAAATCAAGTAATTTATTTGCTGTATGAGCACAAAAATTTATTTGAACATAATAATATGCCTACCTATCTTCATTCAAAGGAAATTTTGCCATGAAGATTCGCATTTGACCATTTGACCGGCCGGATCTTGTACCACATATTTCACACGTTTTGTAATTCTTTTATATTCATACTACGTCACACGCATATACATAAACATAAAAATTACTTCAATTAACGATATATTCTCACTAAACACAGATAAATAAAAAACAGCGCTTTGTTGATAATGTTCTTGACAAATGACAACAAGCAAGACAGGATTATGGCGGCCGGCGGCGATGTCGGCTGGATCGCTTAGTGCGATAGAGTCGAATAGATGTTTAAGCGAGACAGCGATAGCCGCTTTAATGCTTAGCACGCGTTTCATACTATCCTTTTTTACTAGGCAGTTGCGTCAGACTGGGTGGAGGTACAATTTGTAATCTTGGTCTAACTGAATTGCGATCATATTTAGCCTGCCCGCATATTTGACATTCATTGATATACTTTGTTACAAGCTCTTTCATATATGGCCAATAGAACCTAAGGATAATGCAAGATATCACTCGTTGATGCCTCTATGATTGGTTTTTCCTTCATGATATTTCTTTGTAATTTCCTGTTGCTTGAAATAATACTTAACCTTTTCTACTTCGGTTTTGGTGAGTGCTAATTTCTAATAATTCAATTATAGTTATTATAGAATACATTTCCAATGTAGGATTAAATTAAATACCAGTTTACTTTTGGATTAACGTATTCTTTAATTGCGCTGATAACGTCTTGTTTTAAACAGGATTTTGAAATTTGTATGTGTATCAAATGGTTTAGAAACACTAGGCCCACTTTTTGTATCTCCTACAACATCAAGGTACTGTCAATAGGTGATGTACTGGCAATACTGGCAGCCGGTTGTCAATTTTTTTGTGTTAAAATCGTAAAATTAATGTTTTTCGCGTATAATGATCTATAAATATGCTTCATTTCCTTCTTCCTTTGTTTTTGTTCATTTTATTTTTGAACTTCAGGTAGGTCCGTCATCCTAGTACTTACTATCCACATCTCATCCCTCTCTCTTATTTCTTTTACACACTTAGCTTTTTCTTCTCTCATTATGTTAACCCGTAGAGCTGCATCCTTAGAGGAAAAACTGAGGGCTACGTTGATAGAATTGGAATCTAGCAAAAACCAGTGCAATCAGCTGCTACAGGAAAGGGATGACAGCGAGGTGGAAATACAGTTAATCAATAACGAGAACACTAAGCTTAAAAACCAGTTGGCTGAACTACATAAACATCATATGGACATACTTGACCAGCATCACCACCTCCGTCAACGTGTGTCAAATTTCCAGGAATGTAGAGACACCCACGAACTGGCTTTGAGACGCATATCTGAACTAGAACGAGAATTAATCAGGGCCCACAACACAATAACCCATTTTAAATCTCTCAAAGCCAGTGAAGAGTCTGCGAACACCTGCAGTCTCTATGATGAGTTGGTTGGTAACGAGTCCGGACCCACATGTGTTGAGCCAAGTGTTACAATTGACTTAACTGATGACACTATCGCTAAAACCAAATTGTTTACTAGTCATAACAAGATTAAAAATACATTAAAATTAATAGGCTGATCAGAAAATATCAGAAATCTTTGAAATTTCATAAAGTTAACAAAATAAACACAAAACTTAGGCATAAAAATCTAAATTTAATGCAAGAATTAAAGAAGTATAATTGTGAATTTGACTTATGTAATATTATTTATGACACGGATACTCAGCACCTTCAGGATGAGTTGGTTGTTAGGGAATATGCTCTAAAGGATATCTTTAGTAAATATGAGGCTTTTCAACAAGACCTGAGTAAATG
The DNA here is from genome assembly GCA_963555695.1 of Dasypolia templi. Classification (NCBI taxonomy): domain Eukaryota; kingdom Metazoa; phylum Arthropoda; class Insecta; order Lepidoptera; family Noctuidae; genus Dasypolia; species Dasypolia templi. The sequence goes on from OY743156.1 coordinate 15,311,877, forward strand.
CATGCAGGAGGCCAATGAGTTGGCAGACCTGGTCAAATCAAATGCGGAGAGGTATGAGTCTCTGACTAATGAGCCTCTCTTTTAGCTGTGCCTGCTCCCAGGCACCCCAGCCTCAACTTATTACACCCACACCCACAATGACTCAGCCAGTAAGTAGCTGTATTAATAATGACAAGAATAGTATGAATGATTTGATTGACAATATGTTATAAATAATTGTTTACCCGGTACCAGTATTAGCCATTTACTTAGTAATATTAAACTGCCAAAAAAACCCTAGTTCAACTGTTATATTATTACATGGGGATAGCTTACATGTAAGAAAAAAGGACATAATTGAATGTGTCCATTTGATGTTACATCTCAATGAAACTAATAATTCTGAATTTATTTTCTGTGCCTTGCCTTATTCTCAATATTTTTCTGATGAGCAAAATAGGCACATTTATAATTTAAATATCGTAAGAAGGGGCTAGCTGAGTTGGCCACACTGTTCCTGAGACCTGCGGCCAGCTTCACTACGCTTAAGACGTACTCGTCTGAAATAAGGGACTGACTGACGTCACTACGCTTTAGGGACTCGGTACGGATCGGACGTGCGTGAACTAATCGGACTGTAAAATATTTTAAGTGATAATAAATTGTTGTTATTTTGTTGTCTTTTGTTGGTTTCACTTTTGATTTGAATTTCCTTAAATCAGAAGTGGGATCACGAAAGAAACTCACGGCCTTAGCGCGAGCTTTTCTGACGGAAGTTTTTATTTTAAAAGAAAATTTCTATAATGCGTTGCCTGTGTGCCCCTCGTATATAAGTGAATGTGTGGAAAATTATGGCATTTATTGTAAATGGTGACGATTCTTGACGGTCTTAGTGTGTTAACATGGCGTAGTTAGGAATATTTCAAACATTACATTGTAGTTAAAACATTGCGTAATCCTTTGTTCTTTGTTGTCTATAAGTAAGCTTGCTTGTGCGACTCGATTACGTCCTGCCAAGAAAGCTGAGTTCGCAACGGAAACGGTCGCGATCTCGGGGAAGAACCCGAACGCGAAGAACTTCTCGACATAATCGGTCCAGCAGTCGGGACCGTGAATGTACGCGTCATCGGCTACACACGCCGCCTACGTCTCGTAGCGTTCGTAGAACTCGTAGCACAGATTCGCTACATGATATGTTAGGCGCTATTCTAACACGGTTTAACGCGTTTGAAGCTAACAAAATAACAACACTATCGGTTACGCCTCAACATAATATTAATCCGGATAAGGGCGGTGATAACGATCTTCAGTTAGAAAAGGAAGGTGAAACACTTCCGGGTACGCCAAAACCTACCTTGATACGTCATTTTCAGCATTGTCAATCTGATCGCGTGAAAATAACTGCGTCTACGGAAGTCAGACCATCGAAGGCCAGGCCCGTAAATGGACCACAATCGGAACAATTAATGACCAATGTGTTCGGTAATGCGCTGCGTTCTCTTAATAATGCGGTACGATCTAATCAACCGTACTATAATTCAAATTTTGACCCTGCTCTGCATGACATTGATGTTTGGTGTCAAGAGGTAGACCGTGCTAGAACAACAAATAATTGGAACGGTAATGAATGTCTCTCGGATCGGTAACTGTTTGAAAGGTGACGCTCGAACATAGCTCAACGAGTGGTTCACTAACGATCGTAGTTGGAGTAATCTAAAAAAAGAATTCAAGCTATTGTGTCCAAAAAAAGTTGACGCAGCAAATATTTTGTTTGGCGTAATGAAAACTAGCTCTGACCATTATCCAACTTACACTGATTACGCGCGTCGAACATTACTTCGTTTCCGTATCGTGGCAGGTTTTAGTGATGAATTGATGTCCGCAATGTTCGTGGTATTACGGACCCCCAAATTCGAGCTGCCGCAACCAATGCGAATTTGATGCCAAATGAGATTAGTTCAATTTTATGTCAAGCTTGGCACTAACACCTCTAAAAGTGATTCAACTTTGCATGCGATTCATAACCGGCGTGATAATTTTAAAATTAAGCGCTCTGATCACAATAGAAAACGATTATTTGAGGATAAAAAATGTTTTGCTTGCGGACAACAGGGACACGTACTCGCTATTTGTCACAAGAGACTAAAGGTTAGCCTCAATGCTAATAGTTCCCCTACTAATGCACAGACATCCAATACTCTAGCTACGTCGACTCAGGTTAAAACATAATCGTGTTCCTTTTGCAAAAAGCCAGGTCATAAGGTTGAAACCTGTTTTGCTAAAATAAGATCAGAATCTCGAAATAAAAATAACGTAACTTTTTGTCGGGAAATGAAGAGTACTCTTAAAAGTGACATCGTAGTTGCGGTTGTATAGGGTGTACCTGTAGACGTTTTGATTGATAGTGGATCGAGCATATCTCTCATTTCGTCTTCGTTGATGAAACACTTTTATAACTCTCGGAAACCAGCATTTCGTATCTTGAAGGGTATTGGAAGCCAAGAAATAGAATCTACTTGCTATGTAACCTTGCCTATTGAATTTGATGATTTCACTTTAGAAGTAGATTTGTTTGTGGTATCAGCGGAATATATGAATACCCCAGTCATAATAGGGACAGACGTACTGAACCGCGAGGACATTACCTACGTTCGAACTCGAGACCGACAGTATATTACTCGTAATATTGAAAAATCCGCTAGAGTTTCGAAAGTAAAGTTCGATGGATACACCTCGATAAATACAAGTCTTATCGGTGATGACTTGAACAAATTGCTGGCTACGAGTATCATTGATGAGTTCTCTAAACACTTTATAACAGGAACAGCCAGCTCGACTGTTAAAACAGGAAGTATGTCCATCAAACTTAAAAGCGATACACCTTTTAACTACAGGCCTTACCGACTCTCGCAAGCCGAAACGTTGCGCGTTCGCGAGATTGTAAAATATTTATCAGATAAAGGCATCATACAAGAGTCGAAAGCTAAATGAGCGTATCATCTCAAACACTCTTCGTGGGTTCATTGATTCTGGTGATATTGATGACGTATTAATTTTGAGCAATTTGATTGATGAAGGCTTTAAATTTTTGCGTACTCAAAACATTGATCGAAGCAGGTTTTTCGATAAATTTGAACAAATGCTCATTCCTATCTACGAAAGTCGAATATTTGGGTCGCTCAATCAGTCAGGGTCTAGTATAACCAAGACCCCTTAAAGTAAAAGCTCTAGTTGGGGCCCCTGTACTAAATAATGTAAAGCAGGTGCGTCAGCTTTTGGCCGTGTATTTTCGAAAATATATAGCTTGTTTTGCACATCTTACAAGGAAATGTGTATTGTTTGAATAGGGTGCTAAACAGGAAGCTGCTAGGAAAGACATTATTGAGCACCTGACAAGTGAACCAGTCCTTGCTATCTATGACCCTACGTTGCCCATTGAGTTCCATACAGATCTCTACTCGATCGGTCGGATCGGCAATATTACTCCAAGTACATAAAACGGGTCATAAGCGTGTCAAACTATCACTCATACGAGTTGGAGACCTTGGCGGTGGTCAAAGCTCTCCAAAATTTCAGACATTATCTAGTCGGTGTGCCTTTCACGGTTGTCACTGACTGTAATGCCTTAAAGTTAACTAAGAAAAAGAAAGATTTGATGCCGAGAGTGGCCAGGTGGTGGATGTATTTGCAAGATTTTGACTTATCTCTTGAATACCGCAATGGTACTTCCATGCGGTATTTGTATTCGTCGATTATTTAAATCGGAATCCAGTAAATGTGGTTCAGATTGAGAAACCTCGGAGTTGGGCTCAAATAGCACAAGCAGCTGATGAGGAAACTTTGACCCTCATCGAGCAATTACACGGTGGCAAGTTAGATCCCAACCAACACATTAAAAATAATGATCTTTTTTGTTAAAGTTTTGTCTTTTATGTCCCATGATAAGGCAGGATACGAACGAGTTAAAGCGTCACTTTCTTAACGCTACTGAATTATTTGGTTCACCAAAGCTAATCGTCGCCGATCGAGGTCGGATGTTTCAAAACACCGAATTTCTGAGCTGGGCCAATGAGCTTGGTAGTAACGTACACTTAATTACGCCTGAGGTGCACCAGTCCAATGGACAGGTTGAGCGCTATTGTCGCACCCTGTTGAACATGATTCGCATTCATTCCAATTACGTGAATAATGGTCCAGCGTAATGTGTGTGTGTGTGTGTGTGTGTGTGCGTGAACACCACTGATTCGCCATCTTGTTCGTGATGTGGCTATGGATGATTCTAGTCCTAACCGAGAAGCACTGCGCTAAATGACAAAGCAAAGAGCTTCAGAGCGATTGAAGCTAAACCATGAGCGACAAGATGCTTTAATTAACAAGAACAGACGACCACCTCGTGTCTTTGAATTGAACTAACTGGTTTTTGTACTCAAAAAGGCACAACCTGCAGGGAAACTTGTCTCTGGTATGCGTGGCTCTTACCGTGTGATGAAAGCTTTACCTCAAAGGAGGTATGAGCTGCAACTCGTAGCTAACTGTTATGGAAAAACGACCCAGGCTGCCGCAGAGTTTATGGTGCCGTGGAAGGGAGAGTGGACTCCTGACGCATGCATTGTTTTTTTTTTTTTAAGTGAGCTTCATTTATTTTAATTTTTTTAATAACAGGTGTGAGCAGACCTCACAAGCGTTGTGTGTGCAGACCATACAAGATTTAAGTGACCAGACCTCATAAGACCTGTGTGAGCAGACCTCACAAGGCTTAATCGTGAGCAGCAGGCTTAGCATGGCGTTTTCTATAGCTACTCTACTGTAGAATAGATATCGCTTCTCTACGCTCCTCGAAATCTCTTCTTCGCGAGCACGAGGTCACACCTAGACTCAGGTTTCTTCAGACAGTGATTTTCCATAGCAACGGGTTAGTTGCTAGTGATGTGTAAAACTACCCAATTTTACCGTACAATTGCGTTTCGTTTTCAAGCAAATATATGAAGGAAAGTTTTTCGATCGATTCTTTCTTTATTAACTAAACGCAAATGTCTACTTGTTGTCATGAATATTTTTTCTATGTTGCGCGCATATTTTACGCACCGAGTTTAAAACGTATTTTTGTATAATTGCGTACCTATCCTGCGGGCCTATTACGAACTCTTATTTCCAGGCAGTTTACGGCGTAAACAGAACTGCCTTGCAATTTCGTATTATGAACTCGTCAAACAAGCCAGTCAGCGGTCACGTGACACCCTGGCCGACATCTGAACGAATATTGCCTGGCAATACCGTATTATCAACGTTGGTTTGACATTTCTTTCCGTATTAAAACTGTCAAAAAGGAACCTCACAATCCATTCAGTTTACGCTGCTTCATACTAGCTTTTATTGAATTGTTTTGGGTTTATTTGGACATTATTGGAGTGTTTTCTAGATAAAATAAGTAAATAATATCATGTGTGACGAATATGAACTCTTTGAGTTGCTGGAAAGTGATTCTTCTCGGAAAACCTGCGAATCAAGGAACAAAAGGAAACGAATTCGTGACCAACTTAATGCGTTCGACATGGATGATGTGCAATTCATAGAAAGATATCGACTTAGCAAAGACTTGGTACTGAATCTTTGTGAGGAGCTGAGGCCTCACATGTCAGGACCTACAAAATCCACAGATTTATCAGTGGAGACTAAGGTACATAATTGTTTTATAACCGTAACATATTGTAATTATATTTATTTATTTATATATACTATGTACACCGAAACATACATTCCAAAAAATAAACAGACTACAAAATATGCAATGGGCAGCCGATCGTTTTCTGTGATCTCTTCCAGGAACTTTGGAATGGACAGTGATTTGCCTGGACATAAAATGGGGTTGTTGTTGGTGCAAATATATATACTAAAATAGAAACACAGATAGGCACATAATCTAAATCTTAGATATATAGTTACATATTAGATACTAATAATTTTGAACTTTATTTTTCAAGTTTTAATGAAACATTATTCTCATTTTAGGTCTTGGTAGCATTATCATTTTATGCTACTGGCTCCTACCAACGCCCCACTGGTGATATAGGCTCTCATTCAATATCCCAGCCAACAGTTTCAACAGTAATTAAACAAATAACTGGGATATTGAATTTGCCGCAAATACAGGCAAAATATATTAAGTTTCCAAGCACATCTCAAGAACGCAGAGGAAATGTCGTAAGGTAAAAAAATATTTAATATGTATTCTCAGAGTTAAATGTTTTGTGAATGCCTTTGCCTAAATGACTAACTTTCTTTTTAGGTTCTTTAATAAGTTTGGTATGCCAGGAGTGTTGGTAGAAAACAATATCACTCATTAAATGTACAATTGGTAAGTCTTCCATCTAATGGGATACTTAAAAAACTTATGTATGACTTTAAAATAAAATATGAGCATCACGAATGAATCATTAAAATGAAAACTATTTATATTCAATACCTATACATTTAATCAACAAATCAGTATAAAAAAAAAAATTTTTATCTATCTTCTATCTTCTTTTACTTATATGGGAGAATAACCTGAAACAAATATTTTAGATTAGTAATGCAGACCTTGAAATTATCAGCGTGGATGCTAGCTATGGAGGGGCTACACATGATTCATTTATTTGGGGGAACCATCCATTGAAGCATCACATGGAGGAGCTTAGTCAAAATGAGTCCATATGGTTACTTGGTATGTAATAACAATAATTTTACTGTTTATACATGTCCTTAATTATTTGTTGTTAGTTCTTAATTAAAAGTCTTGAGTCTTAAAGTCCTATGTTAAAAATAAAAAGATAATTATTTAAACTAATTCTCACATAATTGTAAAATGCTATTTTGATTTCAGGTGACTCTGGTTCCCCTTTGAGGAAACACATGATGACTCCAATAACAAATACTGCTCCAGGTACCCAGGAAGCATACTACACTGGAGTACATGTGAGAACTCGAAATGTTGTAGAGAGAACAATTGGACTCCTTAAAGCTCGTTTCCGATGTTTACTGGTGCATCGAGTTCTCCATTATACACCGCAAGTGGCAGCAAAAATAGTAAATACATGCGTGGTGCTACACAACATGAGTGTCCCGACAAATCTCCCAGTACTGGAGCTCACTGAAGAAGAGGCTGCTCAAGAAGCTACAATGCAGCAAATGGATGGTACTCACCATGTCAACCAGCAATCATCTAGCAGCAACAGGGAGCTAAATGAAGGATTAGCTACCAGGCGCGCCCTCGTCTCTCGCCTCTGGGTTTCTCAGAGCCCTTCAAATTAAAATAATCATAAATATTATGTATAAGCTTATTTTATTTTTAGTTCACCGATAATTTGTTTTATATCCAACAACATTACATGTAATTTAAATGTAGCATTTTGATATCTCTTTATGCGTAATTTAAATGTAGAAATGCTTTTAAGTCTACTGTTTTATTAGGTATATTTCACACATTAACCTACATTGTTCCCTTAGTTTTCTCAACATTGTAGGAAAACCAGATTGTACTTTATACTATTTAAAAAGAGTACCCATTGAGTTTGTTACCAGCTTTCTAGGAACAACTTTTTGCAAAAACTTTAAATATTGAAAATTACATTATACAAACCTATCAATTTTCTCTGCAATTTTATTTAACGCATCTAGCATTTTAAGTAAAGTCTGGCTGTTCCTAGTTTCTAAGTCCAATCTGGACCTGCTGATTTGTATCAGTGTACGTCGGGCCGCCTCTTGACTGATGTGATCTTCTCTGCGGCGTCGTTGACGTAAAGGACGTGAAGTAGGAGCTTCACGAATGGTACCGGTTGAAAGCTGGGGCTGCGTTGGTGCCTCCTGTGGTGTTGGTAACTGCGGATCCTCATCCACAACTGGTGGTTGAAATGTTAAACGGTCTATTGGCTCAGCCTGTATGGGTATAATTTCCGCAGTGCTTGAGGTCTGTGACACCTGAGACAATTGAAAACATGGCACATAATAATATAACCTACCTACACTTTACGTAATTAATCTAGATAAGTTTATTTAAACTAAAAAAATACTCACAGCTAGGAATGGTATAGGAACTTGAGTATCAGGCATGCCAGTCCCATAACCACTTCCGAAAAGAGTTAAAAACTTTTTTTCTATGTCGCTAAGGGGCGGAACATCCGAAGGTCCTCCTCCAGTACGATTTAGGGATGCTCGTACTGCTGCCGCTCTTTTCTTTAATTTTGCCTTGTAATCGATCCAATACTGCAACAGCATTTGGTTTTAGTTATATATTTTGAGTATTAAATAACTTATTATTTAAATCAAAAATACTTACGTTCGACCACCCTTTGCAATCTTTTATGGCACCTTCTCCTTGGGAATTGAGGGACTCCGTGACAGATTCCCACATCCGCTTTGAGTACCCTCGTGCTTGGGCAGATTTATTGTACCCAATCGCCACTTCTTTGTGGGAATTTAAAAACTCCCACAATGTTTCTAGCTGAACGTAAGTTACGCGCCGACGAGGGCGAGAACTCTGATCCACTAAACTAAAATAATTACAATATTTATTGTATTAATATTAAATCATGTTGAAAACTGAGTACTAATTTAAACACTCAATAACACTTACGCCATATTTTTGTTTATACCGACTAATCTTACAAATTCAAGTATTAAATAAAAATACGATGGCTATTGTTCAAAATAAACAAAACGCTAATGAAGTTGTAGAATTTCCCGCTGAACTTCAAGTGGAAAACGTTCGGAAACGTAATCTTGCATTACATTAATTACAAACATAAAATATTATACTAAGAAATGGATTATAAAGCACAATATACCTACATTGCATTCATATTTTCACGTACTTATATACTAGAGTAACTAATTTAATTTAAATTTGTTGTTTTATCATAAAATATGTGATTGAAACAAAACCGTAACTCACCAATAAATATTTAATTCTGTTTCTGAACGTTACGTCAGAGAATTACAAGCCAGCTATAGACAAACTACCCAGCATGAAGTCGCTCAGAACTAGGAATGTCATAATACGAAATTTAACCAGCCCGTAAAATGAATTGCCTGGAACTTGCCTGGTTTTTTAAAAGTTCGTAAGAGGCCCGCAGTATCAGTGCCATATTTATACTATTTTGATGGCGTCACGCAAAAAGTAAGTATTTTAAAGTAAAGTACATTGTTAATTATTGTTGTAGGTATCCATTTACGTAAAATGATATCATTTGATTTTAGATATTTTTTGAATAGTTTAATCTCCATGAATGTAGTCAGTGTTCGATGAGAAGAGTTTTGCTCTTATTAAGTTGTTTTATACTCACTGTGGATGTATTTAATAGATATTGAATAATACCAATAATCAAAATTATTTACAGCATAAGATGCTCAAGCAAACAGATAGAAGTGTTGGTGGACTATATGTCTACCCATCAACACTTCGCTAACGGGGAGTTTACTGGGCCTTTAGGTCGAAGGGCTAATAATGATGAGTGGAATCGTCTCCAACAACTGCTGAGGGAGTATGGACCTGATAAAACTGTAGAACAGTGGAAGGTGGTATATACCTGCATTATTTTCTTGTAAAGTTGTGTACTGGCCACTATAAAAACCTATTGAATGAATTAACATTGACATTCACAACTCGTATTTTAGACTGCATTTCTTGTTTTAGACGTGGAGGGATTTAAAAAAGAAAGCCAGAGCTGATGGGGCACGTAAGAACCAGGCCACGCCACGCCACGCCACGCACAATGGTCCACATGAAGGACTAAGTGCGGAAACCAAACCCTCTAACATAGAACCAGGCCCATGCCCAAACAGGCAATGCTACTATCCCCACCATTTCAGAAACCAGCACTAAGATTTTGGGGATAATCGGAAAAGAGAGTGCCTATGGAATAGGGCTAGAAGAGACTGGACTAGGAGAGGTAAAAGCAGATTTCATAAAATCAAAATAAGTGTATTATTTGGTGAAGGTTGTGGTTACATTTCCCACTTTTAATTTTCAGATATCTATATCTACTTTATCTGACATATCAGCTTCTTCCACCCTAGTACCTATCTCCCCTGCAACATACAGTGGTGCCTTGGGAAACACCGCTACCACAGCATGCACAAACACAGCACCCTCCTCACCACCACCTGCTACCGCAGCTTGCTCTACTTCAGCACCAACTATCCCAGCATCTTTTACCCCAGCTTGTACTCTCCCGACATCCTTTATCCCACCACCCTCCACTCCACAACCCTCTATTCCTCCACCTTCCACCACCCAGAACTAACGAGTACGCTTTGCTAGGCCTCCTAGAATGCGTGCTCGCAATATAGCAAGTGAAATCCTCTCTTCTGATGAAGAGACAAGAGGAATTCTCAGAGTAAGCTTCATAATTAATTACCACTAATACCATTATTATTTTTTAGCTTATTTTAGGTATTTTACAGAATAGTAGGTAATAATGTTTCTATCAGGCTTGATAAAACCAACCAACATGTTAACATTACTAATATTTTTTAATAAACGAGCCATAATATACTTGTCATAATTTGTATTATGTTTAGATATCAAGTTTACGCAACATTTAATTTTTCAGAACATCAGTAATACACTGTGCCAGCAACGCACCTTAACGGAAATGCAAATAAGGAGACATCATTTGGACCGGTAAAACTTTAATTACATATCATACTAAAAAGGTTTTGTTGGTACTTCCCTCTGCCTTTCACCTTCTGACGCAGGTGGGGTGAGTTCCATAGGTACCCTAAAAATATGTACTTAAAACTTTTCACACTACAATTTAGACTACTAACCGAAAATGTCTCATTATGTTATATAATGTACAGCAAGCATAAACTACTGCAGATGCCTTCTCAGGTGCATGTGTAGGCTTCGGTCAATTCCCAAGCACCTGTACGTGCCTGTATACCGATCTTCGGGTGTATTTAGATCAGCATTCCTTATAGGGGTCATAAGCCACGGTTCCAAGGCATAACCTGAATCCCCTGCAATAAGTAAATAATAATATGCACATAATAAATTAATTGTTTATTTTGTTACAGATTGCGCAACTCACGTAAAGAAAAAAATAATTATATGCGTCATTATTAATCATTTTAATCTATTTAATAAAAAAATTTTTTCTATTGATTGTTTATTATTTACTAACCCAATAAATAGTAATCCCCAATTCTTGACTCATGAAGTCTACGAAGCTCTGCTTTAACTTTGTTTTGCTAATATCCTATATTCTGAATCGACGATCTGCAACAAAATACAGTTATAGTGTTAGGTAAAGCAAATTAAAGTTTATAATATTTAGTTTCCATAATAAGACTGATAATTCAGTAGTTTGTTTAAGATTATGTTACTGATTAAGTTTAAAATAATGATGGTAATTAAACCTACAATTGTTTACTGAACTCCTGAAATGTATTTAAGGATAACAAAAAATGAGCATATAATAATAAAATATACCAATGACTACCCAAATATATAGAACATTTTAGTTTCATGGTCGAGGTCTTACCAACTGAACATTTATTGATGTCACCCCGTGTCTGTTTCTATATTGGGTTTGTTGTGGCTTAGGTGGTGGAAAAAGTTGTACATGAGTACAATCTATTGTACCCAGTATATGTGGGAGCCTATATTTTTGCTGGAATCCAGCTGCTATAGCTTGCCTGCCCACCTCAGTGTTAGGGAATACAATCCACTTCGGTTTCAGTCTGAAAATGTTGTTTTTTTTTTTTTTTTTTTTTTTTTTTAATTTGAAAGTAAACAAGGAGACCAATATTTTACACAATCCTTTATTAAAAACACACCTTTGTTCAGTAATAAGTACTAACTACTAACCTTCTATTCACAGCCACAATGAATTGTTTGAAAAATTTGCTGACAGTTGTTTGGCCAATGGATATGTTCTGCTCCTGGCCAACACCCCTCTGATAATGGCCAGAAAGTAGGACTTTCAGGGAACAGAGAACCTGCAATTAGACATAACTTTGAAATGTTGATTCAGATCTCAACTGACATACTGCCTAGGCCCTATAAAATTATGCTATTCCTACTTACTTAAATAATCTCCGCAATGATATAGCTTTTTCTAGTTTTGTTTAAAGCCATAGAAAATATGAACCGTTTCATTCTTGGTTGATTATGAAAGTGTACTATTTAGCTGTGTTATTTTTAGTTTAGCAGGCAGTTTAAATAATCATTTAAACCACGGTAGTTTTACTTCAGAAGGTTTGTTGCTACATAGGTAGCTAACCACAAGACAAAATAGAACTTACTTTTACAACCACTGGCAAACCTTGTGAAGTTTTGGGCGACAAGTCTTGGCCGAGTTCCTGGCATAAATATTGCACCATCTCCTTGTTTATTTTATAATTTTGCAGGAACTCACTTTCCGGTAGATCGAAGGCCCCCGCGAGCTCTCTAATAGTATTCCTTTCCCGTCTTCGCTCAAGTTTGTCCAAATAAAAACTTAAATAAAATCGGCGATTTGATCCCAACATGTTTAAATCCGCCGATAAAAGCACCGAAAACTAGTGAAAATCAACTCTATAATCGTTGTCTAGGTCCTTTTTTATGTAGACTATTTCCGAAGAAAGTATTCTATCCCAAACTGTCAAAATCTGAGAAAAATTGTACGGCATGCTTGACGTTGTAGACAATTGTCTCGAGTAGCGAAGACATTTCTCTTCAAATTTGATTTTGTAATCGCCATGCTATAGACAGTAGAAAACTTTCAACTGTCTACACAGAAACGTCATTTTTGTCTACTCTTCCGTCGATAAAACGCTTCTCTGGGGCGCTCATGCTAAGCCTGCAGACCTCACAAAGCTTAATTAATTGTGAGCAGACCTCACAAGGCTTAATTTTGAGCAGATCTCACAATCCCTCTATGTAAGCAGCCTCCATGTGAGCAAACATTGTTATTTTCTATGGCCTCAAAGGTGCGATCATAGAGGATTGTCTTCTGTACAGATACTGATCAAGAAGGTTTTGAGACTACTACGGTTGAACAAAGAACATCAGAAATATCCGAAGAGCCGATGCCTGAAACATCGAGAGGTCAGCTGGTTGAAGAGTCGTCGTCTGTCAACGTGTTATTAGAGAACGAGGACGTTCTTATGTCAGGAAAGGCCGTGTAAGAAGGGACTAGCTGAGTTGGCCACACTGTTCCTGAGACCTGCGGCCAGCTTCACTACGCTTAAGACGTTCTCGTCTGGAATAAGGGACTGACTGACGTCACTACGCTTTAGAGACTCGGTACGGATCGGACGTGCGTGAACTAATCGGGCTGTAAAATATTTTAAGTGATAATAAACGGTGTTATTTTGTTGTCTTTTGTTGGTTTCACTTTTGATTTGAATTTCCTTAAAATATGTTAATTTACAATAGGACTTGCCGTTATAGTGACATTATTTTATATTTTGATTGTAATCAATTTATTACTGATTACAAACTGACAAATTATACAATGTATTTGCCACATAGATGTAGGAGACAAATTGCTAATCTTTTAGCATACAATATACAAAGTGACAAGGGTACATGTAGTGTACCGTCGATTACAGTTAGTAGTGGTACTAATATACTTTTGATACGCCTTGTAGTTTAAACTATTAGGTGCGACAACGGGTGAGCCGCATATGTTGAATGTTGTACATCAAAATATGCAGGGTCTGTCCGGCAAAGAGTATGTATGCTCACGTGTTATGTTTGACTGAACACTGGTTGAAGGAACATGAAGCAGTGTTTATCGATGATGATAATTTTACCGTACAAAGAGCATTTGTGAGAAAAATTGTTATTCGCGGTGGTTCTTAAGGTCTTGTTTCAAACAAGTTGAAATGAAAACAACGTTTAGATTTAGTTAATCTTACTAACGAGCGCACTATTGAGTTGTCTTGTGTTGAACTAGAGCAATTCGCAGCAATCTGCGTTTGTCGACTCCCATCTGGTGATTTTATTAGTTTTGAATCGGTAATGGAGGATTCTCTCAATATGTTAAAATCAAGTAATAAGAGTATAATTTTGTGTGGAGATTATAATATGAATATTTTAGATGTTACTCCATTAAGTATTAGACTTCTCAATCTGTTTAGGTCTTATAATTTGATTAACTTGTTTTTGGAACCAACTAGGATCACGGCATCTTCGTTAACTTGTCTTGATAATATATTTAGTATTTGTGATGCCAAAATTATTAACAATGAAACGGGTAAGATAATGGTCGATAACAAATTAGTTAGTACGGCAGCTGACGTAGCTGAGGCATTTAATGAGTTTTTTGCCAACATACCTATAACTACGACTTGCTTCTTAAATTCGTCCCCGTCTAAAGCTGAGAACCTTTTAAATTGTAGTGTGCCAAAATGTACTCGCTTGTTTAGCTTCGAACATGTAACGCCTAGTGATGTAATTAACGTCTTTAACACTCTTAAGTCTAAAAACACTGGTGATTACTGGGGCATCTCCATTAAACTTTTAAATAACATAATAGACATCGTAGCCCCGTATCTAGCTGTTACTTTTAGTAAATGTGTTGATCTAGGAACTTTTCCTGACCTCATGAGAATTGTAAAGTCATACCATTATTTAAATCTGGTAATAAAAATAACATTGGCAATTTTAGGCCTATTTCTATCTTACCAGCATTTAGCAAAATATTTGAATAATTAATACTTTATCAGTTGCTAAGACATTTAAATAGCCTACTTAATAATTAACAATATGGCTTTGCAAAAGGACGTTCGACTACAGATGCGGGTGTTGCTCTGCTGAAACACATATTTAATGCATGGGAGAAATGGCAAAATTCTATTGGAGTTTTCTGTGACCTCTCTTAAAGCATTTGATTGCGTGCACCATGACACGCTTTTGCGTAAACTACGTCATTACGGTGTCCAAAACGAAGCTCTCAACGTTATAAATTCTTATTTACATAATAGGTTTGTAACGGACGCCGAGCCCGCGTTATAATATTAAGGACTAATACGTGTATTAAAGTAGTAACTAGTAAGTTGTTATCTTTAAGTGTGTATATTGTTAGTTAAGTTAAGTAAGGTCAGATCACATATTTGTTTTGTAAAGATTTGCCGCGTGTTATTTTTAAATAACACGCATCGGTTTTAGTTAAATAAAAGATGCCGCGCCCGCGTGATAACTAGTATGGTGTTATCTTTAAGACTGTAATAAGTTATGTTAGGTTAGATCATGTTCGTTTTATGTATATTTTTCTCGCGTGGTATTTTTTAATAACACGCAGCGGATCTAGGAAGGAGAACTTTCAGCGCTCACACGAGTAAAGTTGCCGGCCGAAATCCCGGCCCCTGATTGGCCAGCCAATCAGAGCAGTGTTCACTAGTTTTTGGATAACACATCGTATTTCCATTGGCGGAGATACCGGCCTCTGATTGGTCAGCCAATCGGAGACCTTGCCTCCATTTTTAGAGATAGACTCGTGCGCTTTTTTGGAGGGATTATTGGTGGAGGTCGAATTTAAGAGAGAATATGGGATTAAAGTGGTCAGAGCAAGTCCGTCTAAGCAGACGACAACCTCATAGGTTGACCTGCGAGATGCCATTCAAAAAAAAAAAAAAAAGTGGTCAGTTCACCACAGTTTACGTCAGCTCGCTATAGACGACAGTTCAAGACAGTTAGCTACAGTTCGACACGGATCGCCACCAGTACTCTCGCTCTAAAAATAACTGAGGAATAAATCAGGAAACAAGAAGCCTCTTTTATTGGAAGCGACCCTTCCCCGAAACAACAAGTCAACAACCTACATACAGTCCACAACAGGTAACTAAGGGTATTTTGACACTACAGTCAATTGTGAGTTTTCATGGCACTTCAAACTATAGACAAGTGACCATGAACAACATCTGATATTCATTTGAACGATTTTGGAAAATATTTCGATCTTTCCCCATCACCATTTCATCTTCCCCCTGCTTCATTCTAGTGATAAAAACATTTTATTTAATGTTTTTTTCTGCTTTGGAACAGATTTAACAGGATGTTATCAATATGATACAAAAATACATTATTTGCTCTTTACTCACTTCAAATAAAATTTGAGCATAGGCCATAAAGTTCTGTTCTACAAGACTTCGAATACTACACTGCCCATCTCATCAAAAAACCGTTCGTTCTTCCCCCCACTCACCTTACAAGATATTCGATGACTGCCAAAACGGATTTCGTAAAATAGATCTGCAACGCTAGCAGTTTACAATTTCATCCAAGAAGCTTTAAATATTTAAGAATATTTAAAGCTCCTCTATAACAAACAATACGCAATAGGAATATTACTTGATATGACTAAGGCCTAAACAAACTGCAATTTAAAATATTATTAAATAACTACATGGATGATACCTAATGGTACACGCAGGAATGCCTACGACTGGTTCTCATCATATTTTGAAGGGTAGAGAGCAATTAGGTGAGATTGAATATTACTCGTACACTGAAAAAACAAAAGAAATACAAATCATAAAATCTGATGTCAGACAAATACATGCTTCAATTCCCCAGGGAAGCGTTATAGGCGGCCAACTATTCCTCATATACATAAATGACCTCCCCAAAACCATAGATGAGACATGTGTACTGTTTGCGGACGATATTTCGCTCCTCACTTCGTGCTAAACAAATACTAATTTAGTTGAAAAACTGTTCACTATTCTTAACAAAACAATCAATTGGATGAGCGAGCATAATCTTGAAATCAACTTCACCAAACCAAATTAATAACTTTTTATCCTCGACTAAAAAGACGAATCAATATAGACTTTAAATTTAATCAACAAAAAATAGAAACAGTTAACGATTTGACTCCCCTAGGTTTGACAATAGACACACATATAAACTGGAAGACGCACATACAGAAGATCTCTTCAAAAATTAAATAAAAAATTTTCTTTACTTTTTACTTTTTTATTTTCTTACGCCCTACGCGAAATCAAAATGACTACCAACCTACAAACCGCAATAGTTACATGCGTATGGCCATGCTTGGTTTAGCTATGCCATTATCTTATGGGGAAATAGCACAGACGCTCCCTCCCTATTCATCCTACAAAAAAAACTGATACTAGTAATTACAAACATTGAACTAACAGATAGTTGCAAGCCTAACTTCCAGAAACACAAAATTCTTACTTTAATTGGTATTTATATTTTAGAATTATGTAAACCCCACATAAAATTAAACAATTCCTAATTAATAAAAGTTATTACACAATAGACGAATATCTAACGGATAAATTCATAAACAAATAGATACAACTCTTTACTAGATAAGAAAAATAAACAAATAAATGAGCTTGAGACTACGTCGCCGTACAAAACTGTGATCTTTGTGGTGTGTGTCGTTTAAACACATACAGTCGTACCGCGAGTTCACAGCAATACGACTCATAACGTGCCTATGCACTTTTGAACGCTTATGTACATTATTTAAATATTTTAGTGTTAGCTTTTTTTTTGTAATTTATTTAAGAAAACTGAAATAACGAATAACGAATATTTAAATAAACAATATGAAAATGTAATTCAATCCAACCAATAAATACATAGATTGACATTAATAATATAATTTTTATCATTTATTTCCTACCACTAATTATACCATTAATTATATTCAGAGAATAAATAAATAAGTGATAATATAGTCATAATTATATTACAATGTACTAATATTGATGTAAAAAAAAGAAAGATAGGATACGAGGGCGGGTCAATAAGTCCGTGACTTTTGGAATAAAACACAGATTTTTTGATAAATAAATGTTTTATTTTTCAACGTAGTCTCCCTTGAGCTCTATACACTTTGTCCAACGCTTCTCCAATTTTTTTAATCCCTTCCAAAAAATATGATTTGTCGAGGTCCTCAAAATAGGCCTTTGTTTGCGAGATGACTTCATCATTGGAGTCAAATCTTTTTCCACCAAGCCATTTCTTCAGGTTTGGGAACAAGACGTAGTCACTCGGAGCCAAATCTGGAGAATAGGGCGGATGAGGGAGCAATTCATAGCCAAATTCATGGATTTTTGCCATGGCAACTGCACATGTGTGCACCCTTGCATTGTCTTGGTGGAAAAGAACTTTTTTCTTGGCCAAATGAGGTCGTTTTTTTTTCAAATCGTCATTGAATCGTTCCAATAAGTTGGCATAATATTCCCCATTGATTGTTCTTCCCTTTTGAAGGTAGTCAATGTGGATTATCCCGCGTGCATCCCAAAAAACAGTCGCCATAACTTTATTGGCTGACAAACCCACCTTGGCCTTCTTTGGCGCCGATTCACCCTTAGAAACCCACTGTTTTCACTGTTGTTTGGTCTCTGGTGTGTTGTGATGGATCCATGTTTCGTCCACGGTTACAAAACGGCGCAAAAACTCCTCCATATTGCGATTAAACAACGCCAAACCTTCCTGTGAAGTTGTTACACGATTGCGTTTGTGGTAGACTGTGAGAAAACGCGGCACCCATCTTGCGGAAAGCTTTCTCATGCCCAAGTGATCATTCAAAATTGAAACCACTGAGCCATGCGAGATCCCTACGGCTTCCACAATCTCTTGCACTTTCAATCTTCGGTCGGCCAACACCATATCGTGAGTTTTTTCGATTCTTTCGGGTGAAGAGACCTCAACTGGGCGTCCAGGACGTTCGGCATCTTCAGTGCTTGTACGGCCACAACGAAATTCAGTAAACCACTTTTTTACCATTGAAATCGATGGTGCAGAGTCCCCATAGTATTTATCAAGCTTAGCCTTGGTCTCGGTAATGGTTTTTTTTTTTTCGCAAAAAATAATGCTTAATAAGCACACGTAATTCACTTTTTTCCATTTTTTCCTCAAATTACTGGGTAGTCTGATAAAGATAGCTGTCAAACAAAAACTAACTGACGCAACAAGTTCAAATTTTGACAGGAGTCAACTGACAGATGCCTGTTGACAGGAGTAGTGTTGCTTTTTCAGTAAAGAGGTCAGAAATTCAAATAGTCACGGACTTATTGACCCGCCCTCGTATTATAAATATATTTAGAAGTAATAAGAAAAATCATAATAGCGTTCTTTCTCTCTTCTAGTTATTTAAATGTTGCTGTGCCCGACAGAGTCCATAATTGTTTCTATTCCATTAATACTAACCACCTGTATGTGTACATTATGCATTGAAATAAAGATGAATTGAATTGAATCGAAAACATCTTTAATTAGAACGAGAGCATTTACGATTATGGCATGCAGGATAATCAATGGCATACGAGTGGTAAAAATATTTTTTTTTGTGTCAACTGCCATCGGGTTCTTAAATCCGTTTCAGTGTCTTGTATGGTAACTTTAGATCCACCTGCTAGGAAGTGAGCAGGCGTTAAAAAATCCACATCGTCTAGATCTTCTGATAAAGCACATAAGGGTCTCGAGTGGAGACAAGCTTCAATCTGTGTAAGCACCGTATATAGTTCTTCAAATGTAAGAATCTGGTTACCCTCTTAAAATGATATTTGAAGCTTAACTGCCATCTCCCATAGGTCTGCTGTTGGTCATGAGGGTGCATTAAAACTCCACTCGATTTCCATATCTAATACTTCTGCTTTTAGATCTTTGTATTGCATTATATTCTTTAGTGCTTGATATTCTTGCCGTAGTACCTTGTTAGCACCGACAAAATTGCGACCATTATCGCTATAAATGTGACTAGGCGTTCCACTGCGAGCGGCCATTCTTCTTAATGCTGCGGGGAATGAAGTTTTGCTTAAATCACCAACTAGTTCTAAGTATACTGCCTTCGTGACCATACACACAAAGACAGCCACATATCCTTTTGTGCTCCTAATATCTCTGCCTTTGCTTGCTAAGACGTAAATATGACCGGTAAAATCAAGGCCAGTATGTGTAAACGGACGTGATGGGTTGCTTCTGGCCTCCGGTAGGTGCCCCATAATTTGCTTTTGCCTGTCTGGATTTTGTTTTGTACATGTAACGCAACGACGATGCTGCCTCTTCGTAGCGACGTTCCCTACTAGAATCCAATATTTTTGTCTGATAAAACTCAATGTCAGCCGGGCCCCGGAGTGTGACATGGTTTGATGTGCGTCCACTATAATTAATTCTATAAAACGTCCACTGTGCGGCAGAATAATAGGGTGCTGCATGTCATGGCTGATACTCGTAAGTGCCTTCTTAAGTCTCCCTCCGACTCTTAAGATATCATTTTCATCCAGGTAATGGTTTAGTTTTAACACTTTGCTTTTGTATTTAACTTTCCTCCTTGCTTTAAATCTCTTATTTCTTTCGCGAACTCTTCCTGCTGTACATGCTTGATAATTGTTTGCTTTGCTCGGCAGATTTCTGATAATGATAAATAATGCTTCCTTGCTTTTGTTTTGTAGGTTGTAATCTTCATTATTAATGCTAGAATACGTGCAATTTTGCTGATCAATTGATACTTGCTTAACAGGTCTGTGATGATACTTGATTCATGCTTTGTAACAACATGAACGTCTTCTTGCTTCTTTATTTCCTCATTTGTTGTATAGGTTTTTTGATTTTCGTTCGTTGCTTCAAAGATTGTAACCATGGTCCTTGCCACCACGAACGATAATCATTCAATTGAGCCACTCCGAAACCTCGGCTTCCACAGTCAGCGGGATTTTCACTTGATTTTACATACCGCCAAGATTGTGGTTGAATGCTATCAGTTATTTGTATTGTTCTATTTGCTAGGAAGGTTATCCATCGACTTGGGTTTCCTTAAAGCCATCCCAATACGGCAGTGGAGTCACTCCAACCAAATATATGTAGGTCATGACCTGCTAGACACTGCTTGACTTTAGTCATAAGTTTACCCAGCAACAGTGCTCCACATAGTTCTAATCGAGGTAGCGATATTTGTTTTACCGTAGGAACTATATTTGATTTCACTGCTACTAATACTGTTGATTGATTGCTATTTATAACTCTACAATAAATAACGCATGCATATGCTTTCGTTGATGCGTCACAAAAGCCGTGTAACTCTATACTGCTTGCTGTTTCCGTACCGTACCATCTTGGTATTTTAAATTGATTGATACTTTCTAAATCTTCCTAGATTTTGATCCATTCTTTGCTGATTTTATCTGGTACTTGTTCATCCCATTGAAGATTAGATAACCAAGTTTCTTAAAATAGAATCTTCATATTTGTTCTTACAGGCACGATCCATTCCGAAGGGATCGAATATTTTAGACATGTCTGATAGTATGATTCTTTTAGTGATACTGGTGTTTGATGATAAAATTTTAGATACAAATGTGAAATTATCATGTGTAGGGTTCCAACGAAGTCCTAATGTCTTAGTTAATCCTGCTTGATTAAAACTCTTACTTTCTTGATTATAATAGTCTTAATCTTCTATTTGCAGCAGACGACTATCGTTTGATGTCCACTTTCTCAAGTTGAAACCACCTAACTTCAGTAGACTCATCAAATCTTGCTGCAACTGTTGTGCTGTTGATACGGAGCAGGCTGCATGG
Organism: Dasypolia templi; assembly: GCA_963555695.1. Classification (NCBI taxonomy): domain Eukaryota; kingdom Metazoa; phylum Arthropoda; class Insecta; order Lepidoptera; family Noctuidae; genus Dasypolia; species Dasypolia templi. The sequence continues at coordinate 15,333,384 of OY743156.1, forward strand.
ACCAGATCGTCCATATAGAACAATTCTTGGACGACCTTGGCGGCTTCTGGGAATTTATCCCGTTCAACAGGCGCTAACTGTATCAATGTCATAATTGCAAGAAATGGAGCTGCTTTTGCGCCGTATGTCACGGTTATCAATTGATATTCTTGTATTTTTTGAGACGGGTCATCTCTTCACACAATTTTTTGCAAAGTATGATGTTCTGGGTATACCCAAATCTGCCTAAACATGTTTTCTATATCAGCTGTGAATGCGTACTGATATTGTCTCTATTTAATGGTAAGAGACTCAAGGTCTTGCTGTAAATGGGGCCCCGTGTACATTAGGTAATTCAAACTTTTATTTGTAGATGTTTTTGCCCAAGCATTGTAAACAACTCTTAATGCTGTCGTTGCACTATCTACGCGCAATACGCAATGATGCGGTAGGAAATATTCCGGTGTCTGATTGCAAGGCGAAGGTTTCATATGACCCAAGTTTTTGTATTCTGTAATGAAGTACTTGTCCGAAACACTGCGGGAGCAACTCTGCTGGTTGAAACTCTGGTTTTGTCTAGGCTAAACTACACAGTACAGTCTATGGCCCACGCCTATTGGCTCGCACAGATCGGCTTATTCAAAGGGTCCAAAACGCTTGTGCTCGGTGTTGCTATAAAATTCCGCCCAGAAGTCATGTAACTCCTTTTTGTCAAATTTTTTAAAAGTCATTTCACATTGAAAATGAAATCGAGACGCAAACTACACTTAGCGTGCCTTCTATTCGGTGTAGTTAAATACCAAAAGCCGGACTATCTGTACGACAAGTTAAGTTGGAGAGCGAGTAGACGAGAATGTGGGAGAAAGCAATGCTCGCAGCAAACCTCTACCCAGTCGGATAGTACAGCCGCTTTTAGAGGTAGCTTCCGTTATGCGGCTTCCAAATTGTGGAATAGCCTGCCACCACCTATTCGAGCAATAAATAACCACGATGGACATATTTAGAAGACGTCTACGACAGTACCTTATAGATGCGCAATGGAAGCTAGACATGATCGACTTAAATGTTTCAATATTATGAAACATAATAATTTATTATTGACGACAGTCGTTTTGTTTCTTGTGTAAACATACCATATGTTTCTTTTTTTCTTTTCATAAAGATCACTACATTATTATGTATATTTATATTTAAACAATTATCTATTCTGTTTTATTATTACTTGTTACACATGTCTACCTATATTTTATTTAAATATTTACACACATGTTAAAAACTGATTTACATCCGTAAGACGTCCTCGTTGGGTTCTAGTTGAAAACCAGCGTCAGAAACTTAGTTGTCAGGCATTTATGCTGAACTGGGCCTTTTCGGCGCAGCCGGCACACAATGCTATTTTCTTGTTTTGTGTGAATATTGTGTGCCTTAACCTGGATCAAATAAATTTATTTTCTTTCTTTCTTTCTTTCTATATGCGTTAAATAAATAATTGTTTTTTATGTAATTTATTTTCCTAATGAATGAATTGAGCAACAGCCTTATTTTTGGACTGCCCCAATTTCTACGAGTGCAATTGGTACGAATGGAAGTCTCACTTCGTATTTTCCGGCATCCAAACGTTTTGTTGTTGCTTTATAGTATTGAATGCACTCTTGATCTTCTGATGATAAAGATTCAATTAAGAAATCAAATTGAACTACGTTGCACATTAATTTAGTTTTCATATTTCCACACAGTATCCAACCCAGACGAGTTTCTTGAACAAGCAGAAGTGATTCGCTTAATCTGCACATGCCCGCTAAAAGACTGTTCGAATAAACGTCCGCACCCAACAAGATGTCTATGGATCGGCTGATGTTATACTCAGGATCTGCTAATTCTATATTTTTCTGAAATGGGCATGCTATTTTAGGGAAGGAGTATGATGTTACGGAAGGCAGCCCCTTTAATCGGAGCGCGATTATGCGGCGTAGACCTCCACCGACACCGGCCCCGGTACCGGTACCGGTACCAACCCCGGCACCGACACCACCCCGACAACCAAGACCAGACAAAGATGAAAGAGTTGAAGTAGTGTCCACTATTGAGGGGGTATATTGAGCAGTGCCTCAATGAGGTCTGTGCTATAACTTCCGAAGGAAAGCTAAAAGCTGAGCAGAAGTTAAAAATAAGCACTCTTTGCCGAAAAGTTGGACATGGAGTTTCGCAAATGGCTGTCCAATACATATCGCTTAAGCAAAAAGCAATTCAAACCCATACCTCCCTTAAAACCATGACCGAAGCTCGCGACCTATCGGACTGTCTAACGGAGATGAACTGGACGATTCAGGAGTCCTGTACGAAGCAGGGTGCGGGGACTACATCGTTTGCAGATATAGTGAAGAAGGGGTCTAACAGCTTTGTTGCGATTTATCCCTGTGATAACTCAAAGACTGGTGACGAAACTAAGAATATGGTCCAAAAAATCATTTGCCCTGAAGAAATGAAGCTGAAAGTACGAGGCGTACGCAAAAATGTAATAGGAGGACTGATTATCAGCACTGAGACCAAAGATGACCTAGATAGGCTCAAGCAAACAGTCCAACGCGCTTCGTCAGGACTTACCGTCGACGAAGTTCAAAAGCGCAAGCCTCGCATTATAAATGATAAATGATTTTTATTTCTGTAAGTGGGTTTGTACAAACACGTTTACACATCAAACATTTTTTTTAAACTAGATGAGGTCGGCGTTTCCTATCTGACTACTCTGAGAAGAAAGGCCGAAACAAACTCAGAGGTCACAGTCTCTTTTAAAGTCCAGACATAATCTTGGTCAGATCATGTTAAGACCATGTGGATGGATGTCTGAAATGGTCTTTTGAGGAAAGAACCACACAGATTGAGTGGACCTGTCCAGTCAGTGCACGCATTTGTCAGAAATCGTACAGCTCAACTCAAAACATAAGGAGCTCAACGATTCGACGAACAATACCAAAGAAAGGACATTGGGTAGGCCGCATAATTACTCAAACCCCCAGATCAAGATTAGGATTAAAACTAGCTGAGATAATAAAATAATAAAACAAAAGTTTAAAAAAAATACCCACATAGTTTTAACATTCACAATAATAACAGTAAAATAGCCGCATAATTACTCAAACCGCCAGACCAAGATTACGATTAAAACTAACTGAGATAATAAAATAATAAAACAAAAGTAAAAAAAAAACAACATAGTCTTAACATTCACAATAATAACAGTAAAATAATACCTAGGTAAGTATTTGACGGCAGCCATATAGATTAGCAGCTGCGAGAGACGGCGATTAGATGGCGCTAGTGGAACGTGCACCAGACGCATCATAAAGAAATCATTCACTCTATAGATCATTTGGCTTAATAGACTTGAATCCAATCTAATAAAATGTTGTGACGTTTCGCTGTCAAGCGATCGCCTTTAAAAGGAGCTGCGCTGTTCAATCAGCACGTATGATCCAGATCCAGCCTGTCCCATCTTGCTGTCCTCCCGTCAGTGACGCCCTAAGCCGAGGTCCGTACCCCACAGGGGGTGCCCTTAGCGAGCGTTCGCTTAGTAATGTAAGTAGTTCTACGCCCCTGGCTGGAGGCTTTGAGTCCGCTTAAGGCAGCCACAGGATAGTCCGGTTAAGTAGTCACGACCTCTCAAGGTCAACTACGAGATGCCATACATAAAAAAAAAAACAATCAGCACGCATTTGGAACGGATGCGTCTTGGTGCACGGACCACTGTCTCTCGACAGTCAGTACTGCCCGGTTATTGGGCGTGGAACGATGTCTCTGACAATTAGTACTGTCATTATTGCGGTGGGTGCATGGACCACACAGTCAGTACTGCCCTATGTGACCGCCCTCACTAAAATTATTACTTATTTAATTCTATTTCTATACTTCGAGATTCATGATACTTATTAACTGATTATTCAATTGAAAATGTATTATCATACCTGACTCTTACTTCTGATGTCTGGGCTTAATCCGACATCAGAAGTGGGATCGGATTTTCGCCCACCTCTGGCAATTCGTCATCACAAAACATGCAGGAAAATATTCCGCTACCCTCAAATAGTTTAGAAGCATATCTTATTTTATTTTATTTTATTCGGGAAACTAACAGCTAACATAAACAGTGTCCTTAAACGATACAAAATTGAAGGCCATTTACAAGTTTCCACTGGTAAACACTAGGATACATATAAGAGAAGAATATGTACAAAATACTTATAACATAAATCAGGAAATACAAACTAAAAAATATATATATATATACTATCTTGCAAAATTAACTGATGTCTGTTGCCCCGGTCCAATGCACCACCTCAACGTTTCACGGCGTTGGTACCGTTTGATCCTGACGACCCCAGTTCAGACATAGGGGGGCTGGTGTCGGCTTTCAGACACCATAATTAGGAGCAAAAATTTGAATGGTGTCTATTTAATCATGAGGTTGACCCATTGTCTTCAAGGCCGCGCAGCCACATAACTGACCAAGATCATAGGTCAATATTAAAAGGAAGATATACAGGAGACTTTTAAAGCTCGGTTCTCTCGCCCAATTCTTATTCAGGATCACTTTGACAGTATCCCTAAAATTTCAAATTATATGTCTTTGCCAAATGATTGAATATCCCGGACGCAAGATTATCTGAAAAGGTTGTCGGGTTTTGCAATTTCCATATTATCTATGTCTGATGTTCAAATAAGTCCTGAATTAAGCTCTACTGTGGTAAATAACAAATCTTAGCTATTACGATTACTGCGAGGCATATCCTCAAACGAAGGTCAGAATTGCCCGAGTCAAACGATTCTGACGTCAAACGCCCTCGTGCTACGTTGTGGCAGGACCGAGCATCGCCATTTAATCGTTCTATATTTGCGGATAAACGTGTCAACCAAAAGCCATAAGTCACATGCTACGTCTGCGGGGAGCCAGGCCACATCGTCTCCACCTTTCCAATGCGGGGTTCCTGTTTAATTTAAAGTAGTGTTCAGTTTCTGAAAGTCCAAACTGAATAGCTGGGGTGATTAGACCAAATCAAAAAAAAAAAATAGCTTTAATTAATGTCCCAACTCTGTTACTCAATTTCCAAATAATTCGGCCGGGGAAAAGGCAATGTTAACTAGACACCAGAGCATGACAAATACACGCAAAATTTTATCCACATTTTGAGGTCCGAATCAGTTTTTGACCCTTCCTTGCCCATTGAACTCTATACCCATGCAAGTAGTGAGGGATATGGTGCAGTTCTTATCCAAAAATATAATGATACTTCATGTTATAGCGTATTATAGTTGAAAGACCATAGATGCAGAGACACGATATCACTTCGTTATTATTTGCATGGACGAAAATTCACTGTATTTACCGAACTCCCATAGATAAGGCTTCTCACTCAAAACGTTATTTGACTCCAAGGCTTCACCGTTGGTGGGGGCTATATTGCAGGCTTAGGATTTTGATATCGTGTTCGAAGAAGGTAGAAAGATGGCTCATGCAGATTTCTTGTCTCGCAATTTATCAAACACAAATAGTTCTAAACCTCGTAAAGTAAATTTTACATTTAGATAAAGATCGGAAGCGCGATTCGGTACTTTTTGAAATGATAACAATTCCTAAATAATTTATTACCTCTTAACCAGGAATATTGTATAGGAAGATAGAACCACGCCTCCTTTAGTTTTCCGTCTTCCCTGCTTTGTTAAAATTGAATGCGTTGACGGTGTAGTTGAACCAGAGCGGAGGCGTGACGTCGAACGCGCTCGGTACGAGTTGCGCCTGTGGTGTCGCGGCGGTGGCGTGCGCGAGCGGTCGTGGTTCTTGTGGCGGTATGACTTCTTCAGTTCGGTGATCTCGTCGTGAAATTTTCTAATTTCTTCGACGTGATTTTGTATGCTCACCGGTGGGTTTTGCTGGGACGCTGATGTGACAGATACTGCGGAACTTCACTTGCTTGTTGAAGCATTTTTTTTCGGTGAGCTTGGCTAATTCATCGAATGCTGTATCGTTGCTTATTGTGAGTAGGTAAAAATTGGGGTTTCCAGATCAGATAAGATCTGAAAACTCCAATTTTCACTGAGCGTTGTATTCAGAATCCTCTATTCAAAAACTAGTATTGTGTTCAGAATCCTCTATTCAAATGAGTGTTGTTTTCAGAATCCTCTATTCAAAAACTAGTATTGTATTCAGAATCCTTTATTCAAATGAGTGTTGTTTTCAGAATCCTCTATTCAAAAACAAGTGTTGTATTCAGATTCCTCTATTCAAAAAACTAGTATTGTATTCAGAATCCTCTATTCAATATGAGTGTTGTATTCAGAATCCACTAGTGTTGTATTCAGAATCCTTTTTTAGAACGAATGTTGTTCTAAGAATCCTTTAGTCTAAGTGAATGTTGTTCTAAGAATCCTTTAGTCTAAGTGAATGTTGCTATGAATTTGTTTATGTGAAAGGTTAAATAAAAATACTTTATCATTTAATAAGGAGTATTGTTTATTTACGACATATTATTTGATACTTTTACAGCAATTTCTTTAACCGATTTATAAATATCGTCCATGAATATGTTTTTAACTACATGCTGCACGCACAATTCGGCATCACAATTACATAGAGAACTTATGGACTCAGGAAAATTGTCCACATCATAAACTTCGATCCTGATCACTTTAGCACCACGCGTAAGTTTTTTAACACAGGTGAATGCAGCTGTTGAACATCTCTTGAGCTGTTTGCTGCTGGGGCCCTCCAGATTCAGTGGTTTTTTCCGCATCGTTGGGGCTTATCTGGCGGGGAGGTGTGTCACCTACATGGAACGTGATGGCGGAAACCAGCGTCAAGTGTCGTGCGGTGTTCCACAGGGATCGGTCGTGGGACCGCTCCTGTTGAACATCGGGTACGACTGGGTGCTGAGGGGCGAGCTCCCGCCGGGTGCGGACCTGACGTGTTACGCGGACGACACGCTGGTCACGGCCCGGGGGAGTTCACACAGGGAGGCAGCGTTGCTCGCGACGGCGGCGGTCTCACTGACGGTGAGCCGCATACGGCGCCTCGGCTTGGAGGTGGCCCTCAACAAGTCGGAGGCCATGGTGTTTTATGGCCCCCGGCGGGCGCCGCTGGCCGGATCACACATTGTGGTCGGGGGCGTCCGGATCGCTGTCGAGCCCACCAAGAAATATCTGGGATTGGTGCTCGACAGCCGGTGGGACTTCGGACCCCACTTCCGGCGGCTGGCGCCCAAGTTGTTGGGCGCGGCTGGGGCGCTGTCAACGCTGCTTCCCAATCTGGGGGGCCCGAGCGCCGCTTGTTGGCGGCTCTACGTGGGGATCGTGCGATCGATGGCCCTTTACGGGGCCCCGATCTGGGCGGCTGACCTGACGGCCGCCAGCATCTCTGTGCTGCGAAAGCCGCTGAGAGCAATGGCCGTCAGAGTCATAAGGGGGTATCGCACGATCTCCTTCGAGGCGGCTTGTGCACTGGCCGGATCCCCGCCATGGGACCTAGTTGCGTTAGAAGCCGGCGATGTACGATGTATGTAGCATGGCGGCGCGCTAAGATGTCGCGCGGCTTTTATGAATGAGCAAAAGAGTACCTGAAGCCGAGCCGCACCCGCGCCGCGCACGTGTCTAGCTTCAGTTGCCTCGCCCCCCGCCCGCCGACGCCGCGGTTTTTAGTCCCGCGCGTACCGCACGTGGCACTGCACGCGGCTAACAAACGTGGTACGCATCGGGCTTCGCGCAACAAACACAACTATGCCGAACTATAGGTATTCCAAAAACGAGTACCAGAATATGGTGGACTGCTGTTAATAATACTCAGTTAGATGTTTTTCATAGACTAACTTTTATTACTCGAATAAGTAGTACATAGATGGCGTTAGTAGTTATACAAGTAGTTTATAGATGATGTTATAATATTAACACCTCCGCTTAACAAAATCAATAAACAATCTGCAAAAAAATGTTATTAAATCATATAAAAAACTGTGAAACAGGTAAAATCCCAAGTTTTTCTCTGAATTTTTTATGCTTCACAGATCCTAAGCTTTTGGTTAAAATATCTGCTGGCATTTCTGCTGTTTCCAAATAATCAATTTTAACAAACTTATTCACCACAGCCTCTCTAACAAAGTGATACCGAATGTCAATGTGCTTTGATCTCCGATGAAATATTGGATTCAAAACAAGTTTCTGTGCACTCTGGCAATCATTATACAAAATAATTGGTTCAGAAGTACCTAAAATTTCATACAATAAGTTTTTCAAATAAATGGCTTCTTTACTAGCTTCTGACATGGAAATATATTCGGCTTCTGTCGAAGATAATGCTACATTTCTTTGCTTTCTACATTCAAAAGAGATAACTGTATTTGATAATTTAAAACAAAACCCAGAAAAAGATTTTCTGTCATTAATATCTGAACCCCAGTCTGCATCTACATAACCCTCAATTTTAGATTTATCTTTACAAAATATGAGACCATAGTTTTTAGTTCCTTTCAAATATTTCAAAATTCTCTTCAAATGTTTCCAATGAGTTTCATCATATGAGTTATTAAACTGGCTAAGGTAATTTACACTATATGCAATATCTGGTCTAGTTAGCACTGCTAAGTACATCAAGCTGCCTATGAGTTGTCTATATGGATAATTATCATCACAACAACCATTTTGAGACTTCTCTAACCTTAAATTAATCTCCATAGGAGTTTCTGCCGTCTTACAGTGTGACATGTTAAATCTTTTCAATAAACTTTCAACATACTGTTCTTGATCAACAGTTATAACATTTTTATGCATATTAACTCTTAATCCTAAACATTATTTTATTTGACCCAAATCTTTAATTTTAAATTTACTACCTAACTCATTGATTAATTTATTTGTTGCCTTTTCACAGTTTGAAAACACAAAAAAATCGTCGACAAATAATGCTATAATAACTTTAACATTTCCTTCAAATTTTTTAAACAAGCAAGGTTCATATTTAGATTTCTGATAACCTAATTTTATCAAATAATCATTGACTCTCTGGTACCAAGCACGGGAGGATTGCTTGAGTCCATAGATGGCACGTTTTAATTTTAATATTTTGCCATCATCACTCTTACCTTTATAAGTTACAGGTTTTTGCATATAGACTTTTTCATTCAGAAAAATTTTTAAAAAAGCTGTGGTAACATCTAGATGACGTATACCCAAACTAAGTTTTGCTGCAATGGAAAATAATAACCTCAATGTGGAATAACGGAGCACTGGGGAAAAAGTCTCATGAAAATCAACACCAGCTTTCTGCGAGAACCCTTTTGCCACTAGTCTCGCTCGGTATCTTACATTATTTGCATTATCGTATTTCTTTCTGGACACCCATTTGCACTGCACAATTGTGGCATCATGAGGTCGATCTACAACTTCCCATGCATCGTTTTCCCGAAATGATTCCAATTCCTCTTCCATGCTTGCTTTCCAAAACTGACTTTCGGGTCCATTTAAAGCTTCCTCAAGCGTAATATCCTTCTCGTTTTGATCTTCTGGCTCTGCAATACATAAATGGTTATAGCCAAAACGCTCAGGTATTTTTCTTGCTCTCTTGGACTGAGTTTCTTTACTATTTAATAGTGAAAGATCTGGTTCTGATGCTGTGTCAAAAGAACTATCATCTGAGCCACTCACCGAAGAAACTTCTGGAATATATGTACTGTCCCCACTTTCACATTCAACTTCACTGTCTGTACCACCTGTATCTTCCTTTCCATTCAGTTTCTGTTCCTCTGCTGAAACTTTGCATTGAACAGGAATATAGAATCTACTGTTTTGTTTGTTGGTTTTTCCATTATGATGATGTCTCTGCTAGTTGTGACCAAGTTATTTTCTGGGTCATAAACCCTAATACCCTTTCACATTTTCAGCATAGCCAACTAACACAAGTTCTTTAGCCTTCTTATCCCACTTTTGGCGTTTCTCTTTTGGAATATGCATCATAACTTTACTTCCAAAGATACGTACATGACTTAAGTTTGGCTTTTTACCGGTCCAAGCTTCACACGGAGTCATATTCTTTAATCCTGACACAACTGATCTATTTCTCAAGTAAACTGAGGTATTTACGTCTTCTGCCCAAAACTTTTTATGTAAACCAGCATCAAAAATCAAGCATCTTGCCTTTTCAACTAATGATCTATTCATTCTTTCACTCAAGCCATTCTGTTGAGGTGTGTAGGCATTAGTTTTTTGATGGATTATTCCTTGCTGCTTTAAATATCTCTCAAAGTCTTGACTGCAGAACTCACCGCCGTTGTCTGTCCTTAGTATTTTAATTTTTCTATCTTTCTGATTTTCAACCATGGTCTGAAATTCTTTAAAAAAATTAAATACCTCACATTTTGTTTTCATAAAGTAAATGAAAGTCATCTTGCTGTAGTCATCAACAAACAAAACATAGTATCTGGATCCTCCAATGGATAGATTTTCCATTGGACCGCACACGTCTGAGTGAATCACTTCCAATACATCCTTAGTATTTGAGAGACTCGTCTGGAAAGCTTGTCTAGCCTGCTTCCCCTCACAACATACAGTGCACTTAGATTTGTCTATGTTTGCCTTATCTGTGTATGACACACCTTCTGCAGCTCCATTTTTCATTTTATTCAAACTTGCAGTGTTAATGTGGCCCAAGCGTCTATGCCAAATATCACACGATTCCATAGCTGTTGCTACAAATAACTGTTCTGATTCTTTAGTTAATAGTCTGTACACACCTTCTACTAATTCTGCCATTCCAACGAGATCTTGCTTTCGATTGTAGATGCAGCAAGTGTTTTCTTTAAAAACCACTCTGTTGCCATTCTTAATTAACTGACTAACTGAAATCAAGTTGGTCGTACGCACAGTACGTCTGAAACTGTGATGACACAAATTAGGTATGCACAGTACGTCTGAAACTGTGATGTCATATTCTACACCATTCACTACTGTAATGATGTTTATATCACCAGAACACAGCACTGGAACACATGTTTGGTTTGCGACACTGATTTCTTTTGTTTCATGTTCGTGTGATGGATTTGCGATGTATTCTTGTTTCGCTGTCATGTGTTTGCTGGCCCCGCTGTCACTATACCAATTGTTGCGATTGAATTTCCCACTCAGAAAAATAGCACTAAACGCGTTAGATTGTTGCCTTTTGCTTACTTCGGGGTTGGGGCACTGGTTTTTGTAGTGACCGGTTTGCTTACATTTGTAGCATTTTATGACTTTGACAGCTTTTGTCGTTTCAGTAAATGGTCTCTGCCCACTTTTGGTATTGCCATATTTCGATCTTCGCGAACCTTTCGCGACAAAAGCATTCTCTGAACCGGAAACCTTTTCAACTTCACTACACATGTCCATCAACTTTGTTTTTATGACATCTGAATTAATATCAATGCCCGAATGCTCTATAGCCATTAACATAGGGCTGTATTTTTCAGGCAATCCTGCTAGCATTAATGCACCGATCCACTCATCGGTTATCTTAAAGCCTGTACCTTGAAGTCGCTGGCCGGTTTCTATAATCTGAGTTACATAGTGGGTCATGGAGTCGCAATTTTCAAGCCGTATGTTGATGAGCTTGCGTAACAAACCAATTTTCCTTGTGTACCCGGCGTCATCAAACATATTCTTCAATTTGCTCCATAAATCATATGTTGTAGCTGCGTACTTTATGTGAACGTAAAGCGATGGGTCGATGGTTAATACTAATTTCGCCTTGGCTTTAGCGTCTTCAGTCATTTGAGCTGTTGTAGGCGACGACGGTAACCTCTCCGTAATGGCGGACGCCATGCCTTCTAAGACCAACACATTTTGCACCGCAAAACACCATTCTTCATAGTTCTCACGACCTTTCAACTTAGGTATGTTAGCGATATAGTTCGATGTCATTTTGTCACAAAACCGCACAGTACTATTCGTTATATTTTATTTTAAAAACTGGGTCCATAACCTGTTAATAATACTCAGTTAGATGTTTTTCATAGACTAACTTTTATTACTCGAATAAGTAGTACATAGATGGCGTTAGTAGTTATACAAGTAGTTTATAGATGATGTTATAATATTAACAACTGCTACAATTAGGGTTGACGTATTTTGCGCACAGCACAAGCCCTCTCTCTTCTTGGAGCGATTTGGGAGAAGACCATCCTGGGTGCTGTTCAGTGAAAAATGCGAATTGTGAACGCTTTTGCAATGATGGTTAATGATACATACACATTATTAAAAGTTCAAGGACACATTTTTAAACGTGCAGCCGTCTGCTTCCAACAGCAGGGCGAATATGTTCAACAATTGGTGTAAATAAAAACCACGTATTTATTAGGTATGTACATTTTAAATTATTGTAAAGAAGTTGATTCTAAATTTTGAACACGCTTATGTATGAAATAATTGTTACAATAATTCTTAGAAGGCATTTGCAACCCGTATGCAGTGGGATAACTGTATTTCGCGTAAAATAGTCATGTTTCTACTAACAATGTTGTTTACCTACAAAAAGATTGGTCAATAAAACGTATAATCTAGCCGCAATGCAGTTATTTTATAGTTAAAAAGGTCTGTGCTGATATTGAAAAACGCTAGTAGCTCTACTTTTACTAGTGAGGCACATGGATGTAGAAGGTGGCTTGATCACTTTATAGTCTCTTTGTGGGATTTACACAGTCGGCCCACCACTGAGGTTTATTTTTGAACAAATGCGAAAGGCCCATAACCTCTTTAAGGCTCGGGTAAAATGGCGCCAAAAAAACCAAGAACCAGTAAAGATGGATTTGATAGCAAAAGCAAGGGCAACAAATAATTTCGCTAAGTTTTGGAAGTCCACGAGTAAATTATTGTAATTAAGCCTGGCCTCTTTGTGAATGTCGGTAAGAGTGTTCCGGGGGAGGTTGTACATATGTTCAAGGAACATTTTGGAGTGCGATCTCCTTTGGAAACCTCAGTTGAAATGATCAATGCTGGGCCTGAAAGTCAGGGAGTGAAGTCATTAATGTTCTTTTTGGCCAGACAAGTTGCAACTGTGATAAAAAGTATGAACAGAGGTGAATCTCCCGGACATGACGGACTCGTGATTGAGCATTTAAAATTTGCTGGGGTTCATCTACCAAGGGTTTTGTCGTTGTTTTATACCATGTGCCCAAGTCAGTCTTATTTACCGGCAGAACTAATGAAAACATTGGTGGTTCCCGTAATTAAGAATAGGACCGGCGATTTATCGGATAAGTCAAACTATCGACCTATATCTCTCGCAACCACAATGGCAAAAGTGCTGGACGGTATGATTGATGCTAGCTTGAAAGAATGTCAATCCGTGCATGACTCACAGTTCGGGTTTCAACCAGGACTGTCAACGGAAACCGCCGTAGTAAGTCTCAAACATACGATCCAGTATTACACTGATCGTAAAACGCCGGTATATGCCTGTTTTCTGGATCTCTCCAGAGACTACGATATGGTTTATTATGATGTACTCTGGAGAGAGCTTGGAGATAGGGATGTACCGACAGAAATCCTAAGGATCCTACAGTATTGATATGGGAACCAAGAAAATAATGTGAACTGGTCCAATGCACTTTCTGAGACATATAGGTTAGAATGCGGTGTGGGGCAGGGTGGTCTGACATCTCCTAGGCTATTTAGCACATATATCGACGGCCTAATCGTAGACCTCAGCAACATGCGGGTCGGGTCGGATGTTGCGGGTTGGAAATGCTGAGAATCTGTCAGGCCTATGCTGCCTCACACAGGCTAGTTTATAATGTAAAAATGTGCGAGTACATTGTATTTTTAGGGCCGGCGTTGAATGCCCAGATACCTGATATTACCCTAAACGGGTTGAACGTCAAGAGTGACAAATAAGAATATACTAATAATAAATGTGTGACCAGGCTCAAAATATTGAGAAGTCAAAGAAGAAGAAGAAATGTGGTAATGGTGGTGGTGAAAGTGAGGTGGGTTGAAGGTTTCAGTGGCTACGAAGTCGCTGTTTTTATTAGTTAATAAACAAAATGAGAAAATAATAACCAGTTCTTATTTTAGGCACTGCAGTTATCCATCCGAATGGTGATAAATTTTATGTTACGTTGTTGCAAAATAAAACAAGCACAGCAACAATAACAGCTCATAATATCTTCTTGTTTGCGACCAGAGATGCCGTCATGCCAAATGCATGCTAGCGTAAGCCGCTAGCATGCATTTGGCATGGCTAGCATGTTGATTAGTGATTTTACCTACAGGTGCGAATGTGAGGTTAATCTAGTGCAAAATGTAACACTTTTGCATTTGTCATGGCTAGCATGTTGATTAGTGATTGTACCTACAGGTGCGAATGTGAGGTTAATCTAGTGCAAAATGTAACACTTTTGAAACCATCTAACCTTGGTAACATTGTAACTTTCTGAAAATCATCCCTGTAATAAATAATTTCACAATTTTTAAAAAAGAACATGGGACTTGTACAAGTTGCGCGTTTTAATATGTTTTTGTTTATGATATATATTTAATTTTTATTTAACGAATTATGTACACACATATAAACAGACAAGAAAAATAAACATAACAGAAAAAATACGTACAAAGGTGTTATTTTTAAACAAATCTCTTCCAGCATACCTGCAATAGGAGAGTGTATAATAGATGTAGACAACGTGTGTAAGAGTAGAAGAGATAACAAAATACATGAAAACGAAACAATTCACAAGTTTAAAAACAATGTGAAAACATAGTTACATACATACATACTTCTAAAATAAATATCGCTAATTAAAAATAAATATAAAAAGATAAAAAAGAAAACAAACAACTAAGACACAGTGGGAAGATACTGTTCTTTCACTCTCCTTTTTAACAAAGCATCAGTTTGACAGATGTTAGGCGGAAGTGGTAGTAGAAGTGAGTAAAGTCGGTTGAGTGGAGAGGGGATTTGAGGAGATACCTAAGGTGGGACCTGCAAGGCGCATCAAAAGGACGGGCATAGGAGTATCGTTCCCGCAGATAGGATGGCGTTATAGGGTTGTGAAGTATGATAAATAGCAGACACAATATCCGAGAGTTCTTGCGAAGTAGAATAGGGAGCCACTTGAGTATCTTGCGAAAGTTAGAAACGTGGTCATACTTTTTATGGTTCAAAACAAAACGAATAGAGATATTTTCCAAATCCACAAGCTTATTTAAAAGCTCCTCGGTGGCATCCAAATAACAGGCATAAGCGTAGATTCTAGATGCGTTCGCGATCTATGATGGGCAGTATGAGAGTTTGAGCAAGGGAGATTTTTGTGTTCAAGGGCAAGAAGCTCTGGAGGCATTTCAACGAATGGAACGTGTAGTCAGAGGCGGAATAAACGCTGAGAGCGCCGTAGGCAAGCATATCATCGGCGCCCCTATATTAAACATAACTCGTACTATAGTTTGACCGAAACCGATGTACCGCCCCTTAGGAAAACGCGGTGAGATGGGGGCCAAGGAAAAAAGAACATGAGTTTACATGAGATCGTCGAATTGTCAGACAGATTTAACGATTTAGGTTTACAATGTTTTAAAGCTTTAAGGTACGACTGGCATGTAAACGTGAAAATTAAATAATAGAACAGGATAAAAAAACTGTGTATTTACGAGTAGTATTTCATATAATTAACTAACTTTAATATATTATAGTTACTTAATTCGACCTCGATAGTATAGATAGTGGCCTAGGTGTCTACCGTAAGCGCGTAAGGTCCCGGATTTTTTTCTCGGTCGGGCAAATTTGGGAAACGAACGTCGTCGTGAATTGTCTGGCGATTTGATTAATTTTAATAATTTATTAACACTTGGAAAATAAAAAAATAATCAAGTCACAAATTATTTATTTAAACACTGATACAGGGTTAAATATTCAACACGATCTGAAGTTGTATGCATACTTAAAATGAACTTAAAGACACTCTGGTAACTTAAAGTTAGATATAATTGAAAATAATTGAATTATTTGCAGAAATTATTTAAAGTGTAAATTTAAATTATAATGGTATTTTTTTATGTAAAATTAAGCAGCTTTTTCGCTCGCCTTTAAAATTGCTTATTTTGATTGATACTTGTTACAGGTTAAATGACAAACTAAAAAAATATACAAATTTCGGCGCCTACATTTTCGTTTTGCGAAATTGTCAATTACATCGTCATAGTTTAAAGTTTGCAATAAGTTTGATTCTATGTTAAGTATTGCTAACGAATTTATTCTGATATCTGACATACTTGAGCGAAGATAATTATTCACTCTCTTTAAACAGGAAAAGCTCCGCTCGCCACTGCAATTACTGACTGCCGTCGATACACACATTCTTAGAGCTATGTCAACGTTTGGATAAATTGTTTCAAGTTCTTCATTTCTTAAAAACTTTAATATTGCGTTGGTTGTTCGGGGCAGTATTCCGTCTAGAGCTACCGTTGTTAAATAAGAACGCAGGTGGATACATTCATCCAACAAACACATTTTTTAAAACACCGGAATACATTGTAACTAACGCACTTGCTCTATTTTGAACTTCTTCAGTGCTCAAATTGGTCAAGTTGTTTAAAAATGAAAATTTACGGTAAAAAGTACTGTATGATTCTCGTCTCTTTTGAAGTTCAACCACAAGTCTGGCTATAATTACAAAAAATACTGTCACTCTGAATGTGTCCCAGCCAGATAGTGAAGAAGTAATATCTTCGGCAGATTCATCTGCTGTGAGCTTTCTCTTCCGAATCCTCTTTTTGTCCTTTTCATATTCTTTGACTAGTGAGAGTTCCAAGGCTTGTTGCTCATAGTTATTAAAGTTTTCCCTTTCTGCAGTTATTATGTGAATTAGACTGTCATACATTCGTATAACTGTACAAATGTCAATATCAACCGACTGTAATTTTTTGTTGGTATTGTTCATGTGAACCAAAATGAAATCCCAAAACACGACCATAAAAGCAGTTTCTAGTCGTTCTAATTTCAATATTATGCCTTTAGCTTCACATACAGTAGAACGTTTTTGCTGTTTGTACGTTGTTTTTGGATTCAGGATTGGTCTCAATAGAAATTAAAGCATCGAGAATTTCTGGAAATGACTCTTTCAAACTTTTACAAGCATCTGCTCGAGCTGACCAGCGTGTGACAGATGGACTTTTGACAGTAGTTTTAGTTTTATTATCACGGAGCATTTGTTCTTGTAGAGTTTCCCGTCTTTGAGTTGAAGCTGTGAGAAATGTGTAAATTTCTTGAAGGAGACCAAATAACCAACAAGCTTTTTGAGTGCATTCAGCGGCACATTCACCCACTAGGTTAAGCGAATGTGCGGAGCAGGGTATGTATTCTGCTAGAAGACATAGTTCTTTTATTTTGGCTTGTAATCCGTTGTAAATGCCGGACATGTTTGCGGCATTATCATACGACTGGCCTCTGCAGTCTGATATATTAATTCAAACATGTTTAATTGTTTAATAATAGCATTTGCAATGTTTTGTGATTTGTGACCGACATTTGGGATAAACTTAAGAAAACGTTCAACGGGCGTACCATCGGTTTGAACGTATCGGATCATGAAAGTTAATTGGTCAATGTGGGAAATATCTGGTGTTGAATCCACTATTATTGAATAATATTTTGATATCTTAATTTCATCTTTTATTTGTGTTAAAATGTTGTTTGCCATCAATTCAATAAATTCGTCACATATTGTAGAACTCATCCTCTTCCCTTGCCGCCATATTGAGCAATATGTTTACTTAAAAACGGATCAAACTCCGCTATGAGTTCCCAAGTCATTAAATAATTTCCGTTATGAACAGAGCCAAGTTTTTCGTCATGTCCCCTAAAAGGTAAACCACGCGAAGCTAAGGACTTTACAGTGGCAACCACTCGTTTCAAGACTTCACGCCAATAAGTTAACTCTTCTAAAAATTGAGCGGCGAGCTCATGATCAACACGACCGATAATGTTTGATCTACGTTGTAAGGTCAAAACACATGTTTTATGTTCATATGAGTTTTCGTGGCTTTCTAATGTAATTGATGCGTTCTTCGAATCATTAAAACCAACATCTTGTTTTCCAAATATAGTTCAACCACCGAATAATAGATAAGGTCCACAAAAAAACTTTTCCTGTGCTTGGCGAGTAAATAAGCCATTTACTTGGACGGTTTTCTTTATTTAATAACTTTTTTTGAAACATTGTTTTTGTCAAAAAACGTGATATTTTAAAATCTTCATATATTCTGATTAAAGCCATTCAGTGCAATATATTCTAGTGTTTCGTTATTGATATCCCACTTGACTGGGTCACAATCCACGATAAACAGTTTATTTTGCGACTGCCTCACAACTTTTACTGCTGGCGGAGTAGGCGGCGTAGGCACGGACAAAGGTTGTGGTTGTTTAAAAGTAGTAGGAATTTCGCGGCAGCAGACGCACTTTGGATTGCCTTAGAAGATTCAGAATCATCACTTTTTAATTTTGAAAAAAACGTCTCAATATTTTTCGTGTGCTTTATTACAATATGATGTTTTTCTTCTTTCTCCTTAGCCATCCTCTTATATTCTGCACCACTAGGTTTTTTCTTTAATTCACTCAATATATAAGTAATAAACAAAATTTTATGGACTAATTAAATACACACCTTAGACGTCAGCGAGAACGTAAACACTAAAAGCGCGCGTAACCAACGACAAAAAAGTCGAAAGTCGTGACACTCTCCGCTCATTCGCTGCACCCTCATTCCCGCAATTTTAGAAGCAGGAACGTCCGATACTCACTCGCGGTCGACGCGACGAACCGAACATTACAGTCAATCTTTTTCAATCGAGAGATCATGGATCATCGACAAGGTTGTTTCTAGGCGTAAGTTTTAGTCAGTCCCATTCGTTAAATTTATCTTTTGCTATAAATTGAAGCAAATTGAGGTTGTAAGCAAAAATAATAGTTTTTATTGTCGAAGGTGGCTTACTTACTGGCGCAATTAATTTTATGCAATATTGTATATTTTTTTCTTTATTTTACAACTCCGCCCGCGCGCCCCTTTGTACCCTCGCGCCCCTAGGCACATGCCTAGTTTGCCTTAAGGATAATCCGCTACTACGTGTAGTGTACCTTGCGACTAACTTGATCAACATGAGCAGTCCACGATAAGTAAGAGTCTAAGGTAACCCCCAGATTTTCAACCGTTTTTGCGTATTCTATCTGAACTTCATTCAGACAGAGTGGAGACAGCGACGCAACATCGAGCCTATTTCGCATATATCTGCCGCCGATAATTATGGCCTGTTATTTCTTAGGGTTGATCTGCAATCCAAAAGACCGCGGCCACTCACTAACAAATCCAGATCTCTGTTTTATAGCAGACACGGCGGCTTCCCGCATCTTGCGTCAAGAAGTGATCGTAAAGCTGCAGTTCGTCGGCATAGAGATGGAAGTGGGAAGAGGTGACCCTGGTGACAGAGTAAATGAAAATAGAAAAGAGTAGAGGAAAGTGAACGCCACCCTGAGGTAAACCAGCGGTAAGAGAGCACCAGTCAGAAGAAAACTCTTCGAGACGGTCTTTAAAAGAAGAGAAATTGAAAGATTTAAGGTTATCTAGAAGGATATTAAAATCTACAAATCTAAACATGCGACTGCAGCGATTACGCTGTAACTTAAGCGCAATCACGTTGCGCTTAGAAAGACAGCGTTTTAACCTCCTTTTGGCTCTGTCCCTACTAACCATAGCATCCTTAATGGCAGAAGTGAGCCAAGGGGCCGGGACATCCTTTACTTTAACTCGACGGATAGGGACATGAAGATCATATAAGCTGAGTATAGTGCTGAAAATGTGAACCATATCGTTGATACATGAGCTCTCCAAGACGTCCGTCCAGTCGATACTACCAGCATCACGCAGCAATGCCTCCAAGTCCATGCCCTTATAGTTCCTAAAAACCGCAACATATTCTATGTTGCGTTTTATGCTTGGGAGGGCGAATCTTGTAGGATATAAAGATGAAGTCGTGATAAGAAAACAAGCGCAAGTCCGTTTAAGCAGACGACAACCGCATAGGTTGACCTGCGAGATGCCAAACAAACAAACAAACAAAAACATAAGAAAACAAGCAGTGAGCTGTCCGTGAACAGATACGTAATTGGAATGAGACAATCATCAGGTCCAAAAGAGAAGAGGTGCAGTTAGGGAAATGATGAGTAGCAGAAAGAGGCAGAATACTAAGTTTGAGAGTTCGGATGTCATTTTTATAGAGGCAAGTAGATCAAGACTACGTGGTCGTAAGAGGGACAGATATCATTTAAAAGCGTGTCAAAAGAGCCAAAGTAATCAATACTGAGGTTAGGACTTTACATAGCCTCAATAAGCATTTAACGTGATGCAGAGAAATTTCAAGAAATAGATGCTCCGCTGACCCAGAGTAGGAAGATGGTTATGTCCTGATAATCTTGTAGGGAATATCAGTGCGCAAGTAAATAGCAACGCCACCACCACCCTTCCCGGTTCTATCATTACGGATAAGAACAAAGCCTGGAAGGGATAATGTACAGATAAAAGAAAGAGTTTATGAAAGGACTCGGATATCAGCTAAGCATTTACATGAGCACTGTTAATGGAAGCCATGAGATCAGAATAATGGCGAGGTACACTCTGTGCATTGATGTGGGCTACGTTGAGATAGTTTTGGAGAGAGGAGAGGAAGAACCACTCGAAGCACTAATGAAACTGCTAAAAGAGGAAGAAAAAGACAAAAAAATCATCATCAAGATCCGCATCGAACATAATTTGCAAAAATTATAAATAAAAATAATACAAAAAAATACTTCTTATCATCTGAAGTGCTATAAAATACTTGAGAGTAAAACAAGCGTGTTTTCACATGAATGCCTATATTTTATATCCATACGAAAAGACATAGAGAAAAACCAGAGACAAAGTATGCGTTCATTATTAGTTCAGCATACTCTACACTAGATGGGGCTAATGTGTTTACATCATCTGTTCTAATAAAATTTTATATAAACCAACACCCCCACTATTAAAATGTCAAATTTTAAATACGTATTTTTAACTAAACCAATTGCAGTAACAAAAGCTTGATGTTTAATTGAAGTTAAACTTTTGGTCAACAAATTAGCTGGCATATCAGCGGTGCAGAACTACTGAACATTGACAAACTTTTCTGCAATAATTTCTTTACAAAAATGAAATCTTATATCTATATGCTTAGATTTATTCTTGAAAACAGGATTAAGTAACAATATTTGAGCACTTTGATTGTCATTGTAAACTACAATAGCATATAAATCTGTCTGCAGTTTCACGTTGCAAGTTTCTAAGGTAAACTGCTTCTTTACAACATTCTGAAATTCCTATATACTCAGCTTCGGTGCTGGAAAGTGCAACAACCCTTTTTTTCCTGCTTTCCCAGGATATTGCTCCTCCTGGTAATTTAAAAATAAAACCTGTATATGATGACCCTCTACTAATAATGTCACTACCCCAATCAGCATCAACATAACCAAGCATATCTGAATTTTGTTTTGAATCATATTTCAATACATGACATTTGGTTTTATTTAAATATTTTAAAATTCGTTTGGCATGTCGCCAATGTTCTTTGGTATGACAGTTATAAAATTAGTTCAAATAGCTTACATAATATGATATAATCACTTAAAACTGACAAATACATCAAACTACCAATCAACTGCTGATATGGTATGCTATTATTACATTGGTTACATTAGTTGAGATTTAACTAACATTACATGGGTGTATCTGATGTAATAATAATAATAAGATTATCAAGATAACTACCGGAGACATATTATGAAAGACGGGACGGTTGACGTGTGTCGGGCATGCCACCGTCCAGGTGAGTCCATCAGACATATTATCTCTGGTTGTTCTCGTCTGGCTAACGGCGAGTACTTGCACAGGCATAACCAAGTAGCCAGGATTGTTCACCAGCAACTTGCTTTAAAATATAAACTTGTGGATTCTGAGGTACCGTACTCGTATTACAGTTATGTGCCCGACCCAGTTCTCGAAAATGACCTTGTCACGTTGTACTGGGATCGGTCTATCATTACTGACAGGACTATTATCGCTAATAAGCCTGACATAGTAGTGATAGATCGATTAGCGCGCCGCACAATGATTATCGATGTTACCATTCCGCATGACGAGAACCTCGTGAAAGCTGAGAAAGAGAAACAAATTAAATATCTCGACTTAGCACACGAGGTTGTTGACATGTGGAATGTGAGCTCGGCTGTCATTGTGCCGATTGTCGTATCGGCCAATGGCCTAATGGCAAAAAGCCTCGACCAACATCTCTCGAGGCTTTCGTTAGGCGGTTGGATCAAGGGCCTGATTCAGAAGGCAGTACTCCTCGATACGGCTTGCATTGTGAGGAGGTTCCTGTCTCTGGAGCTCTAACCACCGATAGCTTGGACCCTGCTCCCGCTACCGGCGGACCAGTTTTTTTTTTTTAAGTTGTTTTATAAAAATATTTAAAATGTAGCAAAATAAGCATAAAAATAAATAAACGAAATAATAATAAATTTATTGAATCAAAGTTACAATTATTACCTTATAATTAACTTAGCTTAATTTCGGTCTGTAACTGTTAGCGATCTTCCTTTTTATCTTTACGGCGGACCCCAAACTAGGCGGTGCCTGTATCTTGGGGACCAGAGTTGTGATGCATGATTCTATTTACCACTACAATTTTGTGAGAATATGTAAGAGTAGGTAATTGTAAACTTTTATATAAAACTAAATTAATATTGAGATCATTATGAAAGTGAAAACTTAAATCATAAATTATAATATAAACAAAAATAAAAGCTTAATTTGCACTGAACAAAGCACAAGACTAAAAATTTTAAACAATAAAATAAAATGTTAAATAATCATGAGCAAATATAAAAAAATAAAATAAAATGCTAAGGAGCTAAAGTAAGGTGTGGGTGTGTGTGTTAGTGGGTGGGTGTGTGTTAGTGTGTGTGTGTGTGTTAGTGGGTGGGTGTGTGTTAGTGTGTGCGTGTGTGGTGTGTAGATGTTAATGTCTGTGGTGATAGTAAGATTCCGAGAGTGGGTTGTGTTGTGAGAATGCTTTCCGATTCATCATACGAAAAACTTAATAGCCATTGTTTGACAACATTTTTGCATGTAGAGAGGGAGAGTACTTTTGGGTCACAAGGCAAACTACTGGTGACCTTGTTATATACAAAAGTGTGTAGATAGGCGGGACAGCGTCTTGTAAGGAGAGATGTGGTTAGTTGAAGCGGGATGTGAAAGACACGTTTGGAAGTCAATGAGTGATAGTCAGGTCGGATTTTTAGGGAATAAATGGTTGCCGGACACGTAGAACTTGAAACTCTTTGTATAGGGAGTCAGTAGGGTAGAAAACTGGTTTTCTTAAGATAACTTTAATAACAGCTCTCTGGGCCCTTTCAAGCTTAATCATTATCGTTTTTCCAGCTCCACCCCAAATAGTTACGCCATATTGTATAATGGAATGGCATAATGCGAAAAAAAAACCATTCGCATTATGTCTTTTGGAGTGCGGTCTCTTAGTTTCTTTATGATGTGGATAAGTTTCCTTACCCAGCCAGAAAGAAATTGAATGTGGGCTCTAAATGATAGATTTTCGTCAATAAGTAGACCTAAATAACGAATAGATTGTGTCCGGTTAATACAATCGCATGAGCAGACTTCACGTGATGTGTTCAGGTGGTTTTTACATGTGTGGAATTTTAAAGTCAGGTTGGGAGGAGGGCTAGATAACTGTGTTTTGGAAAATGTTATAAATTTGGTTTTCTTTAAATTGAGTGTAAGTAAGTTATGGACGAGTGTTTGCGCTACTGTTTCTAAGCCTTGTTCTGCAAGGCAGTATACCTGTTCCCAGCTAGGTGCGTGGAATGTGATAACCGTGTCGTCTGCGTAAGATATTATTTCCGCGTTTGGAAGAGTGAGGTTCAGTATATCGTTCATATAGATTATAAAGAGTGTTGGGCCTAGTAAGCTGCTCTGTGGAACTCCAAAATTGATAGGGAGTTGTCCACTTCAGTTCACCAGATTTCACATACTGTCGGCGATTGGTGAGGTAGCTGTGAAACTACTTGAGTGGTTTTCCCCTTATCCCTGCTGCATCTAGTTTTTTAAGGAGTAGCTCTGTTGAAATTGTGTCGAACGCTTTAGCTAGGTCTAAGAAGACCGCCATGCAGCGTTCACCCTTTTCTATAGTTGAAGATATGGAGTTTGTTAGCAGCGAAGCCGCGTCTTCAGTTGATTTCCCTTTTCTAAAACTAAATTGTCGCTCTGAAATTAGATGATGTTTTTCTAGAAAATTTACAACGCGGGTGTTAACCACCTTTTCCAGGATTTTAGATAATATACTAAGAAGTGCTATTGGTCTATAATTTTCAGGTTTATTCTTATGACCACATTTATGTATCGGGCTTACTGCTGCAACTTTCCACTGTTCGGGAAATACTCCTGTTTCCAGGCTGAGATTAAAGGTGGGTTCGAGGTGTTATAATTAAGTTTTGTATTTTCTTTATGAGTTTTACATTGATTTTGTCGGGACCTGGGGAACTATTGTCTTTTAACTGATTAATGAAGTTTGTAATTTCTGTTTCGTCAGTGGGATGCAGAAAAAAGGAGAAAGGTGAGGTATTTGGTGATAAGTACTTGCTAGTGAGGGATGCCTGGGTTTCTCATAGTCTTGTCAGTATGGTAGCAGCCAGGTTTTTGCCTACGGATGTGAAGTAAGAGTTGCATTTATTGAGGGACTCGACGGGGTCGGGAGAGCTGGTCACTAAATTGCATGTATTATTCCTTTGACTGCTGGGGTCGTACATTGATTTTAGAACTTTCCATAGCTTTTGAGAGTTTTTGTTATTATCCTGGATTTGTCGTATTCAATTCTAAGTTTCCGTAAGAGATTGTTTCAGAAGTTTTTATAACGGTGTTAGATTAGGTTTTTTATCTCGTTTTCAGGGTCATATCTTAATTTTAGATATAGTTTGTCGCGGTGACATATACATTTTATGAGTCCGGGTGTGATCCAAGGCTGAATGTTACGTTTGCTTCGCGGAATGTTAACTTTGTGTGTGTGTTTTTCTATTAACTCGGCAAGGATTCCGGTGAAAGAGGCAGCGGCAGAGGCTACACATTGTTGGTTAAGGGTGTCAGTCCAGTCAATTTTAGCTAAGTCTGTGGCTAAATCGTCCTCGTTTAATTTAAGTACCCAGCGATTTTTATTAAGTGTAGTGATACTATGTTTAAGAGGGATGTGAGCCATTACTATGTCGTGATCTGTTATAGAGCTTTTGCATACTACGCCTTGGGGTCTAGTACTGCTTTTGACAAATATATGATAAGACAAGATTTTTGTCTAGTGGGTTTGGTTATAACAGGTAAAAGACCATGCGAAGCCATAAGGCACATGTAATCGTGTTGTTTGTTATTTGTGGTGCAACATATGTCAATGTTTATGTCTCCGGTGATAATTACAGTTGGATGCAAATTGGTCGTTTTAAGGATGTTGTCTAATGCAGCAATAAAGTTTGTGAGAGTGGTAAAAGATGGGGTTCGATATAGCCCCAGTAAGGCTACTTTATTGTTCAGAATTAAGAGAAGGCTATCTGTATCTTGTATTGTGGGTTCGATTAAAGTAACGTCATGGTCAACTCCATTTTTGTTGTTTTGCGAGTTTGTTCGAAATACATTATAACCTGGTAGTTTTTCTAGAATCGAGCCTTCACTTAGCCAGCATTCTGTAAGTACAATAGCGTCTATGTCTACACCAAGTCTGTTTAATGCAACAGAGAAGTCGTCAAAATTACGTTGTTAGCTTCTGATGTTAAAAGTAAGTAGTTTAAAACCAGACTCGGGATAAATATTTATATGTTTCCTGCATTCGTCTAAGTTTTCGAAGTCGTGACATTCTGATGTAGTGATTTCCTCTATATTTTGGATAATATCAAATAACACATCTACTTCAGCTTTTCTCAATTTCCATAATTGAGAAAAGCTGAAGTAGATGTGTGACAATCTACCATGTTAAATTTACTTAACAATTGATCTGTGTAGTTTTCTTGGTCTAATGTTACAGAATTTTCATTGTACTTAAGTATCATACCCAAACATTGCCTTACATTACCTCAAACTTTCATCTTAAAGTTACATCCTAAAACTTTTTTTAGATAATGGTGCCGATTCTCTTGTCACAAACGCGTCTAAACTAGACTAAAAATCACTAAAATTTGGTTTAATTCTGTCAAATGACGATTTTCCATTCTGAAATTGACTATAGTGACACAACTTAACTATAATTTAGTTTGACAGCACTAAGATTGCACTGAGTTATTAGTTTAGTGAAAATGGCTATTTTGCTATTCTGAATTTTACGTTTTTCACCTAAAAATTTAATTGTCTAACTAAATCTGAACATGAATCTGACTATTTTTAATCGCGATTAAAAAGGTGTGGAATAAAATTAGGTGGCGTGAACTAAAATTCACATCAACACCTCGACTTCAGACGTGCAAAAACGGTACTTTAACTTTCTGTTTCTTTTTTTGCTCATATCTCGAAAACGGTGTGTCCTATCACAATAATAATGAAAATTTCGACCCCCTGTGTAACCCTGAAACCACCAAATCTCTACATGTTGATATTTTTATTTTATATTTTTCACACAAAAAGTCAAAACTTCCATAGAAAACACGTCGAGGCTGCCCCAGGCTGCCTCCGGCTCTAACAAAGACGTTGCGAAATCAAAAGAAAAAAAACACGTGGACTCGCGATTGTCAAATTCGATTATAGTTGTGTCAAAATTATTTTTAAATTTAGAGATTTTTTTTTGCAGAATAGCTTCAAGATTTTCATAGTAAAAAGTAAGGAATTTTAGTGATAGTTTAGTTAGTTTAGTTCGGTGTACAAGAGAATCGGCACCAATGTACTTCCTTACGGTCGTTAGAAAAAATGAAAAAAAAATCATCGACATATAAAGCCATTATAGTTTTACAAGTTCTGTTACCCTTTATAAACAAACACGGCACAAACATAGACTTGACATAATCAATATGACTTAAACAATCATCAACCTTTTTGTAACACATTCTTGAAGACTGCTTCAACCAATGGCCTTTTTTAACTTTAACACTTTACCATCATTTATGTCACCAAAACAGTCTGGTTTTTGCATGAAAATATTTTCTTCAAGATGTCCATTTAAAAAGGATGTTTCAACATCGTGTGTTGTATGTAGACCTAATTTTACAGTCAAAGCAAATAATCTTAAGGTTGAGAACCTTACCACTGGGGAGAAAGTTTCATTATAGTCCACACTCCATGTCTGTGTAAATCCTTTTGCCAATAACCGTGCACGATACAGAACTTTATCACTCACATCACATTTACTCAGAACAACACAACCATTTGACGGTGCATCAACACAGTGCTCCCAAGCTTGTTTGTCTGCGAAGCATCGAAGTTCCTCCTTTATAGCCTTTTCCAGAATTCCTTTTCAGATCCCATAAGTGAAAAAGAAAGAAAATTTGTTTATTCTGCACAAACAAAACGCACATTACATTTTTTTTACATAAATTAAACATTTACATAGTAGCCAAAGGCCTCGTATTTAGAGTACAAAAGTTTTACAAATTTGTCCACTTCTTGAGCACCAAAGACAATACACATTACTCTGTGTGTGTTGCGACACTGACAAAAGCCCTTAGAACAAACAATCCAAGCAAAAACAAGATGCCGATAGCAAAGTGAAAGAAGTGCCTCCTGCAGTGTCACCATACCTGTCAGGTGGTCTTCTTAAGCCACCTTGTCTTGTCTCAGGTACAATTTCAACATTGTCTTCCACATCTTCATTCTCACTGGGTACATAAGACGAGTCTGAATCTGAATTGATTGTGGAATATCTTCATGAGATGGTGAACTTTCCAACGTTTTCTCTGCTTCCCCCACTGAAGGTGTACCTGGTACACTTTTAACTGCATGTTTACTCTCTGTCACTGCTATAATTGTGGTTGTCTGTTCTTTTTCTACAACTATCACATCGCGACTAGTAGCTATGACTTTCTTGTTTTAGCCTTTACTTCCATTCGGATAGCCAAGTAAAATACATTCTTAGGCCTTTTTTTGGCTATGTGTGCCATTACTTTACTAACAAACACCCTCAGATGGCTATTATCTGGTTAGACATTATGCCTTAATTCATAGGAAGTTTTACCTTGCAACACAACACGTGTCGAAGCAATACGATAGTGTAAATAAACTGCTGTGTTTGTAGCTTCAGCTCAGAACATTTTGCTTAAGTGGGCATCAAATAGCATGCACCTTGCTTTCTCAATTATAGTTCTGTTCATTCTTTCACAAAATCCGTTCAGTTCAGGTGTATAAGGGCATGTTGTCTAACGGATAATGCCAATTTTCTTTAGCTAAATGCTAAATTCAGCATTACAGAACTCTCCTCCATTATCACTTTCTTCGTCTTTGTTGACATTGTGGATCCGTTTTGGCCGCCATGATTGTTGTTTTTCGCACCCATAAATTTCTTTGCCGATGAGTTTTCCCGGCTCCTAAAATCACTGGCCAATGCACTATTTCTTTCATCGTTCATTTCACTTCCTGTTCCTGTTTCCATGTCTAGTAACTTACTTTTAATTGCATCGGTTGTTATCTGGATTACCGAATGTTCTACGGCCATTATAATGAAACCCAGAATCATCGAACAACGCCTTGAGATTGTCCCATAGCTCCTTAGTAGTTTTAAATTTTATTATGTGTACGTACAATGTGGCGTCTATCGCGAGAATCAACTTAGCTTTTGTTTTTGCATCATGCTGGGCAAATGACTTAACATCTTCTTCTTGGATGCATTTCGTCATTCCTTCTAGGATTAGGAAGTTATCCGCCGCAAATACCCATTCACTATAATTTTCTATTCCTTTCAGCTTCGGTACATTTACAATGCAGTTTGCCGCCATTGTTAACTTGCTGCACTAAGACGTTGATCTACGATCCTGACTAGCTTTCTTATTATTTCGAATAAAAATTACTTTTTTACTTCCGCGAGATAATTAACTAAAAGCAACTCAGAAGCTCTGGGCCCATAACCTATTAAAAACTTGAGAATGAGGAAGCGTGTTTTCACATGAACGACTATATTTTATAACCATAGGAAATTAATAGCCATTACTTACAAGTGTAAGTAATGGCTTACCACTTCATGCACTACTTCTTTACAATTAGTTATTATAATAAACATTAGGTCGTCTCTGACAGGGAAAGGGATGCGGTCGCTGGGTTCCTCATACACGGCTACACGCCCTTACGGAGCGAGAATGCGCTTCTCCTTGCAGCTTAATAAAACTTTGGTGGCAGAGGGCCCCCACCCGTAGCCGACGATGGTTGGTTTCAATACTAGCAAAGTTAAATAATCTTCATATTTATAAAATGACACACAATTATCATAGTGCTTATTTTAAAATGGTTTATAAAAGAATAATATTCTGTATTATTTTAAATTATTCTATAATAAAATGTAAGTTATAAGAGTTCATCCATAGCACATTAGCAGTATTTGTATTCATTAGTAAGCGTGGTATGCCACTGGTAAAATTTCACTGTCCAAAAGTGACTTAATTCCCTTATGACGATTCTCTCAAGCGCATGTGATTTTTGAGGAATTCATCTAATTACTTTGGTCAAAGTCACGTACCACACGCACTAGCCTCAGGCCTCATATAATACTATTTTTTGTTGCCAGAATAAAATATCAAGCTATAAATTTCTAGTATAAGTGGACCTACATGGCCAGAGATTACACAAGACATCGCGGTTTGGAAGGAAAAAGGGGAGGCCTTTGATCATCAGCGGGAGTGACAACATATACTAAAACAGGTGGATCTCGCATTGTACAGACATTCCGTGCAATGATGAGCAGGTTTTACTGAAAATGTTGGTATAGCTTAATTTACATCGTCGTACGTACATGCAACTTTTACACACACTCACAAATTTTAGGAGTATTGTTTATTACAGTTACGTCTCGCCATTTAATGTAATATTTAGTGCAGCCCGCGCCTTAGCTGTTGAGGCGGGCTGCTAAATACTACCATTTTTCAATAGTGGCTATCTTTGCTAATGGACCCTCATTCGCCATGGATCCCTTGGCAATTGTTGCTGTTTTCTTCCATAAATCTGAGCAGCAGCTCCCATTGCCGCTCATACACTTTCCTAGTGGCAAGCATTTCTGAAAGAAAAAGATCAACAGAACTAATGTAAGAGCATGAAACATACTGCATGAAAAGAAAACTAAGTTAGTAAGTACTCTTTTTCTAATTATAACAACGTAAATATAACAGGAAAATATGTATAATTATTTTATTAGATTTTTTATTTTGGCAAGCAAAGCCGATGTCGACTATTCTGACAATGTCTAAATTGAACTGGAAAAGCAAGTGTGTTTTGTTATAAAAAATAAAATAAAATAAAAACGATGAAAATTATACAGTTGTAATTAATGTAGATCTTAAGGGGTTAAGTACTGGACTAAAACAAACAAAAAGATAAAAATTACATAAATAATTATAATTGTTAGAACATTTATTTATACATAAATGAACATCCACACACAGAATATTTAGGGAAATAAATCATTATTTTATTGTGGCGGATGAAAAACATCAGCGCTACCAGCATATCAGGAGAGGGATATGTTAAAAGGGAGCGGAAATAAATCGGTAGAGGGATCTTAAATATTGGGAGACTCCTATATAGATCTAGGGGTGGGATGTTGTTAGAAGATTCGAAAAATATGTGATCCAGGGTGCCCTCTTCCAAACCGCACTCGAAGAGAGAGGAGTCACGAACATGGAGGGAGTGCAACAAACACCTAGGCGGATTCTACAGAGAACAGAAATTGTAGTTTTCGATACTTTTTTGTGACCAAAAAACCACGGTTTTGGTTTGGTAGTCGGTTGCACAGCATAATAAAAACTGCCTTTTAGCTGGACATATTCCACTGTTCCTGCCAGGAACGCTGCAGGTTCTGTCTTGGAAGGGACAATAAGTCGGAACACTGATAAGAATTGTGCGTGAGATCTGACGATAACATAACAAGCATCTTTAGCCAGAGCATCAACACATTCGTTACCCTTAATGCCACAATGGCTCGGAATCCAAACAAACTGAACATCCTTCTGATAGCGCAGGACATTAAAGAGTTTTTAATTTTTTAATAAATTTACTGTGCAATTTACTTTTAAAGGGATTTTGGACTAAAGCTTGCATATAACTTATGGGAATCTGTAAAAATAACGGCTTTCTCAATATTATGGTGTAACACTATAAAAAGACCCGCTTCAAATATAGCCAAGCACTCACCAGTGTATACAGAATTTTGGAGCTTTGGTAATAGACTGCAGCGCCAGTGTGACTAAAATCGGTAATATTCGAAGCGTCCGTAAAAAATAATTGAAAACCATTCCATCGATCGCCCACTACCGCAATTTTTTGGAAATACCAATATCGAAGAAATTTTTGGGAAAATAGCTTAAAACTTCAAAAGGAAAATGAAAAAGTGTTAATCTGGGATACTGGACGATCGGGTAACCTAAATTTTGAATTAGCCGAAAGGGTTTTAGGATCAAGGGAATTTCTTTATTTATTTCCAGTAATTTGATTTTCTACATAAGGCAATTAAATCGTGCTGTATTTCTATAAGAATATGGGAGGATCTACATATTACCATTAGTTTTATTATATATATGTAAAAACATTATTATTTAAAAGAGTGTCCATGGAGTTTCTTGCCCGTTCTTCTCCATAGGTACCTACTACGCTTTGGAATGGGCAACTAGCTTCATATTTCTGACTGACCGACTCCTTGACAATTCAAAAATGCCTGTAAATGGTTTAATTGAAATAAATGATTTGAGTTTGAGTTTAGCCAAGACACAAAACGGGAAGCCAGATTTTGCCGTCTTAGGGCTAGGTTCAGCACATTCGACCTACAATGCGTTCAAAATCAAAATATTACATTTCACATAAACCTACATGGAAACGTCAGAATCTAGGTGCACGGTTCCATTTGGTCGTTTTCTATGGAGAAGAGCCGGCAAGAAACTCCATGTTTACTCTTTTAAAAATATTTGACTTTTACAATGTTTTCAAATTACAGTGTTAATAGATATGGGAAGACAGTGTAGGCCTGTCAACAAGTACCTTATGTTAAACAAATAGACAATGGTCTTTAAATTTACAATCTACAAGGCCTGAAACGTTCTCACATTTACAAAATATAAAAGAAACTTATGAAGCAAAATTAAAAAATAATTTAACCCTCTACTGCATATGAACCCATATATGGTTCACCAGATTCAATAAAAAAAAATCACTTTATATTGCACAAGCACAAACTAAACGCATAGTGGACATTTTGATTATTATGTTGGCAATATGAACATATATTTTGCTGTCTATGGTCTAACGTCATTTTGGTTATAATCTCACTTTACTAAGCGCTTGTGTGAAGTTCAACTCGGTGTCTGTAAACACATTTTTCAAAAAAGATTTTCTACGTGATAAAGGTAAGTTTTGTTTCATAAAAAAACTAAATATGGTGCTGTTATTTGTTCTATTTTATATAATTGTGATTTACTGTTCACTTTTTTGCATATTTAAATCATATTGGGGGGCTTTTTTGATGAAACCATATATGGTTTTGTATGCATTCTAATCAAACTTAACCATTTATCCGCGGTACCATATCGTCGCTTATATTACAACACCGCGAACATGCATTTTTACCGTTTTTCAACTTTGAATGTCATTGGATAGAGAAAAAAAACACGCGTTAATTGCACCAATCACGTTTAGAGGAACTGGCCAATCACAGGATAGAATTCAAAATTTGTATCACCGCGAATGCCGGTGATTGGCTAGTTTGGAATAAACACCGCGAATATGCATCAGTCGCCATACATTCTTCGCGGAGGAGGTTTAGGTAAGCGTATTTTTATTGTTTTGGTGAGATTTAATGAACAATTTAGAAATAAAAGTACTTTATGTTGTACATAATATGTTTGTTATGAAGTGGTTATAATATAAAATGTACCAATTTAGTGGTTTTGTAGTGCAAAATAACAGTAAAAATCACGCTCTCTCGTTAGCGGTGTTACATTGCAACTTTTTTTCATATTCGCGGTGTTTCCAGATTTGACTACGGCTCATAGAAAGACACGAAACATGAGTAGTGAATTTGACACGTCGTCTACTGATGCTGAGGACGATTTTGAGATTGAGGAATTGTGTAGACTTGCAAAAATTAAATATAAGAAGCCATTAAGATGCCATAAAGTCACTCCTTTACAGGATAAAGAGACTACCAGCCAGCTTTCAACTGATCATCAAGAAAACAACCTGCAAGTAGTCACAGATGAAGCCTTCCACAGCGAGATTATTAATGTGAATAGCATGGAACTGACGGGTGATTTCAACGTTGTCGAGCCTACAAAGGAAAACGGACTTGTTATAAACTGCCAAAATAATATCGTTCTTCTAGAGGAGCCAGCCCCTAGTTCCAGCAACCAGAAACAAACCTCTAAGATAGTAATACTAGAAGACATTTTATTACCACCTGAAAAAATATTTCATGGCGAATTTCAAAGTAAAAGAAAAAGACAAAATAAAGCCAACAAAACATCAAAGAACTGGCAAAGGGAATTAAATAAGAAATTGAGGGAAGAAGGAAAGTCTTATTTGGGCTACAGGCGCGATAGAAAAGTTGACCAGTACAATCCAAATTTTAAAGTTTTACATGACACTATTAAACCAGCTAAAGATATGGGACCTCGCTGCGAATCTGTAACTTGCCAAAAATCTAAGCTCCGTGGATGTCATGAAATTACTGAGCAGGAGCGACGGAGTATTTTTGATAATTTTTGGAAAACAATGAGCTGGGAACAGAGACGTCAATTCGTATGTTCAAGTGTGACTTTAGCACCCTGTAAAAGGAAGGTGACTAAAAATGAAACTTCTAGAAAAAGCGAGACCAAGTCCTACTACTTATCTGTGTCCAGAAATTCAAATGTTACGAAAGTGCAAGTTTGCCGAGGAATGTTTCTTCGCACCTTAGGATTGTCAGAGTGGTTCATTAGGTACTGGCTGAATAAAACTAGAGAATCAAACAGCATAGCGCCGAAGTCAGAAACTTCGCTGCAAAGACGAACATCTCCGAAAAAGAAAAAGGAGTCACAAACCTTAAAAGCCTTCTTTGATAAATTACCTAAGTTGCCCTCACACTATTGTCGACAGACATCTAGTCGACTTTACCTGGAACCTACATTTACCAATATTTCCGAACTTTACGAGGCTTACTAACACGACTGCAAGGAAAAAGATGAAGCATTCTTATGTCGTCGCACTTTTGACAACGAGTTTCTCAGAAGTAACTTGAGTTTATATAAACCAAAGAAAGATCAGTGTGATTTCTGTTGCTCGTATAAAATGGGTAACGTAACAGAACAGGCCTGGAAAGAACACGTTGAGCGCAAAGACCGCGCCAGAGCAGAAAAATCTGCCGATAAAAGTTTGGCCGTTGGAGGATCCTGTCATGTTTTGACACAAGATGTCCAGGCAGTGAAAATGGCTCCCAGTCTACAAGCGAGTGCTTTATACTTCAAGACCAAATTATGTGTTCACAATTTCACTACCTATAACTTAGCTAACCATAATGTTAAATGTTATTGGTTTGACGAAAGTAACGGAGGTCTTGAAGCTTCAGTGTTCGCTTCTTGCATTGTGGATACAATTTTGCGACTATTGAGTGACAAAAAACTTCCTGTGATATTGTACTCTGATGGTTGTTGCGCTCAAAACAGAAATAGCTGCCTCAGTAATGCTTTACTAAGAGTGGCGGTAGAACAAAACGTAGAGGTCACTCAAAAGTTTTTAGTCAAGGGGCATACTCAAATGGAGTGCGACTCAGTACATAGCTCGATAGAGTCGAAACTTAAGGGTCAAGAAATTTATCTACCAAGCCAATATTCTGCGCTCACTAAGAATGCAAGAGTTCACCCAAAACCCTACGAATCTATTTACTTGGATTATAGATTTTTTACCGATTTTTCAAAGCCTCAAGACCAAATTTACAAGTCCATAAGACCAGGCAGAAAGGCAGGAGATCCAAAAGTAACTGATATCAGTGTACTTACTTACAAACCTGATGGAACCATTTGGTACAAATTGAATTTCGATGAAGCTCCAAAAGTATTGCCACAGCGTTCAAAATTACCCAAAAATACAATCAACAGCTTACCGAAATATGAAAACCGTTTACCAGTCACTGAACGAAAGTGGCAGCACTTACAAGAGCTGAAGAGTATAATACCTAGCGATTGCCATAATTTTTATGACTCTTTACCTCACTAGTTTTTAGTTCGATTTTTATTAGAGTTTTTTTATTTGTGCTGTTTTTAGTCATGTTCGGAGATATTTTTGGTTTATAATTTTCATTTTATAACTTTGTTACTTTATGAATAATTTAGTCTAAGTAATTAAGACTGTTTAAAGTTCCTACAGTAAATACCGCCTATATGAGAGATTGCGCCATAAATATGATGGCAACAGCGCCAATGTGACGTATTTACTTAATTGATAAGGATATAACTATTTTGTGCATTTAATTTTTTGCAGAATATCTAATAAATGATTCTTAATATGTAATTTAGTTTTTATTTATTGTTAACTTAATATTATACAGTTTTTTGCTTTCCCTGTAAAGTTGAAAAAATCATATTCGCGGTGTTGTAATATAAGCGACGATATATGGTTTCGTAT
Source organism: Dasypolia templi (assembly GCA_963555695.1). Lineage (NCBI taxonomy): Eukaryota > Metazoa > Arthropoda > Insecta > Lepidoptera > Noctuidae > Dasypolia > Dasypolia templi. The sequence goes on from OY743156.1 coordinate 15,369,257, forward strand.
GCGCTATTAATTTTTTGCATGAATGGCATGAATTTTTTTTTCGTTGCTTGCAGAATGGATCCTGCTCGTTTTTATGGCACTCAGAAGCATGTTAATACTATTCCTGGTGATGGCTCGTTTAGTGATGATGAATTAGCTTCCGATTCTGACTATGAATATGTTCCCCCTAGACAATTTCAACGTCACATCACAGACGATCTCTTGTTATACCCGAAACCGATAGTAATTCCTCCGATGATGAAACTAGCCCTCCATCAGCCACACAGAAAAAAGGAAAGGCAAAACACGATAAACCCACTAAAATAATATGGGAATCCAAAACATTTGAGGCTTATGATGAAAATAAGTTTAAATTTACTGGAGTCACACAGTTACCAGAGTTTATTGTAAAACTTGAAACACCGGCAGATTTTTTCTTGTTTTTATTTTCTGAGGATCTGATACAAACTATAACAAATCAATCTAATTTAAAATCCGTACAAGACAATATAAATAAACCCGCTAACATAACCAAACAAGAAATAGAGCAATTTATTGGCATGGTAATTTTCATGTCTATAGTGAAATTACCTACGTCACGATATTACTGGAACAAGACTTTAGGACAGCAACAAATTTACGAAACTATGACTGCATGTCATGGTTTCGTAAATTTGTTTTGCTGTCCGTGTCGTGTCTGTGCATAGGTTTCAAACAATAAAAAAAAAATCTTAGTGGAGTTTCAGGATTTAGTTATGATTTTGATATTTTTTCTGGTGATCAAAGTAATACACGACCTGAAGGTGCACCAGACTTGGGTGTTAGTGGCAATGTTGTAACTCGTCTTACTGAAACAGTACCAAGACATGTTAATCATAAGATCTTTTATGATAATTGGTTCAATAGCCCTAAGCTCCAGGTACATCTTACAAAGATCGGACTTTTGTCTTTAGGTACAGTGCGCCTGAACAGAGTTCCTAATATAGATATGCCGCCAGAAAAGGAGCTGAAAAAAAAATGTGGATTTTTCATTGGAAAGGTTGCTACCATTGATGAAGTTAGTGTCATTGCCATTACTTGGTTTGATAATAAAGCGGTTAATATGCTTTCGACTTATGTAGGTAGTGAACCACAAAACGAAGGTATTTTAGAAAGGAAAAGGTTTACAAAACCATTACATGCCCTCAAGCAGTTGAAGTGTATAACCGGCACATGGGGGGCGTTGACTTACTGGACTCTATGCTTGGTTTGTATAGAATTCATTTGAGATCTAAGAAATGGTACAAACGCATATTTTTTCATATGGCAGACATGTGTGTTGTAAATGCTTGGATACTTTGGCGCAGAAACAATCCAGAAGTTTGCATGTCTCTCTTTGATTTCAAGCAAGCTGAGCAAGCCAAAACAGTTTTTTCGTTTGACAAACACAATTGTTTTACAATAATTTTAATAAGGTATTTTAAAATCTTATACATCATTTGTATCATATACAATTAGAACATCGTCCAAGAATTGAGCAGGAGGAAAAATATTACTCTGATGTCGTGCCCACCCGAGATACCAAATAACTGTCATTACATGGGCACAGCATCCTAGCGTTCGACGGCCAACGATACAGTTGCAACAATATTTTTTTGTTTTATTGTTTTATTTATTTTATTTTATTTATATATATTCAATTGCACTTAGACCAGAATCATTGCCATTAATTAATACATATACAAAATATACTTTCCGACTGATATGTCGACTTGCGATTCTAGCCCTAAGTAAAGAGCAGTTAGGACTGAAGTTCATTCCTTCCATAGTACTGCTCCTCTGGTCATTGCAAACCTCAATCTGATAACAACCATTGAATCTCATATGTTCTCCATAGTAGGAGCGTGCTTGTTTTAATTGGTATGTGCCACAAGCAATTAATATTAAATCACTGTAAGTTAGGATTGGGAATTCTCTAACATTTTCTGAATTCACATGAATGTTTCTAAAGTCTGCCCTAGCTCTATTTAAGTTGCGTTGCCTAACATAGTCAGATAGATCGTTTAGGGTTTCCATATTTCTATGAACTATTTCAAGAATTTGAGACGCATCATCCCTGTCCGTTATTCTTGTATGGAATTTATTAATTAAAGCAGCAGCCACAGCTAGGTCTACCATCAGGTGTGTGGAAGCCCTGTTAAAATAGTTTTGACGAAATATTTTAAATGCAGTTTTAAAAATGCCATTTACTACCTCGACTACCCATCGACACATGGTGACGGCTCTGGATCTATTAGCATCCCTTGTTGTCAACTGAGATTCACCTTCTTCTGGAGACAAAGGTACATGTACGTGATAACCACAACTTTCTAAAAGTGACAGTGAGTCCCTAAAACCTCTATCTACACTTGGGAGCAAATAAATCGAGCCACTACCTTTTTTCACGTAAAATGGTAAATATTTTTGGGAATATGGAACGTATCGATTCTAAACATATATCGCCTAAAAGGGTATTTAATAACCTTTACAATGAGGGTAGTTAGTTGTCAAAATTTCATTTTAATTAAATTTTAAAGGGTAGAATAAAATTATAGCATTTAATTTGCTTATGACATTTTTATTGTACTCTGTTAAGAAAAGACTAAATTTGAGGTTTTTGTTAATCATACCCATATTACTTGTTATTGTTGTCTTTATCTGTGTCTGTGTAACCAAAATAACCTGATAAAATGGATACTACACCGACGGAAGCTGCCCAAGTTGTAGCTTTACTTGAGGTTGGACACGGACAACGTGAAATGGCACGCAGACTTCATTTGAGTCGTTCAAAGGTACAGCGGGTATACCGCAGGTATCTGGAGACTGGTGCTTTTGTTCGGCGACCTGGAACTGGCCGACCACGGGCAACAACAGAACGTGACGACCGCTTTATTGCAACCAATTCGTTGCGCGACCGTGGACTTAATGCTGTTCAGCTACAGCAAGCGTTACGTGACGTTCGAGGTGTCGCAATCAGTAGGTGGACAGTGAGACGAAGACTAAAGGAACGAAATTTAACATCACACAAACCAGAAACTGGCCCAAAATTGACTGTAGCTCATCGCCGATCTCGCTTGGAGTTTGCTCGAGAACACATTAATTGGACGTTAGAAGACTGGAGGTCAGTTTTGTTTTCTGACGAGTCAAGAATCTGTCTTTTTAGCAATGACGGGAGAAACCGAGTGTATAGACGTCCTGGTGAAAGATTTGCCCAATGGTGCATTCGAGAAACTGTGAGTTTTGGTGGTGGTTCTTGTATGGTGTGGGGAGGAATTTCTCTAGACGGAAAAACGGAACTTGTCTTCGTCGACCCCGCCAACGATGGCAGTGGTAGACGTGGATTAACAGCTGACCGATACATAACTGACATTCTTGAAGACCACGTAATGCCGTATGCTGGTTTTGTCGGAGAAAATTTCTTGTTTATGCATGACAATGCGAGGCCTCATACCGCGCAGATCGTTACGGAATACTTGTCTGCGATCGGGATTCAACAAATGGTATGGCCAGCACGAAGTCCCGATTTGAACCCGATCGAACACCTATGGGACGAGCTAAAACGGAGAGTCCGAGCCAGGGTTCCCGCTGTTTCATCCATTCCCGAGCTTAAAGTCGCTGTGCTTGAAGAGTGGGAGAACGTACCACAATATGTCATCGTAACTCTGATCAGATCGATGACTAATAGGCTACAAGAATGCATAAGGGCACGGGGGGGTAATACCAGTTATTAAGAATATTTTTTTTGCAATAATTTTGTTTTTTATTGTTTTTATGGACTGTTTTAGCCCTACTAAATTTTCTATCAAAATTACCATTTTTCTTGCAGAGCCAATAATTTATCATTCAATAAGGTTATTATTCAATAATTTACCCTCATTGTTAAGGTTATTAACTTAACTTTTAGGCGATATATAGTTCGAATTGATACGTTCCATATTCCCAAAAATATTTACCATTTTACGTGAAAAAAGGTAGTGGCTCGATTTATTTGCTCCCAAGTGTAGTATGAACACATCTCCAGTTTGGAAGTATTGTCTTAATGAACTGGATTCATTATCAAATTCTTTATTTATTATATCCGCATCTGAGGTCGTCGCTGGATAAGGACCAAGAATATCTATGATGTAACCATCACTACACACAAAAAGGAAAGGCTTTACAAGGTTACGATACTTGTGTAATGAGTACGTTTTTTTTTTGGTATAGATAATTGGAACTTTTTTCTATATATATATATGTTCCATCAGCAATTACAATGGGCCTCCTCACATCTCCACCATAAAGACCATTTGGGATCAGTAGATTCCTTTGAGCTATTTCTGCTCTAGATATATGATTTATGCCCAAATTGTTTGGAACGAAGTCCTGATTTAATATTTCACGAGCCATTTTCATAAGGCGCTCCAAGGTGCTTCTTGCCACTTGAAATAATGCCGACATGCGTTCGTCACTTCATTATTAGATACGTTCATTAGATATGCAGCAAGTGCAAAAGAGCCTCTATGTTTATTTGAAAGTCTGGGAACTTCAGACAGAATTTGTTGAAATTGTGACTTTGTTAAGCCTATATAATAATGTACAGTATGCTCAGGCATACTCAGAATATTTTCAAAATCTAAATGATATTGTATATTGTCTTTAAGCAATGAAGCAAAATCTTCAATTTGTGCTGCACTAAATGTTTTGATTGGATTATATATTGATTCTAAAAGTAAATTCCAGGAGTTGCTACTTAAATGGTAATTACAGATTCTACAATCCGGCGGTACATAATAATTGTACTCACAAAATAGATGTACACGCAGTGGTGATGGAACAGTGAGCCGATTGGTCTCGTTACAGCCAGGAAAAAAACATTGAGTTTGAGTGTTTGGTGCTCTTATATAGTTAGGCAACAGTATACTATGAGATGGGTCTAAGATTTGTTGTCCTGCTGGCGATGCACTGCCAGCTACTTCAGAGTGCAATGATGGCAGACTGGATGGTTCAGATTCCCGTTCTGCAGTTGAATGTGACGCTGCTCTGTCCGTTCTTCGCCAGCAATTATGGCACAAACGAGATGACGATGGCAACTGAATAGTTATAAAAATTAAAGCTCAGTGAATAAAAAAAGAAAACCTGGATTAGTGTGGTTGTGGTTCAAGTAAATATTTAATTAAAAAAACCTGTATTTACGTGAAATACTACAACACAAAAGAAGTAGAATATTTTGTGTTGTTAAGCCAACGGTCTAAGAATTATGTATCAGTATTAAATATCATAACCATACTTGTATATATTCAAAACTGTTGATAACTTACCTCACTTGGTGCAATTTGACGGGCAATCACACTCTTTATGAGTTCTTTACGTGGATTATCAGACCTGATTGTATGAGACCTTATTCTCAAAAGTGATCTGCCTCAACTGATGCACACTTGTCCATGACCAACAATCTGTGCATTTTGCTGCTCGCCAGTTGGGTGTCGTATTTGATTCCAGGCTGCAGTCCAACACGAATGACACACCAAACTGTCACTCGACACTTGTATCTAATAAAGAAGTCATAATGGGTAAAATTTAGTATCGTTTGGCAGGAAAAGGGGGTGGGGAGGTGGCGGGGGGTGCTCACCTCCGCAGCTTCGGCTTACTGGTCGCCTCCGGCGACCGGCTTCAGCCGCTACGGCTCACACGGGTGCCTATGCTTCGTTACGGCGGGCGGGGGTTACACTCTAGGGGTAGGAGCCAAAAGACTAAGTGGAGTCGGGGTGCCCCGATTCGGTATTGGAACAATGTCGACCTATTTTAACCATGAAGTGGGGTACACTAACTTCTCACAACTCTGGTAGAAACGGAATGAATGTAAACAAATGACACTGACACATGACGCAAATAGCGTTTAAGTTTTTTTTTTACGTTCCGTTTCATAGATTTTGCACGACATTTTACAACACAGACAATACACTAGTGCTGGTTTGGTTGTCAATCGCCGATTTTAACGTTTCGTTACGTTGTTAATCTAATTGGAGGTTAGAAACATTTATTATTAATTTCTCGAAAAATATGCATTACCTTGTAATAAGAGTGGTAGCGTTACAAGTTTACACAGACATAGTTGATGTTTAATTTGCTATTTTACTTTTTTTCTTTTAATGATGATGGTCTGGCTGTTTGAGTACTTTACGCGGCCTCCCCAAATGTCCTTTCTTTTGTATTGTTCGTCGGATCGTTGAGCTCCTTAGTTCTGAGTTGAGCTGCACGATCGCGTGGTTCTTTCCTCAAAAGACCATTTCAGACACCAGTCTACATGGTCCTCATGTGATATGACCAAGATTATTTTCATATTTTTATTTACACTTTGACATTGATGGACTTTATAAATGCAATTACATTTACTTTGTAAAGTATTATACTATTTTAATTATTGTGAATGTGAAGACATTGTGGATTTGTTGTTTTTCTTTAATAATTTTTTTTAAATTATTAGTTTTAATCACGGTCTGGCAGTTTGAGTAAATTATGCGGCCTACCCAAATGTCCTTTCTTTGGTAATGTTCGTCGAATCGTTTAGCTCCTTTAATTCTGTGTTGAGCTGCATGACAACTGACAAATGCGTGCACTGACTGGACAGGTCCACTCATTCTGTGTGGTTCTTTCCTCAAAAGACCATTTCAGACATCAATCCACATGGTCTTCACATGACCTGACCAAGATTATGTCTGGACTTTAAAAGAGACTGTGACCTCTAAGTTTGTTTCGGCGTTTCTTCTCAGAGTAGTCAGATAGGAAATGCCGATCTCACCCAATTTTTTAAATATGATTGACGTGTAAAAGTGTTTGTACAAACCTATTTACAGATATTAAAATCATTTATCATAATCATTTATCAATTACAATCAGGGAACTCAACCCTACCATATAACCCTTTTTAACCCCGAAGTCCTGCCAAACGATACTAGACCCAACCCGTCATAATTATTAGATATCTTAAAACAACGTTGATCTATTTAAAAAGCATTTCTTAAAGGAACACATAAAACTGGATCAACTATTTACCTGCTGTGGTTTAAGCCATTGTTGTACAACATTTCGCACTTCTGCTATTTCTAACAAATGCCTTCGCATTCTCGTGACATTTAAACTACAATTTACACAGCGTAAATGCCCTTTTGAATGAATTACCGATAGCTGGGAAGAACTAGGGCGAGTTTCAATGCTGGGGTCTTCATAACTTGTGGTTATCGAGTCAAAGTTCGTGCTGGAATTATCGTGAGAAGCGGGAGCGGGGTCCATGTTCAGGCCGTGGTCGTCAGGGTTATAAACATCGTTGGAGTCCATTTAATAAGCTTATTCGTTGGTTAAAATAACAAATACGCATGAAAATAAACTCTGTGAGTCAAATGCAAACAGTGAAAGAAGATTTTTGTCAATTGACAATTGGCTTGACAGCCGGAAGGCGTAACTCAATGTCGTCACCCCACTAACAAAAAAATAATAAATCGACATCGATTATTTATTCGATTCTTAATTTAAAAACATAATAACCACTGAAAATCCAAAAACTCCGAAAATGTTTTCCATAACATGTTCTGGTTTTATTGTCTATTTATAACCTGTTCAGCAGAACAGATTAAGAATGATTTAAGAATGTATGGTAGCGTTTTTGCTGTGTTAAGCTTATGCATTAATTAATTATAAATCAAATATATTATTATTTACTTAAATATCAAAAGTAAAAGTGTAACACCGTATTTATTAAATTAGATCGTTTATCAAGCATTACGGATTTGAAATTATGAATAAAAATCCATGAAAACATAATCGATTATTTCGTTTACGAAATTGATAGTTATTGGCAACACTGCTTATTTTGTCTAAAATTCACAAACTAATTTCAATAAAACAGTTCTGTACTTTTTATTTGTGCAAAAATGTTGCGGTCTTGTTCGGTTATACGAATATCTTGATAAGTAAATAGAAATTACGATGTTTTTTTTGCATAAACGTAAATGGTTGTGCCTTTATGGCCAAAAACGGGTTTCCCCCTTTATATTTGTTTCTTTATTCTTCATACGAACCCATATACGAGTATGTCTGTACTTTTTTTTATTAAAATTTGTTTGAGTGCATACGAACCCATATATAACCTCCTTATTTTTTTTTAGTTTATGTCATTAGATTATTTTAATTTTCATTTTTGTCATATTTTTTATCCCAAATAAAGCCTAAACAACCATAAAAAAATTATTTCATGTTTTTCATAATTCTTGCAGTAGAGGGTTAAACCAAATGAGATAGCGATTTCAACTATAACTCAAATCTGAATTAACATGCTGTCCACAAAATCCAATAATGAAGAGTTGACATTAAAATTGTAGGTATATAATGTCAAATAATGATATTATTATGTCAGAGTTATGTAAAATGTTAATATCTAATAATAAAAGAATAAAAAATAAACACCGTTATTTGGGAGCAGTTAATAGAAATTACATAGTGATGCCGTTTATGAGGTATCAGGGAAGCCACATGGGCAGAAGGAATTATCTCCAAACTCTTTAATATGCTTTTTTGATAAGGACACGTTTTATGTGGGTTTTGAACTTTCCATCGCTAGGTTCTGTAACCGACTTTGGCACCTTTTTATAAAAGCGGATACTGTTTACCAGAAATTACTTGCTTGTTTTATTTAATCAAAATTTGGGAATAACAATTTAATTTTTACTACGTGAATTTATATTATGGAAATCGCTACTTATTTTAAAAAGTCCTATACTACTATAGCACGGCTTTATAATAAATACATTCACATGCTTCCAAAAACTAAGCAGGATTTTTATGATAAATTCCGCTTTCCACGTGTTCTTGGAGCTCTTGGTGGTACACATATAAGAATACTATCACCATGTATGATCATACATAGTTATCTGTATTATAACAATTTTATTGATTTATCTACATCAGGTTAGTTTTAATTATAAGTGTTTTAACTTTTAGTAGGTTCTCAAATTGGTGAAGAATTCAGAAACAGAAAAGGCTACTTTAGTATCAATGTGCAAGCTGTATGCCATGCAAATTTATTGTTTATGAATTTTGTGGCACGTTGGTCTGGTTCAGCTCATGATGCCACCATCTATACTAATATTATAAAGAGGAAAGATTTGATTGTTTGATTTTGTATTGAATAGGCTCCGAAACTACTGGACTGATTTGAAAAATTGTTTTACCATTAGAAGCCGATATTATGTCTGATGAAGTAAGTAAGTTTTTTATTTGTTGAAACATGGTGTACATGATACATTGCATGCAAGTTATTATTGGTAGGAAGAGATGGTGCATAAACCGACATAATAATATTCATCAAAACTCAAAGAAGTCATTATATAAATAAGTCAATAAAATATGAATTAATATCATTAAAATTTCAATTCCAAATTACAATAAAACAAAAAAAATAAAAACATGTCAAAAAATTCAACATCGTCATCTCAAAAACTAAGAAAATTGTCCTCTTCCATAAACTCTGCTATACTGTAATATGCTTTTTCAGTTAGTAAAGTCTTCAGTTTACTTCTAAGAGCAGATATATTGAATGTTTTCCACGATTTAGGAAATTTATTAAAATGGTCGAAACCATGCACAAGATGCTCTTACGCATAAGGGTTGTTTTAGCGCCGTGAACACAGAGTTTGAAATTATCACGTCTATTCCTAGGGATAGCATCAGACAAACGCTGAAATAAATGAGGATGGGATTTAATGAACATTACTGTTTCCAGAATATATAACGAGGGCAATGTCAATATCTTACGTTCTATAAAATAAGATTTACAGCTGTCCGTTGTTTGCAGTCTAAACATCGATCTAATGCACCTTTTCTGTGCCCGAAACTGTTGTAAACTGGCAATGTAATTACATTTAAGGTGGTAACATTAAGTTAAGTTTTATTTGTTTGCAACACTGTTGCTAACTTCCCTTTTTGAGAACCGTTCCCAAGCGTGACAAGCGTGTTACGAAATAATAAACCTTTTAATTAATATTATCAGCATCTTTTATTTAATCGCTACAGGTTATGGGCCCAGGCACATTATCCTCGAATGATTTAATAAAACTTGCTGAGTTGTTGAAATACTGCACTCTGATTAACCGGCGAATTGAGGTTAAGTTGAAACCACAACGTCATTGTGTGCAGGAAGGCAAAGTAATACAAAATAACAAAAAGGAAGAACATCTTGTTAGTTGGATTGAGCAAGATGGACAGCAGTCAAAATGTTTTGAAGCTGGAAGGTTCAAGGAACTGGAATATTTGGAAATTCCAAACCAAAGTGCTGTTGCGCGGACAAGGTTGGCTGGATATAGTAGAAGGTCGGCGCACAAAACCAGAAGTAGCTGGGGAGAAAACTGCTTGGGAGAACCAGGATGCCAAAGCTCAGACCTTAATAGTCACTAAGATGACGGAAGATGTCATGTTACATATTATATCTTGTTCAACTTCAGCCGAAATGTGGAGAAAATTACAAAGTGTGTATGAACAAAAGACTGAGACCAGCATTCACATAGTTCAACAAAGATTTTTCCAGTATAAATATGAAAAAGGAACTGCAATGTCTGTATTCCTGTCAAAGATTCAAGAATTGCAGAACAATCTGAAACAAATGGGTGAAGAAATCTCTGACAAGTTCGTTATAACTAAGGTACTTATGTCGCTGCCAGATGATTATAAACATTTTGTTTCTGCATGGGAATCAGCTCCTGACGACAAGCAAACCTTGGATAATTTAGTGGCCAGGTTGCTAATGGAAGAAGAAAGGCTACTAGAAAACAACGATGAATTACAGCAAATTTCATCTTCGTCTGCTTTTGTGGTGAAAAATAGAAAGACTGGAAAGTGTTTCAAGTGCGGTAAAACAGGACATTACCAAAGCGAGTGTAAAAGTGTTAGAAAGAACAATGAAGATAATATAAATAACAAATGTTTTTACTGTGGTAAGTCGGGACATAATAAATCACAGTGTTGGTTCAGGAAAAATAAGGATAAAAGTAACTGTAAGAAAAGTAATGCATTTGTGGTGTCAAATACAGCATATGATCTTTATCAAGAGTCTAAGTGGCTGGTGGACTTTGGTGCAGATGAGTACATGTGTTGTGATCGCACATTATTTACACATTTCACAACAGAAATTTTGCAAAAATCAGTAATAGTTGGTAATGGCACAGCAATTAGTGTGTTAGGCTGCGGACAGATGGCGGTACAGATGCAAAACGAAAAAGAAAGGGTTGACACTACCATAAATAATGTGTTGTTCGTTCCTGATTTGAAAGTTAATCTGTTCTCGGTCAATCGCGCCACTGAAAGAGGTTATGTCATGATGACAGATGACAACTGTTGTAAATTTTACAAAGATGGTGATGTTTGTGCGGTAGCAAATCGAGTTGGAAGTGGTTATTATATGGATTTACGATTCAAATGCAAAGCTGCAAACGTTGCTAAAACAGAGCTGAATGACGTAAATATGTGGCATGAAAAATTAGCTCATCAAAACTTCGATTACGTCAGAAAAGTGTTGCAGAAAAACAACATCGACGCCAAACAAACTTCAGTTCCTAAGTGTGAAAGTTGTTTACTGGGAAAAATTCATCGTCTACCATTCGCAAAAAGTGATTACACTAGCACAAAGATCGGTGAATTGATACACGCTGATACGTGTGGCCCGATGGAAGAAGTGTCTTTAGGTGGGTCGAAATATTTTGTTTCGTTAAAAGATGACTACTCAAACTTCAGACATGTTTACTTTGTCAAAAATAAATATGAAATCAAGGGCTGCATTGAAGATTTCCTGAATAAGGCTGAGAATGTTACTGGAAATAAAGTTATTATTTTCAGGAGTGACAATGGTACAGAGTTTTTAAACAAAGAGGTCAAGGATATGTTCTCAAGGCGCGGGATAACTCATCAAACCACCGTGCCATACACACCGGAACAGAATGGTAAAGCGGAAAGAGAAATGAGAACATTAGTAGAAGCTGCTAGGACGATGTTACATGCAAAGAATTTACCAAGAAAACTATGGGCAGAGGCCATAAATACGGCTGCTTTTGTGCTTAATAGGACTGGAAAGAGTAGAGAAGATGGAAAATCCCCCTTTGAAGTATGGACAAACAGGAACTTTGATATTAATCTATTAAAGGTATTTGGTATGCCAGTATATGCACACATCCTAAAGAAAAGAGAAGAAAGTGGGACAAAAAGGGTGAAAAGGGACTGATGGTTGGATACAGTGAAGACGTGAAAGGTTATAGGATTTATTTTTCACAAAAGAATACTGTAGAAATAAAAAGGGACTTAGTGTTCTTGGAAAATGAAGTGGATAAAGTGCAGGAATCAATTGAGATAGTAACTTTAGAAGACAAACCATCACAGGAGGCTAAAACAGTGGAAAATGAAGAAAATGGAAAATTGGAAGATGCAATTTGTGAGAGAGAAAGTGATGTTGAAGAAAGTTCGTTTTATGAATCAGAATCTGAAAGTGAATATGAACCATGTCCGGATGAGTTGAGTTCATTAACTGATGATTATACACTACCACTCGACAATGAGAGACCTAGGAGAAGAAGAAAACAAACCTCTTTTTATAAGTGTAACAACGTGCACATTAATGTAGATCCTGATCCGGTGACATACAAGGATGCTATGAGTAGGGGTGATGCTTCCAAATGGAGGAAGGCCATAGAAAGAGAACTACAAATACTTACTGAAAATAACACGTGGGAAGTGTCAAATATGCCAATTGACCCAAATAAAATTGTAAGCAGTAAATGGGTGTTCAAAATTAAAGGTCCAGGTCAGTATAAAGCCAGGTTAGTTGCAAGAGGGTTCGAACAGGATGATTTGTTTAGTTATCAAGACATCTATGCTCCAGTAGCAAAGCTGTCAACATTTAGAGTCTTTGTTGTTTTTGCTACTAAGCTGAATTTACCAATCTATCAAATGGATGTAACCGGGGCATTTTTATATGGGGAAATCCGAGAGGATGTTTATATTCAGTTACCTGAAGGGGCTTACTCTAATAGTAAAAATATTTTTAACTGTTATTCATTCTATGGTTTAAAAATGTCTCCTAAATGTTGGAATAATAAGTTATATGAAGTAATGACTAGAGAGGGTTTTCTTAGATCAAACTATGACTCATGTCTTTACAATAGATGTAATGGAAAAGATAAAATCTTTTTACTACTGTATGTAGACGATTTGTTAATTTTTGGAACAAATACCTCTGATATTACACAATTTAAAAGGGTTTTATATGGGGAATTTAAAATGAAAGATTTGGGATTGATATCTGAATTTTTAGGAATAAGTGTGAATCAAAACTTAAAATCTGGTATTACTGAACTTAGTCAGAAAAGCTATTTGGAGAATGTTATTAAAAAGTTTAAAATGGAAAATTGTAAACCCATGGCTACACCAATGGATAGTAATTTCAATTCAAAAATATTTGAAAATCAAATTGTTGATAAAAAGATTGAAAACATGTGTAGGCAAATAATAGGAAGTTTAATGTATGGTGTACAAGGTACCGGACCAGATTTGTGTTTTGCAGTTTCAATGCTGAGTAGGTATCAAAAATGTTCTAATAATGTGTTATTAACTGCTTTGAAAAGAGTATTACGTTATGTGAAAAATACATTAGAGTATAAGTTAATTTATAAGTGCACAGATGTAGGTTTAGAAGGTTTCTGTGATGCTGATTGGGGTGGTGATTTAAAGGACAGAAAATCCACCTCTGGATACATGTTTATGTTCTCTAATTGTTTAGTATTGTGGAGTTCTAAGAAACAAGCATCTGTGAGCCTGTCTTCAACTGAGTCAGAGTATGTTGCAATGAGCATGGCTGCCATGGCTGTTTAACATAAAGCAGCTTTCACGTGAATCAGAGAGGTCACAAAGATTCCTGGTAGACCATGTCACGAAAAACTTGCGTGCTCTGGCCAGCCTGGAACTGCCCACGGACAAATGGGACGTTCTCATAATTTATATGTTATCTGCAAAATTAGATGATCAAACTTTAACTAAGTGGGAGGAATGCAGAAATCATTTTGATGGTGATACGCCAACGTTGGAGCAGTTCTATAAATTCTTGATAGACCGTGCGGATGTGCTGGAGGCATTAAACCGTAATTAAACACGATAGCAATCCGCCTAAGAGTCAAACAGCTGTTTCACGTAATAGTTCTGATACAAACAATCATAAACGCACTTCAAATACTTATACAAAATCGTTTGCTGCTTCTAACTCTAAAGTTAACAAATCAAAAAATTAAAATGTTTTTTTATGCGTTATTTGTAATGAAAATCATAGGATTTTTGATTGTCCCTCTTTCAAAGCAAAGGGGATAGACGATAGGTTGAAGGATGTCAATAAATACAAGTTGTGTGTCAACTGCCTGAGGCAGGGGCACCATGTAGTTGCATGTCGCATGGGACCGTGCCGTGAGTGCAATAAAAGGCACCACACGTTGTTGCATCTCCCTGCAGCATTATCTAATAGCAATAATTTGCTAACAGTAGATGAGCCGTGTGATAATTTTAAAAAGAATTAACTGGTTCAATACCAAAATACCCGATTAATATTAACACATTAAATCTACCTAAAGACATTGTGTTAGCTGATCCTACATTTAAACAGCCATCACCCGTAGACGTGCTAATAGGTGCTGATTTATTTTGGGACATATTGGGAAACGAGCAGCGTTCCCTTGGCCCACAAAATACAAATTTAAGAAATACGCATCTAGGCTGGATAATATCTGGTCCTATATATTCAACAGTTGCCAATGAAACTACTCATTGCAATCAAGCAACTGTAGATGATATTCAAAGTTCAATTGCCAAATTCTGGGAATTAGAAGAGGTTACCACAAAACGTATAATGAGTAAAAGTGAAATGGCTTGCGAATCTCGCTTCATCGCTCACACACGTAGAGAAATAACTGGTAGGTTTTGTGTAAAACTGCCACTTAAGGACACTCCAGACTGCCTGGGTGATACTTATAAAATTGCTAAAGAACTATTGGGTTATTAGAAAAGAGATTTAGGAAAAATCCGATGTTAAAAACCGAATATTCAAAATTCATTAGCGAATACGCTGAATTAGGGCATTGCTCGTTAGTCAAAGACGAGCGAAGCATAATTTATTATTTATGTCACCACGCGGTACTTAAACAAGAAAGTGAATCAACTAAATTGCGTGTCGTGTTTGATGGGTCTGCAGTGTCTACGTCAGGATATGCATTAAACGACATCCTAATGGTAGGTCCGACCCTTCAAGATTCTCTTTTTGCTATATTAATACGTGCAAGACAATATAAGTTTTTGTTAACCGGGGACATTGAAAAAATGTACCGCCAGGTCCTAGTAAATAAAAAAGATCGTAGTTTGCAGCGTATTCTATGGCGATAAGACGAGTCACAACCCATAAAAACTTATGAGCTAAATACACTCACCTATGGTACCGCAAGTGCCAGTTTTCTTAGCACACGTTGTCTTTGGCAGCTTGGCGAAGAACAAAATGACGAACGTATTAAAAATATAATCCAAAAGGATTTTTACGTAGACGACCTCATAACCGGTGCAGATGATGAGCAGGAATTACGTTTTATACAAGGAACAGTGTCCGAAGCTTTAAAGGATAGTTGTTTTAATTTAAGGAAATATAAAAGTAACAATCCATCATTTTTGAAATTTGAATATTAATCACGAAGACAATTTAACAATCAGTGAATCTTCAAACACTCTTGGTCTTGGATGGATTCCCTCCAGTGACACGTTATATTTTCCCATTCAAAATTTTAGCCATGACCAGGATGCTGTCATCACAAAGCGATTTGTTATGTCTAATTCATTTAAAATACTTGACCCGTTAGGTATCTTAAGTCCTGTGATAATTCAACCTAAAATTATATTACAAAAAATGTGGCAACAAAAACTAGATTGGGATGATCCAGTTACAAATAACTTGAGTGACGATTGGATAAAATTTACTGACAATTTAATGTGGCTAAATAAATTTCAAATTCCTAGATTAGTTCTATGTGAAAACCCTAAATTAATAGAATTGCACTCATTTAGTGATGCGTCTCAAAGTGCATACGGTGCATGTATTTATTTAAAATCAATAAATTGTGATGGTGAAAGCACGGTCAAGCTATTATGCGCCAAGTCAAGGGTATCGCCATTAAAACCCACCACAATACCACGCCTCGAATTATGCGCTGCATTATTATCCGCTAAACTTTGTAAATCTGTTACAGATGCTCTGCGGTATAAGCCGGGCAATATCGTACACTGGAGCGATTCCAGTGTGGTTCTAAGTTGGATAAATAGTGATCCTGCGAAATTAAAAATGTTTGCAGCTAATCGTGTCTGCGAAATACTTGAGTTAACTAAAGCAGGGTCTTGGCGTTACGTTCCTACTACCATGAACCCAGCGGATTTAATTTCTAGGGGAGTGGATGGAAAACATTTGTTGTCTATGGACGTGTGGTGGTCTGGCCCTAGCTTTTTGCATAAAAATGAGAGCTATTGGCCTGTGTTAAATAGTTTAAAGTTGGACGAATTACCTGAGATGAAAGCACACACGTCTATAATTAGTGATCAGGATAATTTCATAAATTTTGAAAAGTTTTCATCATATCAAAAACTTCAGAAAGTTGTTGCATATGTTCGTAGGTTTATCTTTAATATAAAGCACCCCAATAACAAACGGGTAGGCATATTTTCAACAGAAGAGGTATTGGAGTCATTTCACTCACTGTGTTTTATAGCCCAGCGTGAGTCGTTTTCTATCGAATATGAATTGCTTACAAAGGGTAAACAACTACCGGCCAGGAGTAAAATTTTATCATTGTCGCCGTTTATAGATACCAATAACTTGATTCGCGTTGGTGGCCGCATAGATGCGTCCACATGTAACTTTGAAATAAGACATCCAATACTAATGCACGCTTCTCATAGAATAACAGAACTATACTTTACAAATGAGCACGTTGTGAACCTACATGCAGGTCCGAATTTGTTGCTAGCAACAATTAGGCAAACAGTCTGGCCTGTTAATGGCAAGCATCTAGCTAGACGCACAGTCAACAAATGCGTGCGCTGCCGTCGAATAAGTGGCAAAACGTTATGCCCAAAAATGGGTAACTTACCAGCTCAGCGTGTGAACCCGGATTTCCCATTTTTGTCCGTCGGTTTAGACTTCGCTGGCCCATTCTTTATTTTGAATCGCAAAGGACGTGGAAGTCGGGTTATTAAATGTTATATGTGTATTTTTGTGTGTTTACGTTATAAATGCATTCATCTAGAGGCAGTTAGTGACTTGACGAAGGATGCATTTGTAATGACTCTCAGGCGTTTTATTGCGCGTAGAGGAAAACCGATTGAAATATTTAGTGATAATGGCCGTAACTTTACCGCCGCCGCAAATGAGATAGGTAGTTTTTTGAAACAAGGCGATGAACTTGTAGCTTATTTTGCTGGTCAACAAGGAATTCACTTTAAATTCATACCGGCTTACGCTCCTCACTTCGGCGGCCTCTGGGAAGCCGGCGTCAAGTCAGCAAAACTTCATATCAAACGAGTTATTGGCAATAGTCATTTAACATTTGAGGAAATTACAACTTTGTTTGCGCAAGTGGAGGCGATACTCAATAGCCGTCCCTTGTGCCCCCTATCATCCTCTCCTAACGACCTACTCTCCTTATCCCCAGGGCACTTCATCATTGGTATCATTGGTCGACCGTTAACGGCACTATCTGCACCAGCCCTGGAAGATAATGATATCAACCAAAGAGACAAATATAAACGATTTGAACAAATAAGGCGTCACTTCTGGCAAAGATGGCAGAAGGAATACTTGTCAGAGCTTCAACAAAGGACAAAATGGCGTAAAGGCAACTCTCAGCTTAACATAGGTGACATGGTGCTCCTAGCTGATGACAATAGCCCCCCACTAAGCTGGCGTCTAGGACGAGTTCTTCAGCTATTTCCTGGACCTGATGGAGTTTCAAGAGTTGCAGAGATCAAAACTTCACGAGGCTGCGTGCGACGCCCTTTTACGCGTCTCTGCCCGCTGCCAACTGCTGCAGAACTGAAGGGTTGAAAAACAAGTTTTCAACGGCCGGGAATATGTTGCGGCGAAGCGCATCACGGTTAGCACATAGCATTCAAACGTCGATAGGTCCAAGTAATATAATTATTTTAGTAGGCGTTTAATTGTTAGAACACTTTTTATCTTCATTTGTCATGTCAGTCTACCGACCACTCACTTACTGTACGCACGATACTTTTTAATAAACTTATTCATTGTAATTGGACTTTAATTAGCCCCAGTGTATTGTACCCCAGTGTATTATATACAATAATAATTATGCCGATTGTGGTATCGGCCAATGGCCTGATGGCAAAAAGCCTCGACCAACATCTCTCGACGCTTTCGTTAGGCGGTTGGATCAAGGGCCTGATTCAGTACGCAGTTCTCCTCGAGACGGTTCGCATTGTGAGAAGGTTCCTGTCTCTGGAGCCCTAACCACCGGTAGCTTGGACCCTGCTCCCGCTACCGGCGGACCACATTTTTTTTTTAAAATGTTTTTTTAAGTTGTTTTATAAAAATATTTAAAAATAAATAAACGACATAATAATAATATTTTAATAGACTTTCATTGACTTTTGTCAACAACGTTTATTGACGTATATTGAATAGATTGACGTGTTCCTTTGGAAAGGTTCGGGTATCGCACCCCTGCAAAAAAATACATGGACGATAAAAGAGACGAGGGCTGCTTAAGCCCATCAAACGAGACGAAGAAGGCTGGCACTTCTACAAAAATATTCACTTGACTTCCAAAGTAAGGAGCTGCCGACGCGCTCCGCATCTGTCTGCTTCGCGTAGTTCACCGAAAACCGTAAACCCGAAATACGCAAAAAATTTGGCTGAAGCAAAAGCATGTATCATCAAGGCTAAGCTACACCTCGGCAACTTAAGCAATTTGAGAAATGACATAAAAGCAGAGGTCACAAATGCCATAGAACTGCTTTTTCAACTGGTGAAAGAAGGAGAAGCAGAAAGAAGCAAAACATGGGATACTATACGAGGTCCAGCGTAGCGTATTGCTAAGGTGGTCCTAGGTGAGAACGGGACAAGCGGTGTGGGTAAAGTTGGACCCCACCAGTATTGCGTCGCACAGGCAAACCTCCAAATGTGCAAACTGGCCACAGCTGAATTAATTGAAGAAGCGGGTAAAAGGAAATCGGCGTTTGCAAGTTTTTTCTGTTGGACCACCAAGAGCCATATATAGGCGGGATCGGAGAAATGAAGAACTATCCGGGTATGCGAGTAGTGCAATGCGTCCGGAAAACCGAGAAGTTTATTAAAGCGGCCATCGTATTCTTCGACGACACCATAGATCTCACACATTGTCCAACCTTGACAACTGAAAACTTCGCAGTGGTGAAGTTGAAGACAGGAGCATGGGAAGTGGGTGTCGTGTCCATGTCAGGTACATGGATGGCGGACAGCCTATCGAGCCAGAGTTGGACCACTTTAAGAAAATTATGGAAGAGATAGGAGTCAAGGATGTAATTCTGGAGGGGGGGGATGGATGTCAACGCTTGGAACACGTGGTGGATCAGAGCGGAGAGGCTTTGGCAGGCACGCTCGATGAGTTGGGACTTCAGATCCTGAATCTCGAAACAACTCCAACCTTCGATGTCATTAGAGGAGGTCAAAGATACTGCAGCTGTGTGTATATAACTACATGTACAGAAGATATGCTTGGACGGGTGGCAAACTGGAGACTAGCAGGAGAGGCTATCACTTCGAACCACAGGACAATCCTGTTTGATCTTAAACTGAAAAAATCTAAAGGAATTGATATAAAAAACTACTACAACATATAATACAAAAAAGGCAAAATTGACACAATTTTATGGGAAACTAAACCAACTCTGGGAACACAATAATATTAACAAAACAGAAATAGATAGGATAGACTCAATAGAAAGTTTGAAAAAGATCACCGAAACATACACAGATATGTTAGAGGAGGCATGCGAAGGGACCATACCGACGATTAACAAAAGACAGCAGACAGGATTGCCTTGGTGGACCGAGGAGTTAACACGAATGAAGGAGGACGTCAAGAGGAGAAAAAGGAGAATCTCTTGTGCCGCACCGGGACGCCGAGCATTGATCGTCGACTTGTATCTCACAGCAAAGGAGTATAGCAAAAGATGGAAGACACTCTGACATCGAGCTGGCAAGAGTTTTGCGGAAAACAGAAGCGTGAAACTATGTGGGACATTATATACAGGGTCATAAAACGCACAGCCACTAGGCAGGAGGACACACCGTTAGTACAGGGAGGTAGTGTTCTTAGGAGTCAGCCAGGATGCTTGCAAGGACGTTTTATCCTGAGGATAAAACGCAGGATGACAATGAGGACCACGAACAAGTTAGAGAGTCGGCGAATAGAGCAAATGAAAAGGCGGATGGTGAATCATGCGATCCTTTATTTACGACGGAAGAACTGAAGTGGGCCGCATCTAGTTTTAACCCTAAGAAAGCTCCTGGGATCGACGGACTTACAGCGGATGTATGCAGGGCGACTATAACCCATAACCCGCAACTGTTCTTGGCAGTATTAAACAGATGCCTTAGTCTCACTTCCCGACCAACTGGAAGGAGGCGGTACTCGTAGTCCTCAGAAAAGCGGGAAAATATGATTACGCTCACCCCAAATCATACAGGCTGATTGGGCTATTGCTTGTACTGTGTAAGATCCTGGAGAAGATGCTGGTACATCGCACTAGGTAGCATATTTTACCCGAGGCAAGCAGGGGCCAGTATGGATTCATTCCACAGCGCAGCACCGAGGACTCTATGAACTGATAAAACATAATTGAGAAAACTTAAGGAGAAAAAGATAATCGTAGTCGTATCGTTGGACATAGAGGTCCTTCGATAACGCCTGGTGGCCGGCTATGAAATGCAGACTGGCAGAAACAAGATGCCCAGAAAATCTGCGACGTCTGGTAGACAGCTACCTAAGCGACAGGAAAGTGAGAGTTAGGTATGCAGGAGCGGAATGCCTGCAGGAAACAGTCAAAGGTTGCGTATAAGGCTCTATTGGGGAACCTACTTTCTGGAATTTGCTCCTTGATCCCCTACTCAAATAACTAAGGAAACGAGGTGATTATTGTCAGGCATTCGCTGATGATGTGGTACTGATTTTCTCGGCGACACACCGCTTGGGGCAGACTAATGCGGCCCTCGCGCACGTCCTGAAGTGGGGTGTTAAAAACAAACTTAAGTTTGCGCCGTATAAAACGAAGGCCATGGTTATCACAAATAAGCTGAAGCATGACACATCACTTCTGAATATGGGTGGGCAGGGCATTGCCCTGTCACGGGAAATCAAGATACTGGGACTCACAATTGATTACAAATTGACGTTTAACGATCACGCGTGGAACGTATGTAGGAAGGCGATAAATATATACAAACAGCTGTCTGAAGCCGCAAAAATCAGTTGGGGCCTGAAACCCGAGATAATCACATTGCAGTGGTGGAGCCGGTTATAATGTACGCAGCAAGTGCTTGGGCGCCGGCTACAAATAAGATAAGCTTGAGGAAGCAGCTCAATATGGTTCAGCGTGTATTTGAGAATATTGTTAAGGCATATAGGACAACTTCGTTAAACTCGGCCCTGTTATTCTCTTCGACTGCTTCAACTGGATCTCAGGATTCGGGAAGGAGTCTCTTTTTATGAAGAAAAAATAGGATATTCGCGGAGAGTGACAGGAGATCGAGTTACCGGTCCCACACACACAAATACCACCTTGCAGACCAGATAGGTATAGAGTTCGAATGCATTTCGACCGGTGCAGAAATGGACCAGCGAGGACTCAATAACGCCAAGATTTTCACCGACGGTAGTAAAATTGAGGGCAAAGTCGGCGCGGCACTGTTCCTCTGGGAAAATGGGATAGTCAAAGCCCAAAAGTTTAAACTGGACCAGTTCTGTACCGTGTATCAGGCCGAACTATTAGCTCTGCATAAGGCTTCTGAACTGGCCTTAAAACTCACATCTCCAATTGTCGAAGTATATTGCGACTCCAGGTCAGCCATGGAAACAGTGACTCGAAGCATTTCCCTCCAACCAGTCAGTAAAAGCTAGTTTAAAATCCAAAAAAAAAACATCCGTGAACTGACTAACTGCGGTAAAACGCTTAAATTTTTCTGGATAAAGGCACATGCGCGATTGGAGGGAAACGAAAGGGCAGACAAATTGGCGAAGGAGGCAGGACTACGACCTGTGCCCGGTTTCATTCGTCAAGCGACAAATCCGAACGGACTCGCTTGACGAATGGAACACGAGATACCGATCTGGGGACATTGCTTCAACCACCAAGATCTTCCTTCCTGATGCAACCACGGCTTACAATATAGTGCGCAAATTTAAAGTAAATCCCTTGTTGGTCTAGTGCTCACATGGCATGGCGGGTTCTCCGAGTACTTGAACTGTTTCAAGTACAAAGAGAGCTCGGCTTGCCCCTGGGACCCCGAAAAGAGAGAAACAGTGCCGCATATAATCATGGAGTGTCCCAATTTTGGACAAGACAAATACAAATTTGAAGTTGAAACTGAAGTTAAAATAAATCTAGAAACCATACCCATAATAATGCAAAATAAATAAACTAGACAAAAGTTCTTAAAATACTGCAAGGAAATAGCTGCCAAAATTGTAAAAAGAAACAAAGTATAAAAGATATACTTTCATGTATTTGTGGAATATTTGATAAGTAATCGATGTAATATATATAGATTAAAACACATTGTACTGTATATTAGGGTCAAAATCAGAGAGGTGAGCATTTTACAATATTAAATTTTCGGGAAAACAAAAAGTGGCTGAATATTTAATTTTAATTCACAATAATAGAGGTATAGTTCATTTACGATGTATCGAAAGGGCCAAGCTAAAATTTCATTTATTTTCAAGTTCTGCTATATAATAGCCAGTAGAGGATAAATTTTTATCATTTCGGGAACGTTTTTAAAAAATATATAAAATCAGATTAAATAAACTTTTAAAAGAAAGGTAAGTTATAATAAGCAAATAAGGTAAATTAGAAACAAGATACTGATTACTTTATATATTTTTTAATATTATGCTAAACATATTGTAAGAATTCTATTCAAAACCATGCTATGTATTAATTTTAAAACGAAACTTTGTTTTATTTTTACTATTGTTCAGCCAAATCTGATACTGTTACCATGTGACTATAGGGTAGTAATATTTTTTTTTATTTATGCACAAATTTATGAATTATCTAAAAAAACACAATTTATTTTAATTTTTTTCTGGCGTTCCCGAAAAGGACGGCATCGTTCCCAAAATGATGGTAGCGTTCTCTGAATGACGATTGATGCAAGGATAATGATTGCTTTGTAAATACTTTACAAATAAATAAATAAATGTTTAATTGAATTAAATCTTTATGTCACTTAATCATCTACAAGTTTTGGCTGACTATACCAGTCTCATTAAATGCTACAATGAAATAAATTGGCTACAAAAAAATTTGAACCTTACAACAAATCTTAATACTTTTTATGCAGTCTTGGACAATTACGTAGTATTATTTATTTGCAATGAACCCGTTAAATCTTTACTTCGATAAAAACAATATTTATTATGTAATATAAACTTTGGAAATCAAGAACCTATAAAATAATTAAAAAATAAACAATAATCATTCAGAACAAACGTTTAACATATGTTACCTATTTCTCAAATATTTCTACATCTTCTTCAAAAGAATAATATTCGCGACTACCTTTTTTGTGCATATTCGGTGTCGGTAAAATTTTAATTATTTGTTCATAGGCGATATATGAAACATCTTTCTCTTCAAGTCTAAACATATTGGCTGAGTTGCGCTGAGATCGTAGGAATGTAACTTTTACTTCGCCATCTTCATCAACTGTTGTGTCTGCTATGGCGGCGTATTGGTACATAACAGTTTTTTTTTGAGTCGGTACTTTTATCAGTAAAAATGTCTTCGGTAAAATCAAATTTGGGTGCAAATTTTCCTTATCTTGGCCATAAGATGTACCAGCACTATTGATGTTCTCATGATCATGGAGTTTATTCGAGAGTGTCTGTAAATTCTCATCATCTGAACAACTTGAACTGTACACTGCATCATAAATACTTTGCCTATTGCTTGTCAAAGAATGTAGCAGTCCTTCGTCATTAGGTATTTCTATGTCCTGATCCAGTAACACGGACTCGAGGACTTTTTCTCTCTCTTCACTACAAAATGCCTTAAGTGTGATTTTCTTTAGAAATTTAGAATGCTGGTACAATGTTATCGACACATCTGATGATTTCTACCACGTAATTTTGGTCACATTCATAATGCCGTTTATGGGGTCTAAATTTTCCGGGACTAACATTTTCATAGCCTCGATGTCATTTTCGGGAATTTCACGTAGTAAAACTGATGAATTCTTTAAAACGCTGATGAAATCTGCGGCTGTTTTGATATCATGTCCCTTCAAAACAAAACCATCAGCAGTTTTTTTTAGAACACCGCCAACACCATCCATAGGCCCTTTTCCGTGCCCTGGTTCGCTGTATGTCCAGGTGGCAGTAGTAATTTGTGGAAAGTGGTCCTGTAAAGTTTTAATCCACAAATAAATGTTAGTGCGGTTTCGGTACTGTGAGGTTGGACCGTCTGAGAAGATTTGCAGAGTTTGGACATGTTCTCTAGTACTTAAAATTTCCCGTAACATGCTTCATATGTCCCCAAACAGCATGAGCCTGGTGGTCTAGGTTGTTGCTGACAGTAGCAAATGTAGCTGTTTGGACTACACCATCATTTGTGGCATAAAAAACGCCTGTGTGAATTGTGAGCTGACCCTTAGATGCTCCAAAATGTGTGGCTTGAATTTCTTTTCCATATTTAGTCGTGTAATTTTCTGCGAAATCAATTTGGATCATAATCTTTGTGTCATCTAAAGTATTTTTAACATCCCGTTTTTCATTTATTTTTTCGTTTATCCCAAAAACATGTTTTTTCATTTCAAAAATATCTTTAATCATGGACCTTTTTAGATACTTTATGGTACTAACTACATTAATCTTTTTAGTCAACTTAACTAGTTTTTTCACTCCTTTTATTACTCTTTCTTCTGTTGTCACTTGCCACTGAAAATATTCTATTGTATCTTCATTATTACCTGAGTCCAATTCAATATGTCCGCAAGTGGCACATGAACCAAACATACAGTTGTAGGAGTTAATATCACAGCTGTATACTTTAATCAATTCAGTCGTAGAATTATTGTTCAACTCCCCCAATCTATGTAGTTTATTCAGTTTCAACTCAAAATTCTCATGCTTAACACACAAGCATGTGTCTCTGTCTTTTAATTTAGGCTGCATAACCCAATAAGGTTTTTCCCTTAATAAAGTGGTGTAAGATAGTTTTATACCCGACTCGGCAACAAATTTGGGGAGTAAATTCTTTACGGTATCTAAAAGCAAACGCTTTTGCTTTCCTCCTTTGAGACAATCTTTTTACCGGGGCACATCCTGCTGACTTCATCGTTCTCAAAAAATGACTGAATTTGTTCTCTAATACTTTGGGTGATTAAGAATGTTGGAGGCTTCCGATCAGAGACTAGAATGTTTCGATTGTCTCTGATTCTTGCCAAAAATGGCTTGGCCATTTTAGTTAAACGATATTTCGTAATACGGCCACCACTCACGCATTTCTGAAAGACCTCCCTTTCTTTGGAATTCTTAGGTAACTTGTCGCAGTTTTCTTTTAGCTGAAATGATAAAACTTCGCTGAACAAAAGTTTTTTTCTAACTTCCGGGGTGACCAAACAATCTCTCACCAACTCGGTGACCTTGCTATTAGGTGAAGCATTCTTTTTTTCTACTTCTTTTTCTGCTAACCTCTTCTTTCTCAAAAGATTTTTACGTAAACTGTCTATTTTTTGTTGCATCTTGCTGATTTTTTCACTTTTTGCTTTTTTATGGTTCTATAAGCCTTAGATCTATCTCTTTTTACAGATTTCCTGCCTAACTTAGCTCGCGATGGAGCATCGTTGCCTTCATTTTCCGAATCTGGCGGACTATTGCTTAATATGTTTGTCAATGTCTTTTTTCTCTCTCTATATTTTTGAGAAAATATTTTCCATTGTTTTCTCTGTTGTCTTTTCTCTCTTTCTGACATATTTTCAATAGACTTGGTTTTCTTTTCAGCCTTTTTTTTTAAATAATATTCCCTGTCTTTTGCTCTCTTTAGTTCTTTTTGCTCAGGAGTCATTTTATCCAAAAAAATTCGCTTTCTTGCGTTTGCTTTTTCACGTTGTTTTAAATATTTAGCACTATTTCGGTTTACCTGTTGTTTTAATTTCTTTTTGCTTTTATTCCCAATTTCGTCCATATTTATGTTAATATCCTGAATACTTTCTTTTCTGTAACCAAAATAGAGATACAAACTCAAAAGCATTTAAATACTTGCATTGATTTTTGTTGTTTGATAAAGTTTTTTGATGATTTTATAGAAACAAAATAGTACTTAATATTTTTTTACACGAAACAGGCAGAATAATAAAGAATTAACCCTTAGAATGAGTTAAATAGTTATAATATATTGCTGATTACTACTGAGAGAACTAAACAGTCATTCCGGGAACGCCGTTATCATTCCGGGAACGCTCATCATTTTCGAGATCGTTCCCGAAATGACCGTTCCCGAAATGACGTCATGACAGTTAAAAAAGTTTACAAAGCAAATGCGCCATCTTGGACACCGGTTTTGGAGGTTATTTACTTGTGAAACACTTTATTTAACAAAAGAACTTTATAATTTCTGTCTTTTTCGTCTCAATAAATACCAAACGGCGTTCCAGTAATGACGAGTAGTTAAAATACGCGATCTAAAAGCTGACTTGATAAGTTTTTACCTGAATAATTAGCAATTTAATCCTGATAACAGAAACACACCGGCCACCTTGTTGAAAAAGGTTTATGCGACTACTCACTGGCACCACCTAGCGCATTTATTTCGAAAGAAACTGACGTAGATAGGTTGCGTTCACGAAATGACTCTGTAACTGTCAAACAACATGTCCATGCAATTTAATGCTAATTTTAAATTGATAAAATAATAATACTAGAGAACGGAAGTTTAAAACATTTCTAATTAAAATCTAGGTCTGTACCTTTGTCACCTTATTTTGTTGTACAATTTTTTCTTGTTTGAACAACGCGGAATAGATTACGGACGCGTTCCCGGAATGATTTTTTGGGTAATTTTTATTCAAAATTTCAGTAAATTTTTAACTTTTATTGAAATATACTCGAGGTGCTAATTACAACGAATGATTCATGTATGTTAAATAAAACAACAGTATATTATGGTTAAAGTAAATTAAGAAAATCTGTGTCAGAAGCCAATTCTTCACCTCTCTGATTTTGACCCATTAATAAAACTAGAGTTTAAAAAAAAGTACTAAAACAAATGTATCAACTAGAATAAGTTAAAAATGTTAAGAAAACCTGTACTTAGTATTATAAATAAAATGTTTAAAAAAGTTCTCTGATAACACACGTCAGAAGAAACACGCAACGCCCTGTGATGACGGGTGCTTTAAAAAAAAACAATGAAAGCCAACGCCGATGCAATTTAACAAACTGGACAATTTTTCCTGCCCCCCCCGACGGCGGGACGGGACCACGCCCCAACTCTGTAATTCGATTTAGGGGACAGAAATCTGCATGCTCTATGCCACTCCACTGCCCATGGATTCTATCGAAATCATAGACCCGAAAAGGGCCCACCGCACGTGAGCACCTGAAGCGAGGCCGATCACTGAACTCGATGCCTTGAGAGCGTTACGATCTGTAAACACAGTATACGCCCGTCGCCTGAAACCTTGAACAACTTCAATGATGGCCAGGGTTTCCAACTCGCAAAAATAATACCGCTTTTCTGTATCAGTTGTTCAGCGGCTAAAGTCAGACAAGATATAAGAAACGATAAAACTTCTTTGGATGAATATTGCGTACCCTCAGAGCTTGCGTCGGTGTGTAGTTCCATCAGTGCGTTACAATCAAATAATTTTAGTCAGAACCGCAGCCTAATTGCGTAACACATTTTCATCAAATGATCGAGAGTAATTGTCTTCGTTTAGACCGCACTCTGCTTGATTTTACGACTTTCGTATTGCGTAACTCCACTAACATATGAAACCAATTCTAGTCTGTTTGAGACGACATAGAGTGAACGATATGCCAGGAAAAATTGGGCAAGCGCCTTTTTTTCGAATTGTGTAACCATTATGACAAGTGTCAATTGGTTTGGATCACTGACATAAAACCAATTACTGGTCGCATTGAAACCGAAGTCAAGCTTCTGGCCGCTTTCGTTTTCCGATCCACATATTTTTGGATTTAAACCTATTATCTCCTTATATAATTCGAAAACATGTAAGTGGTAGTCTTCCTGATAAATTGTGAATGTGATTTAGTGTAAAACCTAAATGATAAATCAATATTAGTGGTGATTTAGTTATCGAGTCGGCGAGGTGGATTTCTTGGAATAACTGTACAAAAAATCTTCTGATAAAAGTGCTTACAACATAAACTAAAGATACATATATATTTCAGAAACGAGGTATGTTGGTGACATTTTAACTAAAGACAAATACGTACATAGGCATACGAGATATACCGTAACAAACTTATCATAAGCGACAAGCTTAGTTAGCAACCCAGTCGACAACTTCATTGTAAAAGCCAGAAGCACTGAGAACATAGACACCATACCTATTCCACACCATTGAATGTTCAAGGTAATAGCAATATTATTTTCTTAAATGTGTTGAACAGTGAATGTGCCCATTATTGGAATGTAAATATCCTATCATCAAAGAAGCAAAAATGTTGTTGTTGTTACACACATTGTTTGATAAGTAGGTACTGGATAATACAAAAATAGGTAAGGCACCACCAAACCCAAACCTCTTTGTATAAACCTAACCAATTTACAGAAATCTGTAAAAATGCCTAAAAATGCCTCCTCAAAATCTATTTGGAGGATTTTAACATTTAATTCTAGCACCGCTATGATAGTCATGAAGTTATCTAATTAGGGAAGTAAATTTTGAATTTATTTTATGGAGCCCCTTCAAAATACTCTTTTAAGTTGAATTGGTTTTGCTTCATACAAATTGAACAATGTATATGTATTTATACTAAGATATATTATAATATCCTAGGCCATCCACCTTTTCAACTAAAAACAGAGGTTAGACAATAAACAATAGAATTGTAGCCACCGAATTATTGTACATAGCAGAATATTACTGTTCTGTAGATTGATTGTGCATTGAAGTGTCTAAGGGATAGGCCTATTAAACTTGTGGATGGATGGTGTAAATTAATAAGGAGTAACAAATTATTTTTGGTGTTTTTTCAGGTGTCAGGCTCAAAGAGGTACCTACATTATTCAGGAAAATAACTTTCTCTCAGCGATCACAGCAAGCATTAGCAAGCAGAAGGTATATAAATTATCCATGATGACTTCTATGGGAATACATAAGCTGGCAAATTCCACCAATCCATGCAATAAATTTGTTCCAATTTCATTTAGTCTCATGTCCAAATATTCCACGTTAAATGTGAATAATTGCTATTTTCATGAAGGTTGTAATAATATAATAAAACAGTTTTTTTCTCTTGTTTACCTTAATTTATTTGTTTCTATTTACCTATATCTATTGAATAATAGTTAATTTAGCTAAATACCACCTTTTTTAATAATTAGTGTGACAATAAACACTTTCCTTTATTTAAAAAAAAATTGTAAATATTTCATCCAAAGTTATTTTTAAAAGTTTACACTGTTTTCAATTAACACAATAGGTACATATGTTTACATAGCTGTCCTGCAGACCACAATCAATTGTTTTCTAATAAAAATATGAATAGCTTTTATGAACAATTGTCAGGTTCTATGTTAAGCAGTAGAAGTGTGTACAAAGTAGTAGCAGTAGTAGCAGTGATGTCAGAAGTAAACAGCAGCAGTAGCCGAAGAAGCAGCAATAATAATAATAATAATATAATAAACCATTTATTTCAGGCTACAATGGCCCATAGACATATACCTTACCAACTAACATATTTATAGTATAAAACAAAATTGTATTAATATAAGTAGCTTAAAACTATGTTAGTAGCACTTCCCTATCTTGTCCTTGTGCTGTCCTGTGGTATTTGTCCGCGGAAGCGACGGAACACCACGTCCTGAGGCCAAAAGTCTTCTTCCATGACGACGGGCAGATATAAATTCGGTACGCGCACCACGAACGCCTTGAAGTTGACGTTGCGGTGCGACTCCAGTAACTGCACCCTCGGCGTGTACCTCGTCTTCTGGCGCACGTACTCTACGATGTCTTCTGCCTTAGTAGTGTAGTGTAGGCGGGAGATGTACACCGGTGTGTTCGGCTTTGCGGCGCGCAAGCTGACTTCGGGCATCTTTGGAGCTTGAGCAATGGAGCACCATCATTCATGCTGCCTTCTTGTCTTTGTAGGTGAAGCGCCCCGGGAACTTTCCTACAGTTTGAAAACAAAATCAAATTATTTTCTGTTCAAATAAAGTAGATGCCTAGTTTACCAATAATGCTTATGGCTGAACAAAAGCCATCAGCCTAGTCCTTGCTGTGGGTTGTATGTCTTCTTTATTTAGAGCCCATTATTCAGTCTCCAGATGTTTTTATTTAACATAACACTAAATTAGAATAGTAAACATTAGATATGTAAACATAAAATATGTGATGTGACTACATAAGTAGATAGTTCGCCCAAGGAAATATATTCACAATTATGTGAGTTGCTGCTTGATTCATAACTGTGTCAAAAAGCTTACCTTCAATTATTAATACAGGCGATTGGTTTTCCATGTCCTGCACAAAAACGTCTTTGTAAGGAGTTCCCCCATATGTCAACTAGATTATTATTGGTATTTGTATTCCATTCTTGTAAGCTTTAGCACCGTTGCAAAAATGTTTTGATTATTTTTTGTAGTAGTTATTATAGTTTGTTTCAGTACAAACAAACAAAACATCAATTTACAATTTCAGTTGTTAAGCGAGGTTGAAGGTGATATATTAATTTACAATAATTATTTTTTCTGCAACAAACAGCTCACCCCACATAGGTTACTAACTTGTGTCTACACAACAAATGAATGATTGTCCTTAGGTAGACTGACCAATAAAGAACCTCTATCTACATAAATCAATAAGATATGAAGGTACACTCCTACACACGTTATTCCTATAGATATTGGCATAGGTACTTACTTGTAGTGATGATATTGACATAAGTTCTTCGCTGTGAAGTGTGTGTGCAGCCAGTACAAAACGAAGACAGAGCCATATCAGCCCTAGCCCCTAGTCCTTGCCAAACGTTTTCAGCGATACACACATTACACACACAAAACAACAATTCGAAGCTGTAACATAGGCCAACATGTATATGTACCTATAGGAATAGTAAGTAAATATGATTATGTGTCACATTTTAAATGATTCTATGTGTTGAACAATAAAAAACAACTCGTATTTCAAAGCAAAACAAAAAAATGCGAATCGTAAATATTAAAAAAAACTTTTATCAGTGTTGCTAACTTTTTTTCCCGAGTCCACTTGGGCCGTAGGACTAAACTTGGAGAGCTACTTACTTTATATAATTACACAAATAAATTTACTTGAAAAAGTTACTGAAGATGTTTGGATGTTTGTTAGATACACATTAATGGCTTAACAGTTCAATTTTTATCCTGGAAGTATGTTCCGTGTATTTTTTTCGAATGACGTTGTTTTCGATCTTTACACGGGCGCAGCTTCTTATAAAATTCTTCACTATATTCGTCATGATAAACAGTCTTTACAAATCAATGGTAAAATTACTGACACAGGTTTTAGACAAACAATGGTTTTATTATATGATTGTAGTATTTTCTACAAAGTCCTAACCACCATAAATTTTGTCTGCCGACCGCCCTAGTACGGGTGTCCAAAACTCCTAGTTTTGGTGGAAATCCCACTTATTTGACAACACTGCTTTTCTACGATTTTGTCATTGGCCACAGATAACTAAAACGTGAAGAAAAGAACGTTTCGTTGCGTATTTCAATTTTGGTAGTTTATGGTAGAAATTGTTTTATTTATTGGGTTTTAATTTTTCAGCCATCATTGTACAATTTTATTTAAAAGCATTAGTAGACGGTCAGTTGTAGTTAAAACAAAATTAAATTGTAGCAAAATTATTCGGAAGCGAATAATTCCTTTTCGATGAAACAAAACGCGAGATAGTGCTAGAAATGATATACATCCCTATAAAATTAGGCAGAATTGAGATCATTTTTATTACACAATTCCGATTATAGCAAACGATTAAGATCGCAATTTGTTTAATTTCAGAATCGCATTAAAAAACAAAATGTGTTACGCAATTAGGGTGCCGGTTCTGATGTTAGTATTTCGATCACTTTCTTTTGAATTTCTTATGAATATATCATTTGATAGGCCCTTTTAATTTGATTCAAGGTTTTATACGTAAAACACGTGAAATATGTTGCCCCATATTTCACGTGTTTTACGCCAAAAACTAACCTAAAGAACCTAAAGATCGCTCAAAATAAAGTTATTAAACTATCATTTCACTCCGATTACCTTACACCTACAGTTAAAATTTACTTACAGGGAAACGCAACTCATGAATATTAAACAACTTCATGCATATTGTACCAGCTTACTTCACACAGTCGCAGCAGTCGTAGGAAAGATCACATTTTACTACCGCGAGTGCGGACAGTAAATGGCGAACAATTATTTTTGAGAGAGTGCAACAATATAATAAGCTACCTAAAGATGTATAGAATGCAAACTCGTTTTATATTTTCAAAATTCAATTTTAAATATCACATTCTGAATGATCAAACTCTACTCCAACAGAAGAAAGACTTGCCCTACTGCTGCGTTGCTTTATTGTGGCACCGGGATCTCATTCCTTATCTACGGTAATTATTTATTTTGCAGTTGGATCGAAAAGTTTTAAGTTTTGTGTTAGTTATAATGATATTTGCGTACGAAAAGAAATATTATTACGTACTTAGATGATTTAATATAAATTAAAACAATAGCTGCTTAGTTTGTGCGTCCAAGTTATATTTTAAGTTCAAAAATGTTCTCAAGTAAGTAAAATCTTTTTAATTTAAAACCCGTAACACACGGACCTAGCTATAATATTAGGTTGGGGGAAAAGTCTTTTCGCATTATAGTATGTATGAACTTGTTATAAAATCTCTCTGGCTATACTATTTGTATCTTGCTGGTTTTGGTATCATTGACAGTTTAAATTTTAAAGAACATAATTCCAAATTCAAATTAGGAAAATGTGTGTTTTTTTTTTTTTCGTACTGTCAAGATGAGTGAATCTAATGAAGAAATTCGAGACATTTTAAAATTTTACTACAAAAAAGGTAAAAGTGCTACGCAAGACGCGGAAAAAATTTGCGGTGTTTATAGACCTAGTGCAGTGTCTGTGAGAGTAGCACAAATTTGGTTTAAGCGTTTTCAATCCGGAAATTTTGATGTCAAAGATGCACGTCGCGCTGGTCGCCCTATTACGCATAAAATAGTTGTTTTCGGTCATACTGATTAAAATTCTATATTAAGCGCAAAGGAGAAGGGGTCTTCTGGGCCCAGCAGTTAACTAATTGAAATTACAAGACCAGACACGAATTGATTGAACCTACGAGAGGTTTTCTTCGAGACCACTTTTAAAATTGCACGTGCTGGCCAGATGTTTCAGGACTTGCAAATAATCGCTCAGACTTTCGCCGCCATTTTCACGTCTCATTCTAAATATGTGCCGCTCAGCTATCTCTGAGCGCTTTGGTTCGAGATGGTCGCCAACTATGTTCACTAACTCCTCAAAAGTTTTTGTCTCCGGATTGTCCGGCGCACAAAGGTCACACCTCAGATCATAAGTAGCTTCGCCCACTAACGTGACTAACGTAGCCACTCGTAATGCTGGTTTGATTTCGTTGAGCGCCATAAACTGCGCGCCATAACTGTTGCGCCACGCGTCGAATGTATGCCAACCATTTTTTTGTCGATAAATCGAACTGTTCTATTTATCCGATCGGTATTTTGTTGTCACTTTACAATAACACTGTACACTAACTATTCGGGGTAATTTAAATTTGTTTTACTAGTCGCCAGTAGTGTTTAAAGAATATTTTCGGGAGCGCACTCATTGAAACACCAAGTTAACGAACCAACTGTTTATTAGCGGCCTACCCCCACTCACAAGCAATAAATACATACATATAATATCTAAGTTATTCATAGATCACGGTGGTTGTGAACCTTCCTTCTCACAAACCAAGGTGACGTTACCTGTGAACCTTCCTTCTCACAAGCAATAAATACATAAATATAATATCTATGTTATACATGAAAGGAAATGATTTCCCATCAATTCCTCAATTTGAATTTACCCGCGCTCATTAAAGCGCGAGTGATTATAGTAGAATGATAGATTGTATGAATTAAGGCTCTTTCCTTGACGGATTGAACTGACAGACAGTGAAATGTCTGTGTGAAATGTTTTGTGCATGGCATAGTGATTTGTAGGTTAATAAAGTATTGTATTAAATAAATACCTGAAGGATATAAAGGAGACGATATTCGTGAAATTAAAAGCTCTGAATGTTGTTTCTTTATTTACAGATAAAGTACTATTTTGTAAAGCAATAGGTACCTACTTAAGACAACACTTCGTAAAACAAAACAAAAAACTTCATTTACAGAAACGCAGTTGAGTTTACTTTTGGACGTCGGCTACCTTATCTTATAAAACAACATTCCTTGCAAAGGACATTTTACAAAAATGCATAAACTAAAATTTGAGTTTACGATTTAAAGTTTTAATGACAAAACAAATGATTGGCAGTTACCTCAATAACGCCAAAACAGGGTAAAGCTTACCTTGTACCACAAGAACTGCAGCCAATAAAAAACCATGGAAAATTGATGGAAACCACGACTTATAAAACATTAAAAAATACATTGCAAAGGAGGCATGAAAAAAGTAGTTTATGGATAACTATGTCAGATGAACTAAGAAAGACTTACATGGATGACGATGAAAATATGCAATTTAAGAATTATTTCCTGGAAGAAGTGACAAGTACAACTGGAATTAAACAACCTATAATAAATGATGGTATTTCTGAAGAATCACTGTCAAGAATTCTAGAAAAGATTGCTAATATAAATCCACAATTACCAAAGCAGAGAAATTCAATGGAGAAATCCATTGAATTTGTCTGCTTTGCATACTCAAATGTAACTACAATGGATGGCCATTTTTTAAAAAGAATGTGCTCGATTGGAAATAGTTGAGGATGAAAAAATTATTGATATTTTTAGACTGTTCTTGGAAAAATCGTGTTTAAATTGGTACAGTTCTATGCTAATGAGACGTACACTGACTTCAGAATGGAAAGAAGATTTTTGTGATACTTATGAAAATCGTTGAAATAGAACGCAACCAATAAGCTGCCACACCTGTCCGCTGTCAATTCAATTAGTAGCTTTGTACTTCTTTCTAAAATATATTCTAACAATATATAATAATTCCAAGTTCCATCATACCACGTTCTTTACGAGGGCGGCACTGAAAATTTCGGGAATCAAGGAAGTGACACAACATTACTATTTAAAAATGTATTTATTGCTTTTCGAAGTATTCTCCGCGAAATTTGACACATTTTTTCCATACGATGGAACCAATCATTGAAGCAACCATTCCATTCGGAAGTTGGGGTCTCCAAAATGGCCGTTTTGTAGGCGTCCACAGCTTCTTCAGGTGATGAAAATCTCTGTCCACGCAATTTATTCTTTATTTTAGGGAAAGTATAGAAATCATTAGGGCTTAGGTCGGGGCTGTACGGCGGATGGTCTAATAATTCTATGTTTTCTTGCTCTAAAAACTCTTTTGTTCTGTGTGCGGTGTGAGAACTTGCATTGTCGTGATGGAGGATGATGCGGCGGTTGCAGTTCTCTTTACGGAGTTCAGAAGCGACCTGTGGCAAACAAATGCTAGCATACCATTCTGCATTAATCGTTCTTTGTCCCTCAAGAGGAATAGTCGTAACATGGCCGGTTTTGGAGACAAACGTGGCCACCATTTTTTTTGCAACACTCCGTGAACGAACAATTTTTGTTGGCTTTAACTCATTTTCGAACACCCAAACTCGTGACTGGTTTTTGTTTCGGGTTCGTACGCGTATATCCAGGATTCGTCACCTGATACGATGTTGTATACAGCATTTGAGGATCCTGCGTGGAATCTTTCGAGAGTTCTGATGCACTAAGTAACGCGAGCCGCTTTTTGCTTTTCACAGAGCGAATGCGGTATCCATCGGGAAAACAACTTTTTTACACCTAATTGTTCATGCAAGATTATTTGTATTTGACTCATGTCAATGTCTAAAGTTGTCTGAATTTCGCGGTATGTCACATGTCGATCTTCCTCAATCAGCTTACGCACAGCATCAACGTTTTCTTGGGTGACTGCAGTTTTTGGACGACCTTGACGGGGATCATCACTGAGCTTGACACGTCCACGTTTAAATTCAGCAAACCAGCGATAAATTGTGGTTTTGGATGGGGCTTCATCACCAAATGCAGAAATCATCCGGTCAACACACTGCTTTTGTGTTAAACCACTTCGAATTCCATTTTCTCAACGACTAAACAAGTTTGTCAAAACCTTGTGACAAGACCGAGAATCTTTTTTTAATAAGTTAATGATATTCGATTTTTAAAACCAAGGAGTTTTCAATTAAAAAAGATTTTAATATGACAGGAACAGTGGAAATATTCCATTCCCGATACTTTTAATGCAGCCCTTGTATTTATTATTTCCCAATCAGTTAGTTTCCTACATGGTAGCAGAG
The DNA here is from genome assembly GCA_963555695.1 of Dasypolia templi. Taxonomy (NCBI): domain Eukaryota; kingdom Metazoa; phylum Arthropoda; class Insecta; order Lepidoptera; family Noctuidae; genus Dasypolia; species Dasypolia templi. The sequence continues at coordinate 15,406,352 of OY743156.1, forward strand.
CGTGGTTACGCTATTGTCTTTCAGGAAATAACCAGGATTGGAAAAATATATCTGGATAAAAAAAAATCTGACGGCCGGGCTCGAATTCCGTGTGACGCCATTACAACATCAGGAAGATTTTTTTTAAGCAATGGCTTCAAATTCAGCACATAGTTCATTCAACATTGAAAAACTAATTGGCCGGGATAATTACTCAACGTGGAGGTTTGCAGTGCAAACTTTTCTAGATCACGAGGAACTCTGGGAATGTGTCGCAGGAACGAACGTGGACCTGAAGAAGGACAAGAAGGCAAAATCCAAATTAATCCTATTGGTGGATCCAATAAATTATGTCCACATACAGGATTGCAAAACTGCACAGCAGGTATGGAACAATTTAAAAAAAGCCTTCAGCGATTCTGGACTTACCAGCAAAGTTGGATTATTAAAGACCCTTATTACTACCACTTTGCATAATAGTAAAACTGTAGAAGATTATGTCAATAAGATTAACTCCGTAACATAAACTTCAAGGTTGACGATGAATGGCTCGGAACATTGTTGCTGACAGGATTGCCTAAGTCATACAAGCCTATGCTTATGGCACTTGTAAATTCTGGTGTTACCATATCAGCAGACTTTGTTAAAACTAATATATTACAGGATGTGAAACCGGCAGACACAACTTCTGCATTCTTTACATCTAAATCTGGAAATGGTAACAAAGTAAAATCAAAGGGTCCACGTTGTTATAATTGTAACCGTTATGGCCATCTAGGCCAGTTCTGCAGAATTAAAAAACAGAATTCAGATAAAAATAGCTCAGACAAAAATGCTAATACTGGTTTCGTAGCAGCTACTTCAGCAGTTTCAGTAAATGATGAGTGCAACTGGTATATCAACTCCGGAGCATCAGTACACATGACCAAAAACAGGGAATGGTTATCCGAAGAATACAAACCATCTCAAAGTCATGTCCGCATAGCTGACGACAAGATGCTCAAAGTTGAATCCTGTGGAAATGCACAGATAACAGTCAAGGGTAAAAATGGCAATTTAAACAAAATGCAGGTAACCAATGTATTTTATGTTCCGGAATTAGCTACTAACTTACTGTCTGTCAGCAAGATAACTGAAAAAGGCTGCAAAGTAGAATTTTCGAACTACGGCTGCCGTGTCACAAATAATAAAGGTGAAGAGTTGACAACAGCTGTCTGCATAAATGGAACTTATAAACTTGATACAATTAGCAATCAAGCTTTATCAGTAGGTATTGATGAAGATATTTATCTCTGGCATCAAAGATTAGCTCATATTAATTTTAATGACTTGTACAAGTTACAGAATTGTTCTCTAGGTATGAAGTTATCTGCAACTAAAGAGGAATGATATGTACGTCATGTTTACAAGGAAAACAGGCCAGGCAACCTTTCAAACCTGTGAGTTCCCGGGCAAAGGATTTGCTAGAACTAATTCACAGCGATGTCTGTGGACCCATGGATACTACCTCGCTAGGAGGAGCCAGGTATTTTTGAGTTTCATTGACGATTGCTCGGGAAAGGTTTTTGTATACCTTATGACCCACAAAAGTGAGGCACTTGAAAGATTTCGAGAATTCAAGAATTTTGTTGAAAATAGAATGAGCAAAAGTTAAGATCCTTCGATCAGATAATGGCAAGGAATATGTTAATAACAGTTTCGAAAAATATCTTAAGGAATCTGGTATTACACATCAGACTAGCAATCCCTTATTGTCCGGAGCAAAATGGTCAAATGGATGATTTTTAATGCTTGTTTACGAAAAGTGTACTGGGCAGAAGCCATAGTGGCAGCTGCATATCTCATTAACCGGTCCCCCTCTCGTGCACTTGCTGGAATCACTCCGTATGAAAAATGGACAGGATCAAAACCTGACTTAAGCCACCTCAAAGTTTTTGGCTGCAAAGCAATGGTGCACATACCTAAAGAAAGGAGACGTAAATGGGATATGAAATCAGGTAAGCTAATTTTTGTTGGTTTTAGTGATACAACAAAAGGCTATAGATTTATTGTTCCTGAAACAAAAAAAGCAATAATGAGTCGAAATGTTGTTTTCATGGAAAGCACTGTTAAAAAAACACATATACATGTTGACTGTCCTGAGTACATGTCTTCAAGTGTAAAAAAACACAGCCTTTTCAGCAAACAATAATGTAGAAATCAATATAAATAATAATGATGTGATACCTGCCTCAATTTCAAATGATGAACAGTCAAATACAGTTAATAATGACATATTTTCTGCCTCAATGTCAAGTGATGAAAGTACTTATGAAGATGTTGAGGATCTAAATGATACAAAATATTTGCCAGACAAGTCATTAGAGTTGTCACACGGTAATGTGACAATAAGGACTCGGAGTCAGAAGAAAAAACGTTTCAACAATGAATCAGCAATTAGCCTATTAAATTGTGACTCACAGAACACCAAACAGGCGTTAGACAGCGATCTAGCCCCACAGTGGAAACGTGCGATGGATGAAGAGTATGAGTCTTTATAAAAAAATCAAACATGGGTCCTAACCAATCTGTCAACAGGTAGAAAAGCTATACCTTGCAAGTGGGTGTATAAAACAAAAACTGATGAAAATGGGGAGATTGCAAGATTTAAAGCAAGGCTTGTAATCAAAGGATTTAAACAAAGGAAAAATATAGATTATCATGAAGTTTTTGCACCTGTTTTTCGCTACACCTCTCTCAGATATTTAATTGGTCTAGCAGTAAATTATAACTTAAAATACATCAAATGGGCGCTGCTACTGCATTTTTACAGGGGGATTTAGAAGAGGAAATATATATGGTTCAGCCACCGTTGTATGAGAAAGACAGTAATAAAGTCTGTCTGTTGAAAAGGTGGTCTGAAACAGGCCAGCAGGTAGTGGAATCTAAAGCTAAATAAAGCTCTGTTAGAAATTGGATTGTTGAGATGCAAAGTAAGATCCCTGTGTTTACTTTTCTATCAAGAATGAATCAGACATTTTCTTCATAGCACTGTATGTCGATGATTTATTATGTTTCTACAACTGTAAAGAAACATTAACTTTAATGAAGAAAAACATAATGAGCATTTTCGATATGAAAGACATTGGCGAAGCCAAATATTGCATTGGAATGAAAATAACTAGAAGTAAAGACAGTATTTCATTGGATCAGCGCTTGTACACAGAGAAAATCCTACAAAGATTTGGCATGTCAGACTGCAAAATAGTGCACACTCCATGTGATGTCAGCATGAAGCTGATAACAGCAAAAGATGATAACGAAGTTTTAAAAGACATTCCTTATCATGAGGCCGTGGGATGTTTACTGTACTTGTCTCAATGTACAAGACCGGATATTGCCTTTATAGTAAACAGTTTAAGTGGGTTTAATAATAAGCCCACTAAAGAACATTGGATTACTCTTAAAAGAGTACTAAGATACTTAAAGGGTACTTTACACTCGAAGCTTGTATTTAAAAAGAACCTCTAAAGCATAACTGGTTATTGTGATGCAAACTGGGCATCAAACATTGAGGACAGGAGGTCATGCTCGGGCCAAGTATTTCTTTTTCAAGGAGCTGCCATTAGTTGGAATTCTAAAAGGCAACCAACAGTTGCATTATCGTCAACAGAAGCCGAATACATGTCACTTACGTCGGCAATGCAAGAAGCACTGTGGCTCAAACAGTTAGATCATGACATATGGTCCAATAAGGTGATTTCACCTTTGGTAATTTTTTGTGATAGTCAAAGTACAATTAGACTTTCAGGTACTGAGGGTTTCCACAATCGCAGTAAGCACATAGATGTGAGGTACCACTTCTTTCGAGACAAGGTGTAAAGTGGACATATTGATGTGCGCTACATGAGCACTGATGACATGGTCGCTGATGTGCTCACCAAGGGCCTCTACCGTAACAAGCACAACTTCTGTTCAAGAGCAATGGGTCTGCGTTCTGGAGAGGGTGTTGAAATAGAACGCAACCAATAAGCTGCCACACCTGTCAGCTGTCAATTCAATTTGTAGCTCTGTACTTCTTTCTAAAATATATTCTAACAATATATAATAATTCCAAGTTCCATCATACCACGTTCTTTATTTATAATTTCCCAATCACGACTTTTTCTGCTTCACGGAATCTGGTGAATCTTGCTTTCACGAACTACCTCAGCACGAAAACGGACTTTGTATCTGCTAATTTGATCGACTACAGCTTGTTATTTCGGACTTCGATACCACATAACCTTATGGACATCTGCATTCATTGCGGTATTGCAACTTCTCGCTGCAATATAACGGAAAGACGAGCTTTAAATGAATTTATTTTCTTTATTTAAAACTAATATATTTCTTTATTATAGTTTACCTGGGAATCATAAACCTATCTACCCACTTGATTCAATTTCAATTGAATTGAAAACACATTCGTAAACAAATCGTTATCCTATTTCTAAGTAGGTACATTTAGGTACTAATGCATTGACCGCTGTACCTATATAATTCACTCTGTTCCGTCGGTTTATTTTATACGATGGAAACCTATCTTAACTATTAGTCATAGAACATGACTGATAATTGCAAAAAACATTGTTAAATAGCACAATCACTATTATAACCTAACCTTAGATTCGACCCCATATATCTTGATTATGCAATTGTCGATCAAACTGAAACTAAGGCAGCTTAAAGCTGATATTTTAATCTTACAAATGAGCCTAATTTGGAACTTGTAACGGTTCATCAAATTTTGGGCCCCACTATGTATGGGAGATGGTCGATGTCCTTTCTAGTTTGACTAATCAATCGACTGAAAATTTTAGTGATTGAGCCCAACACTGCCTATATGTTACTGGTATTTATTTATAAATTTATTGTAGATAATGGGTCGAAAGAAAGAAGCGCGTTACCAGTGCATCACCAAAAACGTAATTGTAATCAAATTGCTACAGCTTCGTTTCAAGAATATGTAATTTTTTATTTTAGATCAGCAGAAGTATTTACGAGTATATTCTTATTTTAAAATGTTGTTTATTTTAGGAAAATGATGACAATGGAAGTTCTGAAAAGGCAGTAATGACTGGTGATGTTGACGACTCATGTCAACCTTATTTAGGCATGGTAATTACCACCAAGAAATGCACTTCGCTTGGTTATTAATATATCCTAGTATTTTGTGTTGGAACCTTATTTAGTATGGTCACAGAAGGTGAGTAATAAAATATCAGAGTTCAGTATAAAGTCTATTAATAAACACATGAGTCACAAGTAGGTACGATGACATTTCTTACATAACTTACCTGTACACAAGTTATAGGCACGGCGCGGGGAAGACGACTGGCCGCTATGCTCTATGCATGTCGGGCCTCGCATTTAGCAACGTTAGCATCGTTGCTACCTGTAGTTCCTACATACCTCCCCCCCCTTACAGAAAAACAAAAAAAAACGTCCAAAAAAAAAAATAAGAGTATACTTAATAAAATAAACTTACTTACGGGTAGTCATCCTCACAAACTACACAGGTCCACAGTATTTGCCAGGATGACGCCAATACAAATCACATGCCTCCTTTGGCTGCCCTTCGTCTTGCATACGTGTGAATACATACATTGTTTATGAATACCATAGTTGTATTTCGATATCCCTTGTTTCAATACTTATTACTTGTCTCTAATTACCTATTTCTCTGAAATCACTGTGTCCTATTTTGTATTTACATTTCTTTTGTTACACCACGTTATTACGCATATGAAGCTTGCGGTATGGTAGACTGCTGGTTCGCTGCGACTGCCGGTCCCGCTGGCCATAACGATGTCAATTCATTCCTGATCCTTTTCTTAGTGCTGTAACAGCATTGTCTTCCGCCTAGACACATACACAATAGCACAAGGGCAATGTCGATCACTGTAACCATTGAAGTTTGCTCGCTGACGCGTACACGAGTGAACGTGTGTTAGTTCTCCGAAGATTTTGTGACTCTAAATCGTGTGATTGGTCGAATTTAGTAAATTTAAATTCCTTGTTACTCATCAGGAGTTCTTACCTGGTTGTACCTCCCAATGGGCGGTCCTAGAAAGGGATAAAACTAATTCTCATAATCCGACCATTCTAAAGTGATAGTGATTTGCCGGGATTTGAACTCGCGCCGGTGTGGTGGTGGAAGGTGACTCAAACACATTCTACTGCGCCACCGAGCAAGTAGCTGCTACGCACGAAATAACTGTGTGCTACGTACGACGACGTCATTCGCTTGTGCTACGACGTGCTACGGAACGTCTACGATTCTTGTATCGGCTACGCCACCGCGCCGAACGCCTACGAACCACGAAGTGGTCTGTGTTCGGACGTTTGGACAAAAACAGAAGCGCTGTTCAAACCGGAATATAAACAACGTTGAATACAGTAGCAAATAAGTAAACTACTACTTTTATAACTTTTAAAATGGCTGGTGTCCAGCGAACCCCTCCAAGACAGCAAAGTATTAATCTGACTCAAACTCAGTCCGAACCTGACATCAACTCGGCGTTTGAGATAAACGACTTTGTGACAAGTAGAAACAAAAGTCCAAGACATGAACACTCACCTCGAGGCCAGCAGGGTATACAGGACATATTTGATACATGGAAAAGAGATCAGGACACCCGTATCACTAAGATTTTAGAAGACCAAACCGCGTTAATGTCAAAATTAGTTACTGACATAAGTGAGATTAAGGCCCAAAACATAAAATTCAGGAGTCAAATGATGAAATATCTAAAACGAATGCAGAGATTGAGCGAGCACTGACCTTCATGAACCTTAAATTCGAAGACTTAAAGAAAGAGGTAGAGGAGCTCAAGAAAGAGCGTCAAGAACAACGAGGCTATATAGAAAACCTTGAGAAGAAGATTACTGATCTCCAGTACAAGTCACGGTCGTCGGGGATCGAAATAAGAAACATCCCAGAAAAAGATAGTGACAGTACAACCGCCCTAATAAAAACAGTCTGCAACATAGGTAAACTAGTTGGAGTGCCTATACCCGAAGCCGAACTCCGTGACATCTATCGCCTGCCTGGGAAATCCACGACGGGCATAGCGGCCCCTACCACGCATCCAATCATTGCTGAATTCGCTACAGTGCGTACAAAACAAAACATATTGTCCGCAATCCGTTCCTATAACAGCAAGGAATCGAACGAAAATAAATTAAACACTGAATTGATCGGCTTATCAGGAAAGCGGCAGGCGGTTTATGTGGCGGACCAGTTGCCTCCGAGCTCTAAGAGGCTGTTCTACCTGGCGAGAGAATTCGCAAAGAAAAACAGCTATACGTTTTGCGGGGTAAGCAATGGAAACATCTTCCTTCGCAAGCAAACGGGCGACAAACAGTTGCTTATAAACTCGGAGAAATGTCTTCAAGAACCGTCGCGAAGAATATGTGACTACTTAAACTAATCCCCCAATCGTCACTTAGATTTTTCTTTTTACTTATATCTCATTTCATAAACCTTGTAAATTTTGTATCTAAGCTTCACATCTTTTTATATTATACACTAAAAAACATTTTCTATACAGTAAAAAACACAATTCACACACAAAAAATGTATAAAATTCACACAAACACACTTACTTTCACCACTACATTATATTTACAGAAAAGTGATGTTTTTCTCGAATACCAATTACCAATACTATCAAAACCACTACCTCCTCTTTCGGTGCTAGTTATCATTTCAAATGGCTAATGTAAATAGTATAAATAATGACCTTGACAACCATAATCTCGGAAACTCTTTCTCTTGTGACCCGCACGAATGCATTACATAATTACATAAATTCATCTGACAGTAGCATAATATTATTGCACATAAATATACGTAGTGTTAATACAAATTTCGATAGTCTTCAAGCATTGTTATACTTAATTAACCTTGACTTTGACATTATTATTTTGACTGAGTAAGGTGAATAACCTTCCAGTATTAAATGGATACCAGCCGCACTCCACAAAAAACAGAACAAATCAAAATGATGGGGTAATAGCCTACACTAAAATTGGGTTAAACGTCACGGTCTGGGAACCAAACTTTAGTTATGCGAATTGTCTAGTATTTCAAATTGAAAATAAGCTCACGGTACTAGCGGTATATCGCTCTCCATCGAACAGCACTGAATAATCTGAATAATATTTATTCTGAACTACCCATCTCTACCAATATTGCAACTGTGGGTGACATGAATATTGACATCAAGCTGGGCAGTAGGAATGACCGGGCACTAGATTATCTTCTACTAAACGCGTCCTTTGGACTACTACCATCCCACCCTTTACCCACTAGAATGCAAAATTGCCTTGATCACATCTTGTTAAAAACACAATTAAATGCCACCACCCTAGTGCTAATCTTATAATTTCAAATACAAACCCGACAAGAAACAAGAGTTATACTACATCTCGGGCTAATCTTGACGTCATTAAGGATGAAATAGATAACTGTGATTTTACGGATATTTACAAAATTGAAGACGCCAATATAGCTATGAATAAACTAATTACATTACTATCATCAATAATATCTAAACATACTAAACAAATTAACGTACCTAGAAAACAAAGAACCATTAAACCGTGGATAAACCCAGGCCTCCTAAAATGTATTAAGCATCGAGATAAACTACATACAAAATCAAAAAACTGCCTCGTTGGTCTAGTGGTTGCAATCGCTACTGCTGAGCATGAGGTCCTGGGTTCGAATCCCAGGTCGAGCAACGTGTTATTGGGTTTTTCTATCTGGAATTTCTCAGTATCAGCCCGGAGTATGGATTTGTGCCCGGTTGATGGCAATAGGCTCGCCCCCTATTACATGGGACTTGAAAATAACTGGCGAAATGTGGGTGTACAGGTACACCTCTGCCCAACCCTTTGGGGAAACAAGGCGTGATATGATGTTATTAAAATCAAAAAAATCAACAGGAAATCTAATACTACACGTAACTTACACGCGATATCTAAACTTTTGTAATACGCGGAAATATAATAAAAAAATATGCGGAAATTGAATTGAACAAATGAGAAGCGTGAAATAGAAAAGTCAAAGAATAATTCGAAAGCACTATGGAAAACAATTAAGGAAATAACTAATACTGGTAAAATATGCTCTAGCCCCGTTGAACTGCTTAAAATATGTGACAATCCTAAGTCTTCCCTAAACAATGTCTGTTCCTTCTTCAGTAATATAGGTAAAAACAAAAATAAAAAATGACCCAAATAAAAAGCGACTAAACCGTGACATCCCACGCGCTGGCGAAAATAACACATTGAAGTCACCGGCCAATTCACTCGTAATACAAAAAGTCGACGAATTGTGACGTAGAATCTATTATAATGCAGTTACGCAATGACTGTGCCGTGGGCTGGGATGGACTATCAGCGTCGCTCCTTAAGACATGTCGGCACATCTTGGTACCGCCGATAACATATATCTGCAATCTTTGCATAGAGACCAGGAGTATTTCCAGATTCTCTAAAGAAGGCCATAGTCCACCCAATCTATAAGGGAGGGAAGAAAAACTGTGTCGATAATAACAGACCTATATCAGTGCTGTCATCGCTTTCAAAATATCTTGAGAGGATTATTTGCAAAAATCTAAGAAGTTTTCTTAATAAGTATAAAACTATAGCAGATAATCAGTACGGTTTCCGCTCAGGAGTCTCCACTGAAGACGCTGTTCTGGACTTAACGCAATCTATTGCTAAAACACTAGACAACCGATTAAAGTGCCTAGGAATATTTCTAGACCTGTCGAAAGCCTTCGACACAGTTTCTATTCCCATCCTTATTTCTAAGATAGAGTATTTGGCTGTACGAGGCATGGCACTGGAGATCTTCAAAGATTACCTGAGTAACCGCAGCCAGCGAGTTAAAATAGATTCTAGTTATAGCGATGAAGAGATTGTGTCTTACGGTATACCCCAGGGAAGCATTCTGGGTCCCACACTATTCTTAATCTACATAAACGACCTTTGTAGTATGTCAATCCCATCAACTAAGATTTATGCTTATGCCGATGACACATCGATTCTAGTCCAAGGGCTTACTTGGCATTATGTGAATGCAAAGGCGGAATTAGCACTGTCTGCAATAATGAACTGGCTGGACCTAAACTTGCTGACACTTAATCTTAATATAACTTATTATATACCCTTTGCAATCCGCCGTAACACCAAACCCACAAATACCTTCGCTATAACAGCACACTCATGTCAGAATCAGTTGGTATTGTGCTCATGCCCTACCATCGTGAGAACTGATACTCGTAGTGTGAAATACCTAGGTGTGCATATTGACGATGGGTTAAGATGGGAGAACACATTGATACACTATCGAATCGAACACTTCGTCTTATTCACATCTTCAAATCTCTCCGTGAATCAGCTGGGTTTGACACTCTCAAGATAGTGTAGTTCGCATTATGCCAATCGATCATTGGAAATTGCATAACTGCATGGGGTGGAGCAGCGAAGACTTGTTTTCTGAGAGCGGAGAGGGCACAGAGGGCGGTACTTAAAGTTATGACAAGAAAACCATATAGATACCCAACAACGCAACTTTACACTGACTGCAAAGTATTAACAGTTCGACAGCTCTTTGTTCTTCATTCTGTTCTCAGAATACATGGGTGCTTACCACCTTCTGACCCTAGGAAGCGAACATATGTTCCCCCAGGTGTACGACACAGCAAGTCGTTCGCCAGACATCAATATTAGTCCTGAGTATTCATATATATAAAAAAACTACAGAAGGAACTAAATATAATTGACTTAAATAAAAATAAGGTTAAATCAAAGACTACGGATTGGCTCATGCAGCAGCAGGGCTATTGCGTATCTCTGTTGACAGCTAAGAATGATGATCACTTGGCAAAGTATTTAACGATTAGCTGTCAAACAGTTCGTTTCGTATTGACTATCTTCATTGAATAACTAGGATGACGTCATAGGCACCCAGCATCGCTGATAGTCACCGTAACACATTTTGACAGATGTTTTTGTATCGATACGCAAAAGATTGCGATTGTCTAGGCATAGTGGACATCAAATTGATAGTCATTTAGTTTGTAGTGGCTTTCGTGAAAGACACTACTTAAAGGTAGTGTTTTATAAAGTTTTGTGATAATCACCGAAGCCGGTAAAAAGTGAAGCGTGTAAACCTTACGTATTTTGTTGTTTTATTGTGATTCTTGTTCGTAGCAAACGAGTATTAGACTATGGCACGCCTAATATTGCTGGCATTTGCTGAAAAACAGCGACAACAAAGTCGTCTGCGAATTGAGAGATGCCGCTTACGCGACGTTAGTGACCCATTACAGTTGCTAGAGAGAGAGTTTATTGCGAACTTTCGTTCAAATAAAGCTGGATTCCAACAGGTTTTGGAAGAACTCCGCCCTTATCTACCACAAGCTAGACGAAAAACAGCTGTTCCCAATTAACTAAAAGTAAGTACCTACTTACCTGCTTACTAATCTACTTCTAAAGTAAAGTTTTGTTGTGACAATGTAATTTACGTAAAGCATTATCAGAAGGCGGAGGACAGGCTGTTGTGGTGCAGCATGGGAGAGGTCTATGTCCAGCAGTCAGGAGTGCGATAGGCTGAGTTGATTGATTGATATATTATCTACTTGTTTGACAGAGCAACTTTAATTATTTATTGTTTGTTGCAGATCTTGGCTGCGTTAAACTTTTACGCCAATGGGTCATACCAACGTAATGTAGGTGCCTCATATCTATGTAACATGTCCCAGCCGACATTTAGTAAGTGTCTACATGAGGTTACTGATGCGCTCAATGTCCGGGAAGTACTCCTGAACTACATAAAGTTTCCTTCATCTCAGCGAGAGAGGGAAATCATTATGAAAGGATAAGTTTATTGAATATTTTAATTAGATTTGTATTATTATTATATTCAAATTAGTTTAATTTGATCTATGACTGGTTTCAGATTTATAGAAAAGTTTAGCTTTCCGGGCATTATTGGCTGCATTGATGGTACACATATGGCCATAATCCGACCTACAGATCATGAGGAGGCATATTTTAATCGTAAAAATTATCATTCTTTGAATGTTTTAATAGTAAGTAATAGGCAGTCATTTATTATCATGATGCTGGTAGAAGCAAGTAGATAAATAAATAAAAGAATATTAGTAGAACCTTTTAAAACAAGAATGGGATTGACAAATTATCATGTATCATAATCATTTCATATTATGTTTAACAATTGAGTACCTACTTTAAAATTAAAACTTGTTTCAGATTTGTGATGCACACCTTAGCATACTGCATGTTGATGCATCATTTGGTGGTGCATCACATGATTCCTATGTTTGGAACCAATGCCCCATAAAAGCTCAATTGGAAAGACTGCAAAGGAATATAGAGTGCTGTTGGCTACTAGGTATGGCAATATAATTATTGATACAATATTTTGGCTGGTTATTGATAACAGAATGCTCATCATGTATGTGTTAATAAATAATGTGTTAGGTGGAATATAACATATCGATATTTGATTTATTTTATTAATATTTTAGGTGATTCTGGATGTGCACATCGCCCTTGGATGATGACACCAATCCTCGGCGCAGCTGTGGGTTCGCCTGCGGAACATTACACTGAACTTCATTGTAAAGTCAGAAACACTGTTGAGCGTTGCATTGGAGTTCTGAAAGCACGCTGGCGGTGTTTGTTAGCACACAGGGTACTCCACTATGACCCAGTCACAGCAGCCAAGATAGTGAATGCGTGTGTTGTTCTACACAACATCGCCAATGCACGGAATATTCCAATGCCTGAGACTCACAGTGATGATGATATTTACAATGACTTACAGAACCAAGTTTTTGAAGAGGTGGCAAGTAACAATGCCACTAATGATGACAACACTAGGGATATTCTAGTCACAAGATTATGAAATGCTAGGCACAATTTATAATTGTGCCTAGCATTCAATCATCCTTCTATACTGGTGACTCCGAACATGAATTGCCCACCAGACACAACAACCGTCTGGTCCGAGGATCCTCCCTTTTCCATAGACTGAGTGAACTTTACACCATGTTCCTCATACCTCTATACTGGTATCTAACTAGGTTCTCCTTGCGACTTCGTCCTCTTTATATTATTCAGTACTGATATTTTGTGTTTAAATTTTATTATTATTTTGGGTTTATTTTACTGATTATTTTATGTGAATAAAGCTCAAGGATTATATAATGATAGAGATATTATTTTCGATTGTGTGTAATGTTGATCCTATTATTCTAAAATCCTTAATTACTTGTATTGATATTAGGTTTTTATTGATTATTTTGTTTGATTAAAGCTCAAGGATATTGATTATTTTGTGTGAATAAAACTCAAGGATCATAGAATGCTAGAGGAATTTTTTTCTATTATGTATAATGTTGTTCATAATAATCTCAAATCCTTATTTACTTGTATGAAAATTGGTTTTAACTCAAATTGGTTAAACTCAAGAATTATGGAATACTAGAGATATTTTTTTTATATATTCTAATGTGTGTAAAGTTGCTAAATAAAAAAGTGTAAAGTTTTAATATTATTTTAATATTTACATTAATTTAGAAGTAGCATTGGGCTTACCAACAGTTTCTTTAAAGCAATAAATAACAATTAGCCTTGAACTTAAACAGCCGTCAATAACAGCATTTTCTAATATAAGTTTTATAACAGAAAAATAAAAAATAAAACTTGTGACACTAGAATTATGGAAGGGTAGGTAGAAACTAAATGAAACTTCAAAACAACGATAAAGAAGTTGTTGCAATTTTGCCAAATTACACAAACAACATACCTAGTAAAAATAAAGTCAATATAAAAAGTACACTTAACTAAAAATTAAGATGTAAGTAATTAAAAAAAATCATACAACATATTTCTAAAAGAGATACTTTATCCTAGATGATGTACATAGCTATCTACTTTATCCTAGACGATGTACATAGCCATGTACATCGTTCCCTATCTCCCTTAAACACTGTACCCCCGGTTCCACCTCGGCTGCAAGTCGATTTACGTCATCCCGTATCTCCCTCAAAGACTGGAAGCCCGCTTCCACTGCGGCTGCAAGACGCTCTTCAGCAGCAACGTGTCGACTTTCGATATCATAAGCCCAGCGCGGCGGCCTTTCTTCTCGACGAACTGTAATTTATATAATTTTACATTGACTTCAATATTTTTTTTTTTAAACTACTTTATAACATATTATACTAACAGTGCCTTTGTGACCTCGAGCTTCGGGCTGGTGGCGTAGTGCTGAGTTTGTCCTAAAAATAAAGTAAGTTTTTAATTTGGCTTTTATATAGCCTACTTTTAAGGGTTCCATACCCAAAGGATACCAACGGAACCCTGTTTTTACCCCTCCGCTGCCCGTCGGTCCGTCAGTGGGCTCTATCTCAAAAACCGTAATAGATAGACAGTGAAACTGAATCAGTGTGTATTTCTATTGCCGCTATAACAACAAAAATATGGCTCTCCATACAAGAAAAGTGTTTTTTGTCATTGTGTTATGGAACCCTTCGTGTGCGAGTCCAACTAGCCCGTGGCCGGTTTTTTTAAATACACCTATGCTGGTGTATAATAAATAAAATATAGGTTCTTACTATTTTCTCTCGACGAATCATCGGGTTGTTCGGAGGACATATTCTGCGTAGGAATGACTTCAGTATCGGCGGGCTGCTGTGTCTCATAGCCCGCCGTTACTGATGACATTTCTACAGCGGTGGGTGGTGGCGTAAAAGTTTGCGATTCGGCATGTAGCCGTAATGGAGATGGAACCTCTTCTTCAAGCCATTCGACTTCCATTATAGGCTCTGAAGCTATATTTTCAGAGCCTTTAATGAGAGAGTTAGAAGGTGAGGCCGGAGTGACGGTTGTCGATGTACTGGGATAAGCAGGATCGGGTGCTGCAATCTCAGAATAAGCTGCCTCAGACTCATCTACTTACTGATGGTATCTGTAAAATATTGAATGATTTTCTACACACTATAAGTGAAATTTTGGGGTGAGTAATCATCCCAAAATTTCACAAAGTAAGTGTTACATTGAGAATGATTAGTTATGTACCCATGAAAGAATTGAATAATGATTAATTAAATACCCAAGAATAAAATTAATATGATCAATTTTGAAACTAACATCACAAGGCAGGCGCACTCCACGCAATCCTTCCACCGCCAC
Source organism: Dasypolia templi (assembly GCA_963555695.1). NCBI lineage: Eukaryota > Metazoa > Arthropoda > Insecta > Lepidoptera > Noctuidae > Dasypolia > Dasypolia templi. Next base: position 15,421,589 of record OY743156.1, read on the forward strand.
TGGACCTATTAGTGCAACCACTCTCTTCTCTAATTCATTCAGAGGAACAAGCCTGTTAGGTCCTCCACCTGTTGCTGATGTATTCCTCCTTGAATCTGCAGCTTTTCCCTTCGTTTTCGCCTTAAACTCTATCCAGTACTAGATAGAAGTAAAACAAAAAGCTTTTATAACATTGTCAGAAAAATATTTATGCCTTCACAAATCAAACAAAACGAATAAAAAACGTAAGTAACATGCAAGCTATTTTTAGAGTATGTTTTTATAAGTAGGTACTTGTTGAGTCTGGGTTCCAAGTGGGGTATTTTTATGGGCCCTTAAGGGTCTCAGCGTCATGTGACAAAAAATGTAAGTAGGTATGAGTATGCAACATTATGATGAAACAAATTTCGTACTTATTTATACTATTTGTAGTCAGTTATGATTCATGATTGATGTGGATGGAAATCTATGTAATATGGTAAGTAACATTTTATTATAAGTTGATACTGTGTTTCTAGAGGATATTTATAAAAATGTAAACCTACTCTTCTCCATTGGTCTGGTGTTTTAGTGGTTCCATCTGCTATAGAGTTGAGTTGAAGCGATACGGACTCCCACACTTCTCGGGTGACTCGAACACCCTGTGGCCCTCCCGGCAAGCGACCCAATGCTAAGTCGCGATGGGACTCCGCAAACTCCACAAGTAATTCCATTTGCCTTATGGAAACTCTTCTTCGTGCAGGCATCTTAAATATAGACAGGTATTCTACATCATTCGCGGTCTTCATCAGTTCAAAAAATTAATAGAGATCTTCTAAAACTTTACTAACTTGCACATTGTAAACTTCGTTTACAAAGTGCAAGTTAGCCTGTTAGTAGAGAGAGCATTTTTATTTACTTACCTTTAATTTAAGAATTAAAGTTCACAAAGTTTCACTATACTATCACAAGTCAACACACACTATGAATTTACCGCCAGATTCACGTTTCAAGTGTATACAAACCGCATAATATAAAACGTTCCCTAAAATGAAGTATTGTAACGCTCAAAAGGCGTTACTCAACTTAGCCGCATAATAGTCGATAAAAAATAGAGGCGTCAAGTGCTGAGACGAAGAGCACCGTTCCCGGTCCGTAAGTCACCGTAACGTGTTATCCACCTAATGTGATACGCAATACCAATGTTATGAAATTCTCAGTTGTCATCAAAGTTCGGTGTACAACTGAAGCCAGTTAGTCACTGGCAATAAAAAACATAGCCAATAGGCCTGCTGGACTATATTAAAACAGAATCCTTACTAGCATACATCACTTAAAATGTCCCTAACAAACATTCACGCAATATTATTATTATTATAGCCACATAATCACTTTCCCTATCTACACGCACGCATGCATCAAAACACACACCACACACACACACACACACGCCTATCCACCTAACTAACTACTCAGAACCCATTAAACTGCAAACTCGGCTTCACATTAAAAATTAAATATTGTTAATGTCAATACGAGTATAAACTATATACTGTATTGGTAGATCAATACGCGCTCATTCTTTCAAAGACTACGTATTGAACTGTTTGGCAAACACTGTCTCTTAAGATACAGGTCTCCTAGTTTAAGAGACAGGGTTTATAATTTTTGTTTATATAGATTTTGTCTAATAATTTCTTTATATGCCCTACTACCGTATGTCTAATCTGTATATTACTTTTGGATGAATAAACATTTTATTATTATTATGTCGTTTATTTATTTTTATGCTTATTTTTAAATATTTTTATAAAACAACTTTAATAAAACATTTAAAAATATAAAAAATTGTGGTCCGCCGGAAGCGGGAGCAGGGTCCAAGTTATCGGTGGTTAGGGCTCCAGAGACAGGAACCTCCTCACAATGCGAGCCGTATCGAGGAGAACTGCCTTCTGAATCAGGCCCTTGATCCAACCGCCTAACGAAAGGCTCGAGAGATGTTGGTCGAGGCTGTTTGCCATAACCATCTTTGGATCAACAGCCACACAATCTCCCTCACTTGACTTCCAAGAAACTCGTACAACATGTCTGTTATCTTTTTGAACCGCGATGACATCACCACCGGCGAAAAGATAACGGTGTCCCCTCTAGTTGTCAGTGGTGCAACATTTATGCTCACCACGGATCCATCTACATTAGCAAAATCCTTTACAGAGAGCTACGTGATATCCTGCGCTTATTGGCTCTTTAATATTACGGACTCGGCATGTGTTAAGTACAGGTCCGTAAGTGCTGAACAAGCAGCTCTGCCGGTAAATCAAGCTGGTCAACAAGGGGCCGGGTTTGTAGGACTAGCATACATGATTGGGTTAGTCAAAGAGCCCACAACCGTTAATTCACCTGTATGTAAGAAGAGATGGGCGGCGGGACTCGCAGGAATTCAAAGAATGAATTCCCTAAGTGACGCATTTATGGAGACCGCATGGCAGTTCATCGTTGACAACAAGCCTGGCCTGTATAGTCACGTGGACATAAGGAGAGAGCTGATGTCCTGCTATCTGTCATTCAGCTCCTCTAGGGAAAATGAACCAGCGATAACCCGAGCTGTCTTGAGTCAATTAGATCTAGTATTTAAGGATGCATACCTAAAATCAGTAAACTTGATGCAATTATTTACCGAGTCGGGAAGTAGAGTCTTGGAGATTCCTTCTGTATTAGAAGAAGTAATGAAACTGGACACAGTGTTGAACAGTGTAAAGAGCATAGAGGGCGAGGGTTACAGTACATGTAGGCTAATCGACAATAACAAACACCCAGGCCTTAATCACGCCAATTACCCAAATTTGTACGCTGCTACTCTTGAGTGGGCAAAGCGCAGCAAGAAAGTGCAAAAGAACTATTTAGGCAGTAAGGCGCTGATAGATCAGGCCGTGAATCAGGACGTTGTCAGAAAGGTGCTAAGGATGGCCTCCGCCTCGATAGGGTCAGGATCCCTCACACAAGAGCAGCAGGAGTGGCTGAGGGTAAAGAAGGGGTACCATATCCCCTCCACACCGCTCTCTGACCTATTGACTAGCACGGCTCACAAAAGAAGAGCACAAGAATCGGACAGTGAATCATCAGATTCAGACTCGGATCAGGAATCAGAGCGCAAGGAGAGAAAACACAGGAAGAGGCACTAACACATCCAACTCTATTCAACCTTATTTTTCTACTACTCAAGCAATTATTCACATGTTTCTTTATTCTTTAGAAAAATTTAATAATATTTTTATATAATCTTTTTTTTATAATTTTAAAATTTAATATTTCATTAATAATATTTATAATTTTAATTAAATATTAATTTTATTAATTTTTTTGGGCATGTTAGGGCACGGTGCACCGCCGCAATTGACCGCAGCGAGCAGTGCTATCGCTGCGGCCAGCCCGGCCACAAGGCGGCCCAGTGCTCCGCGGCGCCAAACTGCAGCCTCTGTACAGCTGCAGGGAGGCCCGCTGGGCACAGAGCGGGCGGTAAGGCCTGTGGCGCGCCCGCCAACAAGAAGAAGAGAGGGTCTGCCAAGGCTGTCGGGGGCTCTTTACCCCCCCCTCAGCCTGGTTGCCCTCCGGCCGACTCCCGGCCTAAGAATGGTGCCGAGGGAATGGATTGCGCATAACGGCGCTCTACCATTTCCTCCAGGGCAACATCAACCACTCTGCCAGAGCTCAGGATCTCTTGCTCCAGAGCATGGCAGAGTGGTCGATTCACGTGGCCGTGGTCGCCGAGCCGTACTGGGTCCCGCCCAGGGATAACTGGGTGGGAGACCTGGACGGTTTGGTGGCCATCATTGGCGGGGCTCTCGTCAGCCCGTCGCGGGGGCACGGCTGGGTAGCCGCCCTCGCAGATGGCGTTGGCGTCGTTGGGGCGTATTTTTCGCCCAACAAGAGTCTCGCCGACTTCGAGAGCTTCCTTGTCGAGTTGGGTGCCGTCGTGGGCCGACTTCACCCTCGCCCCGTGCTGTTGCTCGGAGATCTCAACGCCAAGTCTACGGCGTGGGGATCTCCGGCGACCGATGCTAGGGGTGAGGCACTGGAGGAGTGGTTGGTCACGACTGGCCTGGCCGTCTTGAACCGGGGATCGGTTCACACGTGCGTGCGGCAGCGGGGTGGTTCAATAGTGGACGTGTCGTTCGCTAGCCCTGCTGTCGCAGGCCGTGTTCGCGACTGGCGTGTCGCCGTGGAGGTGGAGACGTTGTCGGATCATCGTTACATCCGTTTCGACGTCTCCGCCCAGACCACTGGCGTCCGCAGTTCACCGGTCCCGCGAACGGACGGTCCGCGCTGGGCGCGCAAGCTCATCGACAGGGAGCTCCTCGAGGAGGCCGCTATTGTCCAGGCCTGGAGCCGGGAGTCGGCAACTAGCGGACCCGTCGACGTCGACGTCGAACAAGAGGCGCTGTGGTTCCGCGGGGCGATGACGCAAATTTGCGACGCGTCCATGCCCCGGGTCCACACACAGTCCGCAAGGCGCCAGGTGTACTGGTGGTCCGCCGCGATCGCGCAGTTACGCGTCGCGTGCGTGGCGGTTAGACGCCAGTACACCCGTTACCGGAGAAGACGTCGTCGGGTCCCTGACGAAGAAGCCGCGCTGTACGAGGTGTACCGCGCGGCAAAGGAGACTCTGTGGCTGGCCATCGGCGAGGCGAGGACGCGAGCCAGGGAGGAGATGTTGGAGACTCTAGACGGGGATCCGTGGGGGCGCCCGTATAAAGCGGTTCGAGGGAAACTTCGAGCCGCGGCGCCTCCACTTACGGAGAGTCTCCAACCCGAGCTGCTGGAGGAGGTAGTCGCAGCCCTCTTCCCGGCAAGAGTGGAGCATACCCCGCCGCCGATGGCTTTGCCCACAGCCGCAGGGTCTACAGAGGAGAACGCCATCAGCGTCCCAGAGGTGACACAGGCAGAGATGGGGGCAGCCGTGATGCGGCTCCGGGCCAAGAACGTGGCTCCGGGGCCCGACTGGATTCACGGCCTAGCGCTAGCCCTCGCTCTGAAAGAGCTTGAGCCCCAGCTAAGAGGACTCTTCACAGCGTGCCTTGAGCGGGGCCAGTTTCCCACTTTGTGGAAAACAGGTCGCTTGGTCCTGCTCAGGAAGGCGGGGCGCCCTGCCGACTCGCCGTCTGCGTACCGGCCCATAGTGCTGCTCGACGAGGTGGGCAAGCTGTTCGAGCGCATACTCGCAGCCCGCCTCGTCGGCCACTTGTGCAGAGAGGGGCCGGACCTGGACGAGAGTCAGTTCGGCTTTCGGCATGGGCGCTCTACCATCCACGCTGTGTCGAGGGTGAGAGTCCTGGCGGAGGAAACAGTGTCCCGGGGCGGGGTGGTGGTGGCGGTGTCCTTGGACATCTCCAACGCCTTCAACACCCTGCCCTGGAGCTGCATACGGGAGGCACTGCGTTATCATCGGGTGCCTCTCTACCTCCGCCGCATCGTTGGGGCTTATCTGGCGGGGAGGTGTGTCACCTACATGGGACGTGATGGCGGAAACCAGCGCCAAGTGTCGTGCGGTGTTCCACAGGGATCGGTAGTGGGACCGCTCCTGTGGAACATCGGGTACGACTGGGTGCTGAGGGGCGAGCTCCCGCCGGGCGCGGACCTGACGTGTTACGCGGACGACACGCTGGTCACGGCCCGGGGGAGTTCGCACAGGGAGGCAGCGTTGCTCGCGACGGCGGCGGTCTCACTGACGGTGAGCCGCATACGGCGCCTCGGCCTGGAGGTGGCCCTCAACAAGTCGGAGGCCATGGTGTTTCATGGCCCCCGGCGGGCGCCGCCGGCTGGATCACATATTGTGGTCGGGGGGGTCCGGATCGCTGTCGAGCCCACCATGAAATATCTGGGATTGGTGCTCGACAGCCGGTGGGACTTCGGACCCCACTTCCGGCGGCTGGCGCCCAAGTTGTTGGGCGCGGCCGGGGCGCTGGCAACGCTGCTTCCCAATTTGGGGGGCCCGAGCGCCGCTTGTAGGCGGCTCTACGTGGGGATCGTGCGATCGATGGCCCTTTACGGGGCCCCGATCTGGGCGGCGGACCTGACGGCCGCCAGCATCTCTGTGCTGCGAAAGCCGCAGAGAGCAATGGCCGTCAGAGTCATAAGGGGGTATCGCACGATCTCCTACGAGGCGGCTTGTGCACTGGCCGGATCCCCGCCATGGGACCTAGACGCGAAGGTGCTCGCGTCACTTTATCGGTGGCGCGAGGAAGCGAGGGCGCGGGGCGAGCGGCCGATGCAGCGCCATATGGAGCAGCGTCGGTCGCAGCTTCGCGAGGTCCTGGTGGCGGAATGGCGGGACAGGCTTTCACGCCCTACCGCCGGCCTCGTCACCATCGAGGCGGTCCGGCCAGTGCTCGACCTCTGGCTCGGGAGGAGGCACGGCTCCCTGTCGTTTCGGGCAACGCAGGTGCTCTCGGGGCATGGCTGCTTCGGGAAGTACCTGTGTCGCATAAACAGGGAGCCGGACGCTAGGTGTCACCACTGCGTCGACTGCCGGGAGGACACGGCGTGGCATACGCTGGCAGAGTGTGCCGCTTGGGAGGAGCCGCGCCGTGCCCTCATCTCAGAAGTAGGCAGTGACTTGTCGCTGCCGACCGTAGTGAGTTCGATGGTCGGCGGCGCCGAGTCCTGGGACGCGGTGGTTTCCTTCTGCGAAACAGTGATCTCGCAGAAGGAGGCTGCGGAAAGGGAGAGAGAGATCTCGTCCACTCTCCCGATCCGCAGCAGGCGCACCGGGCGCAGGCGGAGGGCGGACAACGCCCTCTTCCAGCCCCCCTAAATGGGTCCAGGGGCGACGGATTCGGGGACATCCGTCGCCCCCCAACATCAGGACCCGAGAAGGCGGCGCGCGTAGTGTTCCTCGCGCGCCGACCACAGACGTTGCGGGGGGAGTACACCTCACTCCCCCCGCCCGAGACGGGGCCCGCGCAAGCGGGCCGGCACCAGCCGGGGTTGTGGAAGAATAATGTGTTCCCGCGACCCCGGCGTAGGTGTGAGAAGGAACACCGGGGTGGTTTTTAGTCAGTAAGAGTCTGACAGACCCCTCCGCCCGCCCCAGGGCGGAGGACATCCATGAGGATTTTCCACCCCGGGAACAAAAAAAAAAAAAAAAGGCTGTTTGCCATCAGGCCATTGGCCGATACGACAATCGGCATAATGACAGCCGAGCTCACATTCCACATGTCAACAACCTCGTGTGCTAAGTCGAGATATTATTTAATTTGTATCTTTTTCTCAGCTTTCACGAGGTTCTCGTCATGTGGAATGGTAACATCGATAATCATTGTGCGCCGCGCTAATCGATCTATCACTACTATGTCAGGCTTATTGGCGATAATAGTCCTGTCAGTGATGATGGATCGATCCCAGTACAATGTGATATTTCCATTTTCGAGAACTGGGTCGGGCACGTACCTGTAGTACGGCACATCCGATTCCACAAGGCTGTATTTCAGAGCAAGTTGCTGATGGATAATCCTGGCTACAAGGTTGTGTCTATGCAAGTACTCTTCGTTAGCTAGACGAGAACAACCGGAGATAATGTGTCTTATTGATTCCCCCGGACGGTGACATGCCCGACAGATGTCAAACGTGCCGTCTTTCACAATAAATCTCCGGTAATTGTTCGTCATCATAACTTCGCCCATAATTGCACAGACAAAACCTTCGGTTTCTCCAAAGAGGTCACCGAAACGCAGCCAGGCTACGGACGCTAGACGATCTACATCGGGTCCATGTAGGGCCCGGAAAAAGCGTCCGTGAAGCTCCTTACTCTGCCATACTTCCATGCGATCATTAGTGTCAAGCACTACAGTTTTGCGCCAGTTCTCTTTAGCCAAGGAGAGCGGGGTGAGGCCCTTGTCCACCGCGACCACATCACGATGCATCCCCACGTCGGCATCTAGGAAATATTCCCTGAGACTGCATATCTCGCGATTGTGTAGGGTCTTAGCGTTTAAAAAGCCTCGACCTCCACACTTTCGCGGGATATACAGTCTCATTACCGATGACCGTGGGTGATGCATTCGGTTTGCAGTCAGCAGTGTACGGACCCTCCTATCCAGGGCGTCGAGTTCGGTCTGAGTCCATTTGAGTATGCCGAAAGAGTACATCAAAACTGGCATGACCCAACCGTTAAAGGCGCGCACCTTGTTTCCGCCTGACAGAAGACTATTTAACACTTTCTTCAGGCGGCCAAAGAAGCGCTCCTTCAACGATTCCTTCATGTTAGTACCATTGATGCCCAACGCTTCCGACATACCCAAATACTTATAGGTTTCGGATGCGGAGAGGGCTCTGACGTTTATGGAATCCGAGAGTTGGGTTCCCACGGATTCCACAATCTCCCCTCGCTTTACATGCATGACCGCACATTTGTCCACACCAAATTCCATCCTGATGGCGCAACTGAAAGTTTCAGTTACTTTCAGTAGCTCCATTAGTTGCAAATTGTTGGGGGCAAAGAGTTTTAGATCATCCATGTACAGAAGGTGCGGTATAACCTGACCACCTCTCCTCAACCGATAGCCTAGACCTGAATCCTCCAGCAGTGTGCTTAGAGGATTCAAGGCTAAGCAGAACCAAAGCGGGCTCAAACTATCGCCCTGAAATATGCCTCGCTCGATCCTTATCGGCTCGCTATTCCTCAGGATATTCCGACATCCTGGATAGCGAAGGACCGTCCTCCATCGCCCCATACATGACATCAAGAAGATGCGCAGAGTTGCATCTACTTTATACAACTCCAGCACCCTCATGAGCCACGTATGTGGCACCGAGTAATAGGCCTTGTAATCTATCCAACATGTCGACAGATCCTTTCGGGAACGACGAACCTGTTGGCTAATGGCCATATCAATGAGGAATAGCTCCTTAGTACATAAGTGTGGATATGCGTGTCATGCTGTGTGAGTCACTTGTTTTATCTAAGCTGAACTACGCTGACACTGTGTATGGTGCGTGCATTCTCGGTAGAAGCGAAAAGTTGATACAAAGAGTGCAGAATGCATGTGCGAGATTTTGCTTCAATGTCCCTCCCCGATCTCATATAACTCCATTTTTAAATAAGGGTAACTTGATGAGAATGTCAGATCGCAGAAAGCTTCATCTGGCTACCCTACTCTTTGGCACCATTCTCACAAAAAAAACCAGCATATCTTTATAGGAAATTGACTTGGTCACGAGATATAAATCAAATTAAATCAAGAGCATCATCTTACCTCCTGTTGGCCTCAGCGCACAGAACTGCTGCATTCCGTGGATGCTTTAAGTTCGCTGCTTCTCGCTGCTGGAACGACTTGCCACCTCCTTTTCGTGCTATAAAAACAGTAAGAACTTTTAGTACCAAATATAAACAACACTTGTTACGCATACAAAAGGAAACTACTTTCTGAACTCACCCTGGGACTGCACGCAGTTTTTTGTTGGTGGCCATAGTATTGTGTTCCTAGTAATAAGATGTGCTTCGTTCGCTTTGTTTTGCTCGGTGATTCAATAGTTTTCATCCGATTGGCACAACACAACACATCCCACTCAGTCATACACACCACAGTACCTATTATTTGCCATAACTATTATTTACTCATTGTTTTATAAGCATTAATTTATTTTCGTTTTAAAATGGTAACAAGTAGTTTAAGTTTTTTTTATGAAAAACACATTGACAGCCGGCTGCGCCCGCGTCTCATCGTTTGACATAGACTAAATATTGTTTATTTGAATAGTCTGTCCCACAGACAAGTGATGTTGGAGCGTCGGGCGTGGTGGGTCTATGCGTATACATATTTTTTAAATTGTACACAAAATAATACGGTATATATTTATTTTTGTTGCCGTATATAATAACTTATTTATTTATATACTTATCATTTTTTTTATTTTTTTAAATCCCCTATTAGGATTTATTGATGTCCGTGGCATCATAACTTGCCCTGTCAGAATATCAGCGCTGCGTTATTTTATTTTTTTAAATATCGCAGCATTATGCTGAGATAGAAGCCTTTTTGGCCTCGCACAGGTCTTTTGACTGTTTTTTGTTGTTATTCTGTTAGTTTATACATTGTTTGTTTTTTTTATACTATTTGTATTCCCTGTGCGTGTCCCAAATAAAATATTTTTCTTTCTTTCTTTCTTAGTACCGCGGGACCCGTTCCCACATCCATTTTGAGAGGCAGACATGATGGAGTTGGTGTCTTTATGTTTGTTAATTTTAGCTCTCAAAATGGATGTAAGCACTTTATAGACCGTCGGTAAACACGTGATCGGCCTATAATTTTTGGGTTCCGCGGTGCTACCTGACTTATGGAGCAGGTGGGTAACTCCTGTTGTTAGGAACTGGGGTAGCGAACCAAACTCCAAAGCCGTCTGGTACTAAGCTGCCAAGCGAGCGTGCGATCTTGTGAACCATTTGATCCAAAAGTTCTGCAGCCCGTCCGGCCCTGGAGACTTCCAGTTAGGCAACGGACGGACTGCACGAGCTACATCTTGGGGGCAGATGGTAATAGCCCCCATTTCTGGTATTGGATTGCAGGCTCGCTCGACTTCCCGAGTCCAGTCACCTTAGGTGTGACTGACAGGCACCGACCAGATGCTGCGCCAGAAAGAACACATGGCATCATCATTCGGCAGCCACACCTTGGTTTGGTCGCTCCCAACCCCTATAAACCCACCTTTTATCGCTCTGGAAGGTGCGATTCTGAGTGTATCGCTCTACTCGCCGCTTATACCTACGAATACGGTTAGCCCTTGCATACACTTTCTGCTTCAGGAAGTCGATGCGCTCTGTGACGCAGGACAGATAGTTCTGAGAGCTTATATCAGTCCCTGAGAACGCCCGCCTCACAAAGCGCATCACTCTTGGACGAGTATTGCCGTCTCTGAAGCAGATTAGTTTGCCGATGAGCGCTCTGGCCCCACCAATACGGTGTTCAATTCTGCACTGCCAGGCTGGTACGGTTTGTTTCGGTCGCGTAGCTCTAGAGTCATTGGGAAATTTGACGTGAGCTACACGACATGCCGCTACAGCCGCGCAGTACAGAATCGAATGAGTATCGGTGAGGTCTTCGCAGTCATCAAAATAGTTTGATAACTGCGAATCCAGGACCGCCACCAGCACCCTATTTTTGTTATGCATGGGCAAACTAGGTAAGCGTGGTCAAAGTTCGGGCGACACGAACCGATATTCCCGAATCGCACACTCCAAAGCACTCCTCAATTCCTCATTGCACTGGGTACTTACGTTTGTAGCCCTATCATCACTTCCCTCGTCAGCTTGATTGGACTGTGGTAGTACCACAACAGTCTGCGACGGGGGGGCGATGACATGGCTACTCTGCATTTCACTTCGCAGGTGATCAAGCACAGTGTCACCCAATGATTACGTTGGATGACCCGCACCTGATCCGACAGTCGTTGTGCCGAAACGTTGACAGCTGGCTCAAGCACCTGAAAAAGAGAGAGCATCCGAACACGGTACGCGGTCAGATTGTTTCCCCCCTCTGTAGCCATAGTATGAGCGCATGACGTTTTCATTGATGGACCGTGTCCATCTCATGCGCTGCACACTTCCGCCGGGAGCTGGGACCCTATCAGAGGCTGGTGGGCCTCGAGGTCCTAAGCCGGCGTCCTCCTCGTCGACGAGCAGGAGGTGGCATCGTGGGCGGGGAGAAATACGAAAGACGCAACTACCGCGGCCGGTATCGTCACAGCACTCACGGTGGTGCTGGATACCGGCGGCGGCGAGGCGGAGCCGGGCGAAGAGGTGGTGGGCGTGCTTGACGTGCGGCTGATCTCGTCAACATTTGTTAATTTTCATACTTATTAATTATTTACATGTTCCGAGGTGACATGACAGATGTAACCTCCAATGCGGCAGTTAATGGCGTGAAATTCTGTTTTATTCTGGTTCATTATACTTTTTATTTGTTTTTTGGACTTCAGGCTTGTAGGGGTACTCAGAAAATATAAAAACTGTGTCTAAAATGAATAAGTAATTGAAAATAATTTTAACAAATTTCGTGACGTGTTGACGTTGGTGTTGCCAATTATTGTAACGACTATTATTATTATTATTATGGCAAAACTTTCCAGTTTGCTTTCTATGTCGCCAACTTGCTTCGCATTATTAGCACCTTGCTAAACAATGTTAACTTCTTCATTTTTCGTGTTATAATTCCCCATTTCATTTGTTTATTTAAACAATTGGTACCACCTTGTTTATTTTTTCGACAATTAATAAAATCCACAAAAATGGGCACACTGTTTTAAACATTTATCTATGGTAGCAAAAATCGCACCGGTTGCTTTACACGCCGGCCACTGCGCGTGGTACGACCTATAAGCGGAAGCGATTTATCCTCGACTGTTTCTTTAACTTGCTCTTCCGTCTCTCTCTGCAAACAATCTGTGGCACTATCCTGATCGCTGTCTTGCAACATGTACGCTGGTTTTAATCTGTCTATAGATAAATCGCTTTCCCTATTAGATAACTAAATCGTAAACACCTTTTCATTTCTAGTTAAAACTCAATATGGGCCGCCATCATAGGTAGGACAAAGTGATTTTTTCATCATTCCTTACAAAAACATGTGTACATGACTTTAAATCTTTACTTACAAAAACCTTACGTGAATCGCTAATCTCTCGTGACGGGGTTCGCAACTTGCTTATTGCTTGACGAAGCTGTCCTACATACATGCTCGGGTCGCTAGCCTGTTAGTTTTGCACGTGAAAAAAATATCCTGGCAACTTAATCGTTTCGCCATATACCATTTCCGCCGTACTGAAACCTGAGTCGCTTCTGCACGCTGCGCGAAGCCCTAACATTACCGTTTGCAGTTCGTCCACCCAATCCGTACTACCTGTCAAACGTGCGGTTAATGCGCTTTTCGGCGAGCGGTGCCATCTTTCTACTAGCCCGTTGCTCTGAGGGTGATAAGGGGTTGTTCTAACTCTTTGTATTCCTAAATATCTCATAAGACCCTTGAAAAGGTCGCTTTCAAATTGCCTACCCTGGTCGGTCGTTATCTTTCTTGGACAACCAAACCTGCATATCCAATGCTCGTAAATAACTCTGGAAACCGTATCAGCTGTAATGTCTGAAACTGGTATTGCTTCAGGCCAACGCGTAAAACGATCTATAATAGTTATACAATACCGATGTCCGTGTTGTGACGTTGGCAACGGACCTACAATATCTGTATGTATATGTTCGAACCTGCTACATGGTGGAAAACTACGAGTAGTTAAGTTTGAAAACGTGTGCCGACTAACTTTTGCTTTCTGGCACCGAATACATGATGTCCATTCGTTGATATCCTTATTAATTCCTGGCCAAAAGTACCTCTTAGCAATCATTTTGCGCGTAGTACGAACCCCAGGATGACTGATATTATGAATGTTTTCATACGCTATTTTCTCAAACTTGCCTGTAATATAAGGCCTAGCACTACCTGTCGAAACTTCGCAATATATTTGGTTATCTCCGTCCGGCCTGACTACGTGTCTGATTGCCAATCTACTGCTGACGTTATTTCCTGCCGTAACCTGATCGCGCACCTGCGCTTGAGCTAATTCGCTGAAATCGAGCGCTGCTGGACAAACAATAGACTCAACACGTGATAACGCGTCCGCAACTGTATTTTCTGGGCCCTTTACATATTGTATGTCGCTTGTGAATTCGCTAATATACAATTATTGTATAGCACTTCTTGGTATTTCCTTATCGTTACCTACCTTAGTGAACGCGTAAATTAATGATTTATGATCTGTATAAATAGTTATTTGTCGTCCCTGTATCAAATTCCTAAAACGAACTTTGGCCATGTACACCGCGGTTAACTCTTTGTCGTACGTGCTATACTTTTTTTGTGCTTCCGACAGTTGTTTTGAAAAAATATCCGACTGGTCTCCACGCTCTTTAATCTCCACCTTTTGCTGTAATACTGCTCCTACACATGAATCTGACGCGTCAGCCATTATTGATAAAGGCGTGTTTACACTGGGATGAAACAATGTAGTAGCTTCTTGCAAGCCGATTTTGCATTGCTCGAAAGCCTCAATACTTTTGTTATCCCACGATATATTAGACTTGTCTCTTTTCTTTGCGTTGAGTAAAAATTTATTGAGCTCTGCTTGATATACCACCGCATGTGGTAAATGTGACCTATAGAAGTTAACCATACCCAAAAAACCACGTAGCTGCTCTACTGTATCCGGTCTTGGATAGTCTGTAATTGCCCTTACTTAGTCCGATAATGGTTTGATTCCGTCCTGTGTTACTTCAAATCCTAGAAACTCTACTTTCGCTTGAACTATTTCCGTTTTGCTTAGATTAATAGTTATACATACCTCACTGAAGCGTTTAAACAGTTTACGCAGATGTTCCTTGTGTATGCTTTCGTTGCCAGAAGCCAAAATGACGTCGTCTATGTAACAAAAAAGTGCTGACTTACCATTTGCGTTCTCTATGCGTTCTATACCTCTGAGTACATGTTGGTCCATGAATCTCTGAAAAGTTTGCGCTGCATTCCTCAGTCCGAACGTCATGCGTGGGAACTCTCACAGACCAAAAGGTGTTGCTATGGCGGTTTTTTCTATATCATTAGCTGATACGGCTATGCTATGGTAGGCTCTATTTATATCTAGTCGCGAATACCAAGTCATACCCGATAATATGTATGTGAAATCACTTACCCTAGGGATAGGATAACGATCAAGTTTTGTTATTGCGTTCAACGCCCTGTAATCACCGCACGGGCACAATTGCCCGTCCTTTTTAGGAACCACGTGTAATGGACTAGACCACTCCCCTTGTGATGGCCTTCATATTCCTAACTCATGCATTAAATGAAATTCGTCCTTTACCTTATTATAACGGTCTGGTGGTAACGGCCTTGGACGCGCGTGTACCTGAAGACCGTTTGTTACGATATGATGCACTACTGCATGTACTGGCGGTTCTTTAAACGACACCGGTTTTGTAATATCTGCGAATTCTTCTAGCAATTCACGATAGGGATTATCGTCTTGGATACTTCTTACTGACGCATCGTCATACCGTATGATTGACCCATTTGTCCTTAAATTTGTTACACTGTCTACTAGTCTCTTATTATGTAAATCTACAACTAGCTTGTCCGACTCAATAAAGTCTGCACCTAAAATTGCTTGCCTGACGTCACTAGTAATAAATGTCCACTTAAAATCGCTGCGCAATCCTAAATTGAGTACTAGGGATTTTACACCGTGTCTTTATCTCCGTGTTGTTTGCCGCGTACAGCTTATAACCGCTTTCAGAACGCGCACAATTTTTTACACTACTCACTGGTAAAACTGACACATTAGCACCTGTATCTACGAGGAAGCTGATCCTTGACTTCCGGTCTATTACGCACAAACGGTGGTTTCCTATTGGTGTGGTGCAGTCTTCAACCGAATCAGACTGCGCCGCTCTCAGTTTTCCGACGTCTTGTTCTCCTTCTAAATGCACGGCTTGGTACATCTCCGCGCCTCCTTGTCATACGCATCTACCTGGGCTTGGGAGTATCTAAACAGTTTTCAACAAATTAAATAGCAGCAGAGAAAAAAAAGGATATCAAAAAGAAACGCCGAAATTTTTTGATTAAAGCGTGCGTAGGCATCCGCAAAAGATTCGCGCTAAATTATCCAGTATTGGTTGGGATATCCAAATTGGATCCTGAAACATGTCTCGATATCTCAGATCGCGATGAATCAATTCAAAATATACTAAGCTTAATGCCAAGATTGACACCAACTTCTACGATAGAACAACAAGCTTTGGATGACCAATGGAGAAAATCGCCAAAGTTAAAAGGAAATTTCGATGCTGCAATACTGCCTGATGAATTCTGGCACAAGGTTAGTAACTAAGACTCTATATATATTTTTTTTTGAATATATTTCTGGCGTTTGCAAAATACAATATTTTTAATACTAATGTTGCTTTTCAGGTGAAACAGTTGGGCGAGTTCCGCTTGATTGGAAAATACATGCTCAACATCTTGGCTCTTCCTTCCATGCGGAATGCGAGAGAATTTTCAGTCAAATTAACGACACCAAAACCAACAAACGAAATAGATTAATAACCAGAACAATAAGAGGCAATATGTTAGCGCAACAAACCATTCGGCGTCACAGCACCAGTTGCGTTAACTTTAAACCAACTGAGAAAATGATAAAACATTTAACTCTGGGATCTACAAAAAAGAAGCGGATATCGGGCTACAACGACATGATAGTGACAGTGATTGATTAATATAATTTATATAAATGTATTATGCTTATTCTAAATTACAAAAGGTGAAATTAAAACAGTATTTTAGTTTATACAAGTTAATAAAAGTTTCTTGAAATCTACTGTAAAGTTCACTGTTTTTTTTTACTTTTTCTGTAATTTTGTCGTAAACACTGTAAATTTGAGCATGAAACACTAATATCATTTTTCTCATCTGGTAACACTGATACAAAGTAGCACAAATTATCAATACCCAAAGCGAACATACAGTATACACAAATATGCCAATCTGGTAAAACCATTTATTGCCATGTATGCCAACCATTATTTGTATGTTGTGATGGATACATTTTAGAGTGTGTTGGACCTTATGAAGCAACCAAAAATGATTCATCAATAATGAGTGATCTATTTAGAAATAAAAATGGCCCAATGCGCTCATTCTTCAGAGAAGGTGATGTTTTTATTTTAGATAGAGGCTTTAGGGATGTGATTCCAGAACTGGAGAACTATAATTATAAAATTATGTGCCTGAGTCAGTACTATATCATCTGATGATAGATGATATAGTACTGATGTCGGAAGACCCATACAAACTCCCACATGATAGATTCCCTTAGTCATCACAGCGAGACTGTTGGGCTACAAATGAACTGGGAAAAACTAAAATTATGACTAACCGTGAAGAAATACCAATATCCATACAGACTAAACTTATAGAATATGTCGAAGACTATGTATACCTTGGACATCTTATTTCAATGAAATCATGTACAGAAAAAGAAATCGATCGCAGAGTGAAGAATACGTGGACTGAAAAAGAAAGCAATGAACATCTGTCTAACGCCGGTTCTTACCTACGCATGCCAGACCTGGTCTCACAAAAAATCACATTTAAATAAATAAGAACCTGTCAAAGAGGAATAGAACGGAGTTTTGACATGAACATCAAACTGAAAGACAGAGTCAAAAGTTCACTGATAAGAAAAATAACAAAAGCGAGAGATGCGGTCAAACAGGTCCTGACACTAAAAAGGAAATGGTCAGGTCATATCCAGAGAGCTATGAATGAAAGATGGTCACAAAAAATCACAAATTGGTATCCAGTATACAAAAAAAGAAGGAAGGGTAAGACCGTTTTCAAGATGGAGTGACGACATTGTACAAATAGCCGGAAACTTATGGCCCAGACGGGCAAAGAATAGAGCCACCTGGAACGGTTTGGAGGAAGCTTTCACCGCAAAAGGCGGCCCTTACACCTATCAATACTAACCTTATCTAAGTACAAAACTAACATTACTAATAAATAAATAAATAAGCATACAACACAAAATAGTACATAAGAACCACCTACATGTAAGGGATATAAATAAAGCTAATAAATAAATGTGCCTGAGTCATTATTAGAAAATGAACGACAATTAACAACTGACCAAGCTAACAAATCTAGATGTGTTACTATGTGTAGATGGGTAGTTGAAATTGTAAACGGAAGAGTAAAGAGAGATTTTAAGCTTTTTCGACAGGAATATTTTAATAGAGCTTCAGCAGACCTTATGGTTGATTTTAAAATTGCTTGTGCCCTATTGAATAAATTCCACCCAACAATTGAAGATCGGCCTGATTCTGTAGAGTATTTAGGAATTGCTCAGGCAAGGTTAAATAGCAGAAACTATTTGTCGGAATTTAATCAAAGGGAAAACATTAACAGAAGACGTACTTATTTACAAAACATAAACAATAGTGCTCCCCATATAAATAGTTTCCCAAGATTAAGTTTAAATGACTTAAGAAGATTTGCTTTGGGATCAACATACACACATACAGTGTCGAAATAAGCAGTGAAATAGAAGAAGATATTTGCCCTTAATATTGGCACGAAAAAGTAATTTGATTAGGGCCAGAATTAAATACCGCCACTTAAGCAATAAAACTTATTATTCATATTTATTAATAAGCTAAGATGAAAACAGGACAAATTCTCTAGACGGTATCATTGCTTATTATTGTAACTGTTTAGTTGGAAATCGTAGGGTAAGAGTAGGGCGCTGTGCTCATACTATGACGGTATTATGGTATTTGAGCTGCGGCCGTTGCAATGATAAAAGTGCTCCGGCTCAATTCTTAGATAATATTTTAGATGAAGAATAAATGTTTTATTTTGAATTTATTGTTTTCTTTATTTGATACGTCGAACTTGTACTTCACGGGATTCCACCATTTGTTATGTATTTCTGAGTTAATTTAATCATATTCAATGAGTGTTGCCAAAGGCCATTACGCCTTTCTCATGACATTTAAAGTATATTTAACTACTAATGATGAAACTATGACTGTGTGTATATCCTGTGAGTAAACCAATAGAGCCAAAACTTGATGTCTATGTTTGCTGTTTTTTAAAACATTTTTAATTTTGCTAGCATTATCCTAATATTATACTTACCTTTATGGAAATGGCTTCGGCCTTAACTGAGATAGAGATTTATATAAAGAGCAGGTACCCTTTAGCATTTCAATGATGTAAGAGAGGAACTAGGTTAACATAACCTTTTATTTAGTGTTGTATAAAATAAAAAAATCTGGAAAACCTGAGTGAAAAACTTAAAACCGTTTTCTAATTATGAACTAGGACTGTTTTCTCTTAATTATAAAATAAAAATCGTCCTGACACAACAATTTTTCACTGAGACCCAACTTCCCTAACAGGGTGGGCATTTTCCTTTACAATCTACAAGGCCTACAACGTTCTCACATTAACAACAACAAAAAAAAACGAATTTAAACCAAAAGCCAAAAATAGAGAGTTTAAATTAAAATCTAAAAATAAAAATTAAACACCGTTATTTGGGAGCAGTTATTAGAAATTTTAATAGTGATGCCGTTTATGAGGTACAAGGGAAGCCATGTTCAGAAGAAATAATTGCCGAACTTTCTTGTTTTCGACGTAGTCTTTAATCTTATAATCTACATCTTTTTAATAAAATAAGTGATAGACATAATTTGAATACTAGAAATAAAGATAAAATAGATCAACCATTTTTCAGATTAGCTAAAGTACATACATCATTTATGGGGCACTGTGTTAAATGTTATAACAAAATACCTTGTGATATATTGCAATTAAATGAAAGAAAATTTAAAATTCGTATAAAAAGTACACTTTGCAGACAAGCTTATTACAAATTATAGGACTATATACAAGATAAGAATGCTTGGAAACATGATGGTCCAGCTCCATAGGACAATCCCGTCTAGACAAAATCACACTGGTTGCTAATTTTTTTTTTTTTTTTTACTTAATCACACACAGACTTATTCCTAGTTAATATTTTAGGAAAGTCATATATTTTTACAGTGTTTGTAAATATGTGAGCACAATGTACCTATCGCGTCATTCATTTATCTGCCTTTGCTATATTTTTAGTTCTTCTTACCACTTGTGGCATAGTATTTTTATTCTTGGTGCAGAAGAAGAGAAGGCAGAGTCAGTATATCAATTTCTTTGAATTTGTTTCTAAGAGAGTCGCGAGAACCCATTTCATAAATCGCGCGGATGGCCCTCTTTTGTAAAATGAAAATTGCATCTACGTCAGCTGCAGATCCACCACAGCAGAGCGCCATAAGATATAATACTGTGGAAATAAGCAAAGTATACTAACCTAGCTGTGGCTATATCGGCCTTATTTTTCTTACTGCATATGCAGCTGAACTTAATTTACCTGAAAGAGCTCTAATGTGAGCGCCCCATTGCAATTTTGAATCTAAAGTAATTCCTAGAAATACAGTTTCCGTAATAGCATCTACTTTCTTGCCATCAAGTTTGTAATGAGAACTTAAGACATTTAGTTTTGTTCGCATTGAGTAAAAGATAGCTGCAAAACATTTCGAAAAAACAGCAAGACTATATTTTTAAAATAAGAGAAGTGTCATCAGCGAATAAAATTATATCTGATAAGTTAGCCATCATGTAAGGAAGGTCATTAGTATAAACTAGAAATAAGAAAGGGCCAAAAATTGAACCTTGAGGCACGCCCATCTTAACTAAGGACCCCGAGGACGTCGCCCCGTTAACGTTTACTTTTTGGGCCTGTTTGATAGATAGGAAAGAACAAGATTACGGCTTGTCCACGAATGCCGTAGTGGTGTAATTTACAGATCAGTGTATTGTGGTCAACGCAGTCAAACGCTTTTGAGAGGTCACAGAAAATGCCAATTGCATCCTGGGACTTCTCCCAGAATCCAAAATGTGACTGATGCGTTTTACTCCCGCATCAGCCGTCGACCTACCTTTCGTGAAGCCAAACTATCGACTGTGTAAAATCCCATTTTAATTATAATGTGACAACATCTAGTCTAGCATGATTTTTTCATAGATTTTACTCAATACTGATAGCACAGATATAGGTCTATAATTAGAGGGATCACTCTTACTACCCGATTTGAAAATTGGTACTACTTTGCTATGTTTCATTAAATCAAGAAACGTACTGCTGTCTAAACATTGATTAAATATGCCTGTTAGGACAGGGGCAATTGTGTCAATAACTTCTCCAAGAACCTTAACGGATTTCCTATGGTCAGTAACCTCAATTGGGATGTTGGTGAATAAATTTTCTAGTGTCTCAGCAACTTTTAGCTTATCTGAAATGGTTTCATTATAAATTTTCAGCGACAAGTCATTCTGATCTCGCTGTTTTGTGTTTCCAGTTTATTTGTTAATTACCTGCCACACAGCTTTTATTTTATTATGAGAAACACCAATTTTGTTACTTATTAATTTAGATTTAGCTTGAGTGCAGACTCTTGAATTTTTTAGAATAATTTCTTACATAATCATGAAGAGTTTGATCAGATGTCAATGATTTCTCGTGATACATACTATATAAAATATATCTGCTTTTTCTAATGCCAGTGTGGCAAGTGGGTTTCTTGATAGCAATTATAGACCGATAGCAATTCTCAATACGATAAACAACATAGTCGAGAAAATTATAGTTCAACAACTTACTAGTTTTTTGGAAAACAATAATATTTTAAACGACGTTCAACACGGTTTTAGACTCAACAGAAGTACTGCAACTGCACTGGAGAAATTCACAGACGAAGTCAACAATCGTCTTGATGAAAAAAATATAGTTATGGTTATATTTATAGACTTCAAAAAAGCATTTGATACATTGGACCACGATGGCTTGTTGCAGGCTATGAATAAATGTGGTATAAGGGGCCCCATGAATGCATGGTTTTACAAGTACCTAGGAAACAGAACACTCAGAGTATGCGTCCGTGGGACAGAAAGTGTGCAGGGAGACATTAAATTCGGAGTTCCGACCGGTTCAGTATATGGCCCATTAGGATACATAATGCACGTCAATAGCATGTCTAATGTATTAAAAGAATGTAGGGCATTTATGTACGCTGATGATACTTGCCTGGTTTATAGTCATACTAATATCAATCTCATACAGCAAGCTATGCAAAACGATTTTGACAAGGTGGTTGAGTGGGCACATGATAACGGCATTATAATAAACATAAGTAAAACTAAGTGCATGCTTATTCACTCGCATTATCATAAAAATAAAAACAGTTTGTTAGTGCAAATAAAGGGTCATTCGGATGAATGTCTGCATAGCAACAAGCAACTTTGTCAGTGTTTATGTTTAGAAACAGTTGCCTCTTATAAATACCTAGGACTAGTGATAGATAACACATTCACATGGAATCTGCATGCTAACAACGTCTGTAATAGGCTACGCTCTATTTTGGGTAAACTGAAAAATCTGAGATATGTTGTTAGCAGGAAAGTACTGCATACCTTATATTACGCACTGGCTGACTCAATTATTGGTTATGGCTTGGGTGGATATGGTCTTACGTTCCCTACACACTTAAATAAGATTAAGATCTTGCAGGTAAGGTTACTAAAACTTCTTGTAGATAAAAAAAACTAAGAAGAACTTAAATGAAAAATTAAGAAGAACTGTTCAAAATTTGTAAAGTACTGCCGATCCATCTTAAAAGTAAACTAAATATATTGACTGAACAATTTAATTAAAAAAACACAAAGTAGAACGTAAGCATATGTACCCAACTCGTTTATCTAAGAAGAAGACACTTGCTGTCCCAAAAATATCAAACTATTTTGGTAAGCGCACAAGAAGGTACGTCGTACCAACGTTATTCAATGAGCTACCCCCAAAACTGATCTCGCATGTTAAATCTAAGGCCCAACTCAAAAAGGTTCTACATAAAGGAGAATGCCAAAGTTTCCCACAAGACTCGGCCAGAACCGACAAAGATGAAAAATATGTCAAAAAAAAGGAAAATAATTATAGAATTACATGGTATAATTAGTTTTCTATTAGAAGAACA
This sequence comes from Dasypolia templi, assembly GCA_963555695.1. Taxonomy (NCBI): domain Eukaryota; kingdom Metazoa; phylum Arthropoda; class Insecta; order Lepidoptera; family Noctuidae; genus Dasypolia; species Dasypolia templi. The sequence continues at coordinate 15,444,207 of OY743156.1, forward strand.
CCAAACAAAGTTAAAGATCTGTAAAGTTGACCACTTAATACTTCTGATTTTAGCAATGAATAATACAGGTTCGGGTACCGTTTTAAAAGCCAAATACGACTACGTATTTAGTAGAAAATCGGAGTCCTGAAACACAGCAATAAACAATACAAAACTCAAAAAAACACGGAAACACTTCGTCGATGGTGATATCACGCGGGAGAAGTAAATACAACTTTTTGACAGTGACAGATTCAAGTTAAAGTTTGACATCTGGTGTTGCCAGCATTATAGGAATAAACTATGCGAAACGGTATCGATAATCGAATTGAATCTTTTTTAATTATTACTTTATTGTAAAATATATATTTAAAAATATAACTAAATGCTATTTATTGATATAATAATATGTTTAGTGACATAAGTAAGTAATTAATTCACTTACATAGTCCTATATTGATATTTTCTCAATCGATTTGCAAGAGCAGTTTCGTATCGATATAAATATTTTGGTATTGGCAACATTTCTAATTGAAATGGTAGATTATGAAATGTGTTGATATATTGAATAACTATTTAAAATGAGTTTTCAACGGTGGACTTCTACAGATTTTATTTATATTGTATAATTCTTACTGTTTTTTATTATCAATTATCATTATTATAGAAAGTCTGTCGGACGCTACCCATGTTTCGAGCCTAATCTTGGCATTGTCCTTTGTAAAATGTGAGTTTTTTATAATTTTTTATGTGATTGTATATTTATTAGCTATAGTTTATTTACTTAGCGTAATTAAGTTATTTATACAAGCACATTAACTTCAAAATTTGTAATTTATTGTTAGACGAGAACAACTGCCGACAAACTGTTATGCAGTTTGGCAGACGATATGTGACGATAAGTTTGTACAGATTTTGAATAAATAAATAAAATAAAATAAAGTTAATGAAACCAAAGGGTCACTTTACACATTTATTTTCTGAGACACAGATTTCAGGGTAGTGGGTTTTAAGGCCTCTAAGCACTTGTTCACTGGTCACTTTCGTAGAAAGAAAGGAACGTTACTGCCCTGGGCTTGGCTATGCCGCAGCACGTGGTCCGGCGTGAGGTCACAGGGCAGACAGCAGGGTAGAGGAGCGACTCCAGAGGTCACCAGGCGTGGTCAGCACCACGCAGGGGTGCACGACCGCGTGTAGGCACGGTCCGCTCTTCAGGGGCCTCAACACGTGGCGGGCGTGGGGTCTCGGCACCCACGAGCCACGTGGATGGCAGGTCAGATGGCGGTAGCGGCCGCGTGTGTAGTCCGCGTGACTGGCGTCTCTCCAGCGGTAGGGCGGAGGCAGCGAGGACGTCAGTCAGCGGTAGGCAGGAGATTAGCAGCGAAGCCTAATACTGGAACCCTGGAATCAGCGCGAGGCGGGTGCTTCCGTAAGCGTTGTGCCAGGACTGCAAACCTCCGTCGATGTGTGCGTCGCCCAGCCGTAAGCCCAAAGCAAGGTGGATGGAGGAAGACTCACCTATCGTGGCGGCTTACAATTTTAGGTTATGCCGTGCACATGCCGCGGGCATTCTCGGAGGTCCCTCGCCGCGTGGCCAGGCGATTTAAGCGAACAGCAAGGCGCAGCGCGGCGAGACAAGCAAAGCGCAGAATGCGAGAAGCATGCGCACGCATTCACAGAGGTGCAGTAATGGTGACAGGTGATGTGACAGAAGCCACTATCGGTAAATAGCTTTCACGACAGTCATAGGGGGGCTGCCGAGAACAATTACATTAGCTGCCAGACCGCGCAGACAGAAATACATAGAGAATGCGATCTGGCAGGACACAATTAAGAATAAAGGCAACCACACTGAGCACTTACCCGTTTATCTCGGGGTTATTTAAACTTACTGCTTGATCTGCTTGTTGCGAAAGGGAACGTTAGGCATCAAGCAGGGATATTTATAACGCAATCCATACCACGACACCGAGTGACGTGTTGGGAATTTGAAAGATTTAGGGATGGCACTCTCGTGAACCGTTACTAGTGATGTGCGTTTTAGTTGATCTGTAGGAAATCGACTACAACGCGACACCAGCAGTGGCCCATTCACAAAATTTTGGTTTAGTATTGATAGGAACTTTTTTTACAGGACATGCTTTATTGAATTCTTGTATGTGGCACCGAGCCATATGACTTATTATAATCTATCCAACATGTCGACAGATCCTTTCGGAAACCACGAAACTGTTGGCTAATGGTAGATTGATTGATTATAAATTACTTGATTTTATCCATTATTTATTTTTATACTTATTTTGCTACATTTTTAAATATTTTTATAAAACAACTTAATTAAGAAAAACATTTAAAAATATAAAAATTAGTGGTCCGCCGGTAGCGGGAGCAGGGTCCAAGCTACCGGTGGTTAGGGCTCCAGAGACAGGAACCTCCTCACAATGCGAGCCGTATCGAAGAGTACTGCCTTCTGAATCAGGCCCTTGATCCAACCGCCTAACGAAAGCCTCGAGAGATGTTGGTCGAGGCTTTTTGCCATCAGGCCATTGGCCGATACGACAATCGGCACAATGACAGCCGAGTTCACATTCCACATGTCAACAACCTCGTGTGCTAAGTCGAGATACTTTTTTTTTTCTCTTTCTCAGCTTTCACGAGGTTCTCGTCATGTGGAATGGTAACATCAATAATCATTGTGCGGCGCGCTAATCGATCTATCACTACTATGTCAGGCTTATTAGCGATAATAGTCCTGTCAGTAATGATAGACCGATCCCAATACAACGTGACAAGGTCATTTTCGAGAACTAGGTCGGGCACATACTTGTAATACGGTACCTCAGAATCCACAAGTTTATATTTCAAAGCAAGTTGCTGGTGAACAATCCTGGCTACTTGGTTATGCCTGTGCAAGTACTCGCCGTTAGCCAGAAGAGAACAACCAGAGATAATATGTCTGATGGACTCACCTGGACGGTGGCATGCCCGACACACGTCAACCGTCCCGTCCTTCATAATATGTCTCCGGTAGTTATTCGTCAAGATAACTTCGTCCATAATTGCACAGACGAAACCTTCAGTTTCCCCGAAAAGGTCACCACAACGTAGCCAGGATACGGACGCTAGAAAATCTACACCAGGCTCATGAAGAGCCCGATAGAAGCGCCCGTGAAGCTCCTTGCTTTGCCATACCGCCTTGCGGTCATCGTTAGTAAGTACTACAGGTTTGTGCCAGTTCTCTTTACCCATTGAGATTGGGGTAAGCCCCTTGTCCACTGCGACCACATCACGGTGCATACCCACTTCGGCTTTAAAAAAAAAAATCCCTGAGACTGCACACCTCGCGGTTGTGGAGGGTCTTCGCATTTTAAAAAGCCTCGACCCCCGCACTTTCGCGGAATGTACAGTCTCATCACCGATGATCGTGGGTGATGCATCCGATTTGCGGTCAGAAGTGTACGGACCCGCCTATCCAGGGCGTCGAGTTCGGTTTGGGTCAAAAGAGTACATCAAAATCGGCATGACCCAACCGTTGAAGGCGCGCACCTTGTTTCCGCCCGAAAGAAGACTAACTAATACCTTCTTCAGGCGGCCAAAGAAGCGCTCCTTCAAAGATTGCTTCATGTTAATAACGTTGATGCCTAACGCTTCCGACATACCCAAGAGAGGGATCTAAGGTGTATGGAATCCGAAAGTTGAATACCGTCGGATTATCTCACCTCGCTTAACATGCATGATTGCACATTTTGCACGCTTAATCATATACTGACCGATTAGTGTTTCGGTCAAAGTTGAGTTAAGTATACCAAGAAGTTTATTTTAACGCCCTCTTTCGGCCTATCTCGGATTTTTTTTTATATCTTGTTTCTAGGCGGAGTTATACCTATGTCTGTCTCTTTGACACGCAAACGTTTCGGCAAACGTTTTTACGAGACAGAGACAGATATCAGTATGCATCAAGGACTAACATCGTAAACATCACGTGTGTTTATTTAAGTGTCAAATTAGTAGTTAAGTCCCTTTAGTGTAAAAATCAAAGGTAAGTTTTATTGAAATAATTTATACAAGTGTGGCCAATTGTTGAATATGCCTATTTAGTACAAAATAGGATACAAGTATTCACGAATTATTTCGTTTTAGTTCTGTTTTATACAAAAACATGTTATCAATTCTTAGACTGATTTTGTATTATGCCTATATTTTATAAAAACTGTTCCGTTTTGCCGGTAGTGTTTTGTCGGCTTTAGAAGTTACGTCAGTTTTTTACAAAAGTGTTCTTGAAATCTGAAGTCATACTTTGTTATGATTCTTTATTTTATAAAACACAATAGTCTAGTATAAAATTGCTGAATGCAGATTAGATATTGTGTCACTAATGGATTAAAATAATTTGATTAAAAGAAATAAGAAAGTAACATAACTTATTTTCAGAATGTCTTTAAGGTCGAAAAAGATAATGGAATTGATTAATTCTACAACTGACCCTTCTCGTGACGATACAGAAGCTCAAATTCAAGATCCCATTCTAAACCCAGACCCTATTCAATCTCCGATTCTAAATACGTCTGATAGCAACAAAGTGGCGTTTGAAATAGATGAAAATAGTTCAGTTCAGAATGTTGCAGTTGATGTCGAGGTAAGTAGTCGTAATTATTATTTAATTCTTTCGACAGGTTTATCCCTTTTTATTATGGTATTTTATTTTTAAACTAGAATTGTGCACGCGACTCCGTCGCGTCATTGAGTTTTCCTGTCATCTTTTATTTTAGGTAAACGTTAGGGGGTGTAATTGTAATACCTACTAGATGAATCATGACTTTTTAAACCTTGTATTTTGTCAATCGCCATCGGTTCGAATTGCGTGAATCTTCAAATACCTATTTTTTTTTACAGATGTTATGTGATATTACTAACAAACCTGAAAACCAGCGTTATTACAATGCTAAGGACTTTTTTGAAAGCGAGGTCACTCATCATCATAAATATTCTAGCCGTAAAAGAGTCCAAGTTGACTACAATGTTTCACCCGTACATTCTGGTGAAATCGTCCAGATATCAGCGACAATGACGATCCGACCTATGATAGTCAAATAAAAAGAAAGAAAATAGAACCAGTACATCTTTCATCACGTAGGTCATCATCTAGCTCCAGCAGCTCTTCATCCTCCAGTTCAAGCAGCTCCAGCAGTTCCAGCAGTTCTTCATCTTCTCATGATGATACAGTTGTACAACCTTCTACTTCCGATCACGTGGATGAAAATACTATCAATAATACAGATACTAATGGACAGTCAACAAACGGACAAGAAACAAGTGAAATTGAAAACTCTGAAATGAACGAACTCAACATAGAAGAAGATACAGTGATTATTAAGAAGAAAGGTAGAAAGCGCACAAGTAATCCTCAAAAATGGAAACAAAACATAAATAAAATTCTAAGAAATTCTGGACGATCCTATGAGACCGCGAAAAAAAAAACTGTTGCAGCTCGTGGGGTGAAACCACCTTGTACAGACAAGTGCAGACTTAAATGTTCTGAAAAGTTTACATCTCTTCAAAGACAGGCTATTTTTGATGCTTATTGGAATATTGGTGAAGTCAATCAGCAGCGATCGTTTATTCAGTCTTGTATGTCCGATGTCACTCCTAGGTATAAATATACAAACGCCATGCGCCCGAGGCAAGCTAATAAAGCTTTTCATTTTATAGTAAATGCTATATCAATCCGGGTTTGTAAAACATTTTTTGTTGGTACGCTGAATATATCCGATCGTGTATTTCGAACAGTAATCCAAAAGTGTCAAAACAATGGAGTTTTGCAAAATGATCGAAGAGGTAAACACGACAACCACACAACTACTGATGAAACACTCATTTCAGACATTAAAACTTTTATAGACTCAATACCAAGGGTTCCGTCACATTACACAAGGCAAACATCTACTCGCGAATACATAGACGGGGGCAAAACTATTACAGATCTCTTTAATGACTTCAAGGTAGCGCAAGAGAAGAACAGTAAGCCCTATGGTAAGTATTGCATGTTTTACCGTACATTTACTAAGGAATTTAATATTTCATTTTTTTGTCCGCAAAAAGACCAATGCGATCTTTGTCTACAGTATACAAATTCAAACGCAGAGCAAAAATGTATGATTCATGATAAGTATATAAGCTCATATAAAAGAAAAAAAGCTATGTCGTAATGAAAAACATGATGACCGTTGCCAAATAGATGACAAAAATAAAGTCTTAGTGTTCGACTTGCAGGCGGTATTACAATCGCCACGTGGCGATACATCAGCTTTTTACTATAAATCTAAATTAAATAGAAGAGAAGCCCAGATGAAAGATTCCTATACTGATGTACACTGCTATTTCTGGAATGAAACCGATGCCAAACGCGGTGCTAATGAGATAGGCTCCAGTTTATTGGATTGCTTTGAGAGACTATGTTGTGAAGCAGGGGTAAGTGCTAGTAATAGTGATGGCCTGAATTTGATTCTGTATTCAGACAACTGTTGCGGTCAAAATAAGAATAAATATATAGTAGCGCTTTATCTCTATGCTGTAACCCACCTGAATATTGAATCAATCACACACAAATTCTTAATTAAAGGTCATACTCAAAATGAGGGTGACAATATTCATAGCCTGATCGAAAAAGAAATTAAAAAGAACTTAAAATCAGGACCAATTTATTGCCCCCACCAATATGTAACCATTATCAAAAATGCCAAAAAGACTGGTCAAAAGTTCCGCGTACACGAACTTACATACGACTCATTTTTAGACCTAAAAGAACTGCAGCAAAATTGGGGATACAATTTTAATGAAACTGAAGATAAAAAAGTTTTATCATGGAATGATATCAAAGTTATAAAAGTAATAAAAAGTGAACCTTTTTCATTCTATGTGAAAACATCATACAACAAAGATGCAGAATTTGAAAAGATAAACGTAAGAAACAAGAGAAAAAAAATGAATCCCCTATCAGAGCTGACAACAGTAAAAGCATACACGGGCAAGCAAAAGCTCGGTGAAAATAAAAAAAAGGATTTAAAAGAGTTACTTGATATCTTTATTAACCAAAACATTAAGATTCAGTGTAGTATTTGACTTATACATTGTATAAGTCAAATACTACATAAAAGTAGAGGAGTAGGTACCTACAGTTAATTATTACTTGACTGTTGTTGTATACAAGATTTACTGTTAATTAAAGTTTGCATTGCAATAAGGTACAATATAATTCACCATTGTTTTGTAGAAGGTACAATAAAGTTCAAATAAAATGCTGACCTGTGTCAGTCCCTACCATGTACCAATGAGGCTACTGTTATTCTCATTGGTGGTAGGGACTGACACAGGTCAGCATTTTATTTGAACTCTACTGTTTTTGAAAAATAAATAAAACGAAATATTTTGTATACTTATCTTTTATTTTATATGCCTTATAGACTCATTATCATAACAATGAGAATACATTGAATAAAATACGGACTCATTTCAAAATATGTCACCAGTATTAAAATTTTAATTCATAGTATAAAGACCCATACCTTAATAATGAGTATTCTTTAGTTATATATTAAATAAAACATGGACTCATTTCAAAATGTGTCACCAGTATTAAATTAATGTAACTTTATCTTTTATATTAAACTGACGCATCTTGAGGAACAATTTTTTTAAACCGACTAATTTATATTAAAAAATCTAAATTTCTTTAAAAAATATATTTAAATACAATACTCACTTTATCAACTATCCTTTCAATACATTCTTTCATTATATAAAGCTATTTCCTTTGAGTAATAAGCCATTTTGTAAGGTAAGTCAGGTTTGCTAAATCGTTTTTTGCGATTTCTCGAAAAACGTCTTTTTTGAGTTATGTCAGTATATGATTAAGCGTGCGATTTGTCCACACCAAATTCCATTCTGATGGCGGTACTGAATGTTTCAGTTACCTTCAGTAGCTCCATCAGTTGAAATTTGTTGAGGGCAAAGATTTTCAAGTCATCCGTGAACAGAACTCTTCAACCGATAGCCTAGACCTGAATCCTCGAGCAGTGTGCTTAGAGGATTCAGAGCTAAGCAGAACCAAAGTGGACTCAAACTGTCGACCTGAAATATTCCCCGTTTAATCCAGACAGGCTCGTCATTCCCCTGGATCTGTTGACACCCCGGATAGCGAAGGACCGTCCTCCATTGCCCCATACAGGACCTAAGGAAGGTGCGTAGAGTTGCATCTATCTTGTACAACTCCAGCACCCTCACAAGCCATGTATGTGGCACCGAGTCGTAGGCCTTCTTATAATCTATCCAGCATGTCGACAGATCCTTGCGGGTGCACCGAACCTGTTGGCTAATGGCCATGTCGATGAGGAGTAGCTCCTTAGTACCTCGGCACCCGTTCCTACATCCATTTTGAGAGGCAGACATAATCGAGTTACTGTCAATGTGTGTATACATTTTCGCTCTCAAAATGGATGTAAGAAGTTTATAGACCGTCGAAAAACACGTGATCGGTCTATAATTCTTGGTTTCCGTGGGACTACCTGACTTATGGAGCAGGTGGATAACGCCTGTTGATAGAAACTGCGGTAGCGACCCAGACTCTAACGCTGACTGGAACTGAAATGCCAGGCTAGTTTGCGAACTAATTAGCCATTTCAACCAAAAGTTGTGCAATCCATCCGGTCCTGGCGATTTCCAATTCGGTAACGGACGGACTACTCTGGCAACGTCTGATGGCGTAATTAGGACTGTTTCCATTTCTGGTATAGTTTCACACACTCGCTCGACATCCTGCATCCAGTCAGCCTCAGTGTGACAGACGGGTACTGACCAGATGCTGCGCCAGAATGCACTTGTGGCGGCATCAACTGGGCGGCACACGTCTGTCAAATTTTGGTCAGGTAGCTCCCAAGCTCTATATACCCACCTTTCATCGCTCTGGAACATGCGATTCTGTGTGTATCGATCAACGCGCCGCTTATACCGCCGAATACGGCTCGCCCATGCACAAACTTTCTGCTTCAGGAAGTCGATGCGCTCTGTGACATGGGACATGTATTCTGGAGGGCTTATTTCAGTCCCCGAAAATGCCCGCCTTACAAAGCGCATCACTCGTGGTCTTGTATTGCCCTCCCTGAAACAGTATAGTTTGCCTATGAGTACCCTGGCCCCATCGATACGACGCTCGATCCTGCATTGCCAGGCTGGTACGGACGGTTTTGGTCGAGCAGCTCCGTCACAATTTGGAAACGAAGAGAAAAAGACGAAGCTCTCAGTATTTTCATCGAGTTGGACCTTAATATGGCACAGTATGAAAACATGAGGAGTTACTTAATCGCGAAGAATTGCTTATTATTTCCATCATACAAATCAATTCAGGAAGCTAAAGGAAAGTGCTACCCACCAAGATCAAGCGTAGAAATTAATAATATTAAAGCAAAGGTGAAACTTCAAGATCTGCTGGATCACACTATTGCAAGAATTTTACAAATTGATGGTGTATACAATGTTGGCAAAACACATTTAATGCTTTATTCTAAATGGGGCTGTGATGGTTCAAACGGACAAAGTGAATACAAGCAAGTCTTAGTTGAAGAAAGTGAGTTAATTTCTGACACTAATTTATTTATAGCTTCATTAGTGCCTCTGAAACTTATAAATATTAATACAAATGAAACTGTGTGGGAAAACCCTGTTCCATCATCAGTAAGATTTTGTAGGCCCATTTTAATAGAGTTTTCAAAGGAGACACCTGAAACGACAAGAAGTGTAGTTAATGAAATTGAAGCTCAAAAGGACGCTCTTACACCAACTTTAGTCAATATAAATGGAGAAGGTATCGAAATAATAAACATACATAATTAAAGGTCATACTCAAAATGAGGGTGACAATATTCATAGCCTGATCGAAAAAGAAATTAAAAAGAACTTAAAATCAGGACCAATTTATTGCCCCCACCAATATGTAACCATTATCAAAAATGCCAAAAAGACTGGTCAAAAGTTCCGCGTACACGAACTTACATACGACTCATTTTTAGACCTAAAAGAACTGCAGCAAAATTGGGGATACAATTTTAATGAAACTGAAGATAAAAAAGTTTTATCATGGAATGATATCAAAGTTATAAAAGTAATAAAAAGTGAACCTTTTTCATTCTATGTGAAAACATCATACAACAAAGATGCAGAATTTGAAAAGATAAACGTAAGAAACAAGAGAAAAAAAATGAATCCCCTATCAGAGCTGACAACAGTAAAAGCATACACGGGCAAGCAAAAGCTCGGTGAAAATAAAAAAAAGGATTTAAAAGAGTTACTTGATATCTTTATTAACCAAAACATTAAGATTCAGTGTAGTATTTGACTTATACATTGTATAAGTCAAATACTACATAAAAGTAGAGGAGTAGGTACCTACAGTTAATTATTACTTGACTGTTGTTGTATACAAGATTTACTGTTAATTAAAGTTTGCATTGCAATAAGGTACAATATAATTCACCATTGTTTTGTAGAAGGTACAATAAAGTTCAAATAAAATGCTGACCTGTGTCAGTCCCTACCATGTACCAATGAGGCTACTGTTATTCTCATTGGTGGTAGGGACTGACACAGGTCAGCATTTTATTTGAACTCTACTGTTTTTGAAAAATAAATAAAACGAAATATTTTGTATACTTATCTTTTATTTTATATGCCTTATAGACTCATTATCATAACAATGAGAATACATTGAATAAAATACGGACTCATTTCAAAATATGTCACCAGTATTAAAATTTTAATTCATAGTATAAAGACCCATACCTTAATAATGAGTATTCTTTAGTTATATATTAAATAAAACATGGACTCATTTCAAAATGTGTCACCAGTATTAAATTAATGTAACTTTATCTTTTATATTAAACTGACGCATCTTGAGGAACAATTTTTTTAAACCGACTAATTTATATTAAAAAATCTAAATTTCTTTAAAAAATATATTTAAATACAATACTCACTTTATCAACTATCCTTTCAATACATTCTTTCATTATATAAAGCTATTTCCTTTGAGTAATAAGCCATTTTGTAAGGTAAGTCAGGTTTGCTAAATCGTTTTTTGCGATTTCTCGAAAAACGTCTTTTTTGAGTTATGTCAGTATATGATTAAGCGTGCGATTTGTCCACACCAAATTCCATTCTGATGGCGGTACTGAATGTTTCAGTTACCTTCAGTAGCTCCATCAGTTGAAATTTGTTGAGGGCAAAGATTTTCAAGTCATCCGTGAACAGAACTCTTCAACCGATAGCCTAGACCTGAATCCTCGAGCAGTGTGCTTAGAGGATTCAGAGCTAAGCAGAACCAAAGTGGACTCAAACTGTCGACCTGAAATATTCCCCGTTTAATCCAGACAGGCTCGTCATTCCCCTGGATCTGTTGACACCCCGGATAGCGAAGGACCGTCCTCCATTGCCCCATACAGGACCTAAGGAAGGTGCGTAGAGTTGCATCTATCTTGTACAACTCCAGCACCCTCACAAGCCATGTATGTGGCACCGAGTCGTAGGCCTTCTTATAATCTATCCAGCATGTCGACAGATCCTTGCGGGTGCACCGAACCTGTTGGCTAATGGCCATGTCGATGAGGAGTAGCTCCTTAGTACCTCGGCACCCGTTCCTACATCCATTTTGAGAGGCAGACATAATCGAGTTACTGTCAATGTGTGTATACATTTTCGCTCTCAAAATGGATGTAAGAAGTTTATAGACCGTCGAAAAACACGTGATCGGTCTATAATTCTTGGTTTCCGTGGGACTACCTGACTTATGGAGCAGGTGGATAACGCCTGTTGATAGAAACTGCGGTAGCGACCCAGACTCTAACGCTGACTGGAACTGAAATGCCAGGCTAGTTTGCGAACTAATTAGCCATTTCAACCAAAAGTTGTGCAATCCATCCGGTCCTGGCGATTTCCAATTCGGTAACGGACGGACTACTCTGGCAACGTCTGATGGCGTAATTAGGACTGTTTCCATTTCTGGTATAGTTTCACACACTCGCTCGACATCCTGCATCCAGTCAGCCTCAGTGTGACAGACGGGTACTGACCAGATGCTGCGCCAGAATGCACTTGTGGCGGCATCAACTGGGCGGCACACGTCTGTCAAATTTTGGTCAGGTAGCTCCCAAGCTCTATATACCCACCTTTCATCGCTCTGGAACATGCGATTCTGTGTGTATCGATCAACGCGCCGCTTATACCGCCGAATACGGCTCGCCCATGCACAAACTTTCTGCTTCAGGAAGTCGATGCGCTCTGTGACATGGGACATGTATTCTGGAGGGCTTATTTCAGTCCCCGAAAATGCCCGCCTTACAAAGCGCATCACTCGTGGTCTTGTATTGCCCTCCCTGAAACAGTATAGTTTGCCTATGAGTACCCTGGCCCCATCGATACGACGCTCGATCCTGCATTGCCAGGCTGGTACGGACGGTTTTGGTCGAGCAGCTCCGTCACAATTTGGAAACTTGACGTTTCCTAAACGTCATGCCGCAACAGCCGCGCAATACAGGATCGAGTGGGTATCAACGAGATCCTCGCTGCTCTCGAACACATTCTTAAGTTGCGAGTCCAGGGCACTCACCAGCGCCCTATTTTTTTGTGCATAGGTAGGCGTGGTAATGGCGGCCTAAGTTCGGTCGGAGTGGATCTATACTCGCGAAACGCATCCTCCAGTGCGCTCCTCAATCGATCGTTGCATTGGCTACTTACTGTGGTAACCCTATCCTCTTCTTCTTCAACACCATGATTGGACCGCGGTAGATCAATGGTTGACGCTTGTACCGCGGTTTGTGCCGGAGTCGAGACGTTAAGGTTGCTCAGTATCTCTGAGCGCAGCCTATCAAGTGCGGCATCGTCCAACCTATGATTGCATCGGATTACCCGCACCTGATCCGACAGTCGTTGGGCAGAGACGCTGACGGTTGGTTCTAGTTCCTGAAAGAGAGACAGCATCTTATCACGTTGATTTTGTTTTTTTTTTTTTTTTTTTTTTTTTTTTTATTATTATTATTGTACAATTTTTGATCATTATTAGTCAATGTCCAACACTATAATATTTCCACTATCAGCAGTATCAGCAATCCTACAGGACCTACATCACAATAGCGTGTTATCGACACTGCAATCATCGCAGTTAAGAACTTTCGCGACAGCGTGCGTCGCAATGTTAAACTTTCGCAGTAACCTATGTTAGCCTAATAATATTAAGTCGAGTTATTTCTTATGTCAGTGTCACTTATGATCGATTATTTACGTTGCATTTGTATTCAAGTGACATGCGGTGACAGTTGTCATATACTACGACAACTGTCTATTTCATTTGAGTAGCTCACTTGATATTCAGCCGTCGGATAGAACCACAGAGTACATTATACTAGATAGAACGGATTAAATCCAAATATTTCTACACAATCACTTTTTTATTCGCATTTAAGAACTTTCGCAACAACGAACGTCGCGATAGTAAAGTTTCGCAGTAACGTACATCGCGATAATGAACTTCGCAACTATGATTTACACTCCATCAGAGGATGTCAGACCGTCACATAAAAAAGACATTCTCATGTCTAAAACAATGCGCCAAATCATAGGGATGTCAATATTCCAAAACATCGATCAGGTACCACCATCAGTAAGGAGAATTTCCAACATCCAATCATATTTCGGACTTAAGAGCAGGGCGACGTCTGAATTGTCCATACAAACGTAATACCTAAACCATTTGCAATTTAAGCATATTTCCATCATATTTTGCTTAAATTCGGATTAAGACAGTTTTTATCTAGGTTCCCTACATCTTTTTTCCCCAAAATACTTACCTAAAATGAAGTTTAAGCTAATTGTATTTCGCACTTTTTTACAGCGTAAATGACATGTTTTCTTATCGTTTTTTTCTGTACTATAAACAATTATTAGAAGAAAATCAACAACAAGAATAGCGACACCACGACGGGCTATATAAGGAAAGCGGCTGGCGCCACTCGTCCAGCCCGATCACTATGTACGGCAAGCCAATCCCTTGGGAGAAGCAAGCCAAATAAATACCTAGGCGTGATCCTCGATGAGAACCTTACCTTTAAGGCTCATATTAAGGCGGTTCGCGCGCGCGCCTCCTTCGCTCTTAGCAGGCTCCAATTCGTACTGACAGCCCGTAGTAAACTGTCCCTCAAATGCAAGCTCCGCATCTATACCGCAGTCATCCGTCCCATCATGACCTATGCCTGCGTTGCATTTGCGCACGCTCACCCACGTCATCTCCATAAGATGCAGACCCTCCAAAACCGTTTCATCAGAAGGGTCACGGGTGCCCCCTTCTATGTCCGTAATATAGATCTTCACGTCGACCTCAAAATGCCAACCATAAAACAGTTCATGAAACGCTTATCAAAGCGTTTCTTCGACTGCGGAATCAAACATTCTAACCCCCTGATTACAGCGGCCGCCCGCTACACTCCCTCTCGCATTAGCAGTATTCGCGGACCAAGGCATACTTTAATCGACCCCGACGACGCACTATGTGGAGGTGCCTAAGAGGGCCTGGCCATAAATACATTTTGTAAAAATCGGCGCAGGTACTCGTATTATACCTCAAACTGGAACTAAGAAGTTAATCTACTATATTATACATAAATTGTGTATGTGGTCGGTACTGGTTTGTAAAAAAGATCATCTAAACACGATCATTCCTAAACTATCACAAAACGATCTGAATTTGTATTTGTTTCAAGATTATTTTCTAGCCACCTAGCAATGAAAACTGTACAAGTATTATACCATTACAGAAAGCTTATACTATGTACTTTTGACTGATATGCATAAAAATGCTATATATGTGTAAATATATTTACTAGAAATATTTATCTCGTGACATATCATTTTTGCGTACCTGAAACTTTCAATTAGAGTTTTGACAGTTGCCGAAATTTGCCGAAGGTCTGGAAATTATGTTATTAGATAGGAAATTTAATATTATAATAAAATAAGAAAAGAAAAGTTGCAATTTCGTTGCACAACATATGTTAATCTATTATAGCATAAAACAGTAAAAAATCCTACAAATACGTAGGTGATGCTATTTGACTACTTGCTTATTATAGGTCTTATTTGTGACATTTTATTAATTGCGGTTTACGTTAAGATAATGTATCGAGTGTTTCCCACCATTTTTTAGTTCTTTTTTTCTTCGTTCGTTCTTCGTTCGTTCTTTCTACCACAATTTTGCACAAGTTTCAAATCAATATTTTTATATAAAATAGGGATTCTGAATACTCAATAATTACATACTGTTTTTCGTTCGTCATTGTCGTTACTTAAAGTGTAGTAACCTAACCATCTACCTTCTCGCAACAATGAGTGAATTCAACTGTACCAGACGTGACTTATGTCTTGTTTTAATTGAAAGTGACGGGAATTATGTTGTTGCTTTAACAAGTTATATACGGAATAATTTTACCAACTTTTCATTTTACCAACGATTGTAGCAAGTGTGCAACGAAATCTTATTACAAACTTTCGTCAACGTTACACAAAATCTGGCAGAAATAAGCAAATATTTTTAAACAAGAATAGCGTTTGGTTGGACGTCATATTTACTGTGAATCTGGAAGAACCTACTTTTGAATCCGAACCTTCGACATCGACAGGAAAGCGAAGACGCCCTTCGAAAACCTACGAAGATAGTTCCGATAGAACACAAAGACTAAAAAGCAAGGAGTTGCTTGAAACATGTGGCCTTGATTTTATACTGAATTCATATCTTCAGGGATTGAGATCTCAAGGGGAAACCGAAGAAGCATTCATTGTCGAAATTTTACGAGTATTGCCCATGGGAAAAAAAAGTTATATACGTCAAAATCTCCTAAACGAACCGGCACATTTAACAGCGTACTCTAAAGACGAAGCTCTCAGTATTTTCATCGAGTTGGACCTTAATATGGCACAGTATGAAAACATGAGGAGTTACTTAATCGCGAAGAATTGCTTATTATTTCCATCATACAAATCAATTCAGGAAGCTAAAGGAAAGTGCTACCCACCAAGATCAAGCGTAGAAATTAATAATATTAAAGCAAAGGTGAAACTTCAAGATCTGCTGGATCACACTATTGCAAGAATTTTACAAATTGATGGTGTATACAATGTTGGCAAAACACATTTAATGCTTTATTCTAAATGGGGCTGTGATGGTTCAAACGGACAAAGTGAATACAAGCAAGTCTTAGTTGAAGAAAGTGAGTTAATTTCTGACACTAATTTATTTATAGCTTCATTAGTGCCTCTGAAACTTATAAATATTAATACAAATGAAACTGTGTGGGAAAACCCTGTTCCATCATCAGTAAGATTTTGTAGGCCCATTTTAATAGAGTTTTCAAAGGAGACACCTGAAACGACAAGAAGTGTAGTTAATGAAATTGAAGCTCAAAAGGACGCTCTTACACCAACTTTAGTCAATATAAATGGAGAAGGTATCGAAATAATAAACATACATTATTTTTAACCATGGTTGACGGGAAAGTGGCTCAAGTTTTGTCAGAAACTTCATCAGGTGCTGTGTGCACTATTTGTGGTGCAAGACCAACAGAGATGAATAATTTAGAAAAAGTGCAAAATAAACCCGTTGATGAAAATGCTTATCAATTTGGGTTATCGACATTGCATTGCTGGATTCGATTTATGGAGTTAATTTTACATGTATCCTATAATCTAGGCTTCGAAAAATGGTCTGCTACAACAAACGAAAACAAAGATTTGAAAAATCAAAAGAAGGCATATGTACAAAGAAGGTTCAGAAAAGAACTTGGTTTAAATATAGATAAACCTAAACAAGGTACTGGTAACAGCAATGACGGTAATACAGCTAGAAGATCTTTTCAAAATTATCAGTGCAGTGCAGAAATTACTGGTGTGGACGAGGAATTGATTAAACGATTTTATGTTTTACTTCAAGTTATGTCAAGTGGAAAAGTTATTAACGCTACAAAATTCGGTCAGTATGCTTTGGATACAGCACAAAGATATGTTAATAAATATATGTGGTATTATATGCCATCATCTGTCCATAAAGTCCTAATTCACGGTGAAAGCGTCATTCGGCATTATTCAGTGTGGGTGAATTAGGACAACTTTCCGAAGATGCGCAGGAATCAAGGAACAAAGACTATAAACGATTCAGACTTCATCATGCTAGGAAATGCTCTAGAATAGCTACAAATGAAGATGTTCTACATACACTTTTGTATACTTCGGACCCTTACACAACAAGTTTAAGAAAACCATCTAGTAAAAAGTCTATGGAACTTATAGATGAAGCTTTAGAGTTAGTCGAATAATACAGAGTTTTTTTTTTTTTGGTTAAAAGTAATGGTACATAATAATAGCAAAAATCATTTTAAGAGTTTAATTTGTGTTTATTATAGCATTTAAGGTCATATTATTCAAATATAGTCATAAATTTCTGAACATTTTTCAACATTTCAAGTTTACTATTTTTTTTAGACAATAAACATATGATTATATCCATTAATTGTATATTATTTAAAAGTACATTTATTCAAGAATACACAAAAAAAATCAGCAGCAAATCTATGAAAACATGGAAGTTATGGATTTATGACCTGAAACCGACTCAATCTCCACATAGTGCGACGCCACTACCCTCCTCCAGGAGAGTAGTAAGGCCACTAGCACGCTACATAAGCCCAAAACCCGATCGCCGTCCTACCGCCCTCGCCGCCGAGGCCCGCCGCGACGCCCAAATCGACGCCCGTCCCGACCCTTGCTCGAGCCAGCCCGCGCCGCTGAGCCTGTAGCTTTAAATTCGTCCGTAAATAATACCAATCCTGATCCAGCTAGTCATTTGCTGCCCTCTTCCAGCGACGCCCTAAGCCGAGGTTCGTACCCCACAGGGGGTGCCCTTAGCGTTGTCGCTTAGTTTTAGTTAGTATATAAGTTTAAGTCCTGGCTGGAGGCCTTAATTTATTAGGGAATCCACAGGCAAGTCCGCTTAAGCAGACGACAACCGCATAGGTTGACCTGCGAGATGCCAAACAAACAAACAAAAAAAAAAGGCACTCGTCCACTCGACGCTCGACTCTCGCCGCGGACGGACGTGTTTGTGCGCTCTCCCGCTCCAGTGTTGTGTTTCGTAATTCTACTCGTCGCTACCACGTGACGTCATCGTAGTCGCCCCGACTACTCCGATTCAAAATCAAGTCAAGAAATTGATTTGATTTTAATCAATCAAAAAGTGCCTTTTTCAAGACAAATCTTATTTCTTATTCGCGAGTTTTGTGAGTAGCTTCCTCGGTTGAAACCTTACGGTGTCAACGTAGCCGAGTGGGGTGTTGACCCAATTCACACCCGCCGAACCCCTTCAGGGCGAGGCAGTTAGTTGGACGGGTCCCAGATAACCGGCCTTGGGGGATCTCCTAGTCGGCTCTGGTGACAGTTTTGCTTTCCAGCTACTCACCTAGTGTCTTTAGGGTGTGTCTACACCCTTCGCGCTAGACTGGTCAGGGCCCCGTTCGCACAATAAGACTGGCGACGGGTATACAAGCTTAGGGCTCACCAATAGGTACACACCTCCCTGTCTGCACCCGACAGGGAGGGAACTCATCCCCGGGCCAATCCACCCGGGGAGTTAGGAATAGGGTTAGTAGGCTAAGTGGAAACTTAATTTCCACCATTCCCTCCCTTAAGCTTTCCCCCCACTCCGACCATGGAGGACGCCCTGATAGTGGCGTTCTTCAAGGTCCTATTTAAGGACCCCGACTTCCTCGCCAAGTATGGCGCCAAATTCGCTGCTCTGCAGCAGTCCGTCCCCGGTCCCTCTGACCTAGTAGGCATCGACAGCTCTGACATCGCTACGTTTAGCGATGCCCTCGAGCCCTCTCCGTCGCAACTTCCAGGTTGCTCGCCGCCGGCTGTCCACATGGACACCAGCGAGCCTTCCCCTCGCCCGACCTCGCCTTACGTAATTGAGAGCGACGACCAGAGCTCCTCCCCCTCTTCCGACGAAGGCGTCTTCAAGACGGTCGGCTCGAAGAAGAGGAGTCTGAAGGAGAAACCGAGTCCTGACACAAGGACAAAGAAACCGGCTATCGAAGCCACCTCCGCTCCCGTGGCTCCATCCGCCACCGCCCCCTCTCAGGCCGCCTCGGCCTCAACCTCTTCCCTCAGCCACAGTGCTGCCAAGCCCGCTGCCCAGCCTTCTGCGGCAAAGAAGCTCGCCCCCCCTCCCCCTGTGTACATCCAGGACAAGGGGAAGTGGACAGATGTGTCCAAATGGTGCACCGACCTGCGAATCGGCTACACCAGCGCGAAATCTACCCAACAGGGTATTAAGGTACTTGTCCCGACATCAAACGACTACAGAGAGCTCACGAAGACTCTCCGTCTTAGAGGTGTGTCCTTCCACACCTACGCCCTCCCCGAAGACCGTCAAATCCGAGTCGTGATTCGTAGGATCCCGAAGGAGATACCCGCGGAGGACATAAAAGCCGACCTTCTGTCGCAAAACATCCCCTTTGCGGAGGTCCACCGCATGCACCGCGCCCGAGGCAGGGTGCCTTTCGATATGGTCCTCGTAGTCTGTCCTCCTACTGAGGGTCACCACCCCATATTCAACGTCCGTTCCATCTGCAACCTCACCGGCTTGCAGATTGAAAAACCGTTTAAGACCGGTGTCATAGGCCAGTGTCACCGCTGCCAGTTATACGGGCATTCGCAGATACACTGCCATGCGAAACCCAGGTGCGTCAAGTGCCTGGGCGATCACGGCACTGCTGAATGCTCACGCCCAAAAGACCGCACCTTGTGCACAGAGCCGCCTAGCTGCGTGCTATGCGGCGACTCAGGCCTTCCGGCCAATTATCGTGGGTGCCCCAAGGCCCCCAAAATCTCATCTCCCAAGCTGACGAAGCGTGCAGACGCCCGTCAGCAAAAGGAAAGCCCCCGCTACGCCCACGCGTGGCCTACCACACATCACCAGGAGCGACTCAGTCCTCAGAGGCACTCGCCCTGGAATTACCTCCACCATCAGCAGGCTTTTCCAGCCTTAGCTCCCAGACCCGTTCCTGCGGCCATCCCTCCACTAATGGACCCCCGCATCAGCGTCAACGCGCCCCCAGGCATTCCTATGCCCATGAACAAAGCCGCTCCCGCCGCTTCAGCTCCACCCGCAACCACCCGTGTTATCGGCCAGAACCCGATGGACGCGGTTAACGTCATCTCAATTACTTTCACGGCCTTCCTTACCCCTCGCGCAAGAAAAATGGCCAGCGAAATTGTTGCCGCCAGAAATACCGGCAACATATTCATGATCCAAAGTATATACAATGCGTACCCGGACATTACGCAAGCCCTGATTTCCTTTTCCAACCAACCCAACCCTAATAATGGATAAAGGAATCCTCGCGCAAACCACCCCGATCCAAGTTAGGTTATTTCAATGCCAATGGCATCCTGCGACAACGCGCTGAAATCAGCGAGTTCCTTCGCGACCACCACATCGACATCCTCCTTGTTCAGGAAACGTTCCTTAAACCGAGTTACCGAAATCCGTCAATTGCAAACTATCGTACAGTTCGCAATGACAGGACGCGTTGCCATAAGGGCGGTACCCTTATCTATTACAAAAAGGAGCTATACTGCATTCCCATAGACCCTCCCACACTCTCACGATTAGAAGTGTCTTGCTGTCGGCTTGGCATGACAGGTCATCAACCGATCACCATAGTTTCGGCCTACCTCCCCCCCATTAATACTTCGGAGAACTTCCAACTCCTTACTGAAGATCTTTCTGTACTTTTTAGCCTGAGTGACTCCGTTATCATAGCGGGTGATCTCAACGCAAAACATCCCTCCTGGAATAGCACCAGGACCTCTTCCAGAGGGAGACACTTGTTCAACCTCTCCTCCTCTCAGAATTTCGATGTCATCGCGCCGATGACTCCCACTCATTTTCCCCCCGATCCCAATCACACCGCCGATGTTCTCGACGTGGCGCTTCTACAGAACGTCAACCTACGGTTGGACTCTATAGAAGTGGTACAAGAGCTCGCTTTCGATCACCGTCCAGTAGTCATGAAACTGGTCCCCCGCATAGGTCTGCCCGATTCCACCCAACCCCTTCCCAACAAAGTGGTAACGGACTGGAGGAAAGTAAGCGATCGCTTAAAATCCACCACGTTCCCCCACTTGGACGCAATCCCCGATCATTTTAACTCTTTTTTTTTTTTGTTCCCGGGGTGGAAAATCCTCATGGATGTCCTCCGCCCTGGGGCGGGCGGAGTGGTCTGTCAGACTCTTACTGACTAAAAACCACCCCGGTGTTCCATCTCACACCTACGCCGGGGTCGCGGGAACACATTATTCTTCCACAACCCCGGCTGGTGCCGGACCACTTGCGCGGGCTCCGTCTCGGGCGGGGGGAGTGAGGTGTACTCCCCCCGCAACGTCTGTGAGCGGCGCACGCGGAACACTACGCGCGCCGCCTTCTCGGGTCCTGATGTTGGGGAGCGACGGATGTCCCATAATCCGTCGTCCCTGGACCCATTTAGGGGGGCCAGAAGAGGGCGTTGTCCGCCCTCCTCCGACGCCCGTTGCGTCTGCTGCGGGCTGGGTCGAGAGTCGAGATCTCTCTCTCCCTTTCCGCAGCCTCCTTCTGCGAGATGACTGTTTCGCAGAAGGAAACCACCGCGTCCCAGGACTCGGCGCTGCCGACCATCGAACTCACTACGGTCGGCAGCGACAAGTCACTGCCTACTTCTAAGATGAGGGCACGGCGCGGCTCCTCCCAAGCGGCACACTCTGCCAGCGTGTGCCACGCCGTGTCCTCCCGGCAGTCGACACAGTGGTGACACCGGGCGTCCGGCTCCCTGTTTATGCGACACAGGTACTTCCCGAAGCAACCCGGCTGGCTGTCCGTGCCTACAGCAACTTCCCCTGCGACGCGAACAAAGCCCATATGCGTTACTTACAGCGTTCTGTAAGAACACGCATAGAGGAGCTACGTACCGCCGGCTGGGACAAGATGTTGAGCGAACTAGAGCCCACCCACCTAGCCTTCTGGCACCTCCAGAGGAAGCTCAGATCCGGAGAAATAGTCTCCATGCCCCCCCTGATCCGTCCCGACAAGACCATCGCCTTCGATGATGTCGACAAGGCTGAGCTTCTAGCCGACAGTCTAGAAGTCCAATGCTCGCCTAGCTCTCAACCAGTAGACCAAGCTCACCTCTCTGAGGTCAACGCTGAAATCGAACATAGAGCCTCCCTCCCTCCCGTCGAAGACCCAGAGTATCCACTGCCCCCCGTCACGCCCGACGAAGTGCACGACCTCATCAAAGGTCTTAAGGCTCGTAAAGCCCCCGGCTCAGATGGAATCACCAATAGGGTATTCCAACTTTTCCCTGCCCACCTGATAATGCTACTGACCACCATCTTCAATGGTGCTCTGAGCAACAACATCTTCCCACAGGCATTCAAAGAAGCCACCGTCATCGGTATCCCGAAGCTCGGCAAGCCAAAGTCAGAGCCCAGTAGTTACCGCCCCATCAGTCTGCTCAATGTCCTCGGCAAAATCTATGAGAGGCTTATTTATAAGCGCCTCAGAGACTACGCCGAGACAAAGGGCCTCATCCCCAACGAACAGTTTGGTTTTAGAACCCAACACTCGTTCGTACAACAGGTCCACCGTATAGTCGAACACATCAACTTCGGTTTCCAACGAGGTTTGATGACCGGTGCTGTCTTCTTCGACATAGCGAAAGCGTTCGACAAAGTCTGGCACAACGGCTTATTATATAAGCTGTACCAACTCGGTGTGCCAGATCGTCTCGTGCTCATCTTACGGGACTATTTGTCGAATCGCACCTTCCGTTATCGCATCGAAGGAGCGCTATCCTCCCCCCACCCTATTCGCGCAGGAGTCCCTCAGGGCTCTGTGATCTCTCCTCTAGCATTCACGCTATTCACCAGCGATATGCCTAAGTGCAGCAAGGCGCAGTTGGCTCTGTTCGCAGACGACACGGCCATTTACTACACCGGCCGCGATCCAGACTCGATATCTCGCATTCTCCAAACCCAAGTCAACAAGTTTGGCGCCTGGTTTAGGAAATGGAGAATTGAAGTAAATCCCGACAAAAGTCAAGCGGTTCTATTCTCGAAGCCGCGTCATACCCCCTGCCCCCCTCGACCGATCACCATGTTCGGCAAGCCGATCCCTTGGGAGAAGCGAGCCAAATATCTTGGTGTAGTGCTCGACGAACACCTCTCGTTTTCAGAGCACATTAAGGCGGCTCGTTCGCGTGCCGCCTTCGCTCTAGGTAGACTCCACTTCGTCCTCAATGCACGTAGCAAATTGTCACTTAAGTGCAAATTGCATATCTACACAGCGTGCATTCGCCCGATCATGACCTATGCCAGTGCAGTCTTCGCACACGCCAAGCCCGTTCGCTTCAATAGAATGCAGACCCTCCAGAACAAGTTCCTCCGTAGGATAACAGGCTCCCCCTGGTACGTTCGCAACGAAATCCTCCACATAGACCTCAGGATTCCCACTATCCGTCAGTTCATGAAACGCATTTCAAAGCGTTTCTTCGAGACCGCCGCGAATCACAGCAACCCTCTGGTTGTGAAAGCCGCTAGCTATATTCCCTCCTCCATTAGTCAAGTCCGCCGTCCCAAGCATGTCCTCACCGATCCCGATGACCACATAACTCTCATTCAGGAGAGCAGTAGGGCCACCAGTACAGTGCGCAAACACAGACCGACATTCCGACCTCGCCGCCGAGGTTCCTCGCGAAGATCCCGACGTAATTGTCCCCCCCGACCCTTGCTCGACGAAGTGCCAGCCCGCGCCGTAGCTGAGCCTGTAGCTTTAAATTCGAACCCGAATAATAATAATATAATCCAGATCCAGCCTGTCCCATCTTGCTGTCCTCCCGTCAGCGACGCCCTAAGCCGAGGTCCGTACCAACCGTCAACCGGTCAACTACGAGATGCCACACCCAAAAAAAAAAAAAAAAAAGGCACTCGTCCATTCACGTCGACCTAAAAATGCCAACTATAAACCAGTTCATGAAACGCTTATCTAAGCGTTTCTTCGACTGTGGCACCAAACATTCAAACCCCCTGATTTCAGCGTCCGCTCGCTGTACTCCCTCCCGCATTAGTAGTATTCGCCGACCAAGGCATATCTTAATCGCCCCCGACGACGCCACTGGGTAGTGGCGTCCTCCAGGAGAGTAGTAAGGCCACCAGCACGCTACAGAAGCCCAAAAATCTGATCGAAGGCCATTAAAATCTTTAAAAAAAATCAATCTGTGTCTATTTGTAACATCAGAAGTGGGATTCGAAGGCTAAAAAGCCGTTGGAACGCATTTCTGGTTTTATAAAGGAAAACTTAGTGTTAGCTTTTGGTTTTAATGTAATGTAAATGTTATTGATGGGGTGCAGATTATTTTGTAAATGTTTTATTTAATCATTTGAGTCTTGCCAGATTAAAGTAATATTTAATATTTCCGGAAGTGGCTCATCACGCCACCTATTTGCCGTTTTTAGATGTAGAAAAGTATAAAAGCACATGTCGGTGCGTTTTTAAGGCAGTTCCGTGTATAATAAAGGGCACTAACGTTACGCTGCTCGTTTTATTCTCCCATTTCACTCTGGTTTCTTATATTAGTAATCCTTCACGTGGGTAATTTATTTAATATTTGGACAGAGTTTTTGTCTGTGCGATGTCTGCCAACGATTGGTCGTTGGCAGACACGCAACAAACGAAAACGCCGTGGGCGAACTCCTTCGCCAAATCCAATGGAGGAAGTCCTGAGGAGGCTACGCGCGTTGGAGGACCAGTCCCGCGCGTCAGTGGACACGCAAGTGGGAACGCCGCTGCTGACGCCACACGCTAGCAACACGGAATCAACGCAGTCCGAAGACGTGGTGACGAACGCCGCAGAGCGTCTTTTGACCGCTATCAGCTGTGCTCAGGTCAGATCCAACCGGTATTTTGTCTCTGATTTTGATCAGGGTGTTCATGACTTCGACACGTGGTGCGATGAAGTAGAAAGGGCTCGTATTTCGAACTGTTGGGACGACAGGGAATACCTTGCTCGCATCGGGCATTGTCTAAGGGGTGAATCTCGCACCTGGCTTAGCCGATGGACAAGCAATATTCGCACATGGTCCAGTTTCAAATTTGAACTGAACGCGCTATGCCCACATTCTGTCGATGTCGCGAACATTCTTTATGATGTAATGCGGACAGAGTCCGATAAATACTCCACATATGCTGAGTATGTTCGTAAATCGCTTTTAAGGTTACGCATAGTTACAGGCCTAAGTAACGAGCTGCTTACCGCTATTATTATTCGTGGAATTGCAGATCCGCAAATTCGAGCTATGGCTACTAACGCTAAATTATCGCCGGATTCTATAGTGGAGTTTTTATCGAGCTTTGTTAAACCAGCTATACTAAAAAAAGTGCCTAATAATGGTCCCTATCGATCTGATAAGTCTTCGAATAGTAGTTACTCAAATCGCAAACCGTTAAAGCGTCAATATGATTCCAAAGATTTAAAATCAATAAAGTGTTATCAGTGTAACCAATTCGGTCATAAGACCGTCAATTGTAACAAACGGTCGAATACAACCTTGAGTAATAGCGACGAAAAAGCAATAGCGTTACCGGTGACATCTCGTGGCGATCCGCCGAAGTGTACATTTTGCAAAAAAGTAGGTCATTCCGAGATAACTTGTTTTGCCAAGGAACGCGCAAACTCAAACTCAAAGCATTTATTTCAAATAAACCAATTACAGGCACTTTTGAATTGTCAAGGTCGGTCGGTCAGAAAAATGAAGCTAGTTGCCCATTCCAAAGCGTAGTAGGTACCTATGGAGAAGAACGGGCAAGAAACTCCACGGACACTCTTTTAAATCAAATTATGTTTACAATAGATTGGTTACATCATTCATGTTGAAATTATGCATGTGAGAACGATGCAGAACGTTAAAAGCGTCCGTTATTTATATGAAAACAATTCGAAAATAAAATTTAATTAAAATACGCCGTGGCAGCTAAGAGATGACCAGTCTCAACTGACGGCGCCCGTTCACGAACATGACGCATGGATTAGCACCATTCAACTCAACCATTTTGAAGGGAGCTAAATGATCCAACACACGCGCCACCATCAGCGAAACATTAAAGTGAGCATGACATACTCTCAGCCGCCAGGACACATTCAAGTCAATGAAAGACGTACCCTGTAAATGGTAGCTTTAAAGCATGTACATAGTACTCACATATGGCATATAGCAATTATACAGTACTAAAAAAAAAAAAAAAGTTGAGTTTATACAATGCAAAGATTCTTGTTTTTAATCTTCAGCAGCTCCAACAGTATTTTTAAATGCTAATCAATTAGTTGATGCGTCCTTGAGGAGCAGGACCAGCGATTAGCCAAGCATTTTTATCAGCAATGTAATCCCCTAACTTATAATATGCTCGGCTGCATAGTGTGCGTTTTATACAAGATTTAAATTTGGTTTCATTCAGTTGATGTATGTGGGGAGGTATTTTATTGTAACATCTTAAACAGTACCCCATGAAAGATGAGTCTACTTTAGCCAGCCTGAAACCTGGTTGAACTAATTGGTCCCTATTTCTAGTGATATAATTGTGTCTTTCACCTCTTTTACTAAAAAGATGTAGATTTTTCCTTACGTACATGATGTTTTCATAGATATATTGACAAGGTACCGTCATGATGTTAATATCTTTGAACAATTCCCTTAGAGAGTCGCGCCTGCGGAGACCATATATGGCTCTGATGGCTCTTTTCTGCAGAATGAAAATGGACTCGATGTCTGCAGCCCGTCCCCATAGTAAAATACCGTACGACATAATACTATGAAAGTAACTAAAATAGACTAGTCTCGCGGTATCTACATCAGTAAATTGACGGATTTTTCTCACAGCATATGCTGCTGAACTTAGCCGTCCTGCAAGGGATGTTAAATGAGGACCCCATTGAAGCTTTGAATCGAGCGTGATCCCCAGGAAAACAGTTTTATCGACGAATTCTAGTTTCTCTTGATTCAATACTATCTCCCAATTAGTACTTTTGACATTTGGTAAAGAAAATCTTATGCACTTA
Organism: Dasypolia templi; assembly: GCA_963555695.1. NCBI lineage: Eukaryota > Metazoa > Arthropoda > Insecta > Lepidoptera > Noctuidae > Dasypolia > Dasypolia templi. The sequence goes on from OY743156.1 coordinate 15,471,419, forward strand.
GTTTTTTTCCCATTTAATACCAAATTATTAGCAGTGAACCAATTTTGGATCTGCAGTAAGGCGTTATTCACGTCGTCAAGATTTAATGCACGCCTATTAATTTTAAAAATTAACGAAGTATCGTCAGCAAATAACACCATATGTGGTTGGGTTTTAAACAAATGAGGTAGATCATTAATATAAACTAAAAATAGGAAAGGACCCAATATCGAGCCTTGTGGTACACCCATTTTTACTTTTAGACCGAGTGAATTGACACCGTTTATTTGGACTTGCTGTTGTCTATCATTCAAATAAGATTTTACTAAACTGAGCGCAAGTTTTCCAAGTCCGTAATGTTCAAGTTTTAAGAGCAAGGTTTCGTGGTCGACGCAATCAAATGCCTTGGAGAGGTCACAAAAGATTCCTATGGCGTCTTGAGCCTCTTCCCACGCTGTAAATATGTGTTTTAATAAGGTGACACCGGCGTCAGTCGTACAACGTCCCTTTGTGAAACCATACTGTTGACCGTGTAAGATATTATTGGTGTCGAAATGATTTATCATTTGATTCAGCATTACCTTTTCAAACACCTTGCTGAAAACCGGCAACACGGATACGGGTCTATAATTATTGGTATCTTTACTGTCCCCGGATTTGAAAAGTGGTATTACCTTACTGTATTTCATTAGATCCGGGAATACTCCTTGATCCACACACAAATTAAATATTAAAGCCAGGTATGGCGCTATAGTCTCAATAATGGAGGTACAAACTTTAACAGACATTCCCCATAGATCTTCTGTTAGTTTGATCTTGATTTGCTTGAAAGCTTTCACTACTATTATGGGGTTTATATGCTTGAATTTAAATTCAATCTGGCAAGATGAAGTATTTGCTTTTAATAAGTCAATAGAACGCAGGGGCGAGGAGTTTAAGGTTTCAGTCGTTTTAAGTGGGATACTGGTAAAGAAATTAACAAATTCTTGAGCAACTTCTTTGTTAGTGCTTACGAGACCACTTGAAGTCTGAAGTGTGAAATCATTATTGTGTCTTTTATTCCTGTTGGTTTCGTCATTGATAATTTTCCAAACCGTCTTTATTTTATTATCGGCTGTTTTGATCTTGTTGCTAATGTACAAGGCTTTAGCTACATTGCAGGTCTTTTTAAAAGTTTTAGAGTAATTAGCAACGTATTTATTAAACGTTTCAGAGTTAATATAAGGCTTAAGGCCATACAACTCAAACAGTTTTTCCCTACTTTTCCTAATACCTTTAGTTGCCCAGTCACTGAACAAAAAATTGGGGCAAATTGTTTTTGTTTTTTTCTTTAAAGTATTATTGAACTCGGTGCTCACTACCGAAAAAAAATGCTCATATAATTCGTTTACGTTGTTTCTAATATGGCCCGGTATACTTAACTTACAAATTAAGTTATTATTAAATCTATTTAGATTGCTGGGCGTTATTTGTCTAGATTGTATCTGAATTTTTTGTAAAGGTGTGTTTGACTTGAAGGCAACGGTTTGACCACTGTGATCAGAAGGGAGATAATTTACAATGGCTTTATGTAAATAGTCGCAGCAACAAAAAATATTATCAATGCATGTAGCAGAATTTGTAGTTATGCGGGTGGGTTCTGAAAACACATTTGACAAATTGAATGATTTAAAGAGACTTAATAATCGACTGCTATTTGAACTATTAAAACAAACTCACGGAATAATAATGGTGTCAATTTTTGTCGCGAAATCGCGGGTAGTTATAAAAATCGTGATGTGACGACTGCCGTCATATTAGGGATACCGTTAGACGTACTAATCGATAGTGGTTCATGTGTTTCCTTAATGTCAAAAACTGTTGCTAAACATTTCCCGTGTCAATTAAAGCCTACTAATCAGCTATTACGCAGCTTGGGTGGTACGGAAGTTAGATCGGAATCATTTGTAACGCTACCCGTTGAGCTTAGCGATATAACAATAGAAATTGATTTTTGTGTTGTAGGTATTAATAATTTGAATGTACCCGTCATAATCGGTACAGACGTACTTAACAGGAAAGGTATTACTTATGTTAGGTCCGGCACCTGCCAACGTTTAATCCATAGTGAGGTGACCGCGAACGATGTTATGCAAGTAAATTCGATTTTCTCGTCCGATCAAATTAATACGTCGGTATCCGGAAATAATAGGGAACGGTTACTAGAGGTGAGGACCAAGTATTCCGAATTCTTTTTAAGCGTTACCGCAACCACAACAGTAAAAGATAGTGAGATGCACATCAAGTTAACAACCGAAGTGGCCGTGTACTATAGACCATACAAGTAGCACGTACTTTTAATTTTTCATCATGCGATACATGATGAAAAATTAAAAGTACGTGCTATAGTGAAGGATTTGCTTGATAAACAAATTATTCGCGAGTCCCGATTCAGAATACGCTAGTCCGATCCTACTAGTAAAAAAGAAGGATGGTTCTGATAGAATGGTCGTGGACTACCGTGCATTGAAACAAATAACTGTAAAAACTAGATATCCGCTCCCCTTGATCAACGACTATATAGATAGGTTAGGTAATGCTCGCTGGTTCAGCTCCCTGGACATGGTTTCCGGCTTCCATCAACTTAGGGTTGCTGAAGAGTCTATTCATAAGACCGCATTCGTTACACCAGAGGGCCAGTATGAATATTGCAAGGTTCCGTACGGTTTAGCGAACGCGCCGATTTTCTATCAGAAAACTATCTCTAAAACGCTTAAATCTTTCATGGATGCTGGAAAGGTCATGGTCTACGTCGACGACGTCTTGATATTAACGGACGGGATTGATGAAAACCTCGTTTTATTATAAGATGTATAAGAAATTTACTTTTCTTACACAGGAAATTTGGGTAATACTAACTCATTGGGTAATACTAACTGTTAAATACATCCCAACGTTCCGAGTCCATATCGGCAACCAAAACAAATGAAAAAAAGTAGGGGTGGGCCGAAATTCGTTTTACATTCGGTTTAACCGAACTGCGGCAGCTTGAACCGAACTTCGTCATTCGGCCGAATTTCGGTTAAAATGCCGAACATTCTGCACTAAATATACTTGCACTATCATAATAGAAATTTATGAAAAAACATATCTGTAGTAACAGTGAAATAAAATAAGTCTGATATACTCATTCATAGTCATTTATTTGAATTAGAAAAAGTAATCATACGTGATAAACAAAAACTTAAATTGGTCATTTTAAACAACCAGTCTCAAATCTTTGGTTACTTAATCAAACAAAACACAAAATTAAACCGCTCTTCTTACTAACCTAACCAGCCTTAGAAATCTTTCTTACTTAATCAAAAAACAAAATTTTACTGCCCTTCTCAAGAAGTCTTAGAAATCTCTCTTACTTAATCAAAAAACAAAAATTAAACTACTTTTTATAACAATAATAACCAACCATTAGAAATCTCTCTTACCTAGTCAGAACACACAATGAAACTGAAAGGTCTTAATAATGAGTTTTAGAAATCTTTGCATATGTAGGTACTTAACTTAATGAAAATACAAAATTATATTGGTCTCCTTAATAGTTGGTCTAAAAAAAATCTTTACAAGATCTGTAACAAAAATAAAATTAACTTTGCATTATTCTGACACACATCTTAATAAGGTTCATTCGTAAATTGAATTAGAAAAAAAGAATACTTCTATCTAACGTACACCAGCAATTAGGTAAATTTTTCATTTTGGCAACATTTAGGAATCATTTATTATTTAATATTTTGTACTATTATTAAACGGTATTTCTCTCTAATATAGACTAGTTAGTAAAAATAGACAGCTATTCATATTTGAAATTAACCAGAGGCAGGTTATGGTGCAAAAACACTAAAGACTCGGCCTTTTCGGGCAGAAGCCTGTTTCGTTTTTGTTCATACACATTTCCTGCCTCTGAGAAAAGTCGCTCAGAATTTACAGAGCTTCCAGGAGACGACAAAAATATCCGAGCGAGATAACTCATGTTAGGGAACTTGTCTTTATTCTTAGCCCACCAGCCATATGGACAGATCTTTTGGCAGCAGATCATCAGCGAGATATCTGTCAAGCTCGAATGCAATTGGACTTTTGGTTTCTTCTATGTTTGGTAACTTTGCAGCTGCCAGTTCTTCGTAGCAGTTCCAGAACGTTCTGTGTATACTTTCGTTGCTGGCTGACGACCTTGAGAACCTCTGCACTGGCTGGACGACTTTTTCTTCATCACTGCTTGAATTTTCAAAATCCTCGCTCCTTCTTACGAATTCCGCCAGGAACTTACGTCGTATAATTCGTACATTATCTTGTGCAAAAAAATTCATTTTGTAGCGCGGGTCCAACAACGTTGCAAGATCCCCCGAAATTGTCGATCCGTCGTTGACATTAGGACACGCTGCTTGAACTTCGTTCTAGGTCAAATATCTGAAAAGAATTGTAAAGTCTGGTATTACCTCTGATATGCATACCTTTTGAGGTAATTACAAAAAAGATCAGCTCTAGGAAGAGCTGATCTTTTTTGTAGTTGAAGTAAGGCCAGACATTCCTTTAGAAGATCCCATTGTCTTTCTGTCAAATTTTGAAAAGTTATTGTGCCACTGTTGTCCGATATACACTTGGGAGCAAATAAATCGAGCCACTACCTTTTTTCACGTAAAATGGTAAATATTTTTGGGAATATGGGACGTATCAATTCGAACTATATATCGCCTAAAAGTTAAGTTAATAACCTTAACAATGAGGGTAAATTATTGAATAATAACCTTATTGAATGATAAATTATTGGCTCTGCAAGAAAAATGGTAATTTTGATAGAAAATTTAGTAGGGCTAAAACAGTCCATAAAAACAATAAAAAACAAAATTATTGCACAAAAAATATTCTTAATAACTGGTATTACCCCCCCCGTGCCCTGATGCATTCTTGTAGCCTATTAGTCATCGATCTGATCAGAGTTACGATGACATATTGTGGTATGTTCTCCCACTCTTCAAGCACAGCGACTTTAAGCTCGGGAATGGATGAAACAGCGGGAACCCTGGCTCGGACTCTCCGTTTTAGCTCGTCCCATAGGTGTTCGATCGGGTTCAAATCGGGACTTCGTGCTGGCCATACCATTTGTTGAATCCCGATCGCAGACAAGTATTCCGTAACGATCTGCGCGGTATGAGGTCTCGCATTGTCATGCATAAACAAGAAATTTTCTCCGACAAAACCAGCATACGGCATTACGTGGTCTTCAAGAATGTCAGTTATGTATCGGTCAGCTGTTAATCCACGTCTACCACTGCCATCGTTGGCGGGGTCGACGAAGACAAGTTCCGTTTTTCCGTCTAGAGAAATTCCTCCCCACACCATACAAGAACCACCACCAAAACTCACAGTTTCTCGAATGCAACATTGGGCAAATCTTTCACCTGGACGTCTATACACTCGGTTTCTCCCGTCATTGCTAAAAAGACAGATTCTTGACTCGTCAGAAAACAAAACTGACCTCCAGTCTTCTAACGTCCAATTAATGTGTTCTCGAGCAAACTCCAAGCGAGATCGGCGATGAGCTACAGTCAATTTTGGGCCAGTTGCTGGTTTGTGTGATGTTAAATTTCGTTCCTTTAGTCTTCGTCTCACTGTCCACCTACTGATTGCGACACCTCGAACGTCACGTAACGCTTGCTGTAGCTGAACAGCATTAAGTCTACGGTCGCGCAACGAATTGGTTGCAATAAAGCGGTCGTCACGTTCTGTTGTTGCCCGTGGTCGGCCAGTTCCAGGTCGCCGAACAAAAGCACCAGTCTCCAGATACCTGCGGTATACCCGCTGTACCTTTGAACGACTTATCGATCTACTATCGAACCTTTGAATGTACCCCAAGTGGGTTTAAATTTAAAACTTGATGGCAGGAAAGTAGATGCTATTACGGAAACTGTATTTCTAGGAATTACTTTAGATTCTAAATTGCAATGGGGCGCTCACATTAGAGCTCTTTCAGGTAAATTAAGTTCAGCTGCGTATGCAGTAAGAAAAATAAGGCAGTTGACCGATATAGCCACAGCTAGGTCGGTATACTTTGCTTATTTCCACAGTATTATGTCTTATGGCGTTCTGCTGTGGGGATCAGCAGCTGACGTAGATTCAATTTTCATTTTACAAAAGAGGGCAATCCGCGCGATCTATGAAATGGGTCCTCGCGAGTCTCTTAGAAACAAATTCAAAGAAATTGATATACTCACTCTGCCTTCCCTTTATATCTTAGAAAGTATTTTGTATGTTCGCAAAAACTTAGAACTTTTTAAAATAAGAAGCGATTTCCATAATATAAATACACGTAGTAAAAATGAAATTGTTATACCCAAATTTAGATTAACTAAAACAAGCAAATCATTTCTGATAAACAGTATCCGCTTTTATAATAAGTTGCCTAAGTCGGTTACAGAACTTAGCGATGGAAAGTTCAAAGCCCACATTAAACGTGTCCTTATCAAAAAAGCGTACTATAAGATTAAAGACTACGTCGAAGACAAGAAAGTTTGGCAATAATTCCTTCTGCACATGTGGCTTCCCTGGTACCTCATGAACGGCATCACTATGTAAATTTCTAATAACTGCTCCCAAATAATGGTGTTTAATTTTTATTTTTTATTATTAGATATGGACTTTTACATATCTCTGACATAATTCTTTCATTATTTGACATTATATACCTAATTTTTTTTATTATTTTTTTATTTTACTTTATTAGATTATTTTATATTTTGTAAATGTGAGAACGTCGTAGGCCCTGTGGATTATAAATTATAGACAATTGTCTATTTGTTTAACATATAACTGTTGACAGGCCTACACTGTCCTCCCATACCTGTTAATCACTGTAATTGGAAAACATTGTAAAAGACATATTTTTAAAAGAGTAACCATGGAGTTTCTTGCCGGCTCTTCTCCATGGGAAACGACCAATTGGAACCGTGCACCTAGAATCTGACGTTTCATAAGTGCCCATGTAGGTCTATGTGAAATAAAATATTTTGATTTTGATTTTTTGATTTTGACTCAAATGAAGTCTGCGTGCCACTTCACGTTGTCCGTGTCCAACCTCAAGTAAAGCTACAACTTGGGCAGCTTCCATCGGTGTAGTATCCATTTTATCAGGTTATTTTGATTACACAGACACAGATAAAGACAACAATAACAAGTAATATGGGTATGATTAACAAAAATCTCAAATTTAATCTTTTCTTAACAGAGTACAATAAAAATGTCATAAGCAAATTAAATGCGATAGTTTTATTCTACCCTTTAAACTTTAATTAAAATGAAATTTTGACAACTAACTACCCTTATTGTAAAGGTTATTAAATACCCTTTTAGGCGATATATGTTTCGAATCGATGCGTTCCATAATACCAAAAATAATAACCATAATGCGTGAATAAGGAAGTGGCTCGATTTATTTGCTCCCAAGTGTATATAACGAGATCGCTCTCTTCTGCTCCAGTAACCTGTCAGCCATATAAAATGAACTATTCCACCGGGTGCTTACGTCTTGAATAAGTTTGTGCTTGGGTACATTGAGCTCAGTCTGTATCAGCTGCAATTTTTTTGAGCCGGTTTGGAGTGATTAAAACCGTCAACAAATTTATGCACGTTGCCACCATCACCGGAAAAATCAAGTGTTACTGAGAGTTTACTGAGCACAATTGCTTTACAGGACCAAGCTGGTCCTTCAAACTTACTCGAAGTTAGTCAACTACCCGGAAAATCTATCAGAAATAATTCTGTAGTACCAAAAGTTAGAGATTCAGATTTGGATTCCATATTCGATACACTCAGAAAAAGCCAATTAAGAAAAGATTTAAGAGAACATAAGTTGTTACGAGTTGCTACTAAACATAAGTTAAAAAGATTACAACAAAAACATCGACGATTCGAAAAGAAAGAATGATTGACTAAAGAATATTTTAAAGGACTTAAAAAATAAAAATTATATAAATTGCGACACTCGTAGCTTGTTAAGTGGGAATATATAATATTCCCACTTAACAAGCTACGAGTGTCGCAATTTATATAATTTTTATTTGCACTTTTTCATAACTTACATATGCGAAGCTCCGGTAAAAAATAAATAAATATTCCCGGGCCATTAGAAAATTTTGCTTATCGTTAAATTTTTACTCTCCAAAAGGCTATGACTACGTCAGAAAAGCCTTCAATAGTTGCCTGCCTCATCCTAAAACGTTGGCAAAATGGTACACCCACATTAAAAGCGAACCTGTATTTACCCAAGAAGCTTTCACAGCGTTGCAAAAAATGGCAGAAGTTTCTGCTCATAAACTAATTTGCGCACTTATGTTCGACGAAATGGCGTTGCGCCAGCAGAAGCTGTGGTATGGTAAACGTTATATAGGAGTGGTCGATATGGGCGATGAACTAATAGTCTACAGATTTGGCATTTCAAGCATTTGTATTTATGTTAGTAGCAATAAACCAGCGATTCAAGATACCTTTGGGATACTTTTTGACAAATAATTTGACCGGGGAACAGAAATCTAATTTAGTTAAACTTCGTCTCATGAAATGTCACGAAGCTGGAGTCAAAGTTGTATCACTAACATTCGATGGGCATGCTACAAATTTTACTACTATGGAGCTACTTGGTTGTAGTATAACTGATACTGCAAATATAAAAACTACATTTAAGCATCCCTCAGATGCTAGCGAAGTTGCATGCTTTTTAGATCCCAGTCATGTTATAAAATTACTTCGGAATCAGCTAGAAGCAAAAAAAGAATTTTTAAATAAAAATGAAGAAATTGTCGACTGGAACTTTTTAGCTAAACTAAACCAGTTGCAGGAAGATGAGGGCCTACAATTTGGCAAATAAACTTTCAAGAAAACACATTTCCTTCAGAAATCAAATTATGAAGGTAAAGCTTGCTACGCATACACTAAGACGGAGTGTTGCTAAAGTTGTGGAAACAAGTTGCAAACCTGGTTTTATTGGAACGCTGATAAATATATCAAGTTTAAAGTCACTTTGTTGAAGCCGTTTCCGGACGAGACTAATTATGTCTACCAAGAACACGGGCGCGGGAGGTGCGCGCGGCTTACGTCATTGCGTTGACAGCCACTGCGCGAAAGAACCGTTTTTTTATAAGTTATCATTGTCTAAGTTTTGATATTGTAAAAGTAAACCAAATTAAAGACATATATTGAGAATCACAAACCGGCGTTTCACTAAGTGGAGTGGCCCACTAGAAATCAACCGATCATTTGGTGACCCCGACGTGATCCGACCAAAGAAAGTTTCGTCGCAACGGTCGGTCATTCGAACTTCAAATTACCAAAGGAAAGAACAAACTTCGAGAAACTCGCCAGCCAGCAGCTGCAGCAATCATTTCCGAGGGAAGTGCATCTATCTTTCTAATCCTATCCTAGTACTTTAATTTGTGTAGACATCGTTGGTAACTCCGATGACTATATCAAAAGTACCTATACTTACGCTACCGCAATTTGTAATAGGTATCCACCCACATAAGTATAAAACTTTGTAAATACAATGCCCACCTGTCAATGGCAAATTATTCATTTTGAGGGCTTTACTGGACTGTGGCAGTCAGACATCTTTCATCAGTGAGAAAGCTCAGAAAATGATTGGTACCTGTAAAGAAAAAAACTATTATCATTGTGTTTCTGGTTTAGGCAATACAGTATTAAATTTTACAGAGCATTGCAACATAGAAATACATTCTATGCACAAATCGTTTAGTAGGCCTGTCAAATGTTTTGTTTTACCTCAAATTACTGATAGCTTGCCCCATACGGCAGTTCATGTACAAGAATTAAACATTCCTAATAACATCCAACTGGCTGACCCTAAGTTTTATTTACCAGCTGAAATTGACTTATTGCTAGGCGCCGATATATTTTGGGAGCTGATTCAAACGGCTAGGGTTAGTTTGGGTTCACAAAGACCAATAGTACAAAAAACTCACCTAGGGTGGATAGTGGCCGGTCCCACGGGGGGAAGCTACTACAATAATAATAATCAAAAATTGCATTGTCATTTTTCGCAAGGAATTAAAGATCAATTAGCTAAGTTCTGGGAACTTGAAGATATTCCTTCAAACATTGACCACGATGGTAATGGTTGCGAAAAGTTGTTTAGCGACACTGCAGTTCGCCTTAGTGACGGTAGATTTTGTGTTAAAATTCCGCTTAAGGATTCTATTGACATTTTAGGTGATTCGCACAGCATGGCTGAAAAAAGGTTGTTTCAACTTGAGAAGAAATTTAAAAACAAACCAACTTTGAAACAACAATATGGTGATTTTATTCGCGAGTATGAAAGTTTAGGTCATATGACTCAATTAAGTAGGAAACCTGTATTCGGTTGTTATTTCCCACATCACGCAGTAATACGAGAATCTAGTGAGACTACTAAACTACGTGTTGTTTTCGACGCCTCAGCAAAAACATCTACCGGAGTATCTTTCAACGACATACAACATGTCGGACCGGTAGTGCAGGATTACCTGTTTTCAATTCTGTTGAGGTACAGACACTATCGGTATGTAGTCTCTGCAGATGTTGAAAAGATGTACCGCCAAATAGTGGTGGATCCAAGTCAACGAATGTTACAACAGATTTTATGGCGCGATGATCCGTCAGAACCAATTAAGATTTTTCAATTAAATACCGTGACGTACGGAACGGCATCGGCTCCATTTTTAAGTACGAGGTGTTTGGTACAGCTCGCCAAGGAATGCAAGGACGATAAAATATCGAACATTATAAAAAGGGACTTCTATGTCGACGATTTCCTTTCAGGAGCAGAAACTGAAAGGGAGTTACAGAGTATTATAGAGTCAGCAACTGCAATTCTCGATTCAGCTTGTCTTCCTCTACGCAAATGGCGTACCAACTCACCATCCGCAATTCATGACGATTCAAACCCTTCACAAATCAAAAACTTAGATTTAAGCTCTCAAACTTCAAGCGTGTTGGGATTGAAGTGGGACCCGGCCCAAGATGTCTTCCGTTTTTCAGTTGACATACAATGTAATCAAGTCGCAACTAAACGCTCCATTTTGTCCAACTCATCTAAGTTATTCGACCCATTGGGTTTACTTGGTTTATGTACTATTGTGCCAAAAATAATACTGCAGAGGCTCTGGCTATCGAATTTAGATTGGGATGAACCTGTAGATAATGCAATACAAAAGGAATGGACAAGTTTTTTAAGCAACTTGGAAACTCTTTGTAAAATTGAAATTCCAAGATGTGTTCTCATTAGCGAATAAATTACAATCGAGCTCCACTCATTCTCAGATGCTTCCCAAGTTGCCTATGCTTCAATTTATCTCCGCTCTGCTGATAGTTACGGGCACACTCTCGTTAGATTACGTTGCGCTAAAACCAAGGTTGCACCAGTAAAGGCTGCCACCATACCCAGACTCGCGCTTTGTGGTGCCTTGCTTTCCGCACGCCTGAGTAATAAGGTTTTAAAAGCACTACGTTATAAAATTGACTCTGTTTTTCACTGGACAGATTCAACAGTGGTCCTGGGTTGGTTGTCTGCTCAGGCTTGTAATATGAAAACATTTGTGTCGAATCGTTGTGGCGTTGTAGTCGATTTCCTACAGATCAACTAAAACGCACATCACTAGTAACGGTTTAAAAGAATGACATCCCTAAATCTTACAAGTTCCCACCACGTCAATCGGTGTCGTGGTATGGTTAAGGCTATAAATATCCCTGCTTGACGCCTAACGTTCCCTTTCCTTCGCATCAAGCAGATCAAGTTGTAAGTCTAAATAACCCCGAGATAAACGGGTAAGTGCTCAGCGTGATTGCTTCTATTCTTAATTGTGTCCTGCCAGATCGCATTCTCTATGTATTTCTGTCTGCGCGGTCTGGCAGCTAATGTAATTGTTCTCGGCAGCCTCCCTATGACTGTCGAGAAAGCTATTTACCTATAGTGGCTTCTGCCACATTACTTGTCACCTTTACTGCACCTTGTGAATGCGTGCGCATGCTTCTCGCATTCTTCGCTTTGCTTGCCTCGCCGCGCTGCGCCTTGCTGTTCGCTTAAATCGCCTGGCCACGCGGCGAGGGACCTCCGAGAATGCCCACGGCATGTGCACGACATAACCTAAAATTGTAAACCACCACGATGGGTGAGTCTTCCTCCATCCACCTTGCTTTGGGCTTACGGCTGGGAGACGCACACATCGGCGGAGGTTTGCAGTCCTGGCACAACGATTACGGAAGCACCCGCCTCGCGCTGATTCCAGGGTTCCAGTATTGGGCTTCACAACTTCTATCCTGCCTACCGCTGACTGACGTCCTCGCTGCCTCCGCCCTACCGCTGGAGAGACAGCAGTCACGCGTACTAAACACGCGGCCGCTACCGCCGCCTAACCTGCCATCCACGTGGGTCGTGGGTGCCGAGACCCCACGCCCGCCACGTGTTGAGGCCCTGCCTTAGCACGACCGTGCCTACACGCGGTCGTGCACCCAAGCGTGGTGCTGCCTACGTCGAGCGACCTCTGAAGTCGCCGCCCAATTCTGCTGCCTGCCTTGAGACCTCACGCCGGACCTCGTGCTGCGGCGTAGCCAAGCCCAGGGCAGTAACATTCTCTTCTCTTCTAACCTCAGTGACCAGTGCTCGGTAAAGCCCCGCTGCCACAGTGTTGCCACAGTGGCGCCCACTCTGTAAAGGTTCTCTGGGTACTAGCACTGGTTACTTCTTCCTATACTCTTCATCGTGGTGGTAAGTACATTGTTTGTTACTAACATCTGCTGCTAGGTTCTAGAATTTGTTAAAACAGTATCACAATGAGCTCTCACCCGATAAACTTTATCCACCTTCTAAAGGCTGAACTACAGTATGAGGTCACTATCAGGGACAACAACTATTTAATGTGTCAAATCAACTTGATACTAATTGATGACTCAATAATAAATAAAATAATTAACTTATGACCTAATATTATACTGATGCATTAAAAAAAAATATGAACAATAACTGTCATATATTACTATTATCTATCTATTCAAATAATTAAATCTAACAATCTACTAATTAATTATTGTCTAAACATAAAATCAACTACTAAAAATAAACTACTACATTCTATCTGCAATTGTCAATTAATTAAACCTATTTTAACAAATTAAGCTACAAACTACTACTAAACAAAAACAGATCAATTAAAACTAATTGCACAACCTACCTCACTAACTACCCAATCTAACTACATTCACCCACTACCTAACTATTGTCTACATACAACCAACAATTACCATACATTCATATCTAAACTATTACTACTACTTCCAAACTATTATAAAAGATGGTGGCCCTACCCCACCCTTCTTTTATTTCTACCATGACTATTGGTCTACAGCCAAAGTTGTGAAAGTGAGGATGGAACCCTATCCCATTCATCACTACCCTTCTATCAACTAACGGCCCCTACAGCCCTAGTTGAAATGATCATGATGGTCTACCCCACTGATCACTTCTCCATTGATATGCTTTATCAATAGGCCCTAAACCATTGGTAACAAAGCTATCAAACCTATCTATTTTATATATGTGTATGTAAACTGTATATATGAATTGTTGGAATACACTAAGCTATCTAGGGTGATGTAGGTATGTAGGTAATAACTACACACTGCTTTCTGTGTACTAGACACTAATTTCTAGTCACATATGTGCATTATAATATTGAAACAACTACTTACTAACATTTGATCTGTTTCTGTTGCTAGTTTAACTACTCAATTCACTGTGATAATATCTAATGACATTGTAAAATAAACTATTGATTTATAAACTAAATATCTAATTAACCACATGTCTGCTTACATGTAGGAATTCCTCTTGTTACTTGGCATCCTAAGGATTTAAGGCGAAATAGTCCACCTTAAATCCCGTAGGCCTAGCTAATACTAACTAGTGTCTGGCTCATTACTGGGTCAGACGATGCCAAGGGAACTACACACCTACGACTGTACTCCATCTAGTTGTAGGAGGTCAACTTGTACCAGAGGCTAGGTCTGACTAGTCTCCGGCGTGCAAGCTTCTACCGCTTTCGCCGACTACCTAAGATAGCTATAACGTCGTTATAGTTATTCTAATGGCATACCATTTGCCTACCTACTGTGTGTGGATTTTATAAACATTGACTAAAGTTACTTACTTATAACCAATTCTGACTAAAGAAAATCAAAAGTTAACTAAATAAACTTCATACCTAATTTTGATTTTAGTAACTTGACATACCTACCAGCGTACAGCCATGGGCTGCATGGTTGTAAGCCACTTTAGTTACCTACTATCTGCTGACCACACACACACACACACACACACTACACATCACATACTGTTTCATTCTGCCTACCCAGAAGATCCATTCGGTTTTTCTCTTGGCGTTGCCACAAGTGATACTGTGGGCTCTCAAGAGCAATTTTTATTTATTAGCAGAGTAGTCTCTTGTGGTACACTACCATTACCTTATGTGTTGTCTTTCATGTGCCTATGAGCATCTTCAAGACGGCCCCTGAAACATGGGATGTCCGCAACCTAATGTTTCTATTTTTCTCTGTTAAAGCCTAGCTATAAAGAGCTGCTGTTGACCCCAAAGCTATTCTGGTTGTCAAAGTAAATTCTCTATAGCTTACTACCATTCACTATTGTGTTTGTCTTCCTACTGTTTAACTATAAACAGCTTAAAGCCGGTATTTTAAATTAAATAACCGCATTCAATTATTAATAGGATTCTAAACCTAAATAGAAGTCCCTAAAAATATTAATACTTCTTACTTTAATTTGTTTAACTATAAAAAGACATAGTCAAACATTATTCTAACAACTGTAGGTACTACATAAAAACTAAAAACAAATGTCCAAGTATCATGTCCTCGGGTCATAAAGGAATATAATGCCCACATGGGAGGCGATGATCTGATGGACAGCTTCATTGGTCGATATCGCATTCGCATAAAGTCAATAAAGTGGACAACAAGGCTGTTCTATCACGTCTTAGACATGACTGTGATAAATGCTTGGGTGCTGTACAAAAAGGTTAGAACAGTGAACGGGAAGTCCCATGAAGTTAGCTGACTTCAGAACCGAGCTTGCTGACACCTTATGTCGTTATCAAAGTCGCTCAGAAAATAAAAGGGGAAGACCAAGTACCAACTGTCGACGAGAAGAGATCCCTGAACCGTCTAAAAGACCACGGGCAGGTGTACAAGTCCTACCCTCTACTGACGTACGTTACGATCGTGTTGGGCACGAAAAAATATTTATGGATTATAGAAATAAATGTAAATATAATAATTGTAGGAAACTTACCTCTTGGATTTGTAAAAAATGTAAAGTTTCTTTATGTGATAATAAAAATAACCAGTGTTTCGCATTATTTCATGCCTTTTTTTTTTTTTGGGTGGGAAATCATCTAATGACTTCTCCCGCTCAGGGTGGAGCCGGTGGAGCCGGAATGGTGACACCCGGGCGTTTCCTCCCGCCTTATGCGAAACAGGAACCTCCCTAAACAACCGTGTCCGGTGAGGACCTGTGTCAGGCGGAAGGTGAGGACGCTGTGGCGCCTCTCCAACCACTCCTCAAAGAGGGGACTTACCGCCGCTATTGTGGCGTGCCCAGCCCTGGGTTGCGACAATCGCACCCTCCATGTCGCCATGAGATCCCACCGGAGCTCTGTCCGCTGTACCGTGATTTCTCGCGGCAGCGGAGTCACACCCCGGCGTTTTGCCTCCTCGCGCCACTCCCATACGTGCGCGAGGGCTTTTGCCTCCAGATCCCATGGCGGCAATCCGGCAAGGAGGCTCGCCGCCTCGCAGGAAACCGTGCGGTATCCCCGGACCAGCCGGACGGCCATGACCCTCTGGGACGCGTTCAACCGGCGGGCTGGTCGACGCCTCAAAGAACGCGCCCACACCGGTGCCCCGTAAAGGGCCATGGACCGCACGACTCCCGCGTAGAGCCTCCGGCAGAAGGCGTTTGGACCCCCTAGATTGGGCAGGAGCCGCCTCAAGGAACGCCAGCCCGCTCCAGTCTGGGGGCCGAACGTCGGAAATGTTCCACGAAGTTCCACCGGCTGTCGAGGACGAGTCCCAGGTACTTCATCGTCGACTCGATGCCGATGTGAACCCCTCCCGCCGTTATCTGGGAACCCGACAGTGGCGCGTTCCGAGGACCATGAAAACACATGGCCTCGGACTTGTGTAAGGCCACTTCGAGTCCCTACTGCCGGATTCTCTCGACGAATGTCGCAACCCCTAGTGTCGCTTGTTCGGCCGCCTCCTGGTGCGACCTCCCCTGTGCCAGGACCAGCGTGTCGTCAGCGTAGCACACCACGCTGACGCCATTCGGGAGGTCGGCGCGCAGCACCCAGTCGTAACCGATATCCCACAGAAGCGGCCCCAGGACCGATCCCTGTGGGACACCGCACGACATCTCTCGCCGGTTCCACTCTCCCCGGTGACCGGGGTAGATGACGGCCCTTTCCGTCAAATAGGCCTCGACCACGCGACAGAGGTAGGTCGGCATCCGGTGATACCGCAATGCCTCCCTGATGCAACTCCAAGGCAGGGTGTTGAAGGCATTGGCAATGTCTAGAAACACCGCCAAGACGACCCCACCCCGGGCAACAGCATCCCCCGTCGTGAGGGCTCGCACGCGCATGATGGCGTCCACCGTAGATCGCCCCCTGCGGAAACCAAACTGGCTCTCCGCCAAATCCGGTCCCACCCGTACCAGCCGCCCGACGAGGCGGTTTGCAATAACTCTTTCAAAGAGCTTGCCCACCTCGTCGAGCAGCACGATGGGCCGGTAAGCGGAAGTAGAGTCCGCAGGGCGCCCCGGCTTCTTAATGAGGACCAGTTTCCCCGTCTTCCAACGAAGTGGGAACTGGCCCTCCTCCAAGCATGCGCTTAGGAGCCCCATAAGTCGAGGCCCGAGAGCCTCCAAGGCCAGGACCAAGGCTTTTCCAGGTAAGCCGTCGGGTCCTGGGGCGGTATTTTTGGCACTAAGCCTACGTACCGCCACTCTCAACTCCACTTCGGTCACCTCCGAAGCATCGTCGTCGTCGTCGGCGGTGTGGTCCGCATCCGGCACCGCAGTAGGCGGAGTCATGGGCGGGGGAGTATGCTCCCCCGCGAAGGGAACAAAATGCTCACCACGTCCTCCATGAGCTAGGGCCGGAGACTCTGCGTCAGTGGGGGAGCCCATGGGCGGAGTTTATCCCGCACCATTTTGTAGGAGCATTATAAGTTAATCCGACATATTTATGGCCTTAATGCCTGAAGTCTCAAAATTTATATCTGTTATTTTTTCGAAATAAATATATAAAATATGTATTGTGTGTTTTTTTTTTTCCCCTTATCTAGCTCCTACAGTGAACACATTGATATTTTTTAAATTTAAATTGGAAAATCAGGCTTCTAAGGGTTAAAAACGTATTTATCAGTAAATATTTGAGATATTACAAGTAAAAAATCCGGGTCTGACAAACCCACCAGGCATACCGTGTAACTTTCTGCCTCCAAGCATACCGAAGGTTAATTGGACGTAGTTATGCAAAATGGATGCAGCCCACAAAAATTGTGTTTTGAGTTACTGTCATAAATAACATCTACACATCAACTTTAGTATGTGCAAAAAATATCCAAGCTGCAAGTACCTCTTTTAGTAATGAAAAACACAGAATATTAAGCATTTTCGCAGAGTTAAAATAGAACCATGTGTCATGGTAAACTGAAAAACGAGTTTTAAAAGATCCAAACTACTTTGGATCTGTATGATAAATTGATTTGTACTATAAAACAGGAACCATGCCATTTGAATCCATTTTGCAAATTAGTATTGTGGTAAAAATTAAAATGCAAAATTGAACCACAGTGCATGGTTCCGAAATCATTTTGAAAAGTGTATTGTAAATTAGATTCATGAACTATGGTTGCTTTTTTGTACAAATACATTTCTTTGCTTGAGGTATCCATGTTGCATGATTCCTAAAAACTTTATTCAAAATAAAGAACCATGATGCTATAGTTCTTTTTAACGAAAATAAACAACGAAGTTGGTGAAGATGGACAAAAAAAAGTTATAGTTCAAACTTAACTCAAAAACTAGGTACTTTAAAAGTTTTGAGAAGAGAAGTTGTAGAAGTGTGTATGTACCTACCAAACGTTAAGGTAAGTAATAATAAAGATCTTTCAGATTTCATTTGGTTAAGGTAAGGCTCGGTCGGTAAAGTTTGCTTGTTGTATGATCAAAGCAAGTTGATCGCAACATCGAAGCAATTAAAATACGTTAGTTTGTCCTGTAATATTATACGATTTTATTATGTATACTTATATAATAATAAATTAATGTTTACGAAAGTGTTCATTGGGTTATTTACGAACATATTTTTAATACAATTACGTACCTACTATGTACTTGCAAAAGTATGAATGACTGAATGTTTTGTAGTAATTTTATTTGTCACTACGATAATTTGATGCAATTATTACGATTTAACTAGAATTATTTTAGTTTCAGATATTATAGAATATACCCTAGAAAGCAGTCCAAGCAAGTTAGTTCCACCCAGACAATTACCTTCAATCGTTTTGGTCGAATCCCCGCCTCATTCAAGCAGAGCTTCAAAACCGTTAGTATCTGTTTTGCAGCTCAAAGAATTTTCTCATCTCAAAACCTGCTCGGTCATAGAATTATTGCATGAATCGTCGAATATTGAAATTGTAG
This sequence comes from Dasypolia templi, assembly GCA_963555695.1. Lineage (NCBI taxonomy): Eukaryota > Metazoa > Arthropoda > Insecta > Lepidoptera > Noctuidae > Dasypolia > Dasypolia templi. Next base: position 15,490,197 of record OY743156.1, read on the forward strand.
AGAAAAACATAGAAGCTCCGCCTTTTTCTCCTTTAACGCCTCTATTAACTAATAATCGAACGATTAAAGAAAGTGGAGAGAAAACCACAGAAACTCCGCCTTTTTCTCCGTTAACGCATTTACTAACTAAAAACCGATTTGTTGCTGGTCCTTGACTCGAGTCCCACTAAAGCTTCCCCTGGTCATGGTCATAAAATCAATGATGCTGTAGCTACTTCCCCTGGTGTTGGTCTTAATGATGCTATGCTTGCCTGCAATAATAATTATTCAGCTTCAGGAGCTTCATCGCCTCTTCCGCCTATGTCACCTGAGACTACTGAATTATTTAAAACCCTAAATGGTAATGGTCTTGACTATGACAGTGAAGACTCAGTTTTAGATCCAAATTACACGACTATTAATGATAGTTCTAGCTCCAGCTCACGTTGCTCAACGAATAACCTAAATAGGGAAAAAAGAAATAACATTCAAATTACTCAAAATCAGAACGATCCCAATGGCGCACCCATCGCCGAAGCCATCGACTATTAATGATATTGCTTCTACTAGTACCCATAATCACAAATATGTACATACAAATGAAAACTTAGAAGGAAGGCAGCGAAAGGGTAGAAAAAGGAAATATGGAGGGCTTTCAAGAAAAGAACGAACAGAAAATAAATATAAAAATCTTCCTTATGTAAACAATAACAACATGCTTATTGAATCTAAAAAAAATCTTGATTATGACTGTAGTTGTATAAGAAAATGTAAGGAATTGGTTCAAGTTGAAAAAAGGTTGATAGAGTTTCAGAAATTTTATGAATTAGGTTCCTACAATGCCCAAAGTATGTACCTAGCTGCTTGTGTAAAAGAGAAGCGTTCTTACGTCTCTAATACTTCGAACATATCGAAAAAGAAAAATTATTCACGACTGTATATTTTGCAAGGTATGCAAGTTTGTAGAGACATGTTTATAAAAACTCTCCAAAGAACTCCTAAACGTGTGAATACGTCACTGTGTAAAATGAGATCTGATGTTGGTTTAGTAGACAGACGCGGAACCCAAGGAGGCCATAACAAAATTTCTCCTGATGTAGAATCATTTTTGGTCAATATAAGCAAGTTTTTTTAACCAAGTTTAATCTAAAAACTAAGAAGTTAAAGAAAGATACATTTTTACTTTTATTCAATAATAAAAGTAAAGAAGTATCCGAAGAAAAACATCTAATTGCATTAGATCATGATACTCGTACACACCTTCAACTGGCCAAATCTTATGAAGAGTGACTTACATCTAGCGAAAAACAACCCATTTATAGAAACAATCACATTTGACTTGCAAAAAACTCTCCTATTGCCACGTATACCCACTAATGTCGTTTTTTATAAACGCCAGTTATGAGTGTATAACTTGGGAGTACACACAGGAACTAACGACCAAGGCTATTGTTACGTGTGGGTGGAAGGAGAAGCGGGACGGGGTTCGCAAGAAGTAGGTTCTTGCCTTCTTATGCACACGTTTGAAAACCTAAAGCCAAATGTAAAGAAATTAATATTATGGAGTGATTCATGTGGAGGACAGAATCGAAATATTAAATTTCCATCCTTGGAAGAAATAAGTTTCCGATTTTTGGAGTCAGGACATAGTTTCCTTCCAAATGATAACGATTTTGCAAAAATAGAATGCGCTTTAGAGCAGCACCAAAGAATCTACTAACCTGAAGATTACATACATATAATGAAACACTGCAAAAAGAATAAGCCATTGCAAGTGCATCAAATGAATAAAACAGATTTTGTAACATCTTCTGAGCTGGAAAGTATTATCACAAATAGAAAAAAGCAGTTGACGGTACGAAGGTGTCATGGTTAAAAACGAAAGAGATTGTTTTAAAGAAAAATGAGATGTTTACCATATTTATGACGTCAAGCTATACAGAAGAATTCACAGAAGTGAATATTAAAAAAATCACTTATGGCAGACAAAGAACCTTAACAAAATTGTTACTAAAACCTATGTGGCCTACTGGCAAAGCAATACCAGGCCCTAAATTAAAGGACCTAAACAGTATGCTTCAGCTTATTCCACAAGATGCAAAATTATTTTACCAGAAGTTAACGGCAGATGATGATCTTTTAGATGACGTAGATGGATTTTCGGGTGAAGTTGATTTTGAAATTAAAACTGACACTATTCTGTCTGATCAAGAAGAAAACTATTTTTTTATGTCACTGTGTTTTTATTACTTTTGATTAAATGCCCTTAATATTTTATTATTTATTTACTGCTTCAACTTAAGGCTTGAGTCTAGTTCCAACAAAACCAACCTTAATATATCAAATAATACCTTCTTTGAACAATAGTTTCTTTCATATTTTGAATGACAACAAAATTTACCCCATATTCATTTCTTTCTCAATTTAACCAAGATTATGTGTGGACTACAAAAGAGACCTTGTGAGTTTTCTCCAACCTTTCTTCTCAAAGAAGTCAGATAGGAAACGCCAACCTCAACCAGTTTTTAAAAATATGATTGATGAATAAAAGTGTTTGTACAGACCTACTAACATTTAAAAAAACATTTAAGATTTAACAAAACTAAATCCAACCTTTTACAATACATTTTTCGAACTAGCACTTAACAATAAGTCCTAGTGATTTCTGCCTTTAGCAACAGCAAGTATTACGAACTTAGAGAATACTCTCTGCTCAGACTCAACCGTTGTCCAAGCAAGTCATGTGTGTCTTCACACAAGCCAGTCCAGTTGAACTTATGAACAAACGAGGCACAATAAGCGTTTGGGCAATACTATGTTTGGATAAAAACACTTCCTTTCACTGGACAAACGTTTTAGCAAGATCAATGGAACTCGCTCAGACTGCCAGCTCTTCTCGAATAAAGAACACGTGTTTCTGATTGATATGATTATGACTATGAGTCAACTGTGATCGGCTGGATTTACATATATATAAAACGAATTTAACTTCTACACAAGTCAACAATAGCCCGAAATATTTAAAAGACGACGAACGGCTCAGTAAAGCAAAGAAAACCACTTGCCACTAACACACAACATTTTTTTTTTTTTTTTTTTTTTCTTATTTGGCAACTGAGCCGATGTCGACTATACTGCCAGCGTCATGTAGTGACGGCAGAGCAACAAGGTGAGCCGTCGAACTTTGTACTTCGTGGGAGTTCTAGTAAAATTATGTTAGTAGCTGAAAGGACAAGACAATTTTTGTTAGTAAACATAGAATATATACTTAAATACCACCACAACTCTACTAATATATTTACAAAGTTATTATTACTACACACCAAACTACATTTTGATTTCATTTACATTTAAAAAATTTGATAAGATTTGGATAAGCTTAGAAGAAAAGTTAGTCAACAGGGAATGGAAGTTAGTAGGAAGAGGGATTTTCATTTTGGAGAGCTTATGATACAAGTCAAAGGATGGGGAATTTAAAGGACAAGAAAAAAATATGAACACACAACATTAAGCTGGGCCACTCTTTGACACTGACAGCAAAGCAAATCACAGAACATGATCACAGATGATCAGAATTCAGATGGGTACCCGACTAGGGCTGCATTCCGATTTGAGCGGGCTTGCACCCGTTCCGAATTAGTATGAGCGCGATAACAATGTCCAATAAATCGTCTTAAAATTTAAAACGACCTTATGACATGCGCCATCTTGAAATAACGCTGACAATGCCAGAAAATATCCAATCGGTCTTTCTGTTGACAGCTCACACACGTTGACACAAACGTTACATTTAAATCGGAACGCAAATTATTTTATTAGATGTGCTGAACGTTCAGCACATATAAAACGCGTTCAAGGGCTGTCATTGTCAATATTCCATAGAAAATAATGACGGTGACAGATCTTAAACGTAGTTTATATGCTGATCGCGTTCAGCACAGCGTTCAGTTTCATTGGTGAAAACCACCCTAACTCCTTGCTTTAGTTTGGAGTTGGAGCTAGAATGCGCGCAAATTAAGTCTGGGCGTGAAAATAATCGTTTACCGCCATCGTGTGTGTTAACAAAGTGTGCTGTGTTTAGTGTTTTCCAAAGTAAATAATCGTCATCGTAATTCCGAAAGTGATTAGAAAATGCTGGCAGGAATAAAGTCACTTTTTCTTTCAAATTTAGTAACAAGTCAAAATGATTACCTACATGTTGAGTTTTATGGGTATGTGTTTTTTAACGGGGGTCGAATTTTTCATTATTTTTGCGATAGGACACACCAATATCGAGATTTATGCAAAAGAAAAGAGAAAAAACAGAACTGTTTTTGTAACTGAAGTCAAGGTGTTGGTGTGTATTTTAGTTCATGGCAACTAATTTTATTCCACACCTTTTCATAATTGCGATTAAAAGTAGTCAGATTTATATTCAGATTTAGTTATACATTCAAATTCTATTAAGTCTGTGCCATTAACCATGAACAAAGCAACACAAATGAAAGCACAGCAATTAAATGAAATAAACGTTCACATTCATTTTTTGTGTAATATTGTTTGGATTAGAATGACGTAAACTAACCTAGAAGTTAGACCGTATCGGCGACGACGAGTAGACAGTATAGTACACTGCGTATTTATGAAGAGCGACTGTGATAAATACATATCTCTAAGTAGTCTGTGGATAAGTAGGATTTAAATAGCACGGTTGGCAACACTGAGTCTTTTTCTCAGACTCTTGGAGGCCTTCGGTGCGTTTATTTTCACCGCAGTGCGCGGTACTTCCTAAATCTTATAAGACACAAAAATACGTAGGTTGGACTCACCGCAAAGAACCATGGCGAGATCCTTACATTAACTTGTAGGTTTTTTTTTGAGAGTTCAAAATATTTTCCAATGTTGATAACACATTACCAGTAGTAGATAGATATATATACTTAGCAGTGCTTCCAGATCCCAAAAGTAAATTTACAGTGTTGCCGGTTAAAAAATACAGAAGTTTCTAAAAAAAATACATTAGATTTTAAAACCGATTACAGTAAAATTACAGATTTTTTTGTAGAATACAATGTAATATCGATAGAAAAATTAGCTTAGAACCTTCACTGTGTCTTTTGATAGCACCCATCGGCAATCAAAGAAGAATCGCAAAGAGTGCAAGTGCATTTATAAGCAGATTTTTTTATCACGCTTTTTAACCACTTATGAAAGTTTTGTATTTGGAGCCATTCATCACGGAATTGTTGCCGATATTTCTTTTTAGCTCTTGATCTTGACGGACCATCATCGCTACGCACATCACTTTCCTCACTGTTTGAGCTCATTTTTACAGTAATATAGCTATAAATTTTAAGTTTAGACTTTATTTAACATCACCCAAAACAATTATAAATCTCTAATAAAATGTATGCACCTTGGCAAAACAAGTTTATGAATAAATAAGACGAAAAATCCATGTTCTTCTGTAAGACCACTGTTGCTAGTTGCATCAGAGTGCTCTACGATAGTTCCGATTTGCCAGGGAATTCCCCGCAACTTTTTTTACTTTAACTTTAACTTTACAAACCTATTGTCTGTACATTGTCTATGGTTATAGGTCTGTGGGTGTAGATTAGCTGCGTTTTGTTTTAGGTATTAGAATATTGATAAAGCTATATGAAAATAAAATACAGTGTATTCCATACACTGTATTTTATCATTACAGTATACAGTAGAAAAGTCTAAAATACAGTAAATCTACTGTAATTACAGTGAATCTGGAAGCACTGATACTTAGCATAATTAAAAAAAAAAAAAACATGACTGTGTTGAATATGCAATGCATCGTTAATGAAATTTATTTAGGTAAATTGTAACTGATTTGTAACAATAATTTTGATTTTCTTTCGTTTCACTTGTAACTCCAACCTACTTTAATGATTCATGTTGTATGGGGTGCACAGTGCACCCCATACAACATGAGTTCGAAACCTTGATAACAAGGTATTGTAAATTATGACTAGAGGAATGAAAGTAATAATGAGGTACAGCTACCTTAGTTATTAGGTTTTGGCAGGATAGCCGAGCTAGTTTACTCTCTGAACAAATTTGTCCACAGGTAGGTACTACACGTACAGGTACTACACGTACCTGGGACTCGTCCTCGACAGCCGGTGGAATTTCGTGGAGCATTTCCGACGTTTGGCTCCCAGACTGGAGCGGGCTGGGGCTGCCTTGAGGCGGGTCCTGCCCAATTGGGGGGTCCACACGCCTCCTGCCGGAGGCTCTACGCGGGAGTCGTGCGTCCATGGCCCTTTACGGGGCACCGGTGTGGGCGCGTTCTTTGAGGCGTCGACCAGCCCTCCGGTTGAACCCGTCCCAGAGGGTCATGGCTGTCCGGCTGGTCCGGGGATACCGCACGGTTTCCTGCGAGGCGGCGAGCCTCCTTGCCGGATTGCCGCCATGGGATCTGGAGGCAAAAGCCCTCGCGCACGTATGGGAGTAGCGCGAGGAGGCAAAACGCCGGGGTGTAACTCCGCTGCCGCGAGAAATCACGGTCCAGCGGACAGAGCTCCGGCGGGATCTCATGGCGACATGGAGGGTGCGATTGTCGCAACCCAGTGCTGGGCACGCCACAATAGCGGCGGTAAGTCCCCTCTTTGAGGAGTGGTTGGAGAGGCGCCACGGCGTCCTCACCTTCCGCCTGACACAGGTCCTCACCGGACACGGTTGTTTCGGGAGGTTCCTGTTTCGCATAAGGCGGGAGGAAACGCCCGGGTGTCACCATTGTGTGGATCGCCCGGAGGACACGGTGGAGCATACGGTGGAGGTATGCCCAGCTTGGGTGGAGCACCGCAGTGTCCTCAGGGAGGCGATTGGCGGCGGCGATCTCTCGCGTCCGGCCCTGGTCCAGGCCATGGTACGGAGCGAGAGGGAATGGAAAGCCGTCACCTCCTTCTGCGAAGCAGTAATGCTCGCGAAGGAGGAGGCGGAGCGGGTGAGGGAGAGAGCCTTGCGCCCTCACGCCCCCACTAGCCGCCGCAGGAGACGCCCTGGGCGTCGGGAGTCGCCTGCAGATTCCCGGCCACCGTAGGCGCGGGCTTGCGGACGGCGAGCAATGGGTAGCTCGCTGTCCGGTAAGGACCAGGCCCGGGTCGACGGCGTGTTGTTTTCCACGCGCGCCTCAAAGAGATGTCAGCACAAAGTGACGGGGTCCGATAGGGCCGACGCCTCAGGGTCGCGGGTTATTCTACAGAGACAACCGTGGCCCTGGCACAGGCAACTGAAGGAACACGGGTGGGTTTTAGTCGTAAAAGTCTGACACGCCCTCCCGCTCCACCCAGAGCGGCAGAAGTCATTTGATGATTTCCCACCCAAAAAAACAAAAAAACAAAATTGTAAACGAATAAACATGTGATCGGAAACACAAGCGAGCCCACCGCTTGGACACGATTGTCGGTTTTGTTTGTTTGTTTGTTTTCCACCACGCAGGTCAACCTATGAGGTTGTCATCTGCTTAAGCGGACTTGCCTGTGGTTGCCCTAATAAATTAAGGCCTCCAGCCAGGACTTAAACTTAAATACTAACTAAAACGTTTTCGTTCGCTAGTTTATCTAAGTTATTTTAATTCGAATTATCTTTCGTACGAGTACCCACATCTTTCTAAACTATGTCGGATCTTGAATAAGACCCTATGTTTCTCATCTCAGACATGACGCGACATATATAGGTAACTGTTCGGGTCAATCACCGAACAATATTAACATGTCAGCGTAATTACGACACCGCGCTCTATGCCTTGAATATGTTATGTATTACCTACGTAAAACAGTCAGTACGCTTTCGGATAGCATATCGGGCGCGACTCAATCTCATCTCATTCACCTCATTAGTTTTAATAGTTATCCCATTTGTATTACTGAAATATAGTTATCTTTATAATCTTTCATCTTAGTTTATCTTTATCTCACCCCAACCCCGAACATTGGTCCTTCGAGCCGTCGGAGCGGGACCACTACGCGTGAATCTCCTGACTGTACCGTGATAGTGTCTCGCTTGGAACTTGTTACCAGTCCCTGGCAAACAGAACGGAGTGGATTTACTCTCCAAAAACTACATTATCCTGCTGATCCTGATTGAACCTGGGTTTTACGAAAGCATCGCGTCACCTCATCGCGCTGTTACTCCAGGTTTGTTCTTGCAGCCATCGCAAGGACATTTGATCTCCAAAGAAGCCTTCAGTACAAGTAAGGTCTCTTTTTTAACTTTAGAATGTCGGACATGGATGACATTTTAGCAACTCAACAGCAACTAATCGAAGCCGTAGACAGGCTCTTCACCAATTTCAAGAAGGATGGTGCAGAGCGCAAGACCTCAGACTACTTACGTCGTCGGTTAGCTACCTTGGAACAATACTTCACAGAGTTCCATAATAATCATATGACTTTGGTATCTTATGGAGATCAATCTCATATATATTTCAGTACTAATCAATACGATCAAATGAAGGAAAAATATGCTAACATTAAAACTACTATCCAAAACTATAACCCTCTCGCAAACAGACCGCAAACCCCTGAATTGAAACCTCCTACGTTCCAACCTACTGTGGAAACTCAAACCTCTAACCTCGCATCTCACGCTGCTTCTAAAACCCCTACTCTTGAAGAGAGTAAAGCCGAAGGTCTCTTCAAAAAGCAAGCTACCAACTTTAAAGCTTTCTTGAGAACATATTCCAGTATTGACCTTGATCTCGTCACGGAAAAATGGGAGTTTGAAGACATCCTGAAGTCGCTACAATCTCGTTGGGCGGCTATTGATTCGCTTCATTGGGAGCTGGACAACGAGTATGGCGGAACAAACCCCAAGTACGAAGAGCAATTTACACATTATGAGGAATATTATATCAAAATCAAGAAAGACATCAATAAGAAGATGTGGTCCGTTGCGCATATTGAAAAATCTACTCCTAAAATGGAGATAGTCACCTTTGAGGGAAATTATAATAAGTGGATTTCGTTCAAGGATCTTTTTACCGAAGCAGTGCACAACAACCCCTCTTTATCGAACGCACAAAAAATGCAGTTTCTAAAGAGTAAGATCAAAGGTGAACCCGAAAAATTGATCCAACATCTCCAAATAAGCTCTGATAATTATACTGTGTGCTGGAATATCCTCAATCATCGTTATAATAATAAACGACTGATCTTCACATCTCATCTTAACAATCTCATGAATATCCCTGCAAACCAGCAACAATTATCGAATCATATAAAACGCATTCACGACACTACGTACGAGAGCGTGAATGCTATCAAGAATCTCGGAGTCGATGTGTCTTCCTGGGACCCTTTCCTAGTATGTATATTGTCTCAAAAATTGGACTCCGACACATACGAAGATTATCTACAATCCTTAAAATCCCCGCGAGAGTTGCCAATCCTGGAAGATTTCCTTAATTTTTTGGAAAATAAGTTTATGATGCTGGAAACTTCACGTAAGAAGCTGGAAAATTCCACGCAAAAATCATCCCCATCTCAATCCAACAACAATAACATACCATTATTTTCAAAGGGAAAATTTCATTACAAACGAAATTATAACAATCCTAAAACAAATTACTCGACAAACCAAGTTTCGCAATCGTCAAAGTCCAAAGGCAAAATTAACTATCGCAAGCCTATTTGCAATTCTTATGATCATCGAATTCATGCATGTCAAAAATTATTGGAATTGCAACCTAATGAACGTAAAAATGCTATTGCTAACATGAACCTTTGTATTAATTGTTTACATTTTCACGAAGGCAAAAAATGCCTTTCCGAAATAAAATGCAAAGAATGCAATAAAGAACACAACACCATTTTGCATGAATCTTTTACGTCACATAGATCTGGGTCAAATGCAGCCACGATTACGAAATCGCCATCTCAGCAGCAAGAAAGCAACCCAGCTGCATCGCTTCCTAAGGAACCCTCAGAAATATTGCTAGCGACAGCAATAATTAACGTACAAGCAGCGGACGGATCTTACCAAAAAATGAGAGTTCTTTTGGATCAAGGATCACAGACATCCATTATTAGGGAAAGCGCAGCTCAGTTGTTAAGACTACCGCGACGGAAATGTAACGGTTACATCTCTGGAATAGGAAATAAGGAAAACAACTGTAAGGGCATGATTACCATCAAATGTTTGTCGTTGACTAGCGATTTCTCCTTTGAAACGGACGTATATATAATGAATAGACTCATAAATAACTTACCCAGCTGTACCTTACCTAAGCCAGACTGGCCTACTCTTAACCAAATAACTCTAGCAGATCCCGAATTTTACAAAAGTAGGCCTATCGATATCTTATTTGGGGCAGATATCTATTCCACTATCCTTATGGACGGTATCTGTCGCACAGAAGGTATGTTGCCCATTGCCCAACAAACCCAGTTGGGATGGATCTTAAGCGGCAACTACAAAACGTACCATTGCAACGTGATCCTAAATAATATCGAAGAGATTCAGCAATTTTGGGAAGTGGAGGACATACATGAATCTCCAGCGCTATCAGAAGAAGATCAAAAATGCATCGAGTTTTACCAATCTTCGACCTCTAGACGGAAAAACGGAAGCTATGTCGTAAAAATACCATTCAAAGAAAACTTTGCGGAAAATATAGGCGAGTCGAAAACAAAATCGATTGCTCAATTTTTCCAAATGGAGCGGAAATTAAGTAAGCAAACAGCACTGGCACGTGACTATAAAACCTTTATATCTGAATACCTAGAGCTCGGACATATGACACCCGTTGCGCCACACATTCAGCCGGACTGCTACTTATCGCATCATTGCGTCCAACGATCTGAGTCATCAACTACCAAATTGCGAGTTGTCTTTAACGCCTCGGCAAAAACCTCGAGTGGATACAGCCTCAATGATCTTATGTGCCGAGGACCCAATTTACAACAAGACCTTCAGAGCCTTATCTTAAAATGGAGACAATTTAGATACGCTTTTACAGCAGACATAGAAAAAATGTTTCGTAAAATTTGGCTACATCCCGATGATCAGAAATATCAGAAAATTATCTGGCGGAACCATCAATCTCAACCATTAAAAGAATACCAGTTAGCGACAGTTACTTATGGCACAAAAGCCGCACCTTTTTTGGCCATGATGACACTGAAGCAACTAGCCATCGACGAAAGGCCAAACTATCCACAAAGTTGCGCTCCTGACATCTTAGAACGCTCGTTTTACATGGATGATCTCATGCATGGCGAACATTCAGCGAGAGCAGCTATTCAACTCAAAGCAGAGATGGTCAACCTCCTCAAATCTGGCGGGTTCAATCTCAGAAAATGGCGATCAAACTTGCCGGAAATAATGGATAGTTCTGATGCACTTCAAGAAGAAGACTTCGACTTTAAGCAACCGGAGTCAACCAAAACTTTGGGCCTTCGGTGGGAACCAAAAAATGATCAATTTATCTTTCATCCTATTGAATTTATCTCTCAAGACATCCTTACAAAAAGACAATTCTTATCTCAAATATCTAAAATTTTTGACCCTTTGGGCTGGCTAGCACCAGTCACAATAAAACTTAAGATCTTGTTCCAAGAATTATGGAAATCAGACCTGGGTTGGGACCACCCTGTCCCTCAAGAAATTGCGCAAGAGTGGAATACTATTAAAGCCGATCTTTCTCAGATATCTGTATTTAAAATACCACGTTGGATTCAAACCCAGGAAAAAGATGTCATCGAACTCCATGGCTTTTGCGATGCTAGCACAAAAGCATACGCTTGCGTCGTGTATTGCAAAATACAGAGAGAAAATGAAACCCACCTGACCCTTATTGCAGGGAAATCAAAAGTAATACCGCTGAAAAAACCACAATCGATTCCGCGTTTGGAACTTTGCGGGGCTCTCTTATTGTCAAAACTTATGCGTAAAATCATATTATCCCTATCGATCTACAAGGTGCATGTGTATGGTTGGATTGATTCAACGGCAGTTCTAGGTTGGTTAAGTGGTGAACCGGAGAAATGGAGACCCTTTGTGGCCAATCGAGTGAGGATTATTACGGAAATTATCCCTAAAGAGAGCTGGAGTTATGTAAAATCCAAAGAAAACCCCGCAGATTGCGCAAGCCGCGGTTTACCTGCTGCTCAATTAGCCAATCATTCGCTGTGGTGGCAATGGCCCGACTGGATACCACAATATAAGCCTAAAGAATCTCATAAGATGCCGATTTATACGAGTATTACTAGCGAAGAACTCAAAAAAAAGGAGCTAGTAAATGCGGTCATCGTTAACCCCGAAAATTTAATAATTAATCAACTATTACCAAAATATAGCACTTTAAGGAAAGTAACTCGAGTATTAGCTTACATCAACAAGTTCATCGACATCGTTGTTTACAAGAAAAATCGCACATGTTTCCTTACCCTGCAAAATATAAAGACAGCAAGAGAAATGTTAATTAAGCACGTTCAAAACGAATATTTTGACGATGAAATAACACGGCTAAAGAATAATGAACCACTTAATAAGAAAAGCCAGATTCTTTATCTCAATCCCATACTCGACACTAACCAAATTCTCCGTGTCGGCGGCAGACTTAAACATTCGAATCTTGATCCCGAAATGAAGCATCCCATCATAATCCCGAATCAATCAAAATTGGCAGATCTTATCATAGAAGAATCCCACGAACTTGTTTTTCACGGTGGAGTAAAAATGACTACTGGATTTATAAGACACAAATACTGGATTCTTGGAGGAAACAGAGTCACAAAGAAACGATTAAGAATGTGTGTGAAATGTATAAGAAATAACCCCACACCACGACATCAAATCATGGGTGATCTACCTCCAGCACGATTGATTCCTAACCGACCCTTTTACCACACTGGAATAGATTACACCGGACACATCTTTATTAAAGCAAACAAAGGTCGTGGCATTAAAACGTGCAAAGGATATGTCGCAGTTTTTGTTTGTATGGTAACTAAAGCCATACATTTAGAAATCGTCTCAGATCTCACAGCGTCAGCATTTATAGCCGCGCTTCGACGAATGTCTGCTAGAAGAGGAGTTCCTGGGCACATCTATAGTGATCAGGGAACCAACTTCATAGGAGCCAACACCATTATAAGACAAGAGTTTGCCGAAATCTCCAACATCTTGTCGGACCAAGAACTAAACTCGACAATCGCTGAAATGAATATTGAGTGGCACTTTAACGCCCCATCATGGCCATCTGCTGGCGGACTCTGGGAAGCTGCAGTGAAGAGCCTAAAACATCATCTCAAGCGTGTCGTGGGAGAGCAAAAATTAACCTACGAGGAATATATTACCTTACTATCCCAACTCGAGGCTTGTTTGAACTCCAGACCTCTGTGCCCTCTGACAGAAGATCCTGAGGATCTGGACTTTTTGACCCCGGCTCACTTCTTAGCAAGTGGCCCCAACTTAACGATTTTCGAAACAGAACATGATCTTAGGACACGGTGGCACTTGACGCAAAAAATCTATCAAGATATATGGGATAAGTGGAAGACTGACTACCTCACGCAGCTTTCTACAAGGGCCAAATGGCGGCAGCATCAAAAGGATCTCAATCTTAACGACATCGTTATTATAAAGGACGACAACCTTCCACCAGGAAAATGGAGTTTAGGTAGAGTAGTAAAGCTTCATCCTGGAAGTGACGGACACGTAAGGGTCGTCACACTTAAAACCAAAAACGGGCTCTTAAAACGACCAGTTGTAAAACTGTCCTTACTGCCGACAAATAAAAATGATCAACATCCAAATGACCCAAAGGTTGATAATAAATTGCCAGCGGCGAAGAAAAAACGTCCTACTTCATTCTCAGCTATGGTTCTTTCTTTGACATTATTTTTGCTGACACTAATAAACACCGCTCAAGCCTCCTACAACTTTACCCTGCTCACAAACAATAGTGTCTACTTCGACAAAATATCTAATATGCATTTAATTAGAGATGATTGGCATTTAATAGTCTATTATGACACAAATCCTTATCAAGAAGGTAAGGCGGCACTATTAAAGTATATCAAGTACCTTGAAACCTTATGCTCTACGATTAGAACACAAACACCTTGCGACGGCGTTATGTTACAATTCGAGCACGAGTTCGAAGAAATTAAACATTATGATAATATTGTCATGATAAATGACTCGTATATGACTAATAAAAAACGTCGGCAACGCGGTTTGATAGACGGAGTAGGCTACGTTGCAAATAGCTTATTCGGAGTGTTGGACCAACGATTTGCTGAAAAATATGAGAAGGATATTGATATTTTAAAGCATAATGAAAACCATTTATACACCCTCTGGAAAAACCAAACGTCGGTCGTAGAAGCCGAATTTAATCTCATGAAAAGGATGGAGAGTACAATAAACAAACATCACAAAATAATACATCAAAAGCTTAATTATCTCCACGACTCATATAAAAATCTCTCTCAGCAAGTGCAAAACATAACTATCGTCACAGACTTCATAACCTCGGCTTTCACTGCCAACAACTTGTTGTATACCCTGCGACGAATCCAGGACTCAATTTTAGATACAGTAACTGATATTTATAGTGGAAAACTAGATTTTCATTTGATATCTCCGAAGCAACTCAGATCAGAGCTAAGTATAATATCAGCACAAATATCTGGAGACTTAATAGTTCCAGTTGACAACTTTAATCTCAAAGATCTTTACAGCTTGCTCAAAGTAAGAGCAAAATACTCGGGCAAATACCTTATTATAGAAATAAAAATTCCCCTGATTGAAAGGGATCTTTACGAGGTATTCAATCTTATCCCGGTTCCACGCATTGTGAAAGATAACATGATGATGGAGGTCGAAACTATCTCTGAATTAGCAGCTATCAACATGAGAAAGGATTCGTATTTGGCTATCACAGACACGGATCTGCAGTCATGTGTGTTACAAAACTCTGTGACTATTCTGTGTCATATCAGAAAGCCTATTCACCACATGAAAGATGATCATAGCCTTTGCAAGAAGATTCCAGGCACAAGAACTTGTAAAACTAAAACTACCTCGTGCAAGAATGACTGGAGAGAGTTAACATCAGAAAACAAATATTATTATTTATGCTGCAATGAATGTAACGTAAAACTTCTGTGTGAAAATCAAGTTAAGGCACTTAGGTTATCAGATGCTGGTCTGTTGCGTGTTGGGGAAGGTTGTTTAGTAAAAACAGAAGATTTTATGGTGTATTCAAACAAAAGATTGTCTAGTAAAATTAGCACGACGACAAAGATTATCTCGGCGGAAATATCTCCAATTAACCACATAATAAATATCACTATGCCAGAAATCTCATACGAGTTTAATCCCAATAACTCGGACAATCTCAAGCAATTTGAAGCTATCAAGAGAAGTCTTGAGATCATGAAGCAGAATGAACCTTTGAGCACCAATATCTCCTACCACGACGTCCATCAGTATACTGTTATATATCTCATCATATTGGGAATCTTGGTATTGGTGGCAGCTTACTGTTTTAACCGTTGGCGGGAAAGGCAACTTAAAGGAAATCTGTCCACTTCTACTGCAGAGCGTTCCAGAAAGTGTTGTGATTGAGTGTAGTGAAATTAGGGAAAATGGGCAATCTAGTAGTAAAACAGTGAAAAGTGATCCAAAGCGACTAGCTCTATCTAGTGAGTGCTTACAAAAAAAGGAAGATAGAGGTTCTTCACCGATCTTTCGAGTGTTTTCCCTTCCTGATTTACACTGTAGTGATTCTGCTTAATTTATAATGTTACCTTCATCTCATCTTTTAACGTAACTAACCCTACATAACTATTTTAGTATTATTTGAACATTGTCTTCACCTTGTTAATGTTAATTTCATCACCCATTTAACTATACCTACATACTAACCTCATCTTTTTCTCCCTCGGGAGCATGTTCGGGTCAATCACCGAACAATATTAACATGTCAGCGTAATTACGACACCGCGCTCTATGCCTTGAATATGTTATGTATTACCTACGTAAAACAGTCAGTACGCTTTCGGATAGCATATCGGGCGCGACTCAATCTCATCTCATTCACCTCATTAGTTTTAATAGTTATCCCATTTGTATTACTGAAATATAGTTATCTTTATAATCTTTCATCTTAGTTTATCTTTATCTCACCCCAACCCCGAACAGTAACATTTAAAAATAAAAACAATATTGGCCCATCGGCATCAGGAATAGGGTCCAAGCTCTCGGAGGTCATGGCTGTAGAGAGAGGTATCACCTCACTATGAGTGCCGTGTCAGGAATAATGCTTTCTGAATTTTGACCCAGCTGCGCAATGAGGGGTTGGTCGAGGCTAAGTCAAGATACAGTAGAACCCGCTTAACACGATCACGCTTAAAACGATTTCTCGCATAAAACGTCATTTTACGTCAGTCACTACAACTTGAGACATGTTATCATACATTTCATAACGCTTAATACGATTCGTTATCTCGTTTAATACGCCTACATGCGCAGTCTCTCGCGGCAGCGGTGCGCGGTCGTGAGCGCCCGGCCCTCCCGCGGCTCCACGACCGCGCACCGCGCACTGCTACCCACGTCGTGTCAGTGTTGATCATTTGTTTGATACAAAATGTTTACAATTAAACGAAAGGCAATGGTGCCGATTCTCTTGTACACCGAACTAAACTAACTGAACTATCGCTTACTTTTTAATATGAGAATCTTGCAGCTATTCTGCGAAAAAAAAACTCTAATTTAAAAATAGTTTTGACACAATTATAATCGAATTTAACAATTATAATTCTTTTTGTTTCGCTACGATTTTGTTAGAGCCGGAGGCAGCCTGGGGCAGCCTCAACGTGTTTTATATGGAAGTTTTTACTTTTTGTATGGAAAATATAAAATAAAAATATCTACATGTAGGGCTTTGGAGGTTTCCGGGTTTCAAAGGGGGTCGAAATTTTCATTGTTTTTGTGATAGGACATACCGGACATACCGTTTTCGAGATATGAGCAAAAAAAGAAAAAAAAGTTAGAGTACCGATTTTGCACGTCTGAAGTCGAGGTGATGGTGTGAATTTTAGTCAACAAATTTTATTCCACACCTTTTTAATCGCATTTAAAAATAGTCAGATTCATGTTCAGATTTAGTTATAAAATCAAAATTTTAGGTGAAAAACGTAAAATTCAGAATAGCAAAATTGCCATTTTCACTAAACTAATAACTCAGTGCCATCTTAGTGCTGTCAAAAATATAGTTAAGTTGTGTCAATTAAAGTTTTCAGAATGGAAAATCGTCATTTGACATGATTAAACCAAAGTGTGATTTTTAGTCTAGGTTAGAGGCTTTTTGTCACAAGAGAATCGGCACCATTGTCACTTCAAGAAAAAAAATAACACATCGAAAGTTTTTGATGAAAAATCACAAGTACTTTTACAGCTGAAGCTGTTGCTATTTTGAGCGCTTTGAAACATATTGTAAACTATAATTCAGGACATAACAAATAGATTGTGGTAAGTGATAGCATGAGTGTTCTGGAAAACTTGGCAAACAACAAATTAAATGCTTACACTAATTATATAATTTATTGAATAAAACAGTTATGGGTGGAATTATATCAATCAAATATTGTTTTTAGTTTTGTGTGGGTGCCTTCACACATTGCTGTTGCAGGGAATGTAAAGGTAGACTATTTGGACAAGAAAATTGTTGATTTAGAAGAATTAATTCCCAATCCTGACCCTGATATGAATGTTTCTATACCACCAACTTTTTTTTTTTTTTTTTGTGTATGGCATCTCTTAGTTGACCTTGAGAGGTCGTGACTACTTAACCGGACTATCCTGTGGCTGCCTTAAGCGGACTCAAAGCCTCCAGCCAGGGGCGTATAACTACTTACATTACTAAGCGAACGCTCGCTAAGGGCACCCCCTGTGGGGTACGGACCTCGGATTAGGGCGTCGCTGACGGGAGGACAGCAAGATGGGACAGGCTGGATCAGATTTTGTTGATTATTATTATCGTCGGGATCTTCGCGAGGAACCTCGGCGGCGAGGTCGGAATGTCGGTCTGTGTTTGTGCACTGTACTGGTGGCCCTACTGCTCTCCTGAATGAGAGTTATGTGGTCATCGGGATCGGTGAGGACATGCTTGGGACGGCGGACTTGACTAATGGAGGAGGGAATATAGCTAGCGGCTTTCACAACCAGAGGGTTGCTGTGATTCGCGGCGGTCTCGAAGAAACGCTTTGAAATGCGTTTCATGAACTGACGGATAGTGGGAATCCTGAGGTCTACGTGGAGGATTTCGTTGCGAACGTACCAGGGGGAGCCTGTTATCCTACGGAGGAACTTGTTCTGGAGGGTCTGCATTCTATTGAAGCGAACGGGCTTGGCGTGTGCGAAGACTGCACTGGCATAGGTCATGATCGAGCGAATGCACGCTGTGTAGATACGCAATTTGCACTTTAGTGACAATTTGATACGTGCATTGAGGACGAAGTGGAGTCTACCTAGAGCGATGGCGGCGCGCGAACGAGCCGCCTTAATGTGCTCTGAAAACGAGAGGTGTTCGTCGAGAACTACACCAAGATATTTGGATCGCTTCTCCCATCGGATCGGCTAATGTTAAAATAAACGAAAGACATTATTTTTAAAACTTACCACGTAAGAAATTCTACACGGAAGATGAGGCGGTATGGTCGAAAGACTATAGCCTGCCTTTTGGGCGAATAAAAAAAAAAAAACAATGTCAACAGCCATCTGTCAATGTCATCAATGTTTAAGGCCGCATTCCGAATTGAGCTGTAATCGATTTGAGTGCGCTTACACCCGTTCCGAGTTAGCGTGAGCGCTATAATGATGTCCCGTGAATCGTCATAGATGACGTCATGACATACGCCATCTTGCGATAACGCCGACCATGCCCTATATAAATATCACTGTGAGCGAATTGTCAGCTGTCATAATCGTGATTTCTAAATCGGAACGCTAATTATCGATGTGCTGTCAGCGATTATGGTCTAATTCGGAATGCGGCCTAAGTGTAGCTTAGCTTGTAGTAATCTGTGGTGTAGCTCTCATAGCTATCGAATTTTGGCATAAAGGCCTCGTAGCCATGCCATATACATTCAAAAAAAAAAAAAGGTATCGAATTGAGTTTGCTAACAGCCTTACAAATAAACGTGGTACAGTTATACTCGTGAATAAACTAAGAATAAGCAAAATTACTACAAATAAACAAAGAATAGCTTATACCAAGCATAACATATTCATACAACCGTTATTCCGAAGTTATGCACGCCCTCACCCTTGTATAAAGCTAGTATAACTTAAAAAATACCACGGTTTGTGTTTGTTCACGCGCATTTATAAAGTATTCATTATGATTATGGAATTAAATGAAATAGAAGAAGTAGAACAAGTAAATAACTTGATAGCTGTAATGCAGGCTCAAAGAAAAGTTAAAATATTTAAAAAAAGAGAAAATCCTTTTGATTTATATAGTGATGAGCAGTTCCGGTTAAAATACCGATTTTCTAAAGGTGGCGTAACGTTTTTAGACCAATTATTTGGTAGATCTCTCACTAAGGACACGCGCGGAGGTGGACTATCTTCTGTTCTGCAAATAATGATTGCTTTGAGATACTGGGGACGTAATCAGGTAAGAACTTTCACCTACTCATACAAGTAATTTTCTATTAATTGTATTAGTTCTACTGTATTAAACTCGTTTCTAATCCACCCTGCCAGGTGCAAGATGATGCTGCGGACATACACGGTTTGACTCAGCAGTCTATTACGACGGTATGTCGTCGTGTAGCCAGGGCAATTTTAGAGAGAAAATCAGATTTCATTCATATGCCAATCACTTTAAATGAACAGCTTCGTGGTGCCGTTCCGTGGTGGACAAGACTACTCCAGTCTGCAAAATAAAAACAGTCAATGGTGGAAGCAGACTAGAGTAGTCTGCTTGAGACGCAGTCTGTTTTGACGTTAATATTTAGTATATTTCTATATTTTAAGCATTCAAACTTGCACAGAGTGTACTAAATGAAACATTCATGCTATTGATTCGCCCGTACGCTTCGAGGGAAAGTACCGCCGGCGGTTGTCAGCGATTGTTTTGACATGCTCGTTGATTTCGTTTCCTAGCAACAACTTCAATAATTTACCGTGCTGTATTACCGTGATTCGGAATATTTCAGTGTGAATATATTTTCTGAAGATGAAAGGTAAGTGCTTAACAGTTTTTAGTGATTAGGTTGAGAATTAGTTAAAGGATTTGGTTACAATTTGTTACATACAAACACGTTACACAAATACAAACACGCAAAGAAGAATCTTACAACTTTGCTCACATAAGGACTCGAAATACTATTGAAAGGTGCTTTGGTGTGTGGAAAAATAGGTTCAGATGTTTATTATCAGGGTTTAGAACATCTCTAGAAAACACCAAAATGTACATTGTAGCTTTGGCGGTCCTTCATAATATAGCCATAGGGCTAAATGAGGAACCTTTTCCAGACAATGATAATGTAAATACCCCAGGTCAACCTCCAGAGGTCCGACCACAAGGAAATACAATACGTGGAGCAGCAGTAAGAGCCACCTTTATAGAGGAGAACTATTAAAGTAAGTATGTAATAAAAACCTTTTGTTTATTTTACACATTTTAATTTTTGCTACATTCATTTATTTAACATTTAATTGAGCACTTCTTCTTGCCGTTTTAAATTAACCATGACCTGATTATGTATCTCGGTCATGCACTTTATTCTAAATTCATGTTCCTTTTGTTGGCGTTCACTCTCCGCAACTCTAAACTTGTGCATGTCCTCAAATGATGCTTCAGCAAAATTAAACTTGTCGGATAACTGAAAAAAATAAAACTGCATTTGATAATCCATTAATTTAGGAGGGTTTTCACAACAAAAGTTGCAAAGGTGTGGGACAGTTAAGTTTAACGCAGGTGATACTATAGAGCGTACCATCATACAGAATATAAATACCAACCATTCTTTTTTTTGCAGAACATTTGGGTGTCAGCTGAGTGGGTACTGTCTCCCTGATGGACAGCACTGGCTGGCTGGTAGACGGTGTCAGCTGGCTGTCCGCTTTTATTGCCTCTGTTAAAATTATTGGCTCGCTAGTGGAAGGTAGCTGCTGGCTGGTTGATTCTACCGGTGTGATAATATTGTTTTCTTCTATTAAAATTGTCTGAAAACACACAAAACTAAAATGATACCGTTTTAATAAAATCTATACTTGCAAATAAGGCCTTTCTTTTTACTTACCATATCATGTACATTGTTGTTGCATTTTTTTAATAACTTTTCATTAATTTCATTGGATATTTCCTGAAATAGAAAACAAAAGAATTGTTAGTATTATAGTAATTTACTGAATTAACTGCTTCAAAGATATGACATGTTCCCCACCTCACAGTTAATTTCCACTTTATTCAGCTACAAAAACTCATGAGAAGATATGGGGTAAACCTTTGCCTTGTAACATCCATAATACTTTATAACTACACCTAGACTTAGTGGTCACATAAAAGAATACACTATTCACCCATGAACAAACTATAATTGTCTTTGCTAGAGCTATGAAGTATTATATTTTTTTTGAAATAATATAGTATCTGTTGCAAATATTTACCTTTGTACCATCACAGTCAAATTCATTATATTCTACTTCAAATTCTTGAGGTATCATTTCTAATATTTGTATTGTCTCAGGACCAGGAGACGGTGGTTTTGGCTCACCACCAGTTTGAGCTGTCTGTCTGTTTTTTGTCCCTAATTCTTTTATTAGCTCTGTTGAATCTGAAACACATTTTTAATTTAATCATTTAACACATCTTTTTGTTATTTTTCAATTTGGCTATCAGTTTAACAGAAATAAAAGTTTTTTTTACTGCTCTGTTATTTCCGTCCAAGCGTTGATTTTGGCTTTATTTGTGTTCGTCGTAATGTCCTTGTTTTCTATAATATGCATAAATGGTCTTATTATTTCCCTTAGCAGAGCCTGTAATGAAACAAGAGATCAAAAACATCTATTGAAATATCGAAGTTAAATAAAATACCACGCTTGAGTCTCGCACAGTTTCAGTAACGTAGATTACAGTACATACCTTTTCTTCTTTCTCCCAGTTGATAGATCGGTCTCTCTTAGCCATTTTATCTTCACTAAAATAAAATTATATTTCTCTATCCACAAAAATACACAAATTTCGAGAAACGTCAAGTTGACAATTATGGAAACCAGTGTGACCAGATTAAATTTTAGAAAAATACCGAAGCACCTCAAAAAAATACTGAAATATACCGATTTACAAAGGGCAGATATACCAATAAAAATACCGATTTTCTTAACACGTTTTATTCAATCATCATCATCACAATAAATGTTAGAGTTGTATTTTAACATTCTTTGCGGAGGGTTAAAGTTGATACAACCTCCTTCATCTTTAACACCCTGCTTTGTTTTTAAAATTGCTGACACATTTTGATTTACGAATCTGTTTCTTTGATCTGTTTTTATTAAATTTATCTGTGAAAATATGCGCTCGCATGCAGCATTAGATACTGGTAAACATAACAGAGATTTACAAACACTGGATACATTTTTATATTTTATCATGCCACCACTAGAAGAAATTTTTCCAACTTCCACCCAAAATTGTTCGCAAGAAATAGGTGAGCCAGTACTCGAAGATTGTAACAGTTCACTTACTTCGCGATCAAGTTTTAGGGTTCTATATTCTTCGTCAATTAACTGCATTTGTTCTAGACTAAATTCGTATGGAAAAGTTTCTATCACATTTCTTAAACTACGAAATTCTTTATGCACAGCAGTGTGAGGGTCAAGAAATTTCAATTCATTGAAAATTTGATTTTCAAAAGGCAAACGTGATTTCAATTGCGCGCTCAACTCAATTAAAAATGATTGGCACCTTCTGAAAAACTCAGCAATTGGTTCTTTCATGTTTATATTACCCCTGTGTTTGATTAATTCTTGGCCTACTTGGATACCCAAGTACATATCTTGAAATGACAAATAATTCACATTAGACTTTGGGTCTAAAGCAAATACGTTATCCGTGCTTTTGATATAATTAGTTTTCATGAAGCAACTCAAAATCGACAAGTACATAGTAGATGCATCATCGTACAATCTTTCAACGCACGGATAGTCACCTTGAAAAATTTTGTTAAATTTGTTTACAATTGGCAAAAGGTAATCTAAAAAGTAAAAATACAATTTGTTTGTGTCACTGCTAAAAGAATGATATAAAAATTCTGAGGATGCAATGCGATCACTCAAGTGTTGGTCTTGAAAAAACAATTGCAATGCCCTCCATTGCTCAATTATTCTACTAACACAGGCATGAAGCGATAGCCACCTTATATCATAATGACGTAATAGTCTATGATTTTCTGAGTCAGTGAAATTTTGGAACTCAGCAAATTCTCTTTGACGCTTGCTGCTTTGAGAAAAATACCCATACACTTCTTTTACTATTTGTTCTAAATTTCTAGGCAGTATTTTGCAAGCATGGCTAACACTTAATGC
This sequence comes from Dasypolia templi, assembly GCA_963555695.1. Taxonomy (NCBI): domain Eukaryota; kingdom Metazoa; phylum Arthropoda; class Insecta; order Lepidoptera; family Noctuidae; genus Dasypolia; species Dasypolia templi. The sequence continues at coordinate 15,513,738 of OY743156.1, forward strand.
TGCAGAGTGACAAACACATTTTATGAAAAAGCACTTTGGGTTCACTTGTTTAATTTTTGCAACAATGCCAGAGTGTTGACCAAACATCACATTCGTAGTATCAGCAGCGAATCCCATAACGTCTTTTATATCTAGACCTAATTCGGATAACTTTGATGACAAAGCATTAAATAAGTGATCTGCGGTTTCACCACTTAAATCAACTAAATCAAGGAATTTAGTTTGTACATTACATTTAGTTTCAGAGAAGTATTTGATCACTATCGCTAATACTTTAACTGTGGCAACATCTGTACTTTCATCGATTACAATTGAATATACTGGTTTACCTGAAGGAGATGCAGTACGAAGAATGTCTTCAATCATATCTTTTTCAAATTCAGGCCCTAATACGTTATAAGTTATAGCCGCTGCTTTGGTTCTCTTGCAGGAAAATTCTTTCGCAATATCGGAATCGGGAAAACATTTCACTAGAACTTCACTAAGATGGTCCATAGCTCTAAAAGGGATGTTGTGTTCTGAAAGAAAACCGCATATCCGCAGCTCAGCTTTCTTGACTTCGTCTTTCAGTGGAGCCTTTTTCAAAAACATATCAACCTGGAAATAAATTAATTTGTTAGCAAAATCAAACCTGGTATAATTCTTCCGGTTAAATTAAAACATCTCCGAATTTTTTGACTTACCTACCATAATGCTAATTATAAACTACTTATCTAGAATTCTAGAAAGTTATGCTTACCTTCGATTGTCCTTTATATTTTTTCAAGTTTGCTTTATGCTTTTCAGTTTTTGCATGTTGTTTTATAGATGCCAATCTACTCTGGAGTTTCGCATTGCATGCTTTGCAAAAGGCGGCGTACTCGTCATCTTTATACCGTGAAAGCCACGAAGAAAATTCATTAATTTGTTCCCACTTTGCCAAATAACTTTGTTGAAAACTAGACATGCTTTATGCTTTCCCGATGGAAGTCAAATAAAAACGGAACAATAAAACGAACGAACGCGTTCTATTTATGTATCGACAAAAATGTATTACTTACTATGGACGGGGACTTCCCGATTATCGAAAGAACAATCTCCTCAAAGATTAAGTTGTCTGTTGGGTGCAGATCAGAAAATCATTTCACTTCAACAAACCAACTGTTTTAGACGAGTCGATACTGTACTATTTGTGATTCATACACAGACGTATTTATGTATACTTATACTTAACTATCCCTTTAACTGAAAATTAAGACTTTGTTTTTTAAATATTTGTTTTATAATTACTGATTATTTATTTCTTTACTACAACAATAGGAATAAAAAAAGAAGTCCAACATAACTTAAAAATCTTCATTTTTATATTTTTTGTGTACCTAGTATAATAGTCCAACAGCGGCGGCAGACACTTGACATGTTCTATCTGTGACTTCTTTGATCTTTGCTTCTAAATAAAATGTACGCTAAACGGGGAAACGCCCTACCACAAACTAATAAGAGAAGAGATAGATCGCTACGGTGTTACCATAACTTCTTATCCAAATAATACCCAAAAATACTGACTTCCCGCAATATACCCAAAAAAATACTGACGTTCGGAAAAATAGGTAGAATATACTGAAAAAGTATTAAAATACTGAATCTGGTCACACTGATGGAAACAGACAACAGTTCACATAGACAATGTCCGTTTTTTTTTTGAAGTTTCTCTTTGGTCGCGTTGTTGCCAAATCGTGCATCTTGACATAACGGAAGAATTGTTATACCAAAGATATACGTCGTTTATTTGTAAGAAAATATTCTCGACATATTCTTGATTTATTACTGGTATAACTATACTTAGGATAACAATGGAATAGATGCGGTATAACACATTTTTATTTGTAAGGCTGTAAGTGTTTAAATGTGTATTAGATAACTACGTTATAGCTTGAGCTTCGGTACTTGCTACTATTTCGGTATAATAATGCTGTGACACGTTTGTAACGTGTGGTTTTAACAGTCTTCTGATTTATACACTATCGGATCATCAGCAACTTGCTTGCAGTTCCGTCCATAAAAGCCAAGCCAACCGCCCTGGCCTTTTTTGACCACCCGTTTGAATGATTGTTAGTGTCGTGTTTTTGTCGAGGTTTTGGTTTGGAGAAGTGTGGTAAAATCCCAAAGGCCGAAAGTTCTTTTTTTGCAAAATGATGTTTTCATGAAACCCAAACACATGTTGGTCAGAGGATTAACAAACAAGCGGGTTTTAGTATTTGGTTGTTGTTGTTGCTGTGATTATTTTTTATCCTTGTAAATGAATCTTAAGCCAGGCACAAATGTCTGTCAATAATAATTACATGTCTATTGTCATGTAGTGGATCAACAATTTGTTATACTTTCATTAAAAGAATCAAACCGTATCATTTGACTTGTGGTGCTGAAGGCTATTTTCAAGTTAAAACACTAAGGTTAGGTCAGTGAGTTGATAGTGCTGTCTCTTTAAAAAATGTAATAAACTAGTTTTTGTATTATTATTTATATGTTTAGTAGGACCCTTTTAACATTATTCATGAAAATCTGTAAAAATTGAATCACAATAATGCGAAATTTCTGTTGTAATCACTTTACCAGTGCCTGTTTATGTTGAGTGCATGTGGTAAATATTTGACCTTAACCCGTTAAGGTATGAGAAGTAGTGCTGCTACAGTCCATAGCATCTCCTTCATCTGGAGCAGTGTGAAAGCTTTTGAAGTACAGTGTCGCATTTAAAGCTACTTTGCAGACCGCAAATGAATGCACAAAACAATCAAGGATTGATTGTTTTTGTGCATTTTTCGTGCTGCAAAATCGGCATCTAATAAATTTTCTGGGTAGCGGAAGATTTCAGCGGTTACTTCGAAATTTCTACATTGTTTGTTCCTAAAAATAATAATAGTGGTCCGTTTTTTGCCTGTGAATCTATAAGGCTGCGAGCCAAACAGTCTATAATCTGAACTGTGTGTGAACAGTTTGCTTGTGAATTTGTATGTATGAAATGTGTGCGTTGAAAATAGCTGCATCAAACATGAAATAAATTATCAATACCAGTTGCGTCTCGATTTTCTACCGATTGAGGCATGTAAGTGATCAAATAATCCACGCCTCCCATATTCACAGTATATTCGGCTATGACGTTTTCTTGACCTTGACCACTGATTTTGGGGTGTGCCATTGTCAAAATATTTACCAGCAGTGTTGCCAGCATTTGCGTCGACTTTCGGACAGTTCACTACCTGAAATGGGCCGATTATTGGTCAAAAGGATGGCTGGAGATATAAGGGCGTGAGTACTGTTACATTTTAAGGGCAAACAAATGAAAGAAAAAACAATATGTTCAAAATTTTAATTTTTGTTTTTTTCATGCCATTGGTCGGCTCAAACTTAACAACATGCTTGATTCCAGAACTCGTTTCCATGAGGGATAGTAAGGTATTGGTGTTGAGGCGTGTTCCGCTTTTCCGTCTTGATCCTTTTCAGTTTACTGAAAACTCTTTCCATGCTTGCAATTGGGATAATGACTACTATTAAAAATGTTCGGAAAAATAATGTAATTTCAAAGAAGGCGTAGTAAAAATGAGATAATCGAAAGAATCTGTTAAATCGATGCAAATATGGAGAAGATGCACACTTTAAAAGTTTTTGGACGGATTCCTGTCCTTGTCGCGCGGTACGGACAATTTACTGCGCTAGTATGAAGGTACGTAGTCGTGACGTCACTTCTACGATAGTGCTGTCCTAGTCTAACACTTACTGTAAAACGTTTATAACTTGGCAGTTTTTAACTTTTTACACTTTTTGTAATACTATTTGCACTATTTGGAAATAAACATTTTTTTGAGATAAAATTAAAAAAATTGTCATCATCCCCATTGCAAATAGTAAAACCAAGAGCATTTCAAAAAATTTTCTGATGTTTAGGTATTTTACATTCCTGGGAATATCCTTTATTTGGAAAACTTTTTTCCAGTGTTGTTTCTTTGTTTCATACTTATTTGCGCATCGGTCTCCATTAAGTAATACTCCCGCCATTCTTTAGCTAATGTTTTGAAATCATCATCAACATCTTTTAGGAAAAGAAATCTTTCGATTTCTGTTGTCAATTCTGGGAATTTGAATCTTGTACTAGTTGCGGGGCCAACAATTGGTAGGATATTATACAACAAACTGTCAGAGTATTCAAACTTAATTATTATTTGATAGATTTCTACAATGTAAAACTGCATGTAGTCAAGGCGTACTCGGTCTTTGTCTGATTGTGCGGGAGGATTTGGTTGGCGTTGCATCTCAAACAATGTTTCTTATGCTGATAGTCCAATGCATATTTTATCTATTGGCACATAGAGCCTGGGATTATTTTATTGGATTTTAAATGCATTGTTGCCCTTACCGTGGGAGAGTTTCATTTAATTGGCAGCTATAGTTTTTATTAATTTCTCTGTGTCTGGCTTAAGTTTATGTAACAGTGGAGTCTCTGATCGAAATTTAATATTAAAATCGTTCAATAGCTGCAGAACGTGCGACATAAATTCGAGATAAACTTTAGTCAAATTATTTTTTAATGATGCGTAGATAATTTTTAATAATACAGGTGACCCGAATGCAGTGGCGGCCTAAGCCCGTAAGAGGCCCGGGGCGGCGAAGCTGAATGAGGCCCCACAGCTTTTTCTAGATTTGCTTTTGTTGTATCTCGAAAATGTTCCAAACTACTCACAATTGTCTCTATGTTTTCTTTTACAACTTTTACTGACGTAATGAGCGCTCCAGCGAGTATCCGATAAACGTTTTAATTTTTTTCCAGTTTTCTCTTTCAGCAATTGATTTTCACAGAGATGCTGTTTAGATGACGAAAAGAACGAATATAATTTCTCTACTGTTCCAAAACGCGTGACGCTGGAAGGAACGCATGCAAGTGCACGAACTCCACAAAGATTCAAGGAATGATTAGAAAAAGGACTCAACAGTGCCTTTGCATTTACTTCTCGGATTTTTCGTTGCACCCCTCCATGGTCACCTGACATTGACGCGGCAGTGTCATAACCTTGAGCCCTGCACAACGCAATATCCAGTCCATCTTTTTCCAGCTGTTGCTGAATGTCTTTTGAAATAATTATACTCAGCAGTTTTTCCAGACATTAAAAAAAAAACAAGAAAGATTCTCGTACTTCCAAAATGTCATTCTCTATATGAACGAATCTAATTATTTGACTCATTTGGTCTATTTTACTTTCGTCAGAAGTGCTGTCAAAAAGATTCCGTAATACTTAGACTTTTTAATATCTGCAATAACTTTTTGCCTTACATCACCCAAACATTGAATAAATTCATTTTGTATTCCTTTTGACAAATACGATGGTACTCTCTTTGACCCACCAGCAGCCTCATGTAGTTTAAGAAATGCTCTTTCAACACCAGATCATGTTTCGCTAACAGTTGTACTAATTCTAGACAATTTCTCCTGTTTTCCGAAAAAACATTTTCACGGTGGCCTCGGAAGGAAAGATTTTGTTGGGGTAAGAATACCGTTAGATCTAAAAGGGGATGTAAAATGTTTCGCCATTTCTTAGTTTCATCGTTAATAATCTTCAAGTTGTCCTTATAAATAGTTTTATTAAGTTTCAAGCCCATTTTCATCGTTTTCCATTTTTCTAAGTTTGATAAATGTTCATGAGACGATTCATGCTGTGATATTCTTGTATTCAATTTCCACCACTGACAAAAACCAGAGACAAATTTATTAGTGTGATTGTCACCCTCAGATGCAAATAACCGGCAGCAGTAACAATATAATTTCTTTGTTGATGGTGAGTATAGCATCCATTTCCTTAAATATTTACTCTCGTTTAAATGTGAGTAATACCACGGCAAAGTTCAACAACGATGTGTTCCCTTAGTGATTTCACCTGGTCTTTCTACAGATTTAAAAGGTCCGTCCTTGTTTTGAAATATTTCACTGCTTTTTTCGATAATCGAAATTCTTATATGCTCTGGCACAGGTATTGGCCAATATGTTGCATCATTGCATGATTAAATCATTTATTCGTTTGCAAACATGGGTAATTAATACATAGATGTATTTTTTTCATAATAACTCTTAGGTTAGAAGCGACGTATTCTTCGGCTTCCTCAATATTTTTCTTTAATTTATTAGTTTTATAGTCCTGTATTTCAGTGTCAGTCACATCGGAGTTTTTATTAATATCACATTTAGTAAACTTTTCACCTATGTTTGCTGTATCAGTATCAATGATTTGCATATTAGATCACAATTCAACAGTTTGATTAATTTCTTCGGCAATGCCGCTTTCCCTCTCTTCAGAATTCGAAAGGTATTTGGATAAAGATCCAGCAAGCGATTTTGCCTCTTCAGTCTTCGTTTTTTTAGCTTCCTTTTCTGAGAGCTAGATGGTTGAATCCTTTTCACTAAAAATAATTAGATACTTAAATAAGAAACCTTTAAAAAAGATAGCTAAATTAAGCCTCAATATTGGTTTGACGAAATAGATAGACATATGTACAGAGTCTTTGCCATGTTGAGTCTCACGATAAGAACAGGTACATACCTACGTCCCTAATAAACGTGCACTACAAATTAAATAAGGACCACTCGTGAAATGCAAGAACTGATGCAATGTACTCGTAGGTGCATATTGACTAGAAACTACGGATTATAATTTCTAGGCTAAATTATACGAAGAATTACTTACTTTTTCCAAATACTCGAAAATGCACTAACTCAACTCAGAACTCATTTACTTTTATACCATAAAAAAAAACACTTACGCTTTTATGAAATTACTTTGAACAGATAAGATCGCGTTTATTACTTTACAATTTGATAAAAGGCTTATCCGCTCGCGAAAATATCATCAGTACACAATAATAAACTGTTAAATATCAACGTAATGAAATTCAATATGTTTTAAATGAGGCTAAAGTTTATTTTTCGACGTAAATAGAATGTCTTGAATGTAAATGTAGGCGTACAAGAGTGAATTATTTGCACTTCATTCATTCAGGGATTCCTGGGGAAGAACCCTCTAGTAGGAGAATCCCTCTAGATCAGGGATGCACAGACTTATTAAGACTAGGGGCCACTCGGGCAAATTATGAACTGATGGCGGGCCGCCAGAAGTATAGGTAATTAAAGAATTGATAATAATGTATTAAAATTGATAAAGAATTTATTAATTTGAAGCGTGGCACTGCATAGTGCTTACAATCTTTTTTATATTTGGCTCAAATTTAATTGTAGCAACACGTAAAACTGCTTCCAAACTTTCGTTTGCAAGGCGGTTTCGATTTTTTGTTTTATTACTATTTAGTATTGAAAAGGTTTGTTCACATATATACGAGGGAGCGTTTTTATGTTCGCGGAATGGGGGATAAGGGATGGAAATAAAAAATAAAAAAAATATTTTTCCTTTTCAATATATTCACCTGCAAGACAGATACATTTTTCAGATCTTTCAATTAGTTTATTTATACCCTCATAAAAAAAAGTTTTCTCTTTGTCTTCAAAATACGCCGAAACTGCCTCCTTGACTTCATCATCGGTGGTAAATTTTTTACCCCGCAGCTCTTTTTTCATTTTTGGAAACAGGTAATAATCACTCGGGGCCAGGTCTGGGCTGTAGGGTGGGTGATTCAAAATATCGAAGCCCACTTTATGCAGGGCAGCCAACGCAACGCCGCTCTTGTGGACGGGCGCGTTGTCGTGCAAAAGCAACACACCTTTCGTCAATTTTCCCCGTCTTTTCTCTTTAATGGCTTCTTTTAGTCGCTCTAATATTGAAGCGTAGTATTCTCCGGTTATAGAAACACCTTTATCTTTGTAATCAATCAATAATATTCCTTCAGAGTCCCAAAAAACCGTTGCCATGAGTTTCCCAGCCGACTGTGACACCTTAAACTTCTTGGGAGGTGCTGGGTGCTTACTCTTGAATTCAATTCCGATCGATCGACATTGGAATTTTGACGTTTCGTACTCTTGAGTTCGACGCTAGCGCCAAATTGTTTTGAAATTGAGTGTCCATTTGAGGAACTAACTGGAATCGGGATCGGGCTTTGGACGCTACTAAAGATGGGTTAATACCGATATTTGCCAGTATTAGCTAATATGAATATATTCGTCTAGTAATATTATAATACCTTAACTAATATTTGAGTATCAGTGATATTTAACAAAGATCTAATATTACGTATCACTGCCGTATTAGATTAGAATCAACATCAGTAGATCGATCTCGGTATTTATTATTGTTAGGCGGTTATTGAGTGTTAGATTGTTAACGTCTTACTTATGAAGTAATGAATGATACCAAATTTAATACATCGTGTCGTCGTGTGGGATCGGAATAAATAAAATAAATTCTCAAAAAAATTACTTTTTATTTGTGTTTAAAAACATTAATTTTTTAACTTTCTCCGATGATAGCCGAGTACGTCGATCAGAAATCAGCTCTCCAGATTTGGAAAAAATCCTTTCACAAGGCACTGAAGTCAACTGCTACGCAACAGTGCTTTTTGAATAACTTGCTGAGGTTCGGATATAAAAAACAATATTTACGCCACCAATCATTCGGGCTCGCGTTTCTTGGTAACATTTTGTCGCTTAAATATCTTTGAACCTCAGCAATTGCTATGGCCATTGGTGATTCCAGTGTATGGACATCTTCAACGTCGATATCTGCCCAAATATCAATATAATTGTACGGTTTGCTACCATTTTCAGAAGTACTGGCATCCGATTTATTAGTTTGTGCTGTTGACAGTAACGTTGGTGTTGAAGGTATGACTGCTGCCCATTGTTTATTTATTTCAAAGACAGCCATTTCAATCACCTTCTTCTTAGCTGCTTCTGCTGCTAGTTTGTCCAAAAAAAATGCTGTTTTAAAACGAGGGTCAAGGAATGTAGCTACGCTGAAAGTGCCGCTCATTTCTATATTACTCAGTCTTGTCACTATACCTCTTAATATTCTATTACACACGTCTATGGAACTTGAATGTAGCGTTACATCATGAGAAATTTTTTCTGAGTAAACATTGAGTAGCAATCTATTAAAAATTATGACAAGACTGCCTGTGAGGTACTTTTCTCCACTAATCTGTACCGTCACCTGTTCTAATGGTTTTAAAACCGTGCATAAGTCTTGACACAATTTCCATTCATCTGCAGTTATAGTTTCAAGGCAAGCACTGCTTGAGGAGTCTTAAATTGCCAGTGTACTTGTTACTGCTTCCTTCAATAACAACGCTCTCTCCAACATATAAAAGGTGGAATTCCACCTAGTTGCGACATCTATTATCATTTTTTTTGGTCGGGTTACATTATTGTTGACCTGATATTTTAGTAGCTTTTCCACAGCTGTGTTACTCCTCCTGAAGTGACTCACAATGGCTCTTAACTTGACTAAAAAATGTTCAACCTCCGGTAAAATTAGGCTATTTTTGGCTATTAGGTTGATGGTGTGAGCAAAGCAACCGAAATTTTTTAGCTGAAGCTCTTTAATGCAATTTTGAACGTTAGGAGCATTGTCAGATACAACTAGTCTAATTTTTTTCGTCAAATTCCAATCATGTATTATTTCATTCAACTCTTTACTCAAATTAACAGCTGTATGTGGCCCAGTCAAAATACGACATTGTAAAAGAGCCGTCTCTAAATTAAAATCATCGTTGATGTAATGCGCCGTCGCTGCTAGATAGCCCTCTTGGGCCCGCGATGTCCAGCAATCTATGGTAAGGCACGCAGAATCAACATCACTGAGATTTTGTTTAACTGTGTTTACGCAACTGTAATATTCTGCATCTAATAATGTATTAGATAAGTGTTTTCGACTCGGCAGTTGGTAAGCGGGATTTAACTTTGCCACAAATTTCTTAAAATAATCATCCTCAACTATAGAAAAAGGAAGAAAACTTTTAGAAAATATGTCCATTAGCGCGTCGTCTATTTCTTTTCTTTGTTTTGTGGATAACTTTTTTGTATTACTGAACATTCTCATAGTTGATTGTATTGCAATAGGTGGTCGAGGATCTGGTGGTCTTTGAGTGCTTGGCACATTTACAGATTCAACCATGAGTAAACATGCAGCAGGTGTCACGTCATCGGATGTACTGGCTTGCGGAACGTAAGCGCCATCGTTCGAGTCAATCACTGTAGAAGCAGTAGAAGTTGGTGGCCTAACTTCCTGTTCCGATCTTGTAGTTTGGTTCGGCGTAATAATTATTAAATGTTTCGTTTTCAAATGTTTATTTAAATTTGACACTGTTGCCTTAAAACTTATTTTCGAGTGGCAAACAGTACATTTTGCAACCTTGTTTTCTTCCGAATCAACTATGAAGTAATTCCACACTGCACTTACCCGAGCGCGCTTCATATTTCTCTAAAGAATTAAGTTATATAACCTATTTAATTTAATAATAGATGCTGAAATATCAACAAGAGCTTTTCTTTATATTATTTGTTAAGAGTTGGACACACACCGCACTTAAAAAGTCAGAATAGAACTAACGTCTACCAGTATTATATGATGCTCCGTGCTAACGTCGGTAAATTCGTAGAAAGAATTTATGTAAACACAACTCAATTATTACCCAAACAAACAAATGTCAATCAAAATGGGATCAAGTTTGAATCACTTAATGTTTGAAAGTGTTTAGAACATAAGAATAAAAATAAACACCGCCGCATAATCTTATCGGAATATGTTTTAACTAAACCTGCATAGCTATTCACAACGGTTCGATACGATTCCGTGCCGAATTCGGCCCATTCGGCATTCAATCATTCATTCACTTCACGAACAGGACAGCAGAGTGAATGCCTACTACTAATATAATATTAGTTTAATGAATTAGTAATCTGTGGAGTGAATCCGATCCGTGAAGTGAAATGATTGAATCCCAGATTATGTGAATATTAAATATTAGCATATGAGAGTTCGTCGGATTACTAATATGTGAATCCATAGAATATTACTAATCTCTTAACTAATACCAATATATTAGTCACACCGCTAGACGCTACTCTTGAGTTTATTTTGACAGCTGTGTATTGCGTTGGGATTGTTTGTTGATCGTGATTTTTCCAATAACAAAAGTGTAACCTTTGAGAAATTGTTTTGCGTTTTGAGTGGTCCTTAGTGAGTAATAAGTGCATAATATGCCACGATTAGCATTAATATACAGTGTTTTACGTAATTCCCATAGAAAACTATTGAAACTAAGACGAGATGAGCGGTGGATGGAGCGGTATACGGACAAAACGTTTTCTATGAATGAAGACGAATTTAAAGATTTTTTTAGATAAAAATTGTGTTTTTAGTTAAAACATTTTACCTTTTTTCTTTGATAATGTATTTCGTGCTTTTTGTGACATTGTATTTCTACAGTTTATGTTTATAAATAATTATTCCTAATTGTTATAACAATATTACAAAAGGGATTAATAATTATAGACCCTTACTATCTATATATTTCTTGAAAAATGGAGAACTAAATAGATAGTTTTTTTACTTAAATGTACTTTTATTTACTTACTAATAAAACTATGACAAAAATTAACAATAAAATATCAAATCTTATAAAACAACAAAAAAGTATTTGAATTGCGACGCAAACATTTCAAGACTTACCGAAAACATTAGCAATAAATAAAGCTTTGACATTCATCGCTTATGCATTTTAAATAATAGGTGGCAAAAAAAATTGCAAATTTGTTAAGGATTTGGCACATTTCTAATTAGAAATTGCAATTGCATCCGAAATTGCATTAGCAATAGACATCAAAGCACTTGCGATACTGCCAATGTGTTCGAACAATTGAGCAAATGCTTGCGCTGTAGTCAATTCCGCTTCAACCCGCCGCGCTTCGTACTCGCAAACCATTCCAGTCGTGGTGGTATGGTACTCTGAAGTGGCGTGGGAGGCGCAGGTACTGAAATATCAAAAAATCATAATGTAAAATCGGTATTTCACCAAACCCTAGTTTTAAACTTCTGAGTTGTAACAAAAAACAAGTCAATAAATAATGCTGAAGTTATATTTAGCTGTAGCCCAAAATTGATTATGTGGTCCAAAACACTTCAATGTTACACACTTATGTTGGGTTGTATGACTGATGGATGGCTTATTAAAATGTTTAAACATTCCTAAACAAAACGAACAAAGACTTACTTGTGGATGATGCCGGTATTGCATCATTGTGTGACGTGCCAGGAATAGGGGATATTTCTATTTCATGCATTTCTGAGTCTTCTTGTACCTGTGCAAAGTATGATTCCTCTACCACAACTGGTGACCCAGTCGGTCTAATCTGAAACATTGAAATGATTATGCTAGATCAATAAAATATATTGTAAGTATAAAATAAATATTGCAGGTACCTAACTAAAATGAAAATATTAAAATAAATTACTGATTGAGGAAATGGATTTACTGTAACTCTTGAATCTCCAGTCGCAAACTCTTGTCCACCCAACACCGCCACCAATCTATCTATTATGTAATTTTAATGAAATTGCTGTAGGTATATAATGATTATTACCTTAGTCCAGCGTCGTCCCCACTTTTATTTGCTCCTCCAAGAGAATTTATAGTTGTTAATTTGCCTTGGGCGGTCCGATGAAAACCTTTAGCTATGCCTGAGTTTTGCTCCGAGAATTCCACCAAACCTTCTAATTGACAGTAACTAGGACAATTTGTCATTGTAGGTAACTGAAATTGAAAAACTTTGATTATGTACAACTATAATTATAAAATTTAGGCCAAGAAAATAACTAGAATAACAAAACAAAAATATTTCAGTAATACAAAATATAATTACGTAAAACATTACATTAATCAAGAAAGTATGATTGTACTTACCATTTTTAAAGAACTATTAGTTAATTAACGAACAATTATTATTTCTTATTACAAACAAACCAAACGCGAACAATATCTCTAATGTTTAGTCAAACTTGCATTTCGAGTTCACTTCTAAAACCACTTAACTTTATTTTTGAAATTGGAGAACTCCTACGCCGACTTTTTTTTCTGTTGAAGTGTAGGCAACGATCCTACCGCATGCAGACAATGTCATGGTTAATTGCATGATTTTAATAATTTTCTTACGCCCAAATGAATGTAATACGTTACAATTTGTCAATTAAACAACTATTTATATAATTATTTATTTATTAACCTTGTTATTCAAAGGATAAAGGATTTTAAAGCCCTATCACCGGTTTATCGTAATGAGTTGAACAACACTATTGCGGCCCGTAGCGTAGCCAACTTCACATGTAACAAAACGATCTCGGGGCAATCCCAATTTCAATCCAATGTCGACAAATTGTTTTCAAGAGTACCGAATCACGTGACTGCAAAATTAACATTGGAATCGTATTGGTCTTAGATTGGAATTAAAATTAGTTTCAAGAGTAAGCCCCCTGAGCCCTTTTTATGCCACTGCATGGAGTCTTGTTTCGACTCAGGTTCATAATGATGAACCCAAGTTTCATCTCCAGTAACAATTCGACTCAATACAGCATCCTTGTCTTCATTACAGAGGTCCAAAAATGCACGTGAACACTCTACGCGCTGTTGTTTTTGCGGCGGCGTGAGGATTCTCGGCACCCATCTTGCACTGACCTTAGTCATGCCAAGATGATCGTGCAGGATTTTAAAAATGGTTGTATCGGATACTCCAACCATTTCTGCGAGTTGTTTCTTCTTTAGTCGAGCATCGTCGAGTACAATTTTCTCAACTTTTTGGATGAGTTCTGGCGTGGTCACCTCGGTGCTCCTGCCCGGCCTCGGGTCGTCTTCAAGGGATTCCATGCCTTGTTTAAATAAACTGTGCCACTTGTAAACCATGGTTTTTCCTGGACAAGAGTCACCATAAACCAATGACATCTCATTCAGTATAGTCGCAACAGATTTTCCTTGCTTGGTAAGGATTTTTATAACGGCACGATATTCGATTTTTTCCATATTTCACTTTTCACTCCCGATTATGTTGCTTGGTTGACGATAACTCAAAGACTAATAGTCAATTTTTTTTTTTTTTTAGTTTATGGTATCTCGTAGTTGACCTTGAGAGGTCGTGACTACTTAACCGGACTATCCTGTGGCTGCCTTAAGCGGACTCAAAGCCTCCAGCCAGGGGCGTAAAACTACTTACATTACTAAGCGAACGCTCGCTAAGGCCCTAAGCCGAGATCCGTACCCCACAGGGGGTGCCCCTGTGGGGTACGGACCTCGGCTTAGGGCGTCGCTGACGGGAGGACAGCAAGATGGGACAGGCTGGATCTGGATTATATTATTATTATTCGGTGAATTTAAAGCTACAGGCTCAGCTACGGCGCGGGCTGGCACTTCGTCGAGCAAGGGTCGGGGGGGACAATTACGTCGGGATCTTCGCGAGGAACCTCGGCGGCGAGGTCGGAATATCGGTCTGTGTTTGTGCACTGTACTTGTGGCCCTACTGCTCTCCTGAATGAGAGTTATGTGGTCATCGGGATCGGTAAGGACATGCTTGGGACGGCGGACATGGCTAATGGAGGAGGGAATATAGCTAGCGGCTTTCACAACCAGAGGGTTGCGGTGATTCGCGGCGGTCTCGAAGAAACGCTTTGAAATGCGTTTCATGAACTGACGGATAGTGGGAATCCTGAGGTCTACGTGGAGGATTTCGTTGCGAACGTACCAGGGGGAGCCTGTTATCCTACGGAGGAACTTGTACTGGAGGGTCTGCATTCTATTGAAGCGAACGGGCTTGGCGTGTGCGAAGACTGCACTGGCATAGGTCATGATCGGGCGAATGCACGCTGTGTAGATACGCAATTTGCACTTTAGTGACAATTTGCTACGTGCATTGAGGACGAAGTGGAGTCTACCTAGAGCGAAGGCGGCGCGCGAACGAGCCGCCTTAATGTGCTCTGAAAACGAGAGGTGTTCGTCGAGAACTACACCAAGATATTTGGCTCGCTTCTCCCAAGGGATCGGCTTGCCGAACATGGTGATCGGTCGAGGGGGGCAGGGGGTATGACGCGGCTTCGAGAATAGAACCGCTTGACTTTTGTCGGAATTTACTTCAATTCTCCATTTCCTAAACCAGGCGCCAAGCTTGTTGACTTGGGTTTGGAGAATGCGAGATATCGAGTCTGGATCGCGGCCGGTGTTGTAAATGGCCGTGTCGTCTGCGAACAGAGCCAACTGCGCCTTGCTGCACTTGGGCATATCGCTGGTGAATAGCGTGAATGCTAGAGAGAGATCACAGAGCCCTGAGGGACTCCTGCGCGAATAGGGTGGGGGGAGGATAGCGCTCCTTCGATTCGATAACGGAAGGTGCGGTTCGACAAAAAGTCCCGTAAGATAAGCACGAGACGATCTGGCACACCGATTTGGTACAGCTTATATAATAAGCCGTTGTGCCAGACTTTGTCGAACGCTTTCGCTATGTCGAAGAAGACAGCACCGGTCATCAAACCTCGTTGGAAACCGAAGTTGATGTGTTCGACTATACGGTGGACCTGTTGTACGCACGAGTGTTGGATTCTAAAACCAAACTGTTCGTTGGGGATAAGGCCCTTTGTCTCGGTGTAGTCTCTGAGGCGCTTATAAATAAGCCTCACATTGATTTTGCCGATGACATTGAGCAGACTGATGGGGCGGTAACTAGTAGGCTCCGACTTTGGCTTGCCGGGCTTCGGGATACCGATGACGGTGGCTTCTTTGAATGCCTGTGGGAAGATGTTGTTACTCAGAGCACCATTGAAGATGGTGGTCAGTCGCATTATCAGGTGGGCAGGGAAAAGTTGGAATACCCTATTGGTGATTCCATCTGAGCCGGGGGCTTTACGAGCCTTAAGACCTTTGATGAGGTCGTGCACTTCGTCAGGCGTGACGGGGGGCAGTGGATACTCTGGGTCTTCGACGGGAGGGAGGGAGGCTCTATGTTCGATTTCAGCGTCGACCTCAGAGAGGTGAGCTTGGTCTACTGGTTGAGAGCTAGGCGAGCATTGGACTTCTAGACTGTCGGCTAGAAGCTCAGCCTTGTCGACATCATCGAAGGCGATGGTCTTGTCGGGACGGATCAGGGTAAGCATGGAGACTATTTCTCCGGATCTAAGCTTCCTCTGGAGTTGCCAGAAGGCTAGGTGGGTGGGCTCTAGTTCGCTCAACATCTTGTCCCAGCCGGCGGTACGCAGCTCTTCTATGCGTGTTCTTACAGTACGCTGTAAGTAACGCATATGGGCTTTGTTCGCGTCGCAGGGGAAGTTGCAGTAGGCACGGACAGCCGCGTTCTTCTCATTCAACAGTTCGCGTACATCGTCCGGCAACTTCCAGCGACGGTCC
Organism: Dasypolia templi; assembly: GCA_963555695.1. Lineage (NCBI taxonomy): Eukaryota > Metazoa > Arthropoda > Insecta > Lepidoptera > Noctuidae > Dasypolia > Dasypolia templi. Next base: position 15,530,085 of record OY743156.1, read on the forward strand.
TCCGTTGCTGGAATTTCCCTTGAACAATCGTTCAGGACTGATTGTACGTGAGCTGTGAATGAGTCGATCGCGGCCGTCGTGTCAGCGATAGAGTCAAAATGATCGGGGATTGGGTCCAAGTGGGGGGACGTTTTAAGCGATCGCTTACTTTCCTCCAGTCCGTTACCACTTTGTTGGGAAGGGGTTGGGTGGAATCGGGCAGACCTATGCGGGGGACCAGTTTCAAAACTACTGGACGGTGATCGGAAGCGAGCTCTTGTACCACTTCTATAGAGTCCAACCGTAGGTTGACGTTCTGTAGGAGCGCCACGTCGAGAACATCGGCGGTGTGATTGGGATCGGGGGCAAAATGAGTGGGAGTCATCGGCGCGATGACATCGAAATTCTGAGAGGAGGAGAGGTTGAACAAGTGTCTCCCTCTGGAAGAGGTCCTGGTGCTATTCCAGGAGGGATGTTTTGCGTTGAGATCACCCGCTATGATAACGGAATCACTCAGGCTAAAAAGTACAGAAAGATCTTCAGTAAGGAGTTGGAAGTTCTCCGAAGTATTAATGGGGGGGAGGTAGGCCGAAACTATGGTGATCGGTTGATGACCTGTCATGCCAAGCCGGCAGCAAGACACTTCTAATCGTGAGAGTGTGGGAGGGTCTATGGGAATGCAGTATAGCTCCTTTTTGTAATAGATAAGGGTACCGCCCTTATGGCAACGCGTCCTGTCATTGCGAACTGTACGATAGTTTGCAATTGACGGATTTCGGTAACTCGGTTTAAGGAAAGTTTCCTGAACAAGGAGGATGTCGATGTGATGGTCGCGGAGGAACTCGCTGATTTCAGCGCGTTGTCGCAGGATGCCATTGGCATTGAAATAACCTAACTTTAGGGATCGGGGTTTGGTTCGCGCGAGGATTCCTTTATCCATGATTGGGGTTGGGTTGGTTGTTGAAGGACATCAGGGCTTGCGTAATGTCCGGGTACGCATTGTATATATTTTGGATCATATAAATGTTGCCGGCATTTCTGGCGGCAACAATTTCACTTGCCATTTTCCTGGCGCGAGGGGTAAGGAAGGCCGTGAACGTGCTCGAGATCACGTTGAAGGCGTCCATTGGATTCTGGCCGACCATACGGGTGGCTGCGGGTGGAGCTGAAGCGGCGGGAGCGGCTTTATTTAGAGGCACAGGAATGCCTGGGGGCGCGTTGACGCGGATGCGGGGGTCCATAAGTGGAGGGATGGCCGCAGGAACGGGTCTAGGTGCTAAGGCTGGAAAAGCCTGCTGATGGTGGAGGTAGTTCCAGGGCGAGGGCCTCTGAGGACTGAGTCGCTCCTGATGTTGAGTGGTAGGCCACGCGTGGGCGTGGGGGCTTTCCCTTTGCTGGCGGGCGTCTGCACGCTTCGTCAGCTTGGGAGATGATGTTTTAGGGGCCTTGGGGCACCCACGATAATTGGCCGGGTGGCCAGAGTCGCCGCATAGCACACAGCTAGGCGGCTCTGTGCATAAGGTGCGGTCCTTTGGACGACTGCAGTCAGCAGTGCCGTGATCGCCCAGGCACTTGACGCACCTGGGTTTCGCGTGGCAGTGCATCTGCGAATGCCCGTAGAGTTGGCAGCGGTGACACTGCCCTATGACACCGGTCTTAAAAGGCTTCTCGATCTGCAAGCCGGTGAGGTTGCAGACGGAACGGACGTTAAAGATAGGGTGGTGACCCTCAGTAGGAGGGCAGACGACGAGGACCATATCGAATGGTACCCTGCCTCGGGCGCGGTGCATGCGGTGGACTTCCGCAACGGGGACGTTTTGCGACAGAAGGTCGGCTTTTATCTCTTCCGCGGGTATCTCCTTCGGGATCCTACGGATCACGACGCGGACTTGACGGTCTTCGGGGAGGGCGTAGGTGTGGAAGGACACACCTCTAAGCCGGAGAGTCTTTGTGAGCTCTCTATAATCGTTAGATGTCGGGACGGTTACCTTAATACCCTGTTGGGTAGATTTCGCGCTGGTGTAGCCTATACGCAGGTCGGTGCACCATTTGGACACGTCTGTCCACTTCCCCTTGTCCTGGATTTACACAGGGGGAGGGGGGGCGATTTTCTTTGCCGCAGAAGGCTGGGCAGCGGGCTTGGCAGCACTGTGGCTGAGTGAAGAGGTTGAGGCCGAGGCGGCCTGAGAGGGGGCGGTGGCGGATGGAGCCACGGGAGCGGAGGTGGCTTCGATAGCCGGTTTCTTCCTTGTGTCAGGACTCGGCTTGAGGCTCCTCTTCTTGGAGCCGACCGTCTTAAAGACGCCTTCGTCGGAAGAGGGGGAGGAGCTTTGAGAATCGCTCTCGTCTAGGTAGGGCGAAGTCGGGCGAGGGGACGGCTCGCTGGTGTCCATGTGGACAGCCGGCGGCGAGCAACCTGAAAGTTGCGACGGAGAGGGTTCGAGGGCATCGCTAAACGTGGCGATGTCCGAGCTGTCGGTGCCTACTAGGTCAGAGGGACCGGGGACGGACTGCTGCAGTGCAGCGAATTTAGCGCCATACTTGGCGAGGAAGTCGGGGTCCTTAAATAGGACCTCCTTGAAGAACGCCACTATAAGGGCGTCCTCCATGGTCGGAGTGGGGGGAAGGCCTAAGGGAGAGAATGGTGGAAATTAAGTTTCCACTTAGAGCCTATTAACCCTATACCTAACTCCCCGGGTGGATTGGCCCGGGGATGAGTTCCCTCCCTGTCGGGTGCAGACAGGGAGGTGTGTACCTAATGGTGAGCCCTAAGCTTGTATACCCGTCGCCAGTCTTATTGTGCGAACGGGGCCCTGACCAGTCTAGCGCGAAGGGTGTAGACACACCCTAAAGACACTAGGTGAGTAGCTGAAAAGCAAAACTGTCACCAGAGCCGACTAGGAGATCCCCCAAGGCCGGTTATCTGGGACCCGTCCAACTAACTGCCTCGCCCTGAAGGGGTTCGGCGGGTGTGAATTGGGTCAACACCCCCCTCGGCTTCGTTGACACCGTAAGGTTTCAACCGAGGACCACGAAACTGTGGTTTTACCCAGAAGGGGCCTAGTGAAGCTACTCACAAAACGTCTGATAGAGAAACGAGATTTGCCTTGAAAAAGGCACTTTTTAATTGATTAAAAATAAAATCAATTGCTTGATTTTATTTTAATCGGAGTAGTCGGGGCGACTACGATGACGTCACGTGGTTGCGACGAGTAGGAACAGGAAACACAACACTGGAGCGGGAGAGCGCACAAACACGTCCGTCCGCGGCGAGAGTCGAGCGTCGAGTTGTGGCTGTTCCTCCTCGGTTGACCGTTTATATACCGTCTCATGCTTGTATGTGGTTGTAACCCTCGTTGACGTCACGGACACTTCACACGTTGAATGTTAGATGTCGTTAGTAGTCTGTAGGTACTGTTGCTGTTATCATCTTATCGATGATTGATCTTGTTTGTGTTGCGATCTACTTTGGTGGCATACTGTTGTGCACACAAGCCAGTAGATGGAGTAAGGCGTCGTGTTATATTCTCCCCCTCTGGTACTCTATGGTCGTCCCGACTGAGTACCAGCACCAGTTCCTTTCCGCGGTCTTCCTCTTCGGCGTATCGGATAATTTGGTTTGGATATCACGTTCTTTCTGTTGTCAAACTTCGTTATTGCTGACGTATGATACTTTCCAATAGGCTTGTCAGGGTTTTCTGAGTGAGCAATTTCATAGGTGGAGGTTCCATGTTTCTTTGATATAACATACGGTCCATCTCGTCGAGGAGCAAATTTCGAAGTAAACTGTTTTTCGATGTTGCTAACGGGATGAGATTCAATCAAGACTAAGTCTCCAACTTGATAGTCTGGGTCAGGTCTTCTCTTGCTTTTTGCTCTTTGTCGAGTCGTTTCTTTGTTACACTCAATATTTTCTTTTGCTAGCTCCAAGTCTTGGGCTAGTTGTTTTAATTTAGGGGTGATTTCTGAGATAAAGTTTTCTGATTCTACAACCGAGCTTAGATCATGTGTCAACTCATATGGTGTACGTAGTTCTCTCCCAAATGTTAGGTAAGATGGTGAGCAGCCTGTAGTTTGACACTTAGCTGTATTCATTGCGAATCTTATTGCAGGTAAAGTCAATGGCCAGTTCTTATGTTTGTCTTTCACCATAATTGCAATTTGTGACTTCATATCCCTATTTTTCCTTTCAACCACATTTGGTTCAGGGTGATATACGGGTGTGAATATTTGTTGAATTTCTAAACAATATGCTAGTTTTTGCATTACCGCTGAAATGAATTGTACTCTATTATCGCTGATAATTTTCCTTGGTAACCCATACCGTAGAAATATTTCATTGAGTAAAATGATGGCACAATTTTCACTAGTTTCTTCATTTAATGGGAATAATTCTACCCATCTTGAAGTAGTATCTTCGATGATCAGAATCCACTTTTCTCCTGATGGTCCCTTTGGCAAAGGTCCAAAAAGATCAATAGACAATACCTCAAATCGTTGCGAGTTTGGGGTGGACTGGTATAAGCCTGCTGGCTTCTTATTAGATGGCTTATATTTTTAGCATTCAACACATGTTTTTACGTATTTTATAACATCTTTTCGTAGTCCCGTCCAGTAGAAATTATTTGTTATACGTTGCACTGTTCTTTCTACTCCCATATGACCTGCAGTAGGTGAGTCATGGTAAGCGTTCAGTATGTTTTGTATTTCATGACGTGGAACTACTAACTTTGCATTTTCAGTTTCTTGCTCGGGCATGTAAAGGTATAATACACCTTTATGAAGGAGATATCCTTTCTTTATGTAGTCTACATAACTTGTTGATTCTTTTCCTTCTTCTAATATTTTTATGATAGTTTCAAGGGTTTCATCTTTCATTTGTTCATCTCTTAACTGTTTTTCATTGTATCTAGGTAGATCTAATTCTGTGCTGCATATCATGCATTTTCCATCATGATGCTCACACGGTGGTCGAGACAATGTATCAGCTACTACATTAGTTCGTCCTGGAGTATATTGGATTTAGAACTCTTATGGTTGCAGCTGTAGTGCCCATCGTGCTAAGCGACCAGTAGGTGTTTTAAGATTCATTAACCATTTCAACGGTTGATGATCTGTAATAGTTATGAACTTGGTTCCTTCTATATAGCCACGAAATTTTGAAATAGCCCATACTATGGCTAGTGCTTCCTTTTCTGTGACACTGTAATTGCGTTCAGCTTGTGTTAAGAGTCTACTTGCGTATTCAACAGGGTGCTCATTGTCTCCCTCCCCCTGCACTAAAGCTGCGCCAATGGCATACTGGCTGGCATCAGTCTTGATAGCAAAGGGTAAATCCTCACTTGCTTGTCTTAACACTGGTGACGTAGTCAATGCATTTTTTATTTTCATGAATGCTTCTTGTTGCTCTTGTTCCCACTTCCAGTTTATTTTTTTCTTCGTTAGGTTAGTAAGTGGTCTAGCAATGTCTGCAAAATTATTATTAAATCTCCGATACCATGATGCGGTTTGTAAAAAAGATATTAATTGTTTTAGGTTTTTAGGCGCCTGTCGATAATCTACGCAAACTCGAACATCGGTTTCTCCTTTTGGTACTAGAATCACAGGGGCTGACCATGGGGAATCACATTCCTCGATAATGTCATCATATCCTCAAGCTTTTCCCTCAGTTGTTTTTGCCTTGTAGGTGACAATCTATAGGGCTTAACACTGATAGGAGGATGATTGCCTGTGTCTATTCTGTGTTGTGTGAATGGAGTTGGTTCTGTGTTTTTCTCAAAGATGGCGCTGTGTTCAATTAACAATTCATTGAACATATTTCGTTCATTGTTTGAAAGTAAGTTTCCTTCATCGGGATTTAAATGAAGATCAACAGAATACATAGAAGTTGGGTTTATTGGTAAATAAACAATACGTGGTTATGAGTGCAGTGAATTGTTCCTGAGTCATCATCACCATCTCTTGTTTTTTCTCAGACATGTCAATACTGTCAAAATAATATGAATTCTCTTGAGGGTAGGCTCCTGTTTATCCGCCAATATGTGGGTACACCGTCAAAAATGTGGGTACTCCGATATAATTGGTTGCGGGTAGAAGAAGATTTCGTTGGGCGCCAATATAATGATGGCGGTGGAATAAAACCAACGTTGGATGACAGATAGGGTGTTTATTCGCTTTACTTCAAACACTTGACAGATTTTAGCAAACACAGTTAAGACTTAGGTTAAACCTATGAGTGGTCCTAGGGATGGACTGCGGGGCTATCCTATCCCTTTACCTCCTAGCTCGGCTATTCCTGAGGGCGACGCACAGTGTACCGCGTAGAACATGCTAGGTGGACAATATTATTTTATGATATTTAACGATGCTTTTATATATAAGTAGTCATGTTGAGGCATTATTAATAGTTTTTGGTATGATTTTGTAATAAAAACCAAAAAAAATATGTAAAAACAGAAAAAAATATTTAAAAATACTAAACAAACAACAAAAATGCATTAAATAAATAAATACCTACTGTACAAACTAACTTAACCTAAACCTAATCATCAGAATCATCATCAAAATCTTCTGGTGAATCGTCATCATTTTGTGGTAATGTGCGACAATCTGATGACGTTTCCGGTCTTGATGCTACTATGGTCGGGCTTACGATTAACTTTAATACTTCTGCACATATTTTTTCCGGCTTTTTTCGGGGAATCTCACGAAGGCCATTGATCAAAGGGTCAGATGTTATTATTAACGTGGACAGCAAGTCACTATTCGTGGCAACACGTGAGCACTTGCGGGTGTTGTACTCCCTAAATCTGCGGCAATCTTTGTTACGTGCTTCTTGAGCCTCTTCGGAAAGTTGCCCAATTGGAAGCAATGCCGCTTTGATGACCTCAGTACTGTGTACTAATATTCTATCTCGAATCTATATAGTATGCTAATGCTTCGTCACTACTTAACTGCCTAGGATTAACGGAACTGGTATTTTCTTTTGACTTAATAATATTATCTGGCCTTTCAACTAATGTCTCTAATCACATGGGCAACTTTTCTTTGCCCTGCTGAACGCATAGCAATTTCGGCACTTCGAGATTCCACGAGATCCACGACTCGACGTTTCTTCGTCTTAAACGACGATTCCTCGAAATCTTTGCGAGGTCTTCCTGCAGATGTCACAACCTCACTCGATGTTGAAGGTTGTGGGGCTAAAGAACTCACAGTAAACTTTATGTCTCCTTCATCCAGCCAAGTCTTATTTCTAATTAAAAAACGCTCCTTCGATTTTCCCGAAGCCAACCATTTGGCTTCAATCTTAGTAGCAAAGTTGGATATTTTCAACTTTATTTCTCTTTGGCTGCTTTCAGTAATGTCACCAAAGTGAAATTTTGAAGAAAGATAGTCATAAATACGCGATCTTTTATCATTCTTCGTGTGTTTCAACCACTCTTCAAAAAATGCTACCCTTGAAATAGAGTAAAGGTGTTCTGAAAAAAAAAAATAATACGTTGTACTGAAGTGTGCTGAACAATATGTGTATTTTTACTACACAGTTATACCTACAATATATCTAAAAACTAGGCCGAATAGAGGCGAATCAGTGTATTTCCTGAACGTTCAAAGTTTTGTTTATGAAAAAAATTACGCAAAAATTTTTGCATTAAGTTAAAAAAATGCTAAAAATTCATTTTAATAGATTCTGATAAAAATAATATATTAAATAATAGTACATACCCTCAGTATTCATATCCATCACAAAAAACTTTCACAATATCACTATAAACCACTAAAAGCACGCAAGCAAGTGCACAAAAGTGTCGCTAAATTGCAACTGATTGACTGGAACGCTTGCATTAAACTCATTACCTGACTTCTGAACGCTATGACTCATCAGTTAAGCATTTGAAAAACAACTTTTTCTCGGAATTTGGAGTTTGGGGGTGTTGTTTGTGTTATGCAATTAAGATTTCCTGGAAATGAAAACTTGAATTTTGTCCACCTAGCATGTTCTAGGCGAAATACTGTGCGACGGGGCCTCCGCTCAGGTCAAGCTTATGACAACAGTGGTGACTGCGGGGCTATCGACCACTGTGCCTTCTAAGTAGCTGTTCCTTTTTTTTTTATTATAAATGGCATCTCGCAGGTCAACCTATGAGGTTGTCGTCTGCTCAGACGGACTTGCCTGTGGTTGCCCTAATAAATTAAGGCCTCCAGCCAGGACTTGTGGCTGTTCCTTTTTTTTTTTTTTTTTTTGTGTATGGCATCTCGTAGTTGACCTTGAGAGGTCGTGACTACTTAACCGGACTATCCTGTGGCTGCCTTAAGCGGACTCAAAGCCTCCAGCCAGGGGCGTAAAACTACTTATATTATTAAGCGAACGCTCGCTAAGGGCACCCGCTGTGGGGTACGGACCTCGGCTTAGGGCGTCGCTGACGGGAGGACAGCAAGATGGGACAGGCTGGATCAAGTTTAGTTGATTATTATTAATCGGGGAATTTAAAGCTACAGGCTCAGCTACGGCGCGGGCTGGCACTTCGTCGAGCAAGGGTCGGGGGGGACAATTACGTCGGGATCTTCGCGAGGAACCTCGGCGGCGAGGTCGGAATGTCGGTCTGTGTTTGTGCACTGTACTGGTGGCCCTACTGCTCTCCTGAATGAGAGTTATGTGGTCATCGGGATCGGTGAGGACATGCTTGGGACGGCGGACCTGACTAATGGAGGAGGGAATATAACTAGCGGCTTTCACAACCAGAGGGTTGCGGTGATTCGCGGCGGTCTCGAAGAAACGCTTTGAAATACGTTTCATGAACTGGCGGATAGTGGGAATCTTTAGGTCAACGTGAAGGATCTCGTTGCGAACGTACCAGGGGGAGCCTGTTATCCTACGGAGGAACTTGTTCTGGAGGGTTTGCATTCTATTGAAGCGAACGGGCTTGCCGTGTGCAAAGACTGCACTGGCATATGTCATGATCGGGCGGATGCACGCTGTGTAGATACGCATTTTGCACTTAAGTGACAATTTGCTACGTGCATTGAGGACAAAGTGAAGTCTACCTAGAGCGAAGGCGGCGCGCGAACGAGCCGCCTTAATGTGCTCTGAAAAGGAGAGGTGTTCGTCTAGTACGACACCCAGGTATTTGGCTCGCTTCTCCCAAGGGATCGGCTTGCCGAACATGGTGATCGGTCGAGGGGGGCAGGGGGTATGACGCGGCTTCGAGAATAGAACCGCTTGACTTTTGTCGGGATTTACTTCGATTCTCCATTTCCTAAACCAGGCGCCAAGCTTGTTGACTTGGGTTTGGAGAATGCGAGATATCGAGTTTGGATCGCGGCCGGTGTAGTAAATGGCCGTGTCGTCTACGAACAGAGCCAGCTGTGCCTTGCTGCACTTGGGCATGTCGCTGGTGAATAGCGTGAAAGCTAGAGGAGAGATCACAGAGCCCTGAGGGACTCCTGCGCGAATAGGGTGGGGGGAGGATAGCGCTCCTTCGATGCGATAACGGAAGGTGCGATTCGACAAAAAGTCCCGTAAGATGAGCACGAGACGATCTGGCACACCGAGTTGGTACAGCTTATATAATAAGCCGTTGTGCCAGACTTTGTCGAACGCTTTCGCTATGTCGAAGAAAACAGCACCGGTCATCAAACCTCGTTGGAAACCGAAGTTGATGTGTTCGACTATACGGTGGACCTGTTGTACGCACGAGTGTTGGGTTCTAAAACCAAACTGTTCGTTGGGGATGAGGCCCTTTGTCTCGGCGTAGTCTCTGAGGCGCTTATAAATAAGCCTCTCATAGATTTTGCCGAGGACATTGAGCAGACTGATGGGGCGGTAACTACTAGGCTCTGACTTTGGCTTGCCGAGCTTCGGGATACCGATGACGGTGGCTTCTTTGAATGCCTGTGGGAAGATGTTGTTGCTCAGAGCACCATTGAAGATGGTGGTCAGTAGCATTATCAGGTGGGCAGGGAAAAGTTGGAATACCCTATTGGTGATTCCATCTGAGCCGGGGGCTTTACGAGCCTTAAGACCTTTGATGAGGTCGTGCACTTCGTCGGGCGTGACTGGGGGCAGTGGATACTCTGGGTCTTCGACGGGAGGGAGGGAGGCTCTATGTTCGACTTCAGCGTCGACCTCAGTGAGGTGAGCTTGGTCTACTGGTTGAGAGCTAGGCGAGCATTGGACTTCTAGAGTGTCGGCTAGAAGCTCAGCCTTGTCGACATCATCGAAGGCGATGGTCTTGTCGGGACGGATCAGGGGGGGCATGGAGACTATTTCTCCGGATCTGAGCTTCCTCTGGAGTTGCAAGAAGGCTAGGTGGGTGGGCTCTAGTTCGCTCAACATCTTGTCCCAGCCGGCGGTACGCAGCTCCTCTATGCGTGTTCTTACAGTACGCTGTAAGTAACGCATATGGGCTTTGTTCGCGTCGCAGGGGAAGTTGCTGTAGGCACGGACAGCCGCGTTCTTCTCATTCAACAGTTCGCGTACATCGTCCGGCAACTTCCAGCGACGGTCATCCGTCGCTGGAATTTCCCTTGAACAATCGTTCAGGACTGATTGTACGTGAGCTGTGAATGAGTCGATCGCGGCCGTCGTGTCAGCGATAGACTCAAAATGATCGGGGATTGGGTCCAAGTGGGGGGACGTGGTGGATTTTAAGCGATCGCTTACTCTCCTCCAGTCCGTTACCACTTTGTTGGGAAGGGGTTGGGTGGAATCGGGCAGACCTATGCGGGGGACCAGTTTCATGACTACTGGACGGTGATCGGAAGCGAGCTCTTGTACCACTTCTATAGAGTCCAACCGTAGGTTGACGTTCTGTAGGAGCGCCACGTCGAGTACATCGGCGGTGTGATTGGGATCGGGGGGAAAATGAGTGGGAGTCATCGGCGCGATGACATCGAAATTCTGAGAGGAGGAGAGGTTGAACAAGTGTCTCCCTCTGGAAGAGGTCCTGGTGCTATTCCAGGAGGGATGTTTTGCGTTGAGATCACCCGCTATGATAACGGAGTCACTCAGGCTAAAAAGGACAGAAAGATCTTCAGTAAGGAGTTGGAAGTTCTCCGAAGTATTAATGGGGGGGAGGTAGGCCGAAACTATGGTGATCGGTTGATGACCTGTCATGCCAAGCCGGCAGCAAGACACTTCTAATCGTGAGAGTGTGGGAGGGTCTATGGGAATGCAGTATAGCTCCTTTTTGTAATAGATAAGGGTACCGCCCTTATGGCAACGCGTCCTGTCATTGCGAACTGTACGATAGTTTGCAATTGACGGATTTCGGTAACTCGGTTTAAGGAAAGTTTCCTGAACAAGGAGGATGTCGATGTGATGGTCGCGGAGGAACTCGCTGATTTCAGCGCGTTGTCGCAGGATGCCATTGGCATTGAAATAACCTAACTTTAGGGATCGGGGTTTGGTTCGCGCGAGGATTCCTTTATCCATGATTGGGGTTGGGTTGGTTGTTGAAGGACATCAGGGCTTGCGTAATGTCCGGGTACGCATTGTATATATTTTGGATCATATAAATGTTGCCGGCATTTCTGGCGGCAACAATTTCACTTGCCATTTTCCTGGCGCGAGGGGTAAGGAAGGCCGTGAACGTGCTCGAGATCACGTTGAAGGCGTCCATTGGATTCTGGCCGACCATACGGGTGGCTGCGGGTGGAGCTGAAGCGGCGGGAGCGGCTTTATTTAGAGGCACAGGAATGCCTGGGGGCGCGTTGACGCGGATGCGGGGGTCCATAAGTGGAGGGATGGCCGCAGGAACGGGTCTAGGTGCTAAGGCTGGAAAAGCCTGCTGATGGTGGAGGTAGTTCCAGGGCGAGGGCCTCTGAGGACTGAGTCGCTCCTGATGTTGAGTGGTAGGCCACGCGTGGGCGTGGGGGCTTTCCCTTTGCTGGCGGGCGTCTGCACGCTTCGTCAGCTTGGGAGATGATGTTTTAGGGGCCTTGGGGCACCCACGATAATTGGCCGGGTGGCCAGAGTCGCCGCATAGCACACAGCTAGGCGGCTCTGTGCATAAGGTGCGGTCCTTTGGACGACTGCAGTCAGCAGTGCCGTGATCGCCCAGGCACTTGACGCACCTGGGTTTCGCGTGGCAGTGCATCTGCGAATGCCCGTAGAGTTGGCAGCGGTGACACTGCCCTATGACACCGGTCTTAAAAGGCTTCTCGATCTGCAAGCCGGTGAGGTTGCAGACGGAACGGACGTTAAAGATAGGGTGGTGACCCTCAGTAGGAGGGCAGACGACGAGGACCATATCGAATGGTACCCTGCCTCGGGCGCGGTGCATGCGGTGGACTTCCGCAACGGGGACGTTTTGCGACAGAAGGTCGGCTTTTATATCTTCCGCGGGTATCTCCTTCGGGATCCTACGGATCACGACGCGGACTTGACGGTCTTCGGGGAGGGCGTAGGTGTGGAAGGACACACCTCTAAGCCGGAGAGTCTTTGTGAGCTCTCTATAATCGTTAGATGTCGGGACGGTTACCTTAATACCCTGTTGGGTAGATTTCGCGCTGGTGTAGCCTATACGCAGGTCGGTGCACCATTTGGACACGTCTGTCCACTTCCCCTTGTCCTGGATTTACACAGGGGGAGGGGGGGCGATTTTCTTTGCCGCAGAAGGCTGGGCAGCGGGCTTGGCAGCACTGTGGCTGAGTGAAGAGGTTGAGGCCGAGGCGGCCTGAGAGGGGGCGGTGGCGGATGGAGCCACGGGAGCGGAGGTGGCTTCGATAGCCGGTTTCTTCCTTGTGTCAGGACTCGGCTTGAGGCTCCTCTTCTTGGAGCCGACCGTCTTAAAGACGCCTTCGTCGGAAGAGGGGGAGGAGCTTTGAGAATCGCTCTCGTCTAGGTAGGGCGAAGTCGGGCGAGGGGACGGCTCGCTGGTGTCCATGTGGACAGCCGGCGGCGAGCAACCTGAAAGTTGCGACGGAGAGGGTTCGGGGGCATCGCTAAACGTGGCGATGTCCGAGCTGTCGGTGCCTACTAGGTCAGAGGGACCGGGGACGGACTGCTGCAGTGCAGCGAATTTAGCGCCATACTTGGCGAGGAAGTCGGGGTCCTTAAATAGGACCTCCTTGAAGAACGCCACTATAAGGGCGTCCTCCATGGTCGGAGTGGGGGGAAGGCCTAAGGGAGAGAATGGTGGAAATTAAGTTTCCACTTAGAGCCTATTAACCCTATACCTAACTCCCCGGGTGGATTGGCCCGGGGATGAGTTCCCTCCCTGTCGGGTGCAGACAGGGAGGTGTGTACCTAATGGTGAGCCCTAAGCTTGTATACCCGTCGCCAGTCTTATTGTGCGAACGGGGCCCTGACCAGTCTAGCGCGAAGGGTGTAGACACACCCTAAAGACACTAGGTGAGTAGCTGAAAAGCAAAACTGTCACCAGAGCCGACTAGGAGATCCCCCAAGGCCGGTTATCTGGGACCCGTCCAACTAACTGCCTCGCCCTGAAGGGGTTCGGCGGGTGTGAATTGGGTCAACACCCCCCTCGGCTTCGTTGACACCGTAAGGTTTCAACCGAGGACCACGAAACTGTGGTTTTACCCAGAAGGGGCCTAGTGAAGCTACTCACAAAACGTCTGATAGAGAAACGAGATTTGCCTTGAAAAAGGCACTTTTTAATTGATTAAAAATAAAATCAATTGCTTGATTTTATTTTAATCGGAGTAGTCGGGGCGACTACGATGACGTCACGTGGTTGCGACGAGTAGGAACAGGAAACACAACACTGGAGCGGGAGAGCGCACAAACACGTCCGTCCGCGGCGAGAGTCGAGCGTCGAGTTGTGGCTGTTCCTTTTTTTTTTTTTTTTTTATAAATGGCATCTCGCAGGTCAACCTATTAGGTTGTCGTCTGCTTAGACGGACTTGCCTGTGGATTCCCTAATAAATTAAGGCCTCCAGCCAGGACTTAAACTTAAATACTAACTAAAAACTAAGCGACTACACGCTAAGGGCACCCCCTGTGGGGTACGAACCTCGGCTTAGGGCGTCGCTGGAAGAGGGCAGCAAATGACTAGCTGGATCAGGAATGATATTATTTAGGGACGAATTTAAAGCTACAGGCTCAGCGGCGCGGGCTGGCTCGAGCAAGGGTCGGGAGGGGCGTAGATTTGGGCGTCGCGGCGGACCTCGGCGGCGAGGACGGTAGGACGGCGATCGGGTTTTGGGCTTATGAAGCGTGCTGGTTGCCTTACTACTCTCCTGCAGGAGGGTAGTGGCGTCGTCGGGGGCGATTAAGGTATGCCTTGGTCGGCGAATACTACTAATACGGGAAGGAGTGTAGCGGGCGGCCGCTGAGATCAAGGGGTTGGGGTGTTTTATGCCACAGTCAAAGAAACGCTTCGATAAGCGTTTCATGAACTGGTTTATGGTAGGCATTTTAAGATCGATGTGGAGATTTATATTACGGACATAGAAGGGGGCACCCGTGACCTTTCTGAGGAAACGGTTCTGGAGGGTCTGCATCTTATGGAGATGACGTGGGTGAGCGTGCGCGAATACAACGCAGGCATAGGTCATGATGGGACGGATGACTGCGGTGTAGATGCGCAGCTTGCATTTAAGTGACAGTTTGCAACGGGCTGTCAGAATAAAGTGGAGTCTACCAAGAGCGAAAGCGGCGCGCGCGCGAACAGCCTTAATGTGCTCTTTGAACGTTAAGTTTTTATCAAGGATCACGCCTAGGTATTTGGCTTGCTTCTCCCAAGGGATTGGCTTGCCGTACATAGTGATCGGGCTGGGAAGGGGGGGTGGGACTCGACGACGTCTCGAGAAGAGAACCGCCTGACTCTTATCGGGGTTGACCTCGATTCTCCATTTCCGGAACCAAGCGCCTAAGACGTTTGCGGAGGTTTGGAGAGTACGAGCTATAGCATTGGGACAATGACCGGTATAGTAAACGGCAGTGTCGTCGGCGAAGAGAGCCAACTGAGCCTTTTTACTCTGTGGGATATCGCTGGTGAACAGCGTGAAAACTAGAGGAGATATGACGGAACCCTGAGGGACACCGGCGCGAATAGGGTGAGGGGACGAGAGTGCACCCTCGATGCGATAGCGGAAGGTGCGATTCGACAAAAAGTCTCGTAAGATGAGTACGAGACGATCTGGCACTCCTAGTTGGTAAAGCTTGTATAACAAGCCGTTGTGCCAGACTTTGTCGAAGGCTTTCGCTATGTCGAAGAATAGCACACCCGTCGTCGCGTTACGCTGCATACCGGCGCACAAGTGCTCTACGATACGGTGGACCTGGTGGATACTCGAGTGTTGTGGGCGGAAACCAAACTGCTCGTTGGGAATGAGGCTCTTTGCTTCGGCGTAGTCTTTGAGACGCTTATAAATAAGCCTCTCGTAGATTTTGCCGAGGACATTGAGTAAGCTAATAGGGCGGTAGCTGGAGGGCTCAGACTTTGGCTTGCCTGGCTTTGGGATACCGATGACGGTGGCTTCTTTCCATGCTTGTGGGAAGATGTTGTTGCTCAAGGCGCCATTGAAGATGGCGGTCATAAGCATTATTAGCGGGGCAGGAAGGAGTTTGTATACCTTATTGGTAATACCATCCGAACCGGGGGCCTTACGAGCGTGGAGCCCTTTAATGATGTCGTGCACTTCGTCTGGAGTGACGGGAGGCAGAGGATCATCAGGGTCTTCGACGGGAGGGAGGGAGGCTCTTCGTTCGACTTCAGCGTCGACCTTGTTCAGGTGAGCTTGGTCTACTGGTTGAGAGCTGGGAGAACATTGGGACTCTAGGCTGTCGGCAAGACATTCAGCCTTATCGGGGCTGTCGAAAGCGACACTATTGTCGGGGCGGATGAGGTGGCTGTTCCTCCTCGGTTGACCGTTTATATACCGTCTCATGCTTGTATGTGGTTGTAACCCTCGTTGACGTCACGGACACTTCACACGTTGAATGTTAGATGTCGTTAGTAGTCTGTAGGTACTGTTGCTGTTATCATCTTATCGATGATTGATCTTGTTTGTGTTGCGATCTACTTTGGTGGCATAGTGTTGTGCACACAAGCCAGTAGATGGAGTAAGGCGTCGTGTTATACTACCATAATCCAAAAAATACAAGTATGAATATATTTCTAAAACAAATTCCAATAATTGTACATACTTTTATTTCGGTCCGAAAAAGTATCAACTTCGTCCAACCACAGTATACAATACGGCACTCACTTTTTTACGAAATTATTTTTTGCGGGCAAGTGACACAGACCTGCTTCCACGAGCGCGTCTGAGCGCGGAATGACTAATTGCGAGTGTCCGGCAGTAGAAAATGTATGGAGAAATTTGAGAGCGTTTCTTATTTCTCTCATAAATTAAAAAGTTATTTATTTGCCTACAAAATATTTAGCGCTTCGTTGAGAGGACTAAATAAGCAACAATTTCATATACTATTTAAGTTAAAATATGTAGTAGATTTTTCAATTTTTTGCGATTATAGTGACTGTAAAAACGTATTTGTGTGAAATTTTTGTACATAATTTTTATGATGCTATTCTAGAGATGAATATATTATCTTTAATTTGAAACCAAGATATCCTCGCAGTTGTGACTCTAATTCATTAAAATGGTACCTGAAAAGCACGGATAATTGTGGAAAAATGTGATAGCGTCCTTAAGTCAAAATAAAAAATCAACAAAAATATTTCTTAAAATTAACACAATTATTTTACTTATTTAATAAAACTAAATAGATTTGGCTTTATAAAAATAACAAAAATTAGCACTTGATGGCAATTGTAGCGAGATCATTCGTTATCTAAATCAATACAACTTTGACACATCAAATTCGCATGTTCCTAACATATCGCGGCACTATATTTGAAACAACCGTTTAGTCTTCCTATCTTTGTTTTTTGGGCATTAAGAATACCTTTGAGGCCTTCTTGGTTGCTTTTGTGGTGGTCCTGGAACTTCTTCATGCAACATTTCATGCACGCGTCTTCTTATATCTCGTAGTATACGAGGATTGTCTTTTCTTTTCCTAATGTGGTCTTCGAGCAAAGAAAGTCCCAATTGCTTGGTGAAGTTCTTCCGAAGATTAGTTTTGTTCCTTTCAATACTGTTATTCAACATATGCACAATAAAAGCATTTATACCAGCATGGTTCAACATGGAAAAAACACGGTAAGAGGCCAGCGTTTACAGTTGCGGGAAACATCGTAAGTTCTTGCAAGTTTGTCGACAACATCAACTCCACTTTTCGAGTTGTAAAACGTTATAATAGACGGCTTTCTTTGGTCTCCGCTTTCTGGATCCACCTCAGCATCTTCCACTTCGGTATCACTGAGCTTCAGAAGCCTCGCTGAAATGATCTGATTCGTCGTCACTACTAGGAAGAAAGTTTTCATTGTCCGATGAAGTTTCATTTTCTTCCATTAAGGCCGCCGCAATACGATCATCCTGTAGGTTGTGAGACATGTTCACTATCTGTACCTATAATAAAATTAAAAAAGTATAAATAATACACGAATTGTAAGTGAAAAAACACAGAAGTACACACAAACTGTTTTTACCACGTCCCATACAACGTGGGGTTAAAAACGCTCGGGAACCACTTTGCGTGCGTGCTCACACGTCGCCGGCGCGCGCAGTACTGATCCAGCGCTATGATTCGACGCGGCAATATTTAAACTCCAGCTACTAAAAAAGTCAAGTTATTTGATTGCGTTTTAATACAAAATCAACGCAATTTAAAAGTGTTGGGGTTAAAATAACCCCACATTGTATGCCGAAGGATAATTAAAAAAGAGTCAATCAAATCGTTCGGTTAACACAATATCGTCATCGTTATCAACTTGTAAGTATGTCGAAGTCTGGGTCTCCGCCAAACCCATCCACATCATCTATGATGGGTTACGAACTTTTTAAAGATTTATAAAATTGGACACAATCATTAGGAATATATTGATACATTGACTGCAAATCAGCTTATTTCGGTGCAGCTATCGGTTTGCCATCAGGCCACAACAGACAGATTTTTTTTTATTAATTCGACCTGTTTCTCCGTTGACATTTTTTTCTATATTTGAATATCCTCCTCGAGTGATGACCTCATAAAAATAGAAAACATTTTATCTTTTTAATTGTTATTTCTTTTGTACGTGACCAACTAACTTTAATTATATGTCGCCGCGGAAGCGTCAGTTAAGATTAAAACATAATCTAATGTGTTACCATTAACTGAAGTAATTGTTATTTCACCATAAAGTAAAGCTTACAACTAAAACGAAAATGTGTATGGATGTCTTTGACGTCAACGCCATCTATTGTCTACTTGTGAAATTGAACTAGCAGATTATGGAAGAGTAATTATAAAACTAATTACGATGCTTTAGTTAAAACTGTAGTTCAAAGTAAAAGGGAACATTTATTTTATGTCTTTGGGTTTTTATTCATATTAACAGTTTGGTCTTTTGACACTGTAAATTTGTTTATGATACAGCGCTACCAAATGTGTCGAAAATGGCGCGGATCGCAAGTTTAATAATCAATCAATGAATTTAATAATTCAATATGCGAACTAAATAAGTTTCAATACTAGAATACCAACCATAAAGTTTAAAGATTATTTTACACAACAATTTACTAATGAATACCTGTTGTTTGATTAAATTCCTTGAATTACAGGAAGTGTTGTAAAATAGTAACAATAAAGTTGTAGAAAGTAATTAAGCTTATAACACCTTTGTATTTGTGAATATTAGTATTGTTTAATTATAAAAGAATTAACTGATATGCATTTGACCATTGTTTACAAGTTTTACTGAACTAACTAATAAACTAAGTAATAAGATTCTGTATAATACGCGGTACGTCCGCCCATGTTTTTGGAGAACTTGGAGAAGGAGTCACGTTTGATGATGGCGGATTGTAACGCAATAAAAGTTGATAATTGTGCTTATGTTAAAAGGACTGAAACTAACTGTCGAACAAGAAACCTCTGTAATGTAATGTTTTTATTTAAAAGAGTGTCCATGGAGTTTCTTGCCCATTCTTCTCCATATGGAACCTACCTCTTGGAATGGGCAAATAGCTTAACTGACTAACTCAAACCAAGTCTTTGTTCAATGATAATAATAATTCAAAAGTGCCTGCAAATGCTTTAATCGAAATAAATGCTGTGAGTTTGAGTTAAGTGTTGTGTGTGATTGAAAACCAACTACCTACCTATTTACCATCAACGAGAGATTACACTGGAGGCTGGTTGGAGACTACTTCCCTACACAATGGGCTCCCCTATTCTGTCATCAGAAGTGGGATGCGCTCACGCGATCCCTTTCTGCTCA
Organism: Dasypolia templi; assembly: GCA_963555695.1. Lineage (NCBI taxonomy): Eukaryota > Metazoa > Arthropoda > Insecta > Lepidoptera > Noctuidae > Dasypolia > Dasypolia templi. The sequence goes on from OY743156.1 coordinate 15,549,356, forward strand.
TGCCCTTGGCGGACATCCAGAACAACCACGTGAAACGGCGAAACCTACATCAGTGACCATGGCCAAAGGAGTTCTTCTCCTAAATGGTTTCCATGATGTGTTCCATGAATGAGCGACTTATTGCCCAGCCAAAGCCAAGACAACTGAAATATTACTCCCTTGCTACGAGCCTGATGGCAACATGATGATGGCCACAGGTGCTGGCAGTGGCAATGAAATAATTTAAAGGACAAAATTGCACAGAATGATTTCTGTGAAGACACACATAATGAACTTAAAAGTTCTGATGCCAATAGCCTAGAAGTTGCATGCATTCTCATATACCTACTTGGCTGGTGGTTGGCAACATTCTGTGGCCAGCAGTATGATTAGAACTGACATAGAAAACTCAATATTGCAATACATGTTACATCAACAGTAGGAGAAACAATCAATGACCATGAAACAATCAATGACCATGAAACAAATGATGAAATTCTAGATGAGCTTCATAGTTCACTCAAGCAAAACAACATGTACAGCACAGAATGACCGAAGCAGCAGAATAAACAAAGATAACAAATAGTCTATCATTGGATTTCAACATCATTCCCGGGAAGTATTTTATTTTATTATTTTGATTATTTTAGAACAAATTGGCTAACAGTCTGAACTATGTTCATCACACACTGCCAAAGTTAATGTCACCCTTATGCTTGACCACTTGTGGACAGAAAATAACAACACAAGGTAAATTACTCTACAAGTTAGGCTCATTACATGATCAATGTCATTATTCTAATATAACCCATTATTTGTCAAACTTTTCTCAACAAATATTTTTAAACCTGTTGAACTTGTGTTTAGTGCAAGGTTCAGGGCCTCGTTCACCATCTCCAGGTAAAGCGTTGATTAGTTACTTCCCAATTAATAATGTTGTTTTGGCAATGTTGAAGTGTAATGTCCAACAGTGAAAACGGTATGCACCAACTTGATAAGTAAACTTGTAAGTTATGCAACTCAAATGAGTAGACAAATGATACCTGTGATGGTTTTATGCTACTGAATATAATAACACAATTATTACACTTTAATACTATGTTAGAGAAATGCACAGCTTAACAATTTTGATGTGCATAAATGTCACATACAAACTACCACAAAAGTCGAATGTAGAGCAAAGAAGAAGTAGCTCCTGCAGACAAGTACAAGTAATGAATATCATTGTAAATTTCAAAAGCAAAAACAATGCTTCAAGTAAACTAATTATTTAGGTGAATAATGTAACAAATCATAAGTTACATTCTTTCAATAATACGTCAATGTCCCTAGTCAAATGTCATGATTTCTTGTCATGCGTTTTTGTGTCTTGCTTATTTGTTTGTTGAATCGAGTAGTGTGCAAATTTAAGTTGTTATTAAGTACCTAAATATCTTTTCATCAACTTATTCTCATGGATAAATAAATAAGATGAGATAGAAGTGCAAACTTTTCTTTATACAAGAGAGACAAATACAGAAATACCAAGCTGTGCTAGTAAATAAACAAAGTGACACTACAATGTGGAAAATAAACAAATGAATAAACAAATCCTTGTCAAATGTGAAGTTTATTGTTATGGGAATTTTGACAAGCAATTAGTTTTCCAAATAAGTGTTAACATTGAAACATACAATGGAGAACAAATTATAAGATTCATACTGAAACATTTTATTGTAAAATATTTCAAGGAATAATTATGAAATATCAAACAAAAACCAATTGTCTGACAATACAAACACAGTTTGATACATTGACAGAAAGCATTGCTTTCAACATGTTTTTATGCACACGCAGTAAAAACAATCAATGCACTGTTTTCAAAGTACTTCCCTTCTGTTTAACTTACTCATCTAATTCTAACTAACTTCATCCCGCTGGAATGACTACTACTGGACAAACATAACAATAGACTGGTTATCTAAACATAAGTAGGAATATCTTATCTTGAACTATTATTTAGCTTCATAACTTCTCACATTCCAGGTTCCAGGTGATTGTCAAATCAAAAAGAAAATACTAACCCGCAGAACTACTATCAAGGATATCATAACAAAATTAGTACTTAAAAATGACCGCTACCCCAACAAACCAATTGTTGATTGGTTGAACTGAACCAACCACTGCAGCCCGTTGAACAAGTGACCGTGTCGCCGGCCCAGGAGCAACAAAGTGATATCCTACTAAATGAAGGCCAGCTTGAGGACAGCCAACCAAAACTGACTGTTCCAATTCTTCCACACAACATAGCTAAAATAAAAGGTGAGGAGTTTTCAAACTACTTTCCACTCACCTTGCCAACACTGCTACAATGTTGTACCAAAGGCTAAATAAAATAGCCAAGTCAACAAGTACCTGCCTACATGGTGCTCACATAACATGTGTATCATACACCAAAGTACTTTTTGCATTATTTTTACCATTATTTTACAATTCTACCTGTAACAATTAATTCTAGTCTATTGTAAAGAACTATTAGTGTCTATTGAGGTAACTGATAAATTACAAGCTAAGTAATACTCACAACAAACTATTAGTAAGCCCTTGAGGTACTAATAATGAAAACAATAAACTAGTAAGCCCTGGAGGTAACTAGTAATGAAAACTAAACTATTAGTAAGCCCTTGAAGTACTCATAATGAAAACAATAAACTAGTCAGCCCTGGAGGTAACTAGTAATGAAAACTAAACTATTAGTAAGCCCTTGAGCTACTAATAATGAAAAAAATAAACTAGTAAGCCCTGGAGGTAACTAGAAATGAAAACTAAACTATTAGTAAGCCCTTGAGGTAATTAATAGACAATACTCTCATGTTATCCTGCTGGGTCCACGGCGTACAAGACCGCCTAGAGCCTGGTTCCTTATATCCTGTCAAATACAAGACTTTGTGCCTGCCACGGAGCAATGGTCCTAAACTCCTAATCCTTTATTCCTATCAAATCAAAGACATTGTGTCCATCACAGAGCGGTGTTCCTGATCCTATCCTCTTATCCTATCAAATCCAAGACTTTGTGTCCATCACAGAGCATTACCTACCCACGAGAACGAACTAACAATAAAATAAAATGCTACACTGCCTAAGAGCAGGTAGCTGAGCATGAACATCCATGAATAAGATGTATTAAATCTAATAAACCGTCGCACCACTGACACGACGAGGAAGAATGCATGAATGCATTCAATATTTAAACATAACATAACATCACGCCTTGTTTCCCCGAAGGGTTGGGCAGAGGTGTACCTATAGTACACCAATATTGAAATTTAAGACAAATGTAGTAGAGAGCTGTTCATAAAAGCTTTTCATGACTAATACCAAATCCTACAACTCAATGAATATCAAAAATCATAATCATAAATCTTTATTTATTCATAATGTTACAGGCAGTGCCTGCCAGTGTGTTAATTAAATGCACAATCTTAAATATAGACAGGTAAATGAAGTAGGAGGGTCCTGAGTTATAGAGCACCAGGCTCTCTTAGATAGAAAATGTTGAAATTGAAAGATAATGCAAGCAACAACATCTTGCTTAAATGTGAAAGTGAAACAAATTATCTAACAGTTAACCATAGAATGTCAATAAACTAAAATAAAAATTGTACTCCGTCATGGCATGACATAAACCATTCCTTTTTGGTAACACCATTGCATGCACTTCTTTGTATTGTAATCTACTCAGGTTACAGGAAATAAATTGACCTTTATCATACAGGTGTTCCATATCAAATGCATTAAATATTCCAATCTATTACAAATTTAGTAACAGATCAGACAGTAGATCTATTACAAGATTTCAATGTTAACAAAAACTGTATGTTACCATATCCTACAATTGATTGAATATTGTGGGATAATAAAAACAACAATAACCTGCCGACAAAATGTTTCTCTACTATTACAGAAAACAACCACCAAACTACACAGAGGGTATTCGGCAGCTGCAGAGCGCGCAGCACCGTTCAGTATGGCCGTGTCGCCGCGGAAGCGTCAGTTAAGATTAAAACATAATCTAATGTGTTACCATTAACTGAAGTAATTGTTATTTCACCATAAAGTAAAGCTTACAACTAAAACGAAAATGTGTATGGATGTCTTTGACGTCAACGCCATCTATTGTCTACTTGTGAAATTGAACTAGCAGATTATGGAAGAGTAATTATAAAACTAATTACGATGCTTTAGTTAAAACTGTAGTTCAAAGTAAAAGGGAACATTTATTTTATGTCTTTGGGTTTTTATTCATATTAACAGTTTGGTCTTTTGACACTGTAAATTTGTTTATGATACAGCGCTACCAAATGTGTCGAAAATGGCGCGGATCGCAAGTTTAATAATCAATCAATGAATTTAATAATTCAATATGCGAACTAAATAAGTTTCAATACTAGAATACCAACCATAAAGTTTAAAGATTATTTTACACAACAATTTACTAATGAATACCTGTTGTTTGATTAAATTCCTTGAATTACAGGAAGTGTTGTAAAATAGTAACAATAAAGTTGTAGAAAGTAATTAAGCTTATAACACCTTTGTATTTGTGAATATTAGTATTGTTTAATTATAAAAGAATTAACTGATATGCATTTGACCATTGTTTACAAGTTTTACTGAACTAACTAATAAACTAAGTAATAAGATTCTGTATAATACGCGGTACGTCCGCCCATGTTTTTGGAGAACTTGGAGAAGGAGTCACGTTTGATGATGGCAGATTGTAACGCAATAAAAGTTGATAATTGTGCTTATGTTAAAAGGACTGAAACTAACTGTCGAACAAGAAACCTCTGTAATGTAATGTTTTTATTTAAAAGAGTGTCCATGGAGTTTCTTGCCCATTCTTCTCCATATGGAACCCCCTCCTCCTACCTCTTGGAATGGGCAAATAGCTTAACTGACTAACTCAAACTAAGTCTTTGTTCAATGATAATAATAATTCAAAAGTGCCTGCAAATGCTTTAATCGAAATAAATGCTCTGAGTTTGAGTTAAGTGTTGTGTGTGATTGAAAACCAACTACCTACCTATTTACCATCAACGAGAGATTACACTGGAGGCTGGTTGGAGACTACTTCCCTAAACAATGGGCTCCCCTATTCTGTCATATATCATTGATTTTTTTTCTATTCATTATGTTTTTTTCCAATTTTTCGGTGCTATAAAAGTCAGTCTTCTGCATTTTATAAACTTGAAAATGTTTTGTTTTGTTTTACTTTTTTAATAATATCTATATACTCTTCGGCTGTAATTATTTAAGAGCCGTTTAGAATTTCGAAAACTCTGTATCATTCGGTAAAGACAGACACCTCGGTCGCACCGAAAAGACAGACAGCATCCTTTAGAACTTAAACTGCACCAGCTGCATCCAACTAGGAAGTGCACTCAAAAAGGATGCATTTAGTGGAAGAGTCAACAATGACAAGAAAACTCCTTGCTATCGATTTCTCCACCCAACTTCCCCGCGATGTCCACTTTCTCTGCGAAGGTTGTCCAGTCCGTTTTGCGACGTGGCGCTATGGGCTTCAGTCGGGTCGGCATACCCGATAGGACGACGAGTACAGGTTGATGGTCCGACTGTAACTCGTCGTCTATGACTTGCTCCGTGATCTGGAATTTTAGCCCTCGGTGGAATACGATGTCCAGTACGTCCGGCATGTGCTGTGCAGCGTCTGGGTAGTTTTGTCGGCGTTTCTGGGCCGGACACCGTATAGCCGAAGGCTTCCGCGTACGCGAAGAGCCGCCTCCCCTCGGTATTCGTTGTGCACGAGTTGCACAACGAAAGAGTTGCTGTGTGTTTACTGTTGAAATCACCGGCGAGGATGGTGGCGTGCGTCGAGGTGTTGAGAAGTGCCCGCAGCTCTGTAACGTCCAGGTGAGCCACGGGCGGCTTGTAGCAGCTGTAGATGTTTATGTCCTCGCCGGCTACGTGTAGCTGCACACCCAACGCGTAAAACGTGCTAAGTGCCGTCGAGGGGATTTATTGATGGACGACTCTTCGTCTCACCAATACTGCCAGACCACGGTATCTTCTGTGAGCCGACCTTTCATCCTTCCTGTATACGAGGTATCCTGGGAACCTTACCCTATCTTCAGGTCCCAGGTGCGTCTCGCTTATGAGCGCCACGTCGATGTCCTGTTCCCGAAGGAGGTGGCGGAGGGGGGCGACCTTATTTTGTAGGCCGCGGGCGTTCCAATGGATCACCCTGAGTGGCCTAGCCATGGTACAGAGTTAGTAATGTGGCCAGGCCATCCAGGATGACCGTCTCAATGTCCTGTCCCTGCCTGATGGCCTTTATAAGGTCCATCAACAATTTGATGGCGCAGGCTGTGAACTCCTTTTTGGTAGTGGCTGTTTTGGCGCCGGTAGCGCCGCCACTAGTTTCTTTGGGGAACTCTCTTCTTGGTAGTTCCCTGGCCGTCCGCGGCGCTATGCCGGTAGGTTGCGTTTTCACAACCTGCGCCCCGCTCGTGTCAGGGGCGGCCTTGGCGTTTTCCTGGGTCGCTGGTGGGGGGGGGGGGGGTTGGGTTTCTTGCCTCTCCCTTTCCCCCCGCGTCTCTTCTTCCTCCGCCTCGAGGAGGTGGCTTCTCTATTTGTGGGCCCGTTGGCCGCCGCCATCAGCGTCGTGCCTTGAGCCTCTGTCTGTACCACTTGCGGCCTTTCTGTGGCCGCTTGTGTCCGGCGTGTGTTGGCCGTGACGGCGGCGTCCCCGCTCGCTTATTCCGGATCTCTGCCTGGAATACGGGGCACTTTATGTTGCACGCGGGGTGCGGGCCACCGCAGTTGATGCAGGTGGCCGGCTCCCTCGGGCGCGGACAGTCGCGTGCCGCGTGTTCGTCCCCGCATCGTACGCAAGCGGGCGATGGCACTGGTGCGAGCTGTGCCTGAACTTTTGGCACCGGTGGCACTGGGCGGGACCATGCTTGCCTCGCCAAGCCTCTATCTTGACACCCCGCATGTACATAAACACGGTGGTGGCGTAGATAGCCCGGACGTCTGGGGTTTTCTTCAGGATGGCATGGAATACACAGCCGGGTCGTCCTTGTGCGCCTTTTATGTGGCGCACATATTCCGGATGGTAGCCCAGCGTCCGAAGTTCCTCCTCTATCTCCTTGGGGTCCGTGTCCGCCGGTAGCCCCCGTATGGCGATCTTCAAAGACTTTTCTGCTGGCAGTGAGTAGGCGAACCATGACACGCCGCTGTCCTTTTCTAGGCCAGTCAGGTACCTTTGGACCAGCCTGTACACCTCTTCGCTCTCTGGGGTGAAACGAACTCCACCCCCGGATGGACGAGCGTTAGGAGGCCGGCCCAGTTTGGCAGCGATGGCCCGGAAGTGTGCGGCCCCAGTCAGGTAGCCTCTTAACCACCAGCGGCGGGTAACGCAGCTTCCTTTGTTGTTTAGCCCCCGGCTGCGTCTTCTTCGTGGCGCCAGGGGTGGCGGTAGATGTCGAGGGGGCGGGGGATAAATTTTGAGCACTTAACCCTTTGGCCTTCGTTGGTATCGGTGTTTTAGCGGGTGGGGAGCGGCGCGCCGCGTCAGCAAATGTAGGCGACGCGGGCGAGCCCGGACCCCGCGGCACGCTTTCGCGCGGCGGGTCGGGGCAAAGCCACTTGCTCTCCTCCACATCTCCGGAGCTCCGTCTTCTTTGTTTTCGCTGGACCCTAGGCTCGAGGTCGAACTCGAACCCAAAACCCAGCGACTGCGTCGATGTAGGCGACAGCATATGGGCGTCGGCCCCTCCCACGGTGGGCCGTTGCCCGGATCGCAGCGTCGTGTCAATTGACCCGCGACCGGATACGGCCGAGCCCGCCATTGCCAGCGACATGCTCGACCCAGCTCGTGACGAGCATGCCGACAGCACGGCCGGCGAGTCGTAGGCGGGGCCACGTGGGGCGCCGGTGAGTAGGGCGCCTGTGGTGTAGTTTGTGACAGCGAGAGCAGCGGGCGCAGGGGCGCGGGCGGGCGAAGGCGCGCGCATGGGCGGCGCGCGGCCCTGGTTCGCGGTCGGCCACGGAGCCTGTGTTGGCACCGGGCGAAACGCGGCGGGGCGGATCACTACCGCATGGCGACGGCGCAACAGTGAGCTGCGTTTGCCGGGCTTCGGCATCCCGGGGCGGGTGGGTCCGCGACCGCTGCGGTGTATTAACACCGAGCAGCACGGTGGCTCCCTCTGTGTTCGCACCGGTGCCGGCTGGAACCTGTGCAAACACAAAGGAAACAATAAAACTAGTTGCGGTCCTCGCGGCACAAGTCTGTAGACACTAAGGATAGGCTTGTGAAGGCACCACGAAGCCAATCCTCCAACGCTGCGCCCTCGCTTACATAAAGTGGCCTGAGTAGTGGGGAGAGTGGGGAGGTGAATGTGCCACTTTACATAGCGTAACTCGGCCCGCTGCACGTGTTACAAAGGTCACGCCGAAATATTCATTTTAATAGAGATAAAACAAAATAAAAATTTGTATATAGTACATAATGTATATGTATTTTTTAAATTTTTACATAAGAAATCAGTAATGCTTGTTTTCTTTTGTTTGTTCTTTATATTGTAATTAGTCTAATACTATTGTGTAAAGAAGACATCGCCATCGTCAAATTATCATTTTAAATATTGCTATATTTCATAAATCACTAACAAACAATGCGTGACCTTCAACTATCAATTACCTACTGAGACTCAAAACAAAAAACATAAACATGCGCCGAACGTCGTCGGGTATCACGTGACTCTCCCGAACACTGCCGAAGGTGTTAGGAATCATGGTGGTCACTATAACCGGACGCAATTTATTAAAAATGGGCCACAATAAGCGACATTTCAATAAGCGAAGTAATTTTATCCGACTTTGTTATAAATAATTGTATATGAAAACCAAACTTCGCTGTGTAATTACTTCGTAATAAGCGGTTGGTCATTAAAGGCCGAGTCATAATAAACGGATTCTACTGTATGTCCTTTTGCTTTAAGTTGATCTAAAAGCCCCTGAAATAGATCATCTGCTGTTCCAGATGGCATCACGATCGTATCAAAGAAGACACTTTTAATTGTGAGTTCATTATCCATATATATTGCTGTTAGGGCACATTGCTTAATAGAACCTTGGACTGTTGTCTCATCCATTATAACGGAAAAGAAATTTCCGTGCGCTTTTAGGTATTCCGATGTATTTTGCATGAAATGGGATCCTAGGATTTGATTGACAACAGCTGTGGCCTTTGTTCTACCCATCGACATTTTTTGAGCAATCTTTTAGTCAGGACAGATATTTGCTATGAGAGCGTGAGCGTGTCACACAATAGAAATGGTAAGTTATTTGTTGCCAAAAGAGATGCTAATTTTATTTCAGCCGTTTTTGCCATTCTATATTCTTCAGAAAATTGCAATTCTTCTCTAATCGGCACTGTCTGTCGTATAGCAGTCATGATGTTTTTATGTTTTTCAGTCTCAGCATGCCTGTACAAGTGAGGTTTGTGATTATGTAAAATGACCTGGCAGTATTTGAATTTGGCCACCTCAATGCCCTTTTTGTACGTAATGGAATGGTTAACCATTTGTCGCTAAACGAATATTTTTTAGTATTAGATGGTTCTCCTGTGCTACTTGAACAAGACGCAGCCCGTTCGTGGTTGCTAGCAAGGTGGTTAGTTTCAGAATTATTATCTGACAATTCTTTTTCGTATAATACCGGAAGATACATTATTTTTTGTTTTCTTTAAAGCTACTTTAGTTCCAGGTGAATCGCAAAATGTATAAAAGGCTTCGTCATCTTCTTTTCCTTCAAGGTGAACTCTACCTGGTAAGATGAATTTGTCCATTTACAGGGTACAAAAGCAAGCATGCTGTAGGGTAATTTTAGGGACACTCATTAATAGGCTCGTTCTACTGGTAGAATATTATAATGGTCAACAAATACCTGTTTACAATAATTTTAGTTGACGCACAGACTACTTAGAGTGAGTTGACGTGTTGGCACGCACAGCGAGTGACCAATGCTGCCAAAGAGCAATATAAGTAATATAGGATAAGAGAGCCCTCTCTCGAATCTTTTATGCATGACAGTGTTATAAGCCATCTGTAATTCCTAATGTATAGGTACCCATATATTATAATTTGTATAGCTCTGTAGGTTTTAAATGGATGGATATTTATGTAATATGAAGAAAATAGCTGACCATTGACGAAAGTGATTTTTAAGGTAAAATAATGTGCTGGAAATTGGAATAAAACAAACTAGTCTAGTAGTATATTTCATTTTCTATTTTAATAATTTTTGTGCTTATTAAAATAAATTTGAGCAGCATATTTGACTTATTAAATTAAGTGACTTATAAAATTCGTAATTTTGCTGGTTAAAATGCGATTGACTGACCTGCACCAACTATAAATAATAAAAAAAATGAAAGTTCAATAAAATATGATTTTAAAGCATTTTTGTGATTTGGACATGTAAATGGACCATCCGGTAAAATATCCAAAAAGATTAAAATATTTTCTTTGATTTTCTTTTTTGTCACGTTTTTCTTTAGAAATGATGTGACTACATTCTTTTTATCTTTTATATTTGTTGCTACTTCCTCAGATGGGTAACACAGCCAGTTTTTATTTTGGTATTCTTTTGCTCTTATAAATTTGTTATTATTTTTGGGATCACTATTGTCTAATAAATTCAGCCTGCATTGTTGACAACTTTTTACAGTTTGTTTCATGCATTTTTTATGACCCAACCGCAAACATAGTTGCCCTGACCAGCATCACTATCGTTGAGCTGGTCAGAGAAAATTTTATTATTAAAATGAATACGAGTAGTGTCGTTTTCTTCAGGAACATCAGGAGTAGTTTCTGTGAGGAAGAATTTAAAACTCTGAAGGCATTCATTTTGGTCTTCCTCACAGTTTTTTTCCTTTTCACCACGTGTCGAGCGACGAGCGGTGCCTCTGTGTCATGCTGTGGCGTCGCGCCTGTTTGTGGGGGCCTTAATAAATAAGCTTTGGATTATTTTGTTCTAAGTTATTAGGTTTAGTAAAGGGGAAGCATTTTCAAATCGAGCAACTTTTCGCACGTCTGCGATAGGGTGGTCCCCCGGCGTGCGCCCGCGCCCCGTCGCCGCACGGTCGCCCCGGAGACTGACACGTTTAAGGTTCGTACACACGGTCCCGTCGTGCCTGTTTGTGCGAGCCTTTATCTCTGATGCGTACCAACTGTCGCTATATCATATTCAGAGTCGGCGTGTATGAAAGATTTGAATCATAAATATTTACACTAATTAAATTCGGTAAAGATAAAAGTAATTTAAGGTTTGAACTATTTACACTACATTATTTCTTCGTCTCCTTTTAAATAAACTTTCAAAATGTCCACCGCCTTGCTCGATGCACTTTATTGCACGCTTTCTTATGTAAAATTTTAGTTTATTTAGTACTTAGGCCGATTACGCGTGTACCTATGACGCCCGCCCACACGTTCACGGAGAACCTGTGAAACGAATCAACACGGCATGCATGTGGATTCTCATGTCTCCACAAATGCCGCGTCAGCAAATGTAGGCGACGCGGGCGAGCCCGGACCCCGCGGCACGCTTTCGCGCGGCGGGTCGGGGCAAAGCCACTTGCTCTCCTCCACATCTCCGGAGCTCCGTCTTCTTTGTTTTCGCTGGGCCCTAGGCTCGAGGTCGAACTCGAACCCAAAACCCAGCGACTGCGTCGATGTAGGCGACAGCATATGGGCGTCGGCCCCTCCCACGGTGGGCCGTTGCCCGGATCGCAGCGTCGTGTCAATTGACCCGCGACCGGATACGGCCGAGCCCGCCGATGCCAGCGACATGCTCGACCCAGCTCGTGACGAGCATGCCGACAGCACGGCCGGCGAGTCGTAGCCGGAGCCACGTGGGGCGCCGGTGAGTAGGGCGCCGGTGAGTAGGGCGCCTGTGGTGTAGTTTGTGCTGGCCGCTCACGCTCAGCCAACGCCGGTCCCGCCAGCGAGAGGCGGGGGCCGGTTGCGGCGGTGCGCGGAGCTGGCACAGCTTTGGTCTCGTTCGGCCCGGGCGGCAACAACAGGCGCGGCGGCGCGGCGGTACAAGCAGTGGGCGCGCGTGAGTGCGCGGGGTGCGCGTGCGGCGCGGCGGACACAGCGAGAGCAGCGGGCGCAAAATAGCTGACCATTGACGTAAGTGATTTTTAAGGTAAAATAATGTGCTGGAAATTGGAATAAAACAAACTAGTCTAGTAGTATATTTCATTTTCCATTTTAATAATTGTTGTGCTTATTAAAATAAATTTGAGCAGCATATTTGACTTATTAAATTAAATGACTTATAAAATTCGTAAATTTGCCGGTTAAAATGCGATTGACTGACCTGCACCAACTATAAATAATAAAAAAATGAAATATCAATAAAATATGATTTTAAATCATTTTTGTGATTTGGACATGTAAATGGACCATCCGGTAAAATATCCAAAAAGATTAAAATATTTTCTTTGATTTTCTTTTTTGTCACGTTTTTCTTTAGAAATGATGTGACTACATTGTTTTTATCTTTTAAATTTGTTGCTACTTCCTCAGATGGGTAACACAGCCAGTTTTTATTTTGGTATTCTTTTGCTCTTATAAATTTATTATTATTGGTGGGATCACTATTGTCTAATAAATTCAGCCTGCATTGTTGACAACTTTTTACAGTTTGTTTCATGTATTTTTTATGACCCAACCGCAAACATAGTTGCCCTGACCAGCATCACTATCGTTGAGCTGGTCAGAGAAAATTTCATTATTAAAATGAATACGAGTAGTGTCGTTTTCTTCAGGAACATCAAGAGTAGTTTCTGTGAGGAAGAATTTAAAACTCTGAAGGCATTCATTTTGGTCTTCCTCACAGTTTTTTTCCTTTTCACCACGTGTCGAGCGACGAGCGGTGCCTCTGTGTCATGCTGTGGCGTCGCGCCTGTTTGTGGGGGCCTTAATAAATAAGCTTTGGATTATTTTGTTCTAAGTTATTAGGTTTAGTAAAGGGGAAGCATTTTCAAATCGAGCAACTTTTCGCACGTCTGCGATAGGGTGGTCCCCCGGCGTGCGCCCGCGCCCCGTCGCCGCACGGTCGCCCCGGAGACTGACACGTTTAAGGTTCGTACACACGGTCCCGTCGTGCCTGTTTGTGCGAGCCTTTATCTCTGATGCGTACCAACTGTCGCTATATCATATTCAGAGTCGGCGTGTATGAAAGATTTGAATCATAAATATTTACACTAATTAAATTCAGTAAAGATAAAAGTAATTTAAGGTTTGAACTATTTACACTACACTATTTCTTCGTCTCCTTTTAAATAAACTTTCAAAATGTCCACCGCCTTGCTCGATGCACTTTATTGCACGCTTTGTTATGTAATATTTTAGTTTATTTAGTACTTAGGCCGATTACGCGTGTACCTATGACGCCCGCCCACACGTTCACGGAGAACTTGTGAAACGAATCAACACGGCATACATGTGGATTCTCATATCTCCACAAATGCTGGTTATGCTGGTTGTAAATGCCAACTCGCGTGAAGGTGCTCTCGTCCGTCCAGATGATGTTTCCTTGCCAGTTCTCTAACAACCATCTACTAAATTCCAGACGTGGCAAGTAGTCGTTCGGCGTCAGCTCCTGACAACGTCGCAGGTGATACGGGAGTTCACCATCAGCGCGTAATGTTCCCAGTGGCCTGTGGTAACGGTCCCGACTTACGAGTTGTAGGTCGTGAGTTCGAACCCAAGCAGGCGCTTTACTTTGTGTAAATTATTTAATCACCACTGCTCTCAAAACGGTGAAGGAAAACATCGTGAGGAAACCGGCATGTCCTAGAACCAAAAATTCGAAGACATGTGACATCTACCAACCCGCACTGAGCCCGCGTGGTGGATTACGGCTCACTACCTCTCATAGAGAGGAGGCCTGTGTCCCAGCAGTGGGAACGTTATCGGTTGATTATGTATGTATGCGTAATGTTCGCCACACGTACATGTGGCTGCAGTCGAATAATGGCGCTGCTTCTCTTGTACTCTTATTTGGGTTTTCTTTAAAATAGTTGCTTGTAAGCGAGTAGTGCGCACATTTGCCCCTCTATCTATTGCCGTGTTAGGACGAAAGGTACCGGAGTCCCTCAGACGCTGAGTTGCACTTAACATTGTCCTGGCGCTCAATCTAGTATCATATCGTCGTTGAACTCTCGACACGCTAACTCGACATTATCGTTGCAACGAGCCAGTGTCCTCACCATCTCCGTGTACTGAATATTGGTGTACTGGAATGCCATCGCGCGCGTAACAAATGAATGTGACAGCAACAAAAATTAAATTCGGGAACACTTATCGCTGCCGGAGAATAACTAAACCTTTGATGTGAGGCGGGCGGTGGCGGCGCGTGCGTCGGCATGTCAAAGGTGTACAACGCATTCACATTAACTTGACGCATGGCTGTGATGACGTCATTTTGTCGGTCAGGTACGGTGCGAAAAAAAAGCATGTAGCTAAATAAAAACTATATTTTTGATTTTGGAGCATAGGTTTTATTTGTTAATCTTGCAATATGTTGCATCATGTATTTTTTATACAATATAAACTATTTTATGTTGATAGATAAAAATTTATTCAAAATTCATCTTCACTATAAATAATTGGTACAAAATCATGGTCTAAACTGTCTTCTTCTTCACTATCGATCTCGCTGTCGGATGACTCTTCTCCTCCAAGATCGATTACATGTTGCTGCAGTACGTCGTCAACCAGGCCATCTTTTTCCCAGTATTCCTGAAAATAAATAAAATAGTGTTATAAATTTACCACAAAATAATTGTATCAATTTAGTGAATTACTAATATGTACCTCCAAAAAAGTAGTTATATTTTTTTTATTTAACATCACAATACAAACATAATTACATACATACTTTAGATTTATAATTTATTTACGAACTGACCTGTTGTAGTCTCTCGGTTAACTTCTTTTTTCCAGTCTGATGCTGTGATGGAGTTTATTGCATCTCTGGTGAGATATTCAATTTTTCTTTCTTGTTGGTCTACGTTTTTGTATGCCACCCTCTGTTTGACCAAATTCCAGACATATTCAATAGGGTTGAGGTCACAATGGTAGGGTGGCAAACGTACAATTTCATGGCCATGTCGTTTCATTAAATCATCGACAATGTATTGCATGGGCGGCTTTGCCTTTTTTATAATATGGTAGAGTTCTCTTTTTCTAATTTTTTCATCAAATGGAATATTGTTGTCACGCAGCCACGTTTGCATGGCTCCTTTTAACGTTGCACTTCTGGGCGCCTTCACGTTACACTTCTTGCGTTGAGTGGTAAGGCGCGTTGTCAATGACGACTATACTATTTGGGGGCAAGTTTGGTATCAGCTTTTCATTAATCCATTTAAAAAAAATCTCGGTATTCATTTCATGATGGTAATCGTCAGTAGTACTTTTGCATTTGTATAACAAATCTGCATCTGGGATAAATCCGTTTTCTCCTCCAGCATGCACCAGAATCCACCGTTGACCCAGGTTAAAATTTTTATTCACGCTGCTATCTGTGCTGTTTTGCCAGCATTTGCTGACGGTATAATGGGAATGGATACACGTTTCATCCAGGTAGATAACTGGTTTTTCACCTGCGCCGAGGTTATTGTTCTCTTTCATTCGGCGCAGGTAGCGTCCTCTCCATGCGGCTATATCGGCTTTTTGAATTAGCATCGAACGCGCACTTTTACATTATTAAGATCTCTCTTAACAGCTGCCAAGATTTTTTTAAGCGTGGGTACTTCCTTTTTTACAGTATAAAAGCTGTTGATGATATTGCGTATTGCGCAAATATCAAAATCATCCTCGACAAAGTTTTTCGCTGATTGTTTACGCTTTATACCCGGTGTGGATAACTTTATTTCCCCCATTGGATTGTCTGTAGTACTTGGACTGGGACAAATGTCAGTGCTTGGAACGGTGCTAGTATTTGGGTACCGTACTAGTACTTGGAGCCGTGCTAGTGCTTGGACTAGCGTCGGGCGAAGAACCCGACGCACAGTATTTCGCCTAGAACATGCTAGGTGGACAAAATTCAAGTTTTCATTTCCAGGAAATCTTAATTGCATAACACAAACAACACCCCCAAACTCCAAATTCCGAGAAAAAGTTGTTTTTCAAATGCTTAACTGATGAGTCATAGAGTTCAGAAGTCAGGTAATGAGTTTAATGCAAGCGTTCCGGTCAATCAGTTGCAATTTAGCGACACTTTTGTGCACATCTCATAGTGGTTTATAGTGATATTGTGAAAGTTTTTTGTGATGGATATTAATACTGAGGGTATGTACTATTATTTAATATATTATTTTTATCAGAATCTATTAAAATGAATTTTTAGCATTTTTTTAACTTAATGCATAAATTTTTGCGTAATTTTTTTCATAAACAAAACTTTGAACGTTCAGGAAATACATTGATTCGCCTCTATTCGGGCTAGTTTTTAGATATATTGTAGGTATAATTGTGTAGTTTGTAAAAATACATATTGTTCAGCACACTTCAGTACAACATATATTTTTTTTTTGTAGAACACGTTTACTCTATTTCAAGGGTAGCATTTTTTGAAGAGTGGTTGAAACACACGAAGAATGATAAAAGATCGCGTATTTATGACTATCTTTCTTCAAAATTTCACTTTGGTGACATTACTGAAAGCAGCCAAAGAGAAATAAAGTTGAAAATATCCAACTTTTCTACTAAGATTGAAGCCAAATGGTTGGCTTCGGGAAAATCGAAGGAGCGTTTTTTAATTAGAAATAAGACTTGGCTGGATGAAGGAGACATAAAGTTTACTGTGAGTTCTTTAGCCCCACAACCTTCAACATCGAGTGAGGTTGTGACATCTGCAGGAAGAACTCGCAAAGATTTCGAGGAATCGTCGTTTAAGACGAAGAAATGTCGAGTCGTGGATCTCGTAGAATCTCTAAGTGCCAGTGAATTAGTGACTGCTGTCGAAATTGCTATGCGTTCAGCAGGGCAAAGAAAAGTTGCCCATGTGATTAGAGACATTAGTGAAAGGCCAGATAATATTATTAAGTCAAAAGAAAATACCAGTTCCGTTAATCCTAGGCAGTTAAGTAGTGAGAAGCCTTAGCATACTATATAGGTTCTAAGTCAACAACACATGCTTACAAACAAACTAGGAAGTGGTCCATAATGGCAGGACATAATGTGTTTCCGTCATATTTTAGTGTAGTAAAATCTAAAAAGGCCTGTTACCCTGCAGAGGATCACATTTCTATAACAAAAAACTCGTGCTGAAATAAATTTGCAAGCCTTATTAAATAAAACAGCGGAACGTCTAGTAATAGCACAGAATGAAGTTATCAGTAGTGTCCTCCCAACAAGTCCAACGTTTACACTTGTTAGTAAATGGGGATGTGATGGAAGTTCTGGGCACAGCACATACAAACAGAAATTTGAGAACACTGAAGATACGGACGAATTTCTTTTCGTATTTTCTTTCGTTCCCCTTAAGTTATATGATGGGTCTAAAATTATTTGGCAAAATCCTCGGCCTTCATCGACTATGTATTGTCGCCCCATCAAATTTATATTTGCTAAGGAAACGAGTGACTTCACGTTAGCGGAGACAAATAGATTGTTGGAAGAAATTAATGCTCTTCTTCCAACACTTATCAACTTTGGTGATTCTCAAATCTCTGTGAAACACAAACTTCTTCAGACAATGATAGACGGAAAGGTATGTAACGCCTTAACGGAAACTCGTTCATCTCAAAAGTGTTTCATCTGTGGTGCCACCCCCAAGACGATGAACGATGACCCCGCGAAGTTTAACAGCAATCAGAAACATTTTGGCTTTGGTTTATCTACACTTCATGCTTGGATTCGTTGCTTTGAATGCCTTTTACATATCAGCTATAAGTTGAATATTAAGAAATGGCAGGCTAGAAGCGACGAAGACAAAGCTGATATCAAGATTCGTTCCGAAGAAATCAAGTTGATATTCAAGAACGAGATGGGACTCATTGTAGATAAACCAAAGCCAGGATTTGGTTCTTCCAATGATGGAAACACAGCCCGTCGTTTTTTTAAGAATGCTGAGATGAGCGCTCAAATCACAGGATTGGATGTTACTATTATCAAACAATTCGATGTTATTTTGAGGACATTGTCTTCTGGGTTCGAGATAAACTTAGTTCAATTTAATAAATTTTGTCTTTAAACTAGAAGACATTACCTTAATCTCTATTCGTGGTACTATATGCCTGCTACTGTACATAAAATATTAGTACACAGTACTGAGGTCATCAAAGCGGCATTGCTTCCAATTGGGCAACTTTCCGAAGAGGCTCAAGAAGCACGTAACAAAGATTGCCGCAGATTTAGGGAGTACAACACCCGCAAGTGCTCACGTGTTGCCACGAATAGAGACTTGCTGTCCATGTTAATAATAAAATCTGACCCTTTGATCAATGGCCTTCGTGAGATTCCCCGAAAAAAGCCGGAAAAAATATGTGCAGAAGTATTAAAGTTAATCGTAAGCCCGACCATAGTAGCATAAAGACCGGAAACTTCATCATATTGTCGCACATTACCACAAAATGATGACGATTCACCAGAAGATTTTGATGATGATTCTGATGATTAGGTTTAGGTTAAGTTAGTTTGTACAGTAGGTATTTATTTATTTAATGCATTTTTGTTGTTTGTTTATTATTTAAAAAAAAACTGTTTTTACATATTTTTTTTTGTTTTTTATTACAAAGTCATACCAAAAACTAATAATAATGCCTCAACATGACTACTTATATATAAAAGCATCGTTAAATATCATAAAATAATATTGTCCACCTAGCATGTTCTTCGCGGTACACTGTGCGACGGTGGTACACATGCCTTTTTGGCCTCATAATTAATACATCTCGCTCTTTCACATTAATCTTTCATTTGCAGAAAAAGTACTACAAATATTCTAATATTTTGGCTTTTCTGAACAAACGAATGTGTAAAACGATCTACAAATTTGGTCGCGCAATTAAAAAAGCTTTATTTCTTTGAGAAAAGATCAAAATTGCCTTAGGACAAGCTTAAATGTAATAAAAAGCAATGTTTATATGTGTAAGAAAGCTATGATCGAACTACAAATTCGGTTTTGCATTTAAATACGTACTGCTTTAAGTTTTCTTAAATTGACTATTTTATTAAACGCGATTTACAGGGCTTTAAATACCGGTTAAAATTTCCTAACGTTACCTTTGTTTGACAGAGATACCGTTAATATGGAAATAACGGTAAAATATGTAACGTTATTTATGATATTTTTATCGTTAATCTTTAATAACGTTAATGGTTTATTAACGTTAATTTTATTGTTATTTTTAAACGGTTAAACTTTTGAGGTGGAACTGGAAATAGCGGGGGGCCGCCCATCTTGCCGCGCTGTGATGCCGTGCGCCCGTGCCGATCTAATCGTTGCCTGATTCTTACGCGTGAGAAGAACTGGTAGCATATATAATAAGCTGATTTAGTCAGTGTTAAGTGTGATTGATAACTGATAATTTATCCAATATCAAGATGAGTGAAGACAATAATCAAGGTAATAACAACCGTCGCCGCCGTGTGTTGACGGCTGTCGTCGACTGTGTGTCGCTCGTCTGTGTGTATGCGCGCTTAAGTAGCACAACTGTCGCTATAGTATTACTTGTACGGGCGCCGAAGTAAGTAAGGCTTAATTTCTACGGAAAACTGCGAGCATCCCAAGTGAGAGACTACATGCACAGACTCGAAATAAACGTGTCGCTCCGTTCCATTCCGCTTCTAAGGATTGTCTTGTCACCCATCATATTTTTATTCTATTTTCAGGTGATTTCACTGTAATTGGGGATTATAGTTATAGTCAACCTCTTTTTACGGACTTGAAAAACGATGCGAGCCCAACAAATAGCGCCGATGACATTGATGGTTGTTTTATTGTAGGTAGATGCGATAGTTAAAATTACAGTTGAAACGTAATTTATAAATTGTTTTTCAGAAGTTATCGAAAATAGCCAAGATGATACTGATATGTCACAATCTTTATCACAACCTCAAACTCATTATAAACGAAAGTATAAAACAGAAAACGAAATAAAGGAAGAAGACAATACTCATAACAATAACATGGATTTTAGCAAAAGTAAGAAAATAAAAATTGAACACGATGATCTATGTATCCATTGCGTTTTCGACAAGGAACTTGATAAAAGAAATTACTATTTTGGTAATTTGCTCATAGGAGAACTGCAGTACTTACCTCCATGTATGAGATCCGAAGCATACATTCATATATTAAATTACGTGCGATCACTTAAACATAAGCATGCACAAAAGTAGGACTGCCCAAAAAACACGTAGGCAAAGCAAGTACTTGCCTATGTGCATGGCGGGTCTTGCGTGCCCTAAACACAATAAATAAGCTTATATTTTATCCAATCACTTATTTTCTTTTTGACAGTGGCTAGAGAACTTAACTGTTACAGATTTTGATAATAATAAAAGATTTATTATGTAAACTGCCTAATCTCATTTAATGTACACACGGCCACATATCAAGCTATACCTTTCCAGTATAAGCTGACCTCTCATTGTACGGAAATCCTATACAATGCTTATACTTGAAATGTATAGATTGATATGTAGCCGTGTGTACCTATTTATTTAATTCAAGAATCAAATAAGCATTTATTATTTAATAAATGCTTATTCAATTATTTTTAATTTACGAAGGGTACATGATATTTTGCGTTCGACTCTGCGGGTCTGTTTTGCTAAGATTTGTTTATTACACCATACCCTACTATTAGAAAAACATAGAATTAATAATTGCAGTTAAATTAAACATAATATTTCTACTTATAATAAGTATTCAATATTGGTACGTAAACTCAACAACGAGCTAAAATCACTTTCAAAATACGAAATGTCATAATTTAAGCCATACTTACAATTTACTGAATAATATTTATTTCAAATTAACAACAATAAAACAACATCTATAACTAAAACTAAATAAAATCACAAGTTTGGCCTCAATGTCAATTTAAATTAAAAAAATCACACTGACATAAAAGCCAAAACTGGCTGTTAAAAATAATAAAATTAACATTTTTGGCATATTTTCAATTTAGAGATCAATTTAAAACAGTTTCAAATCAATAGTTGTTAAGTTTTTGCTTTACTTAAAAAATACCTAGGTTTAAATATAAATCGAACTCATAATTATTATTTGAATTTAGTCTTCTATAAAAAACAAAAATCAGCTTGTTTAATGTAACGTTAATGAGTCGTTAGATACAACAGCTTAACAAAAAAAAACAATAGGGAAACAAAAATAATTAAAAATAAATGGTTATCTCTAGGCATTTCAAATAATTGTAAAAACATGTAATAAAGATATAAAATATATAAATAACTACAAAGTCTTTGAACTGCACGCGAACACTAAATATATTATAATATAAAAATATTACATATTATAATAATTTCACCCTTGACTTGACTACAGAGTATTCCAATAAAATTAATAGTGGCTCTTATATCTTGCTATCAAGCCTTGTTTCTCTTCTTAGGAGTACGTTCAAATTATCAAGATTATCTATATACCTGGTATTTAAAAAATCGTCAAGGTCACGTTGAGCTTCTGTAATTCTTTCGTTGGTCGTTGTAGTTGGTATATTCTCACTATTGATGTTTTCATTTTCTTTATCGCTTTCTTCCAATTGAAAATTATCTATGCATAGCTTGATACAGTTTGCCTTTGCCTTATTTTGTTGCTCCCGCGTTAAAATAGTATTTACTCGTGGATCCAGAAAAATTCCATTTATAAAAATGTCATTTTGGAAAAGGCTTTTTTCTCTGTTTTTCATGGATGCTACTAAGTCAGTTGCTATTTTTGCAGTCATTTTGGTAATTTTAAACTGACATAACATCCACGCTATGTAAAAGTCTCCAACAGTAAGCTGTTCTTCTTGTAGCTTTTTTGTCAGTTCTTTTGCAGGCATTAAACATCTGAGAAATTCACTTAATGCTTCCCACGTCGAATTTGGTAACTGTAACCGCTCATTAGTACTGCAAATTTCACGTAATGAAAGCAAGCTTTCCACCATATCTATTATTGAATGCCACCTTGTAGAGCAGTCCAGTTTTGGTACATTTTTTTCGCTTTGTTTCAATAACCTAACAAACTGTGGGGTTCTAAGCCGTCGAACAACTTCTCGAGCACTTGTAATAAGACTGCAAGTAGTTTCGTCTTTACAAACATCTTGAAGTGCCAACTGGAGCGTGTGTGCAGCACATCTTACAATACCGATTTCCCAATTACTTTCAATTGCGCTTACAAACTGTTCTCTCAAAACTGTGGTTACTTGTGAAGTGAATGAATGTTCAAGTTCACTATTATCATAATCATAATTCACCCATAAATCATCACATAAATCGTTAATCTCGTATGCTTGAACTGAACTGGGACCAGCCTGTACATCATCAGATTCTGATGTATTGGTACCTAAACAACTTTCATTCATTAGTTTGCTCATTTTAATCATATTGGCTCCGTTGTCTGTCGTTATGCAGTAAATTTGACTGTTAAATTCCGTATGTATGCGAAATCGATGTAAATTGTAGATAAGTATTTCTTTGAGGTGCTCAGATGTGTGGCGCTGAAAAATTTCAATAACGCCCAAATTTTTTAAATGTATGTTGCCATTTTCTAAATATTGGCAGTTAATGCCCATGAAACTTCGAGTTCCAATAGAAGCGATATCGATCTTAATTGATATTTTTTTACCATGAAATATATTAGATAATTGATCTCTGATGTTTGTAGCCATAGACTTAACATTATCTCTAATTTTCAGTGCATTTATTACAGTACTTGTACTTTCGGGTATTAGAGCAAGAAGATTTTTAAATGCCTTATCGTTTATGATAGAAAATGGGCGTCCGTGAACAGCTACTAAATTGGTGCATTCTTCTAGGACTATATCAGAAACTGTTTTCTGCCTGGGGGTGGTCCTTGCTGATTCTTGTCGACACATATTGAGTCCCAAGACCTCTTTGTATACCTCTTTATGTTGATGTTGCAAATGTTTCATTAAATTACCACTATGTTGTGTCTGAAAAATACGAAGCAACTACAATTTACTCATAGTTATGTTATATAAAATCATTTATCATTTAACCCAACACACACTCGGCACAGACCAGGTTCTATTGAAATTTATAATTATGCCCTATACAAAGCGAAGAGAAGGCAAAGGCTACTAGGCAACTATGTTATCACATTATGTGGAACAGTGGTTATTACAAGTTGTTATCCGTCTGTTAAAACATAAAAAAATAATGGAATACTGAGTTTTTCAAACAAATAAATAACGTAAAAATTTGCACCAAATAAACCACCCTAGGTTAAGGCACAAGACAAAGAGTACATACTTAGATCAAAGACGCTAAATTGGAAAGTTTTAAAAGCGTAAATTTGCTTGATTGCGTTGCAATCAAATTAGTAGAGGGGAGCGGCATTAATGTGAAGTGTGCGTTGGCATTAGGTATCTTTCATACCCGTTTTAATATAACGCCAAAAAAGCTCGAGAATGCTGAAAGTGGTATTTATTTGGTCCCTAAATAAAACTTAGTTTAAATAAAAGACACCGTGTAAATGGTCTAAGTATTTTCAAATCAAGATAACTTCATCTTAAGATCAAAATATAACACAAAAAATATACAATTTGAACTAACAACAACATGGTAGATACCTTGGGTATTCTTATCTTTGTTAATTACCTACCTTATTGCGGTAAGACGTAACCCCCCGTTTGTTACGCGACCAAAATATGCGATCTGTCAAATATCTATCTGTCTGTTGTGACGCCATATTTTGGCGGCGGGTCGCTGACGTCTTATTTGAGCTAATAAGTATTTCTAATCTATACCTTTCCTGCTCAAACTTGCACAAAGTGTAGGGAAAAGAACTAGGACGGTATAATGTCTCACGTCATGTCTCTCAAACACTCCTACGACGGTTACTAGAGTGAACCAGAGTCTTGTCTCAGTACAGATTTCGCGCGCGTTCGGGCGAGTCGACGCCCCAACTCGAAAGCTCCAGTTTTTTGTGTTATAGAGTGTTGTGTTGGATTTCGGTGTGTTTCGTCATGAATGGGTAAGTAATAAACAGTTTTTAATACATAGGTTGTGTGTTTGATAAAGATTTTGAACAGAAATAGTTATTTCAACAAACTAGTGTTCGCCATTTTGTGCGCCGTGCCGGCGGCAAGGCGGTTGTTTTGCACCCGTTACGAATAATAAATACACTAATGTTATCAAACTGTCGTTGTTACGTGTATTGGTATGTATCGTAATATTGTTTTTAAGCATTTAATTTGAATAATAACGTAATAAATTTGCGTAACATTGAAATGAAAAATACGCAACACAATGAAGCCATTTTTTGGCCGTGACACAGACCGGGTTGGGGCAAAGGTATAAACTTCATACTGCCAGTTTCGTGATTTTTTATCGGATGGTTGAATTAATGGATACGACATATTTTTTTGGTGGCTTAATTTTTCTGATTTGTGTTTTTAACCGACTTAAAAGAAAAGAGGTAATCAATACGACAAGTATTCATGTGTTATTTTTTTTATCATATTTTTTTTTATTTGCACTTTTTTTTAATACATTTTTTCTTCAATTTTTTCCATTATTTTTTTTCAATTTTTTTTCCATGTTTTTTTTTCCAAATGATTCTCGTCTATTGCATTATCGTTTTTTATTTTCTTCACGTTCAGGTGTGACAGTATGGGTGTATCCATAATTTATATCATCCTTGTGATCTGTGTACTAGGTACTTATGCATTTCGTAGTGCAATTGTTTATTTTGGTTAATGATTTTTAAATGTTTTTGTAATGCAGCATGGTTATTTATTGTGCTTATCGATTTGTAAATATCTTCTTAAAGAAGAATGTCAGTATACATTTAAAATAAATACAACAGATTTTCAACTATGATGCAATGTTTGAGTGGATGTTTTTTGCGCCTCTTTTCAAGTGTTTGTTTTGGTTAGTCGATACTGTTAAAATAAACACTTCTAACAGCTGAGACTCTGTTTGTGATAAGTATGTGGACCATTTGTTATTGTAAGATAACAACCCAAGCTACTTAACCTTTAGTGTTCTGGGAATCGAACAATGAACAGACCCCTTTTTTTGCACGCGCTCGAGTCGTCCAAATGACGTAATGTTATTGTTAAGCTTGTAGCTTGTAAAAAATGTATGGGGAGGTTTGTACTTTTAATGGATTATTGTGAAATAGTGTATATTTATGTAAATTGAACAAACAGTTTTTTTTTTTCTCTTTATTTAAAGGGCTTTATCGCTGAGCGATAACGTCGCCCTGTGACAGTTGTACACAATCAATAAACCTAAAAACATTTAACTCTTACTTTAATACAAATAATGCCAGTTTGTAAAGTATCCTAGCTTCTTCCGATAAAGGACAAGCCAGGATAGCATTACATTCTCCAATATCATACTTATTTGTAGGACCGAGTAAATTAAATCGCAAAGCCTCATTCCGCACACACTCCATCAAAACATGTTGTACATCCTCGACGACTCCACATTCTTCACAGTTGGGTGACGTAACCTTTTTCATCAGAAAGCATAGTCTTAGTGCCATAACTAAATCCAACGAAGTCTTAGTCCAACTATACACTGGAAGCTGTGGTTGGATGGTCTTGTACCAAATTCCCTTTTCTGTTGACCTCTGGTTAAAATATTCACCCCACATATCTATACACTGTTGCTTTACTAGTCTTAAATAATCTGTATACAAAGGAGTAACATTTACAGAAACTCCATCTGACACGGCTTGGTTGGCCAAAAGATCTGCTCTTTCGTTATCCTGAATCTGTACGTGAGACGGGATCCACTGTAAAACTACCGAAATTGACTTTTGACTTAATTTTAATATAGACTCCAAAATCTTGTAGGCTATCGGTACTCCTCGCACAAGCGAGGTGCACCGAGCCAAGTGTTGCAGCGAACTCTTCGAGTCTGTTAGAATGACAAAGTTATCGTGACTGATTGAGTTAATATAAGAAAGAGCCTCTGCTATTGCAATTAACTCGACATGCATAATGGAAATATCAGAGTCTATAGCAAGTTTGACATTTGTATTTAATTGTGGATCCCAAACCGCAGCGCCACTACCAGCACTACCCTTAGAACCATCTGTGTAAATCTTATGGAAATCAATATATTCCTCTTCTATAAACTTTGTGCATATTTGTCTCAGATGGTTACAGTCATAATGTCGTTTAGGTTTAGTTATAGATGGAATATTATGTTTAATAGTCTTATGAACATTGATATTACTGACCCATGTCCCCAGAGAAAACATCTCAATCAACCCGACCGAGTGGACAACAAAAGATTTGAGCTCATTGTAAATTGAGACCAATACAGGTTGCTTTCTACCTCTCCAATATTGTGAATTATTGATGTTTAAAGTTAACAACTTAATCAAATTAATCGCAATGCTCTCCCGAAAGGACATAGATTGTAAACAGTATTTGCCGCCTAGAAATTTCCTACGAATATGTAATGGGGATAGGTTTAATTCACTCTCCATCACATGAATGGGAGTGCTTCTAATAAAGCCACCAATAACACGCAGAGCTTTGTTTTGCGCTTTGTCTTATTTAGATAAATGACACTTGTAACTACAATCATACACGAAGCTTCCATAGTCCAACCTACTGCGAATTATGGATATATATAGACGACGTAAATGTTTAGGGTGAACACCCCAACCAGGACCTGCTAACACTTTGAATATATTTATAAATTTTAACACCTTTTGAACCGACTCATTAATATGATTCCCCCATCTGAGCGACTGATCCAACCACATTCCCAGGTACTTAATGTTATTCACTACAGACAGATTACTATTATTAACTTTTAGCTCAACAGGTTGTTTGCACATACCTCTCTTAAAAATACAGACCTTAGTCTTAGCAGGAGATATTTCTAAGCCTAGATTACTAACTATGGAGTTAAATTAATTTAAAGCAGACTGCAGCTCTGAGACAATTGCATTGACATTAGGACCTGATTTAAAAATAACAAAATCGTCAGCATACTGAGATATATGAACGTTCGTAATAACTTTACAAATATTGTGAGTCGCAATGTTAAACAAAAGCGGGGAAAGTGGGTCTCCTTGGGCCAACCCTCGACCCGTAGACCGCAAATATTCTTTATTATTAATTAAAACTGTAAGTATTCTCTCATTCAAGAATCTCCATAAATATAAACACAACTTACGGCCTACTGAAAGTTTATCGAGAATGTTTAATAAACTAGCGATATCGACATTATTGAAGGCGTTATTAATGTCTATAAAACAACCAACTGTGGCTAGATTTGAAGTAAAACCAAGTTGAATATTTGTCGTCAAAGTAAAAAGGCTATCTAAACATGACTTAGACTTACGAAAGCCA
Organism: Dasypolia templi; assembly: GCA_963555695.1. Taxonomy (NCBI): domain Eukaryota; kingdom Metazoa; phylum Arthropoda; class Insecta; order Lepidoptera; family Noctuidae; genus Dasypolia; species Dasypolia templi. Next base: position 15,576,930 of record OY743156.1, read on the forward strand.
ACAGTATTATCAGAGAATATGCATTTATTTTCGAGATACCATTCTAACCGTTTGTTCAAAATTGAGTGCAATATTTTGCAAAGGCATGACATCAGAGATATAGGTCGAAGAGAAGATGACAGTCCCGAAACTCGTCCTGGTTTAGGAATAGGGATTATTTTAATATTACGCCACTGTATTGGAACGCAACCAGAATCATAAAATTTATTGTACAGAGAAAGTAATAACAACTTACCGATGGCTGGGAGATTCTTGACCATAGAAAAGGAAATTTCGTCACCGCCAGGTGCCGTATCTTTTGATTTTATGGAATTTTCTAATTCATGAATAGAGATAGCAGCTTCTAATTTATTATTGCAGGACTGAAAGCAGGGTTCGGGGGGAGAAACGTAATCAGGCGTTAGGTCATAAAGAAGTCTTGCTGCTAAATTTGAGTCAACGTTTTGATATTTCGATTTATGGCCTTTGACCCATCTCATTTTGCGCCACATATCACTAGCAGAAGTTGTTGCATCGATACTTGAACAAAAACTTCTAAAGGAAGCACCTATTGCCTTACGCGTCTGCCTCTGCGATTCCTGGATGTTTTCCTGCAATGATGCATAATTTTGAGGCGTAGGGTTACGCCTAAACTTTGCTAACGCTAAACGTCGTAATGCCACCGATCTAGATAGGTCAGGGCTCCAATACGGTTTTGGTTTAAATTTAGAGCTGATATGTTGAGGAATAACAATTTGAGGGATGTGGGAATCTGCTGCTTTCTGTAAAGTGCTTTCAAAGAAGTCATAACACAACTGTGGATCTGTCGGGGCGGTTGAGTCACGGATAATGCTTTCTACGGACGAAGCATACTTCTCCCAGTTAGATTTTTTAAAATTTATTTTACGTGTTGTTTGTTTAGTAACATTAAAATTGGTGGATAATTTAATAATTAGGTGATCACTCCCTAACGACTCATTTGTAACTTTCCAAATAAAATTTAAAGCCAAATCCACAGAAATAAAAGAAATGTCGGGAGAGGATTGTTGCACAGCATTATTGACTAATTTAATACGAGTCGGACTACCATCATTAGCTGATATGTAGTCACGATCTATCATAGAATCGAATATCTGAGATCCACGCTGATCGGTTTTATATGACCAGTTGGAATGGTGACCGTTAAAGTCACCTAAAATTAAAGTTTTGTTGTTTGTCAGCGAAAAAATATTATCCCAATCTCTTTGCAACGTACGAACAGTTGAAGGGCAGTAAACAGCAACGATATTCTCAATATACTGACAATTTAACAATTGAATGCACAAGAGTTCAATACCTGGGTTATAATTATGTACATTACGTAATTGCGCTTTAATTGATTTGTGTACAATAACAGCTACCCCCCCCATAACCGTCATAACGGTCCAATCTGAAAATGTTATACTCATTCAAATTAAAGTGGCTGTCTGGTTCAAACCACGTTTCACTGATAACGGCAATATGAATCCTATCTTTAAATAAAAGTTGTTCGAACAATGCTGATTTCGGCCGAAAACTTTGTGCATTCCATTGTACAATATTAAATGCAAGAGAATTATTACGACAATCCATTAATAAGTTTACTTACAAGTGAGTTTTCTGGCAAATTATTAACCACAACTATTACCAACCATTCTACTATAATCTTAACCACTCTGTTTATTTTATTCTTAAACGAATCTTCCTTCGAAAGTATATTTATAATCTTACTTATTAAGTTACCACATGTCGTATCTTTCTGATTACGATCACTTGACTTATTTCGTTTGTCGGTTCGTGACGATGTTTCTTGTTGTTCGCTCATGGAAGTGGTAGATGACACCTCCGAATCCCAATCCATAACGCCAGTGGCCGCGGCCGCGAACGGACGAGACTGCCGCCGTTTTTGATGTTGAACAGTTTTTTTAAATTTTTGATTCCCGTTTCGGATGAGAACCGGCAGTTTGCTGTGGCCCAGGAATTTTGGCAGCTGCTTTAACTGTATCTGCATAAGTTGTCTGATCCTTATAGGATTGTACTGGGTTAATAATTTCCAGTGTACTTGTTTAGGTATTTTCCTCTGTTACACCAATATCTCTAACCAGAAGGGTCGGGGCAGGAGATGCAGGTACATATAATAACATCGCTTTACGGTATGTACAATTAAATTCATTCATTAGCTCTCGTAACCTTTTTTCCTTCAGATAAATAGGGCATTTCCTATCTAGGGCTAAATGATTACCCTTACAATTTATACACATAAATGTTGTTTCGTCGCAATTGTCATGGCTGCCTCCACATTTAGGACATTTCACTTTACTAGATGTACACATCTTTGCAATATGTCCAAATCTCCAACATTTGGAGCATTGAGTTACGGGCAATGTGTATCTCTCCACTTTGGCTCTCATACCGTAAATATTTACATAGGAGGGTACATACGCACCTTCAAAACAAATACGAATAGACTCGCTTGCAATCCATCCATTAGGGTTATCACCTTTATCATCTGTATCTTTACATCTACGGTTGAGACGTATTGCTGACAGAATTTTCACATCACACGAGACATTGCTGACAAATTCCCCCATTGAAAGGTCCAATTCAATATCTCTGATAGTCCCGTATGACACTGCGACTTCCCATGCTTTTTGTGAGCGCCAACCCATTTCTTTAAATACTTTGCAATTAATATTTTTTTCGGCATAGCATTCATTGTCAAACGTGATTTTTTATTTATACGGATTAATATATTTCACGCGTGATATACCGATTATCTCATTAGTTTTAAATAGTCTAGCTAACGCAAATTGTTTCGGAAACTTCTCGTTATTGTAAACACATATCTCAACTCTTTCTTCTTCATAGTTACAGCTTATCTCCTGAACTGGAGTTGATCTTCTTGTGATTCTCTTCCCTAGTCTATTTACCGTACTCCAACTTCCGGATGAGTCATCCTCCCTATCTCTTTTTTTCCAAGAGTTATCGTTCTATACCTTCCCTCTCTAGATGTGTAGGCACTTCCAAATTTGTTATATCCTCTGAGTCTTCCCTTAGTGTATCACTACCTTCATGTATTACTACGCCATTGCATGAGTTATTCATATTTTAATAGTTTGACCGGCCGACGGGCCGAGCGCGTTGGGTCGGCTACGATCGAAAAAGTTCTTATCGCATACCGGTAATTAGTGTATACCTACTCTGTTTGTACACACGACTAATTTGCCCGAGGCGCAAATCGAAACTGCAAACAGTTTTTGAAATAATGCTTTTTTTATTTTTATTATGTTCAACTTTACACATGTAATTGAGAAAAAATGCCTCATCCTGATTACAAATTATAATTACTAATAGATTTCAAGGCAAAACTGGGCTAATCTATACATAATCTGTTAGCTACTTTCATAACAATCCCAACGACGTTATTTATAAACAGCTCCCATTATAAACTTACGAGTTATTGTTATTTTAACTAGACGCGACATTATCGCGCGGGATCACCCAGAAGTACCTACACATATACCTCGATTCGCGCAAAATGGCCGACACAAGACAGCAGGTAAGATAAATCATAATAAAGGTGTTAAACATGTTACTCACCTTTAATATTTTTCCACATTCTGGTACTAAACAATACGATGTTTTATTTTCGTTCAGTTCAAAATATCTATAAACCTTATTTTGTTTCTTACGTCCCATCTTGTGAATGTATCGCTCGAACGGACCAACTCACTGTAGGTATTGCACACGACTGTAGTGTAGTGCGACGGCGGGCGACGGCGTGGCTGCCTCGAGGCGGAGCGGCAACAATGCATCGTGATCCAATGCTAACCGAGCGCCAGCGCACAAAAATGTATATCTATGTACGGAACGGCAACGTTGCTACATTAACGTTAAAATTAACGTTTGTGTTGTGTTAATGTTAATTAACGTTATAATACGGGTAATGTTATCGAGTAACGTTACATTTTTGTAACGTTAGTAAGGTATCACATTGAAATTAACGTTACCTAACGGTTATTATTTTGTTATTTGGTTGTAGGGGGGGGATTAGGCTCATTAGGGTCGTAACGTGTTCAGTGACAGGTTTCATTGTAATTAGACTCATAGTCCGGTTAAGTAGTCACGACCTCTCAAGGTCAACTACGAGATGCCATACACAAAAAAAAAATATTAGACTATTAGTCTTTGAGTTATCGTCAACCAAGCAACATAATCGGGAGTGAAAAGTGAAATATGGAAAAAAATCGAATATCGTGCCGTTATAAAGTTCCTTACCAAGCAAGGAAAATCAGTTGCGACAATACTGAATGAGATGTCATTGGTTTATGGTGACTCTTGTCCAGGAAAAACCATGGTTTACAAGTGGCACAGTTTATTTAAACAAGGCAGGGAATCCCTTGAAGACGACCCGAGGCCGGGCAGGAGCACCGAGGTGACCACGCCAGAACTCATCCAAAAAGTTGAGAAAATTGTACTCGACGATGCTCGACTAAAGAAGAAACAACTCGCAGAAATGGTTGGAGTATCCGATACAACCATTTTTAAAATCCTGCACGATCATCTTGGCATGACTAAGGTCAGTGCAAGATGGGTGCCGAGAATGCTCACGCCGCACAGTGGGTCGAAACTATGATTTTAGTGACTTAGGGCTCAACTTTGCTTTTTTACTTTTTTCCTCATGTGGATGGATAGAGCTCATTAACCTCAACAATAATTGTTCTGATGTATTTTTTCCTAAACTTTATACTTTGGGTAGAAAAATGTGTTTTGTTATTTTTTTGTATGGAGCGGATCAAATAACCTTAAATTCCTGCTAAGTAGCGTGTGATCCCGCGTTGAAACTTTATTTTTCATATACCTTGTCTAGTCTATTATCATTTGATGCTATTAACGTGTGCATAAAGTTGCAACTCTGCCAAATAAATGGATCGAAAAAAATGAAAAAATATATAGAATAAAAAGCTACATTTTTTACTTTCGTAAGTTCTTTTAAGTTAAATTTGATATGGAATAGTAAGTAAAAGCACGTAATAATACACATAGTTACTTAACAACTAACAACAATACATTTAAAAGGTCCCTAATTAGCTTAAATTTACTAATATATGTAGTATTAGTAAATTTAAAGCTAATCACACTAATCATAATACATTTAAAAGGTCCCTAATTAGCTTAAATTTACTAATATATGTAGTAGTAGTAAATTTAAGCTAATTAGGGATCTATGAATTTCAATTTCTTTGTTTTAATGACTTTAACATGTTTATGAAATGTTATTTTAAGTTAGATTTAATACTGAATAGTGAGTAAAGATAGGTACATAATAATACAAATTAGTAAAGGTAAACTAACATTACTACAACTAACACAAGCAAACTAAAAACTAACTATAAACAACATCAAACATTACTATTTCCTTTCAATTATGAGTTTGACATTTATAAACTAATAAAAAAAACAAGAAACTTACAAACTACCAAAAAATCTTATTCACTATCGCTATGACTATCTTGTAAATTATCTACATCAATAAAATCTATATCGGATTCTGTGGGAAAAATCAGCAGAAGCTCTTTGACTTTTGGAGAGAGAACCATTATATTTTGTTTCACCATTCGAGGTCTTAGACTTGTGATCTTTGGATCAGAAGACAAAAGAAGATTGTGTATAATATCCTCATTTGTCGCCGTTCTACTTACCTTTCTAGAATGACTCTCTCTATATTTCCGGAAATCTTTATTACGAGCTTCCGCTGCCTCTTCCGACAGTTTACCTATAGGTATGGCACCAAAGTGCTTAATTATATCACTCCCATGTACTAACAATTTATGTATACTGGAAGGCATATAATACCAGGGATATAAGTGAACGTACAATTGTGCAGTATCTCTACAAAATTCGGAAAACTTAGAAAGATCCACGCTCTCTCCAGATGCAACCGTCTGAAGAATCACATGAAACCTTTCTATTAAATCTTTATCTATTCCTGTTATGCGAGCTGTTGTTTCTGCATCCCTAAAAAATCTTCTGGCAGTATTGCCATCATTGGTTGTGCCTACTCCTTGCTTGACTACGTCAATAAGTAAACCGCATTCTTTCTTAAACGCTTGCGGTATAGCGCTCTTTCTGAGTGACATTTTTTCTTTGTCATCGCCCCTGCAACTCCATTTTTTGAAGTCCAAACGATAAGCTGCAAACAAAAAGAAATATCACTTAAATAAAAATCTCACAAGTAACTATATAACGTGAAAAAAATTATGAACTAATAAAATTATATTTACCGATATGAAGTAAGCACTCCATGCTTCTTATCCAGGCATGTAAAGATGACATTCCATACTGGAACACTTCTTCGTTGTTCTCTTTTTGAGCAAGTGACTCTAAATTGTTCATCTCTGACGGTTTTGCTTTGCAGATATCACAGACTGCTGAAGATGTGTCTGACAAATATGACGATATTTTGCCGTCTATCATCGTCAAGTGCAATTGATGCTTAACTTCAACTTGATTGGCTGAAGTGTTTCTATTTCTTCGGTTATGCTAGCTTTTATAGTTACCACTGTTGACTGCGTTTCTTTGGTAAATTTGAACATTATCGGACGGCAATAGAAAGTTGATGAGGGTCGATCGTTTTCCCAAACAATTGTTCCATCACATTGTTGAAGCCTTATAGGAACTAGACTGGCCATGAAGATAGTTGAGTCATCAAACTCTGCTTCAGTCTTTTGTTTATAATTACTTTGACCTGAGGCTCCATCAAAACCCCATTTGCTTATTAGCAGTAACTCAGTTGGCGAATCCAAATCTAAAGTAATCACTTCTAAAAGCCTAGATACCGTCAAGTTGAGTAAAGCTTGCAGTTTAATAGCAGCTCCTTCTTCAGTTATAATTATGTCTTCTTTCCCTGGATAACATTTTGCCTTCGCTTGTTTTATTTTATAATAAGAAGGGTATAAATCAGACCTATTTTCACTTGCTGCTTCTCTTAGGCTTATATACTGCCACTTACTTAATTTAAGTGAAACTAATAAAGACAGTGCCTTATCGGGTGAATATGTACTACTTTTCGGTTTACTTGTACTTAAACACTCTTTAACTTTTTCTAGATCTTCGGGGTGATTTAGTAAATGGTTCATAATTTTTCCTACATCCTCATTTCCGGTGTTTCTTAAACTAGCAATTGTAGTAGCTTTAAGTTCATCCGGGGATAACGAAAGCGATTGGTTAATTTGATCAACGCGTCGTCGTTTTTGCCTGGAGCCCAATTCCTCGAAAGGTTTTCGAGGTGTAAATGTAGATGTCGAAGCTTCTGTAGTAGATGGTGGTAGATTTTCGACATCTTCAGTATTACAAATCTCGAGCCTTTCCTGTTCAGTGTTCACAGCTTCAGGTATCATTCCTTCGGGCCAGTTTATTGCACGTTCCAACCAATCACCATTTTTTCTTACAAACTGTGCTAACGTGCGACTACTTCGTTCCCATCTTGCACTTATATTTGAACAAAAGCGCGTACAGAATTTTTGGAGCTCAACACTGTTCTCTTCGGTCACGTTTATTTTATGTTGTAGGAATTGAAAGAATTTTTGACTATCCGACAGTGACTTGACCTGCTCTCTTAAAATCATAAATAAATCTAAATTGTTAACTAAATTATCCATTATAACGAAAAAGGGACGATCAGAATCACGAGATGTTAGTAGTAGTACGAATAAACGAACACTAGTTAGTATATAATAAATTATGGTCATTTTATACTTCCAGAATCCAGTGACAAACAATGTTTACTAATTTTTCTACTACCCTCATTAACTAATTATCCTAATTAATATTACAGTAATGACTAAAAGTGAAAAACATTGTTATTTTATAAGGTAAAAGGTTAAGCTAATTACAGTAATTAAACACACAAATAGAAATTAATTGATTTCATATCCACATTTTTAAATAAAGGTCCCTAATTAGCTTAAATTTACTAATATATGTAGTATTAGTAAATTTAAGCTAATTAGGGACCTTTTAAATGTATTGTTGTTAGTTGCTAAGTAATTATGTGTATTATTACGTGCTTTTACTTACTATTCCATATCAAATTTAACTTAAAATAACTTACGAAAGTAAAAAATGAAGCTTTTTATTCTATGTATTTTTTCATTTTTTTCGATCCATTTATTTGGCAGAGTTGCAACTTTATGCATTTGTTTATAGCATCAAATGATAATAGACCAGACAAGGTATATGAAAAATAAAGTTTCAACGCGGGATCACACGCTACTTAGCAGGAATTTAAGTTTATTTGAGCCGCTCCATACAAAAAAATAACAAAACACATTTTTCTACCCAAAGTATAAAGTTTAGGAAATAATACATCAGAACAATTATTATTGAGGTTAATGAGCTCTACCCATCCGCATAAAAAAAAAGTGAAAAAGCAAAGTTGAGCCCTAAGTCACTAAAATCATAGTTTCGACCCACTGTGCGCCGCCGCAAAAACAACAGCGCGTAGAGTGTTCACGTGCATTTTTGGACCTCTGTAATGAAGACAAGGATGCTGTATTGAGTCGAATTGTTACTGGAGATGAAACTTGGGTTCATCATTATGAACCTGAGTCGAAACAAGACTCCATGCAGTGGCATAAAAAGGGCTCAGCAGCTCCCAAGAAGTTTAAGGTGTCACAGTCGGCTGGGAAACTCATGGCAACGGTTTTTTGGGACTCTGAAGGAATATTATTGATTGATTACAAAGATAAAGGTGTTTCTATAACCGGAGAATACTACGCTTCAATATTAGAGCGACTAAAAGAAGCCACTAAAGAGAAAAGACGGGGAAAATTGACGAAAGGTGTGTTGCGTTGGCTGCCCTGCATAAAGTGGGCTTCGATATTTTGAATCACCCACCCTACAGCCCAGACCTGGCCCCGAGTGATTATTACCTGTTTCCAAAAATGAAAAAAGAGCTGCGGGGTAAAAAATTTACCACCGGCGATGAAGTCAAGGAGGCAGTTTCGGCGTATTTTGAAGACAAAGAGAAAACTTTTTTTTATGAGGGTATAAATAAACTAATTGAAAGATCTGAAAAATGTATCCGTCTTGCAGGTGAATAAATTGAAAAGGAAAAATAATTTGTATTTTTTTATTTCCACCCCTTATCCCCCATTCCGCGAACATAAAAACGCTCCCTCGTAACTTTCAGGTCTTCCGCTTATTCTGTTAAACGTTGTATATTTTGTAGATTTTAACATTTCCTTGGCTTTGTGCCATAATTGATGATGAGGCGGAATTTTACCGTTTGGTACAGCTAAGCAGTCAATATTGAGGCTATAAAATAAATTATCTATCATAAATGTGAAATTAATTAAACTTCGGCAATCATTACATTTTTTTTCTGGTGGTCAATTGTATAACTTAAATCCTTCGTTATTAAATTATTTCGAAGTCCTTTAATTAAATGTGGAGTATCATATAAAGGAATTATATTCTGTTTATTTAGACGAAACATATCATTACGCCATTGTTTATTTAACCTTTGGGGTTTATAATATAAGGCTTTGGTGTCATTAATTAATTAATGTATTGCCCCAACATTAACGGGACTTTGATCGCACACAGTACTGACAACAATCAAACCTGCCTCCGTTGTATGTTTGAAAACACTTTTAATTGTTTGTTTCAAATGAATTTGACTTAGGCTATTGGTAAAATAGATTTATATTGCTATTGGTTGCTTAAAATTGTATTTTATGCCTTTTCCCATGAATACCAAGACATGGTCAGCAAATAAGTTTTCTGCATTGCACACAAAACCTTCAAATGCATCCATATGCGCATTGTACGTAACTTGGGGAGTTAGCGACATTTCATCAAAGATGACAGTGCACGTTCGATCACAGGAATCTTTATTTTGTACAGTATTTTTTATTTTGTCAAAAATTATATTATTAAAACCTGGGCTCAGTTTTATTCGGCTCAAAAGTCGTCTCATCGTCTTTGACGACGGGAGAGTAAAAGTATTTACACAAAAGTCTGTAGCAGTTTGGGCTTTTTTAAAAAGGGATGAGGCCAAAATGTTCTCGTTTAAGGTAAATCGCCGCCCCATTGGTTTCTTGGCAGATTGCAGCTGCATGTGTACAAAAAGTTGTGCTGGCTTTGTCCTATTTTTGATCACACGTTGAAATGCAATATCATTTGACAACTTTCTAACATTAGCAAATCTTTCTTTAAATGATTGCCCTCTTTTACGCAAACGACAAATTTCGTTATGCAGATATTTTATTTTCCTTTGCATATGTTTCATCGTATTGCCATCAACCGGGCACACATCCAGACTCCGGGCTGCTACTGAGAAATTCCAGATAGAAAAACCCAATAACACGATTGCCCGACCTGGGAATCGAACCCAGGACCTCATATGCTCAGCAGTAGCGATTGCGACCACTAGACCAACGAGGCAGGTATAAGTACATAGTTCAATTTTATTCTTTATTAAGTTCAGTATCAGTATCACATACTCATACCAGCGGAAGCACACACCTACACATAATTTCTCGTTAATTGCAATACAGCTGTGTTTTAATTTGTTACTGATGCAAGAACCTGCATTTGGCCAATACATGCACAAAGTAGCTGCAGTTTAGTTTGGCAGTATTATAAATTCACAAATTTGTCTCTTTTTTAAATATTAGTTGAAAGTTTATAGGAAGTATCAAATGTTAACCTGAAGTAGATACTTGAGGACAAGCAGCAGCAATGGTATGTTCATGTGCCGTGGTAGACTGTACTGGAGCACGGAAATTAACACTGCTACTTGTAAGCCATACAATTATTAAATAAAAATTTGCATTAATTTACAATACTACTGGGTTTTAACTTGTGTTAGTGAGGCAAGAGCCAATATTTCTATAACCTACATTAGGCCAATACATGCACAAAAGTTGCTACAATTTAGTTTCGCGTTACTAAACTCACGAACTTTTCACTTTTTAAAATATTAATTGAAAGCATTTATGAAGTATCAAATGTTACCTGAAAGAGAAGCAGTAGATACTTGAGGAGTAGCAGCAGGAATGGTAGGTTCATGTGCCATGGTAGCCTCAACTGGAGCAGGGAAATTAACACTGCTTCCTGAAAATCATATGAAAAATATATAGAAATTGTCATATTTCTTTAAAAAACAGCAGACATACAACAGGCTATAAAACCATAAGGACTTGGACATAATAATTTTTAAATACATTATGTGTTATGAATAATTGCGTCCCTGGTCATGTGTCATATAACACCTTAGGAAACATAGGGTCACTACTGCATGTTTTCCAACTTTGCAGGAAGAGCATTTAAAAAAAAGTATTTCTTTAATAGCTTTGTACTGTTTCAGAGTACTAAGGCCATTCTTATAGTCTTAAGTCGATAGTTTCTTCACGGACAATCTTGAATATTAAAAAATAAATACAAGAAGGGGTTTTTGAGAAACAAGCCATAAACTGAGGGAAGGCTACCAAAGTGACTTTTTGTTACAAATCGATAAATGCTATAAAGCAGAAATGACCCTTTGTATAAAAATAATAAAATCATGAAAGTACGTATTATTATGGTTAAGGCTTTCGTATATTTTTTTTAGTAAATTTGTATATGTTTGGAAACCAATACAAACTAAAACAGCCAGAAAAAAAAGAAGTATCAATATAATACGAAATTTATAAATCATATGGAGGGTTATAAATGAAATAGGTGATATTATCAACTTGTTTTATTTGAATCATCAGTCTAATAATACTGTTAAAAAGTTTGCCATTAGGCACTTACCATCTAATAAAATGAGTATGGTGGACAAAATCTTAAAACAGTCTCTTCTAAGATAAATTCTCAAGTTGACATAGCAATATTATCTTAATATTAAACAGTCTCACAAATAACACTAATACTAAAACATTTTATATACGTTATAATATTAAATTTCTGATAGGTACAGTAGCGCTCAAAAGTCCATAAGCAATCTCACAAAGCAATAGATTGACGCTTCGGTTTGTCCCTCCTGGTACCACTCCCATGAAAAGGTAACGCACCGTTCTTAAGAAAAACGAATTATTGTAACCTCAAAACACTTTAATGTCTTTGCTGCTTTTCCAACGTCTCCGGCGCTGCGGGAAGTGCAACCCCTTCGCCCTTACGTAACAAAGGATAGGCACCCATGTTCACCTCCGCAGCTTCGCGCCTCCGGATTTTTATAAACACTAGGGGTAGGAGCCAAAAGACTACGTGGAGTCGGGGTGCCCCGATTCGGTTTTGGAACAGTGTCGACCTATTTTAACCATGAAGTGAGGGTACACTAACTTCTCACTAGTTCTCACAACTCTGGGAGAAACGGAATGAACGTAAACAAATGACACTGACACATGACGCAAATAGCGTTTTTTTTTTTACGTTCCGTTTCATGGTCTTTGCACGACATTTTACACCACAGACAATACACTAGTACAGATTTGGTTGTCAATCGCCGATTTTAACGTTTCGTTACGCTGTTAATCTAATTTGTGGTTAGAAATATTTATTATTAATAACTCGTAAAATATGCATTACCTTGTATTATGAGTGGTAGCGTTACAAGCAGGGAACCCACCCCTACCATATTTAACCCTTTTTGCCCCCGAACTCCTGCCAAACGATACTAGACCCAACCCCAAATATATATTGAAACCGGACTAAGTGTGAGTTGTGTGTTATCATTTAAATATTTCGTATTTTACTAAATTTAAATTGTTATTTTTTTAAATTAGTGAATGACGAGTAAAATGTTATAAATATAAATTTTGCTTATAGATGTCTAATAGTATCACATTCTTTGTTTTAAACAAATACTGTGAGTCTGTGGGTTAAGAGATGTGAGGAAGAAGGAATTCTAGATAGTTGGAGCGCTTATTTATGAAGTGGATGCTTATTTAAATAAGCCCACACAAGCTGAATGAATATGCAACAAATGGTTTCATACCAACCGGACATTTTGCTGAATTAATTAAAAGCATCATTAAAAACTGTTCGCCGTGTACTCCGCGCTAAAAAGGTTGCATCACCGAAGTCCTGCAAACAATTACGTAATAAACAAAAACGTTTCAGTTTCGGAATAGTATATCCTGTATACTTGAGAATGAAAATGAAACCTTCTATCCTCAATATGTTACCTATATTCACTAAAGCCAAATAAAATGTGAAATACTTAATGTTAACAAACTGCCATACAAAACCAGTTAATAAAATCACTTATTTTAAAAATACATGATCGAAGCTTTATTGTTTATGGTGAAATAAATCTACTTAAAATTTTTTTTGTACATCTCACATGTTTAAATAAAACAAATTGCTTCTAAGTTCCTTGACATAGTATTGCATATCCTATTTGGCTGAAGAAGTTATTATAAATAATCGTAGCGGTTATCTTTATGTAAAATATTATAACAAATAAAAATGTTTTAATTTTTGTTATCACTTCTAACGCATTTTTTTTTATTTTTAACCCTTAATTGCAATAACAACAAAAATATAAAAACAGCAATTTTTTTGAATATATTATTTCTAACCAAAATAAAAAATTGGCAATAAAACTGCGCTGCCTCTTATGAGATCAGAACCTGGCGAGTTCTCAGTCCAACGCTTGGCGCCTACTGCTACCAGCTCATATTAGATTAACTCGAATTTTAACAATGCCATAAACCGGCCAGGTCACGCGCACGATGCGTGTCTAACAAAAGCGACGGAAACATATTTTTGTTTCGTGCAGAGCGACGCGAGTACGCGATACGACAGTGCGTGCCGTGCAAAACTGCGATCTTTGTGGTGTGTGTCGTTGAAACACATAGTCGTACCGTGAGTTCACAGCAATACGACTCCTAACGTGCATGCACTTTTGATCGCTAACTGTACTTAAATCATATTCTTCACAGTATTATATTTTTATTTTACTATCTAATTAAGAACAACAACTTCGCACTTGTACGTGTGCGAGTTGTACTACGAGTACAACTCGCACTTGTTTAATTGTAAAATAAAATAAAATATCAAAATACTGTATTGTAAATAGTTTCATAAACTTTCGGTTTAATGTTGGTGTTAATTAAGTTTTGAATTCTTCTTTCGAGCAGCTAAGGGGATTTTACTCTCATAAGCCTGCTTTAACATTACTTCTTGAGGTTGTTGGACTCTTGTGCTTCGTGTAACTGTTTGATTACGATTGACTGCAATCCAGTTGCCCTCGTATGATTTTTTGTAATAAATAAACATTGCTATCTTTCGTAAATTTTAGCTGGCTTATTTCAGTTACATTATTAGCTTGTCCATTTTTGTCTTTGGTTAAATTTAAACCAATATCTTCAGTCAGACTCTTAAGATTATAAAAGTCAGTGGAATTCATTTCTTTTGAATAGGAAGGATTGCCTGTTTTTTTGCTAACCTTATCACTTGACAATACAGGGGCCCAATTATGAACTCTTATTTCCAGGCAGTTTACGGCGTAAACAGAACTACCTTGCAATTTCGTATTATGAACTCGTCAAACAAGCCAGTCAGCGGTCACGTGACACCCTGGCCGACTTCTGGCCGAATATTGCCTGGCAATACCGTATTACGAACGTTCGTTTGACATTTCGTTCCGTATTAGAACTGTCAAATAGTAACCTCACAATCCATTCAGTTTACGCTGCTTCAGAGCAGCTTTTATTGAATTGTTTAGGGTTTATTTGGAAATTATTGGAGTGTTTTCTATATAAAATAAGAAAATATAATCATGTGTGACGAAAATGAACCGTTTGAGTTCCTGGAAAGTGATTCTTCTCGGCAAACTTGTGAATCAAGTAATAAAAGGAGACGACTTCGTGACCAATCTAATGCGTTCGACATGGATGATGTGCAGTTCACGACTTGGGACTGAATCTTTGTGAGCAGCTGAGGCCTCACATGTCATGAGACGTGTGATCGCACGCAAGGCTAAGAATGGTAAAATACACTTTCCACTAAATAAATAAAAGGTTAATAAACGTATTATTAAAATCCTAACAACGGCCTTTCCTTTTGGTGTTCACCTTTAACCCATAACGGGTTTACAAAATCCACGGATATATCCGTAAAGATTAAGGTAGTTGTTTTGATTAAGAATGAACTTTACGTAAAGTTTTAACTAAACATTATTCTCATTTTAGGTTTTGGTTGCATTATCATAGTATGCTACTGGCTCCTACCAACGCCCTACTGGTGATATAGGCTCTCATTCAATGTCCCAGCCAACATTTTCTATAGTAGATGCAAATCACTGAGATTTCTTCTGATGTCTTGGAAGTAGTATAAAATCTCCAACAATCTTTCCAGCTGAACATAAGTTAGGTAACGTGCCGACGAGGCGAGGGCGAGAACGCTCATCAACTATTAAAATAAAACTTACATTGTATTAATATTATATCATGTTAGAAACATGAATATTAATTGAAATACTCAATAACACTTTCGCCATCTTTTTGTTTATACTCGTACTCCGTAAATCTTAGAATGGATCCTTCCATTAAACAAACAATACGATATTGTTCTTTGATAATGTTATTGTTATTAACTAATGTTTGACAAACAATACTTTCATTGAAGTTGTCGAATTCCCCGCTGACCTTCAAGTGGAATACGTTCGGAAACCTCGCGTTACAATTTGCAAACAGGAAATATTATATAAATTATTATAATCTAGCACAATATAAATTGCGTTCATATTTTCACCTACTATACTAGACTAACGAGTTTAATATATGGTATTTATTATTTTTATCATAAAATACGTGATTTAAACAAAACCGTAACTTCCCTATAAATATATAATTGGGTTACTGAACGTTACGTCAGAGAATTACAAGCCAGCCATAGACAAACTACCCAGCGTGAAGTCGCTCAGAACTAGGAATGTCATAATACGAAATTTAACCAGCCCGTTAAATGAACTGGAACTTGCCTGGTTTTTTAAAAGTTCGTAATAGGCCCGCTGGGCTGGGATGTAAATGGGGCCAGATTTTTTAGCCCGTTTTACAGCTTTCTCTATAACAGAATGGGCGTTATCAGCCGCACTTTGTGTATGCCCACGAATAAGGAATTTATGATGGATAGAATTTACTTGCAATTTATTTACTGCATAATAATACAGGTTAATCATATATCTGAAATCCAAGAGAAAACAATTACTCAATAGATTAGCTCTAAATAATAATGCAAACAGAAAACCGTTTACTTAGTAAAGATTGGTTGGTTAAGTTACACACTAGTTTTTCTGTTGTCCACAACAATTGTCTGAGTAAAATATTATGTCACAATTTGGATGTTTCGGAGCTAATTCTTCTAGGAAAATGTAAACGCATGAGCCAATTTCATTAACTCCACGGTTGCCTAAGCCTTCATGCCAAAAGAAACAGGAAGTCTTTTTCTCCTTGAAATCTGTAACCTAAAAACCAAGTTAATAATTGTTATTATTTCAGTTCCAGTATCGTCAATCGTCATTATTGTTTTCGTGTGTAATCTATATCAATTTGCTCACAAGGCACACTTCGTCCTTAGTAAGAAAAACATGAACCACTCTGCCCCGATGCAATTTTAGCACAATTGTAACAACAATAAAAACTTATTTTAAAATTATAGCAGTTCAATTTAGATTTGTAGAAGAAAGCACTTGAGTTCCCTATTGCAACAATTAAGTTATTGTGTTCTTTTAATAGTTTCAAATCTGCTTCTTTTTCTTCTCGACTTAGTGTTTTTTCTTTCAAATGGAGCTTATACTCATCTTCCTTTTTTTATAATAAAAAAAACAGCTATTTGGTTTTCTTGCAAATTTAGGGTTGGTTTTTAGTCGTCGGTAGTCAGATGCAAGAGTGGTAATACATGAAGTAATATAATCTAGCCGCCTCGTCAGACAGCCCAGTTCCCAATATCCTGCAAAAAGTTTTTGTCGATCTTCAATAGAGGTTGTTTTCGAACAGCTAAATAAACATTTTTCAGTACAAGGCGGGCCCATTTTTTGGCTTGAATAACTTTTCCTGAAGAATTAGTATGTTGTTGGCCAGTATTCTTAAGAGCTTTACGTATATTTTGTTTCCAGGCAGCAGGATTTTGGGCTTTCTTTTTAGCTTTAGTCGCAACCGGTGTATTTTGAAATTCATATTCAAGCTGAGATCTCATCTCTGTATTTAATTCTTGAGTGGCTGTTTGTTGAACGATCGTAGGTGGTACCTGGGGCTCAAGCAGCTGAATATTTGTTAGGTTTGGTGTTTCAGGTAAGTTTGTCGAGTTTGTTGATTCTGAATCTGAGCTTGAAGATGTTGTACTAGAACTTGAGCTTGATGACAAAGAAGATGATGATGGAATTGGTTTCCTTTTACGATCTTTATCGGGTACGAAATCTTTATCTCTATCGCTATCTGTTCCAAAAAAATCTGATCCATTACTTTCGGAACTAGCTTCTGTGTTATCTGTAAAAATATAGGGTAAAATTATGAACAGAATCAAACAAAATAATATTATTATTATAATACTTAATATAAAAAATTTAAGCATACTCTGTCCTAACTGAGATGTTTCTCCTGTTGTACTTCCCTGTTTGACATAATTAATTATTTCTTTATCATTATCTGTTGTTTCGTTGACCCTGCCTATAGTTTCTTCAACATTAGCTGTCCTTTCTTTAACCTGTTCTGTATTTCCTTCAACATTTTCTGTTATTTTTTTTACCTGTTCTGTGGTTTCTACGACATTATCTATTCTTTCGTTGTAATCAAGCCATTGTAAAATGTTGAGATCTAGAAATAAAAATAAAATACAGATTATATACGATGTGAAATATTTTCGCCAATATGCCTTTTATGTTTTTGTACCTTTTTCATTGTGTTTGCCATTATCTTGCTGAGGTATCTCCTCGCAACCTTCATGACCTATTTCAAAGCAATCTTCCTTACTCAATACTTGTTTTTCGCTGGATGAAGCATTTATTCCTTGACGCGCAAGGTTACAGAGTAGCAACCCTCGTTTAGACTTTATTAAACCTAAAATCAATCATCTATTTTAATAATAAATATTGTTAACATAATGCCATTTTACAACTTATGTGACATTAAAATATCAAGCGAGAGATTATGATCTTTTAAAATTAAATGGCGCTTTTAGATAAAAACCACAAATTAATCAAGCGAACAAAAAAAAGTTTTACCACATAGTCTTTTATATTCCAAAACTACTTCATGTTCTCTTTAAATTAACCATTTATTTTTATAACAAAAAGACACTTTCTATCGAAAACAACCTATTAATTTTATAATCAAAACAAATATTTTAATAAAACGTTACTTTTTAACATAAATGCCAGTTTGTTATCATCAAAACAAACAGTATTTTTATGAAGCAAAAAACACTTCTATAATACAAAAATGACATTCTGCCATAATATAAATACTTATCATTACAAAAATAATGTCACTTGTAAACAGAAGTGACGTTTTGGTTACAATCAAAAGAAAAGTTTTATGCCAAAATGTCATTAAGCAAGAAAGTGACATTATGTTTATAGCAAACAAATAAATAACAAAACGTGATTCTTATCTATAAGTGACATTAATACTGCAAGTAATATGTAAACAAAAAGTCATTACTTACCGAAGTGCCTCTCCGTCACAAATGCGCAAGGTCACACTTCGGCTTTCAAAATACTACTGACAGGACGAGACGTTACGTTTCAAGCAAACGGACCAATAACCCGAAATAATGTAACGTCCTCCCCTCCCTCAAAACGATGTTATTCATGCAATTTTCACCCTTTTAACTTAAATTATAAAGTCGATTATCGCGGTTTTTTCTGCATATTTAAGTCGTTTTTACAAAAAATTGCAGGAGTGACGCTTTGTTCCCAAAGGTGCGTTATGCCAAAATAAATTATGCATAATGCTGCTAACACACAGCAAATAATAATTAATGAACACAGTTCATGTTGTAATTACTTCAGATTCATTATCCAAAATCTGGTGTTGGTGCATCATACTCGGCCTATATTTTTCCCACTGCTGGGACACAGCCCTCCTCTCGGTGAGAGTGAGTGGGCCGTTGCCCGCTGCTCCATTGCTGCTGGTGATGGTATTGTTTTTTATTTCAAACAAAAGGTTGCAGTACTGGCAAGCTTTCTATTTGAATTGGTACAGGAATTATTTAAAACTTACCAGGCAAATTTAAAGTTGGTAGTGCCAGTGCATTGAGACGTTCATAACGGTTCCTGTGTTCATCAGAAAACTGAATGTCACAAACTCTCTTTTTCTTGTAGAGTTCATATTCGGATAGGGTTTCCAACTTCCCTCCAAGAAGACTAACCCAAGCTTGGACGCTTAGGAAATTTGGCAGGATTTGGCATTACATGCAACACAACACCTGAAAATAAGTACAAATAATAATAACAATAACCCTTTATAAGGCCGAAGAAACGGCTGAAGGTACAGAAATGAAACTTAGTGGTATACATCAGATATGAGCACTTTATTGAAATTTCGGAAAAAAAACGTATATATATATAAAACGGTACATGGTGTCCATTATTTGGACAGAGCCGTACTACGGCTTGTGGAAGTTGGCAAAACATGGAACAATACATAGGGCTACCTCGCATCGTATGCACTGTATCTTCGATTTTTTGCTGTTAGCATTGCTGCTGCAAGCCCTGCATCGTCTGTAAGAATCTAGTGGACCGGGGAGGTGGGATCCAACGTCTGAAAGCCGTAGATCATCTGGATGACCATATAATCGTATATATAGAGTTTATTTTACAGATTATCTTAGATAGGTTGATGTTGTTAGAAGATGCCATGACATTCGCACAACTAGGCACCATGCACCCTTGTATTATAAGTCCTCAAAACTTAATAGAGGAATTAATCAATTTAAGTAAAACTTATTCGTTTAGACTAGTAGCTATGATTAATCTTAGTAACATTCATAGGATAGAAAAATCAATTAGAATTAAGGCCTATAGTACAGTACACTCTATAAACTTCATCCTGGAAATCCCATCAGTCGCCCCACAAACCTATGACCTCGTTCATCTGTACTCCATTCCAAATAAAAATAACCTAACTATTATCCCCAAATCCAAATACCTTGAGCTTGGGAACGATGAGTACGCCTACCTAGAAGAAGACTGTCAACCTCTGACCGATGACATCCAGCTTTGCAACTCCCTCGACACTAGAAGAATTGAAGACACCGAAGACTACATCCCATCCCTCATTCAGCATCGTCAAGCAAACTGTACACATGCCAAGATGAGCCTAAGAAGAGGAAAAATTCAAAAGATCGGAGATAACAATTGGCTACTAATCCTGAAAGAAGATGAAATTGTTAAAACACAGTGCAAATCTAAGATAGACTATAAAAGGTTAATTGGGATTTATCTCGTCACATTAACAGAAGATTGTGAAATTAACGTCACGAACAGAAGAACATTACAAGCACATACAGACACAATCGTCATCAATTAGGTCGGACCTTTACCAGAGCAACATCAGGCCCTAGAAGAAACTGTGCAATATGAACTACAACTAGAAGACATCTCACTAGACAGCATACATGACATCAATTGGCCAATGATGATGGTCACACCGAGTTGGACTACGGTACTCCTCTACATCTTATTAGTAGCAGCAGCATCCTGGAAGCTGTACCAATGGAAGATCAATAAGATCTCAGAGGACATCAAAGGCAGCGAGGAAACCAAAAGCAGCGTGGACGCCGCCAAAAGCAAGAGTTGCTTCTATCTTATGGAGGGAGGAGTTAACTCAGCGTAACAACCGTTTGCGCTGAGTACGCAGCCGCCAACCTACGTAATAAAGTGCAACCTAGCAATTAGATCAATTACATGTTATTCCATATAATAGTTTGTGAAGTCAGTCTTGATATCAGCCTTGAACTTAATACACTGTTTTTCTGTAATTAAATAATTTGTAATCAATAAAGTTTTTTTGAACTAAATTCCCGATCGCCGAATTTAGTTTAAAAAAAACTTTATTGATTACAAATTATTACAATTTATTTATCAATAATCACGTCACAAATTATTTCGTTCTTAAGAAGAAAACTTTTCAGTACATTTATATGAGCATTTATGACATTGAATGGGCTTTGGGACTTTGGCCGATCGTGACACACCGTTTGTAGTATACGATAACCCCTCAGGTTTTCTCAATTTACTATTATTACGCTTCCACTCATTAGGTTCAGCTCTCTTTCGTAGCGTTAATGGTTTGACGGATAACCACACTCTATCCAAAAGGTTCTCAAGGACTAACATAACAAATTCTTTATCAGCTTTATTATGGCAATTTTCCATATTTGGAGACACAGGAACGATCATGTTGCAGTCAGATTCAATATAGTTTTTCATCCGATTCCGGCACGTAAGTGGGATCTTCTGAATAGTCACTGCAAAATAAACCGTTTTTATCACTAAATGTATCTGACGCATAATTAATATTTTTCTGAGTCGTAGATTCATTTATATTAGAAGATAGGCCTGCACAAAAAAAGGCGTGTAAATATACCCGTATTGTGCAAAGCTTTTATACTTCATCTTAATTTATTAATTGATTGTAGTTGTACCGTTGAACTCAAAATAATAACCAAAAATAATCACTTCCACATACATACAGTAAGATAGAATAGATAGACAAAACAGACCTTTATCCTGGAGAATATTATTCATATTTAAAACAATATCCCTTATATCTCTCCAATAGTTGCGCAAGGTCCAGCTCTGATGAACTATTTGAAATTATATCAACGTCGTTTCTCGACATTGAAGGCGAAGGCCCAGTTATATTTAAAATTAACAGAATAGAATATAATAAACGAAAAGCATAAATAAATAAATAATAAATGAAAACAAAAATAATAAAAATACGTAATGCCTACAAACTTAATACAAAATTAGCTTGTAGATAATATACCATGAGGTACTTCGATTATATCATCAGCGCCAGTATCTAAAAACATCAGTTTTAATAAATGAATAATTAAATAAACCAAAAGGGTAAAAAAAGTTCACTGACATTTAATTGATTAAAAACTGTACAGTGCATTTCAAAATCTAAAAGTGTTTGTGGTAAAACCCAATAAGTCAGGCCAATGCTTCGTAATCTGCGATACCTACTCGTCGCGCTATCTCGCTTCTTTGATAGCGCATCGAATGAAACAGTGGCGAAAGTCGCTCACAGTTCTCGGTACTGTGTTACATGATAAACCAAATTGTTCTTGCACTATTTATAACAATACGAGTATCATTATTATAAAATACCTACATTGTAAATATATCTAAATAATGCAATGTTTCGTAAAAGAGTTAAAACTTAGGTTCGTTTAAGTTTATTCCAAAAGAAATGTAACTACTTAAATAAAGTGAACACTTACCTGGTATCAACGGTTTATTGCAAGCAGTTGCACTAGTCTTCTTCCTCGATCACCCATCGACGTGTTTAACACAAACAATAAGCACTAAACAGAAATATTCGCGAGTCATGTGCGCGTGTACGATGCTCGTCTCAAACTGTCAACAATAGCGTATTTATTGTGAATCAAACATGATTTATTAGGTTCTTCCTCAAACAATATTTAAAGAAAGTCGGGTGAGGAAGTGAGCAAATACCATATAACTAAATATTAACGGTTATTTCGGAATATAATTAAGCAGTAACCCGATAAGTATTTTTATTTGTTTTTATATTTTTTATTTTGTATGTCTTCTTGTTTACTTAACGAAATAAAAAAAGCTAAAACCCAATAAATATAAATAATGGTTATTGCCATAAGCCTAGATGTAATTTTAATTGAAAACTATAAATACTAAATACAATTAAATCTTTTTTTGTGGTTTAAGCTTAAAATAAAAAAATGATTTAGAAAGTTAACCCGCTTTATTGGATTTTAGTTTTTCTGTTATGGCTAAACATGGGCACTTTATTGGGTTATTACCTCAAGGTATTTTGCTTTACACTGTGAAATTTGTTTATTTGATTACACTACTAAAAAGAGCGCAAAAAATGCATCGAGATATACCAAAAAAGCATTTTTGCTTTTTTGACACTTATTGGGTTTTAGCACTATACCCTCGATATGGCAAAAAACCTCAGCCAAATTATTTCATTTTTGGGTTGTCGTGATGTGGGGTTTTGAAATATTTAAATTATTCATTCTTATTTATGAGAATGGTAACACTGTCCAACAGTCATTTTTGTTGGGGAAGGGGTACTTTATAAACGAGCGCACTTGGCCGAGAGGGCCCAATTTTGGTGAAGTAACTGTACTGACTGGGTCTGTGAAGGAGTGAAGAGAAAAATAAATAATCAGTATCTTCAATTAGTGAGTTTTATTACACTTCAGAAGTGGGATTCGAAAGTTTCACAATGGTAAAAGTTATCGGCAGTGGCCGGTCGTTGGATGCTACTCCTTGTGGTCGAGAGAGCCGACAGCGGCGCCTGCTAACTCCATTAAGGTGCTCATCGCATCATCGACGTGATATTTCTGACCCACGCTGCGGTGACACTCGAAGTCGCAGCAAGTCACGGAGGCAAAGTTTTCGTGAGAAAGAGCTTGAGTTTGAGCAAGAACAAGAGCGGCTACGTGTACTCGAACAGGAACTACGCCGGGAACGTGAGAAGATAACAAAAGTGCATGGGAATCGATCTAGTAGAAGCTGCAGAAGGAGTAGGAGCCGTCATCACTCCAAGAGCCGGCAGCACAGCTGCAGCCCGAGCTGGTCGCGTCATCGTGAAGATCAAGCTACTCGAGCCAAGCGGAGACGAGGTTCACGTGAGCAGATCAATAATAGTCTACGTGGCGACGACGCATCGGAAGAAAAAAGGTCACGTACCCCTTCTTTTACCGTTAAAGATGTTATGGACTTGGTCCATTCTATTAAACATGGTTTTATATCTCAGCCGTCTACAAGTGCATCTGTTTCGAAGAATATTGATCACAAAAATATTCTCCCAAATTTTGACCCGTCAGCGAAAAACCAGCGTATTGACATATGGCTGCGTAAAGTAAATGAATGCGCTACTGTATACGGCTGGGATGATAAAACAACGATACATTTTGCAATGCAAAAGCTTCAGGGTTTGGCTAAAGTTTGGTATGAGGGTCTGAACACAATTTTACATACTTGGAAAGAATGGCAAGAGAAGTTATCGAGTGCTTTTCCTTGCGAGCAAAACTATGGCCAAATCTTGGAAGATATGCTTAAGAGAAAAAGTAAGTTTGGCGAACCAATCGAGGTTTATTATTATGAAAAACTTGCGTTGTTAACTCAGTGTGAAGTTACGGGTAAACACTCGGTAGATTGTATTATCCACGGTATCTCTGATAGGACTATGAAGTCGAGTGCATTGGCGCTTTGTTGTTCTCAGCCTGACCAGCTTCTCCAATTCCTAATGAGCAACAAAGAAACCCAAAGTTCTGAACGTAGTTTTGGTAGAAATAATTCTAACCAATACTCTAAAACAAATCAAAATAAAGCTAGTCAGTCTCAGGGTTCTGTGTTCTGTTTTAACTGTAAGGAGCGAGGTCACCCTTACTTACAATGTCCGAAGCCACTAATTAAATGCAATAAATGCAACAAAATCGGTCACAAGGTTGATAATTGCTCACAAGATCCTAAATCCAATAATATAGTAGGTAAAACTGGAGCACCATCTAAGACAATGTGTATTTCAAGCTCCAGTCCCAACTCAAAATTTATAAAGCTGGTCACAGTGAATGGCAGTACTGTAGAAGCATTTATTGATTTCGGTAGCGAAGTGACCTTGGTTAGGGAATCAATAATTTCAGGCCTTAACCTGGTGCACGATCAGGTCCCGTCGGTTATGAAAGGATTCGGTAATGAGTTGGTTCGGTCGTTAGGTAATATGTTGCTCGATATAGTTGTAGATGGAGTTGATGCGAGGGTAGCTTGTAGAGTTGTCGACGACAATCTGTTGGATAAACCTATATTGATAGGCCAGTCGTACACTGAGCAACCACATATTCTTGTGTTCAAAAATTCCCACACTTTGCAATTTCGTAAGTTGCACACTGAAATTCCAACGGTTTATCCCAATACTAAAAACATTAAACGTGCTGAAGTTAGAATCGCTGCTGATGTGGAGCTTCATGGTCCTGCATCCATAAAGGCTTGCGTAGGTTCCGAATTCAGTGGCTGTATAATGCTGAGCAACAACATTGTGGGTGGTCCAAATCAAGAGTTTGTTGTTTATGGTGGTGTTTACCAGGTACAGCGCGGGAATTTAGACATTTTTGTTTATCCATTTTCCATCCCCTGTAGATTACGAAAGGAATTTGTTGCTAGTAGGGGAGAAAAGGTAGATTTTGTCCAGAGGATAGTAATACAGTCTCCAGGAATTGAAGAGTCTGCAGGTAATCAAGATAATAACTGTGAACATGACATTCAGGAGAAAGACTTGCGCATAGGTAATTCTGTAACAAACGAAGATAGACAAAGGCTTATGACCATACTTAAACAATATAAACATTGTTTCGCCTCAAATTTAAATAATTTAGGTTGTACAAATGTTACACAAATGGCAATTGAGTTGAATAGCCAACGTCCTATTGTTTATCGTCCTTACAGGCTGTCACATCATGAACGTGAGAAAGTGCAGTCTATGTTAGGTGAAATGTTGGAAGCGGGGATCGTTAGAGAATCGGTATCGGAGTATGCAAGTCCTATTATATTAGTTCGTAAAAAAGATGGCAGTTTTAGAATGTGTATTGATTATAGAATGTTGAACTCTATAACAGTAAAGGAAAGATACCCGATGCCGATTATAGACGATGAGATAGCAAGGTTGTCTGGGCAAGCGTGTTTCATAACGCTTGATCTGGCATCTGGGTATTATCAGGTGCCAATTTCGGAACAAAGCAAACATCTTACTGCGTTTGTCACTCCAGATGGATTATACGAATTCAACCGTATGCCATTTGGTTTAGCAAACGCACCAGCCATTTTTCAGAGAATGATTAATAAGGTCTTAGGGTCAGCTCGATTCACCCATGCTACAGCGTACATGGATGATGTGCTTGTTTTTGGTAAAAATGCTGCTGATTGTCTTGATAGGCTCGAGCTAATTCTAAAGTTGTTTGAAAATGCAAAGCTTACATTAAATTTGTCGAAATGTAACTTCTTGCACGATAATATTGATTATCTCGGTTATGAGATTAGCTCATCAGGAATTAGACCAGGTGAAAAGAAAATTCAGTCGGTTATGAATTTTCCTCGTCCAGTTAACATTCATGGCGTAAGGCAATTCCTTGGGCTTGCTAGTTATTTTCGAAAATTTATCAAAAACTTTGCTCAACTTGCGTCGCCAATTATGCAATTATTAAAGAAGAATTCCACATGGGTGTGGGGCCAAGAACAAGAGAATGCATTCCAGGTGCTTAAATCACAATTAATAGACAGACCAGTTTTAGCTATTTATGATCGCGACGCGGAGACGGAATTGCATACGGACGCCAGTAAAGATGGCGTTGGAGGCATACTCTTGCAACGGTGCAAGGATAGTGGTTTTCTTCGACCAATTGCTTATTGTAGTAGGCGAACGTCGCCCGAGGAAAAATATTATCACTCCTACGAATTAGAAACGCTGGCTGTTATTCGTTCATTAGAGAAATTTCGGGTCTATTTATTAGGTCAGGAATTTAAAATAGTCACTGATTGTAGTGCTCTCCGGTCCACTTTCATGAAACGTGATCTCATACCTAGGATAGCGCGTTGGTGGCTCTTGTTGCAAGAATTTAATTGTACAATTGAATATCGACCAGGCACTAAAATGTCCCATGTAGATGCGTTATCTCGCAACCCTATTTCGAATGATTCTATGACTGATTCCGCTAGTCTGTGTGCTCAAGTTATGGTAATTAGTAGCGAAGACTGGTTACGTACCCTTCAGCTGGGGGACTCTGAATTGGAACGTATTAAACAGGTTTTGGAAAAGGATTTAGATCCCAACAATCTCCAATATATCAAAGATAATTATGTTGTTCAAAATAATAAGTTATATAGGTATATAAACGGCGACAAAGATAATATCCGCTGGGCAGTCCCAAAAGGGGCGAGGTGGCAAATATGCAAGATGAACCACGATGATATTGGTCATCTAGGATTAGAAAAAACTTTGGAAAGGATTTAAAGTAATTATTGGTTTCCAAAAATGTCACGGTTTATCAAAAAGTATGTGTCCGCCTGTATTGATTGTGCTTACGCTAAGAAATCCACGAGTACGAATGAAGGTTTCTTACATCCAATCGAAAAAGTAGAGTCACCATTTCACACCCTGCATATTGACCACCTGGGCCCGTTTGTCAGATCCAAACGAGGATACTCTTACCTTCTAGTAGTGGTAGACTCATTTACTAAATTTGTATTTTTAAAGCCAGTTCGAAACAATAAAGGTATAAAGCACATCTTGAATGCTGTTGCAAGTCCCAAATCAAACGGCCAGGTAGAACGATATAACCGGACAATCCTAAATTCATTGAAAGCGTTAAACCTGAGACATGATGAGACTAATTGGGACAACCAGTTAGGTAAAATTCAATGGGGTTTGAATAACACTGTCCAAAAGACGACCGCTAGGAGACCATCTGAAGTCATGTTCGGTACGCTCATGAACAGTGAAATCAATCCTAATTTAAATGAGATAGCAGACGTGACTAGGGAAATTATAGATGTGACCACTGTCCGAAATCAAGTTAAAGAAAGAATAGACACTGAACAAGCAAAGCAGAAGCTACGTTATGATCAGAACAGACGACCTGCCAAGATATACAATAAGGGCGATTTAGTCAAAATTACTAAAGTTGCTTTTAATAATGATGGAAAAAGTAAGAAACTTCTCCCATCTTACATAGGGCCATACCGAGTCAGTAAAGTTTTAGGTCAAGACAGATATAAGATAGCGTCTATTCCCGGTTTAAGTAATAGTAAAAATAAACGCACTACCACTGTAGCAGCTGATCGAATGCTGCCGTGGGTACATATAGCTGCTTTACAATTAAATAAATCGGATTCTAGCGTATCTAGTGATGATAGCGAACATAATGATGCATAGTGGTCATCAATGTAGGATTTTTACAGGACAATTATTACAGAATGTTTAATATTTTTGTTTCAGACCTGACTTGAGAATTGATTGGTTCACGTCATCGGTTATTACACAATTGGAGACCTGACGTGAGAATTGATTGGTTCACGTCATCGGTTATTACACAATTGGAGACCTGATGTGAGAATTGATTGGTTCACGTCATCGGTATTACACAATTAGAGGCAAGAATTGATTGGTTTGCCTAGATTTTTGGAGTCTCTGATCAGGTGTGAGAATTGATTGGTTCACAACCTGTTAGAATAAGCAAGTTCAGTAGCGAGAATTGATTGGTTCGCAATAGCATAAGTTTAAATTTAAAAGTACTGAATGATTGATAATCAGTTCATAATCTGAAAACTCCTTTAAATCTAAGTTTTTATTTTTGGTGAGAATTGTAACACTATTTAATTGAAAACTGATAGTATCGTTATGTATATCTCTCATTAAATTATCGTAGTAATATGGATATCATAAATGTAATAATTTAATGAAATGTTTGTGGTTTCATGATAACTGAAGTAACAAAATAAATAAATAAATATACCTACTTAGTTCTTAAGTTTTATAATCAGTATTATTTTTGTTTGTTGTTAATTTATTAGCATTGAAGTGCTATAAGGATTTGATCTAGTCGCTGTAACAAAATATTTTAATAATGTAAATGCTTAGAACAAACAATTTAATCTTAATCACTTATAAATATATTTTTTCCGTTCTCTCTTTTGTCATGAGTCCTCTCAGCCAAGAGTGTAGGGTATTGTTACCACCTGGGGCGTGTATGAGGGCATACACGTCGTCAGGACGGTCGAGTGTAGGTAGGGTTTTGAAATATTTAAATTATTCATTCTTATTTATGAGAATGGTAACACTGTCCAACAGTCATTTTTGTTGGGGAAGGGGTACTTTATAAACGAGCGCACTTGGCCGAGAGGGCCCAATTTTGGTGAAGTAACTGTACTGACTGGGTCTGTGAAGGAGTGAAGAGAAAAATAAATAATCAGTATCTTCATTTAGTGAGTTTAATTACAGTGACAATTCTGTCGAGCTTTGACATATTTGCAAATAATTTTGTTTTATGAGGGTAAAATAGAAAAAAATATTAACAAAGTAAATAATCAATCATGTATTTATTATAATTAGCAAATATATAATTCATTCAATTATGGATTCGTTGTATTAATGACGGTAGAACTGCAATCGCTTCCTCATCAAATTCTTCGTCCACGTTTTATAATCTGACTATATCATTGTCATTTCCGCTAATATCTTGTTCTAAATAGGGTGCATAGCAATTTGAGCCTAAATGCTTTTCAATATTATGCAAAACAATGCAAGATAATATAACATTGCTTGCAATTATCGGCTGAACACTTATGTGACTTTGACATGGTAAATTTTCTTTGTTGATTCCAAAAGAATTTTCAACAATTCTTCTCGTTGATTTAAAAGCTCACAAGATATTTCTAGTGATGCTATTTTATATTAGGCGTCTTAAGCCACGTTTTGAAACCATATCCACTGTCTCCTAAGATTATTACGTTTGGGAATGTTCGCCATCAACTTTCCCATGTCTGTGCTAAAAAGAGCATCTCATCACTCTGGCATCGTAAACAGAGTCAACATATTTTTTAGTGACAGATGGTAACGCTCCTGTCAGAATTGTCGGTCAATTTCACAAAATTTGTCAATATGTCGTGACAATTTTCTGTATTATGAAGCATATTTGACAAGTTGTTCACGGCAAATTGTCTCCTGTAGCTCAAAAAGTTTTTATTACACATAAAAATGTCGGATTGTCGCGACAATCACATATTTGTGAATTTTCCACCATGAGAATTTTGTCGCCTGTGAGTTTTATCAAACAAAAAAATTGTCAGATTGTCACTTTTTGACATATGTCGGATTGTCAGCTTTATTAAACAGGACCCTGGCCCATCCCAACTACCAAAGAATTGTCATCAACATTGTAACGTAATACAAGTTACAAGTTAAAAAAATAATTTTTAAAATAGAACGTACAAAAGTATATAGAAAGATATGATTAGTAGGTAGTAGCTCGCGTAGGATGATCCTCCTCGAGGTTGAAGCAGCTCTCGTCGGCCGCTCCTCCGTCTCGCAGTCCGTCGAGTGAGAGCTCCCGGTAGCGAAGTAGCTCGGAAGTCGAAGCACCTCTCGCAGGCCGCTACTCCGGCCCGAAGTCGGTAGAGTCTAGCTCGCTGCAGCCGCTCCACCAGCCCGCAGCCCGTCGTGAGGGAGCCCACGTCTTTTTTTTGTTAGACAGGGAGGCAAACCGTGTTATGTTCAATCTTAGAAATAATTTATTCTCTCCAAGACGTGTCGAACTCCTCTCCTTTCGAAGACGCAAGTGGGAGGGTCTGAGGTGATTGAATGAGTCAAACAATGTCACGCACACAAGATGTTAATATTAAATAAAATCACTGCGTTTCAACACGTTTATATTAAGGAGCTTTAGAAGTACATTGACTGGTGAGTATCAAGCAAAAGACAGAAAAGAAAGAACCTGGTAAAAACTAACGGTTGCCTTATATAGACCCTGGCCGATCGTTCTAGAAGTGACTTTTTAAATCAAATACTTCTTAATTAATTATCGGCCAGGAACAATAAAGATGGCTTACAGTGAGAACCTGGCTTAACACTAGTTTAACGATATCTTTATAATAAAATAGACGACCTCTTAGCTCTAAACCATAGAAAAAGAAAAACTGACAGATGACAATGTTACATACAAAATGTCACAACATTTAATAAAAGGAAAATAATAAGAGATCACATGAAATGATATAAAAGGATGTGGAAAAATAGACAGATGTATCTAAAGGTTTGCTTTTCAGCAGTACAATAATTAAGATTAAGATAAAGAAATGTAAGTAAAATGAGTTTCATACAATTTTCATAAAAACTTTGGTACTTATTGAATCATAGAAAGAATTACTGTGCACAACAGCTCCTCAGGTGTTAAACAGATAAATAGATTATAAGATGTGATTTTGTTGTAACAAAATACCACAACATCCAACAGTCCAGTTTCCTGCTATTCAACTACACCAATAACATAAGATGGCATTTCTAGGTTGATATTAACTTGACGGATGCTTATCGTAAAACCATATAATGCGTATCGTATACTCACGTCTTGTATGTCTGGATTTAACTCTTTATATAGAACAGGGTGATTACCTCCTATGTGCAAAAGAAGTCCCTGTGAAATCTCTAACTGGACTTATTTCTACTTCATAAATGCCATGATCTCATGTGTTCGCCATATTAAGAGCGAGCCTGCTGCACCAGATACGGTCCAAATGAAATTAACTTCAGCTCGTTTGTACTGAAACGTGGAAAATCGAACGTCTGCATCAATAATTCTTATAAGCTCTATGTCTATTGAAATTACACTCATATATAAATTGACCTAAGTAATAAGGCAAGTACAACCTTGCGATAGCTATTTCAACTATTTCATCTGCATTTTCGGGATTTTCAATTACTTTGTGTAATTTATATATGAGGGCAGCAGCAGTCCTAAAATCTTCCATCTTAAGTGAAGCTTAATTGAAAAACACATTTCTAAACAATTTACAGTCAAACTGAAACCTGCCATTTACTATTTCCACAACCCAGCGGCATAGTGTCATACATCTGCTTTTATTAACTTGTAGGGACGAAAACTGTGTTTCTCCTTCATCGGTTTCAGGTTTGTGTAATGTAAATCCAAAAGCTTCTAGGTTGGTGATGGAATATCTAAAGCCACGGTCTAAAATAAAGACGTCATTATGTCTTAAATATTGAAATAAGCCACCATCACTAGAACCTAAATTGTACATACATTTTCATTTGTTTGGGTTGCCGCAAAAGGTCAAAACACATCTCTAATGTGTCCATCACAACAGACTACCAAAAATGGTTTTGTTAGGTTATGATACTTATGAAGACTGTACGTCGGTTTTTGGTATTTATAATTAGAACTATTCGCACATAGAGGTATGTACCATCAGATTGTACAATAAGACCTGTCCCATCAGATTGAGGATCTCCAAATAACTTTTCAGGTAATAGTATTGTTTCTTTCTACCAATCCTCGGTGAGATATGTACGACAGTCCAAGATGTAATGGAACAAAGTGATTAGTCAGATATTTCCTCACAACACTCATCTTACATTTTTGAGTGGATTTAGGAATTCTAAAAAGACTAGATATTCTAGCATCACTATCAGCGGTCCTACATTTAATTAAAATCATTGCTAATGCAGTTTTAGAAATTTTGGAAACAACGGACTGTATTGGTATGT
Source organism: Dasypolia templi (assembly GCA_963555695.1). Lineage (NCBI taxonomy): Eukaryota > Metazoa > Arthropoda > Insecta > Lepidoptera > Noctuidae > Dasypolia > Dasypolia templi. The sequence goes on from OY743156.1 coordinate 15,609,413, forward strand.
TATTATACAATTAGGAATTCAGAAATCGGAATTAGGAATTCTTGGGGAGTGCGCTTTGTCCAATAGTGACACATCAGCCAGAATTGATTCAATGTTTTCGAAATCAATTACGTTTTCTTCAGTTTCCCACGTCACCTAACAAGGTCAGCGTGACGGCTCTAATCGGCCGGAATGCACCGCTGACGGTGGCGCCTCTTCGGCGGATGGCGCCGCCGGGCAACTGCCATCCATTTGTTGTTTGTGAGAACAAAAATTAGATTTATGGAAAAAAAGTGATGGTGGACGGAACGTTTTTTAAAATAGAAAAACTGATTGATTGTCTTTTTGAAAACCTTTTTAAAGTATTTGACGTGCTTAATTTCAATCCACCGCACTCACTCGTCGCGTAAAATACGAGTTCAGTATAGGACGCAGAATAGCCATCAGACCGCGTGGAAGTCGCGAGCTAACCAAGGCGCCCTAACATATTGCTCCGTCTGAGCCAAATTAAGAAGAGTTCCAGTTCTGTCTGTAGTGGATTCAAGAATCTTCAAACATTTGTCGCATGAATATAAGCGTTCATAATGAAAATTCACTCGGCGTTGGAAACTTATTGATCAAGAGGATTAGAGGTGTGGCAGGTCAAACATCCTATCCAATTCCCCATCCTATCAATCGGTTTGTGTTAATTTCGTGCTGTAATTCCAGTTGTTGAGTGACGGTGCATAGCCGGTAAGTGGAAGCCCGAAAGCCGGAAACCGTAACCTCGCGGGCTGCGGCACGTGGCACCGGTGGCCGTGCAGCAGAAATGGTTTACAATGAGTACTCTTGTTCTCATGTTTTCCTAAAATGAGTGAGCCTAAGACGGCGGATTTTATAAAGAAAAGAGCTGTTATCAAAGGTCGGTTAACTATACTAGAAATTTATGTAAAAAAAATGTAGTAGTCCGTTAAGTGATCAACAATTATTACAGTTAAAGTTACGCGTTGAAAACAGTTCGAGTTTTTTAGATAACTATAGTGAATTACAAAATAAAATTGAGGAAGACACAGACGAGCTTAATCTTCCAAAACTACTGGAAGAGAGAGAGCGTTTTGAATATCAGTATTATAAGCTCGTAGCTTCCGCCAAACTCTTGCTGCAGATAGATGTGCCTGAAAATAATATTATTACCATAATAATATTAAAATAAAATAAGTGTATAGTTACCGGACATTAAAATACCAACCTTTGACGGCTCGTACGATCAAAAGTTGGATTTTAAGAATTCGTACTGTAGATCCATGATCGTGAGGATTTGGATATTGCACCATTTTCCATTATCATTAACGAATAGTGTGTCGCAGGAAATTAGTGCATTGGAGTTCACGGCCACCAATTACTGTCACGAGTGGGAGCTGCTAAAAAATCGATATAATAATCAACGATTATTGCAACACAACCACGTCGAAACCCTCTTTACGATACCACCCATAAATAAGGAATCGGCTTCATAAATTAGAAAACTAATAGACACTACCGTAAAATGGGGTGAATAGAAAGGATTTCAACTTTTGAATCGAAATTTCTTGGCGGGAGCGTTCATGACGCTGCATATGCATTGCACTCAATTTCTGACCGAGTAAAGCTATTTTGCTTGGTTAACTCACCGATTTGCGTCACCATACCTTCCATGAGGGTAGATGTCACTGGGGCCGCCGCAGTCGCTACCTGTTGGACGCCGGTCGCCGCGATTACGTGGACCTTTTCCGCCAAGTCCACCATCATATCCATGGGTAAATCCGCATGGGTAAAACCACGACGTTTTCAGAAATTCTTCGGGTACCGCCGCCGGTCCGACTAAATGTTGCAGGTGCCTAAAAAACTGGGGCGCCTTCCGGTCCCCCAACTCTTCGTGCATTAGCAGCTGTTTCACCCTCCGCTCCTGCGAGGCCGACAATCGCTTGATCAATTCCGCCTTAAGCTTATCGTACTTTTTCACCGCTGGAAGTTGTATGATGATGTCCTTGACCTCTGCCACGAAGCGATGATTCAACAAGCCGATGACGTGGTAAAACTACTTCGTCGCGTCGGCGGTTATATTGGAGAGCGCGAACTGACATTCCATCTGAGCAAACCACAATCCGGGTTCTTCGGGCCAAAAAGGAGGTGCGCGTACTCCCACACGCAGGGTGTCAGGGCCACACATATCGCCTTTCGGGTCCGTCATCTTGATCACATCGGGGTCACCAATTTGTGGTTGTTCCGAGGGTGTGCGAACAAAATGACAAGCGGTTTTCAAGTAGAAGAAAGTCTAATAGGATAGTTAAGATTTACAGTTTGTGTTTAAGAAGACACGAACACTAGTAAGACACAGAATGAAGTATTTAAAGGAAACACTGAGAAGTTAGGTAAACTAGGTTGCGAAACGTAATAGAAATATTAGCGCGTGCATTCGCCGTCGGATTAGGGTAATGATTGGCGCGGATGACCGAGCGATAGCGGGGTGTTATTCAAAATAATTGTACGTAACGGATATGAAAAAGATATGAAAAATAATTTAATGTAACAGAAATGATAACAGATTGGAAATGTTAGGACTAGTTCATAATACGGATAAAATTAAATATTACTATTATTAAATGTGTCTATGGGTCATTAATTTTACACGGGAGATTAATAAAAAGTTATAACTTTAATCATTATTTATTCATAGATAAATGAAGGTTGGATCATAATACTAATATAATAAGATACTCAATATCAAAATAATAAGTAGGTGCTTTTAAAATTAGTAGTAATTAGACGGTAATTGAATACTTGTAAAAATTCTTTATTACGATTATTTTAGGAAAGTAATTCAAATTAAATTTCCTAAAAGTCGTAATTAAGCAATTTGCTTTGCAAACTTGTTCATAAATAATATTTTTTATTACTCGTATGTTAACAATCTACAGTTAAAACAATTCGTGTTCTTTAATTTGCTAATCAGTTTTATGAGTTATACTTATATTACTAAAACTTCATGGCACTACCACAGATGTTTTCTCTTTATAATTATTATGGTTTAGTTAACTATATAAGGTGTATCTATTCATACACGAAATATTTTAAGAGGGACCTCTATAGGTCGTTTAGAAGCTATAGAAACGAAAAATAATTTTTTATCTAAATGTTTTATTTTATTTTACGTAATCATCATAATTTAAAACTGCTTGAGATGTTTTGCACAAAACCGGCCTGCTCTATGAATCAAAGACCTAGCCGCGGGGCGCGTGCCGTCTCTCTGTTTAACATATCACTGGTGAACTGTAATGAAAATTCGACAATACACCTCTGCCTATCTCTACGGGGAATGCACGCGTGATGATGTTCACAATAAACCAACTTAGGTAGACTTCGTAACTCGACCTCGTCTTATTTTGATAACAGAGTTATCGCTTACAATAAAAATAAATGTGAATTTAAAATACAAAACGACCTAAATCTAAGTAGGTACAATATTGAATTCGCTCCTCGCAGTTTTACAAAACAGTACCTTCTGTAAACCAGGTACTTACATCTAAATAAGCAGCTAATGACCTCTGTGGGGTTACGACTTTTACGAGCGAGCATCGAAACGTTTCAATCATTTTCTTATTTTTTTTATGAAAAGGATCCTAGATTCGATTAAAACATTCATATTCTACAGTGTTAAACATCTGTTAGATAATAATAATAGAAAAATAAACAGCTGACGCAACGCGAATTCGCGTAAGGTAATGACTTCTAGTAGGTTACGAACTGTGCGTCGAGTCGTATCTGTCAGCTGATTGATAGGTTGTGTACCTACCTATTTGTACAGATGTAAACTGTAAGAAGTGCATAGCGCGAACAATTTAAAATGTACATACCTCATAACGGCGTAGTTTTTATTTACACTATTTACACCAAAGTTGCTGTACATATTCACCCTGCAGTTGCACGTTAAATAATGTGTCGTTGCACTTTTAACAATGTCTCTCTAGCTAACACTGCGTAAACAAGCGTTCACGATTCACGTTTTGTTGTTCCGCACTAGAAATGGTCTGGCCGTCATTACCATAAATCAGGTCTATCCCTACCCCACACATGGAAATCCAACGGCGTAAGATCAGGCCTGCCTCCGTCTGCAGCTGGGGGCATGTAGACCCCGTAGTCCCGTTGCCGCTGTCGAGCTTCTAGGATCTCTAGGAAGGGGGCTTGTGCTATGAGAAAAATAAGACCACCCTCATTGTAGCAGTCCACCATGTATGGTACTCCTAGTTGGAATATTTCGGCATTGTTGCGTTTGTTGCGCGAAGCGTTCCACGTTAGTTAAGCCGCGTGCAGTGCCACATGCAGTTCGCGCGAGACTGAACACGACGGCGGACGGCGCGGCAGGCGCGGGGCGAGGCAACTGAAGCCGGCGCCGGCGGCGCGACGGCGCCGCGAGTCGGGTCTCTTTTGATCATTCATAAAAGCCACGCGACATCTAAGGGCGCCGCCATGACCTCGCCCGCTTCAATGAAAGTAGTTTCTACGTAGTATTTTCGTAGAAACTAGCGTAATGGATGTTACAAAATATGAAAGAGCCAGTATTTTTATGTGTGTTTAAGTAATATTAAATTTTTTAAATTAGATGTTTAGATAAAAAACTCTTTTTCTTTTATATAGCCCAAGTTCGACCTATAGATGCACCTCTTCAAATATTTCGTGTATGAATAGATACACCTTATATACTGTAAAGATTCTGTTTATATATATGATTCAGATTTTGGAGCAAGAGCACGACTCTTGCTCCAAAATGTGAATCCATAGACTGAAGTTACGATATTACTTCAAAGTCTAAAGAGTAAAGAAAACAGTGGTACAAAAGCACAAACTCTAAACTATTGTGTAGCATTCAAAGATATAAAAAAACATCCATAGTCGTGCCATGAAATACAACACCAGATAATTAACATAGTCATTATTAATTTTGTTGTATACAAAAATACTTATTAGACGCTATCTTCACTATCATCAGATAAATCAAAAAAGAAATTATTATAACGTTTGTCTTGAGCTTTTTTTGGGACACATGTTTTGCCGTCAGTATTAGAAACAGAAGGTAATGATCCGTCTGGCGTGATCAGTTCCTTAAAATCTTTTCGTATATCATTTGTAGATATGTTATAAGACTTTGAGGATCCCATCAGAGTTAGCAATGTTTTTCGATCATAATTAACTTTAACATTGGAGAGGATAGCTATTTGTGTTTTTTTTTTTATTGGAAGTCATTGAAAGAACACGTTTCTCGGGCACAATTTCTTCATCATCATCACTTGATACAGATGTTGATGGAAGCCTTATTGCACGTTTTATAGGTTTCAATAATTTATGTGTTTTTAGTAAATAACAATCACACATTCCCCGTTTAGGTGAACGAGCGCAGAAACAGCTTAAAATTCTTGACGAAATATTGTGAGAGTGATTTGTAGTTTGAATTTGATGTATTTTCATAGTATTGGGGACAGCAATAAGTGATATCATAGACGCCTTATGATCTTCTTTTATACTGTTTATATCCTCTTCGTCGACGCGGAAAAGTTTGACGCTGGTTTCTTTTTCCAAAAGAGTATATGCAGATTCGGCGTTGAGGACGTCATTGCCATGGGCTACTTTACCGTCTAAAAGTCTTTTAATAACACCACCAACGCCATCGGCTGCTCCCTTTCCATGTTTACCGGCTTCAAAAAAAATCCATGTCCCGGTTAACCCGAAATCTTTTGTGATTGTATTAAATAAATAAAAGTTTTTCTTTTGTCTGTACTGTGTCGTTGGCCCATCGGAAAAAACGTGTAGTGTGTCAATTTCTGGTGACTTTTCATTTATGTGGGTTAAAATGGGTTTTAAATGTGCCCAGATTGCTTCTGGCGAATGGTCAGTTGCATCTGATAAAGTACAGTAGCTCTGTGGTTTTTTATTCTTTTGAAATATCATACTGCAAAGATATCTGATATTGAGAGGCCTCGAAGTGAACTGCTTGGATCTCTTGAAACTTTTACTAGTAAAATTCTCCGAAAAATCACAATGTAATAGAATTTCATTAGTTTCAAGATGATCCTTCATATCTTTATACATTTTGTACTGATGGCTGATATTGTATAAATGAATATTAAAATCCTGTAGGTCTTGTTCAAATTTAGTCACTAAATCTTGTAAAGTGCCTGTCTTAATTTCTTTAACGTTTCGTTTACATTTCTTTATACAATTATTCTTTTTATATTCTACTTCTTTAATAGACCATTCCAGCCATGTAACGTTTTCGTCAAGTGTAATTGTAGCTAAATCAAATGTTATTCATTTGACTTTACAGATTGTACATTGCCCATACATGCATTTCTGAGAGTTTGAATTGCAAACTAAAGATTTCACTAGATCGTTTATACTTTTATGTCCAATTAGAACTGGTAATCTTTTGAGGGTGGCAAATTTAAATTCAATATTTGAATGCTTCTTGCACACGCACGTATCGCGGTCTGAAAGTTTTGGGCTGACAACATAAAAAGGCTTATTTCTTAAAAATGTCGTGTAAGACAAATTAATTCCTGTATCTTGTTTAAACTTGTTATATAAGTTAGTTATGTTGTCAAGTAGATAACTTTTTTGCATCTTCAATTTTTTACGGTCTTGGTCTCTTTCTTTCCAGCAGTTGTTCGAGAAACGTCATCTTGTAAATAGAAATCTCGTATTAATAATAGAAGCTCTGCATTTTTGGTATTTTTTTGTCCTATTGTATTACGGGGCCGACCTTTCAAACCAATACAGTAACCCAATCTAGTTTTCATTTTATGTTTTTGAACCACAGCATTGCTAACAATATTTTTTAAAATATTTATTTCGGTGTTACTTTTAGCATTCATATAAGAGTTTGTTAAACATTCGCTCAAAATATTCTTTTCGAGAATAACTTTTCTTACTTTACTATTTTGTCTGGCGAAGGCACATCTTTTAACTGGTGAATGAAGGACTCAGTTTTTGATATTGGAGAAGTTGGCGTTGTTGGTGATTCAGGTTCTACATTTTCTTTACTAGCATCTCTATATTTTTGCTGACATGTCAATAACAATTTGTATCTATAAACTCTTTTTCTTAGAGAATCTACTTTCTTTTTCAATTCGTATATTTTTCTTTTTTGTTTCTCATTTTCTTTGGTAATTCTGTAATATCTTTGTTTATATATTTTACGACTAGAGTTTTTGTTTACTTTGTCATTGTGTTTTAACTGGTTTTGTTTCAGTTGCCGCCAAATTTTACGTCTTATAGCTTTTTCGGTGTCTGATAGCTCAGATATCTTTTTATAGTTTCTCCTTTTTTTCTCAGCATCTTTTTTTTTCTTCATTTCATTTAATAGGATTATTTTGTTTTAACCGTTCTCTGTACATTTTTTGTCGTTCCGCTGATGTCAAAGGCATTTTATCTAAAACAAAAGTAAACATTAGGTACATTTATTTTCATTATACGATACGGGAGCATGCATTTGACCTATTCCGGGAGTTTTAAATATTTATTATAGAAACGTTGCAATCGGTTGACCGGCAAATCCTAAAACTATGTTTTTTTTTCGTGAATAGTAAATTTCATACATACAGGCAAAAAAAAAGTTGTACGTCAACATTGTGTTAAGTACATACCTAAGATCTTTGAAAATCTCATTTTATTTTTTGAAATTAGTGACCTTGTCGTAATTCGTATTTATGAAGTTTGAAGTACGAGTAAGTAGACGATAAAAAAATATTCGATTACTAAGTGATGATTATTTTTGTAAATAAATATCTGTAAATTTATTAATATCCACATAAATTGAAACCTTTATAAAATGACCCACATTGTATTATAAAAAGGTGTATTTTTTTATTGAATAATTAAATTTATTGTATTATAATAGACGCAGCTTTACCTTTTCATATCTGTTACATAACAGAGAAGCGTAACGGAGAAATAACATATATGAACATTTAGCACGTGTCTAACCTACAAAATATTTTGTGGAGCCGTCATCAATTACTTTTTACTGATTCTTTCTACTGATTTCACTTCTGCAACCACGATTCTTTTCTCATAATAATATAAAACTAAGAAAGTACTTACTGCATTCAGATAGACCATGAAAACAAATATCAAAAATAAATGTCGAATTATGACGTGACACACAATATTGACCGCACTGAGTAAAGGTCGAATCAACGCACAGACAGGTATTTGGCCCTAAAAGTCGGGCGAAATCCATTTTTTTTCGTTTTAGGTAGACGCCGTTTTTTATTATTCCTCGAAATACAATGGTATCTCCTCCTACCTTCAGCGTGAACACGACGCGCTAGAGCCTTTCCCCCGCTCCATGCGCTCAGTCGGAAATTACCGTTCGCTTGCCGTGGTCGTGTAATTACTCGATACGCTCGAATTTCATTGTTTTCAAATATTAAATTGATGGTGAAAAAGTCAATTTCTTGTGAATCTCTACTATGGATCTTACACAACCAGGTATGTACTATTTATTTTATTTAGTTTTGTTATGAAAAGAGGGAGTTTTTGTACCTTTAGCTCCATTAGTAAATAATTCTTAAAAAGTCCTATAAAATACGCATTTCAAAAAATCTTTAAGCGTTTTAAAGTATTTCTGAGCATTTCTAAGTAAAAATTTATATGGTTTGTTTTAGAATAGACTCTGTAGTATTCTAAAATACGTAAAACAGCCACCCTAACGCACCCCTCTATTTTTGGCAATATTTTTTTTGCATGAACTCAAAAAACCAAGTATTGTTTTTTTTTTTAAATGAAAATTAGTTTATTTTATATCCAGGCTCTTCTGGGATGAGAAAGATTCCTCTTTCAGCGGAATGCATCATCAGGCGGCATGAATATTTTGGAGGAAAATGATATTTGCAATATTAGTATTGAAAATAACTCTGAAGATGATGAAAACTAGAAATATTTTTTTTTAAGAATAGTGTATGCGTTTTTTTAACTCTATTATACCTCATAATAGAACGAAATACTTTAGTAATACTATAAAACGCAAAAAATATTTTTGTCCGACTTTTAGGGCCAAATACCTGTCTGTGCAACGGTCACGCCACCTGTCAACAGTGTTTATTGTGTAATGTTGCCAGTCAATAACTTTATTTCTAAGTTAGGAATAATGTTGTAAAGCACTGTAACCGAGAAGAATAACAGAGATGATTAAAATATTGGACGTTCAATTATTTATGAAAATATTATGTATACATTACTGTTTGTTTAATTTATTTTAAAGAATAATCTATTTTAATAGTTAACCATACAAAAAAAAATAAGATTTATACTACCACAATTAGATTTTTTTAAATGAATTTTTAATGTTACTTTAAGCAAAGGTGGACACGATTTTCTCTATGAAATTTCTGTGGACACAGTTTTAAAATTTGAAATATTGGATTATTGTACTCTTCGATAATTTAAATGAGTATTATAAATTGTAGTTCTACACTTCTAGAATTAGGGTGAATACAATTTAGCTAGTATTGAAATAGCAGATATAAAATAATCAAGCTGGACGCTGAGAGAGTAGTAAATAGACAATTTTTGTGAATAACACCCAGCGATTCAAAAGCCACGGCTCGCGGGCGCAGACGGAGCGCGGGCGTGGGCGGTGAAGTTCCTGCATATTTCACACGGTCGATGAAAGTGCGAGCTACATGCGCAAAACAGGTGCGTCCTCTGATGATGGACGGTGCCACAAATTGATGCAGCAGGTTAAGGTGGGTTGTGTTTAATTTTTCCCATTTTGTTCTAGATTTATTAAAGCTTATAACCCCTTTTATTACCTTTTCTTTGGTTAAAACCGTAGTAAAATCAACTATCACCGGATTAGATCCGTCTATAGTGTTTAGGCGGTAAATGTCCTTAACATGGGAATGTTCAAAACTCAATACCAGACATTCGCGATTTCCTTTCTCTATGTTCAAGTTTGTCCTCAAGTAATCCAATAATTTTTTTGTCTTCTTGTTTTTCCGACTCCAGGCGTGAAATTCAGCTCATAAATTCGTCGTACTTATCGGACATTAAATTGACCCTTCTACGTTTTACGTAATTCTTCGTTCTGCAGGCCTATTGGCTATCTTTTTTATTGCCAGTGACCAACTGGGCTTCAGTTGTACACCGAACTTTGATGACAACTGAGAATTTCATAACATTGGTATTGCGTATCACATTAGGTGGATATCACGTTACGGTGGCTTACGGAACGGGAACGGTGCTCTTCGTCTCAGCACTTGACGCCTCTATTTTTTATCGACTATTATGCGGCTAAGTTGAGTAACACCTTTTGAGCGTTACAATACTTTATGTTAAGGAACATTTTATATTATGCGGTTAGTTTACACTTGAAACGTGAATCTGGCGGTAAATTCATAGTGTGTGTTGACTTGTGATAGTATAGTGTAACTTTGTGAACTTTAATTCTTAAATTAAAGGTAAGTAAATAAATAGGCTCTACTAACAGGCTAACCTGCACATTATAAACGAGGTTTACAATGTGCAAGTTAGTGAAGTTTAAGAACATCATTTTCCAAGTTTTTGAACTTATGAATAGCGTGAATGATGTAGAATACCTATCTATTTTTAAGATGCCTGCACGAAGAAGAGTTTCCATAAGGCAAATGGAATTACTTGTGGAGTTTGCAGAGTCCCATCGCGACATAGCATTGGGTCGCTTGCCGGGAGGGCCACAGGGTGTTCGAGTCACCCGAGAAGTATGGGAGTCCGTATCGCTTCAACTCAACTCTATAGCAGATGGAACCACTAAAACACCAGACCAATGGAGAAGAGTAGGTTTATATTTTTATAAATATCCTCTAGAAACACACTATCAATTTATAATATTACTTCCCATGTTACATAAATTTCCATCCACAGTAATCATGTATTATATCTTAGTACAAATAGTCTATATAAGTACGAAATTTGTTTCATCATAATATTGCATTCTCATATCTACTTAAATGTTTGTCACATGACCCTGAGACCCTTAAGGGCCCATAAAAATAACCCACTTAGAACCCAGACTCAACAAGTACCTACTTAAAAAAACATACTCTAAAAATAGCTTGCTTGTTTATGTTACTTAAGTTTTCATTCGTTTATTCGTTTTGCTTGATATTTTGAAGTCTAGTGAAGGCATTTATATTTTTCTGATAACAATATAAAAGCTTTTTATTTTGTTTCTATCTTAGTACTGGATAGAGTTTAAGGCGAAATCGAAGGGCAAAGCTGCAGATTCAAGGAGGAATGCATCAGCAACCGGTGGAGGACCTAACAGGCTTGTTCCTCTAAATGAGTTAGAGAAGAGAGTGCTTGCACTAATAGGTCCAGTGGCGGTGGAGGGATTGCGTGGAGTGCGCCTGCCTTTTTATGTTAGTTTCAGAATTGATCATATTAATTTCTTTCATGGCTATTTAATTAATCATCATTAAATTCTTTCATGGGTACATAACTAATCATTCTCTAATCTAACACTTTATGTGAAATTTTGGGATGATTACTCATCCCAAAATTTCACATAGAGTGTGTGTAGGTACTTAAGTGCCTATATAAAACATTCAATATTTTACAGATACCATCAGTAGATGAGTCTGAGGCAGCTGATTCTGAGATTGCAGCACCCGATCTTGCTCCCAGTACATCAACAACCATTACTCCGGCCTCACCTCCTTACTCTCTCATTACAGGCTCTGAAAATATAGCTTCAGAGCCTGTAATGGAAGTCGAATGGCTTGACGAAGAGGTTCCATCAACATCAGGGCTCCATCCCGAATCGCAGACTTTTACGCCCCCACCCTCCGCCGTAGAAATGTCATCAGTATCGGCGAGCTATGAGACACAGCCACTATCGGCGGACGATACTGAAGTCATTCCTACGCAGAATATGTCAGACGATCAACCCGAGGATTCGTCGAGAGTAAATAGTAAGTACCTATATTTTAAAACAAAAATATTGTGATCAAACACCAGCATAGATGTAAATAAAAAAAACCGGCCACGGGCTAGTTGGACTCGCACACGAAGGATTCCATGACACAATGGCAAAAAACACGTTTCTTGTATGGAGAGCCATTTTTTGTTGTTATAGCGGCAATATCCAAATACACACTGATTAAGTTTCACTGTCTACCTAATACGGTTTTCGAGATAGAGCCCACTGACAGACAGACGGGCAGCGGAGGCGTAGTAACAGGGTTCCGTTGGCACCCTTTAGGTATGGAACCCTTAAAAGTAGGCTATAAATTAAAAACTCATTTTATTTTTAGGACAAACTCAGCACTCTACACCACCAGCCCGAAGCTCGAGGTCACAAAGGCACAGTTAGTATAATATTTTATAAAACAGTTTTTTTTTATAAACATTGAAGTCAATGTAAAATTATATAAATTACAGTTCGTCGAGAAGAAAGGCCGCCACGCTGGGCTTATGATATCGAAAGTCGACGCGTTGCTGCTGAAGAGCGACTTGCAGCCGCAGTGGAAACGGGCTTCCAGTCTTTGAGGGAGATACGGGATGATGTAAACCGACTTGCAGCCGCAGTGGAAGCGGGGGTACAGTGTTTAAGGGAGATAGGGAACGATATACATGGCTATGTACATCGTCTAGGATAAAGTACATTGCTATGTACATCATCTAGGATAAAGTATCTATTTTAGGATATGTTGTATGAACATTTTTAATTAAATATTAATATTTAGTTAAGTATACTTTTTATTTTTAATTCATTTTTACTAGGTATGTAGGTATGTTGTGTAATTTGGCAAAATTGCAACAACTTCTTTATCTTTGTTTTGAAGTTTCATTTAGTTTCTACCTACCTACCCTTAATTCTAGTGCCACAAGTTTTATTTTTTATTTTTCTGTTATAAACTTATATTAGAGAATGCTGTTATTGGCGGCTATTTAAGTCCAAGGCTAATTGTTATTTATACTTAATATTGTTTGCTTTACAGAAACTGTTGGTAAGCACAATGCTGCTTCTAAATTAATGTAAATATTAAAAATAATATTAAAACTTTCAACTTTTTTATTTAGCAACTTTACACACAGTAGTATATAAAAAATATCTCTAGTATTCCATAATTCTTGAGCTTTATTCACACAAAATAATCAATAAAAAACTAAAATTCATACAAGTAAATAAGGAGTTTAGATTATTATGAACAACATAATACATAATAGAAAATAAATCTCTAGCATTCTAAATCCTTGAGTTTTATTAACACAAAATAATCAATATCTTTGAGCATTATTCACCCAAAATAATCAATAAAAACCTAATATTAATACAAGTAATTAAGGATTTTAGAATAATAGGATCAACATTACACACAATCGAAAATAATATCTACCCAATAATAAACCCAAAATAATAATAAAATTTAAACACAAAATATCAGTACTGAATAATATAAAGAGGACGAAGTCGCAAGGAGAACCTAGTTAGATACCAGTATAGAGGTATGAGGAACATGGTGTAAAGTTCACTCAGTCTATGGAAAAGGGAGGATCCTCTGACCAGACGGTTGTTGTGTCTGGTGGGCAATTCATTTTAAGAGTTACCAGTATAGATGGATGATGGAATGCTAGGCACAATTATAAATTGTGCCTAGCATTCCATAATCTTGTGACTAGAATATCCCTAGTGTTGTCATCATTAGTGGCATTGTTACTTGCCACCTCTCCAAAAACTTGGTTCTGTAAATCATTGTAAATATCATCATCACTGTTAGTCTCAGGCATTGGAATATTCCGTGCATTGGCAATGTTGTGTAGAACAACACACGCATTCACTATCTTGGCTGCTGTGACTGGGTCATAGTGGAGTACCCTGTGTGCTAACAAACACCGCCAACGTGCTTTCAGAACTCCAATGCAACGCTCAACAGTGTTTCTGACTTTACAATGAAGTTCAGTGTAATGTTCCTCAGGCGAACCCACAGCCGCGCCGAGGATTGGTGTCATCATCCAAGGGCGATGTGCATATCCAGAATCACCTAAAATATTAATAAAATAAATCAAATATTTTCGTTATGTTATATTCCACATAACACATTATTTATTAACACATACATGATGAGCATTCTGTTATTAATAACCAGCCAAAATATTGTATCAATAATCATAATGCCATACCTAGTAGCCAACAGCACTCTCTATTCCTTTGCAGTCTTTCCAATAGACCTTTTAAGGGGCATTGGTTCCAAACAAAAGAATCATGTGATGCACCACCAAATGATGCATCAACATGCAGTATGTTAAGGTGTGCATCACAAACCTGAAACAAGTTTTAATTTTAAAGTAGGTATTCAATTGTTAAACATAATATGAAATGATTATGATACATGATGATTTGTCAATGAATAACATTTGTAACATCATGATTATAAATGACTACCTATTACTTACTATTAAAACATTCAAAGAATGATAATTTTTACGATTAAAATATGCCTCCTCATGATCTGCAGGTCGGATTATGGCCACATGTGTACCATCAATGCAGCCAATAATGCCCGGAAAGCTAAACTTTTCCATAAATCTGAAACCAGTCATAGGTCAAATTAAACTATATAATAATAATAATACAAATAGAATTAAATAATATTCTATTTGTATTATTATAATAGTTTGAATATAATAATAATACAAATAGAATTAACTATTCAATAAACCTACCCTTTCATAATGATTTCCCTCTCTCGCTGAGATGAAGGAAACTTTATGTAGTTCAAGAGTACTTCCCGGACATTGAGTGCATCTGTAACCTCATGTAGACACTTACTTAATGTCGGCTGGGACATGTTAAAAAGATATGAGGCACCTACATTACGTTGGTATGACCCATTGGCGTAAAAGTTTAACGCTGCCAAGATCTGCAACAGACAATAAATATTTAAAGTTGCTTAGTCAAACAAGTAGATAATCAATCAATCAACTCAGCCTATCGCACTCCTGACTGCTGGACATAGGCCTCTCCCATGCGGCGCCACAACACCCTGTCCTTCGCCTCGTAAATTACATTGTCACAACGAAACTTTACTTTAGAAGTAAGAACCTAAGTAAGCAGGTAAGTAGGTACTTACTTTTAGTTCATTGCGAACAGCTGTTTTTCGTCTAGCTTGTGGTAGATAAGGCCGGAGTTCTTCCAAAACCTGTTGGAATCCAGCTTTATTTAAACGAAAATTCGCAATAAACTCTCTCTCTGGCAACTGTAATGGGTCACTAACGTCGCGTAAGCGGCGTCTCTCAATTCGCAGACGACTTTGTTGTCGCTGTTTTTCAGCAAATGCCAGCAATATTAGGCGTGCCATAGTCTGATAGTCGTTTGCTACGAACAAGAATCACAATAAAACAACAAAAGAAGTAAGGTTTACACTCTTCACTTAAGTACCGGCTTCGGTGATTATCACAAAACGCTATTAAACACTACCTTTAAGTAGTGTCTTTCACGAAAGCCACTACAAACTAAATGACTATCAATTTGATGTCCACTACGCTTACACAATCGCAACCTTTTGCTTATCGATACAAAAACATCTGTCAAAATGTGTTACGGTGACTATCAGCGATGCTGGGTGCCTATGACGTCATCCTAGTTATTCACTGAAGATAGCCAATACGAAACGAACTGTTTGACAGCTAATCGTTAAACACTTTGCCAAGTGATCATCATTCTAAGCTGTCAACAGAGATACGCAATAGCCCTGCTGTTCCTTCAATTTACTTATCGTGGATTGAAGCTCTAGAAAAGGATAGTCGTGTTCTTTAGAGAACTGAGAAAAAGCTCCTTTACTGTAGCTGAAATTTTAATATCGCTATTTGTGAGCTTTTTCTTACGCTCCCTGACGTAAACCCTGAGTGACTGGAGATCAGGTTCAGATTCACATTGGTGTAATGGGTCATTATTTGTTATATCAGTCGAGGTTACGGCAGCCTGTTGACTGTGCTCGTTTGCTGATTGCATCGACGCCGAAGGCGAAGTAGGCGGCGGATTTCGGTTAAGTGGTATTTTTTTGTTACTAACTTGTTTGCGGTGCGTAGGAGCAGGCAAACGCAGTGTTGTCATCACGTGGTCAGTTCGTAGCCCGAACGTCGGCCGAATGCAACCGAGCCGCTCGTGTATCTTCGTGTATACGAATGAAGGGCGGACGATGACCCCGAAACGTCGCTTTGCCGGTTATCAGTTGAGTAATTCGTATTTTTGCAATGAATACGTACTGTTTATTACTGTGTTTACTGGATAA
Source organism: Dasypolia templi (assembly GCA_963555695.1). Taxonomy (NCBI): domain Eukaryota; kingdom Metazoa; phylum Arthropoda; class Insecta; order Lepidoptera; family Noctuidae; genus Dasypolia; species Dasypolia templi. The sequence goes on from OY743156.1 coordinate 15,625,678, forward strand.
CTGTTGGTTATATTCACAAACTGATTAATGTATCGTGAGGCCTGGTCACTTAGCTAAACGTTAATAGAAGTTTTGTGAAAAATATTGCTTACCTCTGACTGTTTACGATCAATTATGTCGACCTCAATAGACGGAAATGAATCGCTATATGATGATGTGATAGCTCCAAATGTAGTTTCTGTGCGTTACTATTATGATTGATAATAAAATTCTGCTTTTGCGTCTGTAGGTAATTGAGATTATAAAAATAAATTTATTTGTACCAAATTGTTTCATAAACAACATAATGTCACCAACTTGACTATAATTAATTCAGATGTTGATGAAATTTCAAAATCACTCAAGGTATTCATTCATGTTTGGTCATGCTTTGCTATTTGTTGCCCACTTAAAAGAAAATTTTCTTTTAATTATCATGAGTTATTAGTCAATTAGATTTCTTTAAAATTTTTGGAATGCATTTTTATTACAGAAACCAAACCTGGATAATAATGTGATCGTTCTAACGGATGCAGATTATGCAACCTATAATTTACCACAGGTATTAAAAAGGATTTTTTCTATAGAAATGAATATCATACTGCCCATGAAAACCTATTAATATTTTATTGGTAAGTTACAGAATGCAGAGATGGATGTAGAAAAGCTCAATGAAAAACCCTTTGACTGCAGTACGGGGTGTACTGCAGTCAAAGGGTTTTTCATTCTTCTTTGAGGAAACCAATGCCACAACCACTCCGGAGTAAGTCATTTCAGTTTTGTTTGATTTCTTTGTTTCATTAAATTCCCTAACCACATATGTTCAAATCAGAGCAAACAAGAAATGAGCTAAGAGTATATGTAGCTACTGTATTTTATTGTAACTGTATTTAATCATTATTTTTGTTTCCGGGAAAATCCAGGAGAAACAAGATGATAATATTATAAAGAGGGCATTGCGAGAACAGAAACAGTTGTGGCGGCATCTACACCGCCACATGTGAACAACGCATCACACAAATCCTGCATCGCGCAATCAAAGTTTACCGCGCAGCTAGCATATATACAACTTCCCGACAACAATCATCGGGCAGGATTGGCTTGTGGTCTTCACACAAGCTTGTCCTACGGAATATTCCATTCCGTTAAGTTTGTTCCGCGCGGACCGTCATTAATAATTTATAATTATTTGACTACCCGGTTTTTTAGTACCGACGCGGTCGCGGAGACCATACCCCTGTGATGCCGAAGCCCGGCACGCGCGGCTCGTTGGGCTGCGATGCCGGCTCACCGGAGTCCCGCCCGGCGCTGGATAGGACGTCGTCGATGCCGATCATCGGTGTTGCGTCGTCCTGTGCTCCGCCGGCCGGCTCCACTAGGAGCGAAGAAAAGAAGATGAAGAAGAAGAAGGAAGACAGAAGAGGAGGGGGATCGAGCGCCGCCGCTGCTGCCGGCCCACCGACGTCACTGGCGCCTGCGCGCGCTGCGCCTTCGCCGTCGTCGAGCCGACCGCACGCGGTAGTGATCCGCCCCGCCGCGTTCCGCCCGGTACCCAACCAGGCCCCGGGGCCTGCCGCTTACCCCAGTCGCGCGCCGAGTGTGCGCGCCGCGGCACCGCCCGCGCGTGCTCCCGCACCTGCGCCCGAGCGCTGCGCTGCATACGCCGCCGCGTACGCCGCCGCCTACGCCGCGCGCCCCGCCACACCGCGCGAATACCCCGCGCAACCTGCGCGCCCCCGCACACCGCCCGCGCCCCCCCGCGCACCCCCCGCACGCACGACCGCGCCGCCGCGTTTCGCGTCCCCGCCCGCGACCGCCGCGGCTACGCCGGTGCAAGGAAGAACCCAAGCTGCGCCAGCTCCGCGCACCGCCGTAACCGGCGCCCGCCTCCCGCTGGCGGGACCGGCGATGGCTGAGCGGGAGCGGCCAACAAAGAATGTCGCTACCACCTCAAGCAGCGGAACAACAGCAAGGTCAGTGCAAAGTGCTACCCATGCAGCCGACTCACCGGCGCCTCCTCGTGCTTCAGCCTACGACTCGCCCGCGGTATTGTCGCCGTGTTCGTCCATCGGATCGAACATGTCGCTGGCATCCGCGGGCTCGACCGGTAACGGCTATGCGCGCGCCTGCTTCGAGTCCCAACACGAACCCAGAGGCCAACGACAACGTCGACGCAGGAGCTCGAGCGAGACCGCAGCGGCGGAGGGGAAGCGACTTTGCGCCGACTCGCCGCGGCCACCGCGCGAAAGCGCGCCGCGGAGTCCGGACCCGCCAGCGTCGCCCACTTTTGCCGACGCGGCGCGCCGCTCACCCCCGCCACCTGCGTCACCATCGCCGCCACCGTCACCGTCACCGACTGCGGGGGTCAGGCCAGCCCCCGCCCCCGCTACCGCTGCCAACACCCCCGATGCACCTCCCGGCACCGCGACAAGAACGTGGCAACAAAAGCCGGGACAAAAGAAGCCCAGGTACCCGCCGCTGGTAGTTGAGAAGCTGCCAAACTGGGCCGCCCATTTCCGGGCCATCAGGGAGAAACTGGGCCGGCCTCCTAACGCTCGTCCATACGGGGGTGGAGTCCGCTTCACCCCAGACAGCGAGGAGGAATATAGGCTGGTCCAACGATACTTGACTGGCCTAGAGAAGGACAGCGGCGTCAGCTGGTTCGCCTACTCGCTACCGGCGGAGAAGAGCCTGAAGATCGCCATACGGGGACTACCGGCGGATACGGACCCGAAGGAGATAGAGGAGGAGCTCAAAACGCTGGGATACCAGCCGGAGTACGTGCGCCATATTAAGGCTGCACAAGGACGACCCGGTTGCGTATTCCACGCGATACTCAAAAAGACTCCGGACGTCCGGGCCATTTACGACACCACGACATTCATGTTGATGCGTGGTGTCAAGATAGAGGCCTGGCGCGGAAAACGAGGACCCGCCCAGTGCCACCGATGCCAACTGTTCAGACACAGCTCGCATCAGTGTCACCGCCCGCTCGCCTGCGTACGCTGTGGAGGGGAGCACGCGGCGAGAGACTGCCCGCGCCCGCGGGAAGAGCCGGCCACCTGGGTGAACTGCGGTGGCCCGCACCCGGCGTGTAACATCAAGTGTCCGGTGTTCCAGAAGGAGATCCGGAACAAGCGGGCGGGCACCGCCGCCATAACGGCCACATCACGCCGGCCCAAAGTGACCATTGAGAGGCCACAAGTGATGCCAGAAGAGGCCCAAGGCACGACGCTTATGGCGGCGGCCAACGGGCCCTCAAACAAACAAGCTACCTCCTCTGGGAGGAAAAACAAGAGACGCGGGGGAAAGGGCAAGGGGAAGAAACCCGACCCACCCCCGGCGACCCAAGAAAACCCAACTGCCACCCCTGCCTTCACCGAGGCACAGGTTGTGAATATGCAGCAACCTACCGCTAGCGCCGCCACGGCGCCGCGGACAAACAAGGAACTACCAAGGGAAAAGTTCCTAAAAGAAACCAGTGGCGGCGCTACCGACGCCAAAGCAGCCACAGACAAGTTGGATTTCACAACCTGTGCCATCAAACTACTGATGGACCTGATAAAGGCCATCAGGCAGGGACAGGATGTCGAGTTGGTCATCCTGGATGGCTTGGCCGCACTACTGACTCTGTACCACGGCTAGGTCACCCAGGGCGGCCCAAAATGGGACGCCGGCGGCCTTCTGGCACAAGGCCGCCCCCCCCCCCTCCGCCACCTCCCTCGGGACATGATGAAGACGTCACCTGAAACCCGGACTGACTCCCAGATAAGCCGCAGCCAAGTTACACGCGACTTATCTGTGACAAAAAGACTCCACACTCACAACACACACACCCTTTGCGTAACGTGTTCTAGGTTAATATAGGCACGTTACGTAAATGCAGACAGACATACATGTCTATACAGGCACCCAAACTCACGCGTGTACGCGCGGCGCGGGCCGCGACTCACGCAAACATTGAACGGTGTTACACAATTACAATACCGTTCACACTCACATGTCGGCCCCTTAGCCCGGATAGTAACGGCTAGCTCTGTGATCTGGACGGCCGGGGACCACTCACCTACTCTGTAGGCGCGTCGAGTCGGCATCTTCGTCGCTGGTCGTTGTCGCCGGGCCTCCTCTAGGTAACTAGGGGTCTCACCTGGCGGCGGCAGACCGCCGAGATGTCGTGAAGAAAGCGGCGCTTTACTACACTTGGGAGCAAATAAATCGAGCCACTTCCTTTTTCACGCATTATGGTTATTATTTTTGGTATTATGGAACGCATCGATTCGAAACATATATCGCCTAAAAGGGTATTTAATAACCTTTACAATGAGGGTAGTTAGTTGTCAAAATTTCATTTTAATTAAAGTTTAAAGGGTAGAATAAAATTATCGCATTTAATTTGCTTATGACATTTTTATTGTACTCTGTTAAGAAAAGATTAAATTTGAGGTTTTTGTTAATCATACCCATATTACTTGTTATTGTTGTCTTTATCTGTGTCTGTGTAATCAAAATAACCTGATAAAATGGATACTACACCGACGAAAGCTGCCCAAGTTGTAGCTTTACTTGAGGTTGGACACGGACAACGTGAAGTGGCACGCAGACTTCATTTGAGTCGTTCAAAGGTACAGCGGGTATACCGCAGGTATCTGGAGACTGGTGCTTTTGTTCGGCGACCTGGAACTGGCCGACCACGGGCAACAACAGAACGTGACGACCGCTTTATTGCAACCAATTCGTTGCGCGACCGTGGACTTAATGCTGTTCAGCTACAGCAAGCGTTACGTGACGTTCGAGGTGTCGCAATCAGTAGGTGGACAGTGAGACGAAGACTAAAGGAACGAAATTTAACATCACACAAACCAGCAACTGGCCCAAAATTGACTGTAGCTCATCACATTAATTGGACGTTAGAAGACTGGAGGTCAGTTTTGTTTTCTGACGAGTCAAGAATCTGTCTTTTTAGCAATGACGGGAGAAACCGAGTGTATAGACGTCCTGGTGAAAGATTTGCCCAATGTTGCATTCGAGAAACTGTGAGTTTTGGTGGTGGTTCTTGTATGGTGTGGGGAGGAATTTCTCTAGACGGAAAAACGGAACTTGTCTTCGTCGACCCCGCCAACGATGGCAGTGGTAGACGTGGATTAACAGCTGACCGATACTTAACTGACATTCTTGAATACCACGTAATGCCGTATGCTGGTTTTGTCGGAGAAAATTTCTTGTTTATGCATGACAATGCGAGACCTCATACCGCGCAGATCGTTACGGAATACTTGTCTGCGATCGGGATTCAACAAATGGTATGGCCAGCACGAAGTCCCGATTTGAACCCGATCGAACACCTATGGGACGAGCTAAAACGGAGAGTCCGAGCCAGGGTTCCCGCTGTTTCATCCATTCCCGAGCTTAAAGTCGCTGTGCTTGAAGAGTGGGAAAACATACCACAATATGTCATCGTAACTCTGATCAGATCGATGACTAATAGGCTACAAGAATGCATCAGGGCACGGGGGGGGTAATACCAGTTATTAAGAATATTTTTTTTGCAATAATTTTGTTTTTTATTGTTTTTATGGACTGTTTTAGCCCTACTAAATTTTCTATCAAAATTACCATTTTTCTTGCAGAGCCAATAATTTATCATTCAATAAGGTTATTATTCAATAATTTACCCTCATTGTTAAGGTTATTAACTTAACTTTTAGGCGATATATAGTTCGAATTGATACGTTCCATATTCCCAAAAATATTTACCATTTTACGTGAAAAAAGGTAGTGGCTCGATTTATTTGCTCCCAAGTGTATAAGCGTCGCGGCGCTCCTACAGAAACAAAATAGCAATCACTCACACGGGCGCGCGTTGCCCGCGCGCGCCCGAAAATTCCACTGCCACTGAAGCAGACCAAAGGAGAGGCCCGTATTTACGGGTCGCCGTATGGCTCCCGCGGTCAGGAGATGAAGCCCCGGCACCGCACGCAACGCCCCCTTACGGGGGCGCCGCGATATAGCTCCGGCGAATCAACGGGCAGTTGCCCACCAGATACGACATCCATCTGGTCGGAGGATCCGCCATTTTCCAAGAGTATGAGTGAACTTTACACCCTGTTCCTCATTATCACTTCACAGTCTTAAAAGAACTTCACAAAATTGAACTAGAAAAAATCAGATCAAGCATTCGAAACCAAAATGAGCTTCATCGACAATTGATTCAACACAACGCCGAGAGGCATACGCTAGAGCTAGAGATTCACACACATAATCACTAGAACTAGAGAAACTTAAATTAGAAATATATATTATTAAGAAAAATATTAATAAGTAAACAAGCTTGTTTAATTTTGAATTTTATGTATGGTCTTTTCTTAATTGATTTTGTTGTTCTACCTTATTTAAAATATGCTGTCTGCTCGTGATATATTTGCGAGTCCTATTTTTGGAGAATAAAACCCGAGACTTGTGTTATTACTTGATGTATATTGTGAACATAAAAACGTGAATAGTGCAAAGGAAAAACGTGAGATGACCTCCGTTCAGTAGAAAAAAGTATGTTGACAGATGACAAGCAGATTGTCAAAAGGTGGTAATTTATTACCAGTACTATATATGTCGCGTTCAGTGTTGCCATTAATTTAGCTGACGACATTTTAAATATGAGCCGCGACTGGCGGCGGGTGTTGCAATAATGAAGAGTAGTGCTTGCGCTGCGCTATGCTCCCCCCGTTGAAAGGCTCCTCTTTCAACTAATATTCTGGAGTGGGAAGAGGGCACAGCCGAACCAATGCTCGTCGAAGGCAGCCTGTAGAGGTTTTCACATCTGCCACTCGTACTACGCCGTCAGGTCCCGGAAACAATTTTGTGACTCTTCCAAGTCGCCAACGAAGGGGTGGTAGATTTTCTTCCTTGATTAGCACTAAATCATCCACCTTGAGCTGAGGAGTGTCCTTAATCCACCTTTGCCGTCTTTGTAGATTATTGATGTATTCGCCTTGCCAGCGGCGCCAAAAATGCTGTCGAACTTGCTCCAGTTTTTGGTATCTCTTCAGCTTATTTTGGATCCACGTCTTCAAGTGTAGAAGACGGGAACGTAGTTAGCGCTCTCCCGATGAGAAAATGTCCTGGGGAGAGGGAAAGGAAGTCGTTGGGATTGGAAGACATGGGACATAGGGGACGGCTGTTTAATATTGCCTCTACTTGTACAAATAAAGTCAGCAATTCTTCGAAGGTCAGGTGAAGATTGCCTGCAACACGTTTTATATGATGCTTCGTGGATTTGATGCCTGATTCCCAAATGCCGCCGAAGTGAGGGGAGTAAGCGGGAATGAAATTAAATTTTATACCTTCCTGTGCTGCAAAGTCAGAGAGCAAGTCTTTACTCACTTTAGTCACGCCGTAAGTTGCACTTGGCATGCCTACTATTTGGAGTTATAAACTACAAGCAGCCGTCCTACCTGTACAATTAACTGAGCTGGATCGCTAGTAGAAGAGAATGCGCAAGTAGGCAGTGCTCGCAGCAACTCTCCACTCAATCGCACAAGACAGCTGCTTTCAGGGGAAGTTTTAGATAAGCCGCATCCAAATGTTGGAACAATATTCCCCCGCCGATAAGGAACCTGAAATATCTTGGTACCTTCAGAATTAGACTGCGGCAGTTTCTTATCGCCTCGCAGGAAAAACTCGGTATGACAGTTTCCAACACTTCCTTTATATAACTGGCTGTCGTGTTCTTCCCGAGTCAATATGTATACTTCGCGTAGCTCGTGGACACATACCTGTGAACAAAGGGAATTAGTAATTCAATGATTTGTTAAATAATTATTATAATACAGTTGTAATAAACCTATATTTATTTATTGTTAGCCTATTTAAGTCAAGCCAAATCATTTATACGAGTATATCATTTATTTTCGCATCAACGCCACTGTAATTAATTATAATTATGGTTATAAGGATTACTCATTAATATACACTATACATAATTATGACTTTTACATAATCAACGAACACGAACCTTTCCCGATGCAAAACTTCTGTAGAATACCAATAATTTAAGTTGCGGGTACTTACATAATCTCTCTGCACAAAACAATTTGTTATAACACCAATGTATCTGGTCTGCTCGACGTCCGTATGTCACTGCAGGGATCCAGCAGAATATCAGCGTCAGGTATATTTGCCTGACACATGCTGAGCTGGCCTCGCATTTGGTGCAGCCTTGGGACGCACACCGCACTGTTCTCCTCAAATTTGAACTTTATTTCTTTGGGTTTTTTCACCTTTTATTTTTTTCTGTATATTGGCACGTTGTTTATATTTATTATTGTTACTTTTTAACATTTTTTATGTTCTTGTGTGTTGTGCTGCGTCTTTTGTGTGCACCGAATAAATGTTTTATCTATCTATCTATCTACTTTTTTTTATGTTCCCAATTCCTTAGCCGCTGCAACAAAGTTACGCCCGTTGTCGGAGAATACTTCCGCTGGCTTGCCGCGCCGAGCAATGAAACGTCTTAAAGTCATTACAAAATCATTTTTGGACAGACCGCTTACTGCCTCTAAATGAATGCATTTGTATCGCATGCAAATAAATAGACACAAATAGCATTTCGTCAATTTTGCTCCTCGTCCCTTTCGGTTGATTATCAAGAATGGGCCAGCCTAGTCTAGCCCAACCGAAAGGAATGGAAAGTTGACGGTAACGCGCTGTGGTGGAAGGTTCCTCATTTTAGACTGTAGAGTCTTCCCTTGAAAGCGTCTGCATGTAACGCAATTGTGTACTGTGCGACGAGCCAGATGCCTGCCGTTGATGGGCCAAATGGTTTCTCGAACCGTAGCTAACAAGAGTTGTGGCCCCGCGTGCATCTGACGAATGTGTTCGCGTCTAAAATATAACTTAGTTAGATGGTGAGATGAGTCAAGGAGTATTTGATGCTTCTTGTCATACGGGAAATCAGAAGCTTGAATTCTGCCACCTACTCTAATTAAATTATTATCGTCAATAAATGGTGACAATGATAAAATTTTTGATTTACTAGGTAATGGTTTGTTCTGTGTTAAGCATTTAGAATCCATTAAAAATGATTGTTGTTGAGCCATATAACATAGAATATTGAAAGAGTTGTTTAATTCATCGGTTGTTAAAAAACCAGTAAGTTTAACTTGGGAATTTTTGCAGTTAAAAATAAATCTTTTGGCCAAAGCAATTACTCGTTGCAGCTTAGTAAGCGAAGAATAAGTTACAAAATTTATCAATGGTTCAACAACAGAGGTGCATACATTGGATTTAACCTCAGGTAAGTTTTCTTTATTTATTGTTGATGATTTTAAAATAGGCCAACTTAATTCATCTTTAGATAAAAACTGTGGGCCGTACCACCACATGTACAACTTCGGCAGCTGACTTGGATTGACACCTCGAGAAATGTGATCAGCTGGGTTTTCTGAGGTGGGTACGTACCTCCATGATGATGGTTGTGTTAGCTATACGATTTCACCTATGCGATTTGCTACAAATGTTTTTAGATTTCTTGGTACACTGTGAATCCAGGCGAGGACTACGCTGCTGTCACACCAATGGACTATGCGAGAAGGTTTGTATTTTATGGCATCACAAACTGCCTTGGTCAATCTGGTAGCGAGCAAGGCAGCGCATAGTTCTAAGCGAGGGATCGTCGTTGGTTTTAGCGGTGAGACCTTTGATTTTGAACATAACAACTTAATACTGACATCATTATTTTGGTTTACAGATTTAACATATATGCAAGCACCGAAGGCGCATTGGGATGCGTCACTGAATGAATGAAGTTCGATGACCTTTGCATCCTCACAAACAACGTTCCTAGGTATTTGCAAGTTGGCTAGATGATGTAAATTGTTTACAAACTCGTCCCAAGATTCTCGAATATCTTGGGGAACAGGATCGTCCCAATCGATTCGGAGGAGCCATAATTTTTGAAGTATAATTTTGTGTATGATTATGCATGGACTTAATAATCCTAACGTATCAAATATTTTTAATTCGTTTAGTCAATTTTGCATCAACTGTCATAAGTTTGATTGGGAAGTGTAGTTGATCGCTGGAAGGATTCCATCCCAATCCGAGAGTGCTTGACGATTCACTTAGGATTAACTTTAGGAGATCAGTGTTGTCTTGTAAAATGTTTGTTAAGTTACTTTTATATTTCCTCAATGGGAAACATGCTGAATTTAATTCCCTTGACACTACATCCTTTACGCGGCGCAGTTCATCCTCGTTGTTTGAACCGGTTCTATGTTCTATGTTAGAGGGTATGGTTTCCGCACTTAGTCCTACATGTGGACCATTGTACGTGGGCCATGGCGGCCGTCGGTGGTTTTTATTCCAACCAGCCCACCTCCCTCCAGAAGCCGATCAAAGCTTCTGGTCTGTTGAGAACCTCTGTGTAAGATCCGAGTGTCCCGAGGGTTTCTGTTCTAATCTGGGTAACGCCTGTGTACTCAAAGAGCACGTGCGCAACGGTCTCGTCCGACTCCATGCAAGCTCTGCACAGAGGGCTGTCCGTTATACCTATTGTGTAGAAGTGTTTATTTAGCGAGCAGTGTCCTGTGATGGTCCCCGTCATCAGGCGCAGGCCATTTCTATTCAGACGTAATAAACGTCTGGTTAGCCTGCCATCTAGGGATGGCAAAGCTTCCTTGGACTGCCTGCAGCCTGGTGTCGAGGTCCACCACCTCTCGGCTTGTGTATGGGTGGACTCCTGCAGCCACCTGCGTATCTGGTTGAAGGGGATGGGTATGATGGGTTCAGGCCCGCATGCCGACGTGCTGGATGCTCTCCTGGCTAATTCGTCAGCTGCGTCATTGCCCAGCGATCCACTGTGTCCTTTTATCCATTGCAGTGTCACTGTGTTGCGGTTTAATACCGTTACTCGTTTTAGAGCCTTGTGACATTCTAGTACTATACTTGAGGTTATATATTTTTCCTCAATGATTGGAGGACTGAGGTGCTGAGAGAGCGGAGCGGAGAGTATACGTATATGTGTGTCCGTAACTTTCCTGGTTTCTATGGCGTACACGGCTTGTATAATGCCCACACACTCCGCCTGATAGACGGTGTTGAACATTCCCAGCGGGTTTGATATGTTTATGTTGAGGTCGTGTGAAAAGACTCCAACTCCGGTCCCAGATCCGGTCTTCGAGCCGTAGGTGTATACTCTCATCTCGTTCGGGCGTGAGTAGTCACACCGTTCTTCCGAGAGAACGATGTTGTAGTGCTTTTGGAAGTAGTGTTGCTTCGGGGTTTTGTCGCAGGGTGATGCTAACATTGGCTGTCGTTTGACTGCATCCTCCTTTATGCGTGTGTGCCTGACCCTAGAATCTTTGCTTAGTGTTCCCGATATATGGAGCCTAAAGGCAGCCAGGGTTGCCTCCTCCCGCACGATGAGGTGTAGGGGTGGCAGCCCAAGCATTGCCTGTAGGGCAGCAGTGGGTGTGGTTCTCATGCAGCTAGTGATTGCTACACAAGCAAACCGCTGCAGTTTTTCGAGATCTTTTTGGGCTGTGCTCAGGTCTGTCCTAGGCCACCAGACTAACGAGCCGTACGTGATAATTGGTCTAATGACAGTAGTGTATAGCCAGTAGGTTACCTTGGGGTTAATCCCCCAGTTTCTGCCAAGCATTCGCTTGCACTGCCACAGAGATATGCTGGCTTTTGTAGTGATGTAGTTGGTGTGTTTTGCCCAATTCAGCTGTTTATCCAAATATATGCCTAGGTACTTGGTTTCGGTTGATAGGCTTAGGGTAGTTCCGAAGAATCGTGGTAGTTGTAGTGTCGTCAGTTTCCTCTTTTTCGTAAAGAGGATCAGTTCGGTCTTTATGGAGTTGGCGGTTAGCTGGTGTCTGTTGCACCAGTCCTCTACTATTTTCAAGGCTTGGCGCATAAGGTTGCATAGGGTATTTTCGTGGCTGCCATTTATTATTATGTTTATATCATCGGCATAGCCTACAGTAAAGTAGCCTTTGTCATTGAGTGTTCTGATGAGGCTGTCTACAACCAAGTTCCACAGAAGTGGCGAGAGAACGCCCCCCTGCGGGCAGCCCTTCGCCACAATGGCCCTTGTGGTGTCGTTCACTGTTACCTGTACAGCTCTCAATTTGAGCAGATTAGTGATCCACCCGCTCAGGGTCGGGTCTATGTTGTGTCTGTCGAGTGCCATGTTGATGCTACCGAACGTGGTTATTTCAAAAGCACCCTCGATATCAACGAAGACAGCTAGTGCTGAGCATTTGTGGTCCACCGCGCATTCAATCTTGGAAACCACGCTATGTAACGCAGATTCCGTTGATCTGCCTGTGGAGTACGCATGTTGTTGTTTATGAAGTGGTTTTGCCTGAAGAGGTCCGTCTCGAATGTATCTATCACAGAGTCTCTCTAGGGTTTTCAGTAGGAAGGATGTGAGGCTTATGGGCCTATAGGCCTTGGGTTGAGTGTAGTCGGATTTGCCTGGTTTGGGTATGAATATGACTTTCACTTCGCGCCAAGCTAGGGGTATGTGTCTGAGTGCTATACAGGCTCGGAAGGTCTCCACCAGGCACGGTGTCATTATATCAACCCCCCATTGTAGGAGGGCTGGAAAGATGCCATCCAGCCCAGCGGACTTATAGGGCTGAAAGGTGTTGATGGCCCACTTTATCCGGTCTTCTGTTACTATATTGCGGGCTCTAGACCAGTCTTGATCCGTTGGGGTCCATCCTGGTTCAGCTTCCCACACCTTGTCCTCTAGGAGTTTGCAGTCTGGGAAGTGAGTCTCGAGGAGGATCTTACTGGTTTCATGGTCATTTAGTGTGTATGAGTTGTCGGGTTTTTTCAGCGCGCCGAGGGTTCGGTCCTGATCAGTTGATAGGATTTTCCTTACCCTTGCGGCTTCATTATTGGTTTCGATTGATTCACAGAACTTCCGCCATGCTGTTCTTCTGGCAGTTCTGATTTGCTTTTTGTATGTATGTTGGGTCTCTTTGTATGACTCCCAGTCGTCCGGGAGTCTGGTGTTTTTGGCTCTGTTGAATTGCTTACGTAATGCATCTCTGAGTTTACTAAGTTCAGCGTTCCACCAGGGATTCCTCTCGCTGTTAGTTTTTGGCGCCCTTAGTTTGCAGCATGCATGGTATGCCTCGGTAATATATTCTGATAGTTTGTTTACGGTGTATTCTAGTTGTGCGTGGTCTGTTATGGTTACTAGTGATAGGTGTCTGCCTAGTAGGGAGGCTAGGAGGCGCTTATACCCGGGTACATTGGTGCGCCGCGGGTTCCGCCTAGGCACTGGTTTACTTGTGTTGGTAGTTAATGTAAAGCGAATCCTTCTATGGTCTGAGCAAGAAGGCTCGTCGGATACGTGCCAGTTTGTGATAAAGTTTGTTGCATTTTCTGTTGCAAGGGTTAGGTCTATGATCGTTTGCCCTCGGACTGTGACCCAAGTGGGTTCAGCACCACGGTTAACAATGTTAAGGTTAGTAGAGAATAAATAGGTGGATAGTACCTCTCCTCTAAGGTTCGGTGCGTCGCTGCCCCAGAGTGGGTGGTGAGCGTTTGAGTCGGTGCAGATGATCAGGTCCAGATTGGCACGCTCGCAGTGTTGTACCAGGTCGGTCATCTCTTTTGGCGGGCAGTTTGCGTCCTCGCCTGGCATGTATACCGAGGCCAATACAACATCGGGAACGTCGCCTTCGGTCTGGAGCCTGACAGCTGTCAGGTCTCTGGAACAGAACTGAGTGAGTGGTGTGGTAGGAATTCCATTGGGTATGTAGGCGCAGGTTCTTGGTTTGTCTGAATTATGTGTGTTGAGGATTAGCTTACCTCCGATGTTGCTGAGGCCGCATATCCTATTGTTCCTGATCCATGGTTCCTGGATCAGTGCGATGGTTCGGGGTTTTACCTCCAGTGCCCTGCGCAAGCTAGCCGTGGCAGTTTGGCTAACATGCAAGGTACTAACAGTACGACAATTGTTTATTCTAAGCATAGTACTACACCAACACAGTGCACTTACTTATGACCCAGTACCTTCTGAAAAGAGAAGAAAGGACCTGGTTTGCATAAACCCTCAAACTAGACATGCGTTTGCTAATCGATTTTATGTGTTTTTAGGACCTTTTCTATATAATAGGCTCAACAAGGCACTAAGCTTCTACAGTGTGAGTTATAAAAAATGTTGTAAAATGTTATCAGAATATTTAGCCATACTCAATTACACAGACACAGAAAAACTTCTAGAAATTCTGGCATGATGATATTATAATAATATTCCCTCGTATGCTACTACTTTTGTAAATGTACATAGGCTAAGTTTTAGGTATTAATGTACTAATATGCTTTTTCTCTTAGTTGTTAATAGAATATATTTGTTTTAGATAACTATAAAAAAAAAACAAAATGTCCCAATCTAATTGAAGTGTAAAGTGATGGCCTGAAACACAGGTTTGTATTAACCTAGTTCGGGCGGGACCTTACATTGCAATTCCAAACCATGGTAACTTGCACCTGTAATAAATTTTAGTTTATGTAATTTTTACGTACTATAATTGTATGGGAAATCTTAGGTACTAGTGTTGGCTAAATGTACACTTTTTGTAAAAGTTTTATTCAATAAATTTTATTATTATTTTTTATTTTTATTATATATTGTGTAGTCCCCACCTTTCCTTGCATAGGCTGCTGCTGTGCTGGATGATATTCTAATGTGGGAGGCAAAGTTGCTGGTGGAGTCGCTTTGCACTTGCATGATAGGTCACAGCTTGTTGAAATTCAGAAGGAGGATGGAACAAGGATGTCATCCTCCCCACGACAGGTACCACGTGGTGTGCCTCAGGGATCCATTTTAGGACCCCTTTTGTATATCCTTTATAGCGCGGACATTATTAAGTCTTTCCAGCATTGCAGATATCACATGTACGCGGATGATATCCAATTATATATAACTTTTAAACCAGCTGATACATTAGAGGCAGTGGAGAAAATCAATGACGATCTTGACAGAGTAGTGGTGTGGTCAGATAATAATTCACTAGTATTGAACCCACTGAAATCTAAATTTATGGTTTTGGGTAGTAAGAAAATGATCGACGCGATACTGTCAGTCAATCCAGAAGTTGTAATCAGGGGAGAAAAAATTGATAGAGTAGAGATAGCATGCAACCTCGGGTTAATCATGGATCCAGAACTAAAATTTGAGAAACACATCAGTAACTCCATGAGGAGTTGTTTTTATAGACTAAAACTGCTATATTCAATTAGAGACTACCTGAGTGTTGACCTACGTAAGCAATTAGTGGATAGCCTTATTTTATCAAGACTTAACTACTGTGATACCGTGTATGGCCCATGCCTGTTAGCAAGAACAGAGAAGCTGATACAACGCATACAAAATGCGTGTACACGGTTCTGTGTAGTGATACCTCGTAGAAGTCATGTCACTCCTTATATAAATGAAAACAATATTTTAAAAATGGCTGCTAGGAGAAAGTTGCACATGGCTGGTTTACTTTTTGGGGTGGTCACTACACAGAAACCATTCTATTTGTTTGAAAAGTTAAGTTGGAGACAGAGCAAATACGAACCACGTTTTTCTACCAAACCCCTTTGTACATCACAACATCGGACCGCAGCATTCAGGGGGAGTTTCAGATATGCTGCCACACACTGCTGGAATAACATTCCTCCACCAATAAGAGTCCTGAGAACAAAAAAGCATTTTTTGAGGATTTTAAAGAAATATCTCATGCAGATACAGCAATCCACATTGTAAAACTAGTTCTAGAAACAATAGCTGACCTTTTTGTACTTACCTCAAGGGTCATGGCCTATGGGCAATGGATATGGATTTCCAGCAGCGTGAGTGGCCTCTGTCTGATTTCTCCCGGTTTAGGTCCGTGACATTGTTGCAGGAGGAATGGTAGTCTTCAATTATCTGGGTAGTGTTAGCTGTGGCTTTCTAAAGCTGCATTATCTGGGTGGGACAATAGGTAGATTAGGTATAGCATTTTATAAAGCGTCAGACAGTTTGGTACCAATTTCGTTTAGTGTTAAGCTGGGCTTCTGACTCAATTTATTTTTTATAATGCAGTGCCTAATAAACCTATAGTAATACTTACCATGAAGATCAGAAAAACACTATCGAGCTGTACCAATTGGCTGATTTCTCGCTTTGATCGAAAAAGCTTGGTCGTCGTTTGCCGACGCCATGCCTCGTAACATGGCGTTATGCAAATGGCCGCTGTCGCGATTCCCATGGTGCATTGAAATAATGTTTAGTATGTTGTATCAATGATCAATGAAGACTTCACTACTTTTAATTAATTTTGTTTTAATAGTAACGACTTTACAGCTATTAGGTATTGAATTGCATAAATGGGGAATAAACACAACGCTGTTGTATGTACCGTCTAGAGTTATTATTTGGCATTTTTGTTTTCATTGTAATGTACTTACCTATACTTATGGAAGTTTTTTATTTAATTAAATTACGTTTATATATATACAGATAAATATGTTTATACATCTATTTATATATTTAAGTACACATTATGTTCAGCAAGAATCACACACAATGTAGAAAATTGTATTTATACCTCTTAGTAGTAGCTATATTCTTTGATATAAACTTACCCGATTTATTATGTCACACCAGGGGACGTCATTACGTCATTTCGAGAGGTAGTTGCTGAAAATCAGCGCTGTTGACGATAGGTTCGTCCGAAGTCACAGCATTTTGCTGAGCAGCGACCTGTTCTTGCACAGATGCGACGCACGACTTACTTATTGTTCTTATTATTGTTGTTTGTTTTGTTAGAAAAGTAGTCATTCTTCCACTTTGCAATCGGCAGCATGTTTTTGTACAAATAATGTTTGTTTTATTGTCATTTGCCAGTGTCGCAACACAAACAGAGCAATGTGTATTGTCTTTGGTGCTGAGAGTGAGTGACATCAGGCAATGGACAAAATACAAAATTTTAAAAGCTGAATACGAGGCCTTTGGCTACTGTGAATATATGTGAAATTTGTGTCAACTTTTTGTAATGTGCGTTTTGTTTGTGCAGAATAAACAATTTTTCTTTCTTTCTTCTTTCTTCTTTGTCCTCCTCCACTCATTGTGGGACAAGGAAGACGATGGGTCAATGAACCTGAACATACGTGTGATGTCCCCCTATCCAGGCCCTCTCTGGAGGCATCCGTCCTCTCCCCCATGATGGTGTCCAGCAGCTGGGTAAGTCCCTCATCGCCTCCCACCCATGATCTGAGTTGGAGGGCCTGGGACAACGCCCGTGTAAAACTGTATGACTCCATTTCCTGAAGCGGCCGTCTCTTGGCCCGGACCCCTGCTGGAGCCCCTATATAAGGAGGCACACCGCCTCTCGTCAGGTGCCAGTTTGTGGTTGGGTCCCCTTCTGCAGCCAGGGACACGGCCTTGTCGTAATGCTGCACTGGAACAGCTCCCCAATCACATACTTGGGTCCGCTCCTGCTGTGCCGGCACCGTCACCCCTTCTAGAGGGACTCCCCATCCTTTCTCTCCTAGTTCTTGAGCAAACTGAGTTATGCATGAGTTCATGGAGAGACCGGCCAGTGCAGGGTCCGGGAATCTGTGCAGAATGCGATCCATCATGGTCTCCTCCATGGCATGGATATCCTTTAAAACCTCCATCTCTGAGCTCCATTCCCCACATGCAACATTCTGAATCGATCGCGCGCCCGAAAACTTGCCTACTAGAGCCTCCTGTTTCCCAACATTGGATAGAGTCACCATTTTTGACAAGAGCTTAGGGTCACACGGTCGGACGGCCATCAGGTCCTCTATCAGCCGCCGTTTCCTCCCCTCCACATCAGGCTCGAATAGGGGCCCCAACTCCACACTCTTGATGAGAGACGGAAGACCCTCCGCCATCCTGTCCTTGAGGCAATTCTCAGGTTGTCCAGGTACTACTAAAGGAAGCGACTGAGGATCCTTGATCAACATGGCAGGGCTCGACTTCCTCATCCTAGCCGTGGCCACTCCAAGCATGTGCTCTCTATGCCTGGGCGACCGCATTAAGGTTCCTATCAGATGCAAGGAGCATGTTAAGGGATCTTGCACTGCTCCTGCGCAGAAGCTCGGAAACAGTGTAATGGGCCACCCCCCTAGAGATCTTGGGACAGAGAGTAGACAGACAATATATTCAACGGGATAGCGTTGCAATTCTGGAAACCTCTCTTGGGCCATAATGGATGCCTCTAATATGGTGCACCAAAATGCAGGAATTGGTAAGTGGTCCTTTTGTGCGGCCCCCATTCCCGCAGAGTACACTCCTGCAATGTCTCCATTGAACGATGGTATGGTTTGGTTTGCCTCGCTTGCCATCCTGGACACCCTCTTCAGGGCCGAGCTGACTTGGGCCCCCTTGAAAAAGAACTCTCTCCCGTACTCCAAAAGGGACTTTGACACCCATGTTTCTTCCAGCTTCAAGGTTATTCCTGCTTTTGTGCAAAGATCTAGGAGGGTTTCTTGAAACCACCTTATGTATTGCTCTCTTGTCATCCTCAGCCCTTCTAGAGTGGAAACATTGGGAAGCCTCAAATATATGACCTGGTTGTCCCCCTGACCTGTTAATGTTGCTATTGTCCCGCACCTCCATGATGCTATCAATATTAGGAGGAGAGTTGCTAAGGTCCAGCCCTTCTGCCTCAACCCCTCCATCCAGGCCTCGGGCCCATGAATGCATCGAGGTCCATTTTTTGGTAAACCGTCGAGGCCTTGTTCTGGTGGACAAAACCTATCCTGGAATAGAAGAATGGACTCTAAAGGGAATTTTTGGGTGTAAGCCAGTACATTTTCTACACCCAGTAGCCTATCAAGCTCTTCAAAAAGAGGTGTTACCCCTTCGTATCGAAAGCTTGTACACCAGCTGGAGAAGTCCATAGACATAAATACTGCTCCTCCTTCTTCTGTGGATGACGTTTCTGATATCTTGAGAAGGTGTTTAAATAGGTCATCCTCTGACTTCGTCATTGTTTGATGTGGAATAAACTTAAACACATGTTTTATGTTGTTCTCTGTTGCAACCTGAAACAGCCTCATTTCTAAAGTCAGTTTTCCGAAGAATCTCGCCTTTCTCTTCTTCATTTCCCTCTCTTTGGCAACCCCTACTGTCACCTTCCAATCCTGGGGCACCCTCCCATCTGCCACGGTGGCTATAATGTCCCTTGTATTTACCTCTTCTCGCCCGATGTACTGCATTATTACGTTGTTACTCTGGCGCGGGGGCTTGGTGGGAAATCTCCCGTGATTTGTCCTGTGGGCTTGACCATCATACTCATAGGGCCAATGGGATAGTCCGGGTATTATAGCCTTATCTGCCAACAGATCCGCCGTGTATATTTGGTAATCAAACTCTAGTGTCTTCCTGAACACTATACCTCTAAACATTGCTGTTGTCCAGGGCTCATTTGCTTTCTCACCCCAATATCCTCCTTCCCAACATTGTCTCACATAGGGGTCGTGACCTTCTAGGAATTCCAAGTTTGGCCACTTCCTTTTCTGCTTGTAGTAATTTCTGGAAAATTCCAACACGAATGCTCTCCTTATTTCTTCTGCTACCTCCTCCAAGCCCGGCTTTAGGATAGTACCTTTCTCCATCCAGGCTGCCACACTCTCATCCATCACTACCTCGGGGTGGCCAAAGCATTTAGTGAGTCCTGTTAGTTCCAAGGCTGCATGGACATCTGTCGTCGTTGTTAGTCTCCTAGTGGCTATCTTAATCATAAGAGAGTTCGGGAACTTGGTTTGTACCTCAGAGAGAGACTCCATAAAGCAAGGGTCCCCCTCTATGTCCCTTAATACTGTTGCTATTACCAGTGGCTGCCAGCTTTTTAGAATCTCGTATGCATCATCTTTATACATACTGATGTCATGCAATGCTGCATATATAATGTTGGCCACCTCGTTGTACCAATTGTACTGAGGGTACTTCCGTGATGCTATTAAACCGTAGGATAATGCCGAGAACCAGGAATTCACACAGTCCCTTACTGCCAGGTAGTGACTGTGGGTAATTACATAAGCAAACTGGTCAGAAGGCCATATCACATGCAGATTTCCGTAGCATTTCCCCTTGCACCCGAAAAAGCTGTAGGAGGCAGCATGACTCTGACTAAATGTTATCTTGCGTGTTATTGCGTCCAGCCTCTTCTTTATGCCGTATACTTGCCTTAAGAGAGGGGGAGGTCTCAAAGGTGGACCTTCTACCGACACACCGCAGTAGTCTCTGGATCCTAGGTCAGTAGCTTCATTAGCTATTCTTATGTGGCGAGCTAACTCCTTACTTGATGCTGTCTCTTTACATTGTTGACTTACATGAAGCAAGGCCCAATGTATAAACTGGTCGGACCCGAGAAATGTGACCTCTTTGGTGTCCTTCTTGAGGTGTATGTGTTCTTTTTTTAGCCCAGCTGGATTGTTCCAATTTCTAAACATATAATCTATTTCCCCTCTATGCAAAGCAGACTGTAGATGCCTATCCCTACGGAAAATGGGTTTCCTAGAGGGGGTGGAGTAAGCAGGATTGGGGTCTTCTTCCTCCATCTCTAGAATAGTTAGTTTTTTATAGGATAAGACATCCTGATGGATTCTTGCTTCCTGTTTCCTGGTTGTTCCTTAGGGCTTATACAGCATTTTTAGAGCCATGGATTCTATCATGCTGGCCTCCAACCTCCTGATTTTCATGTTCATGACCCAAACATGTTTTGCCAATACGGCTAGTACTATAACCAGCACCAATAATCCACATATTGTTGCTGTCTTCATATGGATAATGTATGTTAAGAATGGATATGACTTTGTCATTTCTTCTTCCAGCCATGTCTCCCCATTCCCATTAACAGGATGTGTTAAGTCCTCATAGGAAAATTCTCTAGGCCTGGCTTCCCTAATGGATGAGCTGGATGATGCCCATGAAGATGCCTTCATCTCTATTTTCTCAAAGAGGGAGCCTGTCTCTTTGCTCTCCAGAGGGTATCCCACTATATAGGATCTGTTTCCGAGTCTCTGATGCAATCCCATTAGAGACTTGTTGTTTACAAAATAGTGTACACCACATATCCCAGATGGGCTTTCCTTATATACCCTGTTGGTTTGAGGGTCTAGGTATCCATCCTGCATCCCTCCTGATGTTGAGTATCTTATGGGAATATATGCCGTGCATCCTGTCTGGTTTCGGTACCTCCATTTGTCTACCACAACACATGGCCATACCATCAGGTACCCGGAGATACACTGAGCGTGGACATCAGTCCTGTTGAGGTACATTGATGCAGCAATTGAGGGTGCTGTTCTGGTCATTGCTGTGATGGAAGAGTAAAGTATCTGAATGCTCTTACATATATGGGACACCTCTGTCTTAAGAGCATTCACCTCCTCTCCTATACTCTCTATCTTTGATAGGACTGCTGCATCCGCAATGGGCATATCTCCAGTCTCTATCTTATCATCCTTTTGCGGTGGGGCCACCCAGACTTGTGATCCAGATATACTGTTGTATAGAAGAGACCCATTATCCCTATAGTTGTGTATTATCTTAATTATAGGATATGCCTCCTTTAGAGAAGGAACAACACAGAGCTCACCATTACAGAATCCCGGTCCGCTATAGTGGGTCCTTGGCTCCGTGCTGTGAGGCTCAACCCCCTTAGTATGATAAAACATCTCTGAGTGCGACACCTTACAGACTGACCCCTTACAGGACTGAACGGGATGTCCATCCACCGTGATAATTCCTTCAAAAGACATTAGTTCTGCTCTCTCTAAGAATCCAAAAGCGGCCAGAGGAGAAGGTCCTGTTTGCTGGGACTCGGAACGGGAACTTGATTGTCGGGTGGGTGGCGGAACGGGAGCCACATAGTGGGGCACCCCCTGCATGGGGCTGGAAGCCGTGGTGTCGAGTGTTAGAGTGTTTAGAAACCCGTCTCTTCTGGAGGTTTGAAGAGATTGAATTCTGTCCTGCTGGACGGACAGCTTTGTCTCCATGGTTGTCATCTTATTGGTGACTGTGGTTCTCAGGTTGTCCAGTGAGGATGTTAAATTCCTCAACTCCTTCAGGATCTCTTGGAGAGTTTCACCTTGTTGAGATACTGCCTTTGCTAGGGTTCTTGTGTCCTCATCTCTGCTTCCCCTTGTTCTTTTTGGCTGAGGAGTGGAGCTGTCTTGTATACTCACCCCTCCACCTCTCTTTCTTCCTTCTCTCCCCATTATTACAATGGACTTTACCCCAGTGTCTGGTATGGGCGTCAGTGCCTCGGTTGATGTCCCTGCCGAGACGTCGACCATGTCCTCCATGTCTGACAGGTCGGCCCTATCATGGAAGGTATGGGGTGTGTGCTCCATGGTGATTCTTGGGATTTTGGACCCTGTGGATGGTTAGTTTTTCTAAAGAATAAGTAAACATGTGAATGGGTGATTGAGTTGGAGAAAGTAATGATGATTAGGATGGAGTTTTCTAGTGTCTCTTCTTGTGTTTCTTCTCTTTGTGCTCAGACTCATGATCTGAATCTGAATCAGAAGATTCGCTGTCAGAGTCCCGTGATCTTCTTTTATGGGTTGTGCTGGTCAACAGGTCTGATAGGGGTGTAGAGGGGACGTGATAACCCTTCTTGACTCGCAGCCACTCCTGCTGCTCCTGTGTAAGGGATCCAGAGCCTATTGAGGCAGAAGCCATCCTCAACACCTTACGAACAACATCTTGGTTTACAGCTTGGTCTATTAGTGCCTTGCTGCCAAGGTAGTTCTTCTGAACCTTCTTACTACGTTTTGCCCACTCTAGAGTGGCTGCATACAAATTCGGGTAATTAGCATGGTTGAGACCCGGGTGTTTATTGTTGTCAATCAGCCTACACGTGCTATAGCCCTCTCCTTCTATACCCTTCACACTACTCAACACAGAGTCCAGCTTCATGACCTCCTCTAACACTGAAGGGATTTCTAAGACCCTGCTTCCTGACTCAGTAAACAATTGCATTAGATTTACCGATTTTAGATAGGCGTCTTTAAACACTAAGTCTAGTTGGCTTAAGACAGCCCTGGTTATAGCGGGTTCATTCTCCCTGGAGGAACTAAACGCCAGGTAACATGACATTAGCTCCCTCCTTATGTCTATGTGACTGTACAGGGCCGGCTTGTTGTCGACAATGTACTGCCACGCAGTCTCCATGAATGCATCGTTTAAGGAGTTCATCCTTTGGATTCCAGCGAGCCCCGCCGCCCATCTCTTCTTGCATACGGTAGAGCTGCCAGCTCCGTCATCCTTCCCTGTCGCCCTCTGTCTGTGTTTGTCTTGGTCATAGTCGGGGTTAGTGACGCTGTTCCGCACAATACTCTGTTGCCAGAGGCTCGTGGGGGGCGTTATAGAAAAGAAAGAAAGAAAAGAACGTTTATTTACGGTAAACATGACGCAGTGATCGAACACAAACACCAAAAAGAACAAATCGGGGGAAAATATGCGTCACATCCACGCAAAACGGCCATCGCTCAGCTTAATGCTACGACCCTATGCGAGACAGAGCCCCAGCGCTGGTTTTCAGCGACAGCCGGCGTTGAATGGCGTCGACCAGTGTAGCAAACGCTAAGATGAAAATAAAAAATAAAAATACATACACATAATAACTGGATAAGTGTTCAACAAAATAAAATAAACAATATTTATAAAAATGGTAACATTCCGGGCATTGAAAGCTCACGCGCCGTTAGCCTTTGATAATCTGTCGCGCAGGGATAATCTGTCTGTTATGCGTTGGGTTGCGGGTACTGGCGCGTTGATCGCGGCCGAGTTTGCGTGTGTAGGCGCGTTAGTCGCGGCCGGTGTTGAGGGGTTAGGCGCGTTAGTCGCTGCTTGGTTTGTAGGCGCTGAAGAGCGCTGTGATACTTTGCAGTCTGTTGCCCCCCCCCAGAATACGTTGGGGGCTGACCGCCGTGGCGGTGTGAGATTCCCCGGCCTGGCCGGGACCCACCTTGGTAGTTTTTTTCACGTTCTGCATTATATATTTTTTTGGGGGTGGGCTTTTTTGGAATCGAGGTTACCCCTCCTCTGGGACCGACGGGACATAGATAGGGATATGAAGGAAGGCATTTGGTGAGAAGGTGTGGGTAATTTGGGTTCACCTTAGGTCTGGGATTAGGCCTAAGGATTTTGGAAGCGGCAGGAAATTAGTGGATAGGGAGGGATGGTTTTGTTAGGCGTTATAGATAATGTTTTTTGCAATTGTGATTACTTACACAAACAAATAGTAAATAAGTTGCCATCTGATCACAGTGGACAAACAATAATGTTTTGCTCATATACGCCTTTACAAAAAACTCAAATAATGTTTAGGCAAATTACATGTAAAGATTTAGAGAAATTAAATGATTCTTTGGCCAGTCAATTATGTAAACAAAGTTTTAATAAGATAGGTGACCCAAATGAGTTCTACGCCGAGTTCTTTTCACTATTAAACACGCAATTTAATAAAACTTTTCCACTAAAGACTAAAAGTATTAATACAAAGTTTTTATTTAGTGATTGGGCCACTCCTGGCATTCGTAAAAGTAGAGAAAATCTATTTGAACTTTATGGCCTAAAGCAACATGTGACTCATACAAGCTTTAATCAGTATGTTGCAAGATATTCAAAATTATTTAAAAATGTGTGCAAAATAGCTAAAGCTCTATATATTAGTAATAAAATAAAATCAGCTGATGACAAAATAAAAACTACCTGGCAAATAATAAATAATGAAACAGGTAGGAAAAAACAGCGTAATATTGAATTTAATTTAGTGACTGCACGTGGCCCCATCAACTCAAATGTAGATATAGCTCAGGAATTTGAAAACTTTTTTGTTAATGTTTCACTTAAAACTACTGAAGATTTAAATTTCTCACCCGCGCTTTCTGCTGCCTTACTTAAAATAATGTAAAACCATGCCCTTTGGCGTTTAGGTTTCAGCATACAAACCCCCAAGCTGTTATAAAAGCTTTTAAAGATCTTAAAATTAAATCAACAGAAGATCTCTGGGGAATGTCTGTAAAAGTCTGTAGATCTCTCATCGCCTTGCGCCCTATTTAGCTTTCATATTTAACACCAGTGTAGACCAAGGAGTCTTTCCGGATCTTACGAAACATAGTAAAGTGATCCCATTGTTCAAATCCGGTGATAGTAAAGAGCTCAATAATTATAGGCCCGTGTCAATTCTGCCAGTTCTCAGTAAGGTGTTTGAAAAGTATAAAAACTCCATCTTGCATGAACATCAGTACGGTTTCACTAAAGGACGTTGTACCACTGACGCCGGTGTCACCCTAATAAAGAACATTTTTAGCGCCTGGGAGGAATCACAAGATGCCATTGGAATCTTTTGCGATCTCTCTAAGGCGTTCGATTGCGTAAACCATGAGACACTTCTGCTGAAACTAGAGCACTATGGGATTAGGAATGAAGCTCTTGATTTGCTAAGATCATACTTGAAAGACAGAAAGGTTAAAGTACAAATAAACGGCACAAACTCATTAGGGTCTGAAATATCAATGGGCGTTCCTCAAGGTTCGATATTGGGTCCATTCCTCTTTTTAGTCTACATTAATGATTTACCCCAGTTACTTCAAAATCAACCGAAGATGGTGTTGTTTGCAGATGACACTTCATTGATCTTTAAAATAGATCGAAGGTCACAAAATCTTGACGACGTGAACAACTCTATTCTTCAGGTCCAATATTGGTTTACGGTAAATAATTTGGTACTAAATGAGAAAAAAAACCAAATGCATTCGATTTAAATTACCTAATGTTAGAAGTAGCGAATGTGACATCATATTGAGCGGAGAAAAAATGGAATTTAGTAATCAGACGGTTTTCCTAGGAATCATGCTAGACGAGAAGTTACAATGGGGACCCCATATAACATCTCTCGCGGGGCGACTAAGCTCGGCAGCGTATGCTGTTAGAAAGATAAGACAGTTAACAGACGTTGAAACCGCGCGTTTGGTTTATTTTAGCTACTTCCACAGCATTATGTCATACGGCATTTTACTGTGGGGTCGGGCTGCGGACATTGAATCCATTTTTATTTTGCAAAAGAGAGCTGTCAGATCCATTTACAATCTACGTCGCCGCGAATCTCTTAGGGAACTATTTAGGAAGATTAATATAATGACTGTACCTTGCCAGTTCATTTATGAAAATATTATGTATGTTAGAAAAAATCTGCATCTATTTAATAAAATAAGTGATAGACATAATATTAACACTAGAAATAAAAATAAAATAGATCAACCATTTTTCA
The DNA here is from genome assembly GCA_963555695.1 of Dasypolia templi. Classification (NCBI taxonomy): domain Eukaryota; kingdom Metazoa; phylum Arthropoda; class Insecta; order Lepidoptera; family Noctuidae; genus Dasypolia; species Dasypolia templi. Next base: position 15,651,960 of record OY743156.1, read on the forward strand.
GACTATCTAAAGTACATAGATCTTTTATGGGGTACTCTGTTAAATGTTACAACAAAATACCTAGTGAAATATTGCAATTAAATGAGAGAAAGTTTAAAACTCATGTTAAAAAAACACTTTGTAATCAAGCATATTACAAATTAGAAGATTATATCCTTGATAAGAATGCTTGGCAACATGCTGGTCCTGCTCCATAGGACAATCTAGAGGCTAGACAAAATCATACTATTTGCTTATTGTATTGTATATTTGGTTATTTTTACTTTACTCACACACTGTATTATTCCAAGTTATATTTTAGGAAAATCATATATTTTTACAATTGTTTGTAAATATGTGAGCACAATGTACCTATCACGTGATTAATTTATATACCTTTGCTTTATTTGTAATGTTTTTGTACCAATAGTGGTATAGTATTTTTATTCTTGGTGCATCGTCTTCACATATAGAAATATAATTAATGTATACAAAATATTGTAAAACATTTTAAAAGAGTAACGGTGGAGTTTCTTGCCACTTCTTCTCCATACGAAACTACTTTTTGGAAGTGGTCAGTTCTATTTTTAATGTACATTTTGACGTTCAAAAGTGCCTTTTTATTTGGCCTATTTGAAGGCCTATTTGAAATAAATGCTTTGACTTTGACTTTGTTCAGGTTCATGGGAGGTAGGGTAACTAGGTTACCCTGAGCCTGGGATTGGGCCTTCGGGAACTTCTCTTGTCCGGGATCTCTTACAAGATGCTCCGGCCGGGATCGACCATTCTGGATGGTCCCGCAGCCGGAGTTGGGCTATCCGCAACCTGCCCACCCGCTCGGTTGCAAGAGAAGAAGTGCCTGGCGATCCGGGTCGCCCCACCGCGGATGTACGCATACATTCGTGTTGGAGCAATCCAGCTCGCCCCGAGTGTTTGAACCGGTAATGAGGTCGTCGACGTAGAAGTCGTTTTGAATTATTGATTTGATGAATTCATCCCCAAATTCCTCTCCGACCTGCCACAGGCATCGCGTACTCAAATAGCTCGCACTTGCTGTACCGTAAGTGACGGTATTTAATTTGTACGATTTGATTGGCTGCGACTCGTCCTCTCTCCATAAGATAAGTTGTAAGTTTTGATCATCACTGTGACACGCCACCTGGCGGAACATTTTTTCAACATCAGCGATGAGCAAATATTTGTACTGTCTAGCCCTGATCAATATGGAGAAAAGAGAATCTTGCTTGTTTGGACCTACCATGAGAACATCATTGAGTGAACGGCCAGAGGTAGTGGGGGCAGAGCCGTCAAACACCACTCGGATTTTGGTGGATTCACTACCTATATTATATATAAATTCTGTGTATTGTACTTTAAGTTCTGAATTTTTGCGAACGTTTAAACGTTTTTCCAAATTTAGTAGCCGTTTTATGGCCAAGTTGTATGAATCACCGAGAGTGTTAGGATTATCAAGCAATGGTAGTCTGACGCAAAATCTACCTGAACTTAATCGAGTGGTATTAGCAATGAAAGTTTCTTCACATAACCTTTCACTTGGATTACTCCTATTACTATTTGTCGTTTGGGCCAGCTCTTTGACTTCCCAAAACTTGGTCAAATTCTGATTAATATTTGTAATTGAATCTGAATGGTATGATTGATTAGAACTAGTTGAATGATTGCATTGCATATATTTAGAATAACTGGAAAACATGGGACCCGCTACAAGCCAACCAAACTTTGAATTTATTAATTTAGGGTTTATTTATTTATACTTCACGCACATTTTAGACAGCGGCGGACTTAATGCCATAGGCATTTTCTACCAGTCAACCTTTGGGTGATGCAGAGACAAGCAGTGGTAGGTGCAATTTATAAAAAACCAAGGAATAAATATTTAATCTAAGACATAGATATACATATATACCTAATTATATATAAATATAAGCACAAATAAATATACATAAATATACAATTACACTAAAACAAATAAAACAGCCAATGAGAAAACATTACCCTTAAGATGATACTGCCAGCTTCTTGCGAATGTGCTCACGAACTTTAACTTTAAAGGATAATCGGTTGGTTGCCACCCTGATTTCTTGGGGGAGTGCATTCCACAGAGAGATAGACTGAACGAAGAAGGAAGAGTGAATGAAGTCTGTGCGGTGAGTGGGACATTGAAGAAGACGATTGTGTGATAAACGAAGATTTCTGTTGTGGTTGGCGCAAATATACTGAAAGTGGGGGGCTAGATAACCAGGGGAGGAGGTAGAAACAAGAAATGAAAACAAGATGGTCAGTGCCCTTTGCTCTCTGCGCTGACGTATGGGCAACCACTTTAGAAGTGACCGATGCGCAGAGACATGGTCATATTTACGCAGATTGAAAACGAATCGAATGCAGTTATTGAGAAGACGGTCAAGTTTGTCGAGGAGATCTGCATTCAGGTCATAGTAGCACACATCACCATAATCGATGATAGGGAAAATTAAGGACTGCACAAGCATTGTCTTCGTACTCGATGGCAATATGTTTTTCAACCGGTACAGAGCGCGCAACGTTCCGGTAACCTTCTGGCTTACCCGGGCGAGTTGAGTACGCCAGTTCAGGGTACTATCAATGTGCAAGCCTAGGTCCTTTACGTCAGTGCTAAAAGGAACGATAATACCATTGAAGAGTACTGGTGGCAAGGTTTTACCATCCACTTTGCTAATACTACGAGAACTGCCAATGATGATCGCCTGACACTTCGTAGGGTTTACGGTTACACCAAATCTGTCAGCCCAGGTTTTTATGGCTACCAAGTCCCTATTTAATTTGTCGATAGCGTCAGGTAATTCATCAGCCTTCCCTTGACAGTACAACTGCAGGTCATCTGCATACAGATGATACGCACACTGAAGTTCGGAAGTTATAAGATTAATAAAAATAGAAAACAGGAGAGGGGAAAGTATACCGCCTTGAGGAACACCAGTTTCCAAATCACACCAGCAAGAAGAAGAATCCCCAACATAAACGGACTGCTGACGTTCCTGAAGGTAAGAGGAGAACCATTTCAGTGCTTCGGGAGAGACCATATTATATGACAGAATGGCTAACAGGATGTCGTGACTGACAGTATTAAAGGCATTCGAGAAATCAACCAACACTAAAGCAGTAACTTTGGTGTCTTCCAGTCCTGCCCTTATATCGCCAGTCACTTTAAGAAGGGCAGAAACAGGCCTAAACCCAGATTGAAGAGGACTAATAATTGAATTACGATGAACAAAGTTGGAGAACTGTTTGTGGACACAGGCCTCGAGCACTTTGGATAGGAAGGGAAGGATAGAAATTGGACGGAAGTCGGTTGGAAGAGAGGGATTAGAAACCTTAGGTAGTGGACGAACATAGGCTTTGCGCCACAGGGAAGGGAATACTCCGGTGTACAAGGAGAAATTTATTGTGTGTAATCGCGGGTAGGAGTTGATCCAGAATGGTTATGATCATACCACGGGAGATATTGTCACATCCCACCGCTTTAGATTTGATGGAGAGAATGATCTTTCTGATCTCTCCCGGTTCAACTGAAATGAAACTCAAAGGATTAATGTGAGGACGCGTTAGACCAGAAATTAGAGACAAAGTGTTTTGCTTGGCTAAACGATCCATGGTAGTAACGGTGGAGAAATGCCGGTTGAGATCGTCTAAGTCAATTGAACAAGGTAGATCTAAATGTCGCGATTTGCCGATACCAAGAGTTCCAAGAAATTTCCAAATATCGGCAGAAGAGGAAGAATTGATAGTGTCAAGAATATGGCGGGGTTTAGCATTGCGTATCATCTGATTACATCTATTTCTTACAGCCTTGAATAATGTCCAGTTGTCATCAGTACGATCCCTTTTAAATTTACGGAACGCACGGTCCCTACGTCGCATTGCTATCTGTGTACCTCTAGTCATCCATGGAGCAGGTGGGCGTTTCAACTTAACTTTTTTGACGGGAGCATGGATGTTATAAAGGTTATTTACAACATCATTGAAGATGGCAACCTTGTCGTCAACTGAAGTGGCTTCCGTCAAGGGCTCCCAATCGACCACAGATGCATCATCTCTGAGCTTCTCGACATTCATCCGCTCAAAACAACGCCTGTACAGAACCTTGGGCTTAGGTTTGGGAGGTTTCAGGATATATGAAAGGAAAATCATGTCGTGATGAGAAAAGGCAGGAGCGTCATGTTGACCGTGAGAGGAAATGAGGGTAGGATTCGAGGTGAGAATCAAGTCGAGCCAGTAGGCTTACTCTTGAAATCAATCTCATTCTCGATTCTATTCCAATCCGATTCCGATTTCAATTCCAATCTTCAGAAAATTGGTACTCTTGAACGAAGTCGAGATTGAGATCGGAATCGACTGCATGATCGACTACACTGACTGACATGGGGTGGCCATACAAATCGAAACGTTTATTACCAAATTTAAAATTATTGATTAGCTTGTTAAATCTATAAATAAATTTGTTTTAATATTTATTTTAACATTTGCTATCATTTAAAAGTTCTTAGCTTGCAATTATATGTATTTTAACACTAAATATTAAGGCAGCAGTGGATCATTGTGTATATCATTGCCAACGTTACAGAGATTTAAAAAAAAACTTTCCTTGTATTTGTCAATGTCATCCACTTTAGAAATCTCGTAAAAACTGTGAATTATTATTGTTGTGATAAACAAAAGTTTCTAAGCGATGTTATCTAAAAGTTTTCAAGTGCTAAACACTTTGGATCGTATCAAAGTATGTTTCTATGCACAAGTTCAAGTTATTTGTACTGCATTCAACCGAGCAAGACGAAAATATCAAGGTAACGCCACAATTGTATTTAATATTGTTTAAATTTTAATAATAAACAATTTGGATAATACCAAAATTCATTGTTCTTACAGGATGAGTAGGCCAACAAATCAACAGCTGGAGACTCTTGCAGATTTCCTGGTACAGAATCCCGGAATTGCGAAGGGGCTTTTGCGCACTGCTCATGGTAAGCAGCAGACTAAAAGGAAATGGGACGAGATAGCAGTAACCTTAAATGCACTAGGCGGTGCGCAGAAAGATGGCAAAGGCTGGGCTAAGGTACAATCTCACAGTAATAATTTTTTTTTTAACGTTTTTGTGTGGCAAAGTTACAATAATTGGTACATTTATTTCCTTTTTAGACTTGGACGGACAAAAAGTTTGGTCTCAAGAAAACTTGTGCCCAGCATACTCAGTCGATGAGGCGTACAGGTGGTGGGTCTGCGGAGAATTTACCTGCATTAACACCCATCGAGCAACGCCTAGTAGCAATAATGGGGGGCCATAAATTTGCTGCAGGAGACAGCCATGTTGCTGCCAATCCGTTTCCATCCACAGTAAGTGAGATTAATTAAATATTTTAGTATGTAATTGTAAACTTGATAAAAAAAAACACCTTCATAATGAAATACTTATACTATAATATGTAAAATAATTGCAGAGCCAAAGCCAGAATGACATCTTATTAGAAATAGTTCTTCCAACCCAAGACATGGAAACAAATGAATTGGAGTATCATGCTTCTCCCGGCCAAAATGTGGAGACTGTGAGAGGTAATTTTTTTTCAAACTATGTATATCGTCTTTCATGATGATGTAACTTTCTTATAATTATTGTTATTTATTTTATTGGTCAGTTTCACCAACAAGAGAATGTAGTCCTAGAAGACCCAGCCTGCCCTCGGGACAGGGTGTCAGATCAAGGACTATGTTAGATCAAGACCGGGAGAGATTCACAGAGATAGAGAGAAAGAGGGTTGAAGCAGAAACTGTCACAGCGAGGGCCTTATCTCAAGCTGTAGAACAGATGGAGAGACTCTCAGCAGCCAAAAGAGAAGGCTCTCAAACTGTGGCAAATGCCCTTAATAACATTGCTGATGCCCTGAGGCAAAATAGGCAGTAATTATATATAAGCTATTCTTATTTTAGGGTTTTAAGTATGTACTAGTAAAGTTACATTGTATTATATAAATTTGTTTAATAAATAATAAAAGAGAGTACAAGTCTTGGTCACATAATGTATTTACATAGCTATATTAATTAATTTAAGCTATTCTCTTACTGTAGGGTTTCAAGTAGGTACTTGTAAAGTTTCGTTGTATTATATAATGTTTAATAAATAATAAGAGAGTACATTTCTTGGTCACATAATTTATTTACCTATCTATATTAAAATAATAATGAAATAAGCTATTCTTACTTTAGGGTTTTAAGTAAGTACTAGTACTGTTACATTGTATTATATAATATTGTTGAATAAATAATAAAAGAGAGTACAAGTCTTGGTAACTTAATGTATTAATCTATCTATATTTATACTTTGTTTACAAAAAAATATATAATTAATTAATTAAGAGCCTTTGTAACTTCTCTTATAGCTCTTGAGACTGATTGTTGGGACATCATTGTACCTTGTGTCCCACCTACTAATCTTTGGTAGCTGCCTGTGGCGTAAAATGAAAGAGCCACTAAAACCTAAAGAATAAAATTAGTATTAATATTGACATAAATAAAATACCATGTGAAAATGGAATTGCTAGTTTACAAACCTTATATTTTCTTGGTATGTCGCTACGGCGAGTAGGCTGGGGCATCAAAGGTTCTAAATCCTTATAGATCACTTCGAAAAGCTCCATATCTACTCGGTAATTTTTCCTAAATTCATCGTCAGTCATGGCAAACGCGTTGTCTGCATAACGCGCCATTCGTCTCAAATTCCGCCTTTGTCTCATATCTAACTTATGAGCATTGTCCAAAATATCACAAATAAGTTCTAAACGTGCCATTATTCACAGTAAAAACTTCACAAATCAAGTCACAATAACAAACTCGATCCCGAAAAAGTAGACCTTTTGAAATCGTTCAACTTTGACACAAACACGATTTCAAACTCGATATGTCAACGTCAAAATCTCGTCAAGAGTACCGAAAAAGTGCATCCGATCGCGTCCAGTCGATTTCATTTAGTTCCGAAAAAATCCACCTAATACGATTTCAATCGTGCGCTAGTGTACCATTCAAGAGTGCCAAATGACAAGATCTCGATCCCAATTTCGATTTCAAATTGAGATCGAGTGTCGAGAGTAAGCCTGCAGGTGTCGTCGCCAACAGTGTTATGATGAGTAGGCTTAAGCGGCAATACGTGCAGACTAGCTGACTCAATAAGGTGCAGGAGCTTACGGGATCGAGGAGAGTTGTGGGCAAGGAGGTTTGTGTTGAAATCACCCATGATGATGTGATGTGCATACTCCGAACCCAAAGATTCAAGTACTGATTCGACTTCAGTGAAGTAATCAACAGAGGGAGGACAGTAGACAAAACCAATAATGGTTTTGGCTCCTTTGACACAGACTTCAAGGAAAATAAACTCAGCGGAAGAAGAGTAATTTGAAGAGGAAGTAGTAAGTATTTTATAAGGAAAGTCATTGCGAAGGTAAATAGCTACACCACCCCCTCCCTTACCAATCCGATCATTTCGTATAAGAACGAAACCATTAAGAGAGTAAGTGGTGGACAGGAGATGTGGTTTGAGCCAAGTTTCAGAGATCAGGATGGCGTGAACATTACTGTTATTAAACGCGTCGTGCAGCTCGCTGTAGTGGCTCGGAACACTTTGAGCGTTAATGTGACACACATTAACCAACCGATTAGACTGATCATTAAAATTTTGTTGTATAAAGTCACCAAGAGTGTAGCTGAAAGAACAAAAGCTTTCATCGCTAGAAGAAGCAGTAGAATCGTTGGTAGAAAAATAAGACTCATTGTCTGACATAAATATGAATTGGTGGCTATTATGTTAAAATGAATATACAATATACATAAAACAGAGCAACTTACAGGTGCAACTGCACCACCCGCCAGCTTACACCAAAACTAAAAGCAATTTTAAACATGGTATTCAGCACAAACTACGAGTACACGTAACAAAACAATTGTTCACAATTTTGTCTACTTTACGTTAAAAACCGTAGTTCCCAAAAAAATAAAAATACCTGTCCAGAGAGGGAAGAAAAACTAAATTAATATATGCTTATACAACACATTTTAGAAAAATGCTACACCCAACTGCAGATTGAGTAAAGCGCAACGTGAAACTAAACGTTAGTAACAATGTAGCCAGTTATTTCAGAACGTTTACTTGGAACGTCAACGTCACTTTAATTTGACAAGCTGACATTCAGAACCACATTTACATCAAGAGAGTAGTTGTGGTCTTTGATTTACATTTACATTAGTGTTTACGGTTGAAAACTATACACTGTTGAGGGTATCGAAAAACTTATACCTCATTATTGAGAAACAGATTATGTAAACAGATGGGGCACAAAACAAAAGAAAGATAATTATGAGTCTACGAGACGGGACAACTACACCACGGTGAGTAAAGAATATGAATACATGAAACGACAAATTAGAATCAACAACAAGACATCAAAGTAAACATTAAAAATAATTACAAAATGTGTTCTTCAGGCTCCCGGCAGCTTCAACCCCTGTTCATCTCGTTTATGGAGTCGCGCCTGGCGCCTTAGGATACTTGGCTATCAAGGGCTTCAGCTCGTCGATGGTAGTAACGTTGTGCCGACTTCCATCAGAGGTCTTTATGAAGATGATGCCGTCTTGAGTCCAACACGACCGCATGCTTAAGTGCTCGCGCGCCCTTCCGAAGACAGATTGCCTGGCCCTGGTCAAGAACTCCTTTACAGATATTTTGGTGCCTTTCAAGCCTGTCTTCGCCTTCCAGACAGAGGCCTTGATGTCCACACTGGCGAACCTTACGAGGATAGGCCTGTGATGCTCCTTGCTTTGGGCTCCAAGCCTGTGACAGGATTTAATTGAGGAGGCCGAGAGATTTTTGAGGGCAAGCTTGGTATTGAGAACCTCCAGAATTACTGCTGTGCTGTCTTCGTTCTCCACTTCAGCAAGACCTTGGAAAACCAATGCTTTCCGCCGGTGCCTGGTCTCTAGGCCATCAATTTGCTTGGCACACTCACTGATTTGGCTTCGGAGCAGACCAAGCATAGAAAATATGAGCTCCCGGAAACTGCGGAACTCTTCGGCTATCTTTGCCACTGTGTCCTTGGCAGGACCGGCGCACTGGATTTGTGCTTCAAGCTCACTCATCTTCCTCAAAGTTATCCTCAAGGGTTTTCTGTGCAGCAAGGACTTCAGCAAATTGAGACATTCTGTGATGTGTAGTGCTAACAAATGTTGTATGATAGTGAAGGATTAGCTGGCAGGTGGTGTTTATACCGTTTATATGTCACATAAATGCAACACAAACGTGAGTTCTTATTGACTTTCTATTGTAGACTAAGTACTGACGTACACTTAATCAGTATTTCAATTTAATTATATTTTAAATAAAATTCCGGATTTTAAAACGTCTATACTTTTTTAACACCTACCCCCGAAACATGTTTTAGGTTAACAATCGCTTATATACGATTAATCTCCGGATTTCATTTTTTCGGACAGGGTTCTTGTCACCCAGTGAATATTGTTCTGTACCTACAACATCCTAGAATATATCCGCTCCAAGAATAACGTCTGCCTGTGCTGGTACGTTAAAGCTAGGGTCGGCCAACTTAATGTAGTCGGGTAATGTAATGTGTTTCATGTTTATAGGGACTTTAGGTAGTTCCCCTGTCAGCTCATCAATGACTAGACATGACAGGGTAACACTGTAAGTATTGTTAATTTAATTGAGAGTAATTTTGCATGATTCTGTAACTTTATGACATAAATTATTACCTATACCAATAATGTTTATTTCTTTAGTTCGATTTCTACTTAATTGTAATTTATTTTTAAGGGCTTTCGTCATGAGTGAAGATTGACTGCCGCAGTCTAAGAGAGCACGTACCCTCTCAGTACCGTTAGTGAATGGGTTCAACACTTTAATAACGACGGTAGACAAGAAAACATGATAGGTTTGTGTGACCGAGAGTCAGTACTTCAGCGGAGTTTGTGGCAGAAATATCATGGGATTGATGCAAAAGAGAATTGTGGCGCTCCTTGCAATCCTTAAAAATACAAGGTCCTAATGGACAGTCAGAGACTTGATGGCCCTGTCTTAAACAATTAGGACACAGATTATATTTCTAACATCAGACAATCTTTCACTAACACTCTTATTTTTAAATGTAGGACATGAGTAAATTCTGTGTGACTCATCACAAATAACGCAATCAATTCTATTCTGCATCTGCTTTTGCTGATTAGTAATAAAAGTTTTAACATGAGATGTTCTCTCCTGTCTATTATTGAAACTAGCATTATGTTGTTTTTGTAAGGTATTGTGTCTACTTTTGTTATATAGATATGTGGGTATGCGCAAATATGAATAAACCAGTCAGCTATCCATCTCCGTGTTTAATTGACGTCCCATTTGGCGACGAGGAATTCGAATTCTAATTGCGTGTAAAATTGTGATTAACAATGCCAATCGGTCGACTAGAACCATTTGATATAAATTCGAAGTTGTGGCCATCGTATATTCGCCGTGTGAAACAGTACATATTACTGAATGAGATTAAAGATAACTTGTGTGTGCCGTTGTTAATTACGGTTGTGGGTGAAACTACATACTCGTTAATGTGCGATCTGTGTGCTCCGGCGGATCCAGAGACGAAGGATTTTGACGAATTGGTACGTTTGGTGACCGATCATCTAGAACCACAGAGGTCGGAGATTGCCGAGCGTCACATGTTTCGCTTACGTAGACAGCGTGTTGAGGAATCCATGACGGACTATCTCCAAGATTTAAAACATCTCGCGACCACGTGTAACTTTGGTACTATGCTAGAAGAAAACCTTCGCGACCAATTTGTTTCGGGACTATCCAACAGCGCGATGCGATCGCGTATTTTTGCTGAGAAAAATATTAAATACAAAGAGGCGGTGGAGCTGGCTCTGGCGTTAGAGGCCGCAGAGAGGCACGCGGAGGTGAGCGCGGCGACCACCGCTGCAGCCACGACCTCAGGTGCAGGCGGCGACGCGGGCGAAGGCCTACACAGGACCGATACGGGCCGAGCACGTGGAGAAGGCGCGCGCCGGCTGGGACGCAACGCAGGCGCTAGGGCTGACGGCGCGGCGTCGAGAGGGGGCACCCCTGCGGCGCCGGCGCAGGCCGCCTTGAGTCAACATTGCTGGCGGTGTGGAAAGCCACATCGGCCGGAAAGATGTCGTTACATCAATTACAACTGTGATGAGTGTAACCAACGTGGACATTTGAAAGTGATGTGCAAGGAGGTGCGTGGTAGTGGACGGTCTGGTAGGCAGAACTACGTAAGTGAGGATAACTCTGGGGACGAGGATTTCTTTAGCATCGAACTGGCGTCTAAAGGTAACAAACCTTACTTTGTTAACGTGAACATTGACAGTTACGAAATTAAATGTGAAGTCGACACGGGAAGTCGCATTTCGGCGATTAGTTTAGACTTTTACAAGCAGATGTTTCCAAATAAAAGAATTCAATCGGATAATCTAATGTTACGGTGTTATGCAGGTACGCGGATTGAGTCATTAGGTTATATATTGGTCAATGTTAAACTTGGTAATGTTTCGGCAAACAATTTGTCTTGTTATATTATAAAAAATGGCGGACGCCCACTATTGGGCAGGGATTGGTTAAAGTCCCTCAACATCAAACAAATACATTTTAATGATATTATTGCTGATCCATGTGTAAGTAAGCTAACTACAGAATTTCCTGAGGTATTTACTGATAAATTAGGAAAATGTAAAAAATTGACAAAATTTACAAATAAAGAACCCGTGTACGTGCGGGCGCGCCCCGTGCCGCTGGCACTCCGCGCGCGTGTGGAGCGCGAGCTCGAGCGGCTGGAGGCCGAGGGCACCATCTACCGGGTCGAGCACTCTGACTACGGCACACCCATCGTGCCGGTTATAAAGACGACCGGCGATATACGAATATGTGGCGATTATAAAATTACCATCAATCCTAAACTTAAGCGTGAATATTACCCACTCCCACGCATCGAAGAGTTGTTTGCCACTCTAAGTGGGGGAAGGGAATTTACCAAAATTGATTTAACCCATGCATATCAACAGACGATTTTGACGGATGATTCACAACTGTGTACCGCTATTACTACACACATTGGTACATATGTTTATCGCCGTACGCCATTCGGATTATCTTGCATACCGGAAAAATTTCAAAAATTAATGGAGGAGACATTGCGCGGCGTGCGTGGCACGGTGGTGTTTCTTGACGATATTTGTGTGACGGGGGCTTCGAGAGCAGAACATTTGGTTAATTTAAGACAAGTACTAGTTAGATTAAGAGATATGGGTTTGACCGTTAAACTAAGCAAATGTTGTTTTCTACAAGCGAGCGTTAAATATCTCGGTTTTATTATTGACCAAAGTGGTCTGCGCCCGGATCCCCAGAAGGTGGAAGCTATTGTAAAGGCACCAGCACCTATCGATATCACACAGTTAAGAAGCTTTCTAGGATTACTTAATTATTATGGCAAATTTATTCCCAAATTAAGTATTTTATTGCATCCGTTACATGAACTCTTAAAAAAGGGTATCAGTTGGAATTGGAGTAATGAATGCGTTGAGGCTTTTAAGGAAGCGAAGCGAGTCCTATCAGGTGAGAGGGTGCTTGCACATTATGAGGAGGGGCGGCCCTTAGTGCTATCGGTGGACAGCAGCGCGTACGGGTTGGGCGCAGTATTGGCGCATCGTTTCCCAGACGGCAGTGAGCGACCGGTCAGCTGTGTGTCACGCACACTCAATGACGCGGAACGCAATTACAGTCAGATTGACAAGGAGGCTCTCGCAATATTTTATGGCGTCACTCGACACCATCAATACCTGTATGGTAGAAAATTTTAATTACGTACAGATCATCAGCCTTTAAGCTACATCTTCGGAGCGAAAGTGGGTATACCCCAAACTGCCGCCAGTCGCTTACAACGTTGGGCTGCCCGATTAGCAGCATATGATTTTACAATAAAATATATAACCTCAAAGCAAAATGGACCAGCGGACGCGTTGTCACGTTTACCATTAGCACAGGAGCGCCGTCCCACTGAATCGATGAGTTATGTTAACTTAGTACATCAATGTATGCCGGTTAATTTCCATGACGTAGGTAAAGAAACCAATAAGGATACAATATTATCACGAATATCGGGATATGTTAAATTTGGATGGCCATCGGTACCGAGTTGCGAAGACGAAAAGCCATATTTTGCACGAAGGAGCGATATTACAATGGATTTCGGTTGTTTAATTTATAAATATCGTATCATTATACCAAAACCACTACAAACAAAAATTCTAGAAGAAATTCATCAAGGTCATTTAGGAGTTAGAAAAATGAAAAGCTTATCACGCAATTATGTTTACTGGCCTAGCTTAGATGATGACCTTGAAGTAATGTGTCGTTCGTGTGAGCCGTGTCGTATGGTGCGGGACGCAGCGCCGCGTGCTGACCTGCATCCGTGGGAATTTCCTTTGTTTCCATGGCAACGCTTACATGCAGATTTTGCGGAGTATTCAGGAAGAAAATACCTCATTATAGTCGACGCACATTCGAAGTGGATTGAGGCACTTCCAATGGGTCGTACGGATGCACAGTCAACAATCACAGCTTTTATCACAGTTTTTAGTAGGTTTGGATTACCTTCGCAACTCGTTACGGATAACGGACCACCATTTCAATCTATTGAATTTAAAAATTATTGCAAACAAAATTGTATTGCACATGTGACAACGGCGCCTTATAGGCCACAGGGTAATGGCGCCGCTGAAAATGCGGTGAAGATTGTTAAAAAAGCCATTAAGAGAGCAGTCCTCAGTGGCGTAAATGTGTTACAAGCATTAAGTACATTCTTATTTAATTACCGCAATTGTGAGCATGCAACTACGGGCGTGCTACCGGCAGTATTGCTCACCGGGCGTCGTATGCGGACACGACTGGATGCGTTACGGCCAGACGTCGCACAAGTGGCGCGCGCGGCGCAGCAACGTCAGGTAGTTCATGCAGGAGGCACGCCCCAGCCCCCTATACGTGTAGGAGAACCGGTACTCGCACGTGATTACACCTCGAATTCTAATAAATGGTCCACGGGAACAGTGTCTAAAAGTACGGGACCGGTGTCGTACCGCATTGACATGGGAAACGGTGTCGAGTGGCGCCGACATCGTGACCAAATAGTTCCAGTTGGGAACAAGTCGCGGTTATCACTTTCGCGAGCGAGCATCGGTACTCAGAAGGGGGAGCGTAATGGTTATGACGATGATGCTTACGAGGATGCATCAGATGCATCCAGTGAGCTGGAGACGGTGGCGGGTAGCTCAGACCCGGCGAGCCCGGCCTCGCCGGCGACGCCTCGCCCCCCGCCGCCGCCGCCGCCGCCAGGGGCTTCGGCTCGAGCGATACGTGCGCACGTGCGCGCAGCTAATAAAGACAATGTGTCTAAATAGTTATTATTGTCTTTAGATTTTGTTTTTAATATACCATGTTAGTTAATAGTTTTGATTAGTATATACTATAATCTTAAGGGGGAAAAGTGTAAGGTATTGTGTCTACTTTTGTTATATAGATATGTGGGTATGCGCAAATATGAATAAACCAGTCAGCTATCCATCTCCGTGTTTAATTGACGTCCCAGTTTTTTGTTTGAATGTAAATATTGATTTTGAGGACCCTGGCTAGGTCTAGATACAGCCTTTGGTGTTTTATTAGCATTTTCGGATTTGTTGCGATTTAATGCTTCCAAAACACCAGCACGGTCAGTTAAGAACTTATGATTCTGAGCCAAGGTTGGAACATCATCTTGTGTATAAAGTGTATTACGTAATTCTTCCCATTTCATTAAACTAAGACTGTCTAATTTGGATGACATAATGAATATAATTATAACGTTCCACTTGTCAGTGTGCTGTCCCAAATTAGCCAGTGCTCGTAAGTTCTTGGTTACGTGGTCAGCTAGAAACCGTAACGAACGTTCGGATGCTGTAGTGATTGGTTCATATTAATTAATTCTGATAAGTGATAATAAATCATTGACCAAGAGGTCAATGATTTATTATCACTTATCAGAATTTATCGTATCGCTCGCATAGCAATGACCACGCCTCCTTGTAATTTGATGATTGAAACTTCAAGATTTGCAACAATGCGAGCCGCGTCTCCTTCAAGATATGTAATTAAGTAGTGGAATTTGTGAATATCAGAAATACGTTCGTTATGGTGTACTTAAGCTTGAAAGCTATCTCGAAATTCAAGCCAGCGAAAATATGCTCCATCAAACTTAGAAATTTCCTTTCGAGGCAACTTGAATCCAATAGGATCAGAATTGTGGAAGTGATTGCACGAGGACACTGAAGACTTAGCGGAAAGATTATTAGCATCTTCAATGAATGTTTTTGCAGTTGCAATACATGAAATAAAATTTTGCTCGATACCCTCACGCTCATCAATCTCAGCGTCTAATTCCTATTGTTTAGAACTTCGATTTCAGTTTGAAGGTCATCAAATCTAGCAGACAAACCTTCCAGCTTGCTTAATTTTAATGTTAACTCTACAAGTTCAATACCGAATAGTTTACCTGATTCCAACGTTGAAATATAGTTCTTAAACATAGTAATTTGGCCTTTGATGGAACTACGCCTTAGAATGAATTCTTTGTATTTAGTAACATTTTGTTCCTCTGACACAGTGGTCATTATTTGTGTTTATACAATTTAAAATAATAATAAAAACTTGCTCACTTGTTTACAGTAGGTATCTAGGTTATCTTATCTTATCTTACTCCCTTCCGTTGGGTGACACCTGCGGCAACAAGAGCAGTACAGCTGAACAATCAAACTGCACGCTGTATGCTATCACCGCACCTGGAAATTTCGACAATACGGGTGAAGAACAAGAAATTACCTTTAAGAACCTTTGAAAAGGATAACAATGAAGAATTGCTTAAAATCGTGATTGTTGAGCTTTAAGTTTTGTTAAACTTGCAATACTAGCTGTCCATAAACAACTACGGTCTACAAACTTAGGACAAGAATGAACATCCTCAGAACAAAAAAATAAACTTGTAATCTTGATGATTTTACAACTGAGAAGGAAAATAACTTGGAAATATCCTTTGTTTGAAGAGTTACGAATATGATGATTGCTCTTTGTGAACTTAGAAGTACTGTGGACGCAATAAAATGATGAAGATTGGAAAAAAAAAGGAATGTGATTTGGTTTAGGTAGGAAAAGAAGGATGAGGACACTTAACTCTGTGGAAGATTGCTGCCGTGGTCGTGACTAAGTCTTGCTGTAGCTTAGCCGCCGGATCCTGACGGTATCCAATCTTGGATGAGGCACGTGCTCCTGAACTATGGGGAGTAGTGACTTTCTGATTTTGTTTGTTGGTTAGTGTCCTGTCACGGTCGCCAATTTATGTCTGCTCGTTAGACATTTGCGAGTCCTATTTTTGGAGAATAAAACCCGAGACTTATGTTATTACTTGATGTATATTGTGAACATAAAAACGTGAATAGTACAGAGGAAAAACGGGAGATGACCTCCGTTCAGTAGAAAAAAAGTATGTTGACAGATGGCAAGCAGATTGTCAAAGGGTGGTAATTTATTACCAGTACTATAAATGTCGCGTTCAGTGTTGCCATTAATTTTGCTGACGACATTTTAAATATAAGCCGCGACTGGCGACGGGTGTTGCAATAATGAAGAGTAGTGCTTGCGCTGCGCTATATTGTGACACTTTCTACCAAGCTGGAGCAGTTGACTTAAAATTCTACGTAATAGGTTAGATTAGCACTATTCGGGATTACATAAGAAAAATAAAATTGAAAAAAAGTTAAGATTTGTAGCAACAGGAGCTAAAAAACCATCACATGGTGTACATTTTCTAGAAAAAAAAAAGAAATGCCTATAATTAAAAAAATTCAAGACTTAGATTTTTTTTTTCTAGTAACTATCATGTTTTGGACTATCACCCGATTCCGGCTTGACGTCGACGTACGGGACACCCTGTATATCTACATAAAATCCTTGCTTACACGTTAATTTAAAGAAGTAAATGAAACAAAATATTACATTGATTTATTTTGTTCGTTTCTTGCTTTTGTTTTGCACTATGGTGTAGGCCTTAGTAAACACGCTACAACCGTTGAAATGCAACCTACCCGCTTAGCTTAAAATTCTGCTGTTCCTTTCGTAGGACTACCTACTTCATATTTGTTTTATTTACAAAACTATTAAACTGTCAGTGTTATTATAATGTTAGTTTTAAGATAATTACGTACTATGTGTTGCAATATTTTATTTTAAGCTACGCTTGATGGCACAAATTTGTCGAAACCTATTTATGTTTTCTCTATAAGTTTAATTTGTAATTATTTTGAGAAATAAATATCTTTAACCGTAATATGCCTGGATATTATTCTCTCTCTTAACATCCAGGTTGAGTCCCAAGTGATGGGGCACAAAATAATCATACGACTACGAGAGACTTTTAGCTTTACCCAGTAGAGAACCTAAAGTAGTTTTAGGAATTTACAGAAGTGTCGACAAACGATCATCTGAGTCCCCAGTCCTAAGTTTAATTAAATAAGCAGCTAATACAGTAGATCCCCTTTTAATGCTTCTGAAACTGAGGCACTTAATTCAATATCTGTCTGAATTGCTCTTTGTTAAAAGTGGTAAAAAAATCTCTTCCATAGAACCAACATTTACAAAATTTAAAAAATTACAATCTGACTCTTTTAATGCAAACAGATCTAAATGTGTTATAATCACTTAGAAATTCCCATGACGTGCATGTTAAATGGATATCACAAAGGCGATAATTGGGAGGTACATACAAGTTATAGATTTTAAGTATCTGTTTTCGCATTCTATTTGTTATGCGGTTACTTTCATTTCTTCGACATCCTTCCACAAAACCTCTACTTCCAGTTTCAACAGCTCTATAGTAATCCGTTAAAACAATAAGAGTTCCAACATTAGGTGCCCTTGGTGCGGAATAAGTTTCTTGCCTTGTTGGAGGTTCTTCTAAATAAGCTGACTATTTGAATCATTGACAGCTGATGAAAATACATCAGATGTTGAGGGGCCTGAATGGAAATGCAGTGTTGCTCTATGGGCTCACACCCAACAAGAGTCACACACAACAATTGAAGCACCCAACTGAAAATAATTTATATATATTAAAGGGTGCCTTTACAACAGACATGTGTGATGTGTTATAGCCCACTTTGAAAAGGACCAGAAGGAAAGGATCTAAGGAAATCCTGCAAATGAGAAATCTTGATGTAGGAGTGAATTAGAAAGACGGGTCAACCATTTTTAAACTAGTCTAAGCCTTTTATAAAATAACAACCCTTACTGATTAATTTTGGAGGCTCAATTTTCCTCAGAATGTCATGCCAGGCATATAACTGTTCATCTCTGATTTTAGGCCATTTCCAAGATTTAATTCCTTTTTTCATACACTTTACTAAAGCACCTTCCTCAGAAACTGATATTATTTCCCCTGGGTAAACATTTTTATCCCATTTGATAAGTACATAATCACTAATATTATAAGTGATATTACTGTCCGTACAAATAACATCATTTGACGAATGTCCATCATCATAAGATTTGTTACGTGTTTTTGATTCAGAGGACTTTGGTTTTTCAATGCAACGTTTTGAAGATTTGTAATATCCCATGTGAAAATGTTTACATTTTTCTGAACATTCATAACATGAAAGACTTCTAAATTCCAAGACATCATTACTGAAGACAAATTGACGCATTTTCTGGGTTCCACGAAATGCAGCAATGATGGTTGACTGTTTGACTAAGTCTTCTATCTTCGCGATATTAGCAGGGGTAACTTCAAAAAGCTTTATTGAAGAACATCTCGCCAACAAAATTTCTTTAAGAGATTTCAAATTTACGATGTCCTTGCCTTCAGCAACCGCTTTATCCGCTGTTCTTTTTAATGTGCCACCTACACCATCAGGAGCACCTTTAACATGGCCTGGTTCTGAATAATTCCACGCAAAAAATGTCGCACCCGGAAACAAATCATTTATATGATGATATACTAGGTGAAACATGAACTTGTTCTTGTACTGGTTGACAGGACTATCACTTAGCATGTGTATTCTGTGAATGTTTGGATTGTAACTTATAAGCCACTCAAAAACTGGTAATAAGTGTGCCCATACTGCCATTGCATCGTGTCTATTATTTTCAGAAAGAGAACAAAACGTGTAGGGTTTTACAGTGTCATTTTCACGTAAATATAATACTCCTGTATGTAGTGTAACTTGTTGTCTTGCACCTCCAAAATGTACTGCCTGAATCTCTTCATTATATTTGCAACAATAGTTTTCACTGAAATCTATGTGAATAAGGACTTCATTGTCAGTTAAAGTATTTTTAAGTTCTGATATGGTCTGATACTGGTGTGTTATTGTGGCTATGTCTTTAAAGAATGAAGGCAAAGTATTTTCTAATTGAACTACCAATGATCTTAGTGAAACCTTGATCTCTTTTAAAATAGGTTTTCTTACTGTCTTCATCCTTCCATTTTTTTCGTAGGATATAGTTTCATACATCCACTGTTCATAAGTCACTATTATGTTTGGCTGTGGAAGATAATACTACCATTTTGTTTGCACAACCTTCACATTCTCGTAACAGACATTTAGTTGAATAGACATTGCATGTTTACATGGTCAAAAATTTAGTTAGATTACAGCAAGGCAATACTTTATTTTCATGTAACTTCAGGATTATCCGTTCAACATTTGGGTGGATTACACATTTGCATGTGTTGCGGTCTTTTATATTTGCCCAAGTCACCCAAAAAGGCCGAAATCTGCAGAAAGTTGTCAAGCTTATTTTATAATCAACTGTAGTCAGGAATTTATTGTGCAAATTTTTCATGGTATCGCACAGTAAACGTTTTTGTTTCACCTGTCCCTTTGACCTTACGAAATCTTTCTTTCCTGGGCACATACGAGAACTTTCATTATTTTCCAAAAAATCTTGAACATCCTTTTTGACCTTCATCAATTTAGCACTGACTTTCCTAGAAACGCTCTTTTTGTAAGAATCATGTTTGAAAAACTGTTTCGATAAGCTGAGTAGTTTGTGCTTCTTCAAAAGATCTGGTTTTACTATTTCATAGTACTTTTTCTTTTCACTATGTTTCTTTAAATTACTGTACCTATCTTTTAGCTGTTTAGTAATAACTTCTGATAGGAGAAGCTTCTTCTTCACAATTTCAGGAACTCGGACGTTCTTTAAGAGAGCTGATACTTTAGCTTCCGGTGAAATCTGATTATTTTTATTTTGTCTTTGACATCTCTTACGGAATCTCTCTTTTCTTCTTATTTCTTGTTTCAGTCTTTCCTGTAATCTGGATATTCTTGCATAAAGTATTCCTCTACGCCTTCTGAGTTGCTGCCTTCTCCGATTAACTGCCAGATTTCTTAATTCATCATTATTTTGTCCAGGTTCTGGGCTAGGAGGTGGTGTCTCATCTAACAGTCTTGCTAAATTCTTGCGCACTTTCACTTTTTTGTCTCTATATATTTGGCTATTTTTCCTCCAGTTTTTCCTTTTTTGTCTTCTTTCTCGGGAACTCATTGCGGATATAGGTTTTACTTGACCTTTTTTTTTTTTTTTGATATTTAACTCTTTCTTTTTCGCGAAGTATTTCAAGTGTTACAGGATCAGCTTTCATTTTTTCCTGCGCTTTCGGTCATATTCTCGCTTTTTTAATTTAGCTTCTTCTTTGCTTATCTTCTTTTTTCTTGACATTTTTTAACCTACAACAATATTGCAACAATAAATTCAAGTGTTAATAAAAGCAAACAAAAAAAAAAAGCCAGTTAGCCCACCAAAAAATCATTCCCTCATATATCATCATTCCCTCACCATACATTTTTAGGAGGGAATGATGGTGAGGGAATGACGAAATAAAGAATAACCGTAAAGAACTCGTAACATAACCTTACTTTTAAAACGATTTTAATGCTTAAGGAAATAACTCCCAAAAGCCATCTTATCTGTGCAACTTATAATCAGTTATAGTACGTACCTTTTGTTTTTTTAGAATGTGATGAAATGACGATCAAAAAGTTAATTTTAACAATAAAATTAATAAAATCTTTTTGGAGCGGACACCCGAACACAATCACAGAAAATTCGCCATTTTGATAAATTGACATTAGTGCCAACTTTCAAAAGCTGATGGTAGCGTTCGTATTTTATTTAAAATGCGTTCATAATTCAACTGCCAGTAATAGTGTGAGGGAATGATTTATTTTTGTGAGACACATATAAATATTCAAATTTTTAACGCGTTTTTCACTTTGTAACGCTAATTTCGGTTTTTCCCATAAATTTATAATATTCTTAAACAATGCAACCTACTCGAATATGATTATAATGATTTTTGTGTTTGTTTTGTAAATAAAAATAAATAAAATAGGTACTTGGGACACAGTGAGGGAATGATATTAGGAACATTCTAGTTCTGAATTTTTATTTATTTATTTATACGGCTCTTAAATCTTATGTGAAACTTTTAGGTATAGTTATGGTGATTGTATAGAAACATTAGTAACATCTATTTCTTTGTTGGATTTTTCTATAAACTCCAAGGACAAGAATTTCGGAATTTCGTGAAAATTACCCCTATGTATTCAAATATTGTGCCAAACACACCCCGTGATGATAATTAATATATTTAATTCAGGCAATTACGTGTATAATTGATTTAATGGTAAAACTTACATTTACCCAATTTTTCCAATCCTTGTTAGCACCACCAACCAAAAAATTTTGATTTTCAGTCACCCCAGTCCACATTCTTCGGGATATTTCTCGAGCTGATTACTTTTATTGTAGCCCATAGCAATATCTCTGTAAGTATTCAAATATTCCCACAAAGTTTCCAATTGTTCGTATGAAACTCGTTGCAAGACGAGTTTCACAAAAGCCACTCTTTCTCAATTGAAAACCACAAAGCGAAGACCACAAAGCTCACAGGCCACAAAACGAATGTCTATAATGGTTTCAGTTATAATAAAGGGCTTCTTATTTAAACTTTACAAAAACTAATCCACCTGAATTTCAAAACCACCTCGTAAATTCTACTTTTTGTCCTTTGACCACGAATGTGACAGCTTTAGTTCCAAATGTTCCGATGTCAAAAAACTTCCCAGTCGATCTGTTTCGTCGCATTTTGCTGAGTTGAGACACAAATTTTTCTCTGTTGTTTGAGACAATATTGATTGTGCATATCATATATTATGGAAAATATTCGTCATGGTGCTTCAAGTGCTGTGTTGGTGGTTGCAATGCAACAAGTGAGACGAACCGGCTTTTTAGTTTTCCCAGGAATGATAAGCTTAGAAATTTTTGGCTGTCCTTCCTAATGCCCACAAATTCTCTTCTCATTGGACTCTTTAAAGATCAATTAAAATAAAAGACAAGGAAAAGAGCAAATATTACTTCAGATATTATTCTTTAGTACCTATGGAGTTACAGAAGCCTCACTAAGAAAATTTATCAAAAAAATAATATTAAATTATACCTCACAGGTATAATTTTATCATTTTTTTTTACATCTTTGAAACTGTTGTCATCTTACTCTTTGAATTAATTATGTTCAATTGAATCAGCACATCCTGAAAAAAACGAGGTTAGTCTAATCAAATAAATTGTACTCATTTCTAAATTAAGTTATTACTTTTTGGAATTTTATCATCTTTTTGAATTTTGCTCATTCACTGTTTGAGGATTTTAATATTGATGAAAGAAAGGTAAGCTAGATACACACCAGTAGTTGTAGTTACGGGTGAAAGTACAGTGACATCCTCCTCATCTTGCTCTTTGTAATAGTTATGTTTCTGTGTAATATATCGTCGCCTTAGTAGTGAAGGGAGCTATTCCACACTAGATTGGTTCCAAGATATAGACAATTGAAAAAAGAAGGTACCTACAAAAAAAATATTTTCGTTGTATCTCTTCTATTTGAATCCAGATTTCCATAATTTTTTGTAAGAAGGTAATAAATTAAGGTGTTTAAATTTCGAAAGTTCGATTAAGTATGCTCATATATTGTTTTTGAAGTTATTGACAATATTTAAAAAAAAAACAAAAAACAATGTACAATTCAGGTATGTGAATGAATCTAAGCCTCTTACTATGTATTCACAACAAAGAAAAAAAAATTGGTTTTGTTTGAAGGAGCAACGTTTGTGAAGAGAGTTATCCAATTTATTTAGTTGTAAAGAATTTAAATAAACTATTATCTCGATTAAATAAGTAGGTATTGTAAGTGTAAGGTAAAGAAAATGGAACTTGAGTTATCTTACTATGTTTTTAATCTCTACAGATAATAAAATAATAGACATTAATTAACAATTCTCCAAATCTTCAACTTCTGACTCGTCAGATGCACCATCATTAACTGACGACTTTGAAGTTTTCATGTAAAAATCATGGTAGGCAGACGGAATAGTTCCATTTATGCAGAGTTGTTGCAGGTCTTCAAGTTTTTTTTTCTCAATTGGTAACTGATTCTTGTAAAGAGGAAGTACTATATTATTATCAGCTGCAGCATTAACTTTTCTAATAGTTCTTCGGATGGTAAGTTTCTTGAACTCAAATTGACATAGTTGGGTTTTGTAAAATATAGCTGTGTTGTCATTTTTACGGAATTGTAACCACTTAACATCCAACCATCTCATTACTTCTCCGTCTTCTGCTTTATTTTTATTTGTTTTTGACTGTAGGTTTTGAAATCCAGAAACTCCTTATAATGCATTTCGTTGACTTTATATTTTGGTGGATCGATTTTAGCAGTCCTTGCGACTGTGTACCATCCTTCAGGTACAAAAATGCTTGTATGTTTAGCTCGGCCTTCTACTGTGGAATGTACACTATCGCACTCCATGTCGGAATGCCCCGATTCCATGAATTTTTGATTGATTGTTTGTATTGGTAGATCTCGAACAGCCCGTAAAATCATTGCTGCTAGTATGGAATTGCGATTCTGTCCTGCTGCAGTATCAGAAAAGAATGTTTCTTCAATTACTGCAGGATCCAGATTCTTAAGTAAATTCCAAAGACATGTTGAAACTTCGGATGCGCCTTTTGTGCCATTTGCTTCGTGCCACATATAGTTAATGGCTTGCTTGTCTGCTAGATTATGTACCGTGAAATTAAAAGTTTTTAATTTTCTTTTATAATAAAGTTGCCCAACTTCTAAATGTGGTGTCAGTAGTATCTTTTCCATGTCCATTGTATAAACATGAAATGTTGGGTCATGTTTAGCATGTTTCTTGTCTTCTTTTTTATGATCGCGGGCTTCTTGCTTCCGTGTAAGATGCAGCTCATGTTCAGCTTTAGCTTCTAGTTGCTCGTTTACAGATTTATTGCTGAACTGGGTGCAATAATCACACATGTCTTTCTTTGGTCGATGGAAACCATAATTAAACTCATTGGTAAAAATATGGATGTAATTGGAAGAGTTCACTGGTTCCATTTCATGTTCCTTGCAGAATTCAACATAGTCCTGGTACAAACGCATCTCACTTAAGCCAGAGGGAAGGTATTTTCGCTTGGTACTACTTCTACAATAATGTGAGTCAGTTACAGGTATAGACTTGATATGGTTTCTAACCACATCTTTTCTTTCTTCTGAAATACGATTTGGAGCTGGATTTTTGCGACGTTTATCTGCCTCTACAACACCGCTTGAATCTGACTTTCTTATTGCTGTTTCTACTTTTTTCACAGAAATATCTAGCGTTGCCAAAAAAAAATTTGTATACTCGATGCTCTTTTCCAGATATTGTTAAACTATAGGCGAAAGTGATTTTTTTTCTTGAAAGATTGGTATTGTCATTACTGTGTTCATTAGTAACAGTTTGTATCTGTAGGTAACGCCTTTTTGGTTCATGTTTAGTAATACAACTGCTGATAAAGCTCATGGCTAGATCTTTCATCAGGAAGGCTTAAATAGTCATCAAATATTTTCTGCCTGTCTGACAAAGAAAATATTTCTCCACATTTATAATGGCAATGACACTGTACTTGTTGTACTGATTTTCCTCTCACTACGTTTCCTTTTTGCGACAAGTGTTCTTTCCCTTGAAGTCTTAACACCTTTTGTTTATTTCTTTTCCAAGAAGCAGGTGTGCATTTACGTTTCCTTGTTAAAATTTTCTCCTGCTCGTGTTCATCTGAATTCAGAGGATCGCTGGCCTTTTCAGTCTCAGGATGCATCACATGGTGGGTTTCTTTGTACTGAGAATGGTGAGTCTTATTATTTTCAGAGCAGTGGGTCTCTGGATGGCCAGGTTCATCATTCACACCCGGCTCATCACTGTCTGAATAGTGCGATGTAGATGTTTCAGGTACATACATAGGATCCGCAACGGAATCTGTATCTGAGAAGGGATCTTCATCACTATCTTTGTTATCATCTGGAGCAATAAACATAGATTATATTACTTTTGCAAGCAACATGTATAACAGGAATATATTTTTATCCTATTACTGAAAAATCTTAATTATCCAAGCTATTTTAGACCGGCTTAATAATAGTGCAACAACAGTGGATGGGGAGACACTGTCCAAATAAGTATAGAAAAAAAGAAACATTGTGTGATGCCAGGGCTTGGTTATAGCAGACTCAGTTGAGTTTCAGTATACTATAGTGTACTCTGTGCAGTTGAGCTAGTGTCTACTACTACTGAGGTTTTATTAGCTTTACAAGCTTATTCAATTTATTAAAAATAACAGTTTCTAATCCTGTGCTAATAATAGTAAAACTTACGGGTTAACATTGTGCCTGATTTAGGTTGATGTTCTTCAATCAATTGGAACAGTTGAGATTCTAGTAAATGGCCCTCTGGTATTTCGGTTTCATTTTCTACATGGACTACTGCAGAGCCTGTAGACATTTGATTTCATTTCTTGTTCTTGCACATTAGGTATTTCCATGTAGGATTCATCTGTACCTGCAAATAACATACAAAAAATAAAGTAAAGTGACATGAATGGGTTACAGGGTTGCCATTTCGAAATTTTATGTTGCCGTGTTTTGGGATCTGGATTGCCGTGTTTTGGAATAAAAACTACAAAATTGCCGTGTACATTTTTTTATTTTAAATTAACACGTAAGATTAAACATGACATAAAAACATTATTCTTCACTGTCATCATACAAATTTGTTATCGTATCCAAAATTTCTTCTTCATCTTTGTTCATTTTATATTTATTTTTTTCTTTCATATTGTCTATCATTTGTTTTGTCGGTTTGAAATTTACACAATTTCCTTGGGATCGGATAAAGTGCTTAGCTAGTAAATTTCCATTTAAAGTAGAAGTAATAATTTTATTTCTTGTTTTTGTTTTTATCAAATTGACCTCACTGAAAATCCTTTCACAGTCTGCATTGGCGTGTGGGAGGGATAATACGCTAAGGATAAAACCGGCAAAATTTTCGCAACCGAGTTCAGGTTGCGCTAAAACTCCTCCCTTTGCATTCGCCACTCGTCATCGATTTTCTGATGAAGATCTTCGTCTCTTATAAGCAGTCTTTCGACTATAGGCATTAATGTGGGAAATGTTTTCCGGATTTCCTCACTGATTGCTTCTTCTGGCATTAGATATTTTAATAAAGGTAATAAGGGGTCGGAAAAATCGTATCTTTTTTGGATCTCCTTACAACCAGTAATGCGGAATTTCTTAACTCTGATTTGGAATTCTTTCAAATGATCTGGTTTATTTATAATATCCGGTTTATTAAGTACATTTAAAATTTTCACACCTAGATATAACGTAGGGATATGATTATCGCAGTTATCCAGATTTATTTCTGCAA
Organism: Dasypolia templi; assembly: GCA_963555695.1. Classification (NCBI taxonomy): domain Eukaryota; kingdom Metazoa; phylum Arthropoda; class Insecta; order Lepidoptera; family Noctuidae; genus Dasypolia; species Dasypolia templi. The sequence goes on from OY743156.1 coordinate 15,678,888, forward strand.
AATCTGTTTGATTGACATAGTCTCGAGAAAGAAAGCAATATAACAATTCTTTGAATGTCATCCTCATCCTCTCATCCAATGGGGAAGGCAACTGTCAAAATGGCGCTGTCGTAGCTAGTTCCCAACACAAGCTAATATTATAAGGCGTGATGTGATTTTATTTTATTTTAGCGAAAATTGAAGCGTTGTTGTGTTCCTAGATACTCCGAAATTGGAGTCCACAATTTCCCGAATGCCCCTAAACTTAGAAGATTGTGGTTTAAAACTATACCTAGAGATTTTTTGGAGTTCGAGTTTATGTCGGAAACATTTTGAAGAAAGTGGTTACGAGGAAATATTCAAGGTTTAAACTCTGACACTTTCCATGTTAAGTACTTGATTTTAAATACTGAAATCACCGAAAATAACGAAATAGTGAAATAAAATCAAACTCATGAATGAACATAAAGTGAAATGAATGAACGAAATGTCAAATTTATTGTAGGCAGTAGGGACCTAGCTATGGTCACGCCATCTATGACCATGACTGGCCGAGTGACATGTCAAATTTTTGTTCCGTATTTTAATTAATTTTAATTAGTAATTTATGTGAAAATAAGGTGTCTTTTTATGTGTAAACGTAGTATAATTGCATAAATACTCAGCATCATTGTTTTCCTGTAAAAATATAAAGTAAAATACAGTGTTTGGTTACACACCGGTAACCTAAAACCAGCAGCTGACATTCCAACTGTGGATTTAAACGGGGAAGTATTTGTTTCCCATTACTTTTTAATAGCACACAATCGTCACTATAACTCTGTTACACATCCTCGTTAGGTATTCTATTAAGCACCCTGCATTGGGTCTAAATTGCATTGTTTACATTGTAGAAAATCGAAAATAAGCGAAGACTTTGCTAATCTCAATCTGATCTTTGTTATTAATACAACAATAAAACGCTTATGATCGTTATTTTTGCATTTTCCTTATACTGTAATAACGAATAACTAATAACTTTAAAATCTAGGCAACCTACCCACCTATGGAAAAGTAAAATCCTAAGGCAATAAAAGCATCAAAGTTATACATTCAATTTAATAATATAACTTTGTTAATAGCTGTTCAAGCCAATTCAATAGCCAACCTCATTTCTCCACTGAACTACGCTAACTTCTCCCATTTTCCCTTTTAATTTCCAGCTTTATTTCTCTATCCTACTTGTTCTTACCCTCTCTTTATTCTAATTTCAGTAACAAATCCTGAAACCATGCCTGTGATGACCCGTAAGGCTACTGCTCAGGATATGGAGCTTAAATTGAGAACGGCCCTCCAAAAACTTGAAGCATCAAAACTCCAATGTCAACAATTGTTACAGGAGAATGATGAAAGTGAGGAGGAAATCAAGAAGATAGTTGACAAAAACTCAAGCCTTAAACGGGAGCTAGTTGACCTACATCAGCAATATTTGAATATTGTTGAAGAACGCGATCAACTGAAGGTGGTCACGGATGGTTTCATTGACTGTAGTAATTTGTATGAGGAGGCTTTAGGTAAAATTAGGGACCTGCGGGCCTATTACGAACTTTTTAAAAACCAGGCAAGTTCCAGGCAATTCATTTCACGGGCTGTTTAAATTTCGTATTATGACATTCCTAGTTCTGAGCGACTTCACGCTGGGTAGTTTGTCTATGGCTGGCTTGTAATTCTCTGACGTAACGTTCAGAAACCCAATTATTTATTTATAGGGAAGTTACGGTTTTGTTTAAATCACATATTTTATAATAAAAATAATAAATACCATATATTAAACTAGTTAGTCTAGTATAGTAGGTGAAAATATGAACGCAATTTATATTGTGCTATTCTAGATTATAATAATTTACATAATATTTCCTGTTTGCAAATTGTAACGCGAGGTTTCCGAACGTATTCCACTTGAAGGTCAGCGGGGAATTCGACAACTTCAATGAAAGTATTGTTTGACAAACATTAGTTAATAACAATAACATTATGAAAGAACACTATCGTATTGTTTGTTTAATGTAAGGATCCATTCTAAGATTTATGGAGTACGAGTATAAACAAAAAGATGGCGAAAGTGTTATTGAGTATTTCAATTAATATTCATCTTTTTTACATGATATAATATTAATACAATGTTAGTTCTATTTTACTAGTGGATGAGCGTTCTCGCCCTCGCCTCGTCGGCGCGTTACCTAACTTATGTTCAGCTGGAAAGATTGTTGGAGTTTTTATACTACTTCCAAGAAGTCTGAAGAAATCTCAGTGATTTGCATCTACTATAGAAAATGTTGGCTGGGACATTGAATGAGAGCCGTTGGTAGGAGCCAGTAGCATACTATGATAATGCAACCAAAACCTAAAATGAGAATAATGTTTAGTTAAAACTTTACGTAAAGTTCATACTTAATAAAAACAACTACCTTAGTCTTCACGGATAAATCCGTGGGTTTTGGAAGCCCGTTAAGGGTTAAAGGTGAACAACAAAAGGAAAGACCGTTGTTAGGATTTCAATAATACGTTTATTATCCTTTTATTTATTTAGTGGAAAGTGTATTTTACTATTCTTAGCCTTGTGTGCGATCACACGTCTCATGACATGTGAGGCAGCTGCTCACAGAGATTCAGTCCCAAGTCGTGAACTGCACATCATCCATGTCGTACGCATTAGATTGGTCACGAAGTCGTCTCCTTTTATTAGTTGATTCACAAGTTTGCCGAGAAGAATCACTTTCCAGGAACTCAAACAGTTCATTTTTGTCACACAGGATTATATTTTCTTATGTTATATAGAAAACACTCCAATAATTTCCAAATAAACCCAAACAATTCAATAAAAGCTCCTCTGAAGCAGCGTAAACTGAATGGATTGTGAGGTTACTTTTTGACAGTTCTAATACGGAACGAAATGTCAAACGAACATTCGTAATACGGTATTTCCAGGCAATATTCGGCCAGAAGTCGGCCAGGGTGTCACGTGATCGCTGACTGGCTTGTTTGACGAGTTCATAATACGAAATTGCAAGGCAGTTCTGTTTACGCCGTAAACTGCCTGGAAATAAGAGTTCATAATAGGGCCCCTGGAAGATGAATTAATTCATGCTAATAGTTGTATTATCCAGTTAGAGAAAGAAAAATAATGTACCCAGGTTAAGGAAACTAATCACTTATATAATGAATTGGTAAACACAAATTGTAACCCTCACTCCATAACAACTATTGATCTAACTGAAGATTCCTTGCTGAAACCGAATTATAATTGTAATTACAGTCATAATGTTAGTCATAACAAAATAAAAAAATATGCAAAACTGAATCGAAAAATTAAAAAATGCAAACAATTTAGGAAACAGCAAAAACACTTTTCTAAAAATATTCCACTGAGAAAATAACGTGTTGATCTTATCAATAAGTTAAACAACCAAAAGAACCAAATTAAAGAACATATCCTAGCAGCTAATGAGTTAGTTATGTGTCAGTGTACTTGTCAGAAGGTTTCAAACTCTGATGCTGTCCAGTCTAAGTTAACGGATGACCCATCCCAGACTGAGAGTTTGTCTCAAGACATAACATAACATAACATCACGCCTTGTTTCCCCGAAGGGTTGGGCAAAGGTGCACCTATAGTACACCCACATTTCGCCAGTTATGTTTAAGTCCCATGTAATAGGGGGCGAGCCTTTTCATTCTTCATTTGTCTCAAGACTGTATTATTAACCAAGATATATCTGATATAGTGCAAGATCTATCTCAAGTGGTACAGCTTGATATCAGTAGCTGTCCATCTTTAAGTAGTTATCATTGTTATCATTGTTATCATTCAGTTATGTTCTCAGATAGTATAGGAAGAGGTTTAGGTAAATTAATTAATAACAACCTGAGTTATTCTACTCAAAACTATTGTACGCCAGGGTCAACCTACAAACGAATAATGGCATCAGTAACAGGAAATGAATGTAATCCTGAAACCAACATTACTGTATTTGTAGGTAATAGTTCTAATGTCAAAAAAGATGAAATCACTGACTGTGTAACAAAGTTGTTACAGATAGATTGTAGTAAAATAATATTGTGTGCTTTCCCATATTTTGAAAGACTGACGAGTAGACAAAACAATTATATTCATATGCTTAATAAGCATAAGCACTTTTTAGCTAGTCATCACAGTGACAAGCTTGTGTTTTTTGACACCAACAGTTTTGTTGAAACTTTAAAATCGTCTAGGGATACTGTGTATCTGCCTGTTAATTTTAGACACATTAGCTTTTTATATAAACTCAGACATAAGTAGTATGTCGAAGTCTTGTGTTATTAATTAGTTAGTATTAATACTAAAAATCACGTGGCGAGCCTGAATAAATGTAGCTCAAATGTAGCTATAAGTAATTCTACAAACTGTACGAAGGAGGTTCCATGTCCCTCACTCACTACGAGCTCACCGTCTGGTGGTGACATTCAAGTCTTGGGCTTAACTCCGGATAATCATTTAAACTAGTTTATAAGACAACAGAAGGTACCAGGAAGAATATTCTTATAACTAACAACAACAAGGTATCTTCTTGCTCAAAAAGATGTCATTATAAAAAAGAAGGTCAGCAGAATGCCTTGAAGTTATTTCATCAAAATATTCAAGGTATTTCTTCCAAATTATTAGAAATTGAAATGTTTTTAGAGAAAACAAAGTTTGACATTGTTTGTTTTACTGAACATTGGTTAAGGGATTACCAAATGCTAATTAATTATGAGAACTATAGTGTGGGCAGTTGTTTTACCCGTAAATCTATGCTGCGTGGAGGGTCTCTAATCTTGATTAAACATTGTTTAAAATCCAAGCAACGCAATGACATAGTTGGTTTATCAGTTGAACATTGCATCGAACTGTCCTGTGTTGAGCTAGATAAGCATGTTGTAGTGTGCGTGTACAGACTCCCTAATTATCAGACGTTTTCTTTATTTGAGTCAATAATGGAAGATGTCCTTGCGAAACTTGCATCCAGTAACAAAGCCGCAATTATTTGTGGTGATTTTAATATTAATATTCTATGTTTTTACCGGACCGACTAGAGTAACTCCAACTTCTGCTACTTGTATTGATAATGTCTTCTGCGATTTTGATTATTTAGAAAAAGCCATCGTAAATTTTCTGCCGTCAGATCATAGTGGACAAACGGTAACTTTTAGGTTTAAAACACCTTTACAAAAATTGCAAATTCAATTTAGACCAATAACTACTGGCAAATTAAATAGTTTCAATAGTGCCCTAAATAATAAGTTAAATGTTCTGGGCCATAATATGGACGATGCAAACAAATTTTATGAGGATTTCTTTTCGTTAGTCCACACTGAATTCAATAAAACTTTTGAAAAGAAAACAAAAAATATTTGCACTAAATTTATATTTAGTGACTGGGCAACCAGAGGTATTAGGATTAGTAGAGAAAGACTGTTCGAGTTGTATGGCCTTAAGCCTTACATTAACACTGAAACTTTCAATAAGTATGTTGCTACATATTCCAAAATTTTTAGAAATACCTGCAAAATAGCTAAAGCCCTGTACATTTGCAACAAGATCAAAACAGCGAAGATAAAATAAAAACTGTTTGGAAAGTTATAAATAACGAAACTAGAAGGAAAAAAATACGAAACATTGAATATACATTGGAGATTTCACGTGGTGCCATAAGTTCTAACTTAGAAGTAGCTCAAGAATTTGTAAATTATTTTACTAATATACCATCTAAAGCTACGGAAGCTTTAAATTCCTCACCCAAAGTCTCAATTGATTTATTAAGAGCGAACGTTTCAGGCTGCCCGGTTGAATTTCAATTTAAACATATAAACCCTATGATAGTTATAAAAGCTTTTCGGCAAATAAAAATCAAGTTGACCGAAGATCTTTGGGGAATGTCTATCAAAGTTTGTACATCCATAATCGAGACCATAGCACCATACTTAGCTTTAATATTTAATTTGTGTGTAGATCAAGGAGTCTTCCCGGATTTAATGAAATACAGTAAGGTTATACCACTTTTTAAATCTGGGGATAGCAAAGACACCAACAATTATAGACCAGTATCCGTGTTGCCGGTATTCAGCAAGGTGTTCGAAAAGGTAATGCTCAATCAAATGCTTAATCATTTTAACATAAACAAAATCTTACACGAACAGCAATATGGTTTCACCAAAGGTCGTTGCACGACTGATGCTGGTGTCACTTTACTAAAACACATATTTAGAGCGTGGGAGGAGGCCCAAGATGCCATAGGAATTTTCTGTGACCTCTCCAAGGCATTTGATTGCGTTAATCACGAAACATTGCTCCTAAAACTGGAGCATTACGGACTAGGTAAACCTGCGCTAAGTTTAGTTAGATCTTATTTACAAGATAGACGGCAAAAAGTTCAAATTAATGGTGTCAATTCACTCGGATTAAAAGTAAAATTGGGTGTTCCACAAGGCTCGATATTAGGTCCTTTCCTCTTTTTAGTATATATTAATGATCTACCCCATTTATTAAAAAAACAACCACAAATGGTGTTATTTGCTGATGATACTTCTTTAATTTTTAAGATAAGTAGACGTTCATTAAATCTTGACGACGTAAATAACGCATTGCTGCAGGTACAAAATTGGTTTACTGCTAATAATTTAGTATTAAATGGGAAAAAAAACAAAATGCATAAGGTTTGCTTTGCCGAATGTTAAAAGTACTGATTGTGACATAGTATTGAATCAAGAGAAACTAGAATTCGTTGATAAAACGGTTTTCTTGGGGATCACGCTCGACTCGAGGCTGCAATGGGGTCCCCATTTAACATCTCTTGCAGGACGGCTAAGTTCAGCAGCATATGCTGTAAGAAAAATCCGTCAGTTTACTAATGTAGATACCGCGAGGCTGGTCTATTTCAGTTACTTTCATAGTATCATGTCTTACGGTATCTTATTATGGGGACGCGCTGCAGACATCGAGTCTATTTTTATTCTGCAAAAAAGAGCCATTAGAGCAATATATGGCCTCCGCAGGCGCGATTCTTTAAGGGAACTGTTTAAAGATATTAACATCATGACCGTACCTTGTCAATATATATATGAAAACATCATGTACGTAAGGAAAAACTTAAATCTTTTCAGTAAAAGAGGTGAGAGACACAACTATGGGACTAGAAATAGGGACCAATTGGTTCAACCGGGTTTCAGGCTGGCTAAAGTAGATTCATCCTTCATGGGGTACTGTTTAAAATGTTATAATAAAATACCTCCCCACATACTCCAACTGAACGAAACGAAGTTCAAAACCTGTATCAAACGCACACTATGCAGCCAAGCATATTATAAGTTGGAGGATTACATCTCTGACAAAAATGCTTGGCTCAACGCTGGTTCTGCTCCACAGGGGCGCCTAAACAATTGATTAGCATTCGGAAATATTGTTGGAGCTGCTGAAGATTGTAAAAACTGTCTTTGCACTGTATAAATTCAATCTTTTAGTATTGTATAATTGCAAAGCACACGTGTGAGCACTATGTGGTACCTACTATAAAGCTACCCTATACTGGGCACGTCTGTCATTGACTTGAATGTGCCCTGGCGGCTGAGAGTATGTCACGCTCACTCTAATGTCTCGCTGGTGGTGGCGTATGTGTTGGATCATTAAGTTCCCTTCAAAATGGTTGAGCTGAATGGTGCTGATCCATACGTCATGTTCGTGAACGGGCGCCGTCAGTGGGGACTGGTCATCTCTTGGCTGCCACGCCTTTTTGTTTTTTTTTTTTTAATTTTTCTTTTCCGATTTTTATGTTTTTTATTACGGGTCTTTCTACATCGTTCTCACATGTTTAATTTCAACAAGACTGATGTAACAAATTTTCTGTAACCATATTATTTAAAAGAGTGTCCATGGAGTTTCTTGCCCGTTCTTCTCCATAGGTACCTACTTCGCTTTGGAATGGGCAACTAGCTTCATATTTCTGACTGACCGACCCCTTGACAATTCAAAAGTGCCTGTAATGGGTTTATTTGAAATAAATGCTTTGAGTTTGAGTTTGATCTACAATTAGCTTTGCCCGACCTTCCCCATTCTACCAATTTCGGTTCACTACTCTGGAAATACTCATTAAGTTTTACGAAATTTGGCAGCACCCATTGCAGGAATAGAAACAATTTGACAAAAGGATAATTTAGGTCATGGTAAATTATTTCACTGGCAAAGATACTCATCGAGCCATTTTTTCGAAAAAAATAATTGTAAACTGACCCATTGCTCAAGTATTCTGTTAACAACTGCTAATAATCACAAACATCGTGTTTGAGAGGGATGGAAAATTTTGTGTATCTTACTGTTTGTAAAAATCTGAAATTCTGTGTATTCAGCTTGCCTTTTCGAGCTATTTAAAAAAAAGTTGTATATATTTCTCGCAAGATCCTCACAGCGCCGCGGTAATTCTTTGCAGGCCGCACTGGCACATAGGTGCATGGAATGACATATACATTTGAATATTTTGATGCCCGGAAAATTAAGATACTCATCGAGCCATTTTTTCGAAAAAAATAATTGTAAACTGACCCATTGCTCAAGTATTCTGTTAACAACTGCTAATAATCACAAACATCGTGTTTGAGAGGGATGGAAAATTTTGTGTATCTTACTGTTTGTAAAAATCTGAAATTCTGTGTATTCGGCTTGCCTTTTCGAGCTATTTAAAAAAAAGCTGTATATATTTCTCGCAAGATCCTCACAGCGCCGCGGTAATTCTTTGCAGGCCGCACTGGCACATAGGTGCATGGAATGACATATACATTTGAATATTTTGATGCCCGGAAAATTATTTTTAATTTACTGCTAACAGAATTGTGCGCACCTATCATAACGTTACAGTATCTGATGTAAATCCAATAATATTTGTTAGAAGTACATCCCGATCAGAAAAACTTTAAATAATTGCTTCATATATTACATTTGCAGTGCAGCCTTCTAAATTTTTGTCAAAATCGCCGTGTCTAAACAATGGGACTAATTCCCATAAACATGTTTCAATTTTTGAAGAAGTAGTATCGTAAAATTTGACCACAATACACATAGTTTTGGAGCAGGCAATATCTGTAGATTCATCTACTAAAACACTGAATCTTGTTTTTTGAAGCATTAGTTCGAGGGCGTCTTTATGTTGTTTGCCAATGACATTTGTAACTGTAGCCGTACATTTTGGTTCTTTTTAATTTTATTTCAGCTGCTATTTTTGAGTCCGGAAAACAGGATCGCATGAGTTCGCTAAGGTGATCCATAGCGAGAAACGAAATGTTATGTTCAGCAACAAATGCGCATAATTTAATTTCTGTGTTGTGTCAGAATCCTTAGAGGTTGAGGCACCTTTAAAATATGATTGAATTGATTTAGATTTGCTTAAACTTGATTTATGTTTCTGATGTTGTTTGTTTTCGTTGTGTCGCTTCAAAGTTGACAATTCGCAGCTCAATTTTACGTCACACAATTTACATTTTGCTTTATATACATCGTTATCCACGGGTTGAATCCGTTCTGACAAACACGTGACTGCACTTGAGTAAATTTTGATGCACGAAAACGTGTTTATTATTACTGTGATGCTCGGTGACGGCTTGCGGTTTGTTTACTTGAACGATGTCACGCAGTTCGTCGACGTAAGTATAATCCATTGTAGGTGTTGTAGGTACCCGATGTGAAAAAATCGCCTGGTAGACGTAAGTTGTAACCGTAGAATAGAATAGAATAGAATAGAATACTCTTTATTATGTACACCTTTAAAATTACAGACATTGATGTAGAAATTTTACATTGGGTGACACAATGGGCGGTCTTATCGCTAAAAGCGATCTTTTACAGACAACCTTTGGATGGATTACAGGGAGAAGGAGAGACAATACTGCAGGTAGTCAGTGGTGTACCATATACATATTCATTAAATACATACAAACATTTATCTACACATATATATACAATAATAAACACGAAACAAGACTCAGGAAACTATATGTAATAATGATTAAGGAGTGAGGAAGTGCTTTTTTACTAGATATTTAAAAGTAGACAGTGATTGAGCACGCCTTATCGACATAGGCAATGCATTCCATAACCGTACTGCTTGAACCGTAAAAGACTTGTCATAAAAACTGGTGGAATGCATCGGCATCTCTAGTCTTAAGTTTTCCGATGACCTCAGATATCTGTTATGTGTGTCATGAAGGAACTTGAAACGTTTTTTAAGATATGAGGGGGTTGTAGGGTGGAACAGAATACTGTAGAGCTGAAATAAGATATGAGAATTCCGGCGAAGACGTATGGGAAGCCACTTGAGCTTTGTACGAAATTCAGAAATGTGATCATATTTGCGCAGGCCAAATATAAATCTTATGCAAAAATTTTGAAGTCGCTCAAGTTTATCTAGTTGTGCCTCAGTGAGATCGAGATAACTGACATCAGCGTAGTCAAGGATGGGAAGTAAAAGGGATTGTGCAAGCGCAGTTTTAGTGGCAGTTGGAAGAAAGTTGCGCAATCGTCTCAGGGACTTACCAGATGCAAAAATTTTGCGACTTACTTCCTGTAACTGGGGACCCCAAGAAAGATGTTTGTCGATCCAAACCCCAAGGTTCTTAACCTTTTCGCTGACTGGAATAGCAGTTCCGTTAAACTGAACTTGGGGAAGTTGCGACCAGTTTATCTTGGGGATCATCCTTGAGCTGCCAACAACAATGACCTGAGTCTTCGATGGATTAACCTGCAACCCATGTGCCTCACTCCACTCGCAAATTGTATATAAATCCTTATTTATGACATTAATGGCATCAGCCAAATCCAAAATGGTTGCTTGTGTATATATTTGTAAATCATCTGCATAAAGGTGGTAAGAAGAAAGAAGTTTTTTGGAAATAGCGTTTATAAATATTGCAAAGAGTAAAGGAGATAAAACGCCACCCTGAGGTACACCGGCAGAAGTATAACACCAAGAAGAGCAAGACTCTTCTATGCAAATACGTTGCCGGCGGCCATACAGGTAACTACGAAACCAGTCAATCGCCGTTGGAGATATGTTAAGTGAGCAAAGCATACCAAGCAGTATATCGAAATCGACAGTATTAAACGCGTTACTAAAATCCAGTAAGCAAAGAACCGTCAATTTTCCTGCTTCCATGCCGAACCGTATGTCATCAGTGACGTTAACTAAGGCTGTAGCGGTGCTGTGACCAGGACGAAAACCGGATTGAAATGGATTCAGCAGACTATTCTTACAAAGAAAAGCACTAAGCTGATTATGGACAAGGCGTTCAAGGACTTTGGAGAGGAAAGGCAAAATGGAGATAGGACGAAATTCGGAAAAAGAAGTAGGATTACATTTTTTGGGTAAAGGAGTGATTTTTGACTCTTTCCACATCGATGGAAAAACACCATAGGATATAGAGTAGTTTAGGATATAGCATAAGATAGGAAGGATTTCGTCGAGGACAGGAAGTAACATTTTCCGACTTACACAATCACTACCAACTGCGTTAGATGTGATTGAAACTACGCTCTTCTTAACATCACAATCAGAGAATTGACTAAAAATAAATGGGGGATGGTCCGGAGTTGGAAGGTTTGAAAGATAGTTTATTGTAGCTGCCTTCATGGTCCCATTACAGTGGGTCGAAGATGAGAAGTGTTGATTCAGCAGATCAATATTTATGTTTTTAGGAATTGATTCTTGGCGCGATTTCCCAACTCCCAAGGATTTAAGAAATTTCCAGACTTTAGCTGGATCTCCGTTTTCAACTGAGGTGTGGATATGGCGTCGTTGTGCATCTCTACACACCATATTGCAGCGATTACGAGCACTCACAAGGATCTCCCGGTTCGAAGGCGAGGGTCGACATTTAAATTTAGTTTTAGTTACAGCCTTCCTGTGCATGATACTTTTAATATCGTCTGTAAGCCATGGTGCCGGAAGATGTTTAATTTTTACAGCACGAATGGGAGCATGAACGTCATACAGCTGCACAAGATTGTCTGTTAGCAGGTTCACTTTATCGTCAATCGACTCGACACTGAGTAAAGGAGACCAGTCAATGCTGTTAGCATCTCTTCGGAGATCATCTGTATTCATGCCACCAAAGTTGCGCTGCAGGAGAATTTTCGGTTTTGCCTTAGGAGGGCGAATTTTGTAGGAAAGGAATATTAGGTCATGGTAAGAAAACATGTCAGCTGAGCATTGACCATGCTTGCTGGCATGTTGAGGAGAGGAAACAATGAGAAGGTCTAAAAGTGAGGGATTACAGTTTGGAAAGTGGTGTGTGGCATTTAAAGGAAGAATTGATAAGCTAGACGACTGAACTATCGATCGAAGAGAAGAAGATCGGGAATCGATTTTCAGTAAGCAAGTATTGAAATCGCCCATGATGATTGTATGACTGTAAGAGGGTGTAAGGTTTTCAAGGATTTTTTCAAAGGAGGATAAGAAATTTACACGAGACGAAGGGCTATAATAAACACCTAGAAGGACTTTCACGTGATTCAGGCTTACTTCCAAAAAGAGATGCTCTCCCGCGTTCTGCGGTGGAGGTTGTGCAGACATATCTACAATTGAAAAAGGAATATGTGGACGAAGGTATATGGCAACACCACCGCCACCGCCACGCGCGCGATCATTTCTTATTAGTTGAAAACCTGGCAAGGAATAAGAAGTTGAAGGAAGACATGGCTTTAGCCAAGACTCTGAGACAAGGATGGCGTGGACGTTCTTACAGTCTAGGTTAGCTAGCATGTCAGGGTAATGTGCCGGAATACTTTGGGCATTTATATGGACAACATTAAAATTCTTTGGTACATCAGAAAACTGAGATTCAGCAAGGGACGGAAAACTCACAAAGCTGTCATTACTACAGGCCGACAAAAAGCTTTCGTTGTCGCTGTCGTCATTGCTATCTGACATCGACATTAAACATACATATATGAAATGAATATATAACAAACGTAAATAAAATAATTATTAAAAACGTAAATATAAAAAGAACAGTAAATTTAAATCCACCCGCCAGTTTAGCACTACAAATAAAAGCGAAAACAAAAACAACACTTTAAAAATTCATCATCCGGGCAACAGAAAGCATATTACTCGTACATAAATTTATGATGATGGGAAAATTAAAAAGAAATTGACGTAAATTAACAAGCAAAAATAACAAAGTTATACCGAAGAATAGAAACAAACATAAATATACTGGGCACACTGTCAATCGGTTTCTGAACGAAAACTATGAAAAAATGACAAGACCGTGACGTGACGTGACTTTTGACAGCTGACATACAAAAACAGAAAATAAAATAAAGAAACGATTCATACTTTGTGGAATTGAAATGATAGAGGGTAGAGAAATTAAAATAAATTTGTGAAATAGAGAGGGTATAAACAAAGCTGCTACTCGGACAGTGAATACTACCTAAAAAGTGCACAAAATCACTTCTTCTTAGCGGCAGCACGTCGGGCCTTCTTCGGAGCCGGTGATGCGGACGGTGACGACAGCAATGCTGATGCGATGGGAGACATGGCCTTTTCACTGACCTGCTCGATGTTATTTAGGTCATCCAGTGAATTAACGCGATGCCGGGAGCCGTCAGCGCGAAGTACATATATAAGACCCTGCTTAGTCCAGCAATTTGTTTCGCCAAGTCTCTCACGCGCAGACATGAAAAGCTGATGCCGCGATCTCGTTAGGAACTCAGACACAGTAATACCAGTGCCTTTCAACTTCGTCTTGGCAAACCAGACACTGTCCCTGACACTGACGTCCCGTAGTTTGCAAAGAATGGGCCTGGGTTTGCTAGCACCTGTTTGTCTGCCCAACCGTTGGCACCGCCTGATATCAGCAGCTGTAAATTCGGTCAACTTCAGATGACATCGCACAACCTCTGCAACTACCTCTGCTGTATCTTCCTTGGCCTGCTCGGTAACACCATGTAACAACACCATCTTCCGGCGCCCACGCATCTCAAGATTGTCAAGCCCCTGCGCCAATGCCTCCAACTGCTGCTAAAGACAGCCCAACGCCTCTAGTATAAACTTCTTGAACAAATTGAAGTCTGCTGTCAAACTTTCTGTTGTGCTACTTGTAGTTCCTGAAGGATTCTTCTGCAGTTCTGCCTCAAAGTTTGACATCCTGTTTTGGAACAGTGACATCATTTCTGACAATGAGACCTTTAGTGCTTCCATGGTGTCTTCAAGTGTGTTGTTTTGATTGTGGTGTAATACGTTCTAGGAGATAACACTATACTGGTGGGTACTTTATGTTAGCATGTATATGTATACATTAAAATATTTAAATTAAAGCTATTTGTAATTTTTTAAATTTATTAAAAAGAGAGCAATATTTTTTCACCTTTCGTATCAACTACCCCGTAGGTAAGTTCAACAGCGCTCACGCTTGTGTCGGTGCGTAGTGTGGCACGCAGTCCAAGTAACACTGTAGGTAGCTCGTCAATCCATGTACTTGCGTCGGAATGTTTCGCGCGAAATGCAGTTTTGAGCGAGCGATGCCACCGTTTAGGGATATGAGGAACAGGGTGTAAAGTTCACTCATACTCTTGGAAAAGGGAGGATCCTCCGACCAGATGGATGTCGTATCTGGTGGGCAACTGCCCGATGATTGTTGTCGGGAAGTTGTATATATGCTATCTGCGCGGTAAACTCTGATTGCGCGATGCAGGATTGATGCGTTAGTTCGCATGTGGCGGTGTAGATGCCGCCACATCACTCCCCTCCGGAGACCGGAGGTCGATAGTGGGCTAAGTCTTGTATCTTGCGATGCTTTTTGCCAGTGTCAGCTGAGGTTCCAGTGGGTCGGAACCAGGTGTCGCGTAGTTCGCGGTGAGTCGGAACTGTCTGCGAAGATGCCCCCAGTGAGTCGGGGTGGCGCTGCTTGTGCTCCAGTGGGTCGGATGTGGTACAGCGCCGGGTTGTGGCTGGCTGCTGCTGTTCGACCAGGAGAGTGATTAAGGCTCTTCTTGTGGACCGGCCGAATGTGCAGTGTGCTGTGCCAAGGTTGCTGATGAGGCTGAGGGTGATGACCAGGTATGCGCTCGCGCTGCATGCTGATGGTCGGAATACCCGTTGAAGCCGTGGTTGATGGCTGGATGTGTGACTCGCCGCTCTAAAGCTTGCGGGAGTGATGATGATGACGTCACGCTGAAGTAGTTGCACGAAGGCTGCGCTGACGTTCATCACGTCGGGGTCACCAGTTTAGGGATATGAGGAACAGGGTGTAAAGTTCACTCATACTCTTGGAAAAGGGAGGATCCTCCGACCAGATGGATGTCGTATCTGGTGGGCAACTGCCCGATGATTGTTGTCGGGAAGTTGTATATATGCTATCTGCGCGGTAAACTCTGATTGCGCGATGCAGGATTGATGCGTTAGTTCGCATGTGGCGGTGTAGATGCCGCCACAACCGTTCGACCAACCCGTTGCTTTGAGGATGATACGCTGTTATGCGATTTTTCTTGATTCCCATTTGTTTAATTAAGTTTTGAAACAGCTGACTCTCGAACTGGCGACCTTGGTCGCTTGTTAGTGTGGTCGGAAATCCAAATCTTGATATCCAGTGCCGGTAGACGATATCGGCTATTCGATTAGCTGATAGTTCGTCGGTAGGGATTGCTTCAGGCCACTTCGTTAGTCGGTCGATCATTGTTACTAAGTAGCAATGTCCTTGAGCTGTGGTAGCGGTCCAACGATGTCGACGTGTAGGTGTTGAAAGCGATCACTTGGCGGCAAAGACGAGATGTTCGAGAAAGTGTGACGCTGTATCTTGCTTTTCTGACAATGTATACAGGTTCGAGTCCAACGGCTGATGTCTGCGTTCATTGATGGCCAGAAGTATTTTTTTGTTGTAGAGTATTTGTTGTTGTATTTTGAGTTGCAAGTTTGCGAGTCGTGCGGATACCAGGATGACAGATACAAGGGCGGCACTGAAAATTTCGGGAATCAAGGAAGTGACACAACATTACTATTTAAAATTTGACACATTTTTCCATACGATGGATCCATCGAGTGTGGTATCCACGACGAATAAACATTTAGCCACCACAAAGTCGAAAGCATTTATTTCAAATAAGCACTTATAAGACACTTATGAACGTGAACATATACATAAAAATAAAATTGATTGTAGTTGCCCCTCCAAAAGGTAGTTTAGTATGGAGAGGAAAGAGATAGAAACTCCACCGTTACTCTTTTTAAATGTTTTACAATATTTTGTCTACATTAATTATATATTGTATGGGTTCGTTGAATTAAAACTGTGCGCACACTCGTTCAAATTCTTTTAATGTCAGTAAAACTGTTAAAACACACAAATTATACAAGGTTTTATCTTAGTTAGCAGGTGACAATAATACATTATTACAATAATTCCCAATTTTGGGATGTGGTCGGGAGCGCGCGTGTGTATCGATCCATTTTACGAGGGCGGCTCTGAAAATTTCGGGAATCAAGGAAGTGACACAACATTACTATTTAAAAATGTATTTATTGCTTTTCGAAGTATTCTCCGCGAAATTTGACACATTTTTCCATACGATGGAACCAATCATTGAAGCAACCATTCCATTCGGAAGTTGGGGTCTCCAAAATGGCCGTTTTGTAGGCGTCCACAGCTTCTTCAGGTGATGAAAATCTCTGTCCACGCAATTTATTCTTTATTTTAGGGAAAGTATAGAAATCATTAGGGCTTACGTCGGGGCTGTACGGCGGATGGTCTAATAATTCTATGTTTTCTTGCTCTAAAAACTCTTTTGTTCTGTGTGCGGTGTGAGAACTCGCATCGTCGTGATGGAGGATGATGCGGCGGTTGCAGTTCTCTTTATGGAGTTCAAAAGCGACCTGTGGCAAACAAATGCTAGCATACCATTCTGCATTAACCGTTCTTTGTCCCTCAAGAGGAATAGTCGTAACATGGCCGGTTTTGGAGACAAACGTGGCCACCATTTTTTTGTAACACTCCGTGAACGAACAATTTTTGTTGGCTTTAACTCATTTTCGAACACCCAAACTCGTGACTGGTTTTTTGTTTCGGGTTCGTACGTGTATATCCAGGATTCGTCACCTGATACGATGTTGTATACAGCATTTGAGGATCTTGCTTGGAATCTTTCGAGAGTTCTGATGCACCAAGTAACGCGAGCCGCTTTTTGCTCTTCACAGAGCGAATGCGGTATCCATCGGGAAAACAACTTTTTTACACCTAATTGTTCATGCAAGATTATTTGTATTTGACTCATGCCAATGTCTGAAGTTTTCTGAATTTCGCGGTATGTGACATGTCAATCTTCCTCAATCATCTTACGCACAGCATCAACGTTTTCTTGGGTAACTGCAGTTTTTGGACGACCTTGACGGGGATCATCACTGAGCTTGACACGTCCACGTTGAAATTCAGCAAACCAGCGATAAATTGTGGTTTTGAATGGGGCTTCATCACCAAACGCAGAAATCATCCGGTCAACACACTGCTTTTGTGTTAAACCACTTCGAAAGTCATAATAAATCATCGCTCTTGAATTTTCTCGAGTCAATTCCATTTTCTCAACGACTAAACAAGTTTGACAAAATCTTGTGACAAGACCGAGAATCTTTTTTAAAATAAATAAATGATATTCGATTTTTAAAACCAAGGAGTTTTCAATTAAAAAGATTTTAATATGACAGGAACAGTGGAAATATTCCATTCCCGATACTTTTAGTGCAGCCCTCGTATTGTGCACGCTGTTAAGAACTTCTTGTCTATGTACTTCAGGTATATACGGGCGTATATAAGGTGTAGATGTTTCCAGTATAACTCAGCGTTTGTGTTAGGTATTACTATTTTCTTCATAGTGATGTTGTTTGCTTGCAATAATTGTTCAATGTTGCAATCCTTTTCTTGCGCGCTGGCTATGTCCTTGTAGTTTATTGTAGATGGGCATGAAATTGTTTCTATGCTGCTGAGTGTGTCTGCGACTATGTTTTGTTAAACTCTCACGTGTATGTCTGTGAACAGATATGAGGGACAGGGTGTAAAGTTCACTCATACTCTTTGAAAAGGGAGGATCCTCCGACCAGATGGATGTCGTATCTGGGGGGCAACTGCCCGATGATTGTTGCTGATTGCGCGATGCAGGATTTGTGTGACGTCAGTGTGATGCGTTGTTCGCATGTAGCGGTGTAGATGCCGCCACATCTGTGGTGAATTCGCTGATAAACAAAAGTTTTCTCGTTCGTCTCGGTGTTTCGGAATTCGACTGAGTGTTTGCAATTACGAATGTTAGCGGCTTGTGATCGGTGAAAATGATAAGGTGCCGTCCTTCGAATATTTTGAAGTGTTTGACTGTCATGTAGATTGCAAGTAGCTCTCGGTCGAAGGAAGAATACTTCTTTTGAGCGTCACTAAATTTCTTGGAATAATATCAAAGCGGTTGCCATGTTAAATTTATGTATTGTTGTAGGACAGCGCCTGCAGCGTTATCAGAGGCGTCGCAAAATAAAGCTACCGTAGCATTGTGTGATGGGTGAGCGAGTAAAGCTGCGTTTATGATGCTAGCTTTACATTGCTCGAACGCTTGAGTAGCTACGTCGGTCCACGTAATGTCTTGTCTCGTTTCTTTACGTTATGAGGTATGAATTCAGTGGTGCTTGTAGGGCTGCGGCGTTGGGTATGTGATCGCGATAAAAGTTAATCATTACGATAAATGTTCTTAATTCTTCGATTGTAGTCGGCCGGGGGTAATCGATGATTGCTTGGATTTTATTTTGCGGAGGTTTGATGTCTTCTTTTGCTGCGTTCTAACCTAGGAACTGGACTTCTGATTTGCCTAGATTAAATAGTGATTCCGTTGTCTTCTAATCTCTTTAGAACGATTTGGAGATGATCTCTGTGTTGGTCTTCGTTTTCGGACGCCAATAATAAATCGTCTATGAATGGGAAGACGAAATCTAGTCCTCGTAGTACTTCATGGATATAGCGTTGAAACGTTTGTCCCGCGTTTTTCAACCGTCACGTATGTGACGTGGGAATTCAATTAATCCCATCGGGGTGATGATGGCTGTCTTCTCAATGTCTTCTTCTTTTACGCTCAGTTGTTGGTAATATTGTTAATATTGTTGTTGGTAATATTGAATAAGTTCTCAATGTATTGTTGAGAAGATAGTTTTTCCGGATAGGTGATGAGGGAAGTCTTTGATGCGTGGAACGGGGTAACGATCTGGTATGGTGATGGAGTTGAGTCGGCGATGGTCAACACAAACTCTAATATCGTCATTCTTCTTGGGAACGATGTGTAGAGGAGATCACCATGGGCTTTTGCTAGGTCTGCTATAGTCCTTGTTCAATCATGTTTTCAAATTCTTTCTAAAGTACGAGTATTTCGAAGCGATGTGGTAGAATCGGTCTTGCTCGGCTGAGTATCGGTGGGCCTCGTGTTTCGATAAAATGTTGCACGTGGATATCGGAGTTTTAATTTCATCAATGTTAATCTTGATACTGGGCTAAGATGTCGTGGTACAATTGAGACATGTCGATGCTGCGTACGGTAGGCACGTTCAATACTCGTACCGGGGCGTTGAACTTTAATCTAGTAACACCGTCGATTAATCTTCTGTTTTTCAAGTCGACGATAAGTTGATGATGTTTGAGGAAGTCTGCTCCAAGTATTGGTTTTGAAACGTCAGCTACGCTGAATTTCCACAAATACGGTCGGCGTATATTGAGATCGAGAGATAATGTTTTCTCGCCATACGTAGCTTTAGCAGTGTTGTTCGCTGCATATGGCTGGAATGGTAATGGTGTTGGTATTTGTCCTTTTCTTGTCGGTAACACGGATATATTGTCACCACCGACTAAGAATGATAGGTTTGAGTTTTTGTTAGTGATGTGGAATTTTTCTTGAACGCAGGTGGCCGCCACTGCCAACGTTCCGTCTAGTTTTCCGTATTTTGTTTCTTGAATGAACAAGGCGATGTACAGCGCCTAGTTTGATCTTTAAAGCGGCGTTGATAATAGCAAAATGGAGATGGCGAAACTTATCGACTGCGTTGTCGTGCTGTGCTGCGGTGATGCGATGAATGACAACTACGGCGATAGTTGTTGTTGTCGGAATTTCGTCTTGCTTTTAGCTCGGCTATTTCTAGCGCTAGTTTTCTTATTTCGCTGATGAGGTACTGCGTATCTGCTTGCGGTGCGAATGGTGCAGGTGGTGCGGGTGCGTGCACGGCTGCGACTTCTGTTGCTGCTGTCTGGTCCATTATTTTGTCAGCGAGTAGTGCAAGTGCGTCGAGTGCTGTCTTTATGCTAAATGTTTCGCTGACTGCAAGGACTAAGCGGACGGATGTGATGGAAGGTGATTGGTCTACATAAGTCGAAGAGTGGAGTCGGGAACTTTGTCTCTGGCGAGGTTTCGCATGCGGCGGAGTGGCTGCGTCGGCTTTTGATTTTCGAGTTCCTTCTCGGACAGCAGTTTTTGGAACTGGCGACTGTCGGATTTCTCGTAGGCGGATATGAGTCTTTCTTTGATGGGTTTGTATTGGTCCGTCTCTGGTGGTTTGTATAATAGGTCCATTATCTACTCGATGTCTTGTCGCTCGAGCTGTGCGGTCATAGCTGTGCGGTCAGAGCACCGATAATGGACCGATCTGGGCAAGCTGGGCTTGGCCTTTCTTGAAGTCGTTGGTTGCTGCTTGAACCAGAGCCGTGGTCGATCGCGCCAGAATTTTGGAATTCGCATGGTAAGGGATATGGCAGCAGCTTCAGTCTTCGGGGCTGTATGCAATGTTGAGCTGGATTGTTCGTCCGTTGGGCAGGGATTCGACATCTTGAAATGGGTGGAGGTGCTTCGACGATGCTGGCTGAGCTTCGATGATCTTTAATTTCTGCACAGTGTTCAGGCAAGGGTCGCCAATTTCCCGGGTGTCACCATTGTGTGGATCGCCCGGAGGACACCGCAGTGTACTCGCGGAGGCGATCGGCGGCGGCGACCTCTCGCGTCCGGCCCTGGTCCAGGCCATGGTACGGAGCGAGAGGGAATGAATGGAAAGCCGTCACCTCCTTCTGCGAAGCATTAATGCTTGCGAAAGAAGAGGCGGAGCGTGTGAGGGAGAGAGCCTTGTGCCCTCACGCCCCTAGTCGCCGCAGGAGACGTCCTGGGCGTCGGGAGTCGCCTGCAGATTCCCGGCCACCGTAGGCCGGGCTTGCGGACGGCGAGCAATGGGTAGCTCGCCGTCCAGTAGGGACCAGGCCCGGGTCGACGGCGCGTCGTGTTCCACGCGCGCCTCAAAGAGATGACTGCACAAAATGACGGGGTCCGATAGGGCCGACGCCTCAGGGTCGCGGGTAATTCGAAAGAGTAACCGTGGCCCTGGCACAGGTAACTGATGGAATACGGGTGGGTTTTAGTCACTATAAGTCTGACACGCCCTCCCGCTCCACCCACAGCGGGACAAGTCATTTGATGATTTCCCACCAAAAAAAAAAAGGGTCACCACTTTAGGAAGACTTTGTTTTAGTAGAAGGTGGAAGAAACACCTGTTGTCGGCGAGCGGATGTGAATAATTTATTATGAAATAAATGCGAATTTTATACTATTTTACAAATAAAAACATGTACATTAAATTCAATAAAACGTTTGCATAAAACATAGCAAATAAGATTGTGTTATTTCGTCCAATCATATGACAGCACACTGTTCTTAAATATTCGTCGAGGTGGCGCCTGTGTGCTCGCGGCTGCGACGTCCGACGACGACGCGATTCCTTTGCAGAGCGGCCGCCGTCGAGGTAAGATCTTTGTTGTGAGCTGTGAATTGCAGACGTTTGTCGTGCGACGAAGACTGGAGTGTCCTGGAGATCACGTCGGCGGCGTATGCCCTCTACAGCTCCTATTTCTTTAACAGATGTCAAAACGTGGTTGTGTTTGTTCTTTTCAGAACTGTTTGCTTCTGTATTACTGTCATCAGTCATCTATATCTATCATAACGTTATAAAATTGACAACATTTAGTTGTGATGTTTTTATATCTTATATGGGTCAAGGACCTGAAATAAATGTTTTTTTTAAATCTGATGCTCAAATCGTGGAGGTGTCAGTACTTTTCAAAACTGTATGCTTCTGTGTTTCTTTATCTGATGGTCAAAACGTGGTAAAGTGTTGTGATGAGTGGTGGCTACAGTACTTTGCCCAACAATGGTTTTGATAACATGGAAACAGGTTTCTTTTTGGTGTTAAAGTTAACAGCAGATGCTGAACAACGAGTGTGGTATCCACGACGAATAAACATTTAGCCACCACAAAGTCGAAAGCATTTATTTCAAATAAGCACTTATAAGACACTTATGAACGTGAACATATACATAAAAATAAAATTGATTGTAGTTGCCCCTCCAAAAGGTAGTTTAGTATGGAGAGGAAAGAGATAGAAACTCCACCATTACTCTTTTTAAATGTTTTACAATATTTTGTCTACATTAATTATATATTGTATGGGTTCGTTGAATTAAAACTGTGCGCACACTCGTTCAAATTCTTTTAATGTCAGTAAAACTGTTAAAACACACAAATTATACAATGTTTTATCTTAGTTAGCAGGTGACAATAATACATTATTACAATAATTCCCAATTTTGGGATGTGGTCGGGAGCGCGCGTGTGTATCGTAGCGGTGGGTAATCTTTATTCCGGCAAGTGAATTGATTCACTTATTCCGACTCCGGGTCCGGTACCGGTTCACCTTATTTATTCCTTTGGCACCGGCACTCACTCGCTCATTTTGGTTCCCCGGTTTCCTAGAACATTTTATTCATTCGGTTCACTGGATCATTTGGCACATTTTGAATTGATGAACAGTTGGTTGTTTTATTCGTATTTCGTATGATTTAAATTTCGTTCAGCTTATGTAATTAGGAAAAAATGAAAACAAATTTAAAATACTTTAATAACTTAGCTAGGTTAGGTAACAATTTGGATTCGATTAATTTAATTCAAAGCAATTTTTGATCAAATGGACTGTCAGGTCCAAAAAATGTTTTACAAAAATAATAAACGTGAATTGATTGAACTGAAAATAATAGATGTATTAAATCATAATTATATTTATAACATAGAAATGTTTTGTATATTGAATGCATGTTTTGAAAAATGAAAGTCTTAGTTTTATTTTCAGTATTTATTAATTTATCTCAATAAGATATTTATTTATTTATATATTTTAAAAAATCACAGCCACATCACATACATTAAATTTATACTAGAAATAATCTTAATAACTAAAGGACCAATGTACATGACAATTACGGCGTACATAGCATTGACAATATCTTGCAGCCTTGAAGTTTAATAAACTAAACTAAAACTTAGAAAAACTAGAACTAAAACATATTAACGTGATTCAAACCCGAAACAAAACTAAAATAGTAAGAAATATGTAAAAGTAAAAGTTTAAGTAAAAAAATAAATGAAATTAAAAACAACTTGGCGTTTAGTCAGTATTAAAAATTACTGCAGAACCACAACAACATAATCAACTGTGAAACCTTTAACAAATGAGAATAACTTTATCCGTTTCAATAGCAATAACAGATTGTTACATGTGAAATGTTTTGAAATTTTGTAAGCATTAAAATAATCAACTGTAAAAGCTTAAACAAATATAAAAATTAAAATTTCAAAAAACAAAACTTAAAAATTAGCACTAATACAAGCAAAATCGTCTCTTTTCACTAAGTAAGTTAAATTACTACTTTTTCCTACGGATTGCCACTTAGGGGCGGATTTGTTCTATAAACATGATCTTGGTAACTTTTTTTATTTTTTGGATGTTTGTACATAATAAATATGCTTTTAATGGGGAAAAGGTTTATGAGGATAAGGTTAAGTGGCGATCTATTCTCTCTGGTATTTGATAGATAACTTTTGTTTAGCAAGGATCAATACTTTCTTATTATGGTGAAACACTTTTCATCATCTATAATCAAAGAGAATCATTTAACATAATTATAATAATTAGTCTAAAATGTAATAAAATAAGATAGTGATTTTAAATAATCAGTAAAAAAAAATTATAATTAATTCTCATTTACTACTAAGTGAAAAAGCACAAAAAAGGAGAAGATATTAAATTAATCGAATCGGGGGCGTCGGCCACAGGTACCTCGACCACTGGGGGCCTAAGCCACGGACCCACAATTTTATTTATTGCTTGCTTTACCTACATATTATGGTTTAAAAATAATAACTTTCTGACTTTTGAGGAGGTTATTCTACATCTTTTTTCATTAATTATTTGACCAGCTTTCGAAAATATCCGCTCGCATGGAACTGACGTGGCAGCCACGCATAATCTTTTTTTCATTAAACAATAAATATGTGGGAACATAGATTTTCTCTGCTCCCACCATTCTAGCGGGTCTTTTGAGCGGTGCAGGTAATCTTCCTGTAGGTATTTTTGTATCTCTCTGATGCCAGCGGCTGTAGGGTTTTCCGGAATTAAAGTTGCAATTTCCGTGTCAAAATCATCCCATATTGATGGCGTTTTTTGCTGGATGGGTGTAGATAAACTAGTAGATGTTTGTTCTGTTGTTGTGACTGAGTTATCCTGGGTTTCTTTTCTTATGAGAGCATATACTTTTCCCTTCAAACGATCTACAGCGCGATCATAATTATGGGGGAACTTAAAACCCTTCTTTTTAAATCTTGGATCTAAAAGCGTTGCCTCCGATATAATTATTTCTGTTTCGAGACCTTGAAATCGTCCATTAAGCCCTGTTTTAAGATTTTCAATCAACTGTATAATTTCTATAGGTATATTAGGTTTTTCCAGTAAAATTAGTTCTTGTTTATTTATGTGATCTGACATTATTCTATAATACAATGGTACTTTCGATAGTGTGACGTAGTTTTCCCCACATACCTCTGTCGTCACCTCATAAAAAACTTTCAATACGGGTACTGGGCATTCAATTATTGTCCAATCATGCTGAGATAGCGATAAGTCAGGTCTTATTATTGCCAAAGTAGATATTAGACATTCTTTTACTTTAAGGACTCTATCTAACATTTCATATGTGCTGTTCCACCTGGTAGGTGTGTCTTGTTTTAATTTTAGTTCTATTATACACATATTTTTTGCCATTTCTACATACTTGGCTTTTGCTTGAGCACTTTTTTTAAAATATTGCACTATACTCTTAACTTTAGAAATAGTTTCACCAATTGTGTTAGGAATAGGCCGCTCGAAAGATTTAGTGCCCAGGGCATCCTGCAATATTAAATTTATCTTATGGGCAAAACAGCCAACTGATTGCCAATTTCCATTTCTAACAGCTGCTAATATATTCGCGGCGTTATCGCTGACGATTGCCACGATTTTGTCTTCTATATTCCATTCTTGGAAAATAGATTTCAAAAAAGATGTCAAATTACTGGCTGTGTGATTATCTGAATATTGCACACAGTCTAAAACATAATTTTTCAATTCTGTATGGTCATTAATAAAATGCGCTGTGACCGCAATAAATGAATCATTATTCATAGAAGTCCATCCGTCTGTTGTTATACACACTGCCTGTGCCTTTAACATGTCTTCTCTTACATACGAATGCACTTCGCAATAATATTTGGTCAAGAGGCTGTTTGATAAAGTTTTTCTTGTGGGCAAGCTATAATTAGGATTCAACATTTCCACAAATTTTCTAAATTCTGCGTCTTCTACAAGTCTAAAAGGTTGGTACTCTTTTGATATTATTTTAACAAGCTGGCGATCAAGTTCAGCCGATTTTCTAACACTTAAAGGTTTTTTTTGAGTGAAATAATCCGTTATCGTTGGCGCTATTTTAAAATGAGTGGAGGCAGTTGCCGGCGGGTCAACTTGAGCTGATGTGCTTGGGACTGCAGCCGTAAAGGCAGTGTGGGTTTGTTCCCTGTTCAAACATTCAGGATTCGTAACTGTAGAAGCTGATCTAGGTTGTCTCTCCACTACTATGGTAATTGTGGGATGCTTACGTCCCATGTGTCTAGTTAAATTACCTGACGACCCAATCGAAATACTAAGTATTTGGGAGCAATACACACATTTTGCCTTCTTTTCGTCTATTTGCGTAAAATGATCCCAAATCGGACTTCGCTTTCTTCGTAACTGCACTCGATCACTCATTGTTCACTTTCACGCACAATCAACTTATTACTTAGTTCTATTAATCTTATTTAAGTACAGGCTCTAATCGAAACTGTGTTCACCAAGTCTATTTAGGCACAATAGTTTTAGTTAGTGTTATATTTAGGCACAATAGTTTTAGTGAGTGTTCTATTTAGAAATTATTTACAGACACAATAAACCAAATCTATATTTAGTTAACTTTTGGGTACGTTGCCGGAGGAATTTGGAAGTAAAACTTAGTCTTACTAGGATGGTGGTTTTAGTGGTTTAATATAGACTGTCTTCCTAAAACATATTTCTTACTCTAGTTTACTTATTGCTATTAATTACTTACCTATGTCTGTCAAGCCTTATTGGCAGACCCTTAAAAACTTTTGGAATGCCGTGAGAACGAAATGTTCGACGACGGCACTTAAGTACGAGTGGACCCTTCAATAATAACCAAAATTAATTATTGCTAACTTATGGGCAAGATGCATAACTATTTACTACACTGCACTCGACTTTTTAAATTTTATAAATAACTCAGTGTAGACGATTGAGTACAGCAAAAATGCGTGCTTATGGGATATGGCTTTAGTGAACACTAAAAATAAAAAAATAAAACGCAAAATTCAAAAACATTTCGGTGCCAACTAAATAGGGTGACCATAACCACTATTAATAAAATCTAGTGCGTAGGTACGCTATCATAGCTAAAAAACAATACTTGTACTTTTAATAAACTTAAAAGTACCAATATCGTTTAAAAAAAAAAACTTTTGTTATTACTGAATGACAGTTTTATTATTTCTATTTTATTTCCTTCCCCGAAAAAGGATACGATTAATTAGTGCGATAATTCTTTAAACCGAAATTTAAAAAAATGTAACTAAAAACTGTTACAGTTGGCAGAAGAATACCAACAATAAAGACAAATAAATAAAATATTTAAGTACGTTATTTGGTAATAATAAAAGCGTGGTCTATCTTTTGAGCGACTCTACAATGACACAAAAATCACGTTTTATGCGTGCCAGTCAATCCATATTAAACTCATAGTTCATAGAAATAGGACCGCACCCTACTGTTATTGTATATGTATTATTTCCATACCGCTCTCATAAGAGAACTAAAACAAACAATTATGAACTCTAATTTCGTACTACCAAGGTCTGATTGTCGCTTCGCGTCCGAGTCATATCTTTGTCTACTAGCAACCAAACCGAACCGATAGGTAGTTACTACAGCGACACGACGTGTTCCGAGTACTTCCGAGTGAGTTGAGCCGGTTGAGCGGTTGAGCGGTTGAGCGAGTGAACGAGCGGTCGACTGAGCGCTCCGGAATCATTTGGTACCGCGGTGCCGATAAGGATTGTGAGGAATAAATAAGGTTTACGTAACCGCGTTCGGTACCGGCTCCTTTGGATCAGTACCTCCGGAGTTACCCACCGCTAGTGTATCGATCCATTTTACGAGGGCGGCTCTGAAAATTTCGGGAATCAAGGAAGTGACACAACATTACTATTTAAAAATGTATTTATTGCTTTTCGAAGTATTCTCCGCGAAATTTGACACATTTTTCCATACGATGGAACCAATCATTGAAGCAACCATTCCATTCGGAAGTTGGGGTCTCCAAAATGGCCGTTTTGTAGGCGTCCACAGCTTCTTCAGGTGATGAAAATCTCTGTCCACGCAATTTATTCTTTATTTTAGGGAAAGTATAGAAATCATTAGGGCTTAGGTCGGGGCTGTTAGGCAAGCCACAATAGCGGCGGTAAGTCCCCTCTTTGAGGAGTGGTTGGAGAGGCGCCACGGCGTCCTCACCTTCCGCCTGACACAGGTCCTCACCGGACACGGTTGTTTCGGGAGGTTCCTGTTTCCATTGTGTGGATCGCCCGGAGGACACGGTGGAGGTATGCCCAGCTTGGGCGGAGCACCGCAGTGTCCTCGCGGAGGCGATTGGCGGCGGCGATCTCTCGCGTCCGGCCCTGGTCCAGGCCATGGTACGGAGCGAGAGGGAATGGAAAGCCGTCACCTCCTGCGAAGCAGTAATGCTCGCAAAGGCGGAGGCGGAGCGCGTGAGGGAGAGAGCCTTGCGCCCTCACGCCCCTAGTCGCAGGAGACGCCCGGGGCGTCGGGAATCGCAAGCAGATTCCCGGCCACCGTAGTCGCGGGCTTGCGGACGGCGAGCCATGGGTAGCTCGCCGTCCGGTAAGGACCAGGCCCGAGTCGACGGCGCGTTGTGTTCGGGGTCCATAACGGGGTCCGATAGGGCCGAAGCCTCAGGGTCACGTGGTTATTCTAAAGAGAAAACCGTGGCCCTGGCACAGGCAACTGAAGGAACATGGGTGGGTTTTAGTCTGTAAAAGTCTGACACGCCCTCCCGCTCCACCCTGAGCGGGAGAAGTCATTAGATGATTTCCCAACAAAAAAAAAAAAAAGGTCGGGGCTGTACGGCGGATGGTCTAATAATTCTATGTTTTCTTGCTCTAAAAACTCTTTTGTTCTGTGTGCGGTGTGAGAACTCGCATTGTCGTGATGGAGGATGATGCGGCGGTTGCAGTTCTCTTTACGGAGTTCAGAAGCGACCTGTGGCAAACAAATGCTAGCATACCATTCTGCATTAACCGTTCTTTGTCCCTCAAGAGGAATAG
Organism: Dasypolia templi; assembly: GCA_963555695.1. NCBI lineage: Eukaryota > Metazoa > Arthropoda > Insecta > Lepidoptera > Noctuidae > Dasypolia > Dasypolia templi. The sequence goes on from OY743156.1 coordinate 15,707,708, forward strand.
TCGTAACATGGCCGGTTTTGGAGACAAACGTGGCCACCATTTTTTTTGCAACACTCCGTGAACGAACAATTTTTGTTGGTTTTAACTCATTTTCGAACACCCAAACTCGTGACTGGTTTTTTGTTTCGGGTTCGTACGCGTATATCCAGGATTTGTCACCTGATACGATGTTGTATACAGCATTTGAGGATCCTGCGTGGAATCTTTCGAGAATTCTGATGCACCAAGTAACGCGAGCCGCTTTTTGCTCTTCACAGAGCGAATGCGGTATCCAGCGGGAAAACAACTTTTTGACACCTAATTATTCATGCAAGATTATTTGTATTTGACTTATGCCAATGTCTAAAGTTGCCTGAGTTTCGCGGTATGTCACATCTCGATCTTCCTCAATCAGCTTACGCACAGCATCAACGTTTTCTTGGGTGACTGCAGTTTTTGGACGACCTTGACGGGGATCATCACTGAGCTTGACACGTCCACGTTGAAATTCAGCAAACCAGCGATAAATTGTGGTTTTGGATGGGGCTTCATCACCAAATGCAGAAATCATCCGAGCAACACACTGCTTTTATGTTAAACCACTTCTAAAGTCATAATAAATCATCGCTCTTGAATTTTCTCGAGTCAATTCCATTTTCTCAACGACTAAACAAGTTTGACAAAACCTTGCGACAAGACCGAGAATCTTTTTTTAAAATAAACTAATGATATTCGATTTTTAAAACCAAAGAGTTTTCAATTAAAAAGATTTTAATATGATAGGAACAGTGGAAATATTCCATTCCCGATACTTTTAGCGCAGCTCTCGTACCCGGGAAAGAGAAAGCGAGAAGAGCATGAGGCGCGGACGGCAGGACGCGGTTGTTCGGCGTCTTGGCGGCGCACATGCCGCCAACTTAACGGTGCTGTGATATAAAGACGTTCAAAAACGGTGCGCGTTACATACTCCTCCTCCAAGTCACGACATCAGCCCGAGGGTGATTTGGAATCAAACTAAGAGCGTACTTTCCTTTTGGCTCGTAGGCGGAGAGGTTGGACCGGCTCTATAGTGTCAGTTTGGTTACTAATTCAAATTCAAATAATTTATTTCGAGCACAGACTCATATAGGGTTAGTGACATAGCCCTTAAAAACTAGGTGTTAGTAAACAAAACACGATTCAGTGGCATATTACATGTTACTGACAGCAGTGAATGTATGGACGATCCATTCTGTTAGCAATCATTTTCAAAATCCTGTTGGGGCTGACCATCTCATGACAAACAAAAATAAACAATCTAAACGCGCCGCCGCAAACATCTCTGACGCACTGCAACGCCATGGCAACCCCATCAGTTTTCTAAACGCGTTATTGAATTGGACACGAAGGGCTCCATACGACGCTTGCGAATATTTCTGCCACAAGCTGCATGTGTAGAAGGAGGTACAGAATGCGCTTAAGCGTCATCTTTGCGTCAACAGTACACCGTGCAAACCTGCGGGCAATCAAATTCGCGCGTACGGACTAAACCCTCCGTTCCCTTTCAATATCTGCATTGTCTTTCAGTTCAGTGGTGACCAAGTGACCCAATTATTTAAATTGCTCCACTCGCTCAAGAGGAACACCGCTTAGCCGTATGGGAGGCACATCGAGATGGTACTTGGTGTCCCCCTCAAAAACAATACACTGACTTTTTTAACGTTATACAATAGTCCCTGTTCTATTGAGTAACGTTCACATATGGCTAATAGTACTCTTATGCACCATGTCGTCCGCGTAACTTAAACTATTCACACAGACACCGTCAATGTGACAACCGACATGATGACTGCTAAGCGCCAAAACAGGTCATTTACAAATTGAAGAGGTCAGGGGAGGTTAACTCCCCCTGTCCCACTCCACACTCCAATTGAAACGGCTCCAACAGCACACCTGCCCACCGAACATTGTTGACCTGATTTCCGTACCAATGCTTGAAGATACTTATAAGCTCCATAGTCAAGCTTATAGCTTCAAGTTTCTTCCATAATATATCGTAGGAAACCAGATCAAAAGCCCTAGACAGGTCGAGGAAGCAAGCGAAAACAGGTATACTTCTTTTTGTGTAGTACCCGACGGCCTGTTTGAGACACAGAAGTAGAAAGTCCTAACCGAAACCAGCCGAACTGATTGTCGTGCAAGAATAAAAAGAAGAGAGAAATATAAGAGGTATAAGGTCCGAAACATGGAAACGGCCTATCAACTGACCCTGACCATTGACCATCTCGTAGGTCTTGGGGCTTATAGCCTTATTGACGGTGTACGGTCCACCTCTCTGAGTCTGACTCGAGAAATTTTGACAGGTATGGCGTAACCTGGGGTACATACGTTTCCTTATCCAGGATTGTACGCATATCAAGCTGTGCATCAAATGGTGTCCGTATTTCGCGGCCATACGTCAACGTCATGTTTGCTGGGGTTAGTCCTGTGGTCGAACAAGTAGCAGTGTTGAGGGCGAAACTTACCTGTGACAAGAATTGGGGGCTAATGCATTGTTAATTTTTGACCAGCATTGCCAGTTGGATCTTCAGTTCTCTGTTCTTTCTTTCGGCCGGGTTGGCTTCTTGATGATACAGTGGTATCAGGTTCAGCTTGACACCGAATACAAACATGCACGGTTGCATCACGGCAGGTATGAACTGCACTCCATTGTCAGAAATGACACGCCTGGGAAAACCGTATCGAAGAAAATACTCTTCGATCATTATTTTGGCTCAAACCTCAGCTGTAGCCTCCTTGAGGGCGTATAGCTCCACCCATCGAGTGGCAGTACCCTCTACAAGAAATACCCACTTTTCTCTGGTTTTAGCTTCTGGTATTGGGCCGAACAGATCAACAGCCAGTACTTCACCCCTTTGATGTAGAATAGGTGTCTGCAAAAGACCGGCGGGCTTTTGATTCCAGAAGTTGTACCTTTGACAGTCGTCACAATTGTTTAAATAGTCTGTAACGTTTTATCGCATACCTGTGAAGTAGTATCGCTGTCTGATACGATCAGTTGTACGATCCACACCTTGGTGACCAGCAGTAGGGGCATATGGAACTCATCCATAAAATCATTAAGTATGGATACGCGAATTACCAACAGCGGCTCCTCGGATTCCGAGTTCAGGAGCGAGACCTGGTCCATTAGGTAACCGCGCTCTAACCATCGAGTCAAAGATAGAAGGTCAGTGGTGTTCCCTATATCATTGATGATCTTTCTCACCTCAGAATCATCTAACTGAGCAGATCGCAGATCAGCTGGACTCTTACGTGGTACATCTATGATCACTGAACAGACCCCTAGCAGCTTTCTTGAGAAGACTCATTGCAGTTGGTCGGCTAAGTGCATCGCCAATGACATTACCGGGAGTATACTCGTATTTTATGTCAATAGCTTGTAATTTAAGGGCGCTTTAAGGTCAATAACCACCTCAGTGCTTGATGGTCACTACGTAGGATTACTGGGTGACCCTCAATGTAGGGGTGATACTTTTCTACGGCCCAGACTACGGTGAGGGCTTCTCCCTCTGTAGTTGAGTACTTACGTTCAGCAGAGGTCAGTAAACTACTAGATTACATAGATGGTGCATGTCGTTACCTTCACCTTGCAGGAGGACGGCACCTAGTGCGTAATTACTGGCATCTGAGTAGTATGTAATTGGGGTTCCCATTATACACTTGATGTGAACCTAGACAATCAGTCAATCGATCAATATTTTGTCAATTCAGATAAGTCTCAGATCGTGATCCAGATCTCCTATTACATGAGTAACTTTCAACCTCAGTTTAATTTTTCATCTGATTGGAGTGATAATGTCTTCTAAATCAGGTAACACAAAATCATGCATTATGCTCCTTATTGATGATGTGATGTGCCCCGACACTTCGCTGAACCCGCTTTCAGTTTTTCACGACCAATCTGCATATCGATAACTCGGGAGAGTGTTAGCTATCTATTACCACTTTTAAAGACAAGTTCTTCAATATTGCCTGAATTTAATGCATCATGCATGTTTTGATAGAATAAATCTTCTTGTGTTATCTTCTTGTCTAGGACCTGACTTTTTGATAAATCTGCGCTCATTTTTTTATGAGCGGGCTGCATATCACGGACAAATATAGCCTCACCACGTAGACAGAGAATGCTATAGACAAATTGATATCTTTCGTCGCAGTCACACAAGAAAAAGAGCTACTTAGGCCGATGTCGTGTAAAGAAATGAAACAGAGCAATGAGATTTTTTGTTTCACGGAGCGTGCCATTTTTTTCCAGGTTAGCACACTACTTATATAAAAAAGTTTGACGGCTAACGTGTACCAAGCTATCGTCTTAATTAAAAAATAAAGATTTACGTGCCTTACCTTATGTAATTGATGTTACATTTTGTTGTGAACAATGGGGAAGGTCGGGCAAAGCTAAATGGCAAAAGTAAATGGCGTGACCATAGCTAGTACCCTACAGCCTACAATAAATTTGACATTTCGTTCATTCATTTCATTTTATGTTCATTCATGATTATTATTTTATTTCACTATTTCGTTATTTTCGGTGATTCCAGTATTTTAAATCAAGTACTTTACATGGAAAGTGTCAGAATTTAAACCTTGAATATTTCCTCGTAACCACTTTCTTCAAAATGTTTCCGACATAAACTCGAACTGAAAAAAATCTCTAGGTATAGCTTTAAACCACTATCTTCTAAGTTTAGGGGCATTCGGGAAATTGTAGACTCCAATTTCGGAGTTTCTAGGAACACAACAACGCTTCAATTTTCGCTAAAATAAAATAAAATCACATCACGCCTTATAATATTAGCTTGTGTTGGGAACCAGCTACGACAGCGCCATTTTGACAGTTGCCTTCCCCATTGAGAATTACTATCTCAACCAATTTAAAAAAAACATGGTGCGGTGTAGTGTTAAAGGGTGTAAAAGCGATAGTGGAACGAAAACGCCAGGATTGTCTTTTCATTCGTAAGTATATCACTCTTTATCGGTTAATAGGCATTCAGTAACATTTTAGTATAATCATATAGTGTCTATAAGGTACTCTAGACGTAAATTTGTCCTAAAAATAACAATTATAAATTCTAACCTGTAGTCTTTGGTGTTGCCAACTTTTCTATAAATTATTACCCACTATTATAGGAAGTAATAATATGTATACTGCAGTGTATTAATTAAATATCTAAAAGATTTAATGGCTTGTTGTTGCAGTTTTCCTGAACATGATAATTTACGTCAGAATTGGATTCTAGTTACAGGGCGAACATATTGGACACCAAAACCGTCATCAAAAATTTGCAGCAGACATTTTGAGAGTAAGATGTTAAATAAAAAGAAGAAACTTACTCTGCTATTACCTAATGCTGTACCTATTCTGGTAAATATTCAGTTAATGACATATTAAGTTTCTATCCAGGTTTTATATGATTTTTATTTATGTCTCTAAACCATTTAGTACAATTACCGTGTTAGTTGCAAACATGCCGTGATTAAGTTTAATAAAGCGAATAAAATGGATAAACTTAACACTGCCCACCTAGGCATCGGTGGAGATAAAAAGCCTGTTTATGTAGCTGAGCACTTAGCCCCACAAAACAGATCTTTACACCATGCTACGAGGATGGCAGCGAAGGAAAAGAACTACAAGTTTATATGGGTGCGAAATGGTCGCATTTTTGCAAAGAAAAATGAAACCTCCGAGTGTCTTCTGATAAAAGACATGGACTCTCTGGTTAAAAAAGTTTAGCATGTTTTACCTCTTACTTTTTATTGTTTTAATTTTGAATGTTTATTGAACAAATACTTTATAATTCGCAGATTTCCAAATTTATTACCAAAATGCCAGAGGTTTAAGGACAAAAACGCATGACTTATATCACAGCATATTATTGAATGATTACGATGTTGTAATTCTTACTGAAACATGGCTTAGTGATAATATCTTAAGTTCAGAATTATTCGATGACCGTTACCATGTCTATAGAAGGGACCGTCAACTTAATGAGCTATGTAGGAAGAGGACTGGAGGTGGGGTATTGATCGCTGTTTAAAAAAAACATAATTCTACTGAAATGGCGTCTTATAATAGTTTATGCGAAGATCTATGGGTTACAGTGAAAGTTAAAACCAAACAAAATGCAATCAGTCTTTGCCTTTGCGCTGTCTATATTCCATCCCCAGTTATGATTAATGTTTTGGAGCATTACCTTGAGAACGCGGGCAAAGTCATTAGTACAGAGGGCAATACTTTCATAGCAGGCGACTTTAATCTGACTAACATCAACTGGCTCAACAGCGATAACAGTAGCTTCCTAGTCCCTGAGTCCACTAATTGCTTAACTAATCACCTTTTTACAGAGTTCATTGCGTTGAATGGTTTAGAACAGTTTAATAATGTCAGGAATGATAAGTCAAAGGTCTTAGATCTGGTTTTATCTGATATAACGAATGTTGAAGTGAACGAATGCAATGATCCCCTATCTAGAGTAGACACACATCATCCTCCTCTACGGATCCATTTAGATATGCTTCCTGAAAGAACTTTGAAATGCAGTATGTTACCTACCCGTAACTATCACAAGGCTGATTATCAAGCTATAACACAACATCTTGATTACATAAACTGGACTACGACGTTATAAAATTGTGGGACCATTGATGAAATGGTTGAAATATTTTATGAAAGGGTAAGGAGTGCTATTAGTGACAACGTTCCTTTCTCATATAAAGTAAACAACAATAAACAACCACCTTGGTTCACGAAAGATCTCACAATATTACTGAAGCAAACGTACAACCTTAGAATAAAAGTAAAAAAATATAACAACGCTATTGATAAGATTAGATTAGCATCACTTAAGGAGAGATGCCGGTTATTAAACAAATCATCTTATATTATCTACATAAAAAAAATAGAAGCCAGAATAGGAACCAACTCTAAATACTTTTGGACATATATTAAACATAAGCGTAAAAATAAAAGTACAATCCCGGAAAGAATGATCTTAAACAATGAAGTAGCTGACAACAGTATCGATATCTGTCAACTATACGCAAAAAACTTTTCATCTCTGTATAATCAGAACCACCCCGCCACACCGCTAACTAATACATCAAACAGTTTATTGAGTGGTGGAAGCCTTGATGTATTAAGTCACATAACGCCTACAGAGGATATGGTCGCTAGCAAACTGAGATGTCTGGACGTACGCAAAGGACCAGGTCCTGACGGGCTTCCCCCAATTCTCCTCGCTAACTGCGCGAAGTCATTATCTATGCCTTTAACCTTTATTTTTAACCGCTCACTTGAAACAGGTTTTTTCCCATCTGCTTGGAAGAAAGCTAAAATAGTCCCTATTTGTAAAGATGGTCGCAAAAACGATATAAAAAATTATAGACCTATATCGATTATCTCAATTATCCCTAAGGTTTTCGAGTTATTACTGTATCCTTATGTGTATAGCCACTTGAAAAATCACATAATAGGCAATCAACATGGTTTCTTTCAGGGCAGATCAACTCACTCCAATCTTGTAACTTTTTCACAGAATGTCATAGAGTTTGTGGACCAACGGATTCAGGTTGACGCAGTATACACTGATTTCAGTAAAGCGTTTGACAATGTAGACCACCAATTTTTAGTAGAAAGACTCGAGAGCTGTGGAATCTACGGTCCACTATTGAAGTGGTTTCAGTCATACCTTGGTGATCGTTGGTCGTTCGTTGTTTTGAATGGGGTCCGATCTGAGGATTTTCATGTGACGTCTGGGGTACCACAGGGTTCCCACTTGGGACCTTTACTTTTCAATATTTTCATTAATACCATTATCCACTGTTTCCATCACGCAGAATCTTATTTATTTGCAGATGATCTCAAGTTGACCCTACCTATAAAATCTATGGAAGATTCTTATTTGCTGCAAGCTGACTTGGATAGATTCGTTCAGTGGTGCAAAGAAAATAGGATGAGCCTAAATTTACAAAAATGTTTTCATATCAAATTTTGTCGCAATAAAAATATTTTAAATACAAAATACTCAATTTCAGGCAAGACACTCAACGAAGTTGACACTATTCGGGATCTGGGTATCTTGATGGATAGCAAATTAACATACAATAACCATATAGACAAGATAATATCAAATGCAAACAAAATGCTAGGTTTCGTATTAAGGACTTCAAAACCATTCAACAATTCTAAGACCAAAATTATTCTTTATGAGACGTTGGTTCGCAGCAATCTGGAATACTGTTCCCAGGTATGGTCACCCCGTTATAATGTACATAAGCAACGTATTGAGCGAATCCAAAGAAGGTTTTTGTATAATTTATCCATGCAAAACAAAACCGCGAAACAGTTAAAATCTTATAAACTTACTAACAAATTGAATCCGAGGCCGAGTGTTCCAGTTAGTGTAGAGGGGGTTAGCGATGTCGACCAAATTGCCAACTTATTCAGGGAGCATTTTAGGGTACTTTCTCCACTGGAACCCGCGACGGCCACTACAGAAGTGGAACGTAATAGCCTGGAGAATCCGATTGTTCGGATCACTGCGAAACAAGTTGCTAAGGTGATTACAGGCATGAAGCGAGGAAAGTCCCCGGGCCATGACTCGCTCAGTATAGAACATTTGCAGAATGCGGGTTTTCATCTGCCGAGGGTGCTCGCTATGCTGTTTACATTCTGCATAAGGCATTCATACATTCCTGAGGCAATGATCAGAACTTTAGTTGTCCCCATAATAAAGAGTAAGACAGGAGACGCGTCTAAATTAAGTAGCTACAGGCCTATATCACTCGCGACAGTCATTGCTAAGGTGTTGGACGGTGTTATTGATATTCAGTTAAGACAACACATACAGCTTCATGATGCACAGTTTGGCTTTCGCCCTGGTTTGTCAACAGAAATGGCTATACTGAATCTCAAGCATACCGTCCGATACTACACTGACAGAAGCACACCTGTCTATGCCTGCTTCTTAGATTTATCTAGAGCTTTTGATCTTGTTGCTTACGACGCGTTGTGGCAAAAGTTGTCGGATGATACGGATCTACCTACTGAGTACATAAGTCTCCTGAAGTATTGGTATGGCAACCAGAGCAATTTTGTGCGGTGGTCGGGGTCACTTTCGGTTGAGTATGGGTTGGAATGTGGTGTAAGGCAAGGCGGGCTAACGTCGCCGACCCTCTTCAACTTGTACATTGACCGTCTGATCCGTGAACTCAGTAGCGCCGGTGTGGGCTGTTCGATTGATGGTGTTCTTGTCAACAATATCAGTTACGCGGACGACATGGTGCTGCTGAGTCCATCGATCAGTGCCCTTCGAAAACTGATTTCGATCTGCGAGCGGTATGTGGGGGCCCACGGGCTTAGATATAACGTCATCAAAAGCGAGCTCATGGTGTTTAAAGCGGGTTCTAAAACTTATGACACTGTCCCGCAGGTGATGCTGAATGGCAGTGTCCTTAAAAGAGTCTCGCAGTTCAAGTATCTGGGCCACTGGGTTACCGAGACGCTTGTAGATGATATAGATATAGATAGGGAGCGCAGGGCTCTGTCTGTTAGAGCTAATATGCTGGCTCGTAGGTTCGCGCGCTGTACTACGGAAGTAAAAGCTACGTTGTTTAGAGCATTTTGTCAATCGTTTTACACGTGCAGCTTATGGGTCAAGCATACAAAAAAATCGTACGACACTCTGCGTGTTCTCTACAACAATGCTTTCAGGGCGCTGATGAAGCTGCCCCGCTACTGTAGTGCGTCAGGTATGTGTGCGGGCGCAAATATTGATGGGTTTGGTGCGATTATTCGTAAAAGAGCTGTGTCTCTGATGCACCGCATACGGGGCAGTTCCAACAGATACCTTCAGCTGTTCGCATGGAGGATGGATTTGGATCTGGATTGCTGATTGATGCCGTATGACATAATGCTGTGGAAGTAGCTAAAATAAACCAAACGCGCGGTTTCAACGTCTGTTAACTGTCTTATCTTTCTAACAGCATACGCTGCCGAGCTTAGTCGCCCCGCGAGATATGTTATATGGGGTCCCCATTGTAACTTCTCGTCTAGCGTGATTCCTAGGAAAACCGTCTGATTACTAAATTCCAGTTTTTCTCCGTTCAATCTGATATCCGAATCGCTATCCTCAAAGGTTGTACCATCGCCAAGACAGCGTTTTGTTCTGCGGTTCGCGTTAACGAAGATATCTTTAATTCGCTCCTGTGCCCGAAAGAGCACTCAGTTCCAGTTCAGATGATGCTGTGCGGAGATTAGAGGCGGCGGTGATTTTTGTTTGGGCGCGGGCGATTTTAATCCAGCAGTGTTTGGCGGAGGCGGAGAGCGCTGAATGCGAGGCATCGAGAACAGGGCGACGTAAAAAAAAGGCCAAAGGTACTCCTTTGGCCTTTTTTTTACGTCGCCCTGTTTTTACACTTATGGGTTAGTGAAGGGTCGCACGAAGCAATGTATGTATGTTGCAGTCTAACTATCAAATTGCGTCGGCCGGCGGCGACGAACACAGGGTCTCAGAGGAAGCGAGACAGCAATTATGAACACCGTGCTGTTCCCACGGAGGTGAAGGCGTCGCGTGCGGGGCAAAGTCTCGCTGTTCAAGCTACGGCGTTGAAGTGGCGGGCTCTCGTAGAATTTAATAATAAATATAATACGGAGACGGGGGAGGAGATTAGACACTCAGTGTGTTCTACTACGGCCTAGAGTCGTGTGAATGTTAATGATAATTTTTAATTAGAATACAAAAACACGTCCACTCTCGAACACGGTATCGGGCGAAGGCTAGCATACTATACATTTAGGGAACTCATTTCTATTATAAGAAGATTTCTTTAAAAGGCGGTGTGCACCCGAGTATCGGTCAAATAATATCATTTCTGATCCAGCTAGTCATTTGCTGCCCTCTTCCAGCGACGCCCTAAGCCGAGGTTCGTACCCCACAGGGGGTGCCCTTAGCGTGTAGTCGCTTAGTTTTTAGTTAGTATTTAATTTTAAGTCCTGGCTGGAGGCCTTAATTTATTAGGGCAACCACAGGCAAGCCCGCTTAAGCAGACGACAACCTCATAGGTTGACCTGCGAGATGCCATTCCCAAAAAAAAAAAAAAGAGTATCGGTCATTTGCTCGTGGGCCTTCGTACGGAACGGTAGTTGTCGACGCGGTTTGTGAGTACTTACCTACTTGATATTTTTCTGAAAGTGAGATTATTAACTTGTATTTAATTTTTGTTATTAAATTATTTTTAAGGTGTAAGATAATTGTTTTTTTTTAATGATTTCTGCTACTGAATCCTAAATTCAGAAGTGGGATTACTTTAAAAGAAAACGCCCACGGTTTAATTATAGAAGTACCCTCTTGATTCAATAAAAAAAAGAGAGGAAAAATAAAACACCAATTAACGGTTTACTTTCTTGTTTTCTTCTTTATTCGTGTGTGAATATGGCTGATAGACAGCGTAACTCTCGCAACAAGTCGCGTCGACAAGATAGGGATCGTAGTTCTCGGCATAGATCTCGTTCTCGGAACAAAACTCGCCCTGAGAGTCGAACTAATTCTCCATACGGAGTACGATCAAGAAGTAGAACGCGTTCGCGGTCAAACCATTACCCTCGTGATCAGGCCATGCAACAAACGTTACAATCAATTTTGTCTCGTCTAAATTCATTAGAAACTGAACGTTCGCCCTCACGTAACGAGATTAATAACCAACTAGTTCAAAACAGTGCGAACATAAGATCATATACGCCCCCGCTGGGCCAATTCCAGAATAATCAGGCCCTTCAGGCTACAGCACCGTTGTTTGAAACACCACTTCTTAGTTCTATCACTGCGTCAAATATACCCGCGTCTGAGATTACAGCACCTACGGGATCGAGTGCTAATACAAATGGCTACGATGTACAGGTAGTATCGGAGTCGGCACGAATATTAGCCCAAGCAATTATATCCGCAAACTCGGACAGAACACAAAATTACTTTGTTTCTAACTTTGATCCAACTATTCATGACATAGACGTATGGTGTGAGGAAGTTGAACGGGCTAGGTCTTCTAATAACTGGGGAGATTCAGAGTGTCTGTCACGCGTATCAATATGCCTCAAAGGTGACGCGCGTACCTGGCTAAACGAGTGGGTAACTAGCGATCGAACATGGAGCAGCTTCGTTAAAGAATTGAAACCTTTGTGTCCACGAAAGCTCGATTACGCGAATATCTTATACGATACGATGCATACTACTTCGGATAAATCCAACACGTATGCCGAATATGCAAGAAGGACATTATTGCGTCTTAAAATTGTCAAGGGACTAAGTGACGACCTGAGAACCCTGATAGTCATTCGAGGTATTACGGATTCACAAGTTAGAGCTGCGGCTGCCAACGCTAACTTACAAGTTTATGACTTGGTTTCATTTTTATCTAGTAACGTGAAACCTACGCGCACTAAACCCGAGAATCGAAATTCGACTTCTAAACCGATGCCTCCTAATCGTTCGTCGACTCTGAAATGTTTTATTTGCCGACAACAAGGGCATAAATCTCACCATTGCCCCAAAAAGCCAAAAACTGATCAGACCTCTAAAATCAACCTCACTACTAACGATGCCAATAGATTAGTGTGTAGTTTTTGTAAAAAACCAGGACATACCGAAGATGTCTGTTTTGCTAAGGAAAGGTCAGGCTCTCGTAATAAGAAAAACATTAATCTTTGTAGCACACACGTGGCTGGTTCCCCGCAAAATAATGACCTTAAAACTGCAATTATACAGGGCATCCCCGTGGATGTTCTAATTGACAGCGGCGCTTTAAACATCTCATTGGTGTCCTCGGAAGTATTGAAACATTTTACATGTGAACGGAAGCCCAAGCATTGTATTTTGAAGGGAATTAGCAACGCAGCCATACATGCCGAATCTTTTGTGACATTAACGATCGAGTTCGATGATATCTCTATTGAGGCCGACTTTGTAGTGGTACCAGGGTCTTGTATGACTACGCCCGTAATTATAGGAACTGATATCCTTAACCGTGATGGTATCACATACGTGCGGACCAAAGATAGACAGTATCTAACTCGAGAAGTCACGGTCGGGAAGGACGTCCAGGCAGTATCCATAGATGAGACCTCGCAGATAAATACATCCCTTAAGGGTGCGGAACTTGAACGTCTTGCATCATTAATAAAACAGTTTTCAAGTTACTTAATTTCGGGTACTGCTTCGACTACCGTTACCACAGGCAAGATGTCTATCAAAGTAACCGACAATACACCCGTCGCTTACCGACCTTATAAGCTGTCACATTCGGAGAAACTTAAAGTCCGAGAAATAGTACGCGACCTAAAAGATAAGGGTATCATCCGCGAGTCTAATTCCGAGTATGCAAGTCCTATAATACTCGTAAAGAAAAAGGACGGAAGCGATAGGATGTGTCGACTATTGGGCACTTAATCGACTGACTGTTAGAGACCGGTATCCCCTACCACTTATAGACGATCACATAGATAGGTTAGGCAAATTCAAATACTTCACCAGCCTTGATATGGCCACAGGATTCCACCAAATTGCTATTGAAGAAGGTTCAATTCATAAAACGGCATTCGTCACACCGGAAGGACATTTTGAGTACCTCCGAATGCCCTATGGTTTGACGAACTCGCCCATAGTTTATCAACGAATTATTAACGACACCCTTCGCGGCCACATTGAGGCTGGCAACGTATTAGTGTACGTCGATGACGTCCTTTGCATGAGTGACAGTGTAGAAGAAGGGATACGTTTATTAAAAAGGGTGCTAGAAACGTTAACTGGGTCTGGTTTTTCTATAAACTTGCGAAAATGCTCATTTCTATCAATGGAAGTAGAATACTTGGGGCGCGTAGTTAGTCAGGGTCAGGTCAGGCCGAGCCCACACAAAATTCAAGCCCTAGTCGATGCCCCAGTACCTCGTAATGTCAAACAAATACGTCAATTTTTGGGTTTGGCAGGATATTTTAGAAGGTATATTCGAGACTATGCAATCAAGACCGCTTGCATAGCACGTTTGATGAAAAAGGATGTGAGTTTTTGTTGGGGTATGGAACAGGAGAAAGCTAGGCAGTACATAATAATTCGCTTAACTAGTTCACATATATTGTCCATTTTCGACCAGTCCTTACTCACAGAAGTGCACACCGACGCTAGCAGCATCGGGTATGGTGCCGTACTGATGCAGAAGAAGGCAGATGGTACAAAGCATGTGGTCGCCTACTTTAGTAAAGCCACACAAGATGCCGAGAGCAGGTACCACTCTTACGAATTAGAGACTTTGGCGGTCGTGAGGGCATTGCAGAATTTTCGTCACTATCTAGTAGGCATAAACTTTAAAGTAGTCACCGATTGCAATGCTCTCAAGGCCACTGAAAAGAAAAAGGATCTGCTCCCACGCGTTGCCAGGTGGTGGATCTATTTACAAGATTTTAACTTTAACATTGATTATCGAAAAGGCACCATGATGACACATGCAGACTACCTAAGTCGAAACCCAATTACTACCACAGTACATCGTAAACAAAGTAATTGCTCAGTCAGCAGACGATGAGACGCAAGGCATTTTAGAAAAATTACAGAACGGAGAGTTAGATTCTCAGCGATATGTCCGTCAGAATGAGCTTCTATATTATCGGTATACACCAGCGGGTGAGTAAGCCAGGCTTCTTTGCTTTATCCCCAAGGGACATCGGTTAAGTTTAATGAGAATATTTCACGACGAACACACGAGCACATTTGTGCGAAGAAAACCATAGACTTAATCCTCAAATATTTTTGGTTTCCCGGACTTCGCCAATTTGTAGCAAAGTATATAAAACACTGCCTTGTGTGTGTATGCTTTAAACGTGTACCTAGAGCCGCTCATCAACTGATAACATCTTGGGAAAAGCCCAGTCTCCCTTTCCAAACGTTGCATATCGATGCACTCGGTCCGGTACCTGAATCTAACGGCTATAAATTTGTGTTATTAATAATAGACGCATTTACAAAGTTCTGTTTGCTTTATCCAATTCGTAAGCAGGATGTAAGTGAGGCGTTCCTAAGCTTTTAGTAACTGACCGCGGACGAATGTTTGAATCCTCGGAGTTCTCTACGCTGTTAACTGAGTTCGGTTGTGACATCCATTTTATAACCCCCGAAATGCACAATGCTAACGGACAGGTAGAAAGATACGTCAGAACCGTTCTGAACATGATTCGTATTGAAGTTAATCATAGACATGCGGAATGGTCAGAAAAACTATGGAGACTTCAACTCACCCTTAACATAAGTAAGCAGAAGACAACACAAGCCTCAGCACTGAAACTCCTAGTGGGCACTGACGCCACGACACCTATCGTTCGAACGCTAATTCGTGACATCGCCATCGAGAGGTCCGAAAACCACGAAGGCTGGCGAGAGCTATGCAGAACAAGAGCTCATCAACTGTTGACACAAAATCAAGCCAAGCAAGATTCACATGTCAACCGGCAGCGGCGGACACCACGCGCATATAACATTAACGACTTGGTTTTTGTAATTAAATATTCTCACTCTACAGGAAAACTAGACCCCGGATGCGCGGACCATATCGGGTGATTAAAGTGCTACCCAGTGGTCGCTACCAGTTGAAACTCATCAGTGGATCATATGGCAAAACCACACAGGCAGCTGCTGAATACATGGTACCTTGGAACGGAGAGTGGTGTCCAGCATCATGTGCAGCCTTTTTCGAGGGTGAGTATTAAATTAGTTTTATGCGAAGAATTAGCGGGTTGCTTTGCCATAAACTTTCCACATGCACACTGTTTTTACTTTTTTTTTCTTCTTCTGCTTTCTTTATTTAAAACTGCTACACATAGATTTATTGCAAATAAAATTTCGTAAGGATAACTTTCATTTAAATGAGGTTTTGGCGAACCAGCTCGCTGATCGATCGATGCATTTAACTAAATGATGAACTTTCGTGTTGGATGTGCGATTCAGAGATGCCTCCATCCGCACTAAGTACCTTTGTGAACCCATTTATGTATTTATGACAAATATGTGTATGGTTATTTGGGGTGTTGTATTTTGGACGCGCGATTCAGAGATGCCTACGTCCAAACAGACATACCTATAGTGAGAGGTATTGGTTTATGAACCAAATTACTGAAGTGTTGACGTGCGATTCAGAGATGCCTCCGTCAACCTCAGACAGAGGGGAAATTCTGTCTGATTTGTTCACAGATGCAGCTTTGGATCGGTGAAAGCTCGCTCGCTACATGTGGTTGTGAAGACAGGAACATGATCATGAGAGCTCTCACGGGTTTAAGATGTTGTGTACGATCCACACACCATGAAAACTGTTATAGCAATGTCTAATATGTGTTCATATTTCAGATAACGAAATATGTGACCCCAACACAGGGTCATCACCAATGTCCCTTCAACCCGGTGCTGAGATGGCTGGGCCCAGTGGCGACTCTCCAGCTGCAGAGTTGGCGCCATTACCAGTCCAGCATCATGAAGACAGCGTCGAGGACGACGCTTAGTCAGGATAGGTCGATTTAGGGAACTCATTTCTATTATAAGAAGATTTCTATAAAAGGCGGTGTGCGCCCGAGTATCGGTCATCCACGAGCTAAACTCTGGTCAGAGTTTAGCTCGTGGATGACCGATACCCGGGCGCCCTGTAGTCATGCATCTTGCACCATACTCGGGCCCGATCGACCCCAACCGCCCCCCTCAGACCCAGATGATAACCGACTGGAGGAAAGTAAGTGAAAGACTGAAATCCACCACGTCGCCTCAATTGGACACCATCCCCGATCACATAGTGTCAGTCGCCGACACGACGGCCGCAATCGACAATCGTCCAGTTTTCAAGTAATGAAAAAATAATAACCGTATAATGGAGGAACATGGGCATAAAATTAAACGATTGCCACCATATCATCCCGATTTTAACCCAATTGAAAATATTTGGTCCCAAACAAGGCAACACGTATCCAAAAAAAAAAATTGCAATGACTGTCACGTCAGTTAAAGATTTTGAAACAATAATATTTTTTCCAGAAGAATGGAAAAAAGTTTGTGATCATGCTGTTAAATGCGAAGATGAATATAGAAAATTTGACCCAAGAATCGATAGTTTTTTCCGATGAAATGATTATTTACACAGGTGATAGCAGTGGGGAAAGTGAAAATGAACAAGAGCATAACGAAAGTTCTGATGAATCTATCGTAGATTCGTCAGAACTTTCGTTATGCTCTTCTTCCAGGAATAGAGATACTCCCTGATTCTGTTTTTTTTTTTAATTGTAATATTATTGTGGAATGATCAGTGCTGTAAATACTTTTGAACTGAGATTTTAATGATTAGATTTCTAAGATTTTAATGCAAACCTGTGTTTGAAAACCATTTTTTCTTCTTCTAAAATAAACCTTGGGTTATATAAACATTTTCTTCCATCATTACACCAGCTTCAGTATGACATTTGAAAAGTACTAGAATTATCGCAAAAAACACATAATTCTTCTAAATTATGCATGAAGAAAATGCACTACATATCCTCTTCCGACGCTTGGGGAATACGACCGTTGCCGAACAGTGACGGAGATTTCTATGCGCATTATCACTTTGGGAGCAATGTAGTATGTTTTTTGACAACAGTAATTATTATGTGCTTTGATTTTGTATAGATTGAGGACCTGCCAAACCACTGGTCAATGACCCGATTCATAATAAAATTATGGGTCTGTTATCGACTTCAGCATTCGATATTAGTAAAAAATATATTTTAATTAGTAAAGAAACATTGTCATTACTATTACTGAAGAAACTAGTGAAACTTGTCCTTCACGAGGTGAACCTCCATTAGCCGAAGGTAAGTGAGCCAGTAACAAATTTTTCAAGTTTACAAAAGAAAAGGTGTGCTGATGAAGATATAAATTAAGTGGAGATGTGTTTTCACACAATAGCTGTAAGAGACCAGATATAGTTCTGCTTAGATCTGTTTTTATACAAATATGTATAAAACACAGCTTCATAGGGTAAAATCAGTACAAAATTCGAAGCTTTTTTCAAGTTAGTAACAGGGTCGGTTATTAGCATGTTTTGAATGCATCTCAACTTCCCTTTTTTACGACGTTCCATTTTACATACTGCTACTTAACTTTATTCAACTCTATTTCTGAGTTTCATGCATTATTTTACGTTTTATATAATCAGTAATCATTTTTTATTAGTCTTTGTATAATACATACATAACATAACATCACGCCTTGTTTCCCCGAAGGGTTGGGCAGAGGTGTACGTATAGTACACCCACATTTCGCCAGTTTTGTTTAAGTCCCATGTAATAGGGGGCGAGCCTATTGCCATCTACCGGACACAAATCCAGATTAATTTATATATCATCACAATTTAATTAAATAATCATGCAATATTTAATTGAGCTCGAACGATTGAAACGGTTTTTTTTTGACGTTTGACAGTTAATGCTTGACACCCAATTTATAGTGACAATCATCTAGTCCAGGGGTTCCCAACCTTTTTGTGTCTACTGCCCACTTTAAGAATAAATTATTTTTTAACGCCTCCCTTTTTAAACATACTTAAAAACCGCTAAGTACTTATAACTGATTATTGAAACGCAAATTTATAGTATTCGGACAGAGTACCTTTAATGAAAATAAAACAAACATAATCAATTCTTATATAAAAACTAATGTGAAGGTTGAATCTGATGCTGTTCAATAAGTTTGATGATATCAGGTTCCAATTTACTCAAAAACAACCGCAAGTCGCCACGTTCGGTAACACGCAAACGATTTCTCTTTTTAGTAAGCAGCGTTGCAACAGCACTAAATCCACGTTCACACAAATATGACGATGGGAATGCTATCAAAAATCGTTGATCAATTGACCACAATCCAGGGTACAATTGCGGGATCGGTTTTTGTAGCCAAAATTCTTGATATCCATTTTTGAACTTGATTTTTATTTCTTCGTTTGTTGTCAATTCTATAAGTTCTTCTTCCAGCTGAGGTGACATTGCTGTGTTGACATTTGAAAACGGATCCAACACCCAGTCTGGTATTTCCAAGTTTAAAATGTCCTGGTATCGTTCGGTGAAGTCAATGTGGAGGTTTTCCAAATGTTGGCAGTAGGCAAACAAGTCGTCGTTACTGCAGTATGCTGATAAATTCGGAAAATTGTGAAACTCACGTCTGCCCATATTCTTTTTGTGTAGAAGCAGTTTGGCTGCGAAAGCAGCAACGACATTTTTTGTTTTAATTAAATTTAGTTCATCGCCTTGCAGCTGGAGGTTCATGTCGTTGAACATTTTTTACAGGTCTGTCATGTAAGCTATATCATTCTTTGATGTTATGAGCTTGTTGCGCAGTTCTGTATCTATAGTTTCCAAGAACTCTATCATAGAGTCAAACAGGTTGTAAAATCGAATCAGACAATTGCCTCTTGACAGCCAACGAACTTCAGTATGAAGCAACAAACGGTTGAAATCTTCGTCATTAGTAACACAAAGCTGATGAAATAATCTATCATTCAAAGAGCTGCTACGGATTTTATTGACTGCTTTGATGACATATTGCAGTGATTGAAATAGTCGTTCACTTAAGTTTCTAGCAACCAAATGTTGTCTATGAATAACGCAATGTATAGCAAGGACATCTGGAATTTTATTCTTTAAGTATGCTATGAAGCCTTTATGGCGCCCTGTCATAGCCGGAGCGCCATCCGTAGCAACTGATATAATATTTTTCAAAGGAATCTCTTTCTCTTCACAAAACTTTTCCAATGTATTGAATATGGTTTCGCCTTTTGTATCTGTTTCCAAATTTCTGGCAAACAATAGTTCTTCATGTATTTTCTCATCTTTAATAAACCTCACGTAAGATAGCAACAACGCTTCATTAGTTGGTAAAGTGGACTCATCGAGCTGAATTGAGAATTGACTAGTCCTCAGATGATTGCACAATGATTCTTCAATGTTTTCAGCCATTTCATCAATTCTGAGAGCTCAGTCGGTGTCTAAGAGTCTTCCTAGCTAGGTAGATGAAATTATAAATCGACCCCAAAGCCCTACACAATGCCCCCTTTTTTTTCTGGGTCTCTTACCGCCCCCCTTTAGGCTTGCAGCGCCCACAAGGGGGCGTTATCGCCCACGTTGGGAAAGACTGATCTAGTCTAAGAAGTGACATAAGGGCAGTTGTTTTCAACGAATTTACAAAGTAAAAAAGTTGCTTAAGAACATAAATTTGTATTACGAGGGCTGCACTAAAAGTATCGGGAATGGAATATTTCCACTGTTCCTGTCATATTAAAATCTTTTTAATTGAAAACTCCTTGGTTTAAAAAATCGAATATCATTTATTTATTTAAAAAAAGATTCTCGGTCTTGTCACAAGGTTTTGTCAAACTTGTTTAGTCGTTGAGAAAATGGAATTGACTCGAGGAAATTCAAGAGCAATGATTTATTATGACTTTCGAAGTGGTTTAACACAAAAGCAGTGTGTTGACCGGATGATTTCTGCATTTGGTGATGAAGCCCCATCCAAAACCACAATTTATCGCTGGTTTGCTGAATTTCAACGTGGACGTGTCAAGCTCAGTGATTATCCCCGTCAAGGTCGTCCAAAAACTGCAGTCACCCAAGAAAACGTTGATGCTGTGCGTAAGCTGATTGAGGAAGATCGACATGTGACATACCGCGAAATTTAGGCAACTTTAGACATTGGCATGAGTCAAATACAAATAATCTTGCATGAACAATTAGGTGTAAAAAGTTGTTTTCCCGATGGATACCGCATTCGCTCTGTGAAGAGCAAAAAGCGGCTCGCGTTACTTGGTGCATCAGAACTCTCGAAAGATTCCACGCAGGATCCTCAAATGCTGTATACAACATCTTATCAGGTGACGAATCCTGGATATACGCGTACGAACCCGAAACAAAAAACCAGTCACGAGTTTGGGTGTTCGAAAATGAGTTAAAGCCAACAAAAATTGTTCGTTCACGGAGTGTTGCAAAAAAATGGTGGCCACGTTTGTCTCCAAAACCGGCCATGTTACGACTATTCCTCTTGAGGGACAAAGAACGGTTATTGCAGAATAGTATGCTAGCATTTTTTTGCCACAGGTCGCTTCTGAACTCCGTAAAGAGAACTGCAACCGCCGCATCATCCTCCATCACGACAATGCGAGTTCTCACACCGCACACAGAACAAAAGAGTTTTAAGAGCAAGAAAACATAGAATTATTAGACCATCCGCCGTACAGCCCCGACCTAAGCCCTAATGATTTCTATACTTTCCCTAAAATAAAGAATAAGTTGCGTGGACAGAGATTTTCATTACCTGAAGAAGCTGTGGACGCCTACAAAACGGCCATTTTGGAGACCCCAACTTCCGAATGGAATGGTTGCTTCAATGACTGGTTCCGTCGTATGGAAAAATGTGTCAAATTTCGCGGAGAATATTTCGAAAAGCAATAAATACATTTTTAAATGGTAATGTTGTGTCACTTCCTTGATTCCCGAAACTTTCAGTGCCGCCCTCGTATTAGGTAAGTATTCGTATTTTAGACTAAATTTCTAGCGTTATTTAATTCGTTCTAGCATATTTATTTCTTTATACTAGATATAGACTTCGTAGCGTTTAAATCGTAAAAAATACTATTTGACATTACTTTATAAACATACAGGTAGTCTTTCTACTATACCTTATAACTATACATATACTTTCATTATCAGGTTTTTAAATGTATGGGAAGTGGGCATTGTTCTTTTAGTTTCAGTACCTGATGTACCGAGCCCACTTCAAACGAAATCTACAGTATCAACACATCTCTTCCCTGGTGTCTCTGTGGAGTCGGAAAACATGGAGTCCATGCCAATGATAAGCCAGGTATGTAGTAATACTGGAATACACTTAACACCACATACATACATCCACGGACATACATCCTGCAATATCTATCCGCATACACTACACCAACAAAATGCTGCAATCACCAGTATCGTCTTCTCTCCGGTTTCATAACAAGGAAACCAGTGCCTGTATGATACCTGATGAAGACAGTAAAACCCCAAAGCTTAAGGCAAAACCATGGAGTTGCAAACGTCGGCCTCCACTTCCAGCTTCATGCTCTTCAGCAATGGAAGAATTGCAGAAGAAAAAAACTAAAGCATTAGAAATGCAAATGAACTTCGCAGAATCTGAACGAGAGGAGGCATAAAAAATGTTTCAAATTAAATATGAAACGCAGGAAGAGATCCTCAAACAAGAGAAACTGAAGAGTACATTATTAAGGATACAAATTAAAAATGCAAAAAGGAAAAATAAAGAAAATACTAATTAAGTTTCATTATTATTACAAATATTTTTTTATTTAATTACAATGAATAGTGTTCTGTTATTTATATCAAATTTCGAAAATTATTGTTTTTAAGCAAGTCTCTAGCTGTATGACGCTGAGACGTTCTAGGTTGACCATTCTCCATCTGCCCGTCTTGCAAGAGCGCTTGCCAAGGTGCCGGAAGCAACAGCTCCGGATCATCAGGTGGAAGTTCTTCTCCTTGTTGCCGTAAGATGTTATGGAGCACTGCAGTTGATATAATTACAACTAAAGCCTTGTCTAATTTAATCCGTAACCCTAGTGATAATGATGGGAATCTCCGTTTCCAAATCCCATAAGATCTTTCGACAGGGTTCATTGACATGATTTGTGACTCGTTGTACAGTTTTCGAATGGAGTCCTTGGATTTTCTAGTGGAGGCATTGTATAGGATGTGGAAGCATATCCACCATCGACAAGTAAAAACTACTATTTTATACTGTAAATAGCGTCACCATAATCTCCACTCTCAAGCTTGGCTTTTAGATAGCAGTTACTAAAAATTGTGCTGTCGTAGCTTGACGCCGGCCATCTTGCAACAATGTCGGTAATCTCCATATTTGCATCGCAAAGAGTCTGGACATTAATAGAAAAATACCCCTTTCTATTTCGAAAGATTTCGGCCTGATCTCAACCTGGTGATGTTATCCGAACATGTGTGCAGTCCTTCGCTGCTATTACTCTAGGAAATCGGGCTATGCGATAAAAAATATTTTGTTCTTGCCGTATTTCGTGTCTCGTAGTAGGAAATTTTATAGATTAGTTTCTGAAAGAACAAGTAGAAATAGCTCTTATTATTAAAAAAACAAAGAACTGTACAATCCATTGTTTGCACCTACTTTAAAAGGTCAAATCCATACCTTGAAATAGAGTAAATAACATTTTGTAAGCATATAGGTATTATAAGTTCAACTACAATAAAATCAACATTAGGTAGTTACAATAATTATGTGTCAAGTCAACATCACAGTAGGTACATTTGGTCAACATAAAATATAAATAAAGTTTTTAATTCTTAGATCAGTCATAATACAGTAGAACCTGCTTAATACGATCACGCTTAAAATTATTTCTCGCATAATACGTAATTTTACGTCAGTCCCTACAACTTGAGACATGTTCTCATACATTTCTTAACGCTTAATACGATTTGTCATCCCGTTTAATACGCCCCTACATGCGCACGCGTGTTGTCTCTCGCGGCAGCGGTGAGCGGCGTTATCAGCAGTAAAAGCTTCTTTGAGTCAAAGTGAAGACGCACTGCAAAAGTTAAATTACATTGAAAATGTCGTAATTGTTAATGCATCAAAATCTTTTTGTCAAACCAAAATAAGTGATAACTTTAAGTAGGTAACGTAATTAGGTAGTATATACACTAAATACACTATTTTATAACGTAATTTAAAAACACATAATTATGTACTTGCATAACATTATATGAATGTAATAACTTTCAAAAAAAAATTGTATAATTCAACAAATAATATACGAAATTAGATCATACTATGTATGTGTACTACGTTTTATTTTTAACTATCCCCCCACCCTCTATCCCGTATAATACGCTTTCTCGCTTAAGACGCGTTTTTAGTTGGGTCCCTGTGAAATCGTCTTAAACGGGTTCTACTGTATATACATTTTGTACTTACCTTTCAGATATAAATTCCAATTGATGTTCAATTTTAATAATACAATGCTGCTGCTTTAGATAAATGAAATATAATCATGAAATCCTTTTCGTCATAGTTGTAAATATGCTCACTTCTTTCTTTAAACCACCTTGGACATCTCAAAATAACAAAGTCATCTTCACTATCTCTTTCACTGTCCGATAACATTCTTCTCAAACGCTGCATTTCTATTAACTATTAGGTACTATGAATTGCAATTCAATGTGCACAATTAATGGTCGCTCAGCCGGCTCGGCTCAGCTGGCGTAAAAAATTTACGCCATTTAAATTTTAACTGAGGAATAAGCCTGGTATTGCGGTGAAATGAAAACATGGTTATCCGATAGTAAGTAATAGCTTTATCATTGGAATAAAAGTTATTCTAACTGAAATCGGACCTTAGTAAAAGAATTAGTTGACAGGTTACCGCTTAATGTGTCATAGGTGGAAAAAAAACAAATTTTGGCACCAAGCCACGTATGCCTCTCAACCAGCAAATCCAACATTAAAGATTTTCCCTGGCAGCAGCGTTTAGCGATACACTGTAATTACAGCAGATTTACTGTATTTTCATACGATCTACTGTCTTAAATTACAGTGGATGGAGAGCACTGTAATTTTTCTACAGGCAAAAATCTAAATAGTTTAATGTAAACTGAACGAAGCCTTTGTGAAAAGAAAAAATAACATGAACATAACAAAACGCAACTGCCTACTAGAGCCCGCGCCAGCTCTCTGCATATGTCACAACCCTTGTTTCTATTGTAATAAGAACGAAAATGTCTTACTTTAAACGGGCATGATTAGCGGCGGCGGTGGATACTACGCGGGAATTTCCCGTCATAGACTAAAACCAGTTCTTAGTATTAAGGTGCGATTTTACAACAATATTCCAAAAAATTGGTTTCTTGGATAGTCGAGTATGACGTAACGCTATGAAAATATCCGACCCAAAAAATACGGTAGACAGAAAAGGGTTTAAAGAAAAACTTTAACTGAATAGAATATTTAAAAAACGTTTTATATCTCCAATAAATTTATTGGAAGTTGCTACTTAAAAATAAACTTCGGCTTCGAAAATCTCTGTATTTTCAGCGACAACAGCATTATTTTTTTAAAGAATTTAATAAAATAAGCATTTTTTTAAACTTTAACCGTATAATTATTTAATTGAATGTGTATACTCTGAATAATCTAAAGAAAACTCGTAAAATAAATGCACCTTCGCAGCTCAATCATATCATCAACACAAGTATGATTTTCAATTTTGAACCTTATTTAACGCTTTGTAGCTGTGACAATAGATTACGCGGACACTCTTTAGTCGTCGAGCAGCGCTCGACCAGGCCCTGTCAACTTTGTACGGGGCAAATTAAATACCTACGGGGGCTGAATTCTGTGTGAGGAGGAGACTCGACGCTCGACTCTCGCCGCGGACGGACGTGTTTGTGCGCTCTCCCGCTCCAGTGTTGTGTTTCGTGTTATTATTCGTCGCTGCCACGTGACGTCATCGTAGTCACCCCGACTACTCCGATTTAAAATCAAATCAAGAAATTGATTTGATTTTAACCAATCAAAAAGTGCCTTTTTCAAGGCAATCTCTTTTCTTTATCAGTCATTCGTGAGTAGCTTCACTAGGCCCCTTCTGGGTAAAACCACAGCTTCGTGGTCCTCGGTTGAAACCTTACGGTGTCAACGAAGCCGAGTGGGGTGTTGACCCAATTCACACCCGCCGAACCCCTTCAGGGCAAGGCAGTTAGTTGGACGGGTCCCAGATAACCGGCCTTGGGGGATCTCCTAGTCGGCTCTTGTGACAGTTTTGCTTTCCAGCTACTCACCTAGTGTCTTTAGGGTGTGTCTACACCCTTCGCGCTAGACTGGTCAGGGCCCCGTTCGCACAATAAGACTGGCGACGGGTTACAAGCTTAGGGCTCACCAATAGGTACACACCTCCCTGTCTACACCCGACAGGGAGGGAACTCATCCCCGGGCCAATCCACCCGGGGAGTTAGGTATAGCGTTTAGGTACCGTGGAAATTTTTCTTTCCACCATTCCTTCCCAAAGATAGTTCCCGCTCCGATCATGGAGGACGCCGACCTCTTGGCGTTCCTCAAAGAGGTCCTACTTAAGGACCCCGATTTTCTTGAGCGATATGGCTCAAAACTCCGCCAACGCTCCACCCCCACTCCGTCCCAGGGAGCTCTCGCTAACTTCAGCGACGCGCTTGAGAGCCCGCTATCGCCACCTGCATGCGAACAAGGCATTCCGCCCTTTGTTCCGGCAAACAATGTTCCGGCTAATATCTCTGCCCCCATTGTTTCACCCTCTATTGTACCGGCAGATAATACTCCGGCCGCTAATCCGGCCCCTATTGTCTCGCCCGCCTTTGTTCCGGCCGCCATTGTCACGGCCGCCATTGTTCCGGCCGCCATTGTCTCAGAGACAACGCAGCTGCGCGCCGCAGCAATAAACACGACTCGCCCGGAGAGCATGGACACGTCAGTCCCACTCTCCGAGGATGAAGCCCGCACCTCCTCCTCCGGCGACGACGACTTCCAAGTAGTCGTTAAAGGAGGCCAGAGGAAGGCTAAATCCTTCGCCCCCGCTGGCCCGGTCACCAAGGCCCAGAAAAAACAGGACGACTTATCGTCCAGCTCCACTTCCGCCCCTAGTCTGCGGGCCAGTCGCCCCGCCAGCCCTATGGCTTGCCCACCCGCTCCTACCGCGAGGAAGCAAAAGCCTCCACCCCCCATTTACGTCCAAGACAAGTCCAAATGGACTGAAATTTCCAGGATGTGTGTTGATCGCAAGATCAACTACACCAACGCCCGATCCACCCTCCAGGGGATCAAAGTCACCGTGCCCACGTCTACGGACTTTAGGGATCTCTCCCGCGCCCTACGTGAAAGGAACTACTCCTTTCACACTTACTCCCTTCCGGAGGAAACCCCTACACGCGTCGTTATTAGGCGCGTTCCACAGGAAATCTCCACCGAGGAGATTAAGAGCGACCTTGTCTCACAAGGCATACCAGTTTCCGCCGTCCATCGCTTACATAAAGCGAGACAGGGCCTAGTCTACGACATGGTCCTGGTCATCTGTGACCCCACAGACGGTCACCACCCGATTTTTAAAGTTAAGTCGGTGTGTTCGCTCTCAGGCATCTCAATAGAGAAGCCTTACAGAGCTCAATTAATTGGACATCGCGGCCCAACGAGCCGCGCGTGCCGGGTTTCGGCATCGCGGGTGTGTGGCCTCCGCGACCGCGTCGGTTACTAAAAACCGGGTAGGCGAATAAAAAATTTTTGACGGTCCGCGCGGAACAAACTTTAACGGAATGGAATATTCCGTAGGAGAAGCTTGTGTGACGACCACAAGCCAATCAAATGATCCCTTCCAACGCTGCGCACTCGCTTACATAAAGTGGCCTGAGTAGTGGGGAGAGTGGGGAGGTGAATGTGCCACTTTGCACAGCGAACTCGGCCCGCTGCACTTGTTGTTTACAGATATCACGCCGACATACATAATGCACTATAATAATAATAATAATAATAAATGTTGGATGACACTGTGCTTGATCACCTGCGAAGTGAAATGCAGAGTAGCCGTGTCATCGCCCCCCCGTCGCAGACTGTTGTGGTACTACCACAGTCCAACACTGATCAAGCTGACGAAGGAAGTGATGATAGGGCTATAAATGTAAGTACCCAGTGCAATGAGGAATTGAGGAATGCTTTGGAGTGTGCGATTCGGGAATATCGGTTCATGTCGCCCGAACTTAGACCACGCTTACCTCGTTTGCCCATGCATAACAAAAATAGGGCGCTGGTGGCGCTCCTGGATTCGCAGTTATCAAACTATTTTGATGATTGCGAAGACCTCACCAATACTCATTCGATTCTGTACTGCGCGGCTGTAGCGGCATGTCGTGTAGCTCACGTCAAATTTCCCAATGACTCTAGGGCTACGCGACCGAAACCAACCGTACCAGCCTGGCAGTGCAGAATTGAACAGCGTATTGGTGGGGCCAGAGCGCTCATCGGCAAACTAATCTGCTTCAGAGACGGCAATACTCGTCCAAGAGTGATGCGCTTTGTGAGGCGGGCGTTCTCAGGGACTGATATAAGCTCCCAGAACTATCTGTCCTGCGTCACAGAGCGCATCGACTTCCTGAAGCAGAAAGTGTATGCATGGGCTAACCGTATTCGTAGGTATAAGCGGCGAGTAGAGCGATACACTCAGAATCGCACCTTCCAGAGCGATGAAAGGTGGGTTTATAGGGGTTGGGAGCGACCGAACCAAGGTGTGGCTGACACGTGCCTGCCAGATGATAATGCCATGTGTTCTTTCTGGCGCAGCATCTGGTCGGTGCCTGTCAGTCACACCGAAGGTGACTGGACTCGGGAAGTCGAGCGAGCCTGCAATCCAATACCAGAAATGGGGGCTATTACCATCTGCCCCCAAGATGTAGCTCGTGCAGTCCGTCCGTTGCCTAACTGGAAGTCTCCAGGGCCAGACGGACTGCAGAACTTTTGGATCAAATGGATCACAAGATCGCACGCTCGCTTGGCGGCTCAGTACCAGACGGCTTTGGAGTTTGGTTCGCTACCCCAGTTCCTAACAACAGGAGTTACCCACCTGCTCCATAAATCAGGTAGCACCGCGGAACCCAAAAATTATAGGCCGATCACGTGTTTACCGACGGTCTATAAAGTGCTTACATCCATTTTGAGAGCTAAAATTAACAAACATATAGACACCAACTTCATCATGTCTGCCTCTCAAAATGGATGTAGGAACGGGTCCCGCGGTACTAAGGAGCTACTCCTCATTGATATGGCCATTAGCCAACAGGTTCGTCGTTCCCGAAAGGATCTGTCGACATGTTGGATAGATTACAAGAAGGCCTATGACTCGGTGCCACATACGTGGCTCATGAGGGTGCTGGAGTTGTATAAAGTAGATGCAACTCTGCGCACCTTCTTGATGTCATGTATGGGGCGATGGAGGACGGTCCTTCGCTATCCAGGATGTCGGAATATCCTGAGGAATAGCGAGCCGATAAGGATCGAGCGAGGCATATTTCAGGGCGATAGTTTGAGCCCGCTTTGGTTCTGCTTAGCCTTGAATCCTCTAAGCACACTGCTGGAGGATTCAGGTCTAGGCTATCGGCTGAGGAGAGGTGGTCAGGTTATATCTCACCTTCTGTACATGGATGATCTAAAAATCTTTGCCTCCAACAATTTGCAACTAATGGAGCTACTGAAAGTAACTGAAACTTTCAGTAGCGCCATCAGGATGGAATTTGGTATGGACAAATGTGTGGTCATGCATGTAAAGCGAGGGGAGATTGTGGAATCCGTGGGAACCCAACTCTCGGATTCCATAAACCTCAGAGCCCTCTCCGCATCCGAAACCTATAAGTATTTGGGTATGTCGGAAGCGTTGGGCATCAATGGTACTGACATGAAGCAATCGTTGAAGGAGCGCTTCTTTGGCCGCCTGAAGAAAGTGTTAAATAGTCTTCTGTCAGGCGGAAACAAGGTGCGCGCCGTTAACGGTTGGGTCATGCGAGTTTTGATGTACTCTTTCGGCATACTCAAATGGACTCAAACCGAACTCGACGCCCTGGATAGGAGGGTCCGTACACTGCTGACTGCAAACCGAATGCATCACCCACGGTCATCGGTAATGAGACTGTATATCCCGCGAAAGTGTGGTGGTCGAGGCTTTTTAAACGCTAAGACCCTACACAATCGCGAGATATGCAGTCTCAGGGAATATTTCCTAGAAGCCGACGTGGGGATGCATCGTGATGTGGTCGCGGTGGACAAGGGCCTCACCCCGCTCTCCTTGGCTAAAGAGAACTGGCGCAAACCTGTAGTGCTTGACACTAATGATCGCATGGAAGTATGGCAGAGTAAGGAGCTTCACGGACGCTTTTTCCGGGCCCTACATGGACCCGATGTAGATCTTTTAGCGTCCGTAGCCTGGCTGCGTTTCGGTGACCTCTTTGGAGAAACCGAAGGTTTTGTCTGTGCAATTATGGACGAAGTTATGATGACGAACAATTACCGGAGATTTATTGTGAAAGACGGCACGGTTGACATCTGTCGGGCATGTCACCGTCCGGGGGAATCAATAAGACACATTATCTCCGGTTGTTCTCGTCTGGCTAACGAAGAGTACTTGCATAGACACAACCTTGTAGCCAGGATTATCCATCAGCAACTTGCTCTGAAATACAGCCTTGTGGAATCGGAAGTGCCGTACTACAGGTACGTGCCCGACCCAGTTCTCGAAAATGGAAATATCACATTGTACTGGGATCGATCCATCATCACTGACAGGACTATTATTGCCAATAAGCCTGATATAGTGGTGGTGGATCGAGTACAGCGGCGCACAATGATTGTTGACATAACGGTCCCGCATGACTGTAACCTCGTGAAAGCCGAGAAAGATAAAGAAATCAAGTATCTTGATTTGGCTCGCGAGGTTGTCGACATGTGGGATGTGGACTCAGCAATCATTGTGCCGATAGTCGTGACAGCCAATGGCTTAATAGCCAAGAGCCTCGACAAACACCTGAGGAGGCTCTCGTTGGGCAGCTGGATCAAGGGCGTGATTCAGAAAGCGGTACTTCTGGACACGGCTCGCATTGTCAGGAGGTTCCTCTCTCTGGAGCCCTGACCGCCGGTAGCTTGGACCCTGTTCCCGATACCGGTGGGATACTATTTTTTATATTTTTAAATGTTTTTTAATTATTTTTTTTCAGATTTTTTAAAAAATATTTAAAAATGTAATTTATAAGTTTGTAAAATATAATAAAGGCGATAATAATAATAAGTTTTATTTATTTCTCTCACAATGGTTTTGTAGTAGTTAACAGTTTTAACTATGGTTTGAAATTTCCTTCAGTTTGTTAAAAAAATACTATAATTCTTCAGCCGGTAATCGCTGCGAAGCTTTGTTCGTTTTCCGGTTCTGTAGAATATATTTCACCAGTTGGATTTCTGAAAAAAATAATACAATCAGGT
This sequence comes from Dasypolia templi, assembly GCA_963555695.1. Taxonomy (NCBI): domain Eukaryota; kingdom Metazoa; phylum Arthropoda; class Insecta; order Lepidoptera; family Noctuidae; genus Dasypolia; species Dasypolia templi. The sequence goes on from OY743156.1 coordinate 15,738,838, forward strand.
TATATATTTGAAAAAAAAGGCAGGTGTTAGTCATACTCGGCCTGACTTGAACTTTCTGTTTTTAACAAGACAAATAAATATCCAAACATTTAACATTTCGTTTTTATACTTACTCAGTACAAATAGCATTATTTAGTGTATCTGAATCCACATCAACAATAGGCGCTTCCTCAAACCCAAGACTTGTCCTAAAAACATAATATATTGTTATTTTATTTTACATACAAAATTTTAAAGAAAATTAATTTTATACAAAACGATTGATATAAATATAAGTTATTGTAATTACAGAGGTAATACATTAGAATAAAAATTCAACTCCACTGGTACCAGTTCAAATATGTCAGGATCCAGGTTTATTGGACTCCTAAAAGAAATTGTATATTTTACTCATTTACTCATTTTTGATTAAATTAATACAATATTGAAATTACTATTGAAACTTGTTCGTATTTGTAGAAACTATTTCCAAACAAACACTCTCTAAGCATACATTCAGCTGAGGTACTGGGTTAACCGACATCATCAGTATCATTAACTTTTCGTTTCTTTGATCTGAAAACAAAAATGCAAATAAAGAATTGCAACTAATTTTTTGTGTCCGACCGAAACACGGGTTTCGGCCAAACCGAAACCTAAACTGAACCTACGGTTCCTCTTCTAGTTTCGGCCGACACTGAAACCGAAACTTATAAAGTCGTTTATGCATGATTGAGTAACAAACATCCAAACATCTTCAAAAAATTTCATGTTTATAATATTAGTAAGATAAGATACCGATAAGAAACAATACCGTTACCGACCGAATGAGATAATAATATGTACAATAGTAATAAACAGAAAAATAAAACTTACTCTCCATGCATAGATTCGACTGTAGTACTGGGTTGACCAACATTAGCATCACAATCTTTTCGTTACATTGATCTAAAAAAGAAAATATTATAATAAATAGAAACTAAGTTACTACTAATAACTCAATAATTATTATAAAAATAAATATACAAATAAATCGAAGTCTATCAATTAATCAATATCTTTTTAAAGTGCTTTACGTAGTATAATTATAAATGCACCCTGATTCATCGGTAAGTTTTTTTTTGTTGCGTATACTATGGTAATACGGTTAGATAGCGCCTTTATTGTTGCTTCGACAAAGGACGCTTGCACTGGGCGCATTCAATTATGTGTTCTATTACTATAAAAATAGAGTGCACCTATTTGTTTTTGTATTCAGCAAAAGTTTTTTAAAATTGTAGAAATTGATACTGTTTCGTATTATACGGTTTCGTAAACAAAATAAATAAAAACTTCAAAGAATATGATACAATACCGTTATCATCCCTGTACTTACCCGAACATTCCATAATTTTTTCGAGTTATTCGTCTTTTTCTTGTAAAACACTTTCGCAACATTATATTTTTATTGCCCATTATTTACACTGAGAATCAATACCTATAACTAGTAAACACTAAATACAGCCAAAATTAGGGTCAGAGAGTCGGCTTAGTAGTCCGCCACTGAACTTTAGTTCACTTCACACAATATTTTCAGTCTTTTATCAATAAATTACTCGTAAACTACGAATATCAAATTACGACACAGAGTGTCCGGTACCAACCGTGCAAGTCAAGCGCACAGAACATTAATACTCCTAACGGAGAAGAATGACAACTTCACACAAAAAAAAGGAAAACACTTCTCACTAGCGTCATCTAAAGTCAGCCCACGAAAACTTGGTACGGTGCTGAGCGCGATGGCGGGAGTTTCAAAATTATTATGGGTTTTAAAACGTAGGTAATGATTACAAAATTTTATCATTTTATTTGCTTTATTTAAACTGAAGTGGTCATAAGTTTTCTTACTAATAAAAACACCTGCCTTGAATAAAGTTAAAAATTAAACAAATAAAATATAATTACAGAAGTCCTTTATTTCACAAATAAACAGGTACTTACATTCGATTTTTTATGACATCACAAATATAAACTAACATTATTGCCAAAACCTAATGTTGTTATTCAAGGTGTAATTTCCAAAGGCAGCAGGAATACAGTGCACGCTACTGGACTAACACTATGAGGTCTGCCTTCTATCTAGTCCTTGATCTAGCCGCTTAACAAGGGCCATTAGCCGCCACTTAAATTGACTTTGATGCAATATGAATATTATACTGCACATCACATTCTTAACTATACAGTGTTCCACGTTTGGAACAGATTGCATGAAACTGATTATGCCATAACAATAAATTCACTCAACAGAAACAAACTTGTTTACTGGTTTGTAACTTATCATGGTTGGAAATCTCTTCTGTCGTATTAGTAGCTAACATGAGAATCACACTACCATTGTGAAAAGATTACTCAATCATTAATACCACCATTCATGCTAGTTGCCCAGAATACACCAGATGATCTTAGGTCTCATCACTTGTAGCTCTTTACTTGCAACATTAAACATTTGGATGAAGTGGCTTTCAACACAAGTGATGCAGAAATATCAGTATCATACATAGTGACAGTTATGATGTATAAAATGTAAGGAAGTAGCCTCCAAAAGTAACGAAACCTGAGAACATCTGGCGCAATCTGGGTGGTCAGCCTCTATGCCAACATTGCTTACAGGCTATTCTTTGCACTACCATCACTACCGACACGATAGAAGAAGAAGCATGATGCTCATTCTCTATAAGTTTCATTTGTGCAAGATAATGTTCATTTTGCGTCTAAGTGCAGCTGCTGACGCTTCTTCGGTAAATGAGCGATTTTTTACATCGCAAAATCGTTTCGTGCATATAAAAATACTGTTAGCGCGATATTATTTATATTCTCTATTTTATGATCCATACATGGATTGAGAAAATCAAAATTAATTAAGGTATTAATTTTATCTATCATATTTTTTTTTATAAATGTTGTGTGCCCATTTTCTTCAAGTTACTTATTAATTAGGAAAGCACAGCGCTCCACACAAGTAACCATATCAATAGTTACATAATTCAGACTTTTTTGACTTCGCTGTACTCCTGGAACTCAACAAACAAGTGATGCCTTTCTATTTCTTTTGCATAAAAAGCATTCCGGCAGTTTTCACAAGTTGTTGGAAACTTTTTGAGAATGAACCCACACATATATGCACATGCCTGAATTTCTGCACTATCTTCATTTGCTTCATTGAGTTCTGGAGACAAATCATGTATTTCTGTAAATTCAGGTTCTGCATATATGCCTGTGGGTTGTGAAACTGATAACATTTTATCAAAGTTATTTATAATTATATTGTTATTGTTTTCACAATTCCCTGTCGTACCAATGTGAGATAAATTACTTAGAACCGCTGTTTTAAGACCGGCCACAAATTGACCACACGTTGGATTGGTATTAGAACCGCAGTTCTCACGAATACAACCAAAAAGGTTTTCAAGTGCATCTTGCTGCAGTCTTCTTGTAGCCAGACTAGTTATATTGTGAGACCTCACTAAATTCCTCCACAATCGTTCAATGGCGTTTAGTGTCCATATGCAGCCTTCTTGTGATGGTGGTTTACGTGGCCTTCCAATGTATTTCATTGTTGTAAAGAACTTTTTTATTTCCTCAAAACATTTTAGATGTGGGCTGTTGCTTCTTAAATTTGTTGCATGTGGTTTTCCTCTTTGCAAGTCTGAACAATCGCTGTTCAACGTGTCAAATAGCTTGTCCATAACATTTATTAGATTAGCTGTGACAGTAGCATCCGTAGTGAATTCTCCTGCAAATTTTAAAAGAAATGTTATCAATTTATATAAGCAATATTGTAGTGTTATATATTGTTTTAATGGTAATTAAATTAAATTAATTTATTTACTAACATTTTACATTGCAAGTATTAGATAGTATAGATACATAAATAATAAATTATAGTACAAATATATAGTACAAATTATAAAACAAAATAATAAGCAATTTATGATTGGAATGAAATTAAACATGACCCCGTGCAAATAAGAAGCTAGCAATAATGAGTGATTCTTATCAGGTATCCTAATTTCACATTTTTCTTATTGTAAATACAGTGGATATCTTTTATTACGACCTTGGTTGTAGCGACCATTTACCTATAGCGACGTTAAATCTAAGTTCCTTGAATTTAAAGCATACTTTAGTACAAAATTCATGTGGCTATAGCGACTTTGGATGTAACGCCGAGTTCGGGTGAAGCGACTGTTTTTAATGAATCTTTGTAACAAATTCCTAGAAATCCCATGCAGATATTGCGACCGGAGTCGGCCGCCAAAGACACAAAGATTTTTTTCTTTCACAAACATTTCTTATCTTTTGTTTACATCCATAGCACACAGATGGTCAGCAAGTGTGGAGACCTTTACCTTTTGTTTATAGATATCAACTAAGTAGGTAGGGAAGCGTATACGTTTCGGAGCTTTTATGGTTCAGTTACAAAGTGATATTCTGAGTAGCAACTGGGTTTAGTAAACTTTTGAATAAGTATGGCTGCTAGACGCACATTCACTGTTAAAGAAAAGGCGGAAATCATTTCAAAATTGAAAAACGGTGAAAACAATGCTGATTTGTGCAAAGAGTACAAAGTTTCCCATTCAACAGTATCTACGATGTGGAAAAACCGTGATAAAATATTAGAATGCTTTGAATCCAAATCCTTAAAAATTAAGAAAAACCGCAAACCGACGCATCAAGATATCGAAAATGCCCTTCTAATGTGGTTCAAAGCCCAAAGAAGCCAAAACGTACCTTTGAGCGGTCGTCTGCTGCAAGAAAAGGCTAATCAATTTGGCAGACTGTTTGGAAAAATGGATTTTGAGTGTTCGGAAAGCTGGATATACCGATTTCGTCAACGACACGATATTGTAGTAGGCAAAGTTTGTGGAGAAGCCGCTAGTGTATCGCAAAGTGACTGTGACAACTGGCTAAAAACAGTTTTCCCAAAATTGACTGAAGGTTATACTGATAGCCAAATATGGAACGCTGACGAGACAGGTTTGTTTTTTAAGTTAACTCCTGACAAAACCTTGAAATTTAAAGGGGAAAAGTGCGTTGGTGGAAAATTATCAAAAGATAGGGTCACCGTGCTTGTTGCATCAAGTATGGCAGGGGAAAAAAACAAAATTATTGGTCATAGGCAAGGCAAAAAAACCCAGATATTTCAAAAATGTTAAATCTTTGCCAGTTGATTACGAAGCAAACAAAAAGGCCTGGATGACTTCAGAGATTTTCGAAAAAGTTCTACGCAAATGGGACTCCCAGTTAAGAAATAACAAAAAGAAGATCATTTTATTTATTGACAATTGCCCAGCTCATCCTAAAATAGAGAATTTGACCAACATAAAACTGGCATTTTCCACTAAAAACTACATCAGTGATTCAACCGATTGATCAAGGGATAATTAAAACCCTCAAAAGTCATTATAGGAAGATTTTAGTACAGAAAAATGATGAACGACATTGAAAACTCGGCAGGCCCGTTTTCCGTTAATATTTTAGATGCCATTGAAATGGTAACTACGGCATGGGCTCGGGTGACTCCGGATACAATCAAAAAGTGTTTTCTACACGCTGGGTTCCGTAAATCTTCGGCTATCACAACAATTGACGACGACTCCGATGATGAATTGGACATACCATTGGCACAACTGACTACAGTATCATCAAGCGGAACAAATGTTGCGGACTGGGCAACATATGTTGATACTGACAGTCAACTTATCACTACTAGCGATTTGTCCGATAGTTAAATTGTTGAAATTGTCGTTCCATCACATACGACGCAAGATGAGCAAAATGAGGAGGAAGAAGAAGATTGCAAGGAAGGTGAGATTCCTACAACTAAGGAGTTTAACTGAACTGTGTTAGGTGTTGTAACAAAGCTTAAAAGATACTGTTTATTTGGTGATGGAAAGGATATTATAGATATTGAAGAATTAATGAAAATAGAATACACCCTACAGCGTACACTAGCACAAAAAATAAATTGAAGCAAACTAATATTGCACATTTTTTTAAATGTACCGGTGAATAACTATGTGTGCAAATATTTTCAATAATAAATGAATATAAACTACACATGTGTACGTGTCTGTATCTCTTTACCTTTGCCTGTAACGACTTCCGGATATAACGACAAAAATAGAGTGGTCCCTTCATTGTCGTTATACCCGAAATCCACTTTGTATTGTTAAATTTAATATTTGTATAGTAAGGTTTTAAAATATCGACAGACTGTTGACAAGAGAATGTTCTGATAAGCTTGTAGAAAAATATCTAGACTATGCTAAGACTTTTAAATAGCAAAATGCATGATAAGTTTATTTAATTGTTTAATATTAAAAGAAGTAAAAGTTGAATTATTATTGTTTTTTATTCGACTGTATATTTATTAGGCATAGTTTAGAGCAGTTATATAGGTTATGAATTTTAAAAAATTGTATAGATTTATCATTACATACCTGCAGATATTTTTGCATACATTCCTCCTGACACAGAATGGCTTAGCACCTGTGCAGCTAATTTAACTTTCATTTTCTGCTTGGTATTTGGATTCAGGTGATCTTTTTTCAAGAGAGGAGCATAAACAAAATTCTGATTATTGTTGTCGGCTTCGTAAAATTCCTTCACATGGGACCATTTAGCAATACCTGTAAAAATATTAAAATTATATAGATAATAGTAATAAAAATAAATAAGTGTGCCAACTCTGGAAAATAGGGGACCTCCAGTTTTATTCACCCTTGCCACAGTGAACGCAGGGCTCTGCTGTGGTCGATTTATGTATCTATACTATCTAATACTTGCAATGTAAAATGTTAGTAAATAAATTAATTTAATTTAATTACCATTAAAACAATATATAACACTACAATATTGCTTATATAAATTGATAACATTTCTTTTAAAATTTGCAGGAGAATTCACTACGGATGCTACTGTCACAGCTAATCTAATAAATGTTATGGACAAGCTATTTGACACGTTGAACAGCGATTGTTCAGACTTGCAAAGAGGAAAACCACATGCAACAAATTTAAGAAGCAACAGCCCACATCTAAAATGTTTTGAGGAAATAAAAAAGTTCTTTACAACAATGAAATACATTGGAAGGCCACGTAAACCACCATCACAAGAAGGCTGCATATGGACACTAAACGCCATTGAACGATTGTGGAGGAATTTAGTGAGGTCTCACAATATAACTAGTCTGGCTACAAGAAGACTGCAGCAAGATGCACTTGAAAACCTTTTTGGTTGTATTCGTGAGAACTGCGGTTCTAATACCAATCCAACGTGTGGTCAATTTGTGGCCGGTCTTAAAACAGCGGTTCTAAGTAATTTATCTCACATTGGTACGACAGGGAATTGTGAAAACAATAACAATATAATTATAAATAACTTTGATAAAATGTTATCAGTTTCACAACCCACAGGCATATATGCAGAACCTGAATTTACAGAAATACATGATTTGTCTCCAGAACTCAATGAAGCAAATGAAGATAGTGCAGAAATTCAGGCATGTGCATATATGTGTGGGTTCATTCTCAAAAAGTTTCCAACAACTTGTGAAAACTGCCGGAATGCTTTTTATGCATAAGAAGTAGAAAGGCATCACTTGTTTGTTGAGTTCCAGGAGTACAGCGAAGTCAAAAAAGTCTGAATTATGTAACTATTGATATGGTTACTTGTGTGGAGCGCTGTGCTTTCCTAATTAATAAGTAACTTGAAGAAAATGGGCACACAACATTTATAAAAAAAAATATGATAGATAAAATTAATACCTTAATTAATTTTGATTTTCTCAATCCATGTATGGATCATAAAATAGAGAATATAAATAATATCGCGCTAACAGTATTTTTATATGCACGAAACGATTTTGCGATGTAAAAAATCGCTCATTTACCGAAGAAGCGTCAGCAGCTGCACTTAGACGCAAAATGAACATTATCTTGCACAAATGAAACTTATAGAGAATGAGCATCATGCTTCTTCTTCTATCGTGTCGGTAGTGATGGTAGTGCAAAGAATAGCCTGTAAGCAATGTTGGCATAGAGGCTGACCACCCAGATTGCGCCAGATGTTCTCAGGTTTCGTTACTTTTGGAGGCTACTTCCTTACATTTTATACATCATAACTGTCACTATGTATGATACTGATATTTCTGCATCACTTGTGTTGAAAGCCACTTCATCCAAATGTTTAATGTTGCAAGTAAAGAGCTACAAGTGATGAGACCTAAGATCATCTGGTGTATTCTGGGCAACTAGCATGAATGGTGGTATTAATGATTGAGTAATCTTTTCACAATGGTAGTGTGATTCTCATGTTAGCTACTAATACGACAGAAGAGATTTCCAACCATGATAAGTTACAAACCAGTAAACAAGTTTGTTTCTGTTGAGTGAATTTATTGTTATGGCATAATCAGTTTCATGCAATCTGTTCCAAACGTGGAACACTGTATAGTTAAGAATGTGATGTGCAGTATAATATTCATATTGCATCAAAGTCAATTTAAGTGGCGGCTAATGGCCCTTGTTAAGCGGCTAGATCAAGGACTAGATAGAAGGCAGACCTCATAGTGTTAGTCCAGTAGCGTGCACTGTATTCCTGCTGCCTTTGGAAATTACACCTTGAATAACAACATTAGGTTTTGGCAATAATGTTAGTTTATATTTGTGATGTCATAAAAAATCGAATGTAAGTACCTGTTTATTTGTGAAATAAAGGACTTCTGTAATTATATTTTATTTGTTTAATTTTTAACTTTATTCAAGGCAGGTGTTTTTATTAGTAAGAAAACTTATGACCACTTCAGTTTAAATAAAGCAAATAAAATGATAAAATTTTGTAATCATTACCTACGTTTTAAAACCCATAATAATTTTGAAACTCCCGCCATCGCGCTCAGCACCGTACCAAGTTTTCGTGGGCTGACTTTAGATGACGCTAGTGAGAAGTGTTTTCCTTTTTTTTGTGTGAAGTTGTCATTCTTCTCCGTTAGGAGTATTAATGTTCTGTGCGCTTGACTTGCACGGTTGGTACCGGACACTCTGTGTCGTAATTTGATATTCGTAGTTTACGAATAATTTATTGATAAAAGACTGAAAATATTGTGTGAAGTGAACTAAAGTTCAGTGGCGGACTACTAAGCCGACTCTCTGACCCTAATTTTGGCTGTATTTAGTGTTTACTAGTTATAGGTATTGATTCTCAGTGTAAATAATGGGCAATAAAAATATAATGTTGCGAAAGTGTTTTACAAGAAAAAGACGAATAACTCGAAAAAATTATGGAATGTTCGGGTAAGTACAGGGATGATAACGGTATTGTATCATATTCTTTGAAGTTTTTATTTATTTTGTTTACGAAACCGTATAATACGAAACAGTATCAATTTCTACAATTTTAAAAAACTTTTGCTGAATACAAAAACAAATAGGTGCACTCTATTTTTATAGTAATAGAACACATAATTGAATGCGCCCAGTGCAAGCGTCCTTTGTCGAAGCAACAATAAAGGCGCTATCTAACCGTATTACCATAGTATACGCAACAAAAAAAAACTTACCGATGAATCAGGGTGCATTTATAATTATACTACGTAAAGCACTTTAAAAAGATATTGATTAATTGATAGACTTCGATTTATTTGTATATTTATTTTTATAATAATTATTGAGTTATTAGTAGTAACTTAGTTTCTATTTATTATAATATTTTCTTTTTTAGATCAATGTAACGAAAAGATTGTGATGCTAATGTTGGTCAACCCAGTACTACAGTCGAATCTATGCATGGAGAGTAAGTTTTATTTTTCTGTTTATTACTATTGTACATATTATTATCTCATTCGGTCGGTAACGGTATTGTTTCTTATCGGTATCTTATCTTACTAATATTATAAACATGAATTTTTTTGAAGATGTTTGGATGTTTGTTACTCAATCATGCATAAACGACTTTATAAGTTTCGGTTTCAGTGTCGGCCGAAACTAGAAGAGGAACCGTAGGTTCAGTTTAGGTTTCGGTTTGGCCGAAACCCGTGTTTCGGTCGGACACAAAAAATTTGTTGCAATTCTTTATTTGCATTTTTGTTTTCAGATCAAAGAAACGAAAAGTTAATGATACTGATGATGTCGGTTAACCCAGTACCTCAGCTGAATGTATGCTTAGAGAGTGTTTGTTTGGAAATAGTTTCTACAAATACGAACAAGTTTCAATAGTAATTTCAATATTGTATTAATTTAATCAAAAATGAGTAAATGAGTAAAATATACAATTTCTTTTAGGAGTCCAATAAACCTGGATCCTGACATATTTGAACTGGTACCAGTGGAGTTGAATTTTTATTCTAATGTATTACCTCTGTAATTACAATAACTTATATTTATATCAATCGTTTTGTATAAAATTAATTTTCTTTAAAATTTTGTATGTAAAATAAAATAACAATATATTATGTTTTTAGGACAAGTCTTGGGTTTGAGGAAGCGCCTATTGTTGATGTGGATTCAGATACACTAAATAATGCTATTTGTACTGAGTAAGTATAAAAACGAAATGTTAAATGTTTGGATATTTATTTGTCTTGTTAAAAACAGAAAGTTCAAGTCAGGCCGAGTATGACTAACACCTGCCTTTTTTTTCAAATATATAACCTGATTGTATTATTTTTTTCAGAAATCCAACTGGTGAAATATATTCTACAGAACCGGAAAACGAACAAAGCTTCGCAGCGATTACCGGCTGAAGAATTATAGTATTTTTTTAACAAACTGAAGGAAATTTCAAACCATAGTTAAAACTGTTAACTACTACAAAACCATTGTGAGAGAAATAAATAAAACTTATTATTATTATTATTATTATTATAGTGCATTATGTATGTCGGCGTGATATCTGTAAACAACAAGTGCAGCGGGCCGAGTTCGCTGTGCAAAGTGGCACATTCACCTCCCCACTCTCCCCACTACTCAGGCCACTTTATGTAAGCGAGTGCGCAGCGTTGGAAGGGATCATTTGATTGGCTTGTGGTCGTCACACAAGCTTCTCCTACGGAATATTCCATTCCGTTAAAGTTTGTTCCGCGCGGACCGTCAAAAATTTTTTATTCGCCTACCCGGTTTTTAGTAACCGACGCGGTCGCGGAGGCCACACACCCGTGATGCCGAAACCCGGCACGCGCGGCTCGTTGGGCCGCGATGCCGGGTCACTGGAGTCCCGCCCGGCGCTGGATAGGACGTCGTCGATGCCGAACATCGGTGTCGCGTCGTCCGGTGTACCGCCGGCCGGGTCCATTAAAGACAAGATGAAGAAGCCACCACCACCAACAAAGGAAGAAAGAAGAGGAGGGGGTTCGAGCGCCGCTGTTGCCACCGGCCCACCGACGTCATCGGCGCCTGCGCGCGCTGCGCCTACGCCGTCGTCGAGCCGACCGCACGCGGTAGCGATCCGCCCCGCCGCGTTCCGCCCGGTGCCCATCCAGGCCCCGGGGCCTGCCGCGAACCCAAACCGCGAAACACAAGCGCGCGCCGCAGCTCCGCCCGCGCGCGCCGCAGCACCGCCCGCGCGCGTGCCCGCTTCCGAGCGCTCCGCCGCACACGCCGCGCCGCACGACTCCGCCGCACTGCTCGCACACCTGAGCACGCCACCCGAGCGCGCACGCACACCCGTCGCGCACACCATCGCGCCGCCGCGCTTCGCTTCTCCGCCAGCGCCGTCAACGAGTGGCGAGAAGAAAAACCAAGCGGGGCCAGCTCCGAGCACCACCACACCCGGTCCCCGCCGCCCGCTGGCGGGACCGGCGACAGCTGGACAGGAGCGGCCGGAAAGAACTCGACACGAAATAAGGTCAGTACACAGTGACGCCACCATTACGCCCGCCTCGCCGGCGCCCCCCCGTGCCTCAGCATATGACTCGCCCGCGGTTATGTCGCCATGTTCGTCCAACGGGTCAAACATGTCGCTGGCTTCCGTGGGCTCGACCGACTCCTGCCGGGTAGACGTATACAGGGACGCGACCTCGCGACCCGGATACCGGCCCTTAGGGTCCAGGGCTGACGTCACCCTGATGTCGCCGGCGTCACCAACGCCGCCACAGGCCTCTGGCCATGGGCCACGGCCCGATCCCAGAGGCCAGCGGCAACGAAGACGCAGAAGCTCCAGCGAAACCGCAGTGGTGGAGGGGAAGCGGCTCTGCTCTGACCCGCCGCGGCCACCGCGCGAAAGCGCGCCGCGGGGTCCGGGCATGCCAGCGTCGCTTACCTTTGCCGACGCGGCACGCCGCTCACCCCCGCCACCTGCGTCTCCATCGCCGTCACCAACCGCGGGGCGCAGGCAAACCCCCGCCCCCGCTACCGATACCGCTGCCCCCGCCGCCCCTCCCGACGCCGCTGCGACAACAACGCGGCAGCAGCCGGGAAAGAAGAAACCCCGATACCCTCCACTGGTGGTGGAGAGGCTACCCAACTGTGCCGCCCACTTCCGGGCAATCAAGGAAAAGCTGGGCCGTCCTCCAAACGCGCGGCCATACGGGGGTGGAGTTAGATTCACCCCAGACAGTGAGGAAGAATACAGGCTGGTCCAACGCTACCTGACCGGCCTGGAGAAGGACAGCGGCGTCTCGTGGTTCGCGTATTCGCTGCCGGCCGACAAAAACATGAAGATCGCCATTCGGGGCCTGCCGGCGGACACGGACCCGAAGGAGATTGAGGAGGAGCTCCACATGCTGGGATACCAGCCGGAGTATGTGCGCCACATCATGGGCGCACAAGGACGACCCGGCTGCGTGTTCCACGCTATACTAAAGAAGACGCCGGACGTCCGGGCCATTTATGACACCACGACATTTATGTTGATGCGTGGTGTCAAAATAGAGGCCTGGCGCGGAAAACGTGGGCCCGCTCAGTGCCACCGATGCCAGCAAAATAGACACAGCTCGCATCAGTGTCACCGCCCGCTCGCTTGCGTGCGCTGCGGAGAGGCGCACGCCGCAAGAGACTGCCCACGCCCGCGGGAGGAGCCGGCCACCTGCGCCAACTGCAGTGGCCCGCACCCAGCGTGCAATATAAAGTGTCCGGTTTTTCAAAAAGAAATCCGGAACAAGCGAGCGGGGACCGCCGCCTTAACGGCCACATCACGCCGTCCCCAAGTGGCCACCAACAGGCCACAAGAGCTGCCAGAAGAGGCCCAAGGAACGACGCTTATGGCGGCGGCAAACGGGCCCACGGACAAACTAGCAGCCTCCTCCGGGCGGAGGAAGAAAAGACGCAGGGGTAAGGGTAAAGGAAAGGGAAAGAAATCCAACCCACCCCCGGCGACCCAGGAAAACTCCAAGGCCGCCCCTGCCACAAGCGGGGCTCAGGTTGTGAACAATCAACAACCCACCACTAGCGCCGGCATAGCGCCGCGGCCAGAGAAAGAGAAAGAGAAACCAAACATCAAGTTGAACAAAGAGACGAGTGGCGGCGCTACCGGCGCCAAAACAGCCACCAAAAAGACTGAGTTCACAACCTGTGCAATAAAATTGCTGATGGATCTAATAAAGGCCATCAGGCAGGGCCAGGATGTTGAGACGGTCATCCTGGATGGCCTGGCCACATTATTAACCCTGTACCATGGCTAGGCCACTCAGGGTGATCCACTGGAACGCCCGCGGCCTTCGGAACAAGGTCGCCCCCCTCCGCCACCTCCTTCGGGAACAGGACATCGACGTGGCGCTAATAAGCGAGACTTTCCTGGGACCTGAGGACAAGATAAGGTTCCCGGGATACATCGCTTATAGGAAGGACGAAAGGTCGGCTCACATGCGATACCGTGGTCTGGCAGTATTGGTGAGACGTAGAGTCGTCCATCAGGAAATCCCCTCGTCGACACTCAACACGCTATACGCGCTGGGTGTACAGCTACACGTAGCCGGCGAGGACCTAAGCATATATGCGTGCTACAAGCCGCCCGCGGCCCACCTGGACCTTACCGAGCTGCGGGCGCTTGTAAACGGTACAACACACGCCACCATCCTCGCTGGTGACCTAAATTGTAAACACTCAGCGTGGAACTCATACAGCACGAATACCGAGGGGAGACGGCTCTTCGCGGACGCGGAAGCCGTCGGCTTCCGTGCTCGTCGTCCTATCGGGAATGCCGGCCCGACTGAAGCCCATAGCGCCACGTCGCAAAACTGACTGGACTGAGTTTACAGAGAAGGTAGAGGCCACCACGCCGACTCGGCCTACAGTTACCTCCGCGGACGTGGACCAGATGGCCAATGACGTCACTGCTTGCATCCAAAGCGCCTACGATTCGGCGACAAGCACGCAGCCGCAGGGGAGAGGGCTATTGCCGCCCCTGCCGGCGCACATAAACGCAATGATCGCCGCGAAGAGGCGCATCCGCAAGCAGTGGCAACAACTGAGATGCCCAACACTAAAGACGCAGCTTAACCGTCTCGCGGAAAAGGTAAAGGCCGAGTTACAGGCTCACACCGCCGCGGGCTGGGAGGAACGAATCGACGCCACGACAGACAGTTGGCCGTCGGTGCATAAACTATGCCGCCAACTTACAAATACCCCAGCCCCGGTGCGTCCGCTACTCAACAGCGATGGGGCGCTCAAGTACGTAGCGGAGGACCGGGCGGAGGTCTTCGCCGAACACCTGGAGCGTCAGTTCCGCCCAAACCCGACCAACGACACCGTCCATGTCGCAGCAGTCGAGAAACACCTGGGAGACTACTTCGCAACGCCGATAGCTCCCGATGAGGACCCGATCTTCTTCTCGCCTGGCGAGGTTAGACGCGCCATCCGCAAGACGAAGCCGAGGAAGGCCCCCGGCGCTGACGGTATCACCAACACAGCGCTGCGCCACCTGCCGTACCGAATGGTAGCGGCGCTGGCGCGCGTGTTCACGGCGATACTGCGCACCGGAACCTTTCCCGGCTCGTGGAAGGAGGGGCGCGTCATCATGCTCCCCAAGGCGGGGAAGAACATCCTGAAGCCGGAGAGCTATCGGCCGATCGCTCTGTTGCCGACGGTCTCCAAGGTGTTCGAAGCACTCCTGCTGCGACACCTGCTGCCGCACATCACACCGCGACCCGAACAATTTGGGTTCCGGGCGGAGCACAGCACGACGCTTCAGCTGTCGCGGGTACTGCACCTACTCACAGCTGCGCATAACAGGAAGGAATATTCGGTGGCAGTATTCCTCGACATGGAGAAGGCCTTCGACCGTGTATGGCATGAAGGCCTTGTATACAAGATGGCCACATCCGACGCGCCCCGTCGCGTAGTAAAGGTGGTCTCTACTTTTCTCA
The DNA here is from genome assembly GCA_963555695.1 of Dasypolia templi. NCBI lineage: Eukaryota > Metazoa > Arthropoda > Insecta > Lepidoptera > Noctuidae > Dasypolia > Dasypolia templi. Next base: position 15,754,157 of record OY743156.1, read on the forward strand.
CCCACAGGACATTCAGAGTGGTGGTCGACGGCGCGCTGTCAAGCGCCCGGCCGGTGCTGGCCGGTGTGCCGCAAGGCAGCTGCGTGTCGCCGGCGTGTTACTCACGATACACGGACGACATCCCCACTACCACAGACTCGACGCTCGCGCTGTACGCAGATGACGCCGCGTACATCACTACATCGCTCAATGCGAAGTACGCGGCGGTCAAGATGCAGCGCGCCCTCGATCTTCTTCCCGAGTGGCTGTCTAAGTGGCGGCTGTCGGTGAACGTGGGTAAGACGCAGGCGATGGTCTCCGGATCAGCGCGCCTCCCACCAAACCTGAAACTACAGGGGGACGACATCGAGTGGTCGCCCCGGGTGAAGTACCTGGGGGTAACCATAGATCGTCGGCTCACAATGGGGCCGCACGTCCGCTCGGTCGCCGCACAGGGGAGGGTCGCCCGCAGCCTCCTCAGACCGGTGCTCTCGTCCCGCATCCCGGTGCGCGTCAAGCTGGGCGTGTACAAGCTGTACGTACGCCCAGTCCTGACATACGCCGCACCCGCATGGTTCGTCCTCACTAGTGAGTCGAGCCGAAGGCTGCTCCGCACGCAACAAAACCTTGCGTTGCGGACCATTGTTGACGCCCCTCGCTATGTGAGGAACGACATCATCCAGAGGGACCTAGGGATTGAGAGCCTGGATGAGTTTGTGGAGCGCCTCGCGAAGGGAATGTTCGCGCGTGCCGACGCATCGGATTTGACGCACGTCAAAAACATTGCGCCCTGGCATGCGCGCCCCCCTGACGCGAGACCCCTCCCCCGCGACCTGGTAGCGGACGACGACCCCATCACCCCGGACTGACTCCCAGATAAGCCGTAACCAGATAACACACGGCTTATCTGTGACAATAAGACTCCACACTCGCAACACACGCAACCGTTTGCGTAGCGCGTGCTAGGTTAATATAGACGCGTTACGTAAACAAACACAGACATCCGCCACTATACAGGCACCTTAACTCACACGCGGAGACGCGGTGCGGACCGCGACCCGCGTAGACACTGGGCGGTGTGACACACTACAATACCGCCCACACACTCATGACGGCCCCTTAGCCCGGACAGTAATGGCTAGCTCTGTGATCTGGACGGGCGGGGGCCACTCACCTACTCTGTAGGCGCGTCGAGTCGACATCTCCGTCGCTGGTCGTCGCCGCCGGGCCTCCCCTAGGTAACTAGGGGTCTCACCTGGCGGCGGCAGACCGCCGAGATGTCGTGAAGAAAGCGGCGCTTCACTATAAGCGTCGCGGCGCTCCTACAGAAACAAAATAGCAATCACTCACACGGGCGCGCGTTACCCGCGCGCGCCCGAAAAATCCACTGCCATGAGCAGACCGAAGGAGAGGCCCGTATTTACGGGTCGCCGTATGGCTTCCGCGGGCAGGGGGTGAAGCCCCGGCACCGCACGCAACGCCCCCTTACCGGGGCGCCGCGATATAGCTCCGGAAGGGATCATTCTTGTGGCAGGCTCGGCCCGGTGCGCCTGCTGTAGCGCCTAGAGCTATTATAGCGATCTATTTAATTAATTAACAAGCGGTTGGAATAAATAAGTTGGTTACTGCTATATTTCATACTTTCATTTAATATGTCGGACCTCTGCCTTCAGGTTATTTCATGGTGATTATTTTATAAGAAGTTGTGAGTGAAATAAAGTGATTGTGCTGTAACTAGTTTCTCTATTTTCTTCGCCCGATAATCCACGCCTACTTACAAAGTGCAAGTGTAATATCGCTGATGAGGGCCTATCCCGATATCAGAAGTGGGATTCGCAGGGCAAAAACCTGAAGAAAATAGTGACGACAGTGAAGTGTGGACCAACGTCTAATCTATTCAAAATATGGAGTTTTTGCTATCAGTACTTCCGGCAACCGCTTAACCGCAAACTTCAAATTTCACGGTTTGATCGTGATAATGACAATAGTTTCAAAGGCACATCTCATCGTTGAAGCACAACGGACCAAAAATCAATTGATTGAAGCAAGTGGCAGTACGAACCTTTGAACGAAGTGAAGAATTCGAATCGAGCACCAGCACCGGTCGTGATACGAACCGTCTCACCTGTTACGTGTATGGACAACCACATCAGCCGGTGAGCTCGTTCCTTTTCTTTTTAATAGATAATGTGCTAGTTCGTTTGTAGCTTTTAGCTTTTTCAAAAAGTTCCCGGGCACTATGCGCTGTGATTTAGTTTACCTTACGTATATAGGTAAAGAAAACGTTAAATATGAATAGCAGAATACTGAGCCGTGATGAAGTTCAACACGTCATTGTCCTTTTATGTTTCATGTTGTGCCTGTTAACTCAATTACAGAACCAGTTATTATAGGTAGAGATCTATTAGATAGTGGTATCCATGTTCGTACAGATATTGACAAAATTACACTATATCCGGGGAAAGAAGTTAACGTTACTGAAGAGATTCATTATTCATAAATAACATTAATACTGACCTACATGGTGAAGGTAAACTCGCATTAGTTCAGATATTGCAAAAGGATTATGATTTCTTTATGGCAGGTATACCGCGTTGCATTACGACTGGTGTTTATGACTAAATAAATTTATTTCTCATTAAGAACTTACAAAGATTTCACTTACTTGAGAACATTTTTAAACTTTAAATATAACTTGCACACACAAACTAAGCTGCTATTCTAATTATCATCTAAGTAGTAATAACATTTCTTTTCGTACTCAAATAACATTATTAACTAACACAAAACTTAAAACTTTTCGATCCACCCGCAAAAGAAATAATTACCGTAGATAAGGAATGCGATCCCGGTGCCACAATAAAGCAAAACAGCAGCAGGGCAAGTCTGTTTATTGGAGTAGTATTTGATCATTCAGATTGTGATTTTCTTAAATTAAATTTTGGAAATACCCAACGAGTTTGCATTCTTTACCTCTTTAGGTAGCTTATTATATTATTGTTCCTTGAAAAAAATAACTGTTCTCTCGCCATTGACTGTCCGCACTCGCGGTAGTAAAATGTGATCCTTCCTACGACAGCCGCGATTGTGTCACTGATGTATTTGTTGTGAAATGTGACTGTAGGTGCAAGGTAATCATAGTGAAATAATATGTAGTTTAATCATTTTATTTTGAACGATCTGTAGGTCCTTGAGGTTAGTTTTTGGCTCGTTGCCCCATATTTCACGTGTTTTACGTTTTGAACCTTGAATCAAATCAAAAAGGGCCTATCAAATGGACAGACATAAGATATCCACAAGAAAGTGATCGAATTACTTACATCAGAACCGATTCTGACTATAATTATTTGACTGTAACGCACTGATGGAACTAAACACCGAGCTCTGAGGGTACGGGGCAATATTGATATAAAGTAAGTTTTTTGTTTCTTATGTCTTGTCTGACTTTAGCCGACGAATAACTGATACAGAATCGCAGTGTTGTTTTTGCAAGTTGGAGACCCTGGCCGTCATTGAAGCTGTTGAAGGTTTCCAGCGACGGGCGTGTACTGTGTTTACAGATCGTAGCTCCGTCAAGGCATCTAGTTTAGTGATCGGCCTTTTTGTGGGTCTATGACTTCGATAGAATCCACGGGCCGTGGAGTGGCATAGAGCATGCAGGTTTTCTGTTCCCGAAATCGAATTACGGAGTTGGTGCATGGTCACGTCCCATGGTCTGGCAGGAAAAATTGTGTAGTTTGTTAAATTGCATCTGCGTTGGCTTTCATTGGTCGGGCCGCCGCGACTCTAGATCCATGATATCATGGGTGGGCGAAGCAGTCAGGCTGTGGCTCACACTTGCGACGTTCGTGGGTTAGTATAGTGCAGGAGAATTGAGCGTGGTAAGTGTGTATTTTGGCTTCCATTAGTTCCGGGGTCACTAACATGGACTTTATAAGTCGTGTTCACACAGAGGTTGGATTCTTTGGTGCGGATGAAGCCCTTGCTGGGGTTTGTGAGCAATTCTGGTTCCCTGAGATGGCTAGTTGGGTGCGAAAGTAAGTCCTGCATTGTTTGCTGGGCCTCAAGGGATTGTTCGGGGCTCAATAGGTACGGGGACTCCATCCGATGCTTAGGGTTTCTGCACAATGGCATACTGTACATTTAGTCACCGCGGGGAAGTTTAGTGGAGAAATCGATAGCAAGGAGTTTTCTTGTCATTGTTAACTCTTCCACTAAATGCATCCTTTTCGAGTGCACTTCCTAGTTGGATGCAGCTGGTGCAGTTTAAGTTCTTAAGGATGCTGTCTGTCTTTTCGGTGCGATTTCGCGGATCATTTCGGATCGGAGCAGGTATTGTATAGGCGCAGACAGTGCAATGTTATGGTGCCCATGGTGAAAAGTTGCACCTTGTTGCTACCGGTTCTGGCAGAGCTGGTAGAGAGTCATGAGAACATTTGGTGCTTACTCGTTATAATCGAAAGTGAATTGGGTGGGACCTGGCGCGGCAAGCTTCTCGAAGTGCAGCTAGCGACGGATTGTGCAAGGTCTATGGTACACACGAACAGAACTTGTGTTCGGCACTCGGGCGCGGCTTTTAAGTTTCGGTTAGGTTTGGTTGAAATTCGTAAGATAGCATCTGAGAATATTGGGAGAGCTGCTGCGTCGCAAAGGGAAAAATGAGACCGTTTTATAGTGGCGATACCTTCTTCATTGAATGTGCCAGATGGGTCACCTTGCAGGGAGTACCGACTTCCCTTTGTTGTGTGTCTTAGAGCATACAAATATAGTCGTGAGCGTTTGCCTGCCATGCCCGGGGAATGTGAGGGCTTGGTGGATGTAGCTACCACCTTGACTGGTAGCTTGAAGGAGGCCAAGATGGCGGCAGTCCGGGATTGACGAGTGGAATGGGTGTCGTCGGGTGGTGGCAGTGATGTATTGTCTATTTGTAGTTCATGTACGTTAACCACCAGCTCTGGAAACCTCTCGGTATCGGAAAAGGAATATATAAGGGACAGACTCATGCGGGTTGACGTCCTATGATGTGTGTCATTGGGTGGACTATAGAACTGGAATATGCAGGCTGATGTTCTGGATCATAATTATTATAAAGTGATCGTCTAGTCTGAGAGGCTATGAGATCAATGGAGATATGTGTGGGTGGTACTAGTGAGTGATCGGAGCGACGCCGATGGGTTGCCCGGTCCATGTTATTTGGCGAGATAGCTGGTTGGAGGGACGCCTATTTCAGTTGTCCGGGTCAGCTCCTAAAGGTTGAGTTTGTGGGAATATAAAACATTGTAATGTGTGTCACTGATGGACGAGCGTAAAAGTAATGTTTCTACCAGTTTTATTCTCTTTACAGAAAAATGGGCCCGCGGTTACTTACGGCGACATATGAGGATGGAGACGCACAAGGACGCGCGAATGTCAGTCTGGTCGTGACGGCGCTTCAATACTAAAATTATTGTTATTTAGATTTCATAGTTGTCGCTGCTAGTTTAGTGTCATGAACATGAATTATGTGTCTGATACGACACATTCGGTGACATGACACTGACACAACACCGAACGCTTATGCACATTGAAGTGACGATTTGCTGGCTTTATGACTTGAGACTCGGTCGGCATTACACAGGCCTGCTACGTTTTCGGTGGAGTGTCTAAGTTGTGTCTATTATTAAAATTCAAATAAAAACTAATAATTAGCATATGAGGTAACCCTGTAGAGTTCGCAATGACTGGTCCAGAGAACAAAAATAAAGGAAAAAAAAAATGATGAGTACTGAAGGTTCAAAAATGAACGGTCCAGAATTAGTAGCAAGCTCTGAAGGGGTGAACCGGTCCAGATTGCTAAAGTCCTGTAGGCTTAATAACAAGCGGTCCAGAATTAGTTGCAAACTCTGCAGGGGTGAACCGGACCAGATTGCTAGTATTAGGATAAATAACGAAGGCTCGATGTCGAGCGGTCTAGAGTAAGTGGCAAACTGTGAAGGGATGATCCAGACCAGATTGCTAGTCAGGATGAACGAACATTAGTACTAACGTTCTGTCATTTTAGATAATGCTTGATGAGACTACGCGTACGAGGACGTCCGCACGTCAGTATGGCCGTGTCGGCGTGATCTCTGTAAACAACAAGTGCAGCGGGCCGAGTTCGCTGTGCAAAGTGGCACATTCACCTCCCCACTCTCCCCACTACTCAGGCCACTTTATGTAAGCGAGTGCGCAGCGTTGGAAGGGATCATTCTTGTGGCAGGCTCGGCCCGGTGCGCCTGCTGTAGCGCCTAGAGCTATTATAGCGATCTATTTAATTAATTAACAAGCGGTTGGAATAAATAAGTTGGTTACTGCTATATTTCATACTTTCATTTAATATGTCGGACCTCTGCCTTCAGGTTATTTCATGGTGATTATTTTATAAGAAGTTGTGAGTGAAATAAAGTGATTGTGCTGTAACTAGTTTCTCTATTTTCTTCGCCCGATAATCCACGCCTACTTACAAAGTGCAAGTGTAATATCGCTGATGAGGGCCTATCCCGATATGTATTTAATACTGGTTTTCAATCTTTAAATTTGCTGGGCGAAAAAAGAGTTGGGTTAACTTCAAAGTTTAGATTAAAATGCGAAATGTGTGGTTTACTTTTTTATATCGATTCAGTAGATCCCGCACACACTGAAAACGTTGATACTAATATTGGCGCTGTAATAGGAATAGTATCTTCAGGAATAGCCTACTCTCAATTTGAAGAGATATCTTCTTCTATGAATGTGCCTATCTTTTCTGAGCAATACTATTCCAAAATACAGAATAATGTATTCGACGAGTGGGAGGTAACGGCTGCCGAGGAGATGAAAGCTGCTGCTGAACGAGAACGAAAAACTGCCATAGCTGAAGGACGAGTAAAAGACGGTATTGCAGTAATAGATGTGTACGCTGATGGATGTTGGAGTGCAAGATCCTATGGGAATAATTATAAAGCTGTGTCTGGAGCTGCTGCCATAATTGGCAGAAAATATGGCGAAGTTTTATTTATGGCCGTCATAAATAAATTTTGCATTATATGCGCTCGTGCACAGACGAAAAATATGAAAAAAAACAACACATATTTTACAAAAATTATGAGGGATCATCTACGGGAATGGAAGCTGAGGTAATCAGTGAGGGCTTCAAGCACTCGATTGAGATGTACAACATCATTTACGGGAGGCTAATTGCAGATGGTTTAGCAACCTAAGCGAAAATTTTAGCTCAGAATCCATACCCTAACACTACTGTGGTTAAAATTGAATGCCGGAATCACATACTCCGTAATCTATGTAATAAATTACGGGCAGTCTCAAAAGAGGTCACTTACCCATTAAAATACAGGAAATTATTGTGTACCAAAAGGTGATGAGCATAAGAAAGGTGATAGTTTCTTCTATCAAAGAACAACGTAGGTTAGTGAAAGAGGGATTTAATTCAATGGCACAGGCGAAACATCATTTCGCCTATCCAAATGTCCTTTCTTTGGTATTGTTCGTCGAATCGTTGAGCTCCTTATGTTTTGAGTTGAGCTGCACGATTAATGACAAATGCGTGCACTGACCGGACAGGCCCACTCAAATCTGTATGGTTCTTTCCTCAAAAGACCATTTCAGACACCTACCTACATGGTCCTCATATGATCTGTAAAATAAACAATGACATGAATATTTACTTACCTGTTACGTATTCGCATAGTACCCAAACCGCTGACAGGCGTTTACCCAGTTAGCGTGAATTGCATCAGCCGCGGACACGAGGCGCCGACGCAGCACAACGTGATGCAGCCCGACACCGGACATCGAAGCCGGTGTAAAACGGTCACTCTTGACACAGCATCGGTCAACCGTCGACTATTTTAGCTATTAATTAATATTGTAATTCTTATAAAATAAATTAAGTTAAATAAATTTTGTATTTTTTTCAATCCTCCGGCTACAGCCTTCGTAATTGGCGCAGTCGGTAGGATACTCGCGGGCCGGTTCGCGAGAGTAAATTATTAGAATCGCGAGTCACCCGGGTGGCCATCGGGCATCGTACGAGTATCCTGAACCTATAAGAGCTGCAGTCCAGAGGAGTATCCAACCATCGATACAGAAGAGGTACAAAATCATTGCAAGTAAGTACTTTAGAATCGCTCTAGAGTCGCTTCCTTTTTTTTTTCCCTAATTGTTATCCTTTATCTCTCCAAGATTTTCCATCCACGGCAATCTCGGTCTCCTAGGTTAAGTAGTAATCGTAGAATTAATATTTTAGACATAAATAGAAACTTAGAGACAGAACAGGAGGATAGTAGTAGTTCATTTATATCGAGTATGGCTGACTCAGTAGATCAAGTTCACAAGGCCCTACGATTGGTTCCGGAGTTCGACGGAAACTCGAACGTACTCGATTCATAAAACTATGTGATCAATTGGTACAACAGTTTGTAGGAGATGGACCGGAGTATCAATTAACTAATTTGGCATTATTAAACGGTATTTTAAATAAGGTAGTGGGACCCGCATCGCGTACAATTAATTCAAATGGTATCCCGGAAACTTGGGCGGGAATTAGGAGTGCCTTAGTTAATAATTTCGCTGATCAACGCAACGAGACGTCCTTGTATAATGACTTGGCGCTTTTAATGCAGGGTTCGTCTTCTCCGCAAGAATTTTATGAACAATGTCAAAATCTCTTCAGTACTATTATGACCTATATCAGCCTACATGAAACGATAGCGAGTACCATCGAATCCAAACGCACCTTGTACAAGGAACTCACGTTACAGTCGTACTTACGTGGTCTACGTGACCCGTTGGGTTCTCGCATTCGGTGCATGCGGCCTGATACAATTGAGAAGGCTTTAGAGTTTGTTCACGAGGAGATGAATACATTGTAATTGCAGCAGCGCAACGATCATGCTCCTGACAGGAAGTCGCAGCCTCAGCATCAGGTCAGTCCTAGATTTCCCTACGGCTTTATCCCACCATTTCACGCGGTACCGCCCACACCGCGGCCTTTTAATTTGCCACCCCCAAGGCCTTTGAACATGCCAGGACCTTCGCGATCGTTCATGCCTCAGGGACAGCAATACGTTCCGATTTGGAGAAATCAATCCCCTCAATATCGCGGTCCCACACGTACAAATGTTTAGTGCGCCGCCGCCTAATCATGGACCCCAGGGTCAAGTTTTTAGAATGCCTGGTCCGAAGCCAAATACTAGTAACACCGCACAACCCATGAGTGGCGTAAGTCACTACGTGGCTAAACCATTCGCCCCACGTGTGACCGCAAATTATTTTAGAACACGGGAATTTAATTATAATGATTTTTCTAACCAGTTGCAGTTTGACTGTTACAGCGATTATTTTGTTAATGGTGATTACTACCCCCAGGAATGTTTCGAGTATTCCGATTACGCGTACCCGAGTGATTACGCGCATGAGCAACCACAGTGTACGGATTCTTACGTTATAGTAGAGGAAGTTAGGGATCCGACACAGTCTGTTGAAAATAAGGATTTTCAGAAGGTCCCCAAGTCAGACAAGTCAAAATAGAGATTAATCTGCAAACGCAAAGGCAACTACCATATATTCAAATTTCAAACCCTCCACTAAAATTATTAATTGATGCAGGCGCAAATATGACCTTCGTCAGTCCCGCAGTTGTTCAAAAGTTTTTATCCCATATACCGTGTAATTATGATCCCTTTGAGGTAACGAACATTCACGCTACTACTAGAAGCGATTACTCTATTACTTTACCATGTTTTCAAGAATTTAATGAGCCAGGTGATATAACTCTTTTCGTTTATGACTTCCATACATTTTTTGATGGTCTGATTGGCTATGACTTATTAGAAAAACTAGAATCTAACATTGACTTGAAAAATAGGTTATTGGTCACTCGTAATTCGAGTAATCCTTTAATAATGTACGATTCTCGCAATAGTAACTTATTCGAAGACATAGTACCTGCTAATTCATCTAAATTAGTTAAAGTTCCGATAAACTCTGAGGACGGTGACGTTTTAGTCCCTGAACAGTGTGTTTCAAATTGTTTGATAAGTGATTGCGTTACAACAGTAAGAAATAATAGAGGTGACAAACAAATCACGTCATGACGTCGTCTTTTGTATGGATCACCCTGTTAGTGTAGAATTATTCAACGTTCAGTGCATGCGCACCAAACAACAGTCCGATCGCGTAAATGAAGTTTTGTCTCGTCTACGTACCGACCATTTGAACCCCGAAGAAAAAGCTAATTTAGAAGCACTTTGCGCTCAGTACGCCGATGTATTCTATATTGATGGCGAGGTATTATCTTTCACGAATCAGGTAAAGCATTCTATTCGAACAACAGACGATATGCCAGTCTACACAAAGAGTTACCGATACCCGTTCATACATAAGCAGGAAGTTCAGGATCAAATCTCTAAAATGCTAGAACAAAATATTATACGTCCTTCACAGTCCGACCATTTGAACCCCGAAGAAAAAGCTAATTTAGAAGCACTTTGCGCTCAGTACGCCGATGTATTCTATATTGATGGCGAGGTATTATCTTTCACGAATCAGGTAAAGCATTCTATTCGAACAACAGACGATATGCCAGTCTACACAAAGAGTTACCGATACCCGTTCATACATACGCAGGAAGTTCAGGATCAAATCTCTAAAATGCTAGAACAAAATATTATACGTCCTTCACAGTCTGCTTGGAGCTCCCCCATCTGGGTAGTTCCCAAAAAAACCGATGCTAGCAGAAAAACCAAATGGCGCTTGGTAATAGACTTCAGAAAATTAAACGCGAAAACTATAGATGACCGCTATCCCATACCCAACATTTCAGACGTCCTTGATAAGCTAGGTAATTGTCACTATTTTACCACCCTGGACCTCGCAAGTGGCTTCCATCAGGTTGAGATGAATCCGGATGACATCCAAAAGACCGCGTTTACAGTTGAGCACGGACATTTTGAATTTCTTCGCATGCCAATGGGTTTAAAGAATTCTCCTTCAACATTCCAACGGGTGATGGACAATGTCTTACGGGACCTTCAAAATGTTGTGTGTCTCGTGTACCTTGACGATATCATCGTTTTCTCGGTATCCCTTCAGGAACACATGGTCAATTTGGAAAAGGTATTCCAGAGACTAAGAGAATCCAATTTCAAACTACAAATGAACAAATCCGAATTTTTAAAATTAGAGACGGCATATTTAGGACATATCATAAGTAAAGACGGTATTAAACCCAACCCGGATAAGATTATGGCCATCCAGAAATTCCCAATGCCCAAAACGGCAACTGAAATCAAACGCTTCCTAGGTCTGCTAGGGTATTATAGAAAATTCATTTCGGATTTTGCTCGTATAACAAAACCTATGACGCAATGTCTTAAGAAAGGTTCAAAAATTGACATAGCCGATCTAAACTATATCAATTGTTTCGAGAAGTGCAAAACCCTTTTAATCAATGATCCGATATTGCAGTACCCAGAGTTTAGTAAAGACCATTGGTGCCGTGCTCTCACAAGGTCAGATAGGGAGCGACAAACCCATAGCATACGCATCCCGCACACTAAACACAAGTGAAATTAACTACAGCACAATTGAAAAATAACTGTTGGCAATTGTGTGGGCAACCAAATATTTCCGCCCTTACTTATTTGGTAGAAAGTTCAAGATTGTTACAGATCATAGACCCCTGCAATGGGTCATGAATATAAAAGAACCTAATTCACGTTTAACCCGCTGGAGATTAAAGTTGAGCGATTATAATTTTACTACTGTCTATAAGCAAGGTAAGCTGAACACTAACGCAGACGCTCTGTCCCGCATCGAAATCAATAATGAAGATGCAAACTCTATAGCGGTTAACACGTCTGAAAAACCCCCTTCAGTGACTGATTCTACAACGGCAACAGCTCACACTAGTGCTGAGAGTCCCATATTAGAGATACCAATATCCGATGAACCCCTAAATAAATTCCACCGGCAAATATCCCTTGTAATCGTAGGTGATATTAAAAAACGCCCAACCGTGTCTAAACCGTTCGAAACCCACACTAAAACTACCATACAGATATCAGAGACTAATCTTGAAGAGGACGTAATTAATGCCGTAAAGGAGTATGTAAATCCTAAAGTAAGAACAGGAATTCTCATCCATCCCCCTCTAGCCATGTACAGTATAATCCCGATTATGCAAGATAAATGTAAAAGCTCCGCTTTGAATATGGTTTTAACAAAAAAGGAGGTAGAGAACGTAAAGAATTATTTAGACCAACAGGAAATCATTCGTAATTACCATGAAGGAAAAACAAATCACCGTGGTATAACTGAATGTTTCCTCGCTTTATCACATCGTTATTATTGGCCCAAGATGAAAGAATGTGTAGCAAAATATATTAATGAATGTAGTATTTGTGGACAAGCAAAATACGATCGAAACCCTGTTAAGCAGAGATTCGCCATAGTTCCCCCTCCAACTAAGCCCTTTGAAATTGTGCATCTCGATCTTTTCACTGCACAAAACGAGAAATATCTCACTTTAGTTGACGCTTTCTCGAAATATGCGCAAGCATATCATCTCAGAGATGGCACCGCGTTAAGTGTCGTTCAAGCTCTTTTAATGTTTTGCACCCATCATGGCGTTCCTTATACTATAGTTACAGACCAAGGCCCGGAATTCACCAATGCATTATTCTCAGAATTTGTCCGTCTTCACAAGATACAGCATCATAAGATACTTGCACACACCCCTAACGATAATGGTATAGTACAGGGTGGCGCAATGGAATGTGCATATTGCATCATCTTTTTTTTGCGGGGTAAAAAGCGCGCGGGCGGGGGAGTATACTACCGTTGGGTAGGCGCGCTCATGGAGTTTTAGTCACAATGAGTCACTTCGACGGGAAGCGTCGGGCATTTTGCGTGCGTGCATTTTACGAGAACTGTCGTTCATACATTGTTACTAGGCGACTATATTGTTCTGAATATGAACTACGGCGAATTAGTGTAGCTCCGAGTATAAATTTAATTAAAATATGGGTAAAGCGTTTTGAAGAGACTGGTTCAACGTTTAAACCACAAGCAAAAGGTCGTCCTAGAACATCTAGGACCGAAGACAATATTGAGAGAGTTATGAAATCTGTACGAGAAGATCCACGATTGTCTACTCGCAAGAGATCGTCTGTCTTACACTTTTCGCGACGAAGTTTGCAACGAATTTTAAACTTGGATCTTAAACTGCATCCATACAAGCTGCAATTAACACAAGAATTGAAAGAATGTGATTTCAGAGAAAGGCTCGCATTTGCTAATGAAATGTTTAATCGGTTGTCCAATTTTGACAATATCCTTTTCTCTGATGAGGCCCATTTACATATCAATGGGTGCGTAAACCGTCAAAATTGTCGTTACTGGAACAGTGAGAATATCAGTACTATAGTAATAATCCGAGAAACATCGATCAGCTCCAGCAGAATATCCATGGTGAAATGGCGGCAATTTCATCAGCATTACTGAAGAAAGTTTTTAATAGTTTCCGTTCGCAGTTAGAGGAGTGCCGTCGTAGAGAGGGTCATCATTTAGATGATGTTATTTTTTAAAAATAAATTTCAGTTTTTACTTTACACGTCCTTAGTTTTATTGTAACCGTACCTTTTGTATTTATTTTGTAATCTATTTTTTAAATATGCACGTTCCATTGCGCCACCCTGTAGAACGCTTTCACTCTACCATTCTCGAACACCTAAGAATCCTGAAGTTAGAAAAGAGTAATGAACCTGTCATTAATCTCATGCCTTATGCAGTCTTAGGTTATAATAGCTCCACTCACAGCTTTACTAAATGTAGGCCCATAGACTTAATCACAGGACATTTTGATCCTCGCGATTCTTTAGATTTAAATTTATCTGAGCACCTATTGCAAAATTATTTACAAGACCATAAAAAACGACTAACCCAGGTCTACGAGATAATAAATGAAACCTCCCTTCATCATAGGACTGAACTAACTGAAAATAGGAACAAAGATCGCGAACCCGAAAAGGAATATAGCCCTGACCAACAAGTATTTGTCAGAAATCCTCTAGCTAGCAGACAAAAGCTAGCTCCACGTTTTACTAAAGACATTGTCCTGGCCGAACTTCCCATACACATTTATACTAGAAAGAAACGGGGTCCTGTTGCAAAATCTCGTCTAAAGAGGAGTCCTAAAGATTCCGTATTGTTACAGGATGCTACTGTTGCTGCTACTCCAAATGACGCAAGGACAAGAAGTAACGATTGATCCTCTAGGGAACGGCCCTGGAATACTTCCGTTTAATTTAGTAACGACGCGTATTGTTTCCCACTATCATTCTTTCCTTAATTATGTTAATCTCGATAGTATACAATCCCAGGTAAATAATGTTAGTTCGAAACTGACTGACTTTAGACATAAACTAAATAATAATACATCTCTATTATTTGAACCGCACATGAGTTACCTTACATCTAAATTAACTAAAATATCCACGCAGCTAGAGTCATTTGAACATAATCGTCATAGAAGAGGACTTGTCGATGGTCTCGGTTCCGTTATCAAGAGTATATCTGGTAATCTTGATCAAACTGATGCAGTTAAATACAATAATGCCATAAAAATACTTCAGGAAAATGAATATAAGATACAGTCTCAATTTAATCAGCATGTTAGCCTATCTAAAACTTGGGTTTCACAGAATGCCAACTTATTAACTAATATAACTAAAAATCAAGAGATAATAGGCAATGCTTTAAATCGGATAATTAAGAGTACTGTAAACTTCGATTTCATCCAGTACGCCCATATGGCTCAATATTTAATTATACTAAGTGATAACATAGATAATTTGTTGGCAGAACTCCATAAATTAGAGTACACTCTAGCGTTTATACGTGCATTAAGCACACCGCATATGGTGGTTAGTATAGATGAGATTAGGAATATGTTAGACAAATTAAGGAGTTTATATTCGAACAATGAAATACTTGATTTAGAATTAAGAGACTATTATGATGTAATTAAGCTAGGATACTTTTATATAGAAAACAAGATAGTTATAGTATTTAAAGTGCCGATTGCCTTCCCTCCAATCTATAGCCTTTACAAACTGTCCATTGTTCCTAACAAGAATAATAAAATCCTCTTACCTACCTCACCTTTAATTGCGATTTCTGGACACGATTCTATGTACATGGAGGCTGAATGCCCGAAGATAAATTCACTGTACCTCTGTGAAGCAAAATCAAAGTACAAGACCCAAGATGACCCAGATTGCATCCAGCATCTGATCTCCAAGCAAGAACTTCTCCCATCTTGTAAACTGTCTTCAGTCGTTCTAAAAAAAGAAGCTGTGGAGCAACTCGACGAGAAACATTACACCATCATTTTTCCATATCCAACCAAAGTGAAGATATCATGCAGACAAGAAACATATAAAACCCTTGAAGGAAGCTATTTGGCCATCATCCCGTACAATTGTCACATCAAAACGCCCAAATTCACCATAGCGAACTCTAACAACCACATCAAGGGATTCGCTCTGGAGATTATGCAATTACCTACAAATATTGAAGATTTAGAAACGTCAAGCGAAGCACCAATCATACTAAACTCTGCCGACGTAAAAAACCTGCACTCCACAAACACTAAGATCATGCTACAGACTCCAGTTAAACTTAATGAAGCAGTTGATACAACTCTCTACCACACCACAATTCCAATCTACCCAATACTATCTGGTGCAAGTGCACTCTTCATCGCATTGATGTACCGACGACACCGAGCGAAGCAACTTCATAAAAATCAATCAATGCGAACGGATTATGTTACATCTTCAAGAGATTATGCTGAAATTCAGGTGGCAAATAGAACCAGTCCCAGCGAAATAAGAATCGACCACAGCAATATTTCTTCATCTATACCACATAAGATTTCGAAATAGTTGCTAATCTTCGGGGGGAGGTGTTACGTATTCGCATAGTACCCAAACCGCAGACAGGCGTTTACCCAGTTAGCGTGAATTGCATCAGCCGCGGACACGAGGCGCCGACGCAGCACAACGTGATGCAGCCCGACACCGGACATCGAAGCCGGTGTAAAACGGTCACTCTTGACACAGCATCGGTCAACCGTCGACTATTTTAGCTATTAATTAATATTGTAATTCTTATAAAATAAATTAAGTTAAATAAATTTTGTATTTTTTTCAATCCTCCGGCTACAGCCTTCGTAATTTACCTAGGTATTATTTTACTGTTATTATTGTGAATGTTAAGACTATGTGGGTTTTTTTTTTACTTTTGTGTTTTTATCTTATTATCTGTTTGTTTTAATCGTAATCTTGGTCTGGCGGTTTGAGTAATTATGCGGCCTACCCAATGTCCTTTCTTTGGTATTGTTCGTCGAATCGTTGAGCTCCTTATGTTTTGAGTTGAGCTGTACGATTACTGACAAATGCGTGCACTGACTGGACAGGTCCACTCAATCTGTGTGGTTCTTTCCTCAAAAGACCATTTCAGACATCAATCCACATGGTCTTAAGATGATCTGACCAAGATAATGTCTGGACTTTAAAAGAGACTGTGACCTCTGAGTTTGTTTCTGCCTTTCTTCTCAGAGTAGTCAGATAGGAAACGCCGACCTCATCTAGTTTAAAAAAAATGTTTGACGTGTAAAAGTGTTTGTACAAACCCACTTACAGAAATAAAAATCATTTATTTATCATTTATACGCGATGGCATTATATCGGAAACGCAAAATAATTTACCACCCAGTCTGATACTGACTAATATTCAGCCAAGATGTCTAAATTTTTCAGAATGTTAATCGTACTCATATAGTTTGTTTATGCCTGATCATTTATAGATACCCCCGAAAAGCATAATTCTCCTTCTAGAGCAGACAGGTAAAATACAGAATGCTTGTTTATATTTGACTGGTATGATGTACTTTAATAAAAATAAACTATTTTTTTGTTTGTTTTTAAGCATTTTTATGTATTGTATGTATCATATACACCTACACTATACATCAAATTTCGGTACACAAGTTTAATAAACATAAAACACCTGATTTCCTTACGTATACTATGCAACTTTCTATGAGCACACAAACGACCATGTTTGCGTGTGTTTGTTACCGTAAAGCGAGCAGAAACGTTGTGTTAGTGCAACTGTAGCGTTTAAAATCGTAGTCAGTCCGCGCCTTAGCCACCCAAATTGTGTCAACCGTGTTTTTATTTTGTTTTCAAGCCTATTGGGACTAACTTAAATTAGTATGATTGTAAATTGGTTTCGTATGCAATGCATTACGTTTTTATTTGACTCTTTCAAGTCTTTCTGTGAAACTGGTGCAAGTGGTTATTTTGTTTAAGGACTTGAGAATTTAAAATGCCTAATTCATCTGATGATAGTGATCAAAGCGGTCCATCAACTCCAAAAAAAGCAAAAAAGATACATTATAAACAAAAATTCAGAGACGAGTTGAAACTGTGTGATGCAAAATTGATAGCTGACAGAGTAGTGATAAAAAGACATAATGAATGTTCTAAGCATGTAAAAAGAACTACAGCAGCGCCAGCTCAATCTTCGATTGCTACTGCATTTGAAAAGGTTAAGCAGTCCGATGATGCTAAATGCAAAGCATCTGAGATAAAGTTGGCCGCTTTTATGGCAGAGCATAAAATGGACCACTTAGTTGATTTATTGCCCACTATGTTTCCTGACTCTCAGATTGCAAAAAAAATATGAAAATGAAGAGAACAAAATGTCAAGCAATAATAAACAATATTCTAGGAGAATCGAAAAAAACAAGATTTGTGTGCAGATCTAAAGGAGCAAAAATTCTCTGTCATGATTGATGAAAGCACTGATATCGGAGCAGTAAAAACTATGTGTGTTGTGGTCAGATATTACTGTGCACTAAAAGGTCAAATTGTTAGCAGATTTTAGGAGCTAATTCAAATACATGGCGAGGAAAACTCTGCTCCGGTAGCTACCGCCACAGCAGAACATCTTTTCGAATCAGTAATAAAATCCATCGAGGAAAATTCTATTCCTATTGAAAATATTAAAGGATTTGGATCAGACGGGTGTAATACTATGATGGAGTGGCACAATTCCGTTTCGAGTCGATTTAGAGCAAAATGTCCCGGTATTATCGTTCTTAAATGTGTTTGTCATTCCCTGCATCTTTGTGCGAGTGACGCATGCAAACAGTTACCAGCTGAATGTGAGAAGCTAACACGTGATATTTACAATTATTTTGCGACCAGTAGCAAAAGACAATCGCTATTAAAAGAGTTTCAAGTATTCACAGAAATAGATATACACAAAATTAAGTGCTGTAGTGCAAAGAATTTTAGAACAGTGGAATGCACTAACACTGTTGTTTGATGGAAGATGGCTTGAAGACAACGAATGTTCCGAAATCCATATGCAGTTGAATGATCCCATAACAAAATCATACTTTTTCTTTTTAAACTGGATGTTACCTAAATTTGCTGAAACTAATACGCTATTTCAGAGTGAGACTCCAATGATCACAAAACTTAACACTAAAATGAACGATCTCTTTCACGAACTTTTATCGACATACATGACAACGGCACCTATTGCAAACACTGAACTAGAAAAAATTGACCAAACTGACGAAAAAAAATTTCAAAAATTTGGATGACATCTACCTGGGCTTGGGAGTATCTAAACCGTTTTCAACAAATGAAATAGCAGCAGAGAAAAAAAAAGGATTTCAAAAAGAAATGCCGATTTTTTTTTATTAAAGCGTGCGTAGGCATCCGCAAAAGATTCGCGCTAAATGATCCAGTATTGGTTGGGATATCCAAATTGGATCCTGAAACATGTCTCGATATCTCAGATCGCGATGAATCAATTCAAAATATACTAAGCTTAATGCCAAGATTGACACCAACTTCTACGATAGAACAACAAGCATTGGATGACCAATGGAGAAAATTGCCAAAGTTAAAAATTCGATGCTGCAATACGGCCTGATGAGTTCTGGCACAAGGTTAGTAACTAAGAATCTATATTTTGTTTATATTGACCAATGGAGAAAATTGCCAAAGTTAAAAATTCGATGCTGCAATACGGCCTGATGAGTTCTGGCACAAGGTCAGTAACTAAGAATCTATATTTTGTTTATATATACCGGCTGATTTTTTTTACCGTCTCGAAAAAAATATGGTGTGTTGTGTAAGTGGAACAGAAGCCACACACGAGAATATTTGCTTAGAACCATTGAGATTGTAAAAGTCCCGAATATCCATAAAAAGTCATGAAAACTGTCCAACCTACGGCCCGTGCGTAAAACTAATAAAAGCCAAAATAGGGAGATTAGCTGCGATCCTGTATGAATGAAAACTGTACGTGCGAGCGAGGACGTCGACAGGTCGTTCGGTCGCCCCGTTGCTAAGCAACGACGGCGTACGCGCCTGTTTACGCGCCTGTTATCGTTCTGCACAAACACGTACAGAGAAACTTGATGTGTGCGAGTTCACCTACGGGATCACGTCGCGTCGACGAAATGTTATGTAAACAAACAATGATTATCCGTGCGTGGTGACTAGGTACTCTATGGTCTGTTGGCCGTCACTAACTAAACCATCCAAGGTCGAGGTGACGCGTTTGTTTACATTATTACTTTGTGATTTCGATCATTCCTTCATACTTTTGTGGGCCGTCTAATATGCTGTAGTTTCGTAGAGTTACGTACAATTTTAACTGTTTTCGTAGTAAATTGATAAAATATTTCTAAAGTTTTTTTATGTCAATCGTATAATACAACATTCTAGGCGTATTTAAAAGATCGAAATGAAATTATTTACAAATTACACTGAATGATTAAAAAAAAAATTAGTTACCTTTTTAGCGATATCGCAGTAATTGTTCAAAATGTCCACCGTTTCTTTCTAAACATACACTAGTACGTCTTTGCAAATTGTTTGTTAAACTTCGAAGCGTGTCTCTATCACTTTTTAAAACATTAAAAGCGTCTATTATTCGCTGTTTTAAATCATCAACACTTTGAGCTTCTTCGGTATACACTAAACGTTTTAGTTCGGCCCACAAATAAAAGTCTAAGGGTGTTAGGTCTGGTGACCTCGGCGGCCAGTTCACAGGTCCACCGCGACCTATCCACTTATTACCGAATTCACTATCGAGATATGCACGTACAGATCGTTCGTAGTGAGCTGGACATCCGTCGTGCTGGAAGTAGATGTCTCGCAGGTAGAGCACCGGAACGTCATCCAGCAAGGTGTCAATGACGGAACGTATCATTTGTAGACACGTTATTCCCGTCAAACGACCTTCTATCCAAACTGGACCAATTATGCGATCGTGAATTATCGCTTCCCAAACGTTGACACTGAAGCGAACTTGATGTGCATGTTCTTTAATTTTATACGGGTTTAGGAAGCTCCACTTCCGGCTTCTGGCATGACTGGGTAGCTGGAACTGCCCATGATCAAGTAATCGCTGATACGTCCGTAATATTAGAGCAGAGCTAGGAATTTGAGGAACAGGGATACCGTTTCTTCGCAACGACTGTAGGTGTTCTTCTTCTGCGTACATTCGCCTAGCACCGTATAAGTTTTCACCAGACAGGATATAAAATCGCACCATTGCTAGGTACTCTACATTAGAATATTCGTACGTTATGTTCTATAACTCAGGTGATGCACACGCGGAAACGTAAACAATGCGCCGTTAGACCGTGACTAATCGCAGATGACTAGAGAGAAAGAGAATTATAATAATTAAGTTGAGAGAGCGCGGGGTGCGGGCGGGCACTCGTGCGCTTGCGAAAGGATATTATTATCAAAAAGGCCGACGGCACGTTCGGCGAGTATACCTACCTACCGGCCGGCTTCAAGAAATAGGATCGCGCTAGGAATTCATTGATAAATTCCGCGCATTTAGTAGGGTGCGTATGATTTGAATTTCGATATTTTTTCCTATTTTTTTTTTTTTTTTAGTTTCTCTTTTAATTGTTCTGGTATGAAAAGTTTACTTCAAATGTGTAGTATTCATTGATATATCAATTTATTTTTATGTTATTGAAAAAAATAATTTAAAAAAAAAAACTATGCCATCGGCTTCTACTCCGTTCACCTAATATACCCTATTTTTTTCGAGACGGAAAAAAAAATCAGCCGGTATATTTCTTTTGTTTGCAAAATACAATATTTTTAATACTAATGTTGCTTTTCAGGTGAAACAGTTGGACGAGTTCCACTTGATTGAAAAATACATGCTCAATGTAGGAACTACAGGTAGCAACGATGCTAACGTTGCTAAATGCGAGGCCCGACATGCATAAAGCATAGCGGCCAGTCGTCTTCCCCGCGCCGTGCCTATAACTTGTGTACATATAAGTTATGTAAGAAACGTCATCGTACCTACTTGTGACTCAGGTGTTTATTAATAGACTTTATACTGGACTCTGATATTTTATTCCTCACCTTCTCTAACCACACTAATTAAGGTTCCAACATTGGTGACCACGACGTGATCTTAGAGAGGTGGTTATAGAGAGAATATTACGGACAGTATTTGTGTTAAAAGTGATATTGTGTGAACGGGCAGAAGGTGACTCCCCGTCGACTCGGAACCTATCGGCGGGAATTTTAAAGGGTTCGAGATGAATCAGCCACCAGCGCCACCGGTACCTCAACTGGCTAGCATCAGCGTAACGGACAGGATTCCAATGTTTTGGACCGATATGCCGCGGTTGTGGTTCGCGCAGTTCGAGTCCGCTATGGAACCACAGAAGCAAGGGGATGCATCGAAATTTCATTTGGTGATATCAAGGCTGACCAGAGAAGCTTTACAACAGGTTAGCGATCTGATTTTTAAGCCCCCTATCGAGAATAAAAATGGCACATTAAAAGACAGGCTACTGACAGCCTACGAAGAAAGCGCCGAAAGGCTATTTCAAAAATTTGTGAGCGAAATGGATTTAGGATCCCAACGACCGTCGCATCTACTACGGCGCATGTCGGAGTTGGCACAAAACACCGAGATAGCACCGGCGACCTTACAACAGCTGTGGATTTCACGTCTCCCAGGATCCTTAAAAGCTGTTCTGTCAGTGTGTCAGGACCAAAAATTGGAAAAACTCGCGGAAATGGCAGATAAGGTCATGGAAAATTTAAACAGTGGAGAAGCAGCCGCCATATCTTCGGCAGAGTCATCTTCAAAGGGGGACATGGCGACCGTAATGAACGAGTTAACTACTGAGTTGAAAGAACTACGGAGGGAAGTTAATGAGATCCGTGGACGCAGTAGGGGACGCGAAAACCGTGGGAACTGGCGCAAATCACAGTCAAGGTCAAGAGGTCCACGTCGCACGCCAGATAGTCCAGATTGGCTGTGCAGCTACCATTATGCGTATGGCAAAGAGGCGCGAAGATGTACGAAGCCGTGCAATTGGAAGGAGAACCAAACGTCGGAAAACTGAGTGCGGTGCAGTCTGAGTCGGTTGAAGTCTGCACCACACCAATAGGAAACCACCGTTTGTGCGTAGTAGACCGGAAGTCAAGGATCAGCTTCCTCGTAGATACAGGTGCTAATGTGTCAGTTTTACCAGTGAGTAGTGTAAAAAATTGTGCGCGTTCTGAAAGCGGTTATAAGCTGTACGCGGCAAACAACACGGAGATAAAGACATACGGTGTAAAATCCCTAGTACTCAATTTAGGATTGCGCAGAGATTTTAAGTGGACATTTATTGTTAGTGACGTCAGGCAAGCAATTTTAGGTGCAGACTTTATTGAGTCGCACAAGCTAGTTGTAGATTTACATAATAAGAAACTAGTAGACAGTGTAACTAATTTAAGGACAAATGGGTCAATCATACAGTATGACGAAGCGTCCGTAAGAAGTATCCAAGACGATAATACCTATCGTGAATTGTTAGAGGAATTCGCAGATATCACAAAACCGGTGTCGTTTAAAGAACCGCCAGCACATGCAGTAGTGCATCATATAGTAACAAACGGTCCCCCGGTACACGCGCGTCCAAGGCCGTTACCACCAGACCGTTATAATAAGGTAAAGGACGAATTTCATTTAATGCATGAGTTAGGAATATGTAGGCCATCACAAGGGGAGTGGTTTAGTCCATTTCGCGTGGTCCCTAAAAAGGACGGGCAATTGCGCCCGTGCGGTGATTATAGGGCGTTGAACGCAATAACAAAACCTCGTTCCTATCCCTAGGGTAAGTGATTTCACATACATATTATCGGGTATGACTTGATATTCGCGACTAGATATAAATAGAGCCTACCATAACATAGCCATATCAGCAGATGATATTGAAAAAACCGCCATAGCAACACCTTTTGGTCTGTGAGAGTTCCCACGCATGACGTTTGGACTCAGGAATGCAGCGCAAACTTTTCAAAGATTCATGGACCAACATGTACTCAGAGGTATAGAACGCATGGAGAACGGAAATGGTAAGTCAGCACTTTTTTGTTACATAGACGACGTCATTTTGGCTTCTGACAACGAAGGCATACACAAGGAGCATCTGCGTAAACTGTTTCAACGTTTCAGTGAGGTAGGTATAACCATTAATCTAAGCAAAACGGAATTAGGTCAAACGAAAGTAGAGTTTCTAGGATTTGAAGTAACACAGGACGGAATCAAACCATTATCGGACAAAGTAAGGGCAATTACAGACTATACAAGACCGGATACAGTAGAGCAGCTACGTCGTTTTTTGGGTATTGTTAATTTCTATAGGTCACATTTACCACATGCGGTGGTATATCAAACAGAGCTCAATAAGTTTTTACACAACGCAAAGAAAAGAGACAAGTCTAATATACCGTGGGATAACAAAATTATTGAGGCTTTCGAGCAATGCAAAATCAGCTTGCAAGAAGCTACTACATTGTTTCATCCCAGTGTAAACATGCCTTTATCAATAATGGCTGATGCGTCAGATTCATGTGTAGGAGCAGTATTACAGCAAAAGGTAAGCGGAGCGTGGAGACCAGTCGGATATTTTTCAAAACAACTGTCGGAAGCACAAAAAAAGTATAGCACGTACGACAAAGAGTTAACCGCGGTGTACATGGCCATAGTTCATTTTAGGAATTTAATAGAGGGCCGACAAATAACTATTTTTACGGATCATAAACCATTAATTTACGCGTTCCGTAAGGTAGGTAACGATAAGGAAATACCAAGAAGGGCTAGACAATTATTGTATATTAGCGAATTCACAAGCGACATACAATATGTAAAGGGGCCAGAAAATACAGTTGCGGACGCGTTATCACGTGTTGAGTCTATTGTTTGTCCGACAGAGCTCGATTACAACGAATTAGCTCAAGCGCAGGTGCGCGATCAGATTACGGCAGGAAATAACGTCAGCAGTAGATTGGCATTCAGGCACGTAGTCAGCCCGGACGGAGATAAGCAAATATATTGCGAAGTTTCGACAGGTAGTGCTAGGCCTTATCTTACAGGCAAGTTTAGGAAAATAGCGTATGAAAATATTCATAATATCAGTCATCCTGGGGTTCGTACTACGCGCAAGATGATTGCTAAGAGGTACTTTTGGCCAGGAATGAATAAGGATATTAACGAATGGACAAGATCATGTATTCGGTGCCAGAAAGCAAAAGTTAGTCGGCACACAGTTTCAAACTTAACCAGTTTTCCACCATGTAGCAGGTTCGAACATATACATACAGATATTGTAGGTCCGTTGCCAACGTCACAACACGGACATCGGTATTGTATAACTATAATAGATCGTTTTACGCGTTCGCCTGAAGCAATACCAGTTTCAGACATTACAGCTGATACGGTTTCCAGAGTTATTTACGAGCATTGGATATGCAGGTTTGGTTGTCCAAGAAAGATAACGACCGACCAGGGTAGGCAATTTGAAAGCGACCTTTTCAGGAGTCTTATGAGATTTTTAGGAATACAAAGAGTTAGGACAACCCCTTATCACCCTCAGAGCAACGGGCTAGTAGAAAGATGGCACCGCTCGCTGAAAAGCGCATTAACCGCACGTTTGACAGGTAGTACGGATTGGGTGGACGAACTGCAAACGGTAATGTTAGGGCTTCGCGCAGCGTGCAGAAGCGACTCAGGTTTCAGTACGGCGGAAATGGTATATGGCGACACGATTAAGTTGCCAGGACATTTTTTCCACGTGCAAAACCAACAGGCTAGCGACCCGAGCATGTATGTAGGACAGCTTCGTCAAGCAATAAGCAAGTTGCGAACCCCGTCACGAGAGATTAGCGATTCACGTAAGGTTTTTGTAAGTAAAGATTTAAAGTCATGTACACATGTTTTTGTAAGGAATGAGATGATTAAAAAAATCACTTTGTCCTACATATGATGGCCCATATAGAGTTTTAAGTAGAAATGAAAAGGTGTTTAAGATTAAGTTAGCTAATAGGGAAAGCGATTTATCTATAGACCGACTAAAACCAGCGTACATGTTGCAAGACAGCGATCAGGATAGTGTCACAGATTGTTTGCAGACGGAGACGGAAGACCAGGTTAAAGAAACAGTCGAGGAAAAATCGCTTCCGCTTATAGGTCGTACCACGCGCAGTGGCCGGCGTGTAAAGCAACCGGTGCGATTTTTGCTACCATAGATAAATGTTCATGGATATGTGGATTTTATTAATTGTCGAAAGAATAAACAAGGTGGTACCAATTGTTTAAATAACCAAATAAAATAGGACAGTGATTTCAGAGAAATAGGTAATTAGAGACAAGAAATAAGTATTGAAACAAGGGATATCGTAATACAACTATGGTATTCAGAAACAATGTATGTATTCACACGTAGGCAAGACGAAGGGCAGCAAAAGGAGGCATGTGATTTATATTGGCGTCATCCTGGCAAATACTGTGGACACTAATGGGGCGTTCAATTATTGTAATAGCAGAGTAGTTTGTCAGGATGACTACCCTTAAGTTTATACCCTTAAGTAAGTTTTTTTTTTGTATTAAGTATATTTTTTTTTTGTTTTTGTCATTTTTGTAAGGGGGGGAGGTATGTAGGAACTACAGGTAGCAACGATGCTAACGTTGCTAAATGCGAGGCCCGACATGCATAGAGCATAGCGGCCAGTCGTCTTCCCGCGCCGTGCCTATAACTTGTGTACATATAAGTTATGTAAGAAACGTCATCGTATACACTCTGGCAGAGTGTGCCGCTTGGGAGGAGCCGCGCCGTGCCCTCATCTCAGAAGTAGGCAGTGACCCGTCGCTGCCGACCGTAGTGAGTTCGATGATCGGCAGCGTCGAGTCCTGGGACGCGGTGGTTTCCTTCCGCGAGACGGTCATCTCGCGGAAGGAGGCTGCGGAAAGGGAGAGAGAGATCTCGACTCTCGACCCGGCCCGCAGCAGACGCACCGGGCGTCGGAGGAGGGCGGACAACGCCCTCTTCCGGCCCCCCTAAATGGGTCCAGGGGCGACGGATTCGGGGACATCCGTCGCCCCCCAACATCAGGACCCGAGAAGGAGGCGCGCGTAGTGTTCCGCGTGCGCCGCTCACAGACGTTGCGGGGGGAGTACACCTCACTCCCCCCGCCCGAGACCCGCGCAAGCGGGCCGGCACCAGCCGGGGTTGCGGAAGAATTATGTGTTCCCACGACCCCGGCGTAGGTGTGAGATGGAACACCGGGGTGGTTTTTAGTCAGTAAGAGTCTGACAGACAGAGGACATCCATGAGGATTTTCAACCCCGGGAACAAAAAAAAAAAAAAAGGCAACAGTCTTAAGCTGACAAGATTAAGAAGATGAAGGTTAAATGCACAACCCAGGTGTTCAGCAAATCTGTTGCTGTAGCTATGGGGTATCTAGCCGGTGAGCTTTAAATATACTCAAAATATTATTACTAACTATTATAATATATTATCTATTATAATGCAACATAAAATAATAATGTAACATAATTGATTATTTTATTTTTAGCACTGTCAAGTTTTTTTTTCTGATTTTTACCTGTTTACTTCAATAGTGTCTAATAACTGGATTCAATTTGATGTACGTTAAGACTGATTTTTGTACTATATGACAGTTTTACTTTTCAGAAAAGGGAATTTTGCCTGAAGAAGCTAAAGCTACAGCTGAAGTACTTATTTTTTTTGATGACCTCTTCGACTCTGTTAATGGAAGCTATGAAAATTCACAAAAGCGATCAGGGAAACTTTTACTGCACTCAGTGACACCAAATTCGAGTCACTCCAAAGTCTGGAAAGAAGCCAAGTTGCTAATGAAAACTATGAAACTTGTGACAAAAGATGGCAAAACTTCTGTTGTGCCATCAATCACAAACTGGATTATTAGTTTAGAAAATATTGAATATTTGACCAATAAATTGTTTCAGGAGCACAATTGTAGGTCCATATGGCTCAGACATTTTAATCAGGACCCATTGGAATTTTTTTTTGGTTGTGTTCGTAGCCATGGGGCAAGAAACACTCACCCCACGAGTGCAGGCTTTGAAAATTCCTTTGCTGCTTTATTAATAAATAATTTAAATAGCGTGCACTCCTCAGGTTCTAATTGCGAAAAGGACATGTGCAATGACAGTATATTTCATACCTTACGCCGATTATTTTTTAATATTAAACCATCTTGTGCTCCTCTTGAAATTGATTTTAATCTTATAATAAATAGTGATTATATCATGTTGAATTTTAAAAACAAAATGAAAGATGTTAAAATTATGGCTGAAATTTCGTATGTAACAGGTTACGTCTTTAAAAAATTAAAAATTATATTAAAAAATTGTAAGGTGTGCAATGCTTGTTTTTTTACGAAAAATAATACAAATTTGGATTACATACAAATGCGAGATTACTCCCTAGAAAATAAATATTTGACATACCCTACTGAAGAAGCCATGGAAGGTTTTTCAAAACAGCAGGTTGTGATCACATATATATTAAGAAATCATGTAAATTTTGGTCAAATAAGGAATTATATGAAGACTGTTTTAAGCACGGTTTTTGATTATAACTTTATTAAATGTCCCGAACATAAAAATTAATAGTAGCAGAAATGCAAGATTTGTTATGCAGATTTTTCTTATATAAGGTGTATCTATTCATACCCGAAATATTTGAAGAGGTGCATCTATAGGTCGAACTTGGGCTATAGAAATGAAAAAGAGTTTTTTATCTAAGCATCTAATTAAAAAAAAAAATGTAATTTAATATTACTTAAACACATAAAAATACTGGCTCTTTCATATTTTGTAACATCCATTACGCTAGTTTCTACGAAAATACTACGTAGAAACTACTATCATTGAAGCGGCCGAGGTCATGGCGGCGCCCTTAGATGTCGCGTGGCTTTTATGAATGATCAAAAGAGACCCGACTCGCGGCGCCGTCGCGCCGCCGGCGCCGGCTTCAGTTGCCTCGCCCCGCGCCTGCCGCGCCGTCCGCCGCCGTGTTCAGTTTCGCGCGAACTGCATGTTGCACTGCACGCGGCTTAACTAACGTAGAACGCTTCGCGCAACAAACGCAACAATGCCGAAATATTCCAACTAGGAGTACCATACATGGTGGACTGTTACAATGAGGGTGGTCTTATTTTTCTCACAGCACAAGCCAAGGGGGCTTGTGATCCTAGAGATCCTAGAAGCTCGACAGCGGCAACGGGACTACGGGGTCTACATGCCCCCAGCTGCAGACGGAGGCAGGCCTGATGTTACGCCGTTGGATTTCCATGTGTGGGGTAGGGATAGACCTGATTTATGATAATGACGGCCAGACCATTTCTAGTGCGGAACAACAAAACGTGAATCGTGAACGCTTCTTTACGCAGTGATAGCTAGGGAGACATTGTTAAAAGTGCAACGACACATTATTTAACGTGCAACTGCAGGGTGAATATGTACAGCAATTTTGGTGTAAATAGTGTAAATAAAAACTACGTCGCTATGAGGTATGTACATTTTAAATTGTTCGCGCTATGCACTTCTTACAGTTTACATCTGTACAAATAGGTAGGTACACAACCTATCAATCAGCTGACAGATACGACTCGACGCACAGTTCGTAACTTAGACAGAAGTCATTACCTTACGCGAATCCGCGTTGCGTCAGCTGTTTATTTTTCTATTACTATTATCTAAAAGATGTGTAACGCTGTAGAATATGAATGTTTTAATCGAATCTAGGATCCTTTTCGTAAAAAAATAAGAAAATGATTGAAACGTTTCGATGCTCGCTCGTAAAAGTCGTAACCCCACAGAGGTCATTAGCTGCTTATTTAGATGTAAGTATCTGGTTTACAGAAGGTACTGTTTTTGTAAAACTGCGAGCAGGGAATTCAGTATTGTACCTACTTAGATTTAGGTCGTTTTGTATTTTAAATTCACATTTATTTTTTGTAAGCGATAACTCTGTTATCAAAATAAGACGAGGTCGAGTTACGAAGTCTACCTAAGTTGGTTTATTGTGAACATCATCACGCCTGCATTCCCCGTAGAGATAGGCAGAGGTGTATTCTCGAATGTTCATTACAGTTCACCAGTGATATGTTAAACAGAGAGACGGCACGCGCCCCGCGGCAAGGCACCGCGCCCGCGCCTCTCCCCGCCGCCGCGTCTTTGATTCATAGAGCAGGCCGGTTTTATGCAAAACATCTCAAGCAGTTTTAAATTATGATAATTACGTAAAATAAAAAAACATTTACATAAAAAAATATTTTTTGTTTCTATAGCTTCTAAACGACCTATAGAGGTCCCTCTTAAAATATTTCGTGTATGAATAGATACACCTTATATAATTGGTGTAAGGACACTAATAAAATTATAAAAGGAATAAGAACACACTATGAAGTGAACGACAGAGTGCAGGAAATGGCTCGACAATATTATAAAAAGAGAAATAAAAATGAATAAAATTGTTATTCTTTTCTTTGTAATACATTGAGCCGTTTTCATTACACCGTGTTTTATATATTTCCTTTATGATTTACTATATAAATAACCCACGGTGTAATGAAAACGGCTCAAGCAAGAAAAACAAAAAAAAACGCTTTGTTAACTGCTTATAGTAGCGTATAGTAGGTAGAGATGGCGCTTCAATGTAAAAGGCTGACTGATTACTCTATTCCCATATATTCAATGTACTCTGTGTCGGGCTACAACTACATGATAGTGACAGTGATTGATTAATGTATAATTATATATACGAGGACTGCACTAAAAGTATCGGGAATGGAATATTTCCACTGTTCCTGTCATATTAAAATCTTTTTAATTGAAAGCTCCTTGGTTTTAAAAATCGAATATCATTAGTTTATTTAAAAAAAGATTCTCGGTCTTGTCACAAGGTTTAGTCAAACTTGTTTAGTCGTTGAGAAAATGGAATTGACTCGAAACAAATTCAAGAGCGATGATTTATTGAGTTTCGAAGTGGTTTAACACAAAAGCAGTGTGTTGACCGGATGATTTCTGCATTTGGTGATGAAGCCCCATCCAAAACCACAATTTATCGCTGGTTTGCTGAATTTCAACGTGGACGCGTCAACCTCAGTGATGATCCCCGTCAAGGTCGTCAAAAACTGCAGTCACCCAAGAAAACGTTGATGCTGTGCGTAAGCTGATTGAGGAAGATCGACATGTGACATACCGCGAAATTCAGGCAACTTTAGACATTGGCATGAGTCAAATACAAATAATCTGGCATGAACAATTAGGTGTAAAAAGTTGTTTTCCCGATGGATACCGCATTCGCTCTGTGAAGAACAAAAAGCGGCTCGCGTTACTTGGTGCATCAGAACTCTCGAAAGATTCCACGCAGGATCCTCAAATGCTGTATACAACATCGAATCAGGTGACGAATCCTGGATATACGCGTACGAACCCGAAAGAGAAAACCAGTCACGAGTTTGGGTGTTCGAAAATGAGTTAAAGCTAACAAAAATTGTTCGTTCACGGAGTGTTGTAAAAAAAATGGTGGCCACGTTTGTCTCCAAAACCGGCCATGTTACGACTATTCCTCTTGAGGGACAAAGAACGGTTAATGCAGAATGGTATGCTAGCATTTGTTTGCCACATGTCGCTTCTGAACTCCGTAAAGAGAACTGCAACCACCGCATCATCCTCCATCACGACAATGCGAGTTCTCACACCGCACACAGAACAAAAGAGTTTTTAGAGCAAGAAAACATAGAATTATTAGACCATCCGCCATACAGCCCCGACCTAAGCCGTAATGATTTCTATACTTTCCCTAAAATAAAGAATAAATTGCGTGGACAGAGATTTTCATCACCTGAAGAAGCTGTGGACGCCTAGAAAACGGCCATTTTGGAGACCCCAACTTCCGAATGGAATGGTTGCTTCAATGATTGGTTCCATCGTATGGAAAAATGTGTCAAATTTCGCGGAGAATACTTCGAAAAGCAATAAATACATTTTTAAATAGTAATGTTGTGTCACTTCCTTGATTCCCGAAATTTTCAGTGCCGCCCTCGTAGGTATTATGCTTATTATATATTACAAAAGGTGAAATTTAAACAGTATTTTAGTTTATAAAAGTTAATAAAAGTTTCTTGAAATCTTGTTTTTTTTTAACTTTTACTGTAAAATTGCCGTAAACACTAAACTTGAGCATGAAACACTGTAATAAAAAATTTCTCATCTGGTAACACTGCCTGTCAGTTAGGTAATCCCAATATTGAGAGAAGCTACTATGAACCAATGGCGCGTATTAAGCACGATGCGCATTGAGGAGATAATCGTAACAGCTGCTTCTCCTAATGACATTGTACATTTTTGGATACAAGTGCTTAAAATAAAGAATGCTGGTGGTAGCCCGATGTTTAAAGAACCAGCTGAGTTTTCGATACGACATCTTTCATTACCTTTGACTAATGCCGTCGTTGAAAGAAAAATTAACTGGAAACTGTATTACTGGAAAACACTGAGCTGAATAAGCAAATTAATAAGTTGATTACAGAAAATAAAACATTGATATCTTTATGTCAGTCGCCCTGCATGTTTAAAAGTCCGGTTACAACTAGTAAGAAAAAGAGGCGAGCGTAGTCAATTCAACACACCATACGTCCTACACCATTCTCTTTAACTTCATCCAGATTGAGCGTCGAAACCAATGACTGCGTAAATGTGTCCTTCTTGTAACAAGAAATTATAACCCAACAACAGCTATTAAAGGTAGCACAGCTGGAGATAGAACTCCTCACGGACCGTTACTTGAACGGTTGTTGCCCTCTTCACCTAACTTAATAATTTTGCATGCTGTTTTATCTATGTTGTAACGAGTTTTTTTACACCGTTACATGTATTGATAATTATAGTCGATTTCGGAACGATTTCTAAATTGTATTTTTTATCTGTGATACATTCGTATGACATTTCGACGGAAAAATTTGACAAGTCACTTTGCCGATCTTTGTTGGTGAAGGTGACAGGTCTCCTGATTTTCCCTAAATGGAATTGTAAATAATCCGGGACCTCGGGCGCTTTGATGCCCTAATCCTAATCCAAAGGACCCGTGGAATGGTCTCAGATTGTGTTTCTATCGGATTTTTGGTAAGTTGGACTCTTTTTCGAGAGAAAATTTCCTTCCACAATGGCGGTTCTTTTGTGACCGATAGTGTTGGGTAACTCAGCACATGTGCTAGCACAGTTGTAGCTACAAACTTGGTTAGAAAGAGTCACTCACTTATTTCATTTTGATGTGCTAGCACACACCACACTCCACAGATTAGCACACAGGACATTTGTATCGTATTGTGAGTTTTGAACGTATCGTAATCATTCTCCCTTTCTCTTTCCCTCATCATCACTCGTGCGAGTTGTTTGACGCGTTTAACCGATTAATCACTGCCTCACCAGCTCATCGCGTGTGCCAGCCAAGCCAACTCTATTGAGTATGTGTGCCGTGTCGTCGTCACTATACACCACACATCACACTCGCGACTCGCGCGTCGACTCGGAGCGTCACGCGACTCACTGACACACTCACAGCACGTACGTGCTCCCACGCTACCGCAGCCTCGCCTCATTCGTGGTAGTACAGTGTGCTAGCACACTTTGTAAAAGGAGTGCCTCGCACGATCCTCATTTTAAAAGAGTGTGCTACCCAACTCTAGTGACCGAACTTATTGTTTTCGCAGAATCCCTCGCTCGCCTCCCTCCGGCTTTTTATACCAGCTGTCTTCACGGTACACCGAGGGAGACGCGAGTTTTAAATACCTGGAATAAGCGGTAAGTTTTTCGTTGGTCGATGCGTCCCCGCGTGTCCGAGTTCGGAGTGAAACCACATCTCAGAGTCCCTTTTTGTCCACAGCCTACAATTGTGGGTGCTTATTCCACCTTTACTTCAACCGAGGAATTTTTACTGGCCTTCCACGGGGGCTGATTACCTGAGAGGTACCACGTTCCGGCTCTCGGGGTTCACCTTCAAGGTTTTTATATATTTTTCTATCATAGAACAACAGCCTTCAGCTGCGAATTTAAAATTACCTAAAAGATGCAATGATGAGATAGCAACTAAAACTTATTATAGTATAATTGTATGCAATAAGCTAAAGGTAAATAATAAGCTGGGGACGTTCAAGGTAGTGAGACTTTTAATCACCATTGACATCCACAGGCCCCCATCCTAAGATGAATTGTTCAATCTCTCCAACTTTATCTGGCTATCCATTAATAGTGTGTCGCTCCAGGGCGCCCGAAATTTCACTTCTTACATTTACATACCTTTTTTTGGGAGATCACACACTCAGAAACACACACACAAATTTTTTATTATTACAATGTTTGTGCCATATTTTGTATTTAACACCTTTATACATGTTTTACGCAAATAAATACTTTATCTTATCTTATCTAATAATCCTAGTACTGTTTATTTAGTTAGTTTAGTTTATTTTAAAGATAGCTTTTGCCCATCTATCAGTGTGTTATGAACATGTTATAAATAAATTGATAAGAACTACATTTTATTTTATTCATATTGATATTTTAGTGTCCTAAACACCTTTGTTTTAGGCTTCTACAACTGAAATTGTGCGATATTAGGCTACTTTATGCATGAGAAACGGCGATACTGGGGCCAGCGCTGTTGGCAACACTGTAGTTCACTGTCCGAAATGAACTCGTAAGGAGCG
The DNA here is from genome assembly GCA_963555695.1 of Dasypolia templi. Taxonomy (NCBI): domain Eukaryota; kingdom Metazoa; phylum Arthropoda; class Insecta; order Lepidoptera; family Noctuidae; genus Dasypolia; species Dasypolia templi. The sequence continues at coordinate 15,788,320 of OY743156.1, forward strand.
ATCTCAATTAAAAATGACCGAGCAGGCACAAGACTACTGCGCGCGAGAGAGGGAAACAATACTAGTTATTGTACCTTCTTTGTGGGAGGAAAAAGGTAACTTGTGGTGGCCGCCTAAAAAGACACGGTACAAATTAATTAATGAATTCGACGTCCCCCGCGAATAATCCGGTAATGACCTATTACGGGGTTTTTCATGTTATGCGTTTTTCGGCATCTGGAAGTTAAAATAAACCATGCAATTTTTTTTTCAGAATTTTGCTATCCTTTATTTACGAAGATATGAAAAACTACGCGTATATTCCATTGAAATTCATCAAAATGTATTTTAAACGAATTATATGGTTTTAGATCTTTACGAAAAAAATATCAACATGATTTGACAGTAAACATTGTTACGATATTATTCGGGTAAATAGTTTTCTACCTTATTTAAGTAAGTGATATTACAGGCTTATTCGGGGTTTTATTAAGAAAACGATTTCCAGCTACATTCATTATCGAGTGGCTCCTTACACAACCCTTTTCTATATTGATGTTACGATATTATTCGTGTAATTTATAATATATCATCTAAACATAAATAGACTATTACCAATACACCGCGCTCCTTTTCTTAACATGTAAGGACATTTACCGTCTTCGGTTATGCCTATTGCAACGGCAAGAGCTATTGCTCCGCCCACTTCGCTCGGTCGTCCTATAATAATGTTTGTTTACCTAATATTAGTCACAAAGAGTCCGTTCGAGTGAAAAGTACTGCAAGTAATTATTTGTTTGTTAGGAAGTGAATTTGTTTCTTAAATACATTTGAACTAACCTATACTTCGCCAAGTGAATATTAAATGACAATATTGTAATAATTATGTTGCCGCGTCAGTTAAAATCATATAGTACATCCAGAAGAAAATTATTGTTCAACTTTGTCAAGGAACAAGCAGATCTTAGCAGAAAAGGTGAGTGTCTTTATGTACTGTGATTACAGAAAAGGGTAATTAGATACTAGGTACTTCCTACATAATCAATATATTTTTTTCCGGTATGCGTGTTTATTAAATTGTTAGTTATGTTATGTATATTAAAGCATAACCTAAGTGTATGGCATAAAAATGTAAAACGTAACTAGTGTAATAGTATTATGTAGGTACTCAAATTAAAGCTGGCGGTCTTTTCTATAAAGATAAATTATCCCAGCAACCGCTGTTTTCAAATTATTTAAATACAGTTCGAACGAGTTTATTATTGTAGTTAAAATATTATAATTTACAATTATAATTTACTGACATAGGAAAATGCATTGAATTCAAGAAGTATACGAAAAGTATGCAGAAAATAGCTAAGAAAATGTGTTCCTTTAATATAATTAAATTGTAATCATTACAGATTCTATTCAATCAGGCTCAGAATCATCTACTGCTGATGCTAAACCAAAAGTGTACAAGTTGAGAAGTATGCTCCCTAAAATGTATTGTCGTTTACATCATTAAGTGCCTATTTAATCGTTTTAAGTATTAGCTGCTTAAATATTTTAAGATTTATTTTAAAACAAGGCTTCCGATTGTTGTAGAACCATCAAATATAAAATACTTTGACGACGAGAATGAAACAGAGGATTTCTCTCCTGATTGTTCTGAATACATTCCAAGTCCAGAGCGTCGATTACCTGACAGTCGAAGTACTTCGAGCCTCGTTACTGATTTGCAAGATACAGATATAATTAACATTTCCTCTAACACCACACATTTGCAAGAAAATTATACTTCTACTCTCGGAGGTGATTCGCTAGTTATACAATATGTAACAAAAACCCTGTCCGATCCAAAAAAGGCGTATTCCTGGTTTAACATACGTACTAGAAAAAATAGTAAAAAAAAACTAACTCATAAAAACCAAAAGCTACTGATTTTTTTATTTTTAGTTACCATGCGAAATGTAACACTAAATATGGTCAATTTTCATAAGTTGACAACACTCCACCGGCCGGCGAAATCTTTTATTTTTTGCCTATTTTATTTCAAAGAACACCGCCCGCGTCATAACGAGTCCTCGATCCTTTGATGTAGCCGACTGCGACTGGTCGCTACTTGTTTGGACACTTCGCCAGTCTCACGTGGAGATAGCTTGCGATCGGATGTCCGTACGTATCACGTGCCGCTATCGTATCGCGAACAATGTCGTATACCAATCAGGAATATTTGAATATGTTAATTTTTATTTGTGAGTGAATGTGTGATTCGGAAATCGAAGTACCAGCTCGGATTGTGGAAGCTTTCGAGTCACTCAAATCGTACACATGTGCGCTGCGAAGAGTACGTCCAAATTTAATAAAAAGGTGTCGAATGTGTACTAATGTTCTAGATAGATAGAGGTATGTAACAAGTAAATGTTTTAATAAACTGATACCTACAGTGGGTACATTGCAAAAAGCACATCACATTAACTCAATAATAATTGTTTCTTGATAAACAGAAGGTCAGAAATCGGGGTCATTGTGCGTAAGCCTACAATAAAATATCAGCTGATACCTACGCGTAGGCAAAACGTAGATTTCTTTAGTCCTCCGTTTCTTTGGCGGCATGCCGACAAAGAAACGCGGCGGTCCTTTCGTTTTCGGTTTTTCGTTTCTTTGTCGGCAGTTTCGTGTCAAAGAAGCCGCGCTCAGGCGGCTTCTTTGATACGAAACTGTAGGTGAACTCTGGTGAACCCTGTCGAGCGATCAGTGTTGCCTTTGGTATGATTATTTTTAATTTTTTAAATTAATTGTTTTCATTGGGGAAAAATAATTATCTCGTATCCATTAAATGATTACGTATTTGTGTACGCACTACGATACCAAATAATACCCTTCAGGATCGGACAGGGTTTTCGTTACACCCTGTATATAATTTGCTCGGTATTGAAAACATCACGCGATCTCCAACTACGGTTTCGAATTAACTCTAATGCTGGGTGAAACTGCTTTTCTGGCGTCTCCTACTATCATTTATAAAACGAACTTTTTTTATTCTCCGAAAAAGCAAGATAATACACCTTTCAAACTTCTAGATTCACTTACACCAGTGAATGATCACGGACAATTACCTATACATAACCTTGCTGAGATAACCGTTCAGTCAACAAGTGACGACCTAGAAAAAACACTAACACCAACTAAACCTACCAGCACAGATTGTAACATAACTAACTCAAAATTAATGCAGAAAGAACAAGAAACCACAGAAAATTCCGATGAAAAAACGAACTGTGTTTTGCAGAAACACAAAATTGAAATAACAATTGAACCGGAATCTCCCGACACTGACAGCATTACTGCTGATAAAGTTATAAGCTATAATGTAGAGAAAAACAACAAAAAAAAATCCAAAGACCATAAACCAAACACTTAGCGAAGCCGATCAAGAGAAATTAGACGTAGAAGGAATATTTATGGAGGATTCTGAAGAAAATTTGATAGAACAGGACATTAACAATAGTATGAACTTAGACCCATTGGATTTAATTGATCAACCAAGTCTGAATTCTGTTGACGAGGAACCTGACAGACTTAGCCAACCTGGAACACCCATACAAGCTATCCCTGTAGAAGTGCCTGCTGTCAATGATATTAACGAACTAGTAAGCCAAGTATCTGAATCCGAAAATCAAAATCAACTCCAACCAAAAAAGCTGAGTAGAAAACGTAGAGGAGACCCAAGTGAATGGAGAGATAATAAGAACAAGAAACTTAAAAATTCAGGCCAAGCATATGAAGGTGCTCGTAATAAAAAACATCATGAGAAAAAGAATATTTTAAGTAATTGTGCCTGTAAAAAAGGTTGCGGGTTAAAATTCAATACAGAAGACAGGTTAGCCCTACATACTAATTTTTATAAACTTGCCAATCGAGAATTTTAATGGCAATACATTACACGACATGTTAAATCCAATGATGTTAAAAGGGTAACCGTAAATAGAAAAAGTAACCGATCTCAAACATTAAAATATTATTTTCCCCTCAAAGATGAAGAAATCGAAGTATGCAAGGTATTTTTTTAAACACTCTTTCTATTACTGAGCAAATGATTTACACGGCCTTAGAAAAAATTAAAAGAGATGAAAGGTTGATCAAATGAAGCTAGATACAGAAGACAGTATCAGAAATCATATTGATTTATTTCCCAAAGTAGAATCGCATTACACGAGAAAGGAGTCTAAACGAGAATATTTGTCTGAATCTCTTAATATTTCAAAAACTATCCAGATATTGTTGAGATGGCTTCAAAACGGAAAACAGTATTATTAAAAAGAGTGTCAAACTCAAATCATTTATTTCAATTATACCATTTACAGGCACTTTTGAATTGTCAAGGAGTCGGTCAGTCAGAAATATGAAGCTAGTTGCCCATTCCAAAGCGTTGTAGGTACCTATGGAGAAGAACGGGCAAGAAACTCCATGGACACTCTTATAAATAATAATGTTTTTACATATATCTTAGTTACATCGATTAATGTTGACACTATAAGTGAGAACGATGTACAAAAAAACGTACACGTTAAAAGCGTCCAGAGTGCATCAAAACATAATTAAAAACAATCCAGCTAATTAATTATTAAAATAAGCCGTGGCAGCTAAGAGATGACCAGTCCCAACTGACGGCGCCCGTTCACGAACATGACGCATGGATCAGCACCATTCAGCTCAACCATTTTGAAGGGAGCTAAATGATCCGACACACGCGCCACCGTCAGCGAGACATTTGAGTGAGCATGACATACTATCAGCCGCCAAGGCACATTCAAGTCAATCTATTACATTACCCGGTAAATGGTAGCTCTATAGTACAAAGTACTCACATCTGTGCAATGCATCTATATAATAAAAAGATCTTCAGCAGCTTCAACAGTGTTTCAAATGTCAATTAATTAGTTGTGGTGTGGAGCAGGACCGGCATTAAGCCAGGCATTTTTATCAGTTGTGTTTAATACTAACTACAACTATTCCTTTTTTAAGCCTAAAAGGATCAGTGTACTTTATGTTAAAAATTACAGGAAACATTTGAGTTTGAAAGAAAGAAAAAGAAACACTAAATAAAGATGACACCCTTGTGGCCATTTTTGATTTAGAAAAAGTTTTGAATGTCCCACAGTCTGAGGTGTGAATTTTCCACTACAAACGTAAATACCCAATTTATAATTTTACAGTTTTTGACGCTCTAAACAAACTAGGGTTCTGTTACGTTTGGCAAGCTCAAATCGGAAAAAAGGGTGCATCGAAATAGGGAGTTGCTTGTTTCAATTTGTCAAGACCGTACAAGAAAAAGATATACGCAAAATTATATTTTACTCTGATGGTTGTTATGGCCAGAATAAAAATAGATACATTTTTGCATTGTATCTTTACATTGCAATGACTCTTCAAATTGACATTACACATCGGTTTTTTGTTGGGCATAGCCAAAATGAAGGCAACTCCATGCACGCATGTATTGAAAGAGCTCTGAAAAATAAAGTTTTGTACACACCGGACCAAGTATATAGAATCATCATGAACGCTAAATTCTCCGGAGACAAATATATCCTAAAAGAAATGCAACAATCTGAAATTCTCAACATAAAAGAACTTGTTAAACCCAAAACATGGCTTCAAGATAAGACAGGAGAAAAAGTACGATGGTCCGATGTGATGGAGGTTAGTGTGTTATACAGTAAACCTAACTGAAAGTATTGAATTAAAGCCAGCAGCATACGACAAGCCCCTCCCTATTAAAAAAGCTTTGTATAATGATCTCCAAAGCCTGTGTATGTGTAACTCACAAGCAATTCCCCACCATTATCAACCATTTTATAGGAACTTAAGCTTTTGTGATACGGAACCAGCAGCCTAATTGCGTAAGACATTTTCGTATAGGATCAAGATTCCGATTGATTGTGTTACGCAATTAGGGTACAGGTCCCTAATTGCGTAACACACAATCAATCGGAATCTGAATCATTTTGAAACAGATTGCTAATCCATTGCTTCATAAGTTCGATAAAAAATCTGCTCAACAATGTAAATAACGCACTGAATGTTGTTGAACTGTACAAATCATTACAGATTAGTCGTAATCGTTTACGAAAATGTGTTACGCCATTAGGCTGCAGGTCACGATGAGGATACTGATTAAGATTTTTAACTGTAATAGGACTTTATTATAATTTTCATGATTGTGTAATGAATGTGTAATAGTCGTGTCTTCAGTGCAGTGTCTATTTTTTATGATAATTATAACTATCGTGTTTTATCAAACTAGCCAAAGTTGTTTCATTTACTAGAATGTCCTTTAATTCATAAAAATATATACTATAATAATTATCAAATTTTAATAATAATTAAGTAAACTATTCGAATAAACAGTAATAGTCATAACAATAAAATGTAGGTTACTGTTAAACAATCGAATAACCTGTTAATTGCTTTTTACAAATGTTCAGTATACAAAACAAATTACACGAATAATAGCGCAACACGATTTTACCATTGCCGTCGAAATTAGAAATTTACACGAATAATATCGCAACAAGATTTTACTGTTGCCGTCGAAAATATAAATTTACACGAACAATATCGTAAGTAACATTACTGACCAGAGCTTGACCTACACTAATATAGTAAAATGCATCCAGCTAAATTATAACGAAGCCCTTGGGACTACTTAAATTTTGTTGAAACAACCAGATAGGTGAAAAAAATAGCTTCCATATGCGATATAAAAAGTTTCTGATACTTGTTGTATAATGGAGTTATTAAGGAAAAATGGGTTTTTATTTTTCCTGACCATTTACACTTTTAGGATTACCGGATTATTCGCGGGGGTGACAGCTTCTTCTGCCACTTGCATAGATAATATTTTTTGTAACTGCGATTACTTACACAAACAAATTGTAAATAAGCTGTCATCTGATCACAGTGGACAAACAGTAACATTTTGCTCATACATGCCTATACAAAAAATTCAAATAAGGTTTAGGCCAACTACATGTAAAAATTTAGAGAAATTAAATAACTCTTTGGCCAGTAAATTATTTGTTCAAAGTTTTTATAATTTATGTGACCCAAATGAGTTCTACGCCGAGTTCTTTTCACTATTAAACACACAATTTAATGAAATTTTTCCACTTAAAACCAAAAGTATTTACACAAAGTTCTTATTTAGTGATTGGGCGACTCCAGGTATTCGTAAAAGCAGGGGAAAACTTTTTGAACTTTATGGTCTAAAGCAACATATGAATAATATAAGCTTTAATATGTATGTTGCAAAATATTCAATTTTTTTTAAAAATGTGTGCAAAGTTGCTAAAGCTCTTTATATTAGCAATAAAATAAAATCAGCCGATGATAAAATAAAAACTACCTGGCAAATAATAAATAACGAAACAGGTAGGAAAAAACAGCGTAATAATGAATTTAATTTAGAAACTGCACATGGCCCTATCAACTCAGATCTAGAAGTAGCTCAGTCATTTGAAAACTTTTTTGCTAATATTCCCCTAAAAACTACTGAAGATTTAAATTCCTCACCCGAGTTCTCTGCTGCCTTACTTAGAAAGAATGTAAATGCATGCCCTTTGGAGTTTAGGTTTCAGCATACAAACCCCCAGGCTGTTATAAAAGCTTTTAAAGATCTTAAAATTAAATCAACAGAAGATCTCTGGGGAATGTCTGTAAAAGTCTGTAGAACTTTCATCGAAACCATTGCGCCCTATTTAGCTGTCATATTTAACACCAGTGTAGACCAAGGTGTCTTTCCAGATCTCATGAAACACAGTAAAGTAGTTCCTTTGTTCAAATCCGGTGATAGTAAAGAACTCAACAATTATAGGCCTGTATCAATTCTACCAGTTCTCAGTAAGGTGTTTGAAAAGTTGATGCTCAATCAAATGTTACGACACTTTAATAAAAACTCCATCTTTCATGAACAACAGTACGATTTCACCAAAGGGCGTTGTACCACTGACGCTGGTATTTCTCTAATAAAGAACATTTTTAACGCCTGGGAGGAAGCAAAAGATGCCATTGGAATCTTTTGCGACCTCTCTAAAGCATTTGATTGCGTAAACCATGAGACCCTTCTTCTGAAACTGGAGCACTATGGGGTTAGGAATACAGCTCTTGATCTACTTAGATCATACCTGAAAGATAGAAAGGTTAAAGTTCAAGTAAACGGCATAAACTCATTAGGGTATGAAATGGAAATGGGCGTTCCTCAAGGTTCGATATTAGGTCCATTCCTCTTCTTAGTTTACATTAATGATTTACCTCAAGTACTTCAAAATCAACCGAAGATGGTGTTATTTGCAGATGACACATCATTAATCTTTAAAATAGATCGACGGTCACCAAATCTGGACGACGTGAATAACTCGATTCTTCAAGTCCAAGATTGGTTTACGGTAAATAATTTGGTACTAAATGAAAAAAAAACCAAATGCATTAGATTTAAATTACCTAATGTTAGAAGTAGCGAATGTGACATCATATTGAATGGAGAAAAACTGGAATTTATTAATCAGACGGTTTTCCTAGGAATCACGCTGGACGAGAAATTACAATGGGGACCACATATAACATCTCTTGCGGGGCGGCTAAGCTCTGCCGCTTATGCTGTTAGAAAGATAAGACAGTTAACAGATGTAGAAACCGCGCGTTTGGTCTATTTTAGCTACTTCCACAGCATTATGTCGTATGGCATTTTACTGTGGGGTCGGGCTGCTGACATTGAATCCATTTTTATTTTGCAAAAGTAAAATATTATGTATGTAAGAAAAAATCTACATCTCTTTAATAAAATAAGTGATAGACATAATTTGAATACTAGAAATAAAGATAAAATAGATCAACCATTTTTCAGATTAGCTAAATTACATACATCATTTATGGGGTACTGTGTTAAATGTTATAACAAAATACCTTGTGATATATTGCAATTAAATGAAAGAAAATTTAAAATTCGTATAAAAAGTACACTTTGCAGACAAGCTTATTACAAATTAGAGGACTATATACAAGATAAGAATGCTTGGACACATGATGGTCCAGCTCCATAGGACAATCCCGTCTAGACAAAATCACACTGGTTGCTAATTTAATATTTTTTTTTAATTTTTTTTTTACTTACTCACACACTGACTTATTCCTAGTTAATATTTTAGGAAAGTCATATATTTTTACAATGTTTGTAAATATGTGAGCACAATGTACCTATCGCGTGATTCATTTATCTGCCTTTGCTTAATTTTAATTCTTCTTACCAATTGTGGTATAGTATTTTTATTCTTGATGCATCGTCTTCACATATAAAATTATAATTAATGTATAAAAATATTGTAAAATATTTTAAAAGAGTAACGGTGGAGTTTCTTGCCATACGAAACTACTTTTTGGAAGTGGCGCCTAGAATCAGTTATATTTTTAATGTAATTTTTGACTTTCAAAAGTGCCATTTTATGGGCCTATTTGAAATAAATGCTTTGACTTTGGGGGCGTCGAATTGTTGTTTCTATTTTCCAGAGGCCTACCTGCTTGGGGCCTCCGTAACTCCTCATACACAACATTTCAAAAGCTCTGAAGGGCAGTGGTGACATTCTTCCCATGATTTTTTCCAGAATTAACCATGTTTTTGAAAAAGCTTTTGTTAGTAGCTATTAAAGTTGTTGAATCCACTAGCAAAAGTTATTTTATTATTCATTTCCATTGAAGAGTAAAAGTTTTCTTTGTGGAATTTCTTTCCCATTCTTGCCCATATGAACATACTATGTTTTGGAATGGGCAACTAAGTTCATCTTTATGTGTGACCAACCACTTGTAAATTCGAATGTGCATGTAATTGTTGCTTTGACTTTGAGTTGTTCACTAAATAAAATTCCAAAATATGTATTTTAAGATATTTTATGGGATTCAAAACCAATATAAGAAGCATAACTGGCGAAATGTGGGTGTACTAGGTACACCTCTGCCTCACCCTTCTGGGCTTACAGGTGTGATGTTATGTTATGTTATAATAAGTAACAATCCTAAAAAAACCATCTGACCAGAACAAAATATTCATTTATCTAAAGCTAAATGCATTTATGGTGCTTAAACAATGGTAATTCACTATCATTCCTCTCAAACCAAGTGATCTCAAGAATATTGTTTAAACTGTAACACCAGCACGCGTACCATGACCAAGTTATGTTGATGGAAGAATAGACAAAATTACAGATTTCTTTTATTCATTTGTCATTTTGTTCTTCCATCAACAAAACTCATTTCTATGGTATTTATGCTATGTGTGTAGTACAAGAAAAAGTTTACTCAAAACAACCAACCGCAAGTATTAAAAAAGTAGTGACCTCAACTAAGACCGCTTCTTGTATATTTGCTGAAGCAGTAATGGGGGGGGCTACACATGTAATTTAATATGCACAAATTTAAATTTGCACAAGCAAGCACGTAATGTCAAGATAACTAAATGTTTGACATGCAAAAGGATTGATATAGTGCTAATGACACATGTTGTGAGTACCAAATGTAGACATCAAACCACCAAACAAAATGATTAAAATAACAATTTTTTTTAACAGCAAGTGTATCACTTTTTACCTTTATTTGAATTGTATTGGTTGGGTTTGTAAATAAATAAGGTGGTAACCCAATAAAGACTCCTAGGTTTTGAAAAGGTTAGGACCGTTTAGCCCCAAGACCAACATGGTTTTTAAGACAAAATATATTTTGGACATTTTATTATTTTAAATCCCCGAAGACAGCGCTAGCCAGACACTCACAGACCTTACGTGACTATGTTTCATTATGAAAATAGCCTTCAGCACGGCAATTCAAATGAATGTAAAATACTGCCAATTGTTGATCCGCTACATGACAAGAGGCATGTTATTGACAGACAGATGCAGTACCTACCTCAAGATGCATTAACAAGGACAAAAACAACCACCTCAATAACAACAACAAAATACTAAAACCAGCACCTAAGATGATCCTCCGACCAACATGTGTTGAGTTTCAAGAAAACAATATTTTATGAGCAATTTTCCTCACCCATTGGAATTTTCCTGTTTAAAACGCAGAATTACTGCAGGCTCCACAATTTGCCAAACCTCGGCAAACCAACGACACGAACAAAAATTCAAACGTGTGAGGATGGGATAACAAGCAAGTTTGCTGGCGATCCATAAGTGTTTAATTTAAATGAAAGGGTGTTTCATTAACAAGTTCGTGCGTTTGTTAATCAACGTTTGCACACAATATAATTATTCCAGAATATTCGAAGCTCAAGGTAGAAGATAGTAAGATAAATTTACAGGTAACTAGTAGGAATTCAATAATTCATTCAACTGATAGCGAGAAGCGAGAGCGAGAGCTGTGGCGCGAGCGAGCGAGCGAGCGACACATTGACAGTGATAATTAATTGACACTGACAGATTGATCTTTCGTTTGTGCATTCAGCCAATGTCACGTTTAGTTTCTCACGAAGAAAATAAAGTTATGAAAAAATAATATTACATAAAAAATGAAGGAGCTAGAAATATTATTTTAAGCGAGACTTAGGCATAATATCTGTAGAGCTAAATACCATAACGAAAAATTTCCACTCAGTATTATCTAGAGTAGGTGTAGTAATAATGGTAAGGTGTAGTAGTAATGAAAGAGACAATACAAAAAAAACAAACAAAAATCAATAAAAGGGAAAGCTGTTTGTACAAAGTAAAGAAAGTATTCCCTCTCACAGAGAGGAGGCCTGTGTCCCAGCAGTGGGAACATAATGGGCTGATTATGTTTATGTATGTATGTATGTATGTACCGTAAAACCTGGCAACTTTGCCACTTTATGTTGGCTATAAAAGTTTGAAAACATGTTTCTTAAAAAAACTCTATAAGGATGCACAAATCAAGCAATCAGCTAAATAGTAAATTTTATGCATCATACATACATACACTTATAAACTCACGCCTTCTGCCCATGGGGTAGGCAGAAACCACAGAACGCCACCTGCTACAATCCTTACATACTCCTTTTGCCTCGTTTACGTTCATAAATCTGGTCCTACACGAGCGCCGGTTGAGAGTACTACGCACCTGACCTTTCTGAAGATCATCACCAATATTTTCCAATTTTTGTCACTACATCTTCTTTTAAACCACACTGTTGCCTTATCACATCACATTCCTCAGCCTATAATTCAAAGTCACACTACACATGCTCCACAAGGAACGCATTTCCACAGCATTTATTCTGCTTTCATGCTTCTTTTGCCACACCCAACATTCACTTCCAAACATAAGCGTAGGCACCAGCTCACTATTGTGTACAGCCAGTCGTGCCTTCTTGGACATCAACTGGTTGGTCACAACTGCATGAATCATTGAAATAAAATCGAATATCTATAATTTTCTCATTAATTAAGTGTAAAAATATGTTTAGGAAATTAAAATCTTTTAACTTCAGGACGCAAGGCTCTCTCCCTCACGAGCTCCGCCTCCCCATTCGCAAGCATTACTGCTTCGCAGAAGGAGGTGACGGCTTTCCATTCCCTGTCGCTCCGCATGGCCTGGACCAGGGCCGGACGCGAGAGATCGCCGACGCCGATCACCTCCGCGAGGATACTGCGGTGCTCCGCCCAAGCTGGGTAGACCTCCACCGTGTCCTCCAGGCGATGGATCGCCTGGAGGACACGGTGGAGCATACGGCGGGAGGAAACGCCCGGGTGTCACCATTGTGTGGACACAATGGTGACACCCGGGCGTTTCCTCCCGCCTTATTCGAAACACAAACCTCCCGAAAAAACCGTGTCCGTTGAGGACCTGTGTCAGGTGGAAGGTGAGGACGCAGTGGCGCCTCTCCAGCCACTCCTCAAAGAGGGGACAGGAGAAAAAATAATATCCAACCGAACCCTTCTAGCGACACAGACCATGTCGCAGCAGTCGAGAAACACCTGAGGGACTACTTCGCTACATCAATAGCTCCCGATGAAGATCCCATCCTGGCGCAGGCAGACGCGCCATCCTTCGCAGGCAGACGCGCCATCCTTAAGACGAAGCCCAGAAAGACTACCGGTGCTAAAGGTATCACCAACACAGTGCTGTTGTACCTTCCGTACCGTCTGGTGGCGGCGCTGGCGCAATTCAACCAATAAGAAGAAGTTCTCGGTGGCAGTATTCCTCGACATGGAGAAGGCTTTCGACCGTGTGTGGCAAAACGGCCCTACTTTGTAAAGGTGCTTTTGGCGGTCTGTCACCGCTAGGTGAGATCCCTAGTTACTTAGGAGAGGCCCGGCGGCGACAACCTGTGACGGAGATGCCGACTCGACTCGCCTACAGAGAAGGTGATTGGTCCCCGCCCGTACAGATCACAGAGATATACGTTCACTTTCCGGGCCAAGGGGCCGTCGTGAGTGTGTGACCGGTATTGCAGTGTTTATGTGAATCAAAGCCCGCACCTCGCCTGTGTAGTGGTGGATGTCTGTTTTAGTACTCGTAGTAGTTTTTATGAACGTACTTAATCATTTGATCTTGTACTTTCACAGGGAAGTGTTCGTAAGGCTTCTCCAGTGTTATATTCTCTAAAGCTAACCTTATCTAAGATCCCATTCACTTGATTCGTAAATAAAAAAAAATGTTTTTCACGCCTGATAACATCATTAAAGGCTTTTATGAAAATGCAGGGGTACAGAATCATAACAGCAGCCTAATTGCGTAACACATTTTCGTAAACGATTACAACTGATCTGTTTGATTTTGACAGTTCAACAACATTCATTGCGTTTGTTACATTGTTGAGCAGAATTTTTTATCGAACTTATGAAGCAATGGATAAGCAATCTGTTTCAAAACTATTCAGATTCCGATTGATTGTGTATTACGCAATTAGGGTACAGGTTATGTCTTTGGAAAAAAATATCACAATCTTAAAAATAATCTCGTCAGTAACGTAATAATGTAATTTTTTCCGTTGTGTCCTACATTTCTGTTTTCGTTTTCGAGACCGTCTTTTCGGTGATTGCAATTGTTACTTCTATCCGATGCGTCCATTAGCTACGGCCCCACCCCTAATTTAAAAGTTGTTAGTTTAACAATGACAACATTGACAACTAGACGCCACTCCAGGGCTGCCATTTGTACGATTTTTTTACAATCATTCTACGTGCGTACGACCTAAGCATCGAAATCGTACGGAAAACATAAGTTTTTTTTACTATTACATATATTTGCAAACTATCAATGACGAAAGGTGCTGTTTCCTCAACATCATAAAAACAGTTGTCCTAAAATAGTACCTAAGATTATCTATGGTATTATATAATTATGTTCTATCTATGTATCTATGGACTATGACCGCTGGTCTTTATATGGACGTCAGTGAGTAAAAATGTAACGCATATTTTAATAAAGTTAAAATGTATCTTTATATAATAAAAACAAACGCTAAATGCAGACGTGTCTAGGGGATAATTATTCAACGTTTAGACCAATAATATTAATAATAAATATTTATTTAAAAAAAAAAACAATACACTAGCACAGTTTTCGCTATTATGTTGACCACACTCAAGTGCTGATTGCAAAGGGCATTCATTGAAGTTAATTTTAATCACAACGAAACTAATAAATACTTTAAAAATGACACAGTAAATCGGAACTTATTGGCAAATATTTGTTTTGCAACCAGAGCGGTGGAAACCGCACTCATTACAAGCCGACAGACGATTGTGTCTTTAAATTAAGTATTAAATCTTCCTTTTACTATTTTTTCTATTGTTTGGCAACCGAGCCGATGACGACTATTCTGCCAGCGTCATGTAGTGACGGCAGAGCAACAAGGTGAGCCGTCGAACTTTGTATTTCGTGGTAGTACTAGTTAAATTATGTTAGTAGCTGAAAGGACAAGATATTTTTTGTTGGTAAACATAGAATATATACTTAATTAAATACCACCACAACTCTACATATATATTTACAAAGTTATTATTATACCAAACTACATTTTGATTTCATTTACATTTAAAGAATTTGATAAGATTTGGATGAGTTTAGGAGAAAAGTTAGTCAACAGGGAATGGAAGTTAAATAGGTACAGGGATCTTTATTTTGGAGAGCTTATGATACAAGTCAAAGGATGGATGAATTTAAAGGAACAGAAAAAAATACGTGTTCCAGAGTACCATCATCAAGACCGCATTCGCACAAGGAAATGTCACGAACACGGATCTTCTTCAGGAATACTGGACTGCAGCAGTGACCAAGTCTTAGTCTACACAAGGATGTAAATCAGTTATTTTGGACGCCAGGACGCCGCTGGACGTCAGGTTGAATACTAGCGTAGTACACCCCCTTAAGTTACGAACTTACTTGCCACATTGAACTTACTTGTAACTTTGTATAATGTAGTGCTTCCGATCCACCGGGTTAGGTGAAGCAAATTTAGCCCGTGAGTCTGCGTACTCGTTGCCACCTATACCCGAGTGACTGGGAACCCAAGCTATTTCAATGCTTAAACCGTTGTTCGAGCAAGTGTATAGTAAATTTTGTATGTCAAAAATGATTTTACTGTGAATTTTAGATTTTAGTTGACATTGTAATATAATAAATTGTAATATAATAGATGTGTTGGTGACACAAATGTAAAGAAATAATGTGTTTTGTGTGTGATCTCCTAAACAAGTAATCGTAAAAAAGTGGAATTTCGGGCGCCGTGGAGCTACACAGTATATTAAGGTTGCCAGAAAGATACTTACGGTGAGATTAAACCTTTAATGTGCAGAGGGGTGGCCTGTGCAACTCGGGTAATTAAACACTCACTACCTTGAACGTTCACAGTTTATTCTTACCAACAGCTTTAAATTATTATTAAACAAAATACTTAAAATTGTTACTTCGTCATTGCATCTTTCTTCATTAAATGGGTTGCAGAAGGTAGTTTAAAAGAAAAAAAAAATAGTTAAGAGGTGACCTCAGGTGCAGAGGCCGGAAGGTGGTACCTCTTGGAGTCAAGCTTCGTGGGAGGCCAGTTGAAATTCTTCGGAGAACTTAGATTGGGAATAAACTCAGATCTGGAATAATCTCAGATCTGGTATAAACTCAGATCTGGAATAAACTCAGATCTGGTATAAACTCAGATCTGGAATAAACTCAGATCTGGAATAAACGCCTACGTTGCAGGCTGTGGACAAAAATGGACTCTTTGAGACTCTTTTCTCCCAAATTCGGCCATGTGGGGACGCATCGACTGAAGGGAACTTACCGCTTATCCCAGTATGTGCTTCGTGTCTACACCCGGTGTACCATAGGTAACAAAATCGCCGGAGAGGAAACAGCGAAGGAGGCTACAAACAATAAGTTCGGTCGTAAACGAACCGCGACAGGTGGAAGAAAGATTTTCTCTCGAAAAGAGTTCAACTCACCAGAAAACCGAATGAATTGATATCATAAACTATTCCCTGGGTCCCTAGTTTGAGGTTAGACCATAGGAGCGACATACTGTGCGTGTGTGACCATACCGACAACAATTGAAGCATTGTATAGTTGGGTACATGTATTTTTCAACCGAAAGAGCAGAAGAAAAACAAAAAAACAAGCTTGGGTAAAATTTGGCCGTCAAAGGTTACAACAACTGTTTAAGTGGGTTTCAAACAAAATTTTGTTTTGTTAAAATGGGACTGATTAAAAAACTTTCTTCCTAACCGTTTGACACTGCCCAGGAGTATGTTGCTGAAATTATTTTGTGTCTAGAACATACCAAATTTGACGGGGTGTAGGACTGTACCTGAGTCTGCTGACCTTCTTTTAATGATGCGTGTACACTAAACGGGTGATAATCTCTCATTGTATAAATCTGCCTGCCGATTGTATTTTTAGCATGCTTAGGAGGGTTGACTAAAGTAGCAGTGGGGTCGGGGGCCGATCGTTTTCTGCTTGCAGATTCGGAGTCCATAACATCTGATTGTACATTGTCGTCGGGTAGAGTAACTGTTAACACCGGAGTGTAATCAAAAGGATCAGGGTCAGCGGGTTTTTCGGCATCCATAGTGGATGCCGGGTAAAATGTAAAAAAATAAAAATAAGTAGTGTTAAAACAAACCTTACACTAAAACACAAACACAAAATATAGTCTCGATTGAAGTTCACGCTTGTAAAACTTAGTAAAATCGAAAAAAATTGGTAACACAAACAAAAGCACGTATTATTAAGCCTTCACTACTACCCACGAAAGTCGGTGTTGTGTTCCCTTTTACTATTAAAATGTACTCAAACAGGGCTCTCAGGGCTGCCAGTTATAAAATTGCAGAAATATACTGACAAGTGACAAGCAGTGATGAGAATCGCGTACTTTAAGGTATTTAAGTTCTGTGGTTAGAACCATAGACATAGATATATACTAGAGAGTTAGAACTAATGTTCTGCAAGCGCGGGTTGGCCAGTGTTGGTCTCTGACTAGGGCCGCATTCCGAGTTAGACCATAATCGCTCACAGCGCTCACATCGAAAATAATTAGCGTTCCGATTTTGATATCACGATTATGACAGCTAACAATTCACTCACAGTGAAATTTTTAAAGTTCATGGTCGGCGTTATCGCAAGATGGCGCATGTCATGACGTCACCTATGACGATTCACGTGACATCGTTATCGCGCTTACGCTAACTCGGAACGGGTGTAAGCGCGCTCAAATCGATTACGGCGCAATTCAGAATGGGGCCTAGTTTAAAGTTCTGTGTGTGTTGGATCTGTGTGCTGGAGTGGGCAGTGGTCAGAAAACTACAAGATTCCCACGGACTTTAGTAATTATTTTGTAAACAAAGCAGATAACTTTTCGGTTAAAATTTAGTATCGTTTGGCAGGAGGTGGGGGTGGGGAAGTGGTGGGGGGGATGGAGGGGGGTGCTCCGTCCCCTCTGGTACCACTCCCATGAAAAGGTAACGTACCATTCTTGAGAAAAAGTAATTATTGTAACCTAACCTCAAAACACTTAAATGTCGCTTTTCCAACGTCTCCGGCGCTGCGGGAAGTGCAACCCCTCCGCAGCTTCGGCTTACATTTCGCCTCCGGCGACCAGCCTCAGCCGCTACAGCTCGCACGGGTGCCTATGCTTTGTTACGGCGGGCGGGGGTTGCCCTCCCTTCGCGCCTCCGGATTTTTATAAACACTCTAGGGGTAGGAGCCAAAAGACTACGTCGAGTCGGGGTGCCCCGATTCGGTTTTGGAACAATGTCGACCTATTTTAACCATGAAGTGGAGGTACACTAACTTCTCACAACTCTTGGAGAAACGGAATCAGTATTATAATGATGCTCTGTGAACGGAATGAACGTAAACAAATGACACTGACACATGACGCAAATAGCGTATTTTTTTTTTTACGTTCCGTTTCACCGATTTTGCACGACATTTTACACCACAGACAATACACTAGTACAGATTTGGTTGTCAATCGCCGATTTTAACGTTTCGTTACGCTGTAATCTAATTTGAGGTTAGAAACATTTATTATTAATTTCTCGAAAAATACGCATTACCTTGTAATAAGAGTGGTAGCGTTATAATCAGGGAAGCCACCCCTACCATCTTCAACCCTTTTTACCCCAAAACTCCTGCCAAACGATACTAGACGCAAGCCAACTTTTCTTATAATAAATTTATTCTTATTGTATTCGTATCTCGCAAACCGTATCTTGATTATTTAACTAAGTTTTAATTGGCTGTTGTTGTCGACGCCTGCAGGTTCTGGAGAACAATTACTCAATTAAGTACTATGCCTCCTTATTTATCAAAGAAACAAAAAATTGGACTTGTTCTCGCATTAACTTTGACGATGGATCCATGGACCAAGCGTAAAAAAAAGAAAAGGCTTTGGTCGAAACAGCAACATTTGAATTTAGAGCAGCTTTATCAAATAGGCGTAATACGAGAATTGGATAATCAGAACTTTAAAAGATGTTTGAGAATGGACAGCAACAGTTTTGACTTGTTGCTGAACTTAGTGAGGCCACTAATTACAAAACAAGATACTATAATGAGGCAAGCTGTATCTGCAGAAGATCGTCTTCTTGTGACACTAAAATATCTAGCATTGGGCAAAGATTATACTGATCTTGCATATAGTTCTGGGATATCTATTCAATTAATTAGCAAATTAGTACCAGAAACTTGTGAAGCCATTTGTAACGTCCTGAAAAATTATTTGAAAGTAAGTACATAATCCTTAATAATACTTGATTATTTGGACAAAGTAACTCTTGTCTGTCACCATATCATCCCGTAAGGCTTTCTGTACATGACCTGTGACCTCCACATGGGCCAAGCAAAACGTAAGTATAATAATTATTATGATTAATTCACAGACATCAGTGTAGCCCTGGCTCTTGTACTCGCATTTCCTGTATCACAAGAGCCAGACAGTAGACAAATATTGTTTGTGTATGTTCTTGTCAAATACATTTTGTGATCTCTGCCATTCACCATTTTACTCACTTTTATTCATCTGACTTTGGCTTGTTCATCATACAAGTGACAGGAATATAATAGACTTAAAACATAGAACTACCACCAACTTGAGTACTTACCCATTTATAGATAATTCACATGTATGTACAGTCCACAATGCCTACGCTGCTGAGCTTGCATTTGTGTGAGTGATTCCCAATTGCACCAATGTGATTGTGCGAGAGATGCACAGAGCCTCAGCCTGATTGTCCAATTGCCAAGAAAAGGATGCGTCGCTATGTGCACTCACACAAATGCAAAACTCAGCTTAGACCTTGCAGACAGTACTTTCCAACTTATATCACGGGAATTGTCACTTAATCTAATTTATTAATGTGTGTCTTCTTTGTGCAGAATAAACAATTGTTCTTTCCTCTTTCTACTTAACTATCTTCATTAACTTCTATCTGCTTTTCTAGCCTTAAGTTGATTTTTGTTTGACCATTTGTAATAAAAAGGTCCTAAATCAATTCCAGTTGCAATAGAATTTGAACTTTGTCATGTACCTATGTCATTGAGTTTTTTCTCAAATTTGATGAGTATCTCAGATTCTGAATTTGAATAAGTAGGATGTGGCTTGAATTTAAATAAATCGGGAACCTTACTACCAATTTTTCGTGCTACAGGGCACCATTGCACAACATCAAAAAGGTTACACTAAAAAGGTTGATGTTCCTACAAATTTTGAATTGAAAATATATGATTTGAATGATAAATGTTCTTACACAGTTTTACATCCTTTGTTTTTTTTTTCGGGCTGGATATAGTGTTATTATGGTATTGCCAACTGGAATTTCTCAGTAGCAGCCCGGATTTGTGCCCAGTTGGCAACAATCTCGCCTCTGTTTCTTGGGACTAACAACACAACTGGCAAAATATGGGAGTCCCACTGCCTAACCCTTCGGGGAATACAGATGTGATGTTATGTATAAGTACAAAATATAAGAGCCCCTACGATTGCATCAGGTATTTGAACCTGTAATGATAGTTACCTCATAGTTATTAAAGGGTATCTTACCATTAAATTGCAATAAAATTAATTTGAAAAGGATTCTTTTAGAGATGCAACTTTATGCAAGGAGTGTACTAATGTGCATGTTTGTAACTTTTTGGGTATTATTTTATCCAAAACTAAATTGACTTTTCTTGCATTAATTTAACAGTAGGTGAAGGCTACTGTCCAAACATTGGTGCCATTTTTTTTTGGCCGCCATTAATGAAACTTTAAAAAAATGGATACACTAAACATTATTATCGAAATATTGTTTATCAGTCAATCACAAAAATTATTGAAAGCTATATACGTTTTTGATCATTTGTTAATTCACCGTTGATCAAGATTTTTTCAAGTTCTTATTCTTTTGTTTGTTAACTTTTTCCTGTTTCTTTTTTCCAGTTACCTGAAACTGAAGATGAATGGTTGAAAATAGCAGAACAATATCAGAAAAAGTGGCAATTTAATCACTGTGTTGGTTCTGTGGGTGCCAGACATATTCTTGTAGTAAAACCAAAACAAAGGGCAGC
The DNA here is from genome assembly GCA_963555695.1 of Dasypolia templi. Taxonomy (NCBI): domain Eukaryota; kingdom Metazoa; phylum Arthropoda; class Insecta; order Lepidoptera; family Noctuidae; genus Dasypolia; species Dasypolia templi. The sequence goes on from OY743156.1 coordinate 15,809,338, forward strand.
ACAATATTACAATTACAATGGAACATTTAGTGTTCTACTGTTTGCCATTGTTAACGCTGACTTCGAGTTCCTCCATGTTCACACCGGTACCGAGGGAGGACTACCAGCAGAAGGACCTATGTTAGAACGCAGGTTTTACAAAAAATTGATTGAAGAGGAATTAGAGTTGCCACAAGCTTCTGTGCTGCCAAAATCAAAATCCTCTGCTCCATATGTTTTCTTAGGTGATACTGGCTTTGGTTTGGATAAATATATTTTAGAACCCTATCCGCAAGAGAATATTACACAAAATATGAGAGTATTCAACTATCGCCTTTTGACAGCCACTAGAGTTATAGAAAATGTATTTGGTATACTAGCATCACGGTTTCGAGTATTTCAACAAAATATACGTGTGGACGTCCAAAATGTAGATAAGATTATCTTGGCCAGTTGTTATCTACATAATTATTTAATAAAAATATCTCCTAATTATATCACCAGTGCTTGTGTTGATAGTGAAGATACTACAAATGGGACATTTCAGGAAGGTCTGCGGCGGGAGCAAAATGCTTTATTAAACCTGCAGAAAAGTGATGAGAAAGAGACTAGAGATGATTCTATTGCGAAGAATGTGTTTAGAGATTATTTTAATGGACCTGGCAGAGTCGAGTTTCAAAATAGAATGCTGAATGTACAACTAAATGAATAAGAATAACCCTCATCACGTCAGTACCTACTTGACATGGAGTTATCTCCTGGTGCAGGTCTCTTGAATGGTTGCTGAATTTTCTAATCTTAATACCATATGTTGGTCAAACGAACTATGAACTCAATTTTGGAGAAAATTAAACTGTGTGTAAAGCTTTAAAAAAAAACTACTGCCGGAGGCAGTGGCGGATTTACAGTTTTGGCCGCCCTAGGCCGAGTAGTATAAGCCGCCCCTATTTCATAAGGTCTTGCCGTGAATAAATAAGATACAATACAATTATGTACCGTCACTGTTAATATGAAAATAGGTTTCAAAAAAATATGTTTTAATTAAGTTCAGATTTATATTGCTGATACATTTTTAAATAATAAGAGAAGGAAAATTGGTCCACGAGCGGGATTCGAACACGCGACCTGCGACGTACCATATCGGTGCTCTTTACCAACTGAGTTATCGCGGATTGATCCCAAATAAATAGAATGAGAGGACAAATTTTAAAGTGAGTTGTCGATCTGCAATAGCTCAGTTGGTAAAGAACAGCGACACGCTACGGCGCAGGTCGCGAGTTCGAATCCCGTTCGCATATATGTATATTATTTATTTAAAAATGTATCAGCAACAATCTAACATGTGGTTCATATTAAAATAAAAATCTTTATAGCTTCAGATTTATTCTCAAACAAATAATATATTAGGTTCGGGAAAAGTCTTTTCGCATTATAGCCTCCTGAGACCCAGACTATCAAATTTTGTCAGATCCATTTGATTTTTGGTATGGGTGCATAAAAAAGGGCGTTTTTACCAAAAATATTTGAAAAAAAAAAATTTACTTCCCCAGAAGTCTGAAATGGGGGGTATCATAGGTGATACTACGGGTCTTAATGAAACTAAATCATGTTATACTTTACTTACGACATTCAAACATAAAAAAAAATTACACGTTGAACATTTAATGAATGTGAGATTGTTGCAGCCACTCAACCGGCATTTCGAACGATTTTTTTTATCATTTTTAACGCACATGGGCAGGTGTTGCGCTTCTTTTAGCCTGTTGGCAATGTGGGGAATAGGCACCACAAGTCTGTGTTTTCTTTGTGATGATATCGAAGGCGGATCATCTTGTGTTACAGGCAGTACAGGTCTGGGACTTTGGACAAAGCTGTTTCGAGTAAGACGATCAGTGCTGGGGCTAACATTGCAGCACTACCGGTGTTTCGCCGCCGAAAATCAAATGTTTTGCTAGGTCAATCTTAAAATCTAGGTACTGCATAATATTTTTTCTTGGCAACCCACGTTTAACGGCTACATTCCGATATTCAATCCAGGCTGCAGCCTTAGCAAAATCGAAGAAGTGAAAGATCGCTCTTACTGTCCACTTGCCAGTTCTTCCACGCATGGCGTATTTTCCGATCACTCTGTCCAAAAGGTCGATTCGTCCCATGTGAGAGTTATATTTTTTTACAGCGACAGGCTGTGGGACATCAAGGTAGCGCTGGTCTTTTTTGGACCACCGCCGGCATGTCCCCAAAGGTTGAATAGCGTCCTCAGCTGATGCCAAGTGGATCGGCTTACTATCTATCCACTTGATGACTGCGAGTTTTTTATCTTGCCGCACTAAACAATCGTAGCTACCTCGCCCACTTGCCTGCAACGATCTGTCACTCTTGAGTAAAGTCTTTGGTCTTCTAGTTTGTTGGTTGGGGCGTTGGTACTCTGGTACACGGTTTTTCATTAGCGTGCCCGTTCCGTGTAGTTTCCTTTCTGTTAGCGTTTCCAGCAGCACAATAGAAGTGAAATATCTATCAATATAAATTGAAGTTTTTTGTGGCGTTTTCAATACAACGCGACCACCAAAGTCAAATTTTTCAGGCGTTGGATACATAGCTGATTCGATCGAAGAACCTTTAGCTTGATAGAGGTAGAGATCAAGAGGAAGGCCGCTCTTCATCCATGCTCGAGTTATTAAAATCTTCTGTACGATCCCATCTCAGAGGACGATTGGAAGAACGAGCAACTTCTACGAGAGGCTCATCATCGGAGGAATCACAATCCTCTTCAGCTGCGTCACGAGGTACCAATTCTTCAACAATACCATCCTGCTCTACTGCCAGGTTTTCTGAATCTTCTTCATCATCTTCCTCGTATTCAGACACGTCCAAATTCAATAATAAGTCTTCAATTGCAGACTCTCCCAAGTCTGTTAAAAAAATCAAATCTTAGGTCACGAGCGCCCAAAGTATCACCTACGATATTGTTCAAAAACCGCAAAAAATAACAGAGAAATTCATTAAATTTCTAGGTTTTTATTTCTGAAATTTAAAGATGTCATTGAATGCAAATCGAAACAAACAAAAAACTTCGAAATTACTACGAAAAAACAATAATTACCTGCACGTGTCGTCGCCATGTTGTGATTAACCCTTAAACAAACACGAGCCCCTGTGGATATTTAGAAAAAAACGAGGTTTGTTTCTAGGTAATTAGGGGCCGCAGATTTCATTTTTGATGGAAAAAAAAACAAAAAGGGGAGGGAAAGGGGGTTTTTTTGGGTGGTAAATATCTTACCAGTATCCATTACCGATTTGTAAAATATTACGATGGTGGTAAAATAGTTATCATTATCCAATACGATTTGAACAAATTCCTATACTAGTTGTTTTCCCTGGATTTGCTTGTGTAATTTGTTTGAAAATAAAATATAGGCAATAATTTTTTTTCGAATGTAACTATGAATGTAATGTCTATTTTTAGTAGGTATGTAAATAAAATATACTCGTGTTCGTAATAAAAAGAGAGGTTTATTAATTATAAAAAGTAGGTGTGTTATAATTCTCCTTGAGTTTCCTCCGCAGTGTGAAAAAGCCTGAAACATGACTTGGCACACAGAGTCACTTTACACATAGAACAACATATTTTTGACCTCTGTTGTAATTTTTTTGTGCTGCAAAATCTGCACCTTTTGTATGTCTCACTTTCTTCAGGCAAGTGCACACCGACGTTGAGGAGACGGATTTCTTCTGGTACTCCAAAGTGTCCTCCTTTTTATTTTTGAATATTGTCGGTCTACATTGCTTCTTTGTAGTGAAATTTTCAATTAAACCACGAGCTAATCTCAGTCTAAAGTTTCGGTGTGAGTGTGGTGTCACTAAATGAGTCATGTTGTATGTTATGTATGCGTTTATAATAGCGGAATCAAACATGAAGATGAACAACTTCATCCAATATTTTCGAGATTTTTTGTCTATTGGATACGATGACCTAAAGTGATCAAAGTGTATGTTATGTATATGTTAGGGGTGTAGTGGGTTGTCTGCGTTGTTTTATGTCAGCCGACCTGTATACGTATGGGTGACATAGTTCAAGTAACCCGTCGACAGTCCACAAACTCTCCTCCAGTGGCTCCTCGTGCCACATCCCGGAAACCACGTCGGCTCGTGGGCTAAACCTGGAGGAGGGGCTCGGGAACAACATCTCCCGAGCTGCTCGGTTGCCCTCCGAGTTGTGTCTTGGCTATGTCTATAGTAGTCCACCGCCGGTGGCAAGATACCTAGGCAATTGTAGGAAGGCCTTAAGGCAGTAATAAGGGCTTTGTTATTGCTTGCTAGTCTACTGCATCCAGCTCCCCTCCGGTCGTAGCGGTTCTCCGTTCCACTGGATCCAGGGGGGTAAGGACGAGAGAGTGCTCCTGCGTTTGCGCGAACGTTTGAGCACTTTAATATATCCTGCGCATCTGACCGTTTATGTTTATGGACTCCGATCTGGCAAAGTCTGGTGGCGATGGGCTGAGGTAGAAAGGTTCGGTTGGATGCAAACTGAGCTTTGTCCGAGGTCTGCACATCAGCGGTTCTGGGGGTGTGAGTACACACCGTGGTCGCTTTTACTCTGAACTGGGGGGACAGGGTAAATTCGGCAGCACCCAGAATGACAAAGCAGCCCTATTTAGGGAAGCACTGCTTTCCCCGCTCAGCCGAGGAGGGGGCTAGAAAAGGTGCCCTAAAAAAGTGCTCACCCCAAAAACCTTAGGATAGTAGTAACCACGGCTGCTTCCGCATCTTTGAAACTCGTGGTCGACGCAACAATAATAAAAATAAGTATATTACACCATCTTTATCACATAATTTGACATTTGGCGCGTGGAATGTGCGGACTCTGCTTGACCGTGATGCTAACGCCTGCCCGGAACGTAAAACTGCCATCGTAGCTAGGGAACTTCGTCGCTATAATGTTGATGTGGCTGCTATCAGTGAAACACATCTGGCTGACGAAGGCGAACTGATCGAACATGGCGGTGGCTATACTTTTTATTGGAAAGGGACCTCCGCTTCTGAACCGAGGCGGTCGGGAGTCGGATTGGCGGTCAAAAATCACATCGCCAAGAATCTTCAGGAATGTCCTGTTCACATTTCGGACCGCACCACTACCTTGCGCCTCCACTTAAGTGGCCATAACTACCTTAATGTGGTCAGTATTTATGCGCCGACTCTGGATAGTGCTGACGACATTAAGTGTAAATTTTATGAGGAACTGTCACAGTGCCTTCAGAGGATACATCCTAGAGAGAGCATTTTGGTCTTGGGAGACTTTAATGCAAGGGTAGGCAGAGACTATGAAGCCTGGCCTAAGGTTCTAGGAAGGCATGGAGTTGGAAACATGAATTCCAACGGCCAGTTGCTGCTAAGTTTATGTGCTCAGTATCAGCTCGCAGTAACAAATACTATGTTCCGCCTAGCTGCTAAGCACAAAACGACATGGATGCACCCAAGATCTAAGCACTGGCATCTCATTGATTATGCTATCGTACGACAAAGAGACGTGTCCCAGGTCCTTGTTACCCGTGTTATGCGTGGTGCACATTGCTGGACGGACCATAGACTTGTCATTGCTAGGTTGCGTCTCCGCCTTCGTCGCCCTTGCCGAGCCAGTCAGAGCAAAGCAAAACGGTTAAATGTAGAGAAGCTTGCTGACTTCGAGACGAGGAGGGCTTTTGCGGAGACTGTAGCTAATAATGTTGTGCCGACGATCCTTGTTACTCTTGATATTGATTCTGTTTGGGAAATTCTGTCGTCGTCAATACTGGATGCCGCAGCTGCTACTATAGGTGTAAAACCTCAGCAAAGGGAAGACTGGTTTGACGAAAGTGACAGAGTCCTGATGGAAGCAATTGCCAAACACCGAGCTTTGCTTAAGAACAACGAAAGTAGTGCTGTGATAAAAGATAGTGATCGGGAGTTGCGCAAACTCACGAGAGAAGCTAAAGACAAGTGGTGGGGGGAAAAGGCGCAGTATATGCAATGGCTTGCTGACAGTCATCAAATTGGAGAATTTTATAATGAGGTTCGCAAACTCCTGGGTAACTCCAATTTTGTCAAAGTGCCTCTGAAGTCGCTTGATGGTAGCCTTCTGAAAAGCAGGGATGAAGTGATTAGGCGTTGGTCAGAACACTTTGATAATTTACTTAACGTGGATCGAACTGCAGATCTAATATACATTAATGATCTACCTCAACTCCAGGCTGAAAAAGAGCTAGATGATCCCTTATCTCTGGACGAAGTTGTCTGTGCGATAAAAGAAACAGCAAAACAAACGTGCGGTTGGCTTGGACCTAATACCAGGTGAGCTGCTAAAATGTGGCGGTACTGAGTTGCACACGCTGGTCTGGGAACTATTTGTTCGCATGTGGGAGGAGGAACAAGTTCCCAAGACATTTAAACTCTCGCGCATTAGGGCCCTTTATAAGAACAAGGGTGACCGAGCAGATTGCAATTCTTCCGCGGCATTTCACTCCTCTCAGTCCCCGGAAAGGTTTTCGCCAGAGTGTTGCTTAACCGCCTAAGGAAACTGTCAGAAAAGATCTTGCCAGAAGCGCAGTTCGGTTTCCGACCGGAGGGGTACTTGCGAGGCAATCTTCGCAGTTCGACAGCTGCAGGAGAAGAGCAGAGAGCAAGGCAGACACTTATACCTTTGCTTTGTCGACCTGGAAAAAGCGTTTGATAGCGTTCCTCGTGAGGCCCTCTGGATAGTACTGCTAAAATTGGGATGTACGGAGAAGTTCGTAAAACTTGTGCGTCTCCTGCATGATGACATGGAGTGTTGTGTAGTGGCGGAGGATGAGCAGTCGCAGTTCTTTTCGGTTACCTGTGGCGTGAAGCAGGGCTGCGTTTTGGCCCCCACTCTCTTCGCCCTTTATTTTGCAGTGGTCATCCGTGAAGCCCTTGCGATATCTTCAGAGGGTGTCCGGCTGCGTTTTCGAACAGATGGCAGTCTTTTCAACTTATCGAGACTAAAGGCAATCACAAAAGTGTCTCTTGCACATATTGAAGAAATTATGTACGCAGATGACCTGTGTTTTGTGGCAGAATCCCCAGAAGGGCTTCAACAGCTTGTTACGAACCTTCACGAGCAGTGTTCCAAATTTGGCCTAAAGATCAGCGTCAAAAAGACGGAAGTTATGTCTCTGGACGTTCATGGGAATGAGACACTGAACATTAAGCTTGGAGAAGACGTACTGAAGCAGGTTGAAAAGTTTCGATATCTGGGGAGCACATTAACATCTAAGTGTGACCTTGATGCCGAAATCAACAGCAGAATCAATGCTGCTGCTGCAGCTTTCGGTAAATTAAATGCCAGGGTCTTCTGCTCACACGACTTAAAGCGCGCCACAAAAATATCGGTATATATGGCTGTTGTGCTGCCTAACATTTTATACTCTGCCGAAACATGGACACCGTACCGACGTCACATTAAACAATTGGACCGATTCCATCTCAAATGCCTCCGTTCAATCCTTAACGTCCATTGGTCTGATCGAGTGCGCAATACGGAAGTATTGAGACGAGCTAATGTGGGAGGCATTGAGGCGTACCTCATGAGAAGGCAACTTCGGTGGTGCGGCCATGTGACACGCATGTCGGAGCAGAGAGTGGCGAAGCGCATCCTTTATTCGGAGCTGCAGGAGGGCAAGCGGAAGCATGGCGGGCAACTCCTAAGATTTAAGGATGTACTTAAGCGACACATGAAGAGTTGTGACGTAGATCCATCTCAGTGGGAAGAGCTTGCGTCGAACCGCGGAGAGTGGAGGTCATTGGTACAGCAGAAAGTTTTTGATTTTGAGACTCGTCGGCTTACAAAACTAGATTCTAAGCGTGACGAACTAAAGGCCCGACCACCAGCGGCAATCAGTTATAATTATGTTAGTGGTGCTCTTACTTGTCCACTCTGTACAAGAATATTTGTAAAGAAGGGTGGTTTTGCTAGCCACATGAGAGCCCATGATAGACGCCAGTAGGGTGTTAAAGAAACGGTCGCCGTAGCCGAAAGCGGTTTGGAAGGATTATTATTATTATTATTATGTATGCGTTTATAATAGCGGAATCAAACATGAAGATGAACAACTTTATCCAATATTTTCGAGATTTTCTGTCTATTGGATACGATGACCTAAAGTGATCAAAGTGGTCCACCCCACCCATACGAGTATTGACAGTGTATGCGGCGATTGCCGTTGGGCAAAGAACGTCTATTCGCGAGCCATCTTTTTGTGTCCTTTTTACAAATAACGTGTCAAGTGGCTCATGAGCTTTTGTCAAAACAGTCACATCCCTGGTATCGTGCCATTTCAAAGCAGTTATTGGCTCAGACGTCATAGAAGCAAATTGAAGTCTTAAGTTCTTGGGCTGAGTTTTTTTCATAATGTTCGGGAGATCTTTCCGATCACTTCGGACTGTTCCTACAGCGTATATATCTTTACCAAATAAATCTTCCATCAAGTTGCAGCTGGTGAAGAAATTATCAAAAGCAACCAGTGTATTTCTTGGAAGATCCTGGCAAAGTGACATAACTACATTATATCCCAGTCCTTCGTTTTCTGCGTTTTCCCCGTATAAATTTGAAACTGGTACATATAGCCTGTTGTAGCGTCAAACCTGGCCCATATTTTGAAGCCCCTTTTAATGGGCTTTTTAGGCATGTACTGCTTCAAACTACTTCTGCCTTTAAATTTGACCATGCACTCACCAATGGATTGTCGGCTCGAGTCATTCATTTCATTCATAAATACTTCCCCCCCCCCCTTGGAGGCTCCATTTCGTTATCGTTCAGATGCAAGTTTTCCATTATTTTTTTAAATCGAGTTAGAGTGAATACTCGATATATTTCGGGGTTGTTATAAAATGTGTCACTTGCCCAATGTAGTTCCATATCTTTTTTTTTTTTTTTTTTTGGTGGGAAATCATTAAAATGACTTCTCCCGCTCTGGGTGGAGCGGGAGGGCGTGTCAGACTTTTACTGACTAAAACCCACCCGTGTTCCTTCAGTTGCCTGTGCCAGGGCCACGGTTTTCTCTGTGGAATAACCCGCGACCCTGAGGCGTCGGCCCTATCGGACCCCGTCACTTTGTGCTGACATCTCTTTGAGGCGTGCGTGGAACACAACGCGCCGTCGACCTGGGCCTGGTCCTTACCGGACGGCGAGCTACCCATTGCTCGCCATCCGCAAGCCCGCGCCTACGGTGGCCGGGAATCTGCAGGCGACTCCCGACGCCCAGGGCGTCTCCTGCGGCGGCTAGTGGGGGCGTGAGGGCGCAATGCTCTCTCCCTCACCCGCTCCGCCTCCTCCTTCGCGATCATTACTGCTTCGCAGAAGGAGGTGACGGCTTTCCATTCCCTCTCGCTCCGTACCATGGCCTGGACCAGGGCCGGACGTTAGAGATCGCCGCCGCCAATCGTCTCCGCGAGGACACTGCGGTGCTCCGCCCAAGCTGGGCATACCTCCACCGTATGCTCCACCGTGTCCTCCGGGCGATCCACACAATGGTGACACCCGGGCGTTTCCTCCCGCCTTATGCGAAACAGGAACCTCCCGAAACAACCGTGTCCGGTGAGGACCTTTTTTTTTTTTTGTTTTTTTTATTTCCCGGGGCGGAAAATCCTCATGGATGTCCTCCGCCCTGGGGCGGGCGGAGGGGTCTGTCAGACTCTTACTGACTAAAAACCACCCCGGTGTCCGGTGTTCCATCTCACACCTACGCCGGGGTCGCGGGAACACATTATTCTTCCGCATCCCCGGCTGGTGCCGGCCCGCTTGCGCGAGCCCCGGATCGGGCGGGGGGAGTGAGGTGTACTCCCCCCACAACGTCTGTGAGCGGCGCGCGCGGAACACTACGCGCGCCGCCTTCTCGGGTCCTGATGTTGGGCCTTCTCGGGTCCGAATCCGTCGCCCCTGGACCCATTTAGGGGGGCTGGAAGAGGGCGTTGTCCGCCCTCCGCCTGCGCCCGGTGCGCCTGTTGCGGATCGGGAGAGTGGACGAGATCTCTCTCTCCCTTTCCGCAGCCTCCTGCGAGATGACTGTTTCGCAGAAGGAAACCACCGCGTCCCAGGACTCGGCGCTGCCAACCATCGAACTCACTACGGTCGGCAGCGACAAGTCACTGCCTACTTCTGAGATGAGGGCACGGCGCGGCTCCTCCCAAGCGGCACACTCTGCCAGCGTATGCCACGCCGTGTCCTCCCGGCAGTCGACGCAGTGGTGACACCGAGCGTCCGGCTCCCTGTTTATGCGACACAGGTACTTCCCGAAGCAGCCATGCCCCGAGAGCACCTGCGCCGCCCGAAACGACAGGGAGCCATGCCTCCTCCCGAGCCAGAGGTCGAGCACTGGCCGGACCGCCTCGATGGTGACGAGGCCGGCGGTAGGGCGTGAAAGCCTGTCCCGCCATTCCGCCACCAGGACCTCGCGAAGCTGCGACCGACGCTGCTCCGTATGGCGCTGCATCGGCCGCTCGCCCCGCGCCCTCGCTTCCTCGCGCCACCGATAAAGTGACGCGAGCACCTTCGCGTCTAGGTCGCATGCCGGGGATCCGGCCAGTGCACAAGCCGCCTCGTAGGAGATCGTGCGATACCCCCTTATGACTCTGACGGCCATTGCTCCGGCTTGCCCCGTAAAGGGCCATCGATCGCACGATCCTCACGTAGAGCCGCCTACAAGCGGCGCTCGGGCCCCCCAAATTGGGAAGCAGCGTTGCCAGCGCCCCGGCCGCGCCCAACAACTTGGGCGCCAGCCGCCGGAAGTGGGGTCCGAAGTCCTACCGGCTGTCGAGCACCAATCCCAGATATTTCATGGTGGGCTCGACAGCGATCCGGACCCCGTCCGGTGAGGACCTGTGTCAGGCGGAAGGTGAGGACGCCGTGGCGCCTCTCCAACCACTCCTCAAAGAGGGGACTTACCGCCGCTATTGTGGCGTGCCCAACACTGTCCATGTCGCCATGAGATCCCGCCGGAGCTCTGTCCGCTGTACCGTGATTTCTCGCTGAAGCGGAGTTACACCCCGGCGTTTTGCCTACTCGCGGCCACTCCCATACCCCTCGCGCACGGCTTTTGCCTCCACATCCCATGGCGGCAATCCGGCAAGGAGGCTCGACGCCTCGCATGAGACCGTGCGGTATCCCCGGACCAGCCGGATGGCCACGACCCTTTGGGACGCGTTCAACCTGCGGGCCGGTCGGAGCCTCAAAGAACGCGCCCACACCGGTGCCCCGTAAAGGGCCATGGACCGCACGACTCCCGCGTAGAGCCTCCGGCAGGAGGCGTTTGGACCCCCTAGATTGGGCAGGAGCCGCCTCAAGGCAGCCCCAGCCCGCTCCAGTCTGGGAGCCAAACGTCGGAAATGCTCCACGAGTAGTTCCATATCTGGAAGTGGGTTCAGTCCCATCATTATTAAAACTCCTAAATAGGCCTTGATTTCTTCTCTGGTTACTTGGCTCCAGTTACGAATGTTTCTTTGAAGGGCTTATCTTTTAGTTTGTTCTACAATAACTTCAATGATATATTCCGGAAAAAATATTTCAAAGACTTCAATTGGTTGTGTTTTATGTGTATATTGCGAGCGGGGTTCGGCATTTTTATCAAAGGAGGGAATATTATGGGTTTCACGCACAGTTGTCCATTCTCGGGGTTTAGAACGGGCTCTCCGTGTAGTTTGAGAAGCTGATCGATTTAGATTGTTTGATAAAGAGTGCACAGGTGCATTATGTGCAATTATAGTAGGATTGTCTAGATCCATAAGAGCTGATTGGCTGGTAATGAATAGGTCTTCTTCAGTCTGCGACGAATTTCGGTCTACTGCAGCGAATGATGATAAACTTAGTGAGCGACTTCGTTGTGTCAAGATGAGTAGTTCTCTGCCGATTACCAGCTCCAGCGAATAATATAATAATAATATAATATGTTTATTCAAAAAATTAAAAGGCATAAAAATAATTACAGTTTTGCTTAAATGTAAATTGTATTCCTAAGACTTACGTGCCTGAACTAGGTAATCCTGTTTTTCAGGCGAAAAGTGCTAAAATAGTCGGATAAAATTTATAAACAATCAAAAAAGTTGACACTAGACAAATAAATTAAATGTAGAGTAGCTTAAAACCTAGTTTCTAAATTTAACAAATACTTGTTGTAGGTGAGGATCTATGTTTACTTTGGAGAGCCTCCTTGAGAATTCTCTTACAATTTGTGTAGTTCAGGGAATAAATGTTTGCTTTTAAGTTTAGTCTATTATAAAGGAGAGGACCGAGGTACAGGTAAAATTTGGATATAAAAGCATGTTTTGTTGTATTTTGTGGACAGACTATATCTTTACGTCTTTTTTTTGTATATTCCGTGCTGTAGGGTAGAGCCCTGTGTTGTTTTAGTACAATGCCCATGATAAATAGTTGCCGAACTGTTAATACTTCACAAGATTTGTATAGGAGGTTAGTAGGAAAAAGGAAAGGGCGGAAAGTAGACACTTTAAGAACCGCCCTCTGAGCTCTCTCGATGGTTAGTAACACTGTTTTACCCGCTCCACCCCATGTGGTAATACAGTACGTTATAATCGATTGACATAAAGCAAAGTAAACTTGTCTAACAATTTTTGTGTCAGCAATATAGCGTAGCCTTTTAAAAACAAATATTAACTTGCGAATTCTATTATTTAAAGCTGATATAATTATGTTGCTTGAACGAGAGTGTTTCATCTATTATAACACCAAGGTATTTTGTTTTATTTACCATTTTAATGTTGGGACATACACATTGGTTATCAGTGGGATTTGTGCAATAATGAGCATATAATGTCGAGTTGCTAGTTGATGTTTGCTTGCGCATCGAAAACTTAATGTAATTTGTCTTGTCTGCATTTAGTGTTAGTGAATTATGTTGAAGCCATTTATTAACAACATTGAATCCGTGTTGCGCAAGCTTGTAGACATTTTTTTCTGAGTCAGCCGAGAAAAGAAGGGCAGTGTCGTCAGCATATGAAACAATTTGGCCGTGATTTAGATTTAGATTACAAAGATCGTTTATGTATATCAAAAAAAGGGTAGGCCCTAATATACTTCCTTGGGGAACTCCGAAGGACGTGTTTTTTTTAACATCGCTGAGAACATTACCAATCCTTACACATTGGGTACGGTCTTCTAGATAGCTCTTAAATAGTTTAAGCTGGGTGCCTCTGATACCTATGGCTTCAAGCTTATGCAACAGAATAGGAATAGAAACCGTGTCAAAAGCTTTTGCGAGGTCCAGGAAGATTCCAACAGTGTGGTTACCTTTATCAAGTTCTTGGGCTAGATAGTCAGTCAGATGATGTACGGCATCGTCTGTTGACATTTTAGGCCTAAATCCAAACTGCCGTTTAGATAAAATTAATTTATCCTCCAAGTATTTGTAAAGCCTTTTATTTATAATTTTTTCTAATATTTTAGACATAGAAGGCAGCAAGGAAATAGGTCTATAATTTGTAACTTGATCTTTACTGCCTGATTTGTAAACAGGGACAACTACTGCTTTTTTTAGGCACTCGGGAAAAAGACCTGTAGATAAACATTTTTGGAAAATATAAGTCAGCGGCTGTATCAAAATGTGTCTGAACTGTTTAATATATTTTTATTTTTTTTTATTTTTTTTATTTTTTATAATTTTTTTATTTTTTAATTTTTTTAATTTTTGAATGATTGATTATGTGAATAATGAAATATTGTGAATAACGACTCGTCAATCGGCTCTTAAATTCCAGAAGACGGAGTTGTAGAGCACGGCTGAGTCAAGGTAAGAGGATCTCTGTTTATTGGCTGTTGCATTTGCATTTCTATAAAAGAGGATAACGTTGCGGGGGAGCAACTTCGTTGAGTTGAAGTAAGTTGCTCTATATGATCTTCTGAGAGCGAACTACTTTGGATTTGGCCAGAAGAATTTTGACTTAACCTTGGATTCAAGTTATCAGAGACTGTTGTATGTGTACTTGTCGATGGATTACTTTCTAAAACTTTTAAAAGAGCTTCTTGTGTTTGCCCCGTTGCCTCGCCATCTTTAATATTTATTTCATCCCCCGAATCTATCCCAAACATCTCTTCCAGGCGCCTTTCGATAAGATTTTCCTGTGATAGAAATTGATAAGAGTCTGAAGGACTACTTACATTATCTCCATAAAGAGGATCATCTTCGTCATCATAGTCAGATAAATCCGATAATTCGTCTAGATTATCCACTATTTTTTCGAGTGTTTTGGAGTCACTGGTATACGTTAAACGTATTTTCTTCTTTTCCGCCATGTTGAATGTAGATCACTGAAATAAGCAAAGCTAAGCAAATTCGAACATAATGCATCATTCACCCACAAAAAATACACATTATTTTATATTAGTAAATCCAATTTACAGTTAGGCACGAATGCACAATGGCATATGATTTACCACTATTACCCATAACATCACACGATCAAAAAACATGCATATAGTACCGGATTTTTCAACCTAATGGATGCAAAACTACAAGAATATAACATAGTTTATGAATCTGAACGCAAAAAACACTTACCAGATTTTTTGTTGAACAAAACTAAAAAAAATTAAGTAACGTCACAACAATTTCATAAAAAAATTCACCAAACTGCCGACTGACTCACTTTGACATTGACGTATATTGACGGATGACCTTTATGAATAAAATGTTGCTAGTAATTGGATTAAAAAAAAGACAACATTTTACTTATTATCAAATTTAAATGTTGCCGGTGCAAGAAAAATACTTTTTTAAACAAAAAACTCATGTGGTAAGCATTATACCTTTATTTTAATAAGAGCAAAACATGTTTACTTTAAAAGTGACAATACACTAAAAAATGTGTTTGCACGGCAAAGTAATGCCATCTAGCGAAAACGCGCACTCAAGGAGATAACAAAAAATGGTAAATGTTCTTACGAATCCCATAGATGGCGCAAAAAAAATATTTTACTGAGGTATCATAGGTGATACCGGGGGTCTCAGGAGGGTAGTATCTTATAATGAAATCTCTTTGGCTATACTATTTGTATCTGGCTGGTTTTGTTACCATTGACAGTTTAAATTTTAAAGAACATAATTCCAAATTCAAATTAGGAAAGAACAATGGCAAGTGCCCATACGTCATTTTATTTGAAGTAAAAAAGCTTGTTACATTAATGAAAACTACCGTAAAATGTTCGTAATCAGTTCCTAGACTTATATTAGAAAAGATTTTCATCAAAAAACCGTAATAAATATTGAGACTTTCGTTTTTTTCGCGGGAATTTTGAATTTGAAACAACTTTTATGTACATATTAAAGTTTTTGACTGTCGTCAATCGTGTGAATTTTCGTTTTTTGAATAAATGAAAAAATAATGAATTATTGAAGATATAAAACAGTCATCTGTAACCCAAACGTTTATACTCGTACCAACAGCGGCTCGCGGCTCGAGAGCAACTTTAAAAAAAATGTTTATGGCATGGCTACGAGGCCTTTATGCCAACTCGAGAGCAACTGTCACTGTCAGTGTTGCTAACAACGCAAAGTCTGAGTTGTCATTTTAATAATTCATTCGGACAACTAAAACAAAAAACCTTGTTAGCACTTTCAAACGACATAGTAAATAAATAGGTATTGTGTAGGTCAATTTATTTATACCACCGACCACCTCCTAGTACGTATTTCATAAACATATAACTGCAGTCCACAGCTAGAAAAACGTTCTAGATCGCGCGAAAAGCATACAGTTGGCAACACTGTTGAGATTAGTTGTTTTAAAATTCATATTTACCGCTAAAAACCAAAGAATGAAACTCTCAATATTAATTAACCACGGAGTTTAAACTATAAAAACTTTTATAGAATATATTTAGGAATTGGTAACGAACATTTTACAATATTTTTTATTTAAGTAACAAGCTTTTATTGTTAAAATAATTAGCCACCAGAGCTTAGGAATGCGGACTACCGCATTCCTAAGCTCTGCATTCAACTCGCTGAGACCTAATTATAATTATTGATGACCACAATGAGTAATGAATGTCGATAAATTTATACAATGTTATAAGTTTAATTTTATTTTTTACACTAGGTAAACATGATGAAAAAAAAAAACAATATAATTATCACATGTTTTTAATAATCATTTCACAAAACGGAATAAAAAAAAAAACATCAGATTCAGAAATGGCAGATATGGTTGAATCGGTGTCACTATCCTCGCCGTCGCTGACCTCAATGACGAATCGATCTATGGTATCTTCAATTAATCCATCTCTTTGCCAATAATTTTCTTCTAAAATTATGACGTGATCATCGAAGCCACGCCAATCTTCCTCTGTAACCTGAGAAATCGCCAGCTCCGTAACTTCTTTTAACCTTTTTAGGGATAAATCTGAAGTAACATTGTGATGCCGTACTATTCTTTTCGCTTTTGCCCAAGCCAACTCAATCGGATTGAGGTCGATATTAACACAATAACACGGCAAACGTAAGATAGTTGACAAGGATGGCACAGCACTACAACTCGCGCGCTATCTGTAAATAAACTATGTAAAAAAATGTTTTTTTTTGTTTTTTTTTAATCGTAGATTGTTTTTCCCCAACCTATTAACGTGTTACAAAACGCGTCTACACTTAAGTGCAGCAAAATCATTAATTAACTCTTGGCAATCCATTTTTCCTAAATAATCCGCTTCTATGTTGAGTAGATATCCCCAAAATACTGTCATGAAGGCTTTTTCAAGATGTTCCATTTTCATACGATTACCTCTCGCATCGCAAATAACGGCTCTCTTCTGTTGTGTGACATTTTCAATGGAGACTAACGCACCATCGATTTCATTCCACGATTCGCGTAAACTTTTGCACGCATATGCACGAGCTGACCAACGAGTCGTTGATAGACTTTTGAGGGTAAAATGGGCTTGAAGGAGTTCCCAACGCTGAGTTGATGCCGCGAAGTAATTGTATAACCCTTGCAGTAGACAAAAGAACGAACAAGCTTCTTGGCTACTTTCACCTTCACATTCACCTACCAAATTAAGCGAGTGTGCTGAGCAAGAAACATATTCGGCTAGAGGAGAAATTTCTTGTATTTTAGCCTGTAGGCCGTTGTATATGCCTGCTATGTTGGCTGCGTTGTCATGAGATTGCCCTCGGCAGTTTGAAATATCAATTCCAAATTCAGATAAAGTTGAGGTAGCGTTTACTAAATTTGTTGTAGTTTATCGCCTGTGTTTGGAATAAACTTGAGAAAACGTTCTACAGGTGATCCATGAGGCAGAACATATCTGATTACAAAAGTGAGCTGGTCTACGTTATCGGGTGTCGAGTCAAAAATCAGAGAAAAATATTTAGCTGTTAATATTGCCATTAAAATTGTCTTCAAAACTTTTTCTCCCAAAAGCCGAATGAATTCTTCACATATTGTTGATGAAAGATAACTCGTATGTCCTGAGCCTGTATTCCCATAGCGTGCTATGTGCTTGGCCAAGAATGGATCGAACTCAGCTGTAAGCTCTAAGGACATCAAATAATAACGAACCTATTTTCTCGTCGTGCCCTCCGAACGGCAAACCATGTGATGCAAGCGCTTTCACACATGCAACTACCCTATTCAGAATGTTTCTCCAATAATTTATTTCTTCATCCAATTGTATGGTTAACATATGGTCATTGCGGTCTTATACGTTGCTTCTATCCTTCATGCGCAGGACAGACAGTTGGTGAGTAGGCAATTCCCATGAGCTGATACTCGATAATTCCAGTCATTGAAACCTTCCTTTTTGTCGAACTGGCTCTCCCCGCCATTAGAAAGTAGACAGGGCCCACAAAAAACACTTCCATTACTTTCGGAATGACTTAGCCACTTACGCGGAACTTTTTCGTCATTTAGAAGCTGACGTTCGAATAAGTGTTTGGACAAGTGACGTGCTTTGTAAATCCGTTCACTCTTGGGAAAATCGTTTTTGATGTTTTTATTGGCTCCGTTCGAGTGAAATCGTCGATTGTCCATTTGGCTGGATCGTCGCTAATTTTGCACAGCCTCTGGTCCGGATTGGGTTGCACTCTTGGTACTGGTGGGACTTCTTCAGCTTTTTCCTTTGACCCACTTGCCAAATCTACCAAAGTACTTGCGCTTGAAGATACTGAAGCACTATCAGTTGGCGCACCACTACACATACTTTTCTCATGATCTTCAGCGTCTGTAGAAGGTTTTCCAAAGAAATCGTCAAATTTTCGACTTTTTTTAATCACATCTTTTTCTTTATCCCGCTTGCGATACTCTGCCCCGCCTAACTTTTTCTTTCCATCCATCATATAACACTACGTGAGGCTCTGCTCTGTAATATTCACGCTGTGTTACACAGCGATGAGTCCAGGTTGGGTCTGGGAAGCGGCGCGCGGGGCGCGGATGATGTGACAGAACTCACGAAAACGCACGAACGATGCGGCGGACTCCTGGTGAACCAGGAGTCAAACAGCAGAAGCTATTTTCACTACAAATTTCGACTCATAGTTTTGTATTTCGCTCTGATGCATCAGGCCATCGCAAAATCGACCTGTAGGTATAAACTGAAATAACTAAGTTCGGTCCGAGTTTTATGATTTAGGTACCGTGGTACAATACGTCGTTCGTTATGGTAGGTATATTGTACCCTAGGTTTTAAGTTTCTTTAATAGCCGGCAAGGAAACAAAAGGCACCACAGAAGCTGTGTTACGTGCACACCACAGCGCGCGGTCCTTCTCAACCAAGTCCAACGGACACAGGCAGGGACACACAGTCACACGAGGACTATCGTCTAAACAGCTCATGTTGAATTGTGGATACAGCTCAATAATTTATGGTATATAAATACGCATCAAAATACTCAAGAAGTTGTATTTAAAAGAAAAATAAGACACTCGGGATTACCTTTCACGCGTTACTTACGCAGCCAAAGATGTTAATTTGTTTAATATCATAATTTTATTTATTGTTTGCTTCGTCACAAAAATGTGTGATCGAGATAGATAATACAAAACACGTAAGAGACACGATGTGATGCGTCACATCGTGTCCGCATCACATCGTGTCTCTAAGGCGCTGGCAACACAGAAGAGAAGTAAGACGAGGACGCGTCGCGGACAGGGCGGAGACGAGACACTGACGCGACTTCAAATTATATAGAAGAGACGGGGCGCCGACGCGACGACGCAGTCGCACAGTCATGACTATTTTCAGCATTCAACAGTCTGATTTTGACACGACGACGTGTGACGTGCGAGCGAGCGAGACCCGCCCGGCAGGCATGCCACCCCGTGGCCCGTCCTCACCCCCCCCACGTCCGCGCCCCGTCTCTCCTGTGTGTTTTGAACAAAAGGCGCAGACGTAAAAGCGTTGCGCCCGTCCTGGCTGGAGGCCTTAATTTATTAGGGCAACCACAGGCAAGTCCGTTTAAGCAGACGACAACCTAACAGGTTGACCTGCGAGATGCCATTCCAATAAAATAAAATAAAGCGTTGCGCACCGTCTCTTTCGTATGTTTTGCGTCGCGACGCTTCAATACATTTTGTATGAAAGTAAATTAAAGGAGCGCCGCGTCTGCGCCCCGTCCTCGTCTTACGTCTCTTCTGTCTGGCCTGCGCCTTACGCGGTCACTCTAGTTTGCCGGTCCGTAAATGCGCGTCTCCTAGCTTCAACCGCCTACCGCACCGCTGAGTCTTGATTGTTATTTATGGGCACCGTAATATTCTTCAGTTCTCTCGATATTTGTTAGTTTGGCTGACGGTCGGCAGCAAACTTAGAGCGAACGGGATATACTATCAAAGTTCATGATCGTAAACATTCGGTGGCTAACGCGTTTCACTGTGACGGGTTCTATCTCTGTCCTTGACTATCGGTAACTTTAATTAAGCCACTGTGATCACAGACGTGAGAATTTCGTTGCATGTAGTTGTGCACCGTATCGTATCTTCCCCTATTGTTCACCTAAGCTCCATAAATTTTGGTAATTGTTGCTTTTGTTGGCGAATACATATAAAATGGCTGATTGAAGCAATTGAACTGCTTCAATCGGTAAAGAAATATATCACCTAGGTTCTCGATGAATGCGTTACGAGAAACACGCGACTGATTGTTTATTATAAGTACTTTATCAAAAAAAGTTGTTAAGTAAAAAGTTTTTATTTTAATTAAATTTAAGCTTTTGTAAATACTTAATCGAATAAACTGTTAAACGTGTTTTCATAATATTTTGGAACTATATTAGCAGTTATTAATTGTCGAATATCTTGATTTTTATTGTTTGCAATTGGCAACTTAGAGCTATAAGCTGCACTCACATTAAATATCTGCGATATTTTTTTTGCCTGCACGACTAATTTTAATTTTAGCTATGTTCCAATGTTCAGTTTTATACGTGGTTTTGTACAAATAGGTATTATATATATACATACATCATATATATATACATCTTTAATTAATTTCACGCCTTTGACATCAGAAATTCTGATTGTTTCGACATCAATATTCTTGCCAGTGTTCAAATTAATATCGTTAGAAAGTAACTTTAAATCGTAGAAACTATTGAAACTCATTTCATTGACAGCGAAACTTTTATCGGTCTTTTTGGCATTACGGATTAGAGCCACATATTGATCTGGGGTGTAAATTGGTTCGTTTTGCGTGTGTCCACCAATTAGGAACATGTGTGTCTGATCTTATTGGCAAGGTTGAAACGGCATAATAATACAAACTAAGAATGTTTTTTTTTTTGTTGGCCACAACAGTTATCCGAGAAAAAGTTATGTCTGAATTTGGTTTAGTGAAGAACATTATTTTAAAAAGTTTTACAAACAAGAACCTATTTCATTGGCTCCTCGTTTACCCAGACCCTCATGCCAAAACACACAGAATGATTTTTCTTCCTCAATATCTAATACTGTGAAGTTATAACAATCCAGTTTACTTTTATAAAAAAATGCCGACGATTGACCTATAGGACAAGGCAATACGGCTTGAAGATCGATTATAGCCATAATGCTTTTTTTTTGTGTATGGCATCTCGTAGTTGACCTTGAGAGGTCGTGACTACTTAACCGGACTATCCTGTGGCTGCCTTAAGCGGACTCAAAGCCTCCAGCCAGGGGCGTAAAACTACTTACATTACTAAGCGAACGCTCGCTAATGGCACCCCCTGTGTGGTACGGACCTCGGCTTAGGGCGTCGCTGACGGGAGGACAGCAAGATGGGACAGGCTGGATCAGATTTTGTTGATTATTATTATCATGGGAATTAGCCATAATGCTGTTGCTGTCAGGCTTTTTATACTCGTCTACATCTTGTTTTTTTTTCTATTCTACTTAGACTCTTTTCCTCTTGATGTAGATTATAGCTGTACCTCAACGGTCCTTTATCTACAGCATTCTTACATCACATCAGTGGCGTGCCTAGGGGTCAAAATTAGGCTAAGCCGACAGATTTTTTAGGAAGAAAAAATGTATCTAAAATAATGGTGTCATGGTTGTTAGTACTACTAACACCATTATTATAATTATGGTTAGAAAACTTTATCTAAGAAGTTACACATTTCAAGTACGTAATTGTCATAAACGCCATCTATATTAATGAAGCGCATTTCCACATCGCGTTGTCGGAGCTTTTTACCTAAGTTCATAATTCGCTTGTCATGTGCAAAAAATCAATCAAAAGCCACTAGATGGCCTCCAAATTATCGATTTGATACTCTTTTGCCGTACGCATTATTTTATTAATTTAATCTAATGCCGACTGAAAATGTTAACGTATGATATTATCATATAAAATTTGTTTTTTTTTAAACTTATGCTTACTTACGTAAAGATAATGATAATAACTAACTCTAATCTTCACTTCAGAACACTGAAGAACCTCTTCGATACGAACATTATTGTTTTGATAAGAGATGAGATATAATGAGATGTTTTTTTTTTCAGTGGTTTACCAAAACTACAAATGCAAACAACTGTATTCATGTGTTACAATCGACCAATGAAAATATACTTGTTTTAATTTTCGAGAAATACATGCAATAAGTAGAGGATGGTTGCGGTGAAGTAAAGTCACTTAATATTAGTAAACTCAATGTATTTAGGTACATACCTTTTGTTTAGGTGATAAGGTCGAGGTTTGTTTGTGCTAGTGTTTTAATGAAAAGGCTTGTGGTTTATGCAAAGATCTATTGGACACTGCTTATGAACTAACCGAATGAGTAACTAGGATACACGAATGTATAGATAGCTATAAGCGACAGTTTAAACCGAACATAACGCTTAAAAGGCCTTATTTAACATAATAAAACATCATGCTGCTTTACACTACAATGGAACAAGTTGCAATTAAAACATGCAACTTGAACAGTTTCAAATTATAAGTAATAATTGTTAATCTACTTACTATAAACTTACAATAATGATTTAAAATTCAGTTAGTTTAAAACATGAATTTATGATCGACTATATTAATTGTAGTAAACCAAACCTTACTAAAGTTATATAAACATGGGCTAACACGCAAAGGTAATTAATTAATTTATTTTGTAGGACTAATCGGCAACGCACATAAGTTTGAGATTGATCTCTGGGTCAATTTACCATTGTGACATACTGTATTTATATATATATTTACTCTAGTCGTTCCATCTTGTCCAGGGTGTTTTTCCGCTATCCGTGCCAGTGCCCACCTGCTAGGGGGGCATGATTATGGTTTTAAGTAATACAATTTCGCCGACCTCAAATTCCATTGCTCTTTTCAGCCACCTTGTTATTTGGTTCAGGCGCGACAAGTTTTCCGTTTACCAACGTTTCCAAAATCCTTGACAGCTGATTCGTATAGGCCGTGGTATAATCTCGGTCAGGTACAGCAATCATCATTTTTATTCCACCATGCATTGTTTTCAGGTGTGCATCAGCCAACACGAGTGACACAGCTTTTCTTACCCAGTATCACGGGATATTTTAGGTTCTCGTCGTCGTCTGCGTTTCTCAACCTTCCACCCACCCTGAGGATATTCTGGCTATCTAAGAATAGGTTCAGTGACTTCAGAATGCTAGTGGTTTTTACATTCCCTTTTTATTTTATTCTTCTAACTTCATCTGAAAACTCTTCTTCTTGTACTCTTTTTATGCAGATTTCCTAAGCATTCTGCAGTTTATCTGTTGTCATCTCCTGACCCAGTCTGTTAGGATTGTTCGTTTTGTATTTAAAACTCTTTTACAATGTACTATTACTCTCAATAACTCAGTAAGTATATATTCTTAAAATTTTAGGAATTTCTCTTCTCCTTCTGTTTGTTTAATTAAATTTTTATTGCAACATATGGCGCAGGTGCTGTACCAAACGTAACTGTTTTCAATCTGTAGTCCTTGACTTCATGTGGTTGGCAGTTTGGCTCATTGTTGGGTCTGACGCTGCCACGCTACAATATTCTATGATAATCTGTATCTCTCTTATCTACAAGTACCATTATATACATCTTGATGACGTCACTTGCGAAACACCTTATGCCATCTCATTATTATACTTCGCAATCTTCTTGTTGAATCGGGCCAGTCATTCATGAGCTCGTTGTTCAAAGATATGCCATTATATTCCTTGCATGACGCATCGAATACGACTTTGATTTTCATGGTCTCTTTATCTCTTCGAACTGCGGCGTGATGTGGTAGGTAAACACACCGGTTGTTTACTTCATCTTTTGGAAGTTCCTCTTAGTTCAGGTTCATTTTGAAGTTTTCTTTCTTGTTGAAATCAAGCGAATCATTTCAATTTGTCTCGCGTTCCCATTCGCTGCTTTTGGTTCATTGATACGAAATGGGAGTCTCACAACGTATTGTCCATTGCTGTTTCTCCTGTATGTATTTTCATAGAAACTTTCACATTGGTTTTCTTCTTTTGTGTATGTCCTCTTCGAATCTGGTTCTCTCTCTCAGAGTGTTCTCCTATATTTGATGATGCATAACAAGCACCAACTCTGTTTGTTGTATTCTATCTTCTACCTTTCCGAATAAAATCCAGCCAAGGTTTGTTTTATGTGCACATGGTGACCCTGGAGGACCTTTGATTAACTGGTTCTGTACAATTTGTGCATACACAACGACACCCAGAAACAAATCAATATACCCTGGCTGACAGTAGTTAGGGTCAGCCAGGACTAGTCCTAGATGAGGCCAATAGTTTGTGTTGATTGTAAGGGATGGTATTTTAGTAGTCAGTAGCTTCGACAAAACACATGTTCTAACTTCCAAGTTGAAATTTTCACATCTTGATTCCACATTAATCTGAACTACTTGCTTGATATCTTCTCTCGTTGATCCCACGCCTACAACTGTACCTTTGATATGATATCGCTTGGCTTTGAGTTGTTGTGCCGCTCGTTGGCTTATGAAACTTGCCTGTGAGCCTTGGTCGATTAAAGCTCGTAATATAGTTGTGTAATTGTCTTCTTCTGTTTTCTGGCACAATATCTGTGATAACAACATTAGAAGAAACTATTTCTCGATCATCTGAAAGGTTAAATCTTTCGCTATCTGTGGTAATAACTGCATTTTCAGTATCTTTCGTTGCGACATTCTCTATTACGATATTTGGTAAAATTTAGTCAGCGTTTACTTCTTGTATTAAAACTGTGTCCACGTCATTATCACATTTTGTGCTTCTGTCAGTTACTGACAGTTAATTTTTTGTATTATATGAAGTACTGGAGATATTATTTATTGAAAAACGAGAGGATTCTAAATTGGAATCATGATCATTGTCCTGATATTCCGGATGCAAGTTCGCTAACCAGGTTTCAATTTAATTGTTGTGTTCGTTTCAATTATTGTCTTGAATCGGAACCATGGAAAGATTTTTTTTATTTCGCGAACCCATTGCTCTCTGAAATAAAAATAGTTTTTAAAGATATTTGTAAATTAGATTTACAATGATTTTTTATAATGCAAAGGTACACACGGCTACAAATCAAGATTTACATTTCCAGTATAAGCTGATCTCACATTGTATAAGATTTCAGTACAGTTCGAGATCAGCGTAAACTGGAACAGTATAGCTTGATGTGTAGCCGTGTGTACACGCCTGAAATGAGGAGCAATAGTAGAGAAATTATGAAAAGTTCATTAATTAGATTAGCCGAATAGCCTCCCTATTAAAGAATTACGAATTATAACAACGTACTCAATTTAAAATTCTCGTTCCATGGTGTGTGAAAGTGGCTTTAGTCATGAATGTACGATAACGTAGATATAATACAGTAGTGCTATTGTCTAAGGACACTATGCCGCGGCAACGCCGAAACTAAAATTTTATGAAGACAAACTGTTTCAGTCCTCGGCGTCGAGACAGTTTGTCTTTAATGGATTTTCAACTTTATGTTCTACAGCATAGAGTTAAAAATCCATTCGGGACATACTAGTTTCGACGACGAGCTCGTCGTATAGTCTTTCAGAGAACAGCAATCCTGATAAATGATAAATGATAAATGATTTTTATTTCTGTAAGTGGGTTTGTACAAACACTTTTACACGTCAAACATTTTTTTTTAAACTAGATGAGGTCGGATTTTCCTATCTGACTACTCTGAGAAGAAAAGCCGAAACAAACTCAGAGGTCACAGTCTCTTTTAAAGTCCAGACATAATCTTGGTCAGATCATGTTAAGACCATGTGGATTGATGTCTGAAATGGTCTTTTGAGGAAAGAACCACACAGATTGAGTGGACCTGTCCAGTCAGTGCACGCATTTGTCAGTAATCGTACAGCTCAACTCAAAACATAAGGAGCTCAACGATTCGACGAACAATACCAAAGAAAGGACATTGGATAGGCCGCATAATTACTCAAACCGCCAGACCAAGTTACGATTAAAATTCACTGAGATAATAAAATATAAAAAAACAAAAGTAAAAAATAAAATGACCCACATAGTCTTAACATTCACAATAATAACAATAAAATAATACCTAGGTAAGTATTCATGTCATTGTTTATTTTACAGATCATATGAGGACCATGTAGGTAGTAGGTGTCTGAAATGGTCTTTTGAGGAAAGAACCATACAGATTTGAGTGGGCCAGTCCAGTCAGTGCACGCATTTGTCATTAATCGTGCAGCTCAACTCAAAACGTAAGGAGCTCAACGATTCGACGAACAATACCAAAGAAAGGACATTTGGGTAGGCCGCTTTAAGTACTCAAACTGCCAGATATAAAAAAATTATGAAATAACTGAGATAGACAAAATATATAGAAATAATACCCACTAAGTCCTCACACGAAATTAAAATAATAATAATATTATACAAAGTAAATATTCATGTCATAATCATGAAATTTCAAAGTGTATATAAAATAAAACAAAAGTTACGTACCAAACAAAAAAAAAACACACTCAGTATGCAAAAATTGGAGCAGGTCAGTCCCAAGCCTTTTTGTCCTCAATATAGTCTTTGACTGTATAAAAAGCTTTCTGGCACAACTTACGTTTAATAAATGATTTGAATTTATTAAGGCTTAGATCTTGAACATGGCTTGGAAGTTTATTATAAAAGCGTATACATTGACATCTGAACGAGCCACCTATTTTCTTGAGCCTTGTTGTAGGTACAACAAATTTGTGTTTGTTCCTAGTATTTATATTATGGATATCACTGTATTTTTAAACAATTTTATGTTTTTGTGGGCATATAAAAGATTTTCATAAATATACTGAGAAGGCACAGTCATTACATTAATTTCCTTAAATTTCTCTCTGAGAGAGTGTCTCGGACTTAATTTATAAATTGATCTAACAGCTCTTTTCTGCAAAACAAATATAGTCTGCATGTCGGCGGCATTTCCCCACAAAAGAATACCGTACGACATCACACTATGAAAATAACTAAAGTATACTAAACGGGCTGTCTCTAAATCAGTTAAATTTCGAATTTTTCTAACAGCGTATGCTGCGGAGCTTAGCTTTTTTGACAATTTATCAATATGTGGGCCCCACTGAAGCTTAGCATCCAAAGTTAAGCCCAAGAATACTGTGCTATCTTCAAGTTTCAATTCTTCGCCCTTTATCAACACATTCGTTTTCACCTGCCTAACGTGAGGTAGCGTAAACTTAATGCATTTAGTCTTCTTTTCATTAAGAAGTAAATTATTAACATTGAACCAGTGAACTATTTTTGAGACCGCGTTATTTACATCGTCAGTAACCAGCTGATGACGTTTAAGTTTAAACAAAAGTGAAGTATCATCCGCAAACAACACTATATCATGATTATCCTTTATGAGGTAAGGCAAGTCATTAATATAAATAAGAAACAAGAAAGGACCAAGAATTGAGCCCTGTGGAACTCCCATTGTTAAGATAGATCCGGGAGATCTTTCTCCATTAACGTCAACGCTCTGAATCCTTTTACTCAAGTATGAAGTAAGAAGATCCAGAGCGGTGTTTCGGATCCCGTAGTGACGGAGTTTCCTGATTAACGTTTCATGAAGAACGCAATCGAATGCCTTGGACAAATCACAAAAGATGCCCAAGGCATCGCATTTATTTTCCCAAGCATTATAAATATGTCCTAAAAGTTCAACACCGGCATCAGTAGTTGAACGACCCCTTGTAAAACCGAATTGTTTGCTATGTAATAATTTGTGTCTGTTAAAAAATCTTTGCAGTTGGTCTAAAATTAATTTCTCAAAAATTTTACTAAATGTAGGTAGTACTGAAATAGGTCTATAATTTGTGGGGTCTGATGTACTACCTGATTTAAACAAAGGTATTATTACTTCTACA
Organism: Dasypolia templi; assembly: GCA_963555695.1. Lineage (NCBI taxonomy): Eukaryota > Metazoa > Arthropoda > Insecta > Lepidoptera > Noctuidae > Dasypolia > Dasypolia templi. Next base: position 15,837,121 of record OY743156.1, read on the forward strand.
GAATTACCCCACAGATCTGCAGTCTTTTTTACATTTAAAGTGTGAAAAACTTTAATTATATCCCTACATGTAATATGTTCAAAATTAAATTCCGAATCGCAAAATTTTACATTTTCCTTTAGCAAAGACTCAGCAACAGAAGGCGATGAGTTAAGGGATTTAGTAGTTGAAACGGGAATATCTGAAAAGAATTTTTCAAAGGCCGCGGCGACTTGTGAGTCTGATTTTATTATGTTGTCATTAATAGACAGGCTGTAGTCAGTACTTCTGTTACTAGAGCTTCCCGTTTCACTATTAATAATTTTCCAAGTCGTTTTAATTACGTTACTACTGCTTTTAATCTTCGAACCCAAATAACGTGACTTGGCCATAACACAAACTTTTTTAAACAGTTTTGAATAATTTCTAACATATAAATTAAATTCAGCAGTGTTAACATAAGTCCTTTCATTATACAGCTCATAAAGCCGTGTTCTACTTTTATGAATACCAATGGTAGCCCACTCACTGAAAGATGCATTACTATTAACCGAGATAGTTTTGGGAATAAAGATCGAATTAAATTGTTTACAGTAAATATTAAAGAACTCATCATATAGATGATTAGGATCAGCATGAACAGGAGAATACAAAAGTGGTAAATTTTTTATTAGTTTAAATTTAAAAGCCTCTAAGCGGCTTGTAGTTTTCGGGTTGACAGTGATATCCTTTTTACTTATTTTGTTGTTTTGGTTTGGAATAGTAATCCTTTGTCCGCAATGATCAGAATCTAGTAAATTAATAATTTCTTTGTGGCTTGGTACAATATCTGTATAAATATTATCTAGGCATGTGGCACTAGTAGGGGTAATTCTTGTTGGCTCCAAAAATAGATTTATAAGATTGTAGGACTGAAACAAACTTATTATCTTGCTACAAGAACCTGAGTTTTCCAATAAATTAACATTAAAATCACCACAAATGATAATGGATTTGTTTGAGTTACAAATCTTGTGTAATACTTCATCCATTACCTTTTCGAAGCCGTCATACAATCCTGAAGGGGGCCTGTACACACTTAATACAATAAACTGCTCCAATTCTATACAAGCTATTTCAACAGTCCGCTCAACAGATAGGCTCACAATATCCTTACGGTCTTTAAATTTAAGCTGGTTACTTACTAAAATCAATGAGCCCCCATGTATAGCGTTTACTCTGCTGAACAAACTACCAACCTGGTGATTATTAAAATTGAACAATAACTGGTGGTTTTTGAGCCAATGTTCTGTTATACACAGAATATCAATACTATTATAATTCATAAATAATTCTACTTCTAAATCTTTGTTCATAAATCCTTGAATATTTTGATGCACCAGGTTGATACTATTGACTGATTTTAAGCTTTTATTAGATTTATTATTACAATTCTGTACGTTATTGCCAGAGGTTGCCTCTATTGTCTGAATTTCTAATTTAAATTATTATGATGAATGTCAACATATGATACCAAATTATTGGCTGAATTATTTGAAATGTCATAGCATTGCTCAATAGAAGCAATTTGTTTAGCCAAATTCTTGGCTGTAATAGAAAAATAATATGATAGCGACACAGCTATCTGTCTTTTACAATACTTAGAAAGATAGTATTTATCTGTGAAAAATCTATCTTTTGTCAAATATAAATGGTTACCAACATAATTGTTAGTGTCAATTAAATGGAATGAATTATTATTAGATGTCAAATTATACAATGTCATATTCATTTTAAATCTATAGATGTTTTCTTCCTGTGGCAAACTTTGGCTGAAGGGGAATGTGAACATTACAATTTTTTTTAAACTGAGATTGCATAAGGATCTATAATATTGGAGTAATTCTCCTTTCTTCACATTACCCCTATTACCAACAAATATTAATAATATAGTGTCCTGGTTAAAATTGCATTTAATAATTTTTTTCATTATATCATATAATGAACAACCAGGCATACAGTAGTTCATTATTGAGTGTCCCGGATATTTTTTTGTCAACAATTGGCCTAGATCCTTTCCAATTTCATCACAAAATAACACTATTTCTTTATTTACACTATGCTTAGGGAAACAATTAGTAATTGACAATGGCAAACTGTTACAAGACTGCGGTATGTTGGTATCACATATTGTCAATGAATGGTCCGGCGTGGGTTCAATAGATGGTGGTTGACAATACTCACATTTGTTTGTTTGTGAGCTCACCAGCTCATTCATTGCCAATACATATTCCCTCATTTGGTTTTCAGAGGCTGTATATTTAATGGTCATGGAAGTAAGTTTCTCCTGTAGTTGTTCAAGTTCATACTGCAAGTCTTCCATGTCAATTTGATATTTCCTAGTACTTTTTTGTAAGTTAAATGAATACATATCTAATTGTTTCAGTAGATGTAACCTTTCTCTATTAAGTTTTACATTTTTGATGAAGAACTTTTGTTTTTTGACCATTTTCTTTGTTTTAACAATGTATTTGTTAATCTTTATGTATTTTTTAAGTCTATTTTTACTAGTAACTACCCTCAATGAATTACTTGATTTTAAATCTTCATGTCCTGTTGTTAAATCTATTGTGTAAGAGGGGTTTATAGCAGAAACCATTGATGGGACAATAGGCACCAATTCATGATCATCGTTATCGTCATCACAGTAGCATTTAAATAAAAACAATGTGGTTTATCTTACATTTAGGTGCAACTATGACAAATAAAAAAAAGAATTTGTAAATGATTATGGTGTAACAAAGTCTTAATTTTGTTTTTAAACTAAACAGCTAGTACTTTTGATACAAAAATTTGAATTAAAAAGTCACAAGTCTTTTTATTATCACGTTCTGAATACTAATATTGGACCTTCATGACAGTTTTATTGTTTAAGACTTTGTGGATCCACTATAATAGTTGAAAAAATAATATCAATGGACCTAAAAACCCAACAACACTTTTTAGTGTGTTCCAATTCGTGTAATTAAATAAAATCATGTTAGATCAACAAAAACGCTTGTTTAACAAATGCCTTTGTAGCTCCAAAATATTTGTAATTTATAAAAATGAATTGAGGTCTTAAAAATTGATAGACCGTACGTTTTTGTCGCTCCAATATGTGAGATAAAAATGGTCATAAATACCTTCGTGTGGCTGTAGCTCCAACGTACTTTTAGAATGGAAGTCCCGAATATTAAAAAAAAAAGGTTTATTTGACTTCCTAAAATAATGGACAATATTTTTGGGGTAAACATCGTAGACGTCCCAACTTATTGAATGCCAAATCCGAACTGACTGGAAGACGGTGTGCAATCATGTTCTAGGAGGGATGGTGCTGACTAAGCATTAGTATCACCGTTACAAAGTAGGGATGTAACAACCCCAACAAGATGAAACTTATATTTTATACTAAGTTTTAGGGAGAAATGCGAAGTCTCGGGACTGGAATTTCTTCTAATTCCTGAACTTAATCTGTTAAAATGTTGGATACTATTTTAGTTTTAAAAGTTGGACATTTACCGAATTTTTTACAGATATTATAAAGTATAAATATTAATAAAAGAATTATTATAAAATAGGTTATAATATGATAATGAGATTCATATTTTATGAATGGGCTACGTTCATTAATAATTTTGTCAATATCTGACATTAACTGGTGATTTGAAGCAGTTAAGTTTTTCTAGGTGATGGGCACCTAGAAAAACTTTCACTTTCAAACAGACATTTAACTGAAATCAGTAATTAAAGGTTTAATTACTGTATTATAATAAGGTTTAGATAAAAGTTCCCTATCATTACAATAAGCTTTGCATTCTGGTTCAAGACTTATAACACCAGTACCTAATAATTTGTATTCTAATATCTGGGAATTACATTCAATCGTAAGTTTAGTTGCTTCTGACTTGACAAATAACCATTTATTGTTTTTCAATTCTTGCCAAATATCTATATTCCCATGAACCAATTTAGTTTCACATTGTTATGGTAATTTATTAAAAATTTCACATAGCATAGACTTGCGCGATTGTAACTTTTTTTAGCTTACCCTATTTTTTATTAATTAATGTTACTTGATGAGTGAAAATGTAGAATTTTGTGACTCAAGTGGAAGTGAGACAATAGGAGATGATTTTGAGTTGGAGAGAGAGCAACAAGTTAATTTAATGATGGAGAAGGAGAAAAATACGGATTTAAATAGAGAGCAACAAGTTATACCGGAGAAGAGAGGCAGACAGGAGGATGATGAAGAAACAATTGAAGGTGATGATGGATTCATAACAATAAAGCGTGGGAGTAAACGACCAGCACGAAGAAATTCTAAAAATTATGAAGAATTAGAATTGAGATTTTCGAATAATAATATGAATCCCAAGGAACATATTGTGTGTATTACGGCCAAAGAAACACTACCAAGGCAGTTTGGGATGGCAAAACTTTTGAGATCTCATAATATAGGAAATATAATTAAACTGGTGTACAAAAACCCTTATAGGGCTTTAGTATATTTTGACAACAAAGAAAATGCAGTAAAGATGTTAAATTGTGAGAAAATATTAGGTAACTTGGAGTGTAATGTTAATATAGTAGGTGAATCATCGTTATGCTATGGCATACTTCGGCAGGTGGACTTAGAAATGGAAGATAAAGAAATATTAGAAAACCTTAAATGTGATTTCGAGATTGTATCTGCAAAACGACTAAAAAGACAGGATAGCGATGGTAAATGGGTAAACTCTGAAACAATCCGCCTATGTTTTAAAAATTACAACTTACCCTCATTTGTATATGGTTTTGGGTGCAGATTCCATGTTGAACCCTACATCTTCCCTGTGTCCCAATGTTCAGTATGTTGGCGATACGGACACCTTTCAAGGACATGTCCTTCAAAAAAAGTCATATGCCCTAAGTGTGGAAATAATCACGCTAACTGTGAAACAACGATTTTTAAATGTATAAACTGCAAAGGTCCACACATGGCAATGAATAAAAAATGTCCTATTTTTTTGAAAGAAAAAGAAATAAGAACAATTATGTCGGAAAAGAACTGCAGTTATCGGGAAGGATTAGAAATATATAAAGTCAAAGGAAAAATGCAGGAAAATAATACAACACATAATATGGAAATGATAAAGAATAATGAAACAGACAAACAATTTTCGCAAAGAGTGTACACTCAGGAAACAGGATCAAGCAAAACATATAGAGAAGTGGTTGTTACAGAAGCCGTTATACATGAAGAAATGATATTATCTGAAGAATCTGAAGTAGATGACAGTCAGAATCTACATAATAAAACTAATATACACTCTGAAAAATCAAAAGAGAAGAAATCACGTAGTAATAAAACAAAAGGAGGATCCTCCGGACAGGAAAATTCACAAAAAGATATTAGTGAGATTGAAAACACTAACAACAAAGGTGATAAACAAAGGGAATCAGGTGAACGAAAAGACTTCTTTTATGAACTGTATCAGAAAATTAAGGATGTATGTATGTCGAGAAATAGCTTGTCTAATAAGTTAGGATTAATTATCAAAACAGTTGTTCGGGATTGCATTGTACTGTGTTTAGAAATGATAAATGGTAAAGATATTTTAACTCAATTAATTTCGTTATCCACTAATGGATAATCGTAATAACAGTGCCTATTTTTTAAACATATTGCAGTGGAATGCTCAGAGTTTGAGACCTAAAATTCCAGAATTTCAAGCGTTATTGAGTCAGGAGAATATTCATATTGCTTTAATATCAGAGACTTGGTTGGAACCCGATTCATCATTAAATATAAGTAGCTATAATATATTTAGGAATGACAGAAGCGATTCATATGGGGGAGTCGCTATCATAATACATAAGTCAATTAGAGTACAGTTAGAAACTTTAAATACTAGTAACTCAGGAATAGAAATAAGATGTGTTAAACTTTTAAATTGTAAGGAGATTAAGAATGTTATCTTGATATATTGCCCTTCTTTGGTGCATACTATTCAGTCTGACTGGGACTTAATTTTCACAAAATTTGGTAGTAAATGTTTAATCGCTGGCGATTTCAACGCACATCACTATAATTGGTCATGTAAATCAGATACAAGAGGTACGATGGTTTTTGATGCTGCTTTGGATACGGGATACATCTCGCTTAACAAAGGGATAGGTGAGCACACGCGAATTAAAATGGTTAATGGTTATTTACAAAAAACGTCCCCTGACATTACATTTGTTTCAACGGACTTAGCGTGTAAGTTTGAGTGGCATATATTGAGTGAAAATCTGGGCAGTGATCATATGTGCATTAAAATTAAAAGTAATTATAGGGAAGCTTCATACGTAATGAAAAAACGTAAATATAAATCGGCCAACTGGGAGAAATATACCAAAACGTTAGAAGAAGTCATGTTAACATATTGTGAAGAACTGGATGCTCAACGAAATTATGATTACTTCATTAACATATAAGAAAGCTATTAGTAAAGCCAGAACAAATGAGCGCCGTAATTTTTACACAGGCATTGATGAGTCAACAACGGTCTCAGAAATGTGGAATCGAATGCGATGGTTGAAGGGATGTAGCTCAACTAAATCATACCCGTCAAGGGACCAAAAATTCTCCCTTATCTGTGGTTTAGCTCCTGATTATGTGTGCTATGAAAAACCAACATTTAATTCGTCAAACACACAGTTGGAAATCCCGGTAACATTACATGAACTACGTAATTCGCTAAAAACTAAGGATACAGCTCCTGGTGAGGACGGAGTTTCCTATTCAATGATATTTAATTTACCAACCATTGGAAAAATATTTTTGATTAATTTGTATAATGCTATTTTGAATACTAGTCTGGTACCTGTACAGTGGCGTGACATAGTACTGATGCCTATTCCTAAACCAACCACACATTCAGATAGTAACCCAAAATTAAGGCCTATCTGCTTAATATCATGCTTGTGTAAGATTTTACACTCCATACTGACAAAACGCATTGAATGGTTCATAGAGAAAAACAATATTCTGTCTCCATATACATCGGGTTTTAGAAGAGGGCAATCATGCCAAGACTGTTTAACGAGATTGACCACACAAATTCAGTTAGGTTTCTCGAAGGGTTATGCAACTGTTGCGTCTTTTATAGATGTTGAAAGTGCCTACAACAATGTATTAGTTAGTAAAATGCTATCGATATTAAATGAAATCGGGATTGGTAACAAATTATGTTCATATTTGTGGGCTTTTTTGAATGAAAGACATCTTAAAATCATTGATGAGTTTAATGAAAATGACACTATGACTAGATATACAAGTGTAGGATTAGCACAGGGTGACCCTATTTCACCATTATTATTTAACGTGGTAACATTTAAATTATTCTCAAAAATCAACAATGTACATATGTGTCAGTACGCTGATGATTTTGTTTTGTATAGTACAGATAAAAATCTTTCAGATAGTACAACTAAATTACAAGAATCATTGGATACCTTTTCGTCCTGTCTGAGTGAATTAGGATTGTGTTTGTCGAATAGTAAATCGAAACTGTGTATTTTTAGCAGGGGATTTAGGAGACAAAATATCACATTAAAAATAAACAATCATGCCTTAGAGTTAGTGGATAGTTATAAATACCTGGGGCTATGGCTAGACAGATCGCTGCGATGGGGAAGTCATATAAATGAGGTAGTCAGAAAGTCACAGAAACACTTAAATATACTCAAGGTTCTGGCAGGTACTTCTTGGGGTATACACCCCAAACATTTACGCAGAATATATATAGCGATTATCAGAAGTCGTATAGACTACAGTTGTTTTATTTATGACAACAGTGCGAATTCACATTTATATAAATTGCAGAAAATACAGAATCAAGCACTGAGAATTATAGGTGGGTTTATAAAGTCTACGCCGATTCACACCATGGAGAGTGAGCTATGTATTCCGCCATTACACATTAGAAGAACATTCCTAGCCTACAAATATTGTTTAAAATCCTTATCTTGGACGAACAATGTAACGATTAAATTATTAAAAGAACTAAATACGTATATTGCCAACAGTTATTGGACACGCAAAAAGATTCCATTACTTGTTATTATTTTAAATGAAATTGAGGATGTTCAAGTAGCCTCGTCCTCTCCATTGGAGATGTATACCTTAACAACATGGGTCACTTACATTGATGTGAATAATATAATTTCGGTTGGTTTAGAGACAATGCATCGAGCAAAAGACTCTTACGAATTAAATCGGTTGAAACACGATGTGATTAAAGAATTAATCGAAAAATATACTGGTAGGGTAGTAATTTACACAGATGGATCCATGAGCAAGAAAGGTAGGGGAGCTTCATTTTATACTAGCTCTAAAGAAAACGCTAATGGATATTTCAAAATTATTGGAAATGTGTGTATCATGTCGTTGGAGCTGATTGCGATCTCAGAAGCACTATCATATATCCAAACAATTGATGATACTAAAGCTGTTATATGTTCAGACAGTAAGAGTGCTTTATATCATATCGATCGATGCGCCTCTGGTCGCAGAGGTACACCGATAGCTTACGAGATACTCTCTAAAATAAACCAATTAGCGGAGAAAGGAGTGGATCTGAGGTTGCAGTGGGTTCCTTCACACATTGGGATACGTGGTAATGAGGAGGCAGATAGATTGGCGAAAATTGGAAGTACAGAAGGACAAGAAATTTATGTGAAACCATATTATTCTGAAATATTAATGAGATATAAGGACCAGTGTTATGATTTGTGGAAGGAATATTTCAATCAGAGATCTTTGGAAAAGGGCATATGGTATAAAACTATTCAATGTCAGCCTCCTCGTATACCTTGGTGGACATATAGTCAGTTAAGTAGGAAGCTGATTATTATAGCGCACAAAATCAGAACTGGACATATTCCATCAAACAATTTTGCCTTTTTAATGGGAAAGGTTTCTTCCCCTAAATGTGATACTTGTGGAGTGATAGATGATGTATACCATTTGTTGATGGAATGTGTTCAATTTCAAGCAGAGAGAGTGGAATTATTTAACAAATTAGGTCTGAACAAATTGCAGGTTGGAATTATGAATTCTGTACTCTCAAACCCTAACAGTGAAGGTGCTTGTCTTTTGTTTAAACTTTTATCATCATAAGTTAAACTAGTGATTTATTGACTATGAATTAATCGGACTGACATATACATGTAGTATAAAAGTCCAAAAAAAAAAAAAGAATAAAAAAAAAAAAAAAAAAAAGTGCCTATCTTAAACTGAGTAAACATCAAGATTATTACAAAAATAAACATTAATGGTTTTAATACATTCACTTAATTCCTGAAGGCATACATATGTTAATTTATCCTTACTTATAGCTATATGGTTACAACTAGGTTAAATCATAGCATAGGAATAAGGCTGGTCCACATCATGTGGGATAGATACAGAGATAGGTTTATGTAGCACATATTCTGGTTTATAAACTAAGGGGATTTTAATGACAAACACTACTTTACTATTTATAAAATAACACGACAGTTGGGCTATGTCAGTTAGCGTATGGATACTATCTAAACTTAAGCTAATAGGTAGTTCGCAATTCTTATTTCAATTGACAACATTACGCATCAACTCTTCATGCAGTTGTTTAGGTGTTAAAACAGAGGGATGTATAGAATGGCTTTTAGTAAACAAAATAGCATTAATAATATCATCATCATCATATCATCAATTAATAGCATTAATAATATCTAAATGATAAAGTTAATAAACTAGAAAACAATTCATTATAGATTTCATTCATCTTAGATTATATGTATATTAGATACATTATTTAATACAGCTGATAAATTTTCAATGGCATTAAATAAATTAAATTAAATAAAACTTTATTTCAGACCTTAAGTCCATATTTTGTCAGTATATTGATGTTAGTGACAATAGTGCTTAGGTTACTAGGTTAGTATTGTTAGTTTTTACAAAATTAACTATTTATTAAGGCCTACTACTGTGGCCACCCAGTGCCCCTGGAAGGGACAGTCCGCTCTGGACGCGATCATTTTCAGAATGCTGTTGTCACTACCATGCAGGCGCTGTAGTAACGAGGCCGCTTTCTTTCGCATGATGGCATGAAAACCATCTGTGCGAGCCTCTGCGAACATTCCAGAAGCGCTACAACGCCATGGCAGTCCCAACAGCATCCTAAAATCATTATTAAATTGAACACGCAGAACGTTGTATGCTCGGCGCGTGTATGACACCCACAGGCCACTCGTGTAAAATGATTGACAGAACGCCTTAAAAAGGGTAACTTTGACGTCTGTAGTACAACGAGCGAACCTGCGGACAAGCATATTGCTCCTCACAGACAACGCCCTACGCTCCCTCTCTATATCTGCGTCATCTCTTAGGTCACTCGTGACAATGTGGCCAAGGTACCTAAAACTATCGACAACCTTAAGTGTTATGCCGTTCAGACATATGGGTGGAACACTGCGCGGCTGCTGCTTAGGTGCTTTAAATACAAGAAGTTCACTTTTCTTCGAGTTGTATATTAGCCCATGCTCCTCCGCATAGGCCTCGCAGGTCAATAACAACTTTTTCAACCCACCTATCGATGGACTGAGAAGCACCATATCGTCTGCATAGCTTATATTGTTGACACAGGTTCCATCAATGTGGCAGCCGACATGTGTACCGCTCAGTCGCTCGATAAGCCGGTTGATATACAGGTTAAAAAGAAGAGGCGAGCTCAACCCCCCCTGTCTTACTCCGCATTCTAGCCCGTACTCGTCCGACAGAGTACCCCCCCACCTCACCCGGTTTTTTTGATTAGAGTACCAATATTTGAGAATGGAGGTGTACTCCGCCGACACACCCGCGCCCCTCAACTTGTCCCACAGCACGTCATATGCCACCAGATCAAATGCTTTTGACAAGTCGAGGAAACACGCGTATACCTGTCTTTCTCGCTGTGTAGTACATGACAGTTCGCTTCAGACTCAGAATAGCGCTCTCGGTTGAGACTCCTGCTTTGAACCCGAACTGGGCATCGTGCAACTCAACTTGTGCAGTGAGGCGACTATTCAGCAGACTGTCAAGTACCTTGGCACTTGTGGTAGCGAGTGATATGGGCCGGTAGTTACCAATGTCAGACGTATCCCCCGTCTTATTCTTAACTATAGGAACGACAATGGTCCGCATTAGCGGCTCCGGCAAATACGAGTGACCTATGCACAGAGTGTAAAACATAGACAGTACTCGCGGCAAATGAACCCCCGCAAATTTATAATGCTCGATGCTGAGCCCATCGTGACCAGGAGATTTTCCACGCTGCATTTTACTAATAATTTTAGCCACAGTCTTCGCAGGTATCTTTACATTCTGCCCCATCACAACGGGCTCACCACCGCTCACATCACCAGACGAGGGACCCAAGGGAGATTTCACAGTAAAGTGCTCTCTAAACGCCTTGGCAATATCACTGCGGTTATCAGAACCATTGACACTCATCGGGAGGTTTGGCCCAACGTTCATTTTCTTAGTACGTTTCCAAAAACTTTTGAAATCCTTAGAGGAATGGTCGGATGCGAGGATGTCCATTTTAAGTTGCTCTTGACTATTCTGACACCACTTTAATTTAGCTTTAAAATGTTTCCTCGCCTCCGACATCTCATCAAAGATACGACCATTAGCTGGTCGCCCAGCTAAATTCCACACTTGAAACTTAAGCCGCGCCTCCCGATGAGGGTCCGCTACGTGCTTATTCCATCCACTGACATAACCTCCCTTCCTGGGACACTTCTTTCTATAAGTTTGACTAGCCGCTCGTGATAACGTTTCAGTAATTTGCACATATAATTTATCAAGAACTGAATGATGATCCTTCATAGTACAAAAACCATCACAACATTTATTTAACTCTAGCGGAAAATCTATCAACCGTAGTTTGGAATGACAAATGTCATGGTATTCATTAATTTGTTTTGCCTGTCTCTCACCCCACACGACACGGTTCACAGGTTTTTCCGCTAACAAATCATTGCCTCTAGGCTTAAGCTTATGTAAGTTACATTCCACTACGAGTGGATAGTGGTCCGACCAATACACGTCGTAGCGCACAGTCACACTAATCACTGAATCTTGTGCTGACTCTGTGACGATGCAGTGGTCCAACCATCTAGTACAGCCGTGAGCATCACTATAAAATGTATAGGTAGTTTTAGGACACATATTTAAATCTATACAATGCCAATCAAGATCCATACAAAAGTTCAACATTTCACTGTAAAACAATTCATGCGGGTGGGCATTATAATCGCCAAGTATATAAAATGCCTCAACTCCATTGTTCTCCTCCACTTCAATTATCGATCGAATCACACCAAAACACGCGGTAAACTCAGGTAGGTTGTCATACGAGTTTGTAGGCATATATACACTAAAGACTACTGCTGACCTACCACACACAGTAACTTTTATCGCACAGACCCGCACGTTATTACATTCTATCACGGACACAGACTCAAACGCACTCTCACGCCACAACAGGGCCACGCCGCCATAAGGCCGGCCGCTGATTACACCCGCCGCCGTGTCGACCGCAGACGTGCCCGTGCACCCAAACTTGTCATCGATCGTGTTGAGCAGCGGCAGGTCATGTGGCATCAGCCAAGTCTCCTGGAGGGCTACCACATCAGCTGTTTGGCATAACGTTCTGATTCCCTCTAAAGATCTCTTCATAGATTTACAATTGAAACTTATTATTTGGCTGTAATTATCCATTAAATATTATTATTAAGTTTTTTCTGTACTACCTACTGTCTTCAAGGCAGGGCCTTGTCTCTTTTCTCTATTCTCAAAAAAGTTCACAAAACGCCTGAACGAAATGCCTGAAGGCCACAATTTGTCATCCAGGAACGTGGCGATTTTGTGTTTTGTAACATAAAGTTTATAGGCGCTGTAGGTTCTTTCTCGTTTCATTTTGATTTTTACCAACGAAACTGTTTCTCGCGTTTTCTCAAATATGTAATTTATAATGTCTTGTTCAGCGACGTCCCTATGTACGTTAGATATAAATAGTGGCACTTTCGTGTCTGCTGCTTTGAACCTAGTGCTATTCTCGCCGGAATCAGTAACCGCACTACCTCTCTGACTAATCAGACGGTTTTTAAATCTCTGTCTCTGTACCAACTGCCAAGCCTCACCATTCTCTGACATCTTCCATTCCCCCTCTCTCTGAAGTACCTTTGCAAAAGAGACGTGTTGCGGCGGCGATAATGCATTATTATCCGTGAAACGATTAGTTTCCTTATCGCCAATAACAACATCATTCACTAAACTGCCCGTGCGCTCAACAGCTGTTCTATTCACCGTAGCTAGAACCGGTGGCTCTGCTTTATCAGTAGTATCAGTAGTAATGCTACGGCGCAACACACACTCAATTGCTGTATCGCTCACACTCTCTGCGCTGACGCACCTCACCTTCTCACTCACTCCTTTCTCCGTTATGGGCGATGAGTGGCAAGAACGCATAGATTTATTTATTGAATTATGTGTAAGCGGTAAACACTCACTGGGTTCGTTGACCTCGTCATTAAAAGAAACATTGTTGCATGACGTCGATAGTGCCATCGGCCCACTGTCAATCGTATTACTTAACCCACCTCCTCTTTTCCTATTCACATTTTGCTCTTCAATTAGAAAAGAATTATCTTTATAACGTCCTATCATATTATTATGATCTCTCAAATCACTTTTTGACACATATTTAAGTGGAAAGTCATGCACGGATTTTTCTAAAAGGACAATTCTCTTGAGTAATGGCGTCACATCGACATGATCGAATGTGACGGGTGGAAGTTTTTCTAGGTTTTTTGCTACAAATATAGGTACCTGCTCGGGGTCCGTTTCTTTAAACAGGCAGATGATGTCCTCAATATTCCGCACGGTCTTCCCTTGACGTTTCCTCGTCTTCAATCGCTTGCTCACTGATTCAAATAGTAACGATTTTGCTACTTCAATGTCCTCCGAACTAAAAGCACTTTCACATATTTGTACGAGGCTTACTTCCGTCATAACATCTATTTTATTTTGAACAAAAGCTAAAACTTCACAAATGACAATATTGCAATTAGAACACTTTAATCTTTTCGATGCGTTATCCATCGTCGTAGCGGAGGTCAACAACCTTGCGTGCGCTCTAGATCACGGTCACGACCGGACTGATTGCCTAATCGGACGCATTGCCTAATCGGCTCTCATTGGTTTTGATTATTTTAAGTGTTTCGTTATAATTTTTTAATGCTGTATTAGTCATCAAAATGTTATCTTTTAAGAGAGATGAAAGTTTCTTATCGTTATTTTCTAAGTGTTGAATTGCGGAAATATACTTGATTGAGTCGTCCTCATCCATTGTGCCAATGACTTGTTTGAAAAAGGAACCGACACCAGCAAACCGCGCAGATCTCTTATCTCTATCGGGAATAAGATGAGAAATAGCACTATAATCTTTTAAAATACTGTCAAGGCGAGATGTTAAAGGTTGTAGGAAGTTATGGCATTTTGAGACACTTAGTTCATTCTGTTGGCAAAGAAATCTAGCAGTTCCTAAGGCCGCCTTAATATTTTCTATATGAGGTTGTATATACCCAATATCAATGGGGACTAATATGTGGAGATAATTATCTCTAATTTCTAATAATTATTAGAAATTTTTAAACATCCCACGGGGTCGAAATAGATTCCAGTACTTTCTTTAATCGGTTCTATAACATCGGCTGAGACGCCGAGATGATTCTGAAATAATGTTCCAGGTTATGAAACTAATCTACATAATTAAAATCTTACAAGCTAGAACTAATAATTAATTTCAACCAGTTTTACTTCATCATAATTATGTTTTAGTGCCGACGGTTAATCAATAAGGTAAGTGTGTTATTTCCATTAATTCGAATTACTTTACAGGGACCTTTCCAAATGGGTGATAAAGCTTTACGGAGTCGTAAGTGATTTTTAACGTAAACCATATCACCTGCTTTATACTTTATTGGTTTAGTATGCTTATCATAATAAGTTTTAGAAGTTACTTTTGGTTATAGTATATTTTCTACAGCTTTTCCCCTGGAAAATCGTAGACGTTGTTGTAAGATCATAACGTAATTATTGTATGTAGATTCTAAGGCGGAGTCGTAAATGGATGAGGGTATAAATGCTTTATAACCCTATGTATGAACTGTTATTATAAGTAAGCATGGCTGTATAAACATATCTAGGCCAGTTTGTTTGACTTTCATCTACAAAAGATTTAAGAGCAGGGCGACGTCTGAATTGTCCATACAAACGTAATACCTAAACCATTTACAATTTAAGCATATTTCCACCATATTATGCTATATTCGGATTAAGACAGTGTTTATCTAGGTTCCTACATCTATTTTTTTTCTTCAAAATACTTACCTAAAATGAAGTTTAAGCTAATTGTATTTCGCACTTTTTTACAGCGTAAATGACATGTTTTCTCACCGTTTTTTTCTGTACAACCATATCTGTTATGTTGTTGTATTAGAAACATAGCTTATCTAGTTGCAAATAGTCGAAAAAAAAAACGATTCAGTTTTCATATATATTTTTGGTATTACGGAACACATAAAAATTTATCAATTTTTTTCAATAGCTAGTAGTGCTATCGCGTCAAGCAAATGTCAATGTGTGCGTGGTCGTACTGCTCAGGGTAGTAGGTGTGTATCGCTCGGACAAGCAAACACATTACCGCAGCGTTTTGCCCGCCCGTGGTGTTCTGTGTTTGTTGTCAGTGTTAGACGATTACTCTATTGTCCTGGGCGTGCGTATTTATTTTCTTTCTAAATTTTATTGTAATAATATTTCTGACACTATTGACTTATAGATGCTGTGAACTTGGATTTAGATTTGCCTTATATTAGGTATCGAGTAACCTAACCATTCTTACGAACTTTAGCTTTGCTTGCGGACTTATTAATTCCGTAAGACTTATTATTTACGATATCTTTTTTTATTTGGTTTGGTTGCCGATATGGACTCCGATCGTTGGGATGTATTTAACAGTTAGTATTCCCCATGACATATTATAAGTAACCTACCTTCTACCGTCTTAGTTACTAAGTGTTTTGCATAGCCACCCCCAAGCAATAAGTCGGTTATCTTTTTTTTTTTCTATAAGTATCTTTTCAAGGGGTCGAAGTATTGCGTTCATTGATACATCAACTGAAAGCATTTTCTTTGTGTAATTCAATTAAGATGTACACATTAATTTATGTGTGAGAAATACTTTGCAGTTTAAGAAAATAAATATTACAAAAATAAAACAAGTAAATTGTTTTAGTAATATACACATAATGCAGTAAATTTGATGAAAATGTTGATACGTAACATTACAATACAGACTTGTCTAACATTATTCCGTACTAGCTTCCTCCCGCGGCTTCTCCCATGTGGAGTGTTGATGGAAAATAGCTTTTGTACTTCCCCAGGCTTCAAACGTGCCCCAGCCGTGAAACATCACAGCCCCGCTCTGCGCGCGGTGTCCGCCGTTCGGATAGTGGTAACTTTTGAACAATCCGTCCAAATTAATAAGTGCAAAAGACAAAGTTTATCTACATCAAACCCCAAAAGCGATAAAGGTTTAAATTTTGATGAGAATTCACTAAATACTCTAAAATGTGTATTGTAAAAACAAAAAATCAATTCATATATGGCTCACTATTTTGGCTATAATAGCTTCCACATAAATGAATGAATGAATGAATTAATGAAATGCACCGACCCCAGCGTGGTTTGACCAGACTCGATTAATCGAATGAACCCCAAGATTTGCACTAGCCCCTGAAGCCTCATGCTTCATGGTGCTACAAAGACCATTGCATATCAAGGAATAGACCGGGGGGCACTGTAATGGTAGGGAAGACGTGCCCTTAGGATAGGAAGGATTAAGAGCCTACGGAGTATGCACCCTAACGTAAGCATGGGATTAGTGGTGAGGCGGGTGATATTTGTCTATGGGAGGGCATCTTTTAACGACGTCGCAGCACGGTTGATTCAAGTCGAGCTTCATCCGTGAATCTTTAAGCGGGGTTCAGCTGGTTTCTCGGCTCTTATCTATGCCACTGCTCTGCTGTGGTAAATGTTGCTGTTCTTTTCAATGTCTTCGTCTGAGTTCTCGCTAGTAACCGTTCCGGTTTTTGTACATCTCCTTAGCAGCGTTCTTGATCTTCCACCCTGTCGATCCAAGAATTGAATCCCTTGTAGAAATATTTTAAGTCTTGAGCTATCGTTCGATTCTCAAATGTTATTATTCTAATTATCCAATGTAGAATGGGCAATGTTGGGAATCGCACCCAACACAACACATTGCGCATGGTCTGCACGCGCAGGCCGCGTGATTCACGGTTCGGCCCGATGACCACTCGCTTCTTCTGACTTCACCGCGACGGACGATACTCCTCTTACTTTAGGTTCGTTATTAGCCGTTTGTCCTGTACAGTTTTTTTAAGCTTGTCATTAAACCCTTGTCCTAAATACAGTAGTCCACGCTTTAGATGATCCCCGCGCTAACATTGGTCCTTCAAGGATCTCGACGTCTCAATTTCAAAAGGAACAGTCTCAAAAAAAAAAAAAAACTTCGAACTGGAAGCTCTTCAGTTGCGTTCTTCAGCGGGGACAGCTCCAGCAGGAATCGTCAATACCTTGTTGAAGAAGCTTCGCGTAACTGTACACGCCCAGGGGACGAAGTCAGGTGATTTGATTTTATAAACTGTTTTGTTATGTTTTCTCTAATAAAATATTTTTTGCGAGTTTGCTACTGGCGCTGCTATGAGTCGCTATAATCGTAATCATACATATTTATTTATCTCAACATCATATTGCAGGCACTGGTTAGTAGAATGTACATTCTTAAATAGAGAAAGGTGTCTGTGATAGAAGGGTCCTGAGCTACAAATCACCCAGCTCTCTTAGATAGGACATGTTAATTTACAGAACGGTTAGAGAGTCAAGTTATTTTAAAAAAGTTTAAGATTGCAATTAAGTATTTAAGTAAAAGTAGAACCTACAAAATTAACAGAAAAGTTGAAAAAATAAGTAAACTGTTTAATTTTTTTTTTTTTTTTTTTGTGATATTGACTAAAAACTAATTTAACTAATTCATACTTAGTTACTACGAGAAACAAAATTCAGAAGTAAGAGGTGTAAAGTCAAGCAAAAATTCACGGATTTATACAAATTATGCATAACGTGACAAAGTAAAATAAGAATGAGCTTAACAAAAATAAGGGATGGGGTAACGAAGAATGTTGTGTTTATGACGTCTAAGTGATTTTACGATACGGGTTTTAAGCGGGTGATTGAGCAAACTTTTATTGCTCGTCTATTCCGTGTTTGGAAATCGTGATGTAAGGGAAGTTCAGTGGGCTATAATAGCTTCCACATAAAATGTAGAAATATGCTGTCGCGGTCTTTTATTTAGAATTGTTTATGACAAACAATCCCACGATACATTATCATCGTGTACTAGGTCTACACGAACACCATACGGCTTGGCAGCGCACGACAAGATAGCTCTCAGAGGGCTGGATTTTTTCCGACTTACTTTATACTTATCATTATATTATGTACTAGCACTTCGCCCGCGAAATCGTCCGAGTGCATTTCGACAAAAAAATAAGTAGCCTATGTTCATCAGATATAATTTCGGCTTAATGGTAAAACAATTTTTCAAATCGGTCCAGTAGTTTCGGAGCCTATTAAATACAAACAATCAATCAAATCTTCCTCGTTATAATATTAGTATAGACAACTTACAAAGAAATTACACAATCTTTATAAATTATAGTCTATGTGTTATTCTGATGTATAAGCTATATTACTGTAAAGTTTTTTGGTTTGAGTTTCACACTATTAGGTACCTAAGTATATTTTGTATAAACTAGTATTTACCTACCTATCTACCTACCTATGGAGCTTTGTTTGTTCCGTTTCTTTAGACCATGTTCGCACGGACGTAAATATCTCGAGGCGGGATTTTATCGCGTACTGCATTTTCAACTCTCGGTCTTGAACCGAGCATTAAGAATTCCAACAGACTGCTGCACACTGTTGGTGTTTCAACTCTCGGCGCTAAGCAGTGCGTTGAAGATCCAGTGCGCGAAACAATTATCTCAAGGACACTGCTCCTCTTTATTGGTACTGCAACGGTTGTCCGACTTTATTACGTTTCGTTTTTTTTTAATAATAACAATGGTAATAACAATATTTATGAGGAACATAACAAAATAAATATTTATTAAAAATCCTTTATTTTATTGTACTTAGCTCAGGACGGTGTTATTGATGTACTCATATCGCGTAAATAGGTATAAATTATTTGAATATTTTTTATTTGACATTTTTATTATTGACGTGTATTCATTATTTATACATTTAGTAACAATTTTTAAGTTTAGTAAAAGTAAAAAGTACATAAAAAAGATGCCTTAGTTTTTTTAATGAGAAGACCAATGGAATAAAATAACATATACAGGCTTAAAATTAACAAAGACTATATCCCTATAATTTTTGCACCGTACGTACAGCGTCGGCCGGTTCTCCCTAAGACCGCGCGCGGTGATGGTGTATAAGTACCATAAGTAGTACCTTATATATTTTATTTAAGAACACCAACATCATATAGGTACTTTTCTTGATTTTCTCAATAAGGCCTAGATGTCGAAATATTCTTATATGTTGAGATACCGGCATTGTAAAGAAATTTCCAAAAAACGCATTACTAGTCTGTAGATTTACAAACGATTCCCCAAAGTCGTCAACAAAAACAAAGCAAATCATGAACATACCTAATTACTAATAGATATAAATATCTTCCGAGTAGTTATGAATGAATGGTAGGTAGTACAGTACAGCTAATAATAGCTATCTATCTACTCACACAGACACACACACACGGCTGCGCACCGCGTCCCTCGCTCCCTTCTTTTGTCAAACAGAGATAGCAATATTCCGAACGTATTGTGTACTGGCCTCGAATTCCTATTACGTGCGTTGTTCGTCGGCCCCTTAAGGTATTCTTTTAGTGTTGAGTGGCTCCTTTCAAGGGCTCCTTGTGTGTTTGGGTGATAAAGGATATTTTTTTTTAAGTTACAAGTTTGCTTGAATAGTTTGGCCGTAAAATTCGTGCCTTGGTCAGTTAGGATTGTTTTTGGAATACCGAATTGAGCGATAAAACGTATCATGCATTCAGAGGTTTCCCCTGCAGTAGCATTAGGTATAGGATAAGCAGCTGAATATTTAGTCAAGTCATCTTGCAATGTTAGAATACATTTTAATTTAGCGTAACCAACTCCAGGAAGAGAACCTACAATGTCTAATGCAACGCGTTGAAACGTTGTGTCGACGTTGTAGTGATCTGCATCGGTGCACGGTTAGTTTGACGTAACGCTTCATTACCTTGGCAGGATACGCATTTACGGACATAATTTAGTAGTATTTTTCCTGGATTCTTTTTAACATTCTGCTAGAGCCTAAGTGACCCGAAATGGGGATATCATGATTTTCAAGCATAATTTTAGCAATTTCGATCATAGTCGGATTCATTATACACTATACATTTTATACATTATACATTTTTTGTAAATATTAATGGTTATACTTGTATTATGAAATAGGTATGTGATTATGTTATATATCTTTATGAAACTATGGCTCTCAAATGGATTTCTAAAATCCGTGATGCTCAACTCGTCTATATTTACAGATAAAAAGTAGTTCTTTAGTTAGATTTTTTAGGCTTTTAAAAATATCATCGTAAGTAGTTGTTTTATAATGATACGAGGGCGGCACTGAAAATTTCGGGAATCAAGGAAGTGACACAACATTACTATTTAAAAATGTATTTATTGCTTTTCGAAGTATTCTCCGCGAAATTTGACACATTTTTCCATACGATGGACCCAATCATTGAATCAACCATTCCATTCGGAAGTTGGAGTCTCCAAAATGGCCGTTTTGTAGGCGTCCACAGATTCTTTATAGGTGATGAAAATCTCTGTCCACGCAATTTATTCTTTATTTTAGGGAAAGTATAGAAATCATTAGGGCTTAGGTCGGGGCTGTACGGCGGATGGTCTAATAATTCTGTTTTCTTGCTCTAAAAACTCTTTTGTTCTGTGTGCGGTGTGAGAACTCGCATTGTCGTGATGGAGGATGATGCGGCGGTTGCAGTTCTCTTTACGGAGTTCAGAAGCGACCTGTGGCAAACAAATGCTAGCATACCATTCTGCATTAACCGTTCTTTGTCCCTCAAGAGGAATAGTCGTAACATGGCCGGTTTTGGAGACAAACGTGGCCGCCATTTTTTTTGCAACACTCCGTGAACGAACAATTTTTGTTGGCTTTAACTCATTTTCGAACACCCAAACTCGTGACTGGTTTTTTTGTTTCGGGTTCGTACGCGTATATCCAGGATTCGTCACCTGATACGATGTTGTATACAGCATTTGAGGATCCTGCGTGGAATCTTTCGAGAGTTCTGATGCACCAAGTAACGCGAGCCGCTTTTTGCTCTTCAGAGAGCGAATGCGGTTTCCATCGGGAAAACAACTTTTTTACACCTAATTGTTCATGCAAGATTATTTGTATTTGACTCATGCCAATGTCTAAAGTTGCCTGAATTTCGCGGTATGTCACATGTCGATCTTCCTCAATCAGCTTACGCACAGCATCAACGTTTTCTTGGGTGACTGCAGTTTTTGGACGACCTTGACGGGGATCATCACTGAGCTTGACACATCCACGTTGAAATTCAGCAAACCAGCGATGAGTAAGTAAGTAAGTAAAAAGTTTATTCGTTGAAACATGGTGTACAAGATAATAGTGATTAATAGAAAAGTTCTAACATGTTCAGCCGCAAATCATGGCGTTCGAATTGGTAGGAAGAGATGGTGCATAAACCGTGATAATATTCATCAAAATTCAATTTCAAAGTAGTCATTCAATAAATTAGCCAATATAAATATGAATTACTGTCATTAAAAATTCAATTCCAAATTACAAATTAAACACACAAAAAGATATTTAAAAAAAACGATTGATTACAATAACATGTCAAAAATAAAACATCGTCATCTCAAAAACTAAGAAAATCGTCCTCTTTCATAAACTCTTCTATACTGGAATATGCTCTTTCAATTAGTAAACTCTTCAAATTACTTTTAAGAGCAGATATATTTAATGTTTTCCATGATTTGGGCAATTTATTAAATATGGTCGGAGCCATGCAAAAGATGCTCTTGCGCATAAGAGTTGTTTTAGCGGCGTGAATACATAGTTTGAAATTATCACGTCTATTCCTAGGGACAGCATCAGCGATACGCTGAAATAAATGAGAATTGGATTTAATGAAAGTTACTGTTTCCAGGATATATAATGAGGGCAATGTCAATATCTTACGTTCTATAAAATAAGATTTACAGCTATCCGTTGTTTGCAGTCTAAACATAGATCTAATGCACCTTTTCTGTGCCCGAAACGCTATTTCATTGTCCGTGCTATTCCCCCAAAAGATGACTCCATATCTAAGAATTGATTCCGCTAATCCATAGTAAGCAGTAATTAGCGCATCTGTGTTGAGAACCACGGCAAGCTGATTCAGAGCGTAGGCTGCACTACTCAACTTTTTACTAAGTGCCTCTATTTGAGGTTTCCAATTCAATTTAGAATCTATTATTATTCCCAAAAATTTTGTTGTGTCAGCTTCCTTGATGTTTATATGATTAAATTGAATATTAAGATTATTGATTGTTTGTGTACGTTGTCTAAAGTGCATTGCGTTAGTCTTTTTAAAATTAATTATTATCATTTAACCAATTTATAATAGATATTAGTGAATTATTCATGTCATGTTCATATGTGTTTATGTAATTACAAGCTATTGTCACAGTGCAATCATCAGCAAAAAGTGTAATCGGATGTTCAGTTACTTTAGGCAAGTCATTTATGTACAAAGTAAACAACGGGCGCCCCAATACACTTCCTTGAGGTACTCCGTATATAACTTCGCGTTCCTCTGATCTTGAGATTTCTTCACAATTCCTTTTTTTATTTATTTGACTTATTTCTGTAACTTGTTTACGGTCATGAAGATACGATTTAAATAATTCTAAAACGTTGCCTCTAACACCATAGGCTTCAAGTTTCTCTGCCAGGGAATTATAATATGGCACAGACCGGTGTTCTCTTATCTACATTTAGCATAACATTATGTGAAAACTCATGAATAGCCAAATTTATACTTTTATTTTTTCTAAATCCCTTTTGTTCGACACTTAATATATTATATTTTTCTAAATAGGCATTCATTGCACCATATATATATATTTCGAACACCTTAGAGATAACTGGTATAAGCGCGATCGGTCTGTAATTTATCATTAATTTGTGATTTTCTTTCTTATATAGTGGTTTCACTATAGACTTCTTTAATGCATCAGGAAAAATACCTGCACTTATGCTAAGAATAATTATGAAACACAAATGAGTACATATTTCACATGCAACTGCTTTCAATATTTTTGAGGAAATACCATCGTAACCAACGCTGTTCGTGTTTTTTGGCTTCATAATAATATTTAGTATGTCATAGGGCGTAGACGGAGCCATAAACATAGACTGTGCTCTGCCAAGAATTAACGACGTTGAGTTTGTTCCAGCGTTAATTGTTGGTTGTATTTTATCTATAAAATAATTATTAAATGTACTGGCAATGTCCTTTGAGTGTGTGATATCTTTACTTTCAAATTTGATGCAAGAAATTGAGTTTTTCGGGGCATTGTATTTACTCTTATTAATTATTTGCCACGTAGTCTTAGATTTGTTATTTGAGGTTTTAATATTTTAATTGTGTTATTTTGAGTAATTTTGAATATCTTTTGAAAACATCCCTATTAGCTTGACTTGGTTTTAACCAATATTGCCATAAAAGCTTTCGTTTGTTTTTACTACACAACTAAATTGTGGTTTTGGATGGGGCTTCATCACCAAATGCAGAAATCATCCGGTCAACACACTGCTTTTGTGTTAAACCACTTCTAAAGTCACAATAAATCATCGCTCTTGAATTTTCTCGAGTCAATTCCATTTTCTCAAGGACTAAACAAGTTTGACAAAACCCTGTGACAAGACCGAGAATCTTATTTTAAATAAATAAATTATATTCGATTTTTAAAACCAAGGAGTTTTCAATTAAAAAGATTTTAATATGACAGGAACAGTGGAAATATTCCATTCCCGATACTTTTAGTGCAGCCCTCGTACACTTTAATGAATAGTACATAGTAAGAGATATTCTCCTTTTTAGATATCAAGAATGAATGAATTAAAATGAAAAATATTGAAGAATTTTGATATTTAATGTTACTAGTTTGTTATTTATAGTTTTCAGGAATTTGGAATAAGTATCATCATCATCGATGACTTCACTAGATTGTGGGGTAGGTATATTAAAGTCATCAGGTAGTTCCAGATTTTCGGGAAGAACAAGATCATCAGGTAGGTCTAAGGTTCCAGAATTCGATTGTGGCGAGGACTGTGGAGGATCATCGGCAAGTATTTGTTCAGGGTTAGTGGAGACATTTTCAGGATTAGATATTGGATGATTATTAGGTAAAGTATTATTTGTCTGAATTTCCTCTATGTTTTTTAATGGATTTATTGGATATCGCGAAAGAGCATCAGCATTAGTATTTGTCTAACCTTTCCTTTATTGTATTTCATAATCGTATTCCTCTAGTTTAAGGTGCCAAAGGATTAATCTAGACACAGGGTCCTTGCAGTTAAAAAGCCAATTTAGGGGCTTATGATCGGTTAATATTATAAATTGACGGCCGAAAAGGTAAGGACAAAATGTTTTAGTTCCATACACAAATGCTAGACATTCTTTTTCGGTGACACTATAATTACATTCCGCTTTATTAAGCGTCCTCAACGCGAAAGCGATTGGTTGGTCTTTGCCAATTAAACCCTGGGATAATATACCTGGAATGGCATAGTTTGACGCATAGCAAGTTAAAATAAAAGGTTTAGTAAAATCGGGGTAAATAAGGACTGATGCAGTTACCAATTTTTCTTTCAATTGTTCAAATGCTAATTGTTGATTATTAGTCCAGTTGCAGGGAATATCTTTTTTTAGTAGGGAAGTAAGGGACTTAGCGTATTTTGAGCATTCTGGTAAGAATCTTCGATAATATGACGCCAAACCTAAGAATGATTTTATGTCTTTAACGCATTGCGGTACAGGAAAATTTACGACAGTTTTTATTTTGTCAGGATTGTGTTTAACCCCTTCACTGCTTATTACATGGCCTAAGAGGCGACCTCTTTTCGCAGGAATTCACATTTGTCCGGCTGAAGTTTAAGGCGGAATTCTCTCAACTTTTCGAAGACAAGAATAAGTTTTTTGATGTGTGCAGATAAATCATGTGAATATATGACTACGTCATCTAAATACACGAAGCAATGTACACCCTGTAATCCAGACAGGACAGTGTTCATTGTTCTCTGAAAAGTTGCGGGTGCATTTTTAAACCAAACGGCATCCGCTTGAACTCAATGTGTCCTTGGGGTACACTGAATGCAGTTTTAGGTGCGTCTTCTGACGACATTCTAATTTGGTAAAAACCAGAAGCTAAATCAAGAGTTGTAAAGTATTTACTTTGGACTAATTGGTCTAAGATTTCATTAATTTGAGGAATTGGGTAATTTTCACCGATAGTAATATCATTTAACTTTCTGTAATATATTACTATTCTCCATCTCTTTTTTCCGGTGGTATCATCCTTTCTATCCAAATAGGCGATGACCATGGATTTTGATGGTTTAATAATCTGCCGGTCTAACATTTTAGATATTTGGGACCTTAACTTGTTCTTTGTGTATTTCTGGGAATCGATATGATTTGACATTAATTGGTTGTGAGGAATTAGTTTTAATTTCGTGTTGAATTACATCTGTACAGGTTAATTGGTCTCCTGGTAGATGAAATACATCAGAGTAATGATTACAGATTTCACTAAGGTAATGTAATACTTCCTGATTTAAATGAGATGTTCGCAGGAGTTCAGATAATTGCCGGGACCTTTCAAAGGTGCTGCCTAATCTATTATGTTGTATTATATTACATTGAGTGAGGTCAAGTGCAGTTAAGGTAAGCATAAGGTTAGCATTCATGTGAACTGGTTTTTCGGATACAATGACAGTTGTAAAATTAATTATATTATTGTATTTTACTTTAACAAGGCAATTTGATATAAGAAGGGAATCGGAAATCTGTTGATCTAATTTCTATTACTGTTTCAGTACGAGGTTCAATAACATATGATGGTTCATCGAAGGGTAACGTAATGTTGTGATTATTTATTTCTAAGGAGTCCGTCTGACAATGAATGCGACACTTATAGAATGTGAGCAGGTCACTTCGTATTATACCATCGTAAGGTAAGTTTATATCTTGAAATATTTGGAAAGGATGGGTTATAATAGGTTGGGGAAAAAGTTCCTTCGCATTTTTTTTAGAAAATTCAAAACATTTTTTAACATAGTTTATTTACATTTAACTAAAGTATGTAGGTACCATTTTGTTCGATAACTTTTTGCCATCTTGTAGGTAGGGACATGATCCCATTGATATAGAAATTTTGGGACTTCTGATCAAAATACCGCTACACTTGTAGCGGTATTTTGATCAGAAGTCCCAAAATTTCTTCAAAGTTTTCAAAGTTTTGGCAGTCCTCTCGTGATGTTAACCTGACACTGCCTGAAGAATTCTGAAGCGACCGAAACAGGTGGAAATCTGAAGGTGCAAGGTCAGGACTATACGGCGGATGCATTAACACCTCCCAGCCAAACTCTCTTAATTTTTGCTGAGTGGCTAAAGATGTGTGAGGTCTAGCGTTATCATGATGAAAAACCACACCCCTTCTGTTGATTAATTCCGGCCGCTTTCTCTTAACTTCTTGCTTTAATCTCGTCAGTTGTTCGCAGTAGAGTTCAGAATCGATGGTCCTGCCTGGTGGTAACAGCTCATAATGAATAATGCCCTTGCAATCCCACCTGACCGGCCTTTGACCACGACCTTTTTCGCACGTTCTTGTCGTACGTGATCCACTTTTCGTCACCAGTTATCAGCTTCTTCAAAAATGGTTCGGTTTCATTACGTCGTAATAAAGAGTCACAAATGAGTACACGGTTCATTAGGTTTCTTTCAGTGAGCTCTTGAGGTACCCAGTTTTTTTCAAATGCGCCAAAACTGTTTTGTGGTCAATCCCAGTTCTTCAGCTACGTCGTAACTACTGATATGCCGATCTTGCTCCACTTTTTCAAAAATGGCATCCATTTTATCCGTAATAGGGCGACCAGAGCGACGTGCATCTTTGACATCAAAATTTCCGGATTGAAAACGCTTAACCCGAATTTGTGCTACTCTCACAGACACTGCATTAGGTCTATAAACATCGCAATTTTTTTTCCGCAGCTTGCGTTGCATTTTTACCTTTTTTGTAGATTTTTTTTAAAATGTATCGAATTTCTTCATTAGATTCAATCATCTTGACAGTACGAAAAACAAATAAAAATCACACATTTTCCTAATTTGAATTTGGAATTATGTTCTTTAAAATTTAAACTTTCTATGATACCAAAACCAGCCAGATACAAATAGTATACCCAAAGCGATTTTATTACAAGTTCATACATACTATAATGCGAAAAGACTTTTCCCCCAACCTAATATTTAATTTTTCATTGAACTGTAGCTGTAGTTCGGGATGCAGAGTGACGCTCCGGAATCTGTCAAGAAGGTAAGTGGATTTTTATTTACGGATGCTTGAAGTTTTATGAAAGCTATGTATCTTTTTCGGGTAAGGATTTCATATATTTTAAGGTCTTTTTCAGGTTTACAATTGGACTGTTGGTTCAACCCTTCCCTATGGGGCTGGTTACCCTGCGGCGTGGTCCTACCTTTGGAAAGACATTGAGTTTGGGGCTATTTACCCTGTCCATTGGTCTTGATATTAATAGGGGTAGTTTCGGCTTGAGTGTAAGGGGTTTGCCCCGTGCGATACCTAAACGGGACATTATTTATTTTAAATCAGTATCATTGGTGGATTCGTCTACTTCATTTCTACCCTCTTCCTCACAATTATCGGTGAAGTTTACGCGAGATCCTGGTTTAGCATCTGCTTGTTTGTTATAATAGGACGGTTTAAACGGAGTAAATGGCTGAGGAACATTTGAAAATCTTTTATTATTGGAATCATGCTGTTTGCATTTCTCAAGGACGTGTCCTGCCTTTTTACAGTATCTGCAGAACAGAGACTCATTGTAAGAAGTATTGGGTTGACTGTAATTGTTAGTTTTAATGAAAACTTTAGGTATACTATTTCTAACGGATTCATTAGTTCTTTGCCTGTTGAATTTGCGATATGAGAACTGCTGTATTTTCTCTTCAGATATCGCGGCAATAATGGCATCATTTAAAGTCTTGTAGTCTATACATCTCACAATACTAGCAAGTCTTGGGATTAATCCTAATATAAACGTATGTAGAGCGAGGTCTTCCATCGCGGCTTATCTGCCCGGAAGTTCGGTTTTCCGGGAATTTGAAACAGTAACATCCGTAAGAAGTTACTGCAAACACGTTTCTACTCTTAAAGAAAATTGGCTAACGGGTTCTAGATTTCCTTGCCTACAGTCTTGCAAGTCGGTCAGCAGGTGAGCATAATGTTTGCGTTCAACAAACTGATTTTTCAAAAATCTTTAAGTGATGGCCATGTCTCAAAATCTTTAGAAAATTTTATAATCTTTACCTATAGAGCACGCGGTTTCTGCCTTGCCTTCTAATTGGCTTAAAACATATTTAAAAACGACGTCTTCTTGTTGAGGAGACGACAAGGATATTGCGCTATCTCAGTTCCTTAAGAAAGATGTTAATTTGTCCCTATTGCCGTTAAATGGTTTAATAAATTTAAGAACACACATCATTCAGTCATTCGGTTTCGCTGTGTACGGATGTTATTCTTGTGCTTTTTGCGAGTGGTTTTTTTGTGATTTTTGGTGCTTTTCGACGGGTTGACGCTTTTTATCGGCCCCTCTCGTTTCATCTTGGGGTGATATCCATAAGACGTGGGCGCCATATTGAATTTTGTACTGGGCCTGTGGTGCTTGCTCGCTCATCGGAATATTGTGGGTGAGACACTTTATCACAACTAAAAGTCGTGGAGGCGCTTGCCGAGATTCGAACCGGCGTCGACACCGTGTAGAAGTGGCGGCGCGCACCTCCGAGCTAACACAACATAGGCAGCGCGCGGCGAAATTAACCATCACTTCAAGCGTACGTCCGGTACTTAGTCACGGCGACAGTTTAGCGATAGCTTTATTATTATTCTCGTTTTGCATTCTGACACTCAGTACAGGTCGCCGCGAAAAAGTTGATTGTTTACTGGCGCCACTTTTGAATATTATCTGTAATTAATTCATTTACGAGCAGAATCAGTTATGGCAAGCGTACTTCGATCACCACCCAGAAGTTATGCTTCTAATCCGGACATACCATCGCTTGCTGACACCGAGAGCAACGTTACTAATAGGAAACGTAAGCAGCCGGAATGCGAACATATTGATTTGCTTGCCTCTATACAAAGGGACCTAAAAATAACGCTCGATGAGTGGAAAATAAGCTTAGATTCGAAGCTGGCTAACATAAACGATAGCATAAAATCCATTAAAACCGACTTAGAAACATATGTCATAGAAACCAAAAAAGAAATGTAATTAATTCGTACAGAAAACGCATCAATTAAGCAACGTGTCGCCGAATTATCAGCAGATGTCAATGAGGTAAAGAATTCAGCTAATTTTATCTCCAACCATTATTTTTACCACTTACTGTAAAAAAAATGGTAATTTGAAAGAGCACACAGTGAGTCAAAATGCTGTATTGGCCCTTCAAGCGAAAGTTGATAGTTTGGAACAGCAGGCCCGGCAATGTAACCTTGAAATTTTCAATGTTCCGGAGAGGCGTGGGGAAAATCTTCTGAATATACTGAACGACATAGGCAAGCACATTGACTGCTCAATCCCTCTGGAAGAGGTGTTCTCATTGCATCGTGTTCCACATGCTTTGTCCAGCGCAAGGCCTAAAAATATAATTGCAAAAGTAAAAACACGTATCCTGCGAGACAACGTCATAAGTGCGTGTCGACTGAAAAAAGGACTTAGCTCTACGCAGCGGGGCATTCAAGGCGTATCGCAATCTATCTTCATCAATGAACACTTGACTCTCAAAAACAAACAACTTCTGAGAGAAACACGTGAAGCGGCTAAGAAGCACGGCTACAGGTTTGTGTGGGTCAAGCACTCCACAATTCTCGTTAAACAATCAGAAAATTCTGCAACATTGTCTATTAAATGTACCAACGATTTAGATAAAATCAGATGTGTTAGCACTAATCATCACAAATTATTCACATTACTCGTTTAGTTATATACTTTATTTATTAACTCGTAATATCTATAATGGCCAACAATTATATGAATAAGAACGAGATAAGTATTTACTATCAGAATTGTAGAGGTATCCGTACAAAACTCAATACTCTTTACATGAACATCCTATCAAATTGTTATGATTTAATCGTATTAACCGAGACCTGGCTTACACCCTCGATTTTCGATAGCGAGTTTATAGATAATCGCTACGTGGTATTTCGATGTGACCGAAACCGTGCTACCACTGATAAATCTGACGGAGGTGGTGTACTTATCGCAATATTACGTGAGTTGAACCCTGTTTGTGTCTCAGTGTCCCAACATACACTTGAAACATATATCGCCTAAAAGGGTATTTAATAACCTTTACAATGAGGGTAGTTAGTTGTCAAAATTTCATTTTAATTAAAGTTTAAAGGGTAGAATAAAATTATCGCATTTAATTTGCTTATGACATTTTTATTGTACTCTGTTAAGAAAAGATTAAATTTGAGGTTTTTGTTAATCATACCCATATTACTTGTTATTGTTGTCTTTATCTGTGTCTGTGTAATCAAAATAACCTGATAAAATGGATACTACACCGACGGAAGCTGCCCAAGTTGTAGCTTTACTTGAGGTTGGACACGGACAACGTGAAGTGGCACGCAGACTTCATTTGAGTCGACTGGTGCTTTTGTTCGGCGACCTGGAACTGGCCGACCACGGGCAACAACAGAACGTGACGACCGCTTTATTGCAACCAATTCGTTGCGCGACCGTGGACTTAATGCTGTTCAGCTACAGCAAGCGTTACGTGACGTTCGAGGTGTCGCAATCAGTAGGTGGACAGTGAGACGAAGACTAAAGGAACGAAATTCAACATCACACAAACCAGCAACTGGCCCAAAATTGACTGTAGCTCATCGCCGATCTCGCTTGGAGTTTGCTCGAGAACACATTAATTGGACGTTAGAAGACTGGAGGTCAGTTTCGTTTTCTGACGAGTCAAGAATCTGTCTTTTTAGCAATGACGGGAGAAACCGAGTGTATAGACGTCCTGGTGAAAGATTTGCCCAATGTTGCATTCGAGAAACTGTGAGTTTTGGTGGTGGTTCTTGTATGGTGTGGGGAGGAATTTCTCTAGACGGAAAAACGGAACTTGTCTTCGTCGACCCCGCCAACGATGGCAGTGGTAGACGTGGATTAACAGCTGACCGATACATAACTGACATTCTTGAAGACCACGTAATGCCGTATGCTGGTTTTGTCGGAGAAAATTTTTTGTTTATGCATGACAATGCGAGACCTCATACCGCGCAGATCGTTACGGAATACTTGTCTGCGATCGGGATTCAACAAATGGTATGGCCAGCACGAAGTCCCGATTTGAACCCGATCGAACACCTATGGGACGAGCTAAAACGGAGAGTCCGAGCCAGGGTTCCCGCTGTTTCATCCATTCCCGAGCTTAAAGTCGCTGTGCTTGAAGAGTGGGAGAACATACCACAATATGTCATCGTAACTCTGATCAGATCGATGACTAATAGGCTACAAGAATGCATCAGGGCACGGGGGGGTAATACCAGTTATTAAGAATATTTTTTGTTTTTGTGCAATAATTTTGTTTTTTATTGTTTTTATGGACTGTTTTAGCCCTACTAAATTTTCTATCAAAATTACCATTTTTCTTGCAGAGCCAATAATTTATCATTCAATAAGGTTATTATTCAATAATTTACCGTCATTGTTAAGGTTATTAACTTAACTTTAAGCCGATATATAGTTCGAATTGATACGTTCCATATTCCCAAAAATATTTACCATTTTACGTGAAAAAAGGTAGTGGCTCGATTTATTTGCTCCCAAGTGTAATACAGTAGATCCAAGTAAATTTTATGAACATATAATAGTCACCATTCCTAGTTCTAATAATACGAAACAAAACCTGATTAGTGCCGCCTATATTCCTAGCAGCTCACCGAGTGCTGCATACAAAGTATACTTTGAAACACTAAATAATATAATCAATTCAATAAATATTGACAACTTACTACTACTGGGTGACTACAATATACCAGATGCTAACTGGTTAAAACTGAACTCTTCTCATAATTATCTTACTTGCTACGTTCTGACACCTACTTGTAACCTGCTACGGGACTTTATGTCCATACATGATGTCAAGCAATATAACCACCTCAATAATCTTAACAATCGCATACATGACCTCTTTATTTCGGACGCAATTTGCAATGTTTATCCCCCTCATCAGAACTTACTACAGGTGCACACCCACCACCCTCCTTTCTACGCCATTGTGTCAATAACGATAAGATACACCCAAATGAGACCTCTCGACACACCTAGATATAGTTATTATAAAGCGGATTACAATTTAATTAATAAAGATATAGAAGAGGTTGACTGGAAGTTAACTTTGGATAATGAACCGACTGAAACCTCCATTGAAAAACTCTACAATATCATATATGGCCTAATCAGAAACCGCATTCCTGTATGGGCATGAGCATCTGGTTTTCACCTGCCCCTATTCACATATTTAAATATTAAAAAAAAAACTTGGACCAAATGGATAAAATATGGAAACATTTCAGATTACGAGGTATTTTCTTTGTATCGCACTCGTTTTAGTGTTGAGTGTAACAAATGCTATAATAGGTATATAAAAACTGTTGAAGATAGCAACCTTAAAAATATTTTTGGGCTTATATATACAATTTGGGGAGGACAATATGATCATAAATGAAACATCGTATAAGTCATGATATTCCAAACCGTCACACAAAAAATCAAAGGAATATATTCAGTAGTTTAGCCACAGGACATTATTTTTCATTTTAAGTATTTTCTACATGATGTATTATAAACAGGAGAGCAAGCGACAGGTTAACGACACACGTTGCCAGCTCGCTACTTTAAAATCCTACGCCTTTTCTTTAAAATTTATTTTCTCAATGTAAATTATACTATATGCCCGTGCCATAAGAGTCATAAAGCGTGTCATCACAGCTAGATAAGAAAAAATGCATGCGAAAGTTATTGCTTTCCTGTTACGCAATCATGTCAATCGCAATATATGTACGTGCGAAAGAGGTAGGTAAGTTTGCTTGTTTCTACTTTGCTTACTTGTCGATGTGTCTAGGTTACGCGGTCAGTGTGTCACCGGACCTCCTTCCTGCCTGTGACGCGTTTTGTTTTTCTCTGGAATTTCGGATGCGCCCGCGCCCGTTTGAAGTCGCCGCGCGAGTGTTAACGTATCTTTGTTGTTGTGTTGTGCGAAATTTGACGATTTGTTTTAATAGTGACAGGACACATAAACGTATTATTGGTACTTAGTTAAATAGCTAAGTAAACTATGCGAAATTAGACGCTTAATACTTGGTGTTTCAAGGTTTTATTATTAAATAATCATGCCTCGTTACAATTATACCGCTTCGGAGTACGCCGATATGATTTTAATTTATAGGGAGTGTCACTGTAATGCCGCTTTAGCTGTACGGACATACCGTGAGAGGTATGGGAACACGCGTATGTGTCCGCGGGCGCACTATTGTACATGCTGTCCAGAGGATACGGGAAAATCAATCCTTGATCCCGCACGTAGATGGTGCTCCTCCACGTGCAAATGTGATTTCAGACGAAAGAGTTATTAATTATTATGATCGCAATCCGACGTACAGTTTGCGTAATGCAGGTCGACATTTTCGTGTAAATCACAAAACTATTCAAAAAGTTTTGAAACGTGACAAATGCAGACCTTATAAGTACACGAAAGTACAAGCATTGTTACCGAGAGATAAGCCAATAAGAGAAACTTTCTGTCGCTGGTTGGAAACCAAACATCTCGAGAATCCTGACTTCCTGTACAATGTGCTGTGAACTGACGAGAGTACATTCACAAGAAATGGTTTATGGAACCGACAGAACCTTCGGTACTGGAGCCGCGTGAATCCGCATCTAGTACGGGAGTCTTCGCACCAGTACAGATTTGCGGTCAATGTGTGGGCTGGCATACACAGAAATACCATTACTGGTCCGGTATTTATTGATGGCAATTTAAATGCTGTAAAGTTCATTGAACTCCTCGACGGATCCGTTTCCGAGTACACGGACGAACTTTCGCTGGACGTGTACAGGCAGATGTGGTACCAGTTAGATGGAGCACCAGCTCATTCAGTGGTGTCTGCAAGAGAGCGTTTGACTCAAATGTTCGGACAGCAGTGGATTGGCCGTTTTGGACCAGTGCGGTGGCCAGCGAGGTCACCAGATCTCACGCCCCTGGATTTCTTTCTGTGGGGTCACATAAAGAATGAGCTATACTCAACAGAAGTTACCACCGTTGAGGAATAAAAAAATAGAATTACAACATCTTTTAATAAATTGAAAGAAATGGCTGCTAATGGTGACCTATTATCAAGAGTGAGAAATAACATTATACGTCGGTGTAGTTTGTGTATTCAAGAACACGGCGGACATATTGAAAATAAAAAAAATTAATACTGGCGACATAATTATGTGATCAAAAAGTGATTGTGAATAATAAATTGATTAGTGAATAACTCGCGGGTGAATGACGCCCGACTATTTGGTTAATATTCTGTGATTTGATTTGAGTAATTGAGTATTAATAATAATAAGGATAATGGCGCCAAACATTACGTCGCTGCGTCGCGTCGGCCACAGCTTTATCATGAATGAAACCAAGCTGCGTTGCCATTCTTATCGCAGGTCAGTGTACCAATTTTATAAATGGTGTTTTATTTTGTTTGCAGTTTTAAGCTATTTGGTTTGTTAGAAAAAATTGTTTTTTTAATTTCGATGTTCGGACTTATTTGATAGTTTACAAATGTTTCTATAAACCAGTGTTTTCATTTTAAGTCATATTGTCATCTCCACATTGTATATAATCGACAAGGCAGGTCTGGTATTCCATCCCAAATGTATTATAGTAGTCAGTCTTCTAACGATCCACATAAAATATGCAATTTTTTCTCATCATACGTTCAATCGGTGTACGAAACCTCGACACTCTCTAATCACTGGTGTCCTTCACTTGATCAAGTTCATGATAATATTGTCCTAGATAATATATACTTCAGTCTACCATTAGTCCTCAACCAATTAAAATTGTTGTATAGTACTAAAGGACCAGGTCCAGATTGTATACCTCCTAGCTTTCTTAAGAATACTGCTGTGACTATTTGCGTGCCTCTTCACTTAATTTTCAACAAGAGGATTAGCGCTGGTTTATTTCCCACAATCTGGAAGAGAGCTAACTTAATTCCAGTTTATAAGAACGGTTCCAGGCAGAAGGTTGCGAATTATCGGCCAATCTCAATACTATGTGCAACTGCTAAACTCTTTGAAAAACTTATCCACCTCAAGCTTTACCCTTTCATTCAACAAAATTTAATGGCAAAACAACATGGTTTCGTTAAACGAAAATCAACCATTACGAATTTAACGATTTTTACTAAATTTTTATTTAATAACATGGATAAACAGACACAGGTAGATGCAATTTACACGGACTTTAAAAAGGCGGTTGATAGGGTGGACCATGAAATGTTATTGAATAAAATAGATTTCAACGGGATTAGAGGTAATTTACTGCGCTGGTTCCACATGTATAACTCTAATACATTTATTGCCACCTCTGGCGTACCACAGGGATCAATCCTTGGGCCTTTGTTATTTATTATCTATATTATAGTAGTAATTTCTTATTATATGCTGATGACCTAAAAACTTTTAAACCTATTAAGACTTTTGACGATTGTGCCTTGCTCAAAGAGGATTTGAATAGATTGACTGAAAATTGTGATAATAATAAACTTGCATTAAATATATCTAAATACTTAAACTTTACGAAAAAGAAAAAAGTGATACGATTTAATTATAGTGTATGTTCTGAAAATCTTACGAAAAGTATTCCTAAGTCACATATTTGAGTTTCTCAAATATGTGACTCTGCAATCAAGACGTCTATTACTTCAAACCATGTTGCTTCACGGATTGGTTCATAATAAGTTTAACTGTATCGAACTAGTTAATGATATTTCTTATTTTGTGCCTAGAACTGTTATAAGACGAGAGGTGCGTGCTTACCCGCTTTTTGCAACGACTACTAGCCGAATAAATGCTGGTGAGCGAGCTCCACTCCGTCGACTGGTAAAAAATAATAACCACTTTTGTCATCTGGTTCCTTCTGTCTCAAAGCAATTTCAAGAAAAAAAAATATCCATTCTTTATGCGACGGTTTAAAAAAAATGTTTGTAAGCTTAATGTATAAGATAGCATTTAAGTGTAATTGTACTTACCTACATAGTTAGAAATGTACACAAGTAATCTGTGGAAACGTTGTGGATTGTACATTTACCTATATGTTATAACATATTTTATTGTAACACAAATTGTACAATTGTTTGTTTTCCCAAATAAAAAAAAAATAAAAAACATTTAATGGGATTTCCTCATCACCTTTTGATTCTTTAATATCTCTTTTTGATTCGGATTTCGACATTTTGTTTGTAAACTAATAGGGAATACTAAAAAATTACGCGCCTCTGCAAAACTTTTCGGGAAGTACCGGCGTGGTGTTATGTTACTGGTACGGACTTATAAAACGTTATTTAGTTCTGACACCTGCGTAGGCTCCAGATGATACGAGTAGTTATGTGCAACTGGTAAGGACGACTGGAATCGAAGCGTTATGCGTCTTAACAAGTTACCTTGAATCTTATTATAAACTTTTAAAACTAATCTTATTTTAAGTTATCACACGCACACTTGTATAAGGGTGTTATTCAAAATAATTGTACGTAACGGATATGAAAAAGATATGAAAAATAATTTAATGTAACAGAAATGATAACAGATTGGAAATGTTAGGACTAGTTCATAATACGTATAAAATTAAATATTACTATTATTAAATGATAGACTCATTTGATCATGATAGGGTCATTCATTTTACACGGGAGATTAATAAAAAGCTATTACTTTAATAATTACTTATTCATAGATAAATGAAGGTTGTATCATAATACTAATATAATATGATACTCAATATCAAAATAATAAGTAGGTAATTTTAAAATTAGTAGTAATTAGACGGGAATTGAATACTTGTATAATTCTTTATTACGATTATTTTAGGAAAGTAATTCAAATTAAATTTCCTAAAATAATCGTAATAAAGCAATTTGCTTTGCAAACTTAATCATAAATAATATTTTTTATTACTCGTATGTTAACAATCTACAGTTAAAACAATTCGTGTTCTATTTGCTAATCAGTCTTATGAGTTATACTTATATTACTAAAACTTTATGGCACAACCACAGATATTTTCTCTTTATAATTATTACGGTATAGTTAACTATATACTGTATAGATTCTGTATATATATGATTCAGATTTTGGAGCAAGAGTACGACTCTTGCTCCAAAATGTGAATCCATAGACTGAAGTTACGATATTACTTCAAAGTCTAAAGAGTAAAGAACTTTGCTAAACAGTGGTAAAAAAGCACAAACTCTAAACTATTGTGTAGCATCCAAAGATATGAAAAAACATCCATAGTCGTGCCATGAAATACAACACCAGATAATTAACATAATCATTATTCATTTTGTTGTATACTTAAATACTTATTAGACGCTATCTTCACGATCATCAGATAAATCAAAAAAGAAATTATTATAAGGTTTGTCTTGAGCTTTTTTTTGGGACACATGTTTTGACGTCAGTATTAGAAACAGAAGGTAATGATTCATCTGGCGCGATCAGTTCCTTAAAATCTTTTCGTATATCATTTGTAGATATGTTATAAGACTTTGAGGATCCCATCAGAGTTAGCAATGTCTTTCGACCATAATTAACTTTAACATCGGAGAGAATAGCTATTTGTGATTTTTTATTTTTATTGGAAGTCATTGAAAGAATCCGTTTCTCGGGCACAATTTCTTCATCATCATTATTTGATACAGATGTTGATGGAAGCCTTATTGCACTTTTTATGGTTTTAATAATTCATGTGTTTTTAGTAAATAACAATCACACATTCCCCGTTTAGGTGAACGAGCGCAGAAACAGCTTAAAATTCTTGACGAAATATTGTGAGAGTGATTTGTAGTTTGAATTTGATGTATTTTCATAGTATTGGGGACAGCTATAAGTGATATCATAGACGCCTTATGATCTTCCTTTATACTGTTTATATCATCTTCGTCGATGCGGAAAAGTTTGACGCTGGTTTCTTTTTTCAAAAGAGTATATGCAGATTCGGCGTTGAGGACGTCATTGCCATGGGCCACTTTACTGTCTAAAAGCCTTTTAATAACACCACCAACGCCATCGGCTGCTCCCTTTCCATGAGCGGCTTCAAAAAAAAATCCATGTCCCGGTTAACCCGAAATCTTATGTGATTGTATTAAATAAATAAAAGTTTTTCTTTTCTCGGTAGTGTGTCGTTGGCCCATCGGAAAAAACGTGTAGTGTGTCAATTTCTGGTGACTTTTCATTTATGTGGGTTTTAAATGTGCCCAGATTGCTTCTGGCGAATGGACAGTTGCATCTGATAAAGTACAGTAGCTCTGTGGTTTTTTATTCTTTTGAAATATCATACTTGTATGCAAAGATATCTGATATTGAGAGGCCCCGTGAACTGCTTGGATCTCTTGAAACATTTTAGAAGTAAAATTCTTCGAAAAATCACAATGTAAGAGAATTTAATTAGTTTCAAGATGATCCTTCATATCTTTATACATTTTGTACTGATGGCTGATGTTTTATAAATGAATATTAATATGCTGTAGGTCTTGTTCAAATTTAGTCACTAAATCTTGTAAAGTGCCTGTATTAATTACTTTAACGTTTCGTTTACATTTCTTTATAATATTATTCTTTTTATATTCTACTTCTTTAATAGACAACTCCAGCCATGTAACGTTTTCGTCAAGTGTAATTGTAGCTAAATCATATGTTATTCTTTTGACTTTACAGATTGTACATTGCCCATACATGCATTTCTGAGAGTTTGAATTGCAAACTAAAGATTTCACTAGATCGTTTATACTTTTATGTCCAATTAGAACTGGTAATCTTTTGAGGGTGGCAAATTTAAATTCAATATTTGAATGCTTCTTGCACACGCACGTATCGCGGTCTGAAAGTTTTGGGCTGACAACATAAAAAGGCTTATTTCTTAAAAATGTCGTGTAAGACACATTAATTCCTGTATCTTGTTTAAACTTGTTATATAAATTAGTTATGTTGTCAAGTAGATACCTTTTTTGCATCTTCAATTTTTTTACGGTCTTGGTCTCTTTCTATCCAGCAGTTGTTCGAGAAACGTCATCATGTAAATAGAAATCTCGTATTATGCTAAGAAACTCTGCATATTTGGTATTTTTTTGTCCTATTGTATTACGGGGCCGACCTTTCAAACCAATACATTAAACCCAATCTAGTTTTCATTTTATGTTTTTGAGCCACAGCATTGCTAACAATATTTTTTAAATATTTCTTTCGGTGTTACTTTTAGCATTCATATATGAGTTTGTTAAACATTCACTAAAATATTCTTTTCGAGAATAACTTTTCTTACTTTATCTTTTTCTGGCGAAGGCACATCTTTTAACTGGTGAATGAACCACGATACCAACAGAGGGAGCTTTACTCAAATTATATTAGACGGGACGAGAAAATAAATAATTTGTCGATTAATATTAATTTCACAATGGAAGAAGAAAATGTAACAATTCGTCGGCATAAAACTACTACAAATAACTCACTAGACATTTCTTTCGAGTCAACAAATTCTGAAATGATTAGAAGATATAGTTTATCGGACTTGTCAACTGCATATGACAGTGAAATAGAAGATTTAAAAGGAAAAATAGTCCAGCTTAAAAGCGAGTTAGAAAGTGCACACACGGAAATAGAAAAACTGAATACAGAAAACATGACGCTAAAAATTTCTTTGAATAAAGAAAGAAACAAATCTAAAAACTTACGAGAAATATGCTCAGAAACAAAAATCAAAGGAATAAATAGTAAAAAGAGTGAAAGCAAGAAACAAAAAAGGATCTCAAGAAACTTAGATCAATCTTTTTATGAAGCAACCAACAATAGTTGCATAGACCTTGGGCTCAATGAAACTAGTGAAATGATAATAGATGGCGCCACCAGCAACATATCAACACTACTTAGACTACCGGATCAAATCTGCAGTGACACTCCTACTTACAAGGAACTTGAAGAAGAAAACAATCAAATATATGGCGTTACCAATACCTTATTAGAGCCACCATTATCGGTACGTAGGCAGCGCAGACTTTGTCTAATAAGTAGCAATAAAACAAATAAGGTCTTACCTTTAGCACAGAGTACATTCCCAAATCGTAATATTTGTCATTACATTTCAACAAATTGTGGAATTATACAGTTGATAGATCATTTGGACCAAAAACTGTTAAACTACACGAAGAATGACTACTGTTTGATATTTATAGGTGAGAAAGATTTTAGAAAAACTGTGTCCGATCGTTTGTATGTTTAGTTGCCTCAATACAGAGCTAGCAAACAGTCGCGTCCTTTTATTATAAAAATAACCCAATAAATATCTACAGCACAAAAACAACCTAACGTCGTCAACATATGGTCGCAAATCGAGCCGGATTATTACTACTGGCACACCTGTGGGTCATTAGTGAATCGGAGTCCGAGCGAGCTGAGAACAATAGGCAGCCGCAGTTTTTTGTGAAGTTAGATATTTTAATAAACTGTGGACTGTGTGGTTGGCAATTCATAGCACAAGTGATACTTAATAACATAACAGAAAGTTACAATGGCTACGTTAACTTCGGAACAACAAAAATATTTAAACACGTTAGAGGACGTGGCAAAATTGATACAAAAAACTCAATCGAACTTAAAAAAATGCCCTAAAGTGCGACTTACAGACGGTTACATAAGGGCTAGAGTGAAGTGCATTGAAGAGTATTGGAGTTCCTTAAAGCAGGCTCATGAGATGTTGACACAGTGTACTCCGAGAGACAAGCGTGGAGAAGTTTCTTACTTTCTCAATGAAGACTATTTCGTCATTGAAGACCTGTACCTTTGTCTACAAGCAGACTTGACAGATATGTTGAGCAAACATCAACAAACAGCCATGGAAACCTCAAACTCTTCAGTATTTAATGGTCAAGGACAATGTTCGATCGTAAAACTGCCACGGATACAATTACCAACCTTTTCGGGACAATACGAAGAGTGGCCCACATATCAGGACATGTTTACATCACTTGTGCATAAAAATACTTCAATCAGCGACGTTCAAAAACTACATTACCTAAAGTCTAGTGTTACCGGTGAAGCAGAAATAATATTACGGCACATTCAAGTTACGGACAGCAATTACGATCAAGCATGGCAATTGTTAAAAGACAGATACGGAAAAAACGTGTTATTGTGTTCTCTGTTTTGAAAAGACTTTTTAATCAAAAGAAAATCGCAACACAGACAGCTAACAGTGTGAAGACTTTATTAGATACTACGACAGAGTGCATAAATAACCTAAAAAACTTAAAAATTAACACCGATTCCTGGGATCCTTTAATTATATTTCTGGTGATTCAGAAGTTGGACCAGGAGTCACATAAAGAGTGGGAAACTTTTGCTTATAAGGAAAAATCAGAAGAAGTGCCATCTTGGGATGAATTGAAAAGATTTTTGGAATCAAAATTTAGAACACTAGAAATGATACAGCCCGTAACAAATAAAGATCGTACAATCAAAGAGCGATCCTACCATGCCGTGAATGTTGTTAAAGATAAAAGCTGTACACTTTGTAGTGAAAAACACACCTTATGTCATTGCAAAGAATTTATTAAAATGGACCTTACACAACGTAACAATTATGTGAAAGAAAAACAGCTTTGTTTCAACTGCCTGCTTCCGGGTCATTCAGTTTACAAATGCAAGGTACCAGTTACTTGCCGCGTATGTAGAAGACGTCACCATTCCTTGCTTCACAAATCAGAGAAGTTGAAGGATACCACAGAGACAGAACCAATACAACCATCGACATCTCAACAAGAAGCCAACAAGGAGACCATAACAACTCTTCATGTTGGTATCGGAGTATCAGGAAGAGCATTATTAGCAACTGCACTAGTCGAAGTAAAAGGAAAAGATGGACATGCGACACTTTTAAGGGTACTTGTAGATCAAGGCTCACAAGCGAGCTTCATTAGTGAAAAAGCAACTCAATTACTGAAGCTACAAAGAAAATCAATTGAAGGCACTGTAACAGGTGTGGGTTCTATGCAAGCACCAATTAAACACGTGGTTCAGCTAAACATTTTATCGAGAAGGAAACCAAAATTCAACATGCACGTCGAAGTTTACGTCATGTCCAAGCAACTGACCACGAGAATACCACACCACACAATGACTGTTCACAACTGGCAGCACCTGGAGGGTCTCGATCTTGCTGATCCAGAGTACAACCACCCAGGCCCGATAGATCTGCTGCTTGGTGTTAAGGAGTATGCACGAATAGTCGAACAAGAGTTAATCAAGGGTCCACCAGGGTCTCCATGTGCACAGAAAACAACCCTAGGATGGATATTATTTGGAGAAATTAATACAACACAAAAAGAACATTCATTTCTTGTCATGCATCACCAAGTAGACATTGATAATATGTTAAAAGCACTCTGGGAGATAGACACAACTACAAGGCGAAATAATACAAAAGAAGAACAAATATGTGAAGACATTTATCACAAAACATACTCAAGAAATGACCAAGGAAGATTTATAGTGAAACTACCATTTAAAACAAATTGTATTCAATCAACTGAAGGAAATACAAGAGACATAGCTAAAACAAGATTGATACAATTAGAGAGAAGGTTTAAAAAACAGCCTAAGTTGAGAGAGGAATATGAAAAGGTTATAGAAGACTACAAAAACTTAGGTCATATAGAAGAAGTACCTGAAAAAGAAATATATTTAAGAAAATCTGTTTACTTACCCCATCATCCAGTCCTGCGTGAAGATAAAGAAACTACGAAAACCCGCATAGTTTTCGACGCATCATGTAAGGGAACCAATGGCATATCATTAAATGATGAACTCTTACCTGGTCCAGTGCTCCAGGAAGACCTACGTTGTATAATCATGCGCTGGAGAATGCACGCCATCTGTTTCGCTGCAGACATACAAAAGATGTACAGAATGGTCATGGTAAATAAAGAAGATATCGATTTTCAAAGAATACTGTGGAGAAATAATAGCAATGAAGAAATAAAAGATTATAGACTACTTACCGTGACATTAAGGACTACTTCAGCACCTTATCTAGCAGTGAAAACTTTGATCCAACTCGCACATGAAGAACGAGATGGCTATCCAGTAGCTGCTGACATAACTTTGTCAGATTTCTACGTCGACGACGCAATGTCGGGTTGTGACACTGTTGAACAAGCCATAGAAGCTAGTAATCAACTCAAGGCTATGTTAAGAAAGGGAGGTTTTGAGTTGAAGAAGTGGTCATCTAACAACATCGAGTTGATAAGGTCAATGGATCCAAGCAACATTTCTTCAAGCATCCAACTCAATATAAACCTAGATGGTACTGTGAAGGCGTTGGGTATAGCAT
This sequence comes from Dasypolia templi, assembly GCA_963555695.1. Classification (NCBI taxonomy): domain Eukaryota; kingdom Metazoa; phylum Arthropoda; class Insecta; order Lepidoptera; family Noctuidae; genus Dasypolia; species Dasypolia templi. Next base: position 15,881,352 of record OY743156.1, read on the forward strand.
GGAATCTTGGTACTGATCAATTTATTTACAAAATCAGTCTGTCTTCACCTCCATCTACCATTACGAAGAGAAACATTCTATCAGATGTACAAAAACTTTATGATCCATTAGGATGGATATCGCCAAGCATTGTGCACGCTAAGATGCTCATTCAAAAACTATGGTTAGTTGGCACACAATGGGATCAACCATTATCCGAAGAATTAGCCTTAGATTGGTTGAAGATAAGAAAGGATTTCGTGAATGTCAACCAAATTACTTTAGACCGATGGTTACACTCGTAGCAGCAATATAAAAGCAATACAACTGCACGGATTTAGCGATGCCTCAATTCGGGCCTATGCAGCCGTTGTATACTGCAGAGTGGAACAAGAGGATGGTAGTGTATCCACAAATTTAATTGCATCAAGAACCAAAGTTGCTCCATTAAAAACAATATCGCTTCCTCGTCTTGAGCTGTGTGGAGCTCTATTGTTGTCAAGGCTTCTAAAACAAGTCACATTAGCCATGAGAATTCCTGGTAATCAAACCTACTGCTGGACAGACTCAACGATTGTACTGGCATGGCTTAATGGGGAGCCTCGAAAATGGAAGACGTTTGTAGCAAATCGAGTGGTGGAAATCAAGGATAATACAAACAACACAGAGTGGAATCATGTTGTATCACAAGATAATCCTGCTGACATAGCATCCAGAGGAATGTTCTTAATAGATCTGAAGAAAGAGAAGATGTGGTGGAAGGGGCCAGAATGGCTATCAAAAAAAGAAGTTAATTTGAGAAGATCAGAATATACAGACACAGATTTAGAGTTAAAATTAACATGTACTTTTACAACAAAAAATAAAGAAAATGAAGAAAAACCAATTTGGGAAAGATTTTCTAATCTGACTAGAATGAAAAGGGTACTCGCTTATTGCCGAAGATTATTAAAATATAAACACAAAGAGAAGTATTTAACTACAGGTGAAATGAAAACAATTTTGCTAAATTGCATAAAATACTATCAGCAGACAGTGTATGAAAAAGATATAGAATACATTAAGAAAAATGGCAAGGTGAGAAAATCAAGTTCGCTAATTAGCTTGACCCCATTTTTAGATAAAAACAATCTGCTGAGAGTGGGAGGTCGTTTACAAAACGCTAATTTGCCAATCGCAACCAAACATCCAATAATAATACCGAGTAATCAACATATCACTACATTGTTGATCACCGAAGCACACAAGCAAACTTTACACGGTGGTATACAAGTTATGATGACGTACCTTAGAAGTAATTATTGGATTGTTAACTTAAAATCTGCAGTAAGAAAATGCATAAGAAGTTGTAAGGTTTGCATTATCAATAAAGGCAAGATAAACAACCAGTTAATGGGTGAATTACCAGCTGTAAGGGTGAGTCTACACCGGGCCTTTTTAAACAGTGGAGTTGACTACGCAGGTCCAGTATTTTTAAGAACATCAAAGGGGCGAGGGCACCATGCTACTAAAGGGTACATCTGTCTATTTGTCTGCATGGCTACCCGTGCCATACACCTGGAAGCTGTGACAGACTTAACTTCTCAAGCATTCCTGGCTGCATTTCGAAGATTTGTCGCACGTCGAGGTCGATGTATTCATCTGTTCAGCGACAACGGTACCAACTTCGTTGGTGCTGCAAAGGAACTTAAAGCCCTTTTCAAAGTAGGTGAACACAGCGTTTCTAAAGAAATTTCCGAAAACTTAGCAACCGATGGAACTACGTGGCATTTCATCCCACCGCGAATGCCAAACTGTGGGGGCCTCTGGGAAGCTGGAGTGCAATCTGCAAAGAGACATCTAGCAAGGGTTAGCAAAGATACAAAACTTACCTATGAAGAGATGGCCACATTGCTAACACAAATAGAAGCCTGTCTTAACTCTCGTCCATTGTGCCAGTTGGACAACACTATTGAGACGATATCACCACTCACACCTGGACACTTTTTGATAGGTGAGCCGTTACTAAGTGTTCCTGATGACGACTATGGAAAATCCAACATCAACCTATTAACTAGATGGCAATTAGTACAACGAATGACTCAAGACTTCTGGCGACGATGGAATACAGAATACCTGAACACTCTCCAACAACGGACGAAGTGGCAATCAGCTGTCCAGTCACCTACCGTGGGAGATATTGTGGTCATCAAAGACGAAAACCTGCCACCTACGAGGTGGCTTATGGGAAAAATAAAAACGCTGCATCCTGGAAAAGACAATTTAGTTAGAGTGGTTACAGTGCAGTGTAAAGGACAAAGTGAATTAAAAAGACCTATAAGTAAGTTAATATTCCTACCTAAAGATGCTTAATTAATAATTGCACGCTATTCGAAGCGAAGTTTGTTAATATACTTACCTATTTTTATGTTTTCATGTCTAAGTTTGTATAACGTTAAATATTGTTACTTATTCATTAAATTATCAAAATAAGTTTATTACACTAACCACATTAACTACTTAATTACTACTGAAATATATGTGCCTACACATATATACTTACCATTCAATGATTCAAGTTCCTACACTATTTTACGATGTTGTAACTTCCCACCTGCATGCTATTGCTTATAACTACATATGTACCTACAACTAATAACTATTGATGTTGTCAAACAAATAGATAGGTACTTACCTTAATGAGTCATGTTGTTTACGTTGTTCGATGAACATGAAATAAACTGATTTGTAGGTTACTTACCTGTTCACTATTGGATAGTTATCTGTTATTATTTTTTTGTTACATACAGTCCACTTGTAAGTTTTTTATTGTTTTAAAATGGAGAAAGTTAGGTTTTAAGTTTAATGTAAGCAGAATAGCAGAAATAGTATTTTTAAAAGGACACAGGGTCCTTTTGGTGGGCGGTATGTCCGATCGTTTGTATGTTTAGTTGCCTCAATACAGAGCTAGCAAACAGTCGCGTCCTTTTATTATAAAAATAACCCAATAAATATCTACAGCACAAAAACAACCTAACGTCGTCAACAAACTGACAATTACTTTAATTTAATTAATAGTATAAGGAATATATTAATGACAATAACACACACTAACATTTTGCTCTGTTTACCGACTTACAACTTTAATGCATTTTGTTCTGTGTTTAACTCCACAATAGAAACATTTAGTAATATATTATACCATGATATTTGTACTCACGACTATGCGATTATATTTGATTCGAATTTAAATCTGACATACGATGAGACAATGTTTTATAAGCGCCGTGGTGTTCTCAATAACTATGGTATGAAGAATATTTTTGACAATCTGAAGTGCTATCTTGGCATCTTTACAGATCCTTGCCCTATAAATACTGAGGATCCTACTATTTTAAGAAAGGAACAGTTTTTTCGTTCCTAGCACAGATAGTAATAAGATAGAAAAAAATAGTAAGCAAGAAACTCCTAACCATAACATACGACTACTGCACCAAAATATTGCAGGGTTATTAAATAAACTTTCTATGATTGAAATATGTCTAACTGAGTTTAAGGACAGTCATAAAGAGGTAGACATATTATGTTTTTCAGAGACATTTATTAATAATAACAACGAATTAAATATATTTATTAACGGGTTTATACTTGCTAATTCATACTCGCGAAATACGGGAAAAAGGGGTGGGGTATGTATTTTAATTAAACAATTCTTAGAATACAAAATAATTCAACTTTGTAAAGAAATGGCAGTAGATAAAATATTCGAGTGTTGTGGGGTAGAAATACCACTTTATAACTGTATTATTGTATGTGTTTATATAACTGTATTATTGTATGTGTTTATAGGACACCCAATTCGAACATTGCAATATTCTTTAATAAACTCGAGTATCTATTGCATAAACTAAGTGACAGAAAAAACAAAAAAATTATACTGGTCGGAGATCTAAACATAAATACCCTTACTACTAACAAAAATACCACTACGCTAAAAGAAATACTTTTAAATTGCAACATGACTCTAAAGATAAATACTCCGACTCGGCAGACTACTTGCATAGACCACATAATCACTAATATACCAGAATCGTCAGGTGAAACATGTGAATTACATCTATCGGACCATAATACTGCTCAGATATTAACATTCACAACAAAAATATCAACGAACAATATTGCTCCATCACATTGTTTTATGTTCAAGAGGAATTATAACGACGAGTACATTAGAAAATTTAGAGAATGTCTCTTGAGCCTAAAATGGCAAGATGTTTATGATGAAATAGATCCTAATACGGCTTTTAACAACTTCCATGAGGCTTTTTGCCTATTATATAAATTAAATTTCCCTTTGCAAAGAATAAAAGTAAATCGTCAAAAACCTACTTTAAGATGGTTAACTAAAGGTATAAAAAAATCTTGCCTCTCTAAAAGATATCTAAAATCAAAATATCATGAAAGTAAATCTAAGGAAAATAAATTAGTTTATAATAACTACGCCAAAATATTAAAAAAGTGTATTAACTTGTCCAGAAAGCAATCTTCTAGCAAATTTATTTTGAAAGCAAAAAACAAATGTAAGGCAACATGGAAATTGATTAAGAATAAACCTAAAGATACAAATTCACAATATATAGATGCCATCAAACTGAATGGCGCTATGATAGGAAAACCTGAAGAAATAGCGGAAGCTTTTAATAATCACTTCATTGATACTACAAATATAGACATAATCAATAATAAAAACAAGGTCACAAAGAACACTAGCAATGGAAGTAACAGTTTATATCTCGAACCTTGCACGCCCAATGAAATCAAAACAATAATTGCATCTCTAAATAATACCAATGCAGTGGGATATGATGATATTTCTACCCACATAATAAAATCATGTGCCGATATATTGTCTCCTATTATCGCTCATCTTGTGAATTTAAGTTTCTGTGAAGAAAAGTATCCGAATAAATTAAAGTTCTCAGTTGTAAAACCATTATATAAAAATAAAAATAAACACGAGTTAAACAATTATCGTCCAGTGACCTTAATACCTATATTTTCAAAAATATTTGAAAAAGCAATGTATAATCGAATTGTATCATTTATATCCAAGTACAATATAATAAGTACGGAACAAAATGGTTTTCAAAGAGGAAAGTCAACAGCACTAGCTTGTTATCAACTAATCAAATCGATTACCGAGAATATAGATAAGAAAATACCGGTCACAGCAATATTTTTCGACATGAGCAAAGCATTTGACTTTGTTAAACATGATATACTGTTGGAAAAATGTGAGAGATACGGGATAAGAGGAAAAGCGTTAAATTGGATAAAAGATTACCTAACTAATCGACAACAACGGGTTGAAATCTTAGGCGTTAATAAAGACAGAGAAGTGATAAAGCATAAATCTCGATACAGGTCCAATACATATGGCGTTCCTCAAGGTAGTATTTTGGGGCCTTTGCTTTTTCTTCTATACATAAATGATTTGCCAACAGTGACGGATAATAAGTGCGTGTTGTTTGCAGACGACATCTCATTGATAATAAATAAAGATAATAAAAATGAACAATTTGAGGATAAAATAAATGCTGCCGTGGAAGCTATAATAGAATGGCTTGAACAAAATAATTTATGCGTGAATTTGTCCAAAACAAAATATATTAATTTCTCTAATTACAAAATGACAAGTGAATCAATGAAAATTATTGGAGGTGATAATGACATTGAAGAAGTTGACCATACGAAATTTTTAGGCATAGTAATTGATAAAAATTGTAATTGGAAAAAACATTGAAATTGTATGTAATCGGCTAAACAGCTTTGCATTTGCACTAAGAAATCTCAGAAAAACTATTGGACGTAATGCCGCTCTATTGGCTTATCATGGATATGTCGCATCAGTGCTAAGATACGGCTTGATCATATGGGGTAATTCCACTGACAGTAATAAGGCATTTATTGTGCAAAAAAAGTGTTTACGAGCTGTGTTTGGTGTAGACCCATTAGAATCTTACAGACTTATTTTTAAAAATAATAAATTGTTAACATTAGCATGCTTATATATAATGGAAACTGGAGTATTTGTAAAAAAACATCCTCACCTATTCAGTAAAGCCGATAGCGTCAATGTTTATAAGGTAGGAAAAATCTCAAGGGATCCAACAAAATTGGCAATGCCAAGATGTAGAACAGCTTTCTGCCATAAAAACACTAGTCGAATGGCAATAAAGATATTTAATAATATACCGAAGGTTATTAGAGAACTGCGAACCAGCTTATTTCAAAAACATCTCAGAGCATGGCTTATTGAAAATTGTTTTTATACTATTAAGGAATTTATGAGTTATAAGACAAACGGAAAAGTGGCATGACATGAAAATTAAATTTGATAATTTTATTTAAGACATTTGTAATTTTATTTCCTTTGTTGACATTTGAAAGTTGACTTATATACAATTTGTAATTTATGATATTTGTAATTTGATATGTAGACAAATCTTGATTTAGTATTTTTTTTTTTGACATGAGAATCTAATTATTTTGTTTAAATTGATTAAATTAGAACTATTACTATTGTCACAAAATTTGCATGCCGAATTTAGTAGGCGGAATATGAAGAACTATTATGTATGTGTTATAAAATCTGTAAGATACCATATTTCAGGCAAATAAATGAATCTATTCTATCTATCTATCTATCTAATGAAGGACTCAGTTTTTGATATTGGAGAAGTTGGCGTTGTTGGTGATTCAGGATTCTACATTTTCTTTACTAGCATCTCTATAATTTTGCTGACATGTCAATAACAATTTGTATCTATAAACTCTTTTTCTTAGAGAATCTACTTTCTTTTTCAATTCATCTATTTTTCTTTTTTGTTTCTAATTTTCTTTGGTAATTCTGTAATATCTTTGTTTATATATTTTACGACTAGAGTTTTTGTTTACTTTGTCATTGTGTTTTAACTGGTTTTGTTTCAGTTGCCGCCAAATTTCACGTCTTATAGCTTTTTCGGTGTCTGATAGCTCAGATATCTTTTTATAGTTTCTCCTTTTTCTCTCAGCATCTTTTTTTTTCTTCATTCCATTTAATAGGATTATTTTGTTTTAACCGTTCTCTTTACATTTTTTGTCGTTCCGCTGATGTCAAAGGCATTTTATCTAAAACAAAAGTAAACATTAGGTACATGTATTTTCATTACACGATACGGGAGCATGCATTAGACCTATTCCGGTAGTTTTAAACATTTATTATAGAAACGTTGCAACCGATTGACCGGCAAATCCTAAAACTATGTTTTTTTTTTCGTAAATAGTTAATTTCTTGCATATAGGCAACAAACAGTTCGTCCACATTGTGTTAAGTAAGTACATACCTACGATCTTTGAAAATCTCATTTTATTTTGTAAAAGTAGTTACATCTTTAGCATCTACCTCTCAGTACCTCTACCTTGTCGTAAATTCGTATTTATGAAGTTTGAAATAAGTAGACGATAAAAAATATTCGATTACTAAGTGATGATTATTTTTGTAAATAAATATCTGTAAATTTATTAATATCCACATAAATTGAAACCTTTATAAAATGACCCACATTGTATTATAAAAAGGTGTATTTTTTTATTGAATAATTAAATTTATTGTATTATAATAGACGCAGCTTTACCTTTCATATCTGTTACATAACAGAGAAGCGTAACGGAGAAATAACAGATATGAACATTTAGCACGTGTCTAACCTACAAAATACTTTGTGGAGCCGTCATCAATTACTTTTGACATCAATTGATTCTTTCTACTGATTTCACTTCTGCAACCACGATTCTTTTCTCATAATAATATAAAAACCTAGAAAGTACTTACCACATTCAGATATACCATGAAAACAAATGTCGAATTATGACGTGACACACAATATTAACCGCACTGAGTAAAGGAACAAAATGGTCGAAACAACGGTCACGCCACCTGTCAACAGTGTTTGTTGTGTAATGTTGCCAGTCAATAACTTTATTTCTAAGTTAGGAATAATGTTGTAAAGCACTGTAACCGAGAAGAATAACAGAGATGATTAAAATATTGGACGTTCATTCATTTATGTAAATATTATGTATACATTACTGTTTGTTTTATTTATTTTAAAGAATAATCTGTTTTGATGGATAACCACTTTTAGGAACTCCGACACACACACAAACATTTGTTTCCGGCGACGTATTTACCGTTTTTTAAGGACACTGCGGATGTCTTATCCCACCGCTGCCACCAAATGTTAGAATGGAAAAGTCCCGAATCTTTAAAAAAAGGTTTATTTGACTTCCTAAAATAATGGACAATATAATTGGGGAAAACTCGATAGACGTCCCAACTTATTGAATGCCAGTTCCGAACTGACTGGAAGACGGTGTGCAATCATGTTCTAGGAGAGCCGGTGCTGACTAAGCATTAGTATCAGCGTTTACCGTTACAAAGTAGGGATTTAACAGTACGTCAAACACGGGCGCGGGGTCACTACTGTCCAATGAGACGTTGTCGGCCCAAAACGCATGGAAAAACCGACAATAGCCACAAAGGCACCTGCGCCGTCTATTAAATTTTACATACTTTTGTTTTTGAGATTCTTTCTTTTTCGCAGATGTTTTTGTTGTCCCAAGTAAAGTATAGGCATGGTTCAGAGACAGTTTGGCATACTTAGCTTGATTTTGCAGTTTTTGCTATGTGATTTTGTTGCACCGAAGGTGCGATTATAGCCCCAAATCATAAAGTTTTTCATTTCGGCTTCTCGGTCTTCTACAGAAATCTTTTCGTGACATTTTTTTGCACATCCACAGTTAAAATCTATAAACAGCTTAGGGTCCACTTGCTTGTTGCTGGAATTTATGTAAGACAGGCTTTTGTACTTTCTTTGTTTTCTCTCTTCCCTAGTTTGACCATACTTTCTTTTTCTTGCTTTTCGAGGCCATCCGCTTGTTTCCTCACCTGTAGGAATTTTCCACATTCGTTATTGTACTTGATATTTCTTCTACAATCACCTTTTGTCCAGGATTATGGACACTAGTATCAGATTTTTTATTAGCACCAGGACTCTACTCCTTCCCTCCTGTATATTGTCAACAGGATTGGCTTGTCCTACAAGATCCGTTTCTATACCAGAAAAGTTGACATCTCTATGGGCATCCCCTGAATTGCAGGTACTTATGGTGTCCCTTCTTAGATTTTTACCATTTTCAGTATTATGGAAATTCATTTGTGTTGTAATAATGGAGATTGAACTTTCTGACATGTTATCACTGAAGCCACCATCAACAACTTCATACCATCGTCGATAGTTCGGATCAAGTACGGAGTCATCACTGTCGAAGTCTTCACAACCTTTCAAAGTATCTAACAGTTCTATAGTTTCTGGAGACATCTGCGGCATTTGTGACTGAAGTAAACGTATTGGATTCACCTTAGTGCTATTAAAGTATATATTGTTAGGAGGAGGAGGGATAGGAGTGAGGGGTGAAAAGCTGGAGCTTCAATGCTCGAATCTAATGCCATAAGCGGCGTGGATGCTATTAAAGGTGAGCCTGAAAGTTTAACACTCCCTTCACCGTATTTAATGCCCATGCAGTGTGCTATGGGGGAAAACGCGGGGCTTCAACACTCTGCACCCCAGTTTCATACCTAGTTTCGCCTGCCAACTCCTCAAGCGCATGCAGTTTCAAAGCATCAGTTGTACATTGCAATCTTTGGTTTACTGGCTGCGGTAAAGCAGTTTGGACGATATTGTTACTGTTGCATTCTTTTTAATACCCCGTAGAGTACCTTAATAAATAAAAGTGTGAAGTTAGAATTGCGAAAAAAGCATGATTAACCTTGGAACAAAAAAATACATCCTTTCGAGAATAGCACGCACTCTAAAAGAGTTTTGTTTGAGGAGACATCTGCGGCATTGGTGACTGAAGTAAATGTATTGAATTCACCATAGTGCTATTAAAAGTAATATGGTGGTTTAGGAGTGAGGTGTGAAAAAGCTGGAGCTTCAATGCTCGAATCTAATCCCATAAGCGGCGTGGATGCTATTAAAGGTGAGCCTGAAAGTTCAACACTCCCTATTAGTGTTGGTAACAATAATAATATTTTGCGAAAACCCTCCACAACCGCGAGGTGTGCAGTCTCAGGGAATATTTTTTAAAACCCGAATTGGGTATGCACCGTGATGTGGTCGCAGTGGACAAGGGCCTTACCCCGCTCTCCATGGCTAAAGAGAACTGACACAAACCTGTAGTACTTACTACCGATGACCGTGAGGCGGTATGGCAAAGCAAGGAGCTTCTATCGGGCTCTTCATGAGCCTGGTGTAGATTTCCTAGCGTCCGTATCCTGGCTACGTTTTGGTGACCTTTTCGGGGAAACTGAAGGTTTCGTCTGTGCAATTATGGACGAAGTTATCTTGACGAATAACTACCGGAGACATATTATGAAGGACGGGACGGTTGACGTGTGTCGGGCATGCCACCGTCCAGGTGAGTCCATCAGACATATTATCTCTGGTTGCTCTCGTCTGGCTAACGGCGAGTACTTGCACAGGCATAACCAAGTAGCCAGGATTATTCACCAGCAACTTGCTTTGCAATACAAACTTGTGGATTCTGAGGTACCGTATTACAAGTATGTAACCGACCCAGTTCTCGAAAATGACCTTGTCACGTTGTAATGGGATCGGTCTATCATTACTGACAGGACTATTATCGCTAATAAGCCTGACATAGTAGTGATAGATCGATTAGCGCGCCGCACAATGATTATCGATGTTACCATTCCACATGACGAGAACCTCGTGAAAGCTGAGAAAGAGAAACAAATTAAATAACTCGACTTAGCACACGAGGTTGTTGACATGTGGAATGTGAGCTCGGCTGTCATTGTGCCGATTGTCGTATCGGCCAATGGCCTGATGGCAAAAAGCCTCGACCAACATCTCTCGAGGCTTTCGTTAGGCGGTTGGATCAAGGGCCTGATTCAGAAGGCAGTACTCCTCGATACGGCTCGCATTGTGAGGAGGTTCCTGTCTCTGGAGCCCTAACCACCAGTAGCTTGGACCCTGCTCCCGCTACCGGCGGACCACAATTTTTTATATTTTTAAATGTTTTTTTTTTAAAGTTGTTTTATAAAAATATTTAAAAATGTATTAGAATAAGGATAAAAATAAATAAACGACATAATATTTTAAATTGGTAACATTGTAATGTTCTAGAACAATGTCACGTGACTTAGTTTTGCTTGCTAAGATGGCTTCTGCCGGTTTGTGTTGTGCTCTTTACTGTGTTCTTCACTAAATAACCTGCTTTATTTCTTTCAAACGTCCTAATAGGTTATGGGACCAGGTCTGAGTCCTATTTAGGTGAAGAATATTGGCTTGTGAAGGTGAACGGCTTGGTCAGGTATCGACAAGTCGGCGAAGGCAATAAACAGTGGCGGCCGGGATTATTTGGCGTCGCGTTGTTTGCTGGTCGTGGAGCATCATTTGAGTAAAAATGGAGAAGCACGAAATTGTGAAACTCGAGGGAGCCAAGAATTGGAGCGACTGGCGATTTCAGATGTCGATAGTTCTTCGAGACCTTGGTCTGTTTAATATTGTTACTGGGACGGAGGTTAAGTCCAGTAATGCCGGAACAGACGAAAAAGTGGCGGTGGCTATGACGGAAAAAGATATAAAGGCGATGAGCGTTATCGTGACAAGGTTGGCTGAAGCAGTATTGCAGCATGTGATAACATGTTAGACCTCTCGAGCGGTGTGGGAACGGCTGCACATCGTTTACGAACGAAGTGGAGAAACATCTATTATGATGTGTCAACAAAAGTTTTTTCAAGTTAAGTTTGAGGACGACATGTGTGTCGCAGATTTCATTACCAAGGTGCAGGAACAACAGCAAACCCTGCAGCGTCTTGGAGAAAGTATTGGCAATAGAATGGTAACCTCAAAAATAATCATGTCGCTCCCTGAAAAGTTCAGCCATTTTGTTATTGCCTGGGAGTCGTGTGATGAAGACAAGCAAACTATAGACAACTTTATGGCACGTCTATTGATAGAAGAAGAGAGGTTGAAGAGTAGAAACAGCAAGTAGAAAATATAGCCTAGTTTTCGAAGGAAGGTTATAAAAACAAAAGCAACTTGAAGTGCTTTCTTTGTCAAAAACCCGAACATATGAAGAAAGACTGTAGGATGAAAAATGTATGTTTCAACTGCAACAAGCCGGGCCACTTCAAGGACCAGTGTAGAGTGAGGACGCAAGGACAGAAGTTTGACAAGAACGGTGCAAAGGACAGCAAACAGGGAAATTCGTTCATCACTACGGCCTTAGCTGGTGTTGAAGATAGACTATGTGAAAAGTGGCTAGTGGACAGCTGTACCAGTCAGCATATTATATATAAAAAGAGTACGAACAGTTATCAATTCCTAGGACTGTTGTTATAGGTGATGGCTGGAAAATTAGTGCTGTAGGTACAGGGAAAATTAGTGTTCATGCATTCAATGGTCATAAATGTGTAATTAGTACAATAAATGATGTTCTATATGTTCCGGAACTAAATATGAATTTGTTTTCTGTGGGTAGCGCTGTAAATATAGGTTTTGAAATAAAAATGACGAATACTGAATGTATATTTACGAAAAATAACAATGTATGTGCAGTGGCCAAAAAGGATGTCATTTTTTATACAATGGACTTCATTTATGAGTCAAAATGTAATCAGGCTTGTGTAGCTAAACTTGACTTAACTGAATGGCATAAAAGGTTAGTACATCAAAACCATAGGGAAGTCAAACGTATACTTAATTTTAATAATATTGATTACAGTGAGGCAAATAATGATACAAGTACATCATATGTGGAAGGGAAACAGCATCGGTTACCTTTTGAGAACGGCAGAAGCTCAACAAACAGGCCAGGTGAACTGGTGCATGCAGATCTGTGTAGGCCAATGGAAGTGTCATCGCTTGGAAACTCAAGGTATTTCCTTCTGTTAAAGGATGATTTCTCGAAATGCAGAACAGTTTATTTCTTGACACATAAGTCAGAAACTAAAAATAGGATTAGAGAATTTCTGAAGGAGGCAAGAATGTTGAACAATTCTGTGTGCACACTTCGTACTGATAATGGTACTGAGTTTGTGAACTCAGAAATGAAAGCTTTATTACTTGAACATGAAACGACCGTGCCCTACTGTCCAAAGCAGAATGGCAAAGCAAAAAGGGACATGAGAACTTTAGTTGAAGGAGCTATAACTTTATTGCATGCTAAAAGATGGATAAAGTTTTATGGGCTGAAGCCATAAATACGGTTGCATTTACTCTCAACAGAACTTTTCGCAGTCAAGATCATGAAAAACATCCTATGAGTCATGGTCAAGGAAGACCTTTGATATAAATATATTTCATGTATTTGGTGGTAATGTTTATGTACACATACCGAAAGAAAAAAGGAAGAAATTTGATGCCAAAGGAGAAAAGGGTATTTTTGTTGGTTATGGTGATAGCACAAAAGGCTACAGGATTTATTTACCGAAGAAAAAAATGTGGTTGAAATATTGCGAGATGTAACTTTCGTGACGAAACATGAAAAGTCTGTAGAAACTGAAGAAGACGAATAATTTATATCTTTGGATATGGATGATGACATGTTTAATGAAGAAAATCAATCAGAAGCTGAAACTGAAAGTAGTACAGAATTCCAGGAATGTCAAGAAATAGAAAACCAGATGCAAGAGGGAGAAGAAGTAAATGTTAATGTCCAAGGAATAACAGGAAGTTCAAGGCCAACACGTTCTAAGAAAACCCCTGAATGGTTAAGTGATTATCAACCTGGTTTTAAAGGTTTGCATAATAAACCTAGTACCTATAAAGAAGCCATGGAGTGTGAAGTAAGAGATGATTGGATAGAGGCTATAAATCAAGAGATAAATACCATAAAAGAGAACAATACTTGGACAGAAGTGCAGAGTGTACCAGAAGGAAAGGAAGTGATACACTCTAAGTGGGTGTTAAAGAAGAAAGATACTGGAATATTTAAAGCTAGGTTAGTAGCTAGGGGATTTGAGCAATGCTGTAGTGATTATGATCTATATGCCCCTGTAGTTAGTCTTAATACTTTTAGGATATTTATGAGTGTAGCAACCAAATATAATTTGCAAGTACAACAAATGGATATATGTGGAGCATTTCTGAATGCCCATTTGGATGAAGAACTGTATTTAGTCTTGCCAGAAGGAACTAATGGAAAGGTTGTAAAGTTAAATAAATCTATATACGGTTTAAAAATACCACCTAAATATTGGAATGAGACTTTTAATAAAGTTATGTTGTCATTAGGTTATAAACAATCTGATAAAGATTGATTTGATTTGATTTTTAAGGGTTTATTCACAGAAAGGTAAACACAAGTAAACAGAAAGATCTTATTCTAAATGTAAACTAGCATAATCCGAGCAATGTTAAATAGGCTTAGTCGCCTCGTATTAAGAAACAAATATGTATGATCGAAGGTGTTGCGACTAATTATTTAATTTATACAAGACAGACCCCCCCCCCCTTAATATCACATTAAAAATATTGTTTTATTCGAATATTGCAGAATAATTGTAACACAAAAAATATACATATAAAAAAGAAAAATCTATACATAATGTAGTATACATATAAATGAGTTAAGTGACAGCAATCACGCTAGTTGTGTGGTAAGTGAGCTAACGTTAATCCAACAGGAAATGATGATGAGGCAGTTTGTATTTGTTGTAAGTCCTGGCATAAGGTGATCGGGTTAATCTACTCTTACCAATGTGTGAGACTAAAGTATTACGATGACGTGGATTATTGTAGAGGTAGAATTTTTGGGATACTTTCAAAATGAATTCTTTTAGAGGTGGAAACTTGATATGGTTGTGCAGTTGTGTGAGGTTTGTGTGAGTGCTTTGTTCTGGACGACCTGGAGTTTTTTGTAATTACTGTTACTAATACTACTCCAGACAGGGGATGCGTATGTTATACAAGGTCGAACCAGTGTGGAATAAATGCGTAATTTGGTTTGAGGGCTCAAATTAGATTTACGATTTAGGATTGGTTTTTAGCTGTTACGGGACTTGACTCCTTTTAAACGTTGTTCTTCGAGATTTTTCAACCAGCTAACTTTATCATCTAAAGTTGTTCCCAGATACTTAACTGCTTTCTTCCACGGGACGTCATATCCTTCCTGATCGCTTTCTTGAAAACATTATAATTTCCGTTTTTGTGGAATTCACTTTAAGCTTCCATTTAGTGAAGTAGTCTAGAAGAAGATCAAGCGAAAGTTGTAGCCGTTGAATGATTAGGTCTAGGTCGTCAGAAGAGGTGTATGTTGCAGTGTCATCAGCGTACACGGCGAGATGCGTTAACCTTTGCTTGGGAATATCATTGGGATATAAAATAAAGAGGTACGATCCAAATATTGATCCTTGTGGTACTCCGGCAGAGAGTTTTCTGTGTTTGGAAGATTGATATCCAATAGCAACAGTAAAGGTACGTTCAACCAAATATGACTGGAGAAGCTTAACAAGGGCTAAAGGTATGTGGTTCAAGATTAATTTGTGAATTAAGCCCGCGCACAGTGGTACCGCCGCCGAACAAAGGCGGTCATAAATACTGAAAATCTTATTGAATGCTTTTTTTTCGTGGGAAGTGGTTCAGGTAGCAATAAAAACTCATAACATATTAGTGTATATGTAAATTAATACATAATGATATATATTTGATAATTTGTTAACACGAAAAGAATAATAAAATAAATATCAAAATATTAAGTGTGCTTGTCCCCCGTTCTGAAGCGTTTTTGACAATAAATCAAAACTCTTCATGTTGGGGTGTATTCTCTATGTGTCAAAAAGACACAACTAAATAGATGAAAAAATAAAAATGGAAATCAATATACATAACAAATTTAAAATTAGCTAGACTTGCAATCAATCTAAAATTTGATTTGACGTTGCGCTCTTTTTCTTACGGGGAAGTTTCCGAAGGCCAGTAATAAATATAAGGATCTGAGCTAAGTAAAAGTCTGTTAAGTAAATCTGAGTTTGTAAGTTCAAATTTTTCGAGTGTGATCTCGTCTGAAAGCTTTAAAATGTTTGTTGTTGGCTTCAGCTGCCTCTTCGGAAAGTTCCCCGATAGACAATAAATATCTACAACTGAGGCAGAGTTTGTTGCCTTATGTACAGCAACTAGTGAGGCTTGCTGGGTAAAGGATATTTTGTCAGTTTTCCGTTTTGAAGGGATCAATATGTTTAGTCGACTATCAAAATAGCGCAGATGACCAGTGGTAATTCTAGAGTCAAACATTTAGATATAAAGAGATGTTTGGTTAAAGAGAAGATCGATAATAATATTATCAAGTTGCAGTACATAGCTACCACTGACCAACTTGCAGATATTTTAACAAAAGCTGTGGGAGGGGTCATATTTAAAAAGTTAAGAGGGTAACTGTTTTGTAATTAGAGATTTTGTTAAAGTTTTAAAGGCATGTTATTTTTTTGTTTGATTAAAGAAACAGGTCCTTTGGTTTGTATTAAAATACTTTATTGAGGGTTGGTGTTAGTGTTGGTAACAATAATAATATTTTATATTGGTAACATTGTAATGTTCTAGAACAAAGTCACGTGACTCAGTTTTGCTTGCTTAGATGGCTTCTGCCGGTTTGTGTTGTGTTCTTTACTGTGTTCTTCACTAAATATTGATGTGATGCATATAACCTGCTTTATTTCTTTCAAAAGTCCTAATACTCCCTTCACCGTATTTAATGCCCATGTATGGTGCTATGGGGGAAAACGCCGGGGCTTCAACACTCTGCTCCCCAGTTTCATAGCTATTTCCGCCTGGCAACTCCTCAAGCGCATGCAGTTTAAAAGCATCAGTTGTACATTGCAATCTTTGGTTTACTGGCTGCGGTAAAGCAGTTTGAACGATATTGTTACTGTTGCATTCTTTAAATATCCCATTGCGTACCTTAATAAATAAAAGCGTGAAGTTAGAATTGCGAAAAAAGCATGATTAACCTGGGAACAAAAAAAATACATCCTTTCGAGAATAGCACGCACTCCCTTACGGTGGGTAGTCGGCAGATAGAGGATTTTATGGACTAATTTGACCAGTAGAAACGAAAACCTTTATTTACTTAAAATTGTGTGTAAATAGTACATTGTGATACAAGTGTGCCCTTTGGGTCACTACCCCCGAGGCGGTTTTATTCGCGCGAGCGCGATAAGGGAGCTGAGTGGGTAATGATCAATGCACACGCGTGTCACACGAACGTTTTTCAACACACTTTGGAGGAAAAAAACAAACTCGTATTGTTATTATCTTTAATAATTGAAACAATTAGTGAAAGTACAATTTTCAAAATGATACCGAACAGTTTTTGTTGGCATGTTTATAGTTTTTGTTATGGTATTGGTATTATTAATCATTTCGTTGTTTTCATTTTCTTAGGTATATGTCGGAGATGATAAAAATATTCATTGTATTTAGACATAAAAACTCTTTACGGAGATGAAAGTACGCGTGTTTAAAACACTGCATTATGAACCTAAAAACGGTGTAATAAGAGTCACTTTATGAACAACTGTGTTGGAAAAAATCTTACAGTCCAGTGGTCCACAATTTTAAGTCTTTTTACGTTTCAAAATCAGTCATAAAAGTTATATTTATTAACTTTTTGTTTCTGTTTCTCTTGTCGAACTAGTCTGTAGGCAAATATATCTCAGAAGTTCACAAACACACTGTAAAAGTGCGCGCGCTATTCTGGGAAATCTTAGCAAAGTCTTTTCAAATGACTAGTCTATTTACCCGATCATTTTAACTTTTCCACTGTCCTATGGAATTCTGGATTTGACGAGTGACAAAATAAAATGATTAAGTTTGTTTTATGTATCGTGCATTAAGTACTTAATTCTGTCAAAAGATTTTGTGGTTTAGCATTTAGAGGTACTTACATGGTACCGGGAACGGAATCGACCTCGTTTGAGGTGTGTTTTCGATGGTAACTTGTAATATGTTGTCTGTACAATAAATAGTTATTTGTAAAACAAAACAAAAACATTTTTTAGGTTATTAAACTTTAAACTCAAATTCAACCAACGAAATGGCTTTACCACCTATGCTCAAAGCAAGATCCGTGCTTCATATTCTTCTATATTATTCTGGTTTATGAAATTGTATAAAAAACAACAAAGAGGTTGAGGTAAGAAATACTTTATAGTAAAACTTACCTTCTTGGATATCATTTTGACTGTCATCGGAGTTATAACCCAAGCAAGCGCTTTTTAGAACACAGTATATTTTTTTCCTTTTGGCTTCGCACGGTTTGTGTATTCAGCCAATGTCACGTTTAGTTTATTACGAAGGAAACGAAAAAATAAATAAATATAATTATTGTAATAAGTTATCACGGGATTTAGGGATAAAATCTATAAGCTCAGTATAAGTGATACCATAATGAATAATGAACTAAAATTACAACTTAATATAAAGTAGTGAAAGATACTATACATTTATATACAGGAAAGCTATTTGTACAAAGTAAAGAAAGTATTGAGCTATGGGAAAGGAGTACGAAGGGACAAGAGGTTACTGAGAAAGAATGAACGGGCATTCAAAATGTGATCTTAGTCACCTATGTCTGTGCCACACAGGCAAATGGGGTCGTGGATGATATGAAGTTTGGCAAGATGGGCTGGAGAGCAGACATGACCCAGTCTCATCCGTATTAGAATGGAGGTCTCCATCTTGCCAAACTTTGCCCTGCCAAACCACGGTTTTTCCGGAATGTCTGGTTGAATTAATGAAAAATAACGACCTTTCGGTTTGCTCCTTCCAGGTTTCCCGAAGAAAAGTCTTTGGTAAAGACTCGAGGTCAAAGTAAAAATTTGTATAAGAAACGAAATCCCCGCATTGCACCGCATCAACGGCGAGTGTATCAGCCACTTCATTGCCGTGGATTCCAGCATGGGCCGGGATCCACGCAAACTGCAGTGTATTAACCTCAGAGATGGTTCTGAACGCAAATTCTCTTATTAAATAAATGATTGGCAACTGCGATTTGAGTACGAAAGGAGGTTTATTAATGGCTAGAAGAGCGCTTTGAGAATCAGTCAAAATTATAGTTTTTTTTAGCTTTAAAACTCGAATATATTCTATAGCTTTTAAAATGCCGAAACATTCCCCCGTAAAAACAGAAGTCCTAGGTGGCATTTTTATTTTTTGTACGATGTTGTATTGAGAATGGTAAGTACCAATCCCAACACAACCCGTCGGAGAACGCTTGGCAGCATCCGTAAATATATGGTGGTATTCTAGGTGTTCAGCCAGAAAACGATTAAAACTTAAATGGCAATTGGGATCTGATTTACTTACACAGTTACAATTTATGATGGGACTGAATTGTCATAGCTACTGCTAAATAGCGGAAGTTTATTGGAACGATGAATAGGAGAAGAAAGTGATAGGATTTTTGTATAGCTTACAACTAAACAAGGAGCACGTTTATGGGACCAGTAATCTGAAGATTCAATCTGCAACACTAAAGAGTCTAGTTTAGGAATCAGAGGATGAGTTGAGATTTGAAGATCCGGAACAAATATTTGTCAGATAGAAATTGCCTTCTGAGATATAAAGGAGCTTCCCCGCATTCAACATGGAGTGCATTACTGGGGCTAGACTTCATGGCACCCGAAATGATGCGTAGTGCCTTAGACTGGATTCGATCTAACTTTTTTAAAGCCATAGCACTTCCAGGTTCAAGAACGAACAATCCATAATCCAGAGTGCTTCTGATGATTGCGTTGTAAGCGAGTTTCAAAGAAAAGGGATGTGCACCCCACCATACACCAGAGAGGCACCTAAGCATGTTTAGGTGATTTTCACATTTGATAACAATATATTCACAAAATGAATACTACTTAATTTACGGTCAAGTATTGTACCTAGATACACACACAGAACACTACTTAATTTACGGTCAAGTATTATACCTAGATATTTGAATTTGTCTTTAACTAGAATAGGTATTTTCTTATAAAAGAGATTTACTAAGGGAATATTTCTCTTCCGGATGAATAAAACCGCTGCGCTTTTAGACGTGGATAAATCTAAACCGGATATTAATAATGAAATTCGACAAATTCAATGGGACTTTTAAGGCTTGCAGTTTGTTTTGTAAAACTGATAAAACAACATTATCATAAGCTGCATTATCATAAGCTGCATTAATATCAAGTAAAATTGCAACGGTAGATATAACCGAATATCATATGTGAAAATACTTAAAAAGTCAGTTGCACTTTTACCTTTTCTAAAGCCATATTGTGATTCTGCCAAAAGACCCTTACTTTCAACGTACCATTCAAAGCGATTTTTTATTAAGTGTTCCGCTAATTTCATCTGAATGGGGATGGCAAGTTAAAGCTAATCTCAGATGGCGCTGCGTACAGTTGTTCCCAATGGCGTCAGTATGACATTTCTTGAATCGTGTAAACAAACCAAAAAAACGAACATTGTGGGCGGTTATTGTAGTTTATTTGATAACATGGACGCGAAACTGTATTCTACTTGGAGCTTGCTTGAACTTAAAGCCGAGTTAAAGAGAAGAGGGGCGTCTGTTAAACGTAGAAAAGCTGATTAAGAGGAAAGGTAGGACTTTTGAAAAAAAACTTTTTAGGAGCTGTTTGCCTAGACCTAGTTCAACGTAGACCTTTGAAATCAATACGCTTACAATGTTTGAACGAATAATTTTATAATTAAATAACTTGTTAGTCGTTAGTATGCATATTATTTTTAAATTTCATATTGTTGGTGAATACTGTCATGTATTGTGTGTATATAAGTAAAAATTATTGAATTAAAATTCAGGATTATATTTACAACAGCTTAACTAATGCATAACTTTACTTAAGGGCCGGTTTTTTGATCCGTAGTTAACTCAACCAATAGTTAAAAATAGTAACTAATGGTTAAATTTAGGTAAAAAGTGTTTTTTGATCAATTGTTAGTGTAGCCAATGGTCAAATAATTAACTATTAGTTATATTTGTGTATCAGTTATGTATGTGAAAAAAAACACGAGATATCTCTTTATGATTTCAGCATTATACTAAAGGTAAACACACGGAAACGTCGTATTACTTACTTGTTTGATTGTTGGCCGTTCCCTGACATTTTTAAGGAGATAATGCTTGTCGGTCACGTTGAAAATTCAAGAACAATTATTACACGGGGTGAAAATAGCTTTGAATCTCGTGTTATTTTATTCGCTTTAGACTGCACTTTGACATGTTTGACATGACAGACTGTCAAAAAAGACGTTTCGTTCACTCATTATGGCTAGTGTTGTCACAAAGAAAAATATTACGCTATAAAAACCGTAGCTATTTTTAGGAAATGATTTCTCATTACACTGGCAACATAATAGCCAATGGTTGAATTTAACTATAGTTAAAATATTGAATGAAAAACGTAATAGCCCTTTAACCGTTAGTTGACCAGTTGACTATGGTTAATCTAACAAATTGTTATACGGTGTTTGACTACGGATCAAAAAACCGGCCCTAAGTAATAGTTCTTTTTACTTTTGGAGTTAAAGAGAGATGAATAATTGGTTATATTTTTCCAGGTAAGAGCTGTATGACAAAAACTTTAACTTTAGTACACCACAACTCTCTCCATATCCAACAGAACCCTCTATCATACTTCTACCATTGGAGATGTACCATGACATAAATATTAACTCTATTTTACCTCCGCTTGGAAGACAATGGATTAGATTATTTTGAAAGGTCAATATTGCTTATCGGTTTTATTTTATGTGATGGTAGGTAGTTCCTATTTTACTAATACGAAATATTTCTGTCATTTTGAAGATTCAACAAAAAACAGATGCATCAGAAAAAATATATGAAGACAGATTCCTCATATTGATAAGATCCGCATTTATCAATGATAACTTTTATATAACAGGATTTGTCAAGAAGACAATGAAAAAACTCAACTATCAAGTTGACATCAAGATAGATGACCAAGGTGGCATGGCATGGCATGGCGTAGCATGGCATGGCATGTAAGCAGAAACAGACTTATTAGCCCTGAATCTGTACCTTATATACAGAGTCAAAATGGGGAATTACTATTTTAAAAAACCTGCCTATATGATTTTCAAGTACAAGGACAAATGTACTGCAGTGGCAGAAAATTCTGTAATTTATTTATATTGAAAAAGATGAGTTGTTCATAGAAAACATATTATAAAGTTAGATTATTTTACAATAACAATATAAAGGCTGAAATTATGAATAAATATGATTATATATTTTTATAATAATAACACCTAAAAGATATTTATGAGTTTTATTTGTACACTCTAGGAAATTGCATAACATTATACATATAAAAATATTTAACTATATAGGTCTAAAGCTGTTCAGTAGAAACTCCGCTTATCCCACTCACACCTGTATTTCAAATGATCTGCCATAGGCAGTAATGTTGACAAAACAAATTTATATTTCTCATAATTTTATAATCCAGTGTAAAACTTGGCAGACTCAACATGACTTATTATAAGGTCAGCTGAAAAAAGAGACAGCATTGTGGCAGTCTGAGTGGAAACTGATGTTTTGTTATTTTTATTGTTAACATTGTCACCAAGATCAACAGGTGTAACAAGAGAAGAAATTTCTAACTATCTTTCGTATTCCATTATATTGTGGATTCTGAGAAATAGAAGGATGTGGGTTTTGATTGCTTGAAAGATGTTGGAAAAGATTCTTTTGAATGTTTCTCTTAGCATGTCTTTCGTCTCTCACACTAGCACTGGCTGATATCCTTTTCTTAAAACAAGATGAACAATGATAAGTATTTAAAGATATTATGTAATGTTAACAATTTAGGTATATAGATACTAGCTTTAATAAGAAGAACTATCGTTTATGACACCCACCTGTACTCACACTTAATGTTTGGTAATAATTTTCATAAAAATGATCTCGACATAACCTCGTAGTCCTAGTAGGCTCAGTTTTTAATCCTTACGGCAGCTACCCACTTTCTTTTTTTAATACAATTTATTGGAAAGAACAATGCCCACTTCCCATACATTTCAAAACCTGATAATAAAAGTTTATGTATAGTTATAAGGTATAGTAGAAACACTACCTGTAAGATTAGAAAATAATGTCATATGGTCATTTTCACAATTGAAACGCTACGAAGTCCAAAAATATTAATGTTACTTTTTAGGTTAGGATTTGCCGTTATAAAGAAATAAATGTGCTAGAACGAATTATTTAACACTCGGAGTTTAGTCTAAAATAGTAATACTTACTTAAAAATACATATCTATGTTCTAAAACGTCTTTTTTACTTTGTGAATTCCTTAAAACCAGCTGCCCTTATGTCACTGCTTAGACTCTTGATGATTGTCAATTTATATTGAGTGTCGAGCATTAAATGTCAAACCTCAAAAAATACGTTTCAATCATCCTAACTCAATCACATATTGCATGATTCATTAATTTAATTATTCATTTATTTTTAAATAATCTGTATTATACATTGACTAAAAAAGAAATACTTACTGAGTAAACAAAACGTAAAATAATGTATGAAACTCAGAAACAGAGTTGAATAAAGTCAAGTAACAGTGTTTAAAATGGAACGTTGTAAAAATGGTGGTTGAGATGCGTTCAAAACATGCTAATATGTTTACCCGTGAAGTAGAATAAGGGTAACAAAAAAACAAAATTTAGAATAATCCTGCGTTTGTTTTAACATTGTGATAAGCGTAATTAATATAAAATTTAATTAGCAGTTTTTTAAGATTTATTTCATTTCTATACATAGTCAGGTGAAAAATGGGCATTCCTCTTTGTGTTGGCCTACGTTTTAACACCCAATTACACAACACTTTGTAATTTCTATGTTATTTGTGAACATATTTTATAAGATGCCAAACAATTTGACTGATAATTTGGAACAATCCTATACAGCGCCTGTTGAGACCGCTCCCCTCAACATGGCGAGCGCGGGCCCCCGCGCAAACCAGTCAGCTGCTGCACGCCTCCACGCACGGCTGCGCTTACGCTTTTTATGACATCTAATTTACATATCTTGTTTGCATTTTTTAACCGACCGTTTGTAATTTCAATTTCATTTCTTATTTCATTATACTTACATGTTATACAGTCCACTACAGTTTTCATTTTGCTCCACTACGATCTATCGTCGCGATCAGCGCCACTTTGACAGTTGCCTTCCCCATTGAAGACAAAACTATCAGATGGAATTTTATTTGGTTTAAGGAATGGCAATACCATTTGACGTTTCCATTTGTTAAAACTTTCACTTTTTTTAAATTCAAACACTGTTACTTGTTTATAATAACTTTATTATATACATGGAAATTTGATTACAATGTCAACCGACTTGCTTCGTAGCTCAATGATCACTGCTCAACATTGGCTCCACTGCTTTTAATACATTTCAAAATGACGTTTTCCCCACCCAGAAATAATAAGATTATCATAACCGTCATTTCAAGTGCTGCCTAACGAAAATACATTTGAAAGTTAGTTACAATATTAATAATTTGTTCTTTGACAGTGTTGCCACAGTGGATATTAAACTTGGGTGTTCAAAAAATACATTTGTTTAAATTAAATTCCAACTTCCGTAATAATCGATTAGTTCGATTAGGTTTAGTAAAATTCACAACTTATTTTTAATGAAAGAGGCAAATTTAACTAGAAAATGCACAATATTTATTTGAAATTAAAACATAAATTTGAAACAAGCTAACAATTCGTCCATCCTGATAAGTCTCGCGTCCTCGCGAACGACATAATTTAGCTAAAAGTTAGTATAAACTAACACAAACATTTTATACATCGCACTTCATAGACAACATTTACTTTTCTAGATTTTCGTAATGCTATTGCAGTAATTGTGCACTTTGTACTCCAAGAGTACTTTTGTATGGATTAACGTGACTACGTGCACATAGCACTTCGAGTAGTTCTGTTTCTACACTCTCGCACATAGCAGTGTATGGATTAACATGACTACGTGCACATAGCACTTCAAGTAGTTCTGTTTCTACACTCTCGCACATAGCAGTGTATGAATTAACGTGACTACGTGCACATAGCACTTCGAGTAGTTCTGTTTCTACACTCTCGCACATAGCAGTGTATGGATTAACATGACTAAATGCACATACCACTTCACGTAGTTCTGTTTTTACATTCACGCACATAGCGTAGGTGTGTAATTTTAATTTAGGTAAAGTATATAAACTCAATCATTGTTTACAACAAAATATATCTAATAAACTCAAACCATTTCTCATACATGTTTTTCATTATATTTTAACTTAAAAAGTATTTTCGATCGCTTATAACACGGAACTTAATTATTATACTAATAACTACATACAATACATATTCACATTTAAATATACTTACGCACATAGCAATGTAAGTGTACAATGTGCGTACTTCGCACTCTTAATTTAGGAGAAGTATATAAACTCAATCATTGTTCTAAATCAAAATATATCTAATATACTCAAATCATTTCTCATACATTGTTTCAATCCATTTTTGTTTACTTAAAAAGTATGTTCTATCCTTTACAATAAAGAACTTTATCATTATACCAATTAATACACACAATATATATTCACAGTTAAACAGATTCATCTAAACAGCAACATATTATATATGATTTTATATTAACCATCCGTACTCTCGCTAGTAGAAGATTCACTTCCATTATTATTAAAACAAAGCCAAGGATGTATTTTATCGATAGAAAATATACCCTTATACTTTGCAGCTCCCTTTTTTTCCACCTCATACCTATCGTGATCTAAAACTTTAGTTATTTTGTACGGCCCTGAACATTTGGATAATAATTTTCTACTTTTACCTACAGTATGTGCTGCTCTTTCCACTCTAACCAAGTCCCTTTAAATTCAACTTTAAATTCAAATGGTTTTGTTCTTTTTTTATCATATCTATTCTTTTGATTTTCTTGCGACTTTTTCGTGTGTTCATCTACTTCATCCCTAATCTTACGTAACCTTTCGTAACCGGTGCTTATTTCATCTACGTTAGATGTGTTTTCAACTATGTCATCATCTATTTCCGAAACTAGACTACCTTCATTGATTCCAGTAAGCCTTAACCCAAACAAAACCTCAGATGGTGTTTTTCCCGTGCCTTTGTTTACAGTATTAGTTAATCCCCATTGTACCAGTAAAAGTCGGTCATCTCATAGTCTTTTGTCTTTACCATGATTTTGCGAAGCTAAAGAGTCTAAAATTGTTCGATTATATCGCTCTACCTGGCCATTCGCTCTAGGTGAAGCAACTGCATTCTTTATGTGGTGAACTCCTACTTCAGTAATGAAACTTTTAAATTTCGCACTTGTAAATGACGTGCCTCTATCGCTAATTAGTCGTTTTGGCAAACCAAACGTCCCAAAATAGTCCCTAAGAACGGTGATGGTAGAATTGGACTTCGTATTTTTAACCGCCTTCAAAACAATAAATTTTGTGAACGATTCTATAATCACCAATATGTAACAATTTTTTCTTTTTGACTTTACAAATGGACCAACATGATCAATATGAATGGTGTGAAAGGGAGCAGTTTCCTTAGGTATAGGATGCAAGAAACCCTGCTTTTTGCCCGCCGGCAATTTGTTATGAGCACACTCTAAACAGGCATTCACATACTTTTTAATAAATTTACGCGCCCGGGGAAACCAATAATGTTGTTTTATTTTATCCAATGTCTTATCAAACGCAAAGTGGCCTATTTCATCTTGGTTTTCTGGAGTATTTGCCTCCTACAGCCCTTCGGCACTACCCACCTTAATCCGTCCTCAGTTACTTTATACACTCTCTCGCGCTTAAGGACGAAATTTTTACGTATCTCTACTAAGTCATCAAACTCTTTATCAGCAAGGATTTTCTTAATGCGTTGTATTTTAGAGTCTTCTAACTGTACTGTCGTTAACCAGTCATCAGTTATTGTCATAATGTCGAAAGTGTCAATAGCCTGAATTATCCCTGCATTTTCCGTCGTAGGATTCCTACTTAATGCGTCAACGTGAATCATGCCTTTTCCAGATTTATATATTACGTTACAGTCATACTCCTGAATCAAACTCATGTCTCGTTTTAAAAACGTCGCCCTGAGCGAGTTACAGTCTGTTACAATAGTAAAGCTTAACCCTAGCACGTACGTTCTGAACTTCACTAGCGCTGCAATTACTGCAAGAGTCTCTAACTCATACGATGAAAAATGGGACTCCTCAGGTGAAGTCTGTCTACTGTAATCAGCTACTGGTTTGAAATTTCCATCGATTTGCTTTTGCAGTAAAACGCTCCCTATGCCATGTTTGCTTGCATCTGTATGTTTTTGAGTTTCAAGCTTGGGGTTATATAACGCTAGTACGGGCCTTGAAACAAGTGCACTTTTCAATTTATCAAACGCCTCTTCTTGAGCTCGTGACCAAACCCAAACAGAGTTTTTCTTTAGTAATTTTGTAAGATGACGAGCCATTTCACCGAAACCTCTGATAAAACGACGAAAAAAACTAGCTAGGCCAATAAACTGTCGGACATTGTGTACGTCTTTTGGCTTAGGAAAGTTATTAACGCATTAAATTTTCTTAATACCCGGTCTTACACCTTCGCTGGAAATTTCAAAACCTAGGTAGTCAACGTGATTTTGAAAGAAGTAGCATTTTTGTGGTTTTAACGTTAATCCCGCCTCCCTAAACCTTTGAAGGACGATTTCTAATCTTTTGATACCTTCTTCAAATGAACTACTGGGTACTAAGACATCATCCATGTAAGCTAGTGCAATATTATAGCGTAAATTACCTAAGACCAAATTGATAGTTCGCTGGAAAACAGCCGGTGCGTTAGCCAGACCGAAGGGCATTCTATTAAACTCAAATTGTCCATCGGGTGTTACAAACGAGCTTTTATTCTTGCTCTCTTCAGTCAGTGAAATCTGATAATAGCCAGAGGCCAAATCTAACGCACAAAAATACTTATTCCCTGCCAAACGATCTATCTGGTCCTCAATACGAGGCAACGGGTAATGTTGCTTAATTGTCTTCCTATTCAGGGCCCGATAGTCCACACAGAGCCGATAAATCACCAGTTTTCTTTTTGACTAGCAAAACAGGACTCGCGTATGGAGATTGGGACTCTCTTATGATGTCATATTTTAAGAGTTCTTCAACCATAATTCTAACTTCTTCCCGTTCTGAATGGCTCAACTTGTATGGTCGATAAACTACTGGCTCTGTATCTCCTAACAGAATATCCATTTCCGCGACCGTGGTCTGACCTAGTTCAGACAAGTCTTTGGCAAAACAATCGCGGTACTGGTTCAAAGTTCTGAGTAAATGAAGTTTCTGATCGTTGTCCAAATTTTCACCAATATTAAGGTCATCCAATGTAAATGGAGGTTTACCGCCTTGGTTTTGAACCCTTTGTATCATATTTATGCCTTTGATGTTATTATTAATTTGAATAGCACGAGCCAAAACTTGGCCTTCTTTAAATTGGATTAGTCTATTATCATAGTTTAGAATACTTAAATGACCAATACCGTTTTTGATATTATAAGTACCAATTTCTACACGGTAGTTTAAACGATAACCATTTTCAACAAAAACAATTCCACAAAAACTTGAATCGCTAAACACCTTGACAGAAATACAACCCTCAGCCCTGACAGCTTTGACAGATTTTAAAGTCAGTCGTGTATCATTTTTAATTCGATTATCAGTAATCATCAAATCTCTATCAGATTTAAATACCCATACGTGGGGTTGCTCCGTAGCAGTCTGTCCAATGAGTAGATCAGAGTTTAAATAACTATCAGGAACGACAATTACTTCAACATACATTTTAGCATTGTCAATCATTAACGAAATCTTAGCTTTACCTAAAGCACTCACGTATGTATTACCAAAACCTTTTAAAGATGGCAAATTATTTACTTGCCATTTTTGACGAGGAAAAATTACTTCCATGACGGATTCTTTTATCAAAGTACACTGACTACCAAAATCTACGTACCCTGTCAACTGTACATTATTAACGTTAACACCCTTAACAAACTTTTTGTCCACTTCTAAGTCAATATCAT
Organism: Dasypolia templi; assembly: GCA_963555695.1. Classification (NCBI taxonomy): domain Eukaryota; kingdom Metazoa; phylum Arthropoda; class Insecta; order Lepidoptera; family Noctuidae; genus Dasypolia; species Dasypolia templi. Next base: position 15,910,554 of record OY743156.1, read on the forward strand.
GGTCTAGTCACAATGTCTTAACTTCAGCTCTATCTACCCAAACGCTCTTATTACATTTAGGATCGTCATGACCAATGCGTTTACACTTTTGGCACTTAACAATAGGTTTTTTACATCCTGATACGTAATGGCCCGTTTCATGACAGTTATAACATGTCAATACTCTACCCAAATTATATTTTATACGTTTACGAGTTTCGTTTACAGAACGTACCGATTTCCTATTGAACCTATCTAATCGCTCATGTTTGACGCCCCTCAGATAACCCAGTAGTTTATCAGCATCCCTAAAACCTACTGCCTCTGCTCCGAACCGAACCGACCTATCATCTATTCCGTAAACAATGCAGTCAACAGCATTCCTACCCACTACACTACCCCGATTTAAGGCTATTAACTTTTCATAATTGTACTCTTCTAAATCGTCTCCAAACTTTGCCCTTATAGCTAACATTTCCGTAAGCATATTACCATAATTTTCATGTGAGGGAAAAGCGGATTTAAGTTTTTCGACCCATTCGTCCCATGAAAGCAAAAGTGATGACTGTCCTTCGTACCACTTTTTTGCGGTATCAACTAACTTTGGAAGAGCATAGTGAGCGGTCTGCCGACTGTCCCAGCCATAGATCTCAGAGCATTCTTTTACTTTATTCAACCAAGTTACAACTGTTTGGTTCTTCGATTTAGGATCGAATTCTGGAACTACGTTATTATTAGAAAATCTTTCCTTACTCTGTGGATTTACGGCTAAGATGGATTGTAAGGACTCTTTGATACAATTAAGTAATTCATTATTAACATCGATAGATGGAGGCAGTGGCGTAACAGATGCACATCTTTTGTTAAAACAAGAGCGGACTGGACTTCGTGATCTATTTACGCTTTCTCTACGAGAAGTTTGCAATCTGTGACGCCTCTGTCGACGAATTCGATCTATGAATCTATTTCTCGATTCATTTGTCTGCACGTCCGTTGATGGCGTACTTGGTGTGCGACGCTGCAATGGAGGTTTCACTACTGACCTGCTTCGACTTCTTGCCTGCGACTCAACCCTTGGAGGTGATCTTCTGGATCTGCGCCACTCGGAGCTACGACCATCTTTGTAGGGCGATGCTGGTGAGCGATGACTTCGCCTGGGCGTTGCTAACGAGCGATGACTTCGCCTGGGCGCTGCTGACGAGCGATCACTTTTCCTCAAGTCTCCATCCCGTGTAAGATGTCGGCTGCGTCTCGAGGGCCCTCCCAGCCCAATGCTGTGATGACTCCCGGTCGACTTCTCTGACCGGTCACTGGACATCTTCACACAATTGTTCAATGTATACTGCCAGTGGTCTGAAAAAATGTAAAACAACGAGTACCTATTTCATTTAATATAAACCTGTTGTTAAATTAAAAGTAGGTAACCAATGTGATAAATTAAATTAATAAATGCGCCCTATGTTATGCTAATAAATTGTGTCTCAAGGCAGAAAAAAAAATCTACCATGCGTATCATTTTTGTTCTATACCTATACGGTGGAGTAAAGTATATTTAAGACTTTCTTTTGGCGAGGACATCACGTAAGATATTTATAAATTTACATACTTACTTATACATAGAATAATATATAGCAGATATTTAAAAAAAAATGCATTTTACGAACCCTACACAAAAATAATTATTAACTGCTATTTGGCTTTTTAAATATTTCAACAACCATTAACCTTGCCATAGGATATTTAGGTAACATAAAAATGATTGATATCTCCACCTGCAGTAGTGTAATATCAACACGGATAGATTTCCACTTTAGTACCACACTTTCATAAATATTACACGAACAAAAATCATATTGAGTAATCAATTAACTAGTAACATACCTTACTGTGGACGTATGATCACACCAGGGTGGTAGCAATAGCTACACCGGAATTCCCTGCTGTTATCCCTGCTTCTAATTTGTTAAAACTTTCACTTTTTTTAAATTCAAACACTGTTACTTGTTTATAATAACTTTATTATATACATGGAAATTTGATTACAATGTCAACCGACTTGCTTCGTAGCTCAATGATCACTGCTCAACATTGGCTCCACTGCTTTTAATACATTTCAAAATGACGTTTTCCCCACCCAGAAATAATAAGATTATCATAACCGTCATTTCAAGTGCTGCCTAACGAAAATACATTTGAAAGTTAGTTACAATATTAATAATTTGTTCTTTGACAGTGTTGCCACAGTGGATATTAAACTTGGGTGTTCAAAAAATACATTTGTTTAAATTAAATTCCAACTTCCGTAATAATCGATTAGTTCGATTAGGTTTAGTAAAATTCACAACTTATTTTTAATGAAAGAGGCAAATTTAACTAGAAAATGCACAATATTTATTTGAAATTAAAACATAAATTTGAAACAAGCTAACACATTGAAGAGGGATGTTCCCTGTTTTCATAATAGAATTAATAAGCTCTAAATAATAATATAATAGAGGACGTCCTCATTTAAGTTAGCAAAAAAGGAATACGGGATGCCATCGACGCCTGGTGCAGAATCCTTGGTTTTATGAACACCCTTTAATTCAGTGAGAGTGAACCATCTAGTGTCGTGTCTTGCTTAATGGCTGCGACAGACAGGTTATGGTTATACTCATCTTATACTCTCAGGTACAAAAGGAGGAGCGAATTTATCTAACAATTTACTAGCTAAAGAAACAGGAATAGGAGAAGGGTTGTTATAAATGGACCTAAATCTGCGAATATTGCGCCAGACAATCGTAGGGTGAGTATTCGGTGAAATTGATGAGCAAATACTACGCCAAGAATCAATTTTTTTCTTCTTAAAATTTTAATGGTTTCATTTATTGAATTAGTAACGATTTCAAAATTAATATCAGACATATCAAGGTTATAGTTGTATTCAGCCTCTTGACGTTTTTTGATCGATTCTGTGCACTCAGAGTCCCACCACGGAGGCGAGGGAATTGTACTAATATTGCTATCTTTTACAGGATTTTTCCTCGTCTGCCGCTGCAATTAATATAAGTGCTAAAGCTTAAGCACAACTATTTTCATTGCCATTAGAAATAACAGACAAGGAGCATCATGTTCTGTCAACAATGTTTCTAAATTTGTCCCAGTCATTATTATTTCTATTAGGAAGTTTATGTTTTAAGTTTGGTTGCCTTAATGGTGCATTTGGTTTGGAAAGAGGATAAGAAATAACTATTAGAAAATGGTCACTACCATAAGTAGAGGTTAGAGTACACCAATTTAACGAAGAGGCTAAGTTTAGAGAACAGATAGAAAGGTCGATTGCGCTTTGGTTCTGATTGGGATCTGAACGGCGAGTGGCAGCTCCTGAGTTCAAGATGCATATGTTATGTAAGTCTATATCTAGTAATTCATCACCAAAACTATTAAAACTATTAAATATTAAAAATGGTTTTGGAAGAGAAGAAAAGAGGTTATTCATCTCTCGAAGATCAGCAGAATAGGAGTGAGGAATGTAAATATAAACAAGACAAGTATGGTGCACTTTAATAGCTACAATTGAAATTTCCTCACTATGAAGAGGTAAGGAAATTATAGAGAAAGGGATAGAATTCTTGATAAGTATAGCAACTCCACCATACCCATCAGATCTATCCTCTCTAATGGTTATATAAGCATTAATTTTAAAAATATGATTGGATTAGAGCCTAGTCTCTGCTAAGGCAAAGGCAAAAGGCTCATATTTGTATAAAATATAAACAAAGTACAGATTTAGGAGGGGAGCTTGGTTTAAGAAAGACAGTATTTTTATAGCTACTCGTAGTAGGCATTCTATTCGGTAAAGAGATTGAGATTGATTTTGGATTATCCGCAAAATTTTTGGAGGGAGAAGATAAAAGTGGGGGGATATCATTTTGTAGGGAAAATATATAAAAATAAATAAATAAAAATAAAATAAGTTTATTGACACAAAATACCTTTGCAAACAATAACAATACAAATACATTTCACAGATACCTACATTATATTTTGGGAAAAGGCTGCACAAATAGTTTAAAAACCCTGTCTCCTAAACTAGGAAAACCCTGTGACCTAGGAGTCAGTGTTCTACTGTAACTTCGTGTACAAAAGAGATCTTTATTTATTTATGTGTGTTATGTATATGTGTAAAGGGGGCGATAGCTGTGAGGGTCTGAGGGATGTAGTGTGGTGTATGAAATGGGGGGGGAGTTTAGTGGGAGGATGTGTGTGGGGGTGTGTGCGCGAGGGTGTGTGTAGTCGAGTAAGGAGTGTTCGTGTGCTGTTGCAAGTGTTTCTGTATCCATCCTTGTAGAATAATAATGATTATTTTATACCTACATTATTTTATAAATAATGTCTTCTGTACGGGAATAGTTCTGATTATACAGCCAGTTTTGTAATTTAGTTTTGAGTTCGTATGTATTTAAATTACTCATTAGGATATGCTTGTTGATCCTTCTGTAAATGATAGAACTTATTACATAAAGCTGTCGGCTAGCGAAAGCTGTTTTGTGAGAAACTGATGGGCACGCAGGTTTGGCATTACGAGTGGTTGGATCTAAAGGAGGAACCTTACTATGCTTCCTGAGGGTGGCATTGAGCACAAAGAGCTGCCGCACAGTAAGTACCCTGCATTCCGCGCACAATTCACTTGTGGGAAATCTATTCACCACAGCCTTCTGGGAAGGTTCCAATCCAAGCAGTTTAGTCTTATCGGTGCCACCCCAAACCGGAATGCAATAACTGATGACAGACTGGCAAAGTGCAAGATATACCATTTTTAATGTTTTGGAGTCAGCGCATTGCCTTAGAGACTTGAAGATATAAATAAGTTTCCTGACTCTTGACGTTAGGCATTCAACTTGAGAGTACCACATTAGTCCGTCATCAATCAGTACACCCAGGTATTTGGTTTGACTAACACGAGTTAGTGCTGAACATGAACATGAAGAGGAGTCCAAGCAGGTATGAGCAATAATATTTAAATCAGATGGAGCATTAGTCCAGCGACTAATGGAAAAAGGAATGTAGTTGGTTTTAGCCAAGTTAAGTGACAGAAGGTTATTCTGCAGCCACCCCACAACCGTATGTAGCGAATGTTCTGCATGATATTTCACATCAGTCTATGTATCCCTATACACTACGATCGCAGTATCGTCAGCATATGTGAATATCTTGGGATTGGGAGTGCTAGTGTGCAAAGGTCATTTATATATATTAGGAAGAGCGTAGGCCCCAACAAACTGCCCTGCGGAACTCCATATGTAATGATTTCTTCATCACTTGTGTATGAATCTATCTTACATAACATCACGCCTTGTTTCCCCGAAGGGTTGGGCAGAGGTGTACCTGTACACCCACATTTCGCCGGTTATGTTTAAGTCCCATGTAATAGGGGGCGAGCCTATTGCCATCAACCGGGCACAAATCCAGACTCCGGGCTGCTATTGAGAAATTCCAGATAGAAAAACTCAATAACACTTTGCCCCTGGGAATCGAACCCAGGACCTCATGCGCAGCAGTAGCGATTGCGACCACTAGTAATCTATCTTAACACGGAGATTCCTGTTTTGGAGGTAGCTCTTGAAATGCCTACAGCTTCCAGTTTCAACAGGAGAGTAGGAACAGAGACCGTGTCAAAGGCTTTCTGTAGGTCCAGGAATATTGGAAGGCATTTACGATGATCATCTAAATTCTTAGCAACAGTTTCCGTTAGGTCGGCAATTGCATCTTCCGTAGGTACACCTTTTTTTAAACCATATTGGTTGCGCGCTATGACTTGATGTTTGTATACTCGTAAAAAGTTAAGTAGATGACCATTTATCAATCTCTCCATAACCTTAGATACTCATATTGCCGAAAGAGCCGAGATCGGTCTGTAATTATTCACACAGTCCCTGCTCCCACCCTTATGCACTGGATGGACCAAGGCTCTCTTAAAGAGTTCCGGAAAAATTACTGACGATATTGATATGTTTATTTTATGTGTTATAACGGGAACAAGAGGTTTACGACTTATTTTGAGGAGGAAAGAAGATATTCCGTCCCACCCCGTGGCACTATCATGTCTTAAATTCATGATGGTAGACTCAACCTCAGAATAGTCAACGTCAAAAATGACAAAAGAACCAGTAGTGGAAGTCTTTGGTGGAGAGAAAGGCTGAGAGGGGGCCACAATTTTAGAGGCTAGGTCTGTGCCAATGTTTGCAAAGAACTTGCATACTTGATTGACTGTAGTATACGGTTCCGTACTTATTTTTAGAAGTTCTATACATACAAAAAAAAATCTGCTCCTCCTCAGGAGCAGATTTTTTTTTCGATAGATATTTTTTCTTTTTGTCTCTTTTATTTTGTTCCAGAGTGTTTTAGGGTTACATTTAGCTTTTTCCAATTCAGACTTTTCATATGCTGATTTAAGCTTCTTAAGAAGATTATTGCAAAAAATACGGTAACGTTTGTATGAGATTTGGACGATATCATTATTAGGAGAGTTACGGGCTTTTTTATAGAGTATATATCACGGTTTCGAATGCAACGTATAAACCTGGAGTAATCGAGAGAAATCCTGTCTTTCCATATCTTCTACAACATTAGGATAATCAATTTTTGGAGTCTTATATGCAGGAACCGTCTGTTTCACCGAACCTAAACCACCTATACATATTAGTAGTGGAAGGTGATCCGTGATGTGGGATTCCAAGACAAGTATGGATGTAGATTTGTTGGATTTAAGGAGAACGTGATCAATACAATTATAAATTCTAGTGGGAAGGTAATGTTCAGGTAAAGCCCATGGGTGGCGTTGAGGGTTAGGTAATTAGCACATCGTTCATCTGAATGAGGCGGTTTAATATCTATGTTGGTATCTCCGATGAGGAATATACTATTACACTTATTAAATGTTGTAAGCACTCAATCCAGACTCTTTAGGAAATTATCAAAATCTAATTTTGAATTAAAAGAGGGCGAACGATATACGGCAATTATTGCTAGCTCGTTCGCACCACCAGTGAAAACTCCTTCATTCTGGTTTTGAGTTGTAGCCATCTAACACAGTAAGGTTTGAGATTTTACTTAACCAACACTCAGTCAATATCAGAATATCACAATCAACTTTAATTATTGATAGTAAAGCTAAGAGCTGGTCAAAGTTCTTTTTTATACTGCGCACGTTAATATGTAAAATTGTAGTGGAATTATTTGATAACTTAAAGTATTTTGTACACTCTTCCGGTAAACAGCAATGAGCATTTGCAACAGAAATATCGTCCAGATCCGATGCTACAAAATCTACTAAACTAGCCATTTGAGTGATGAATACCAGAGATGCAAACACAATGGAACCGTAAAAAGACAAAAATAAGTTTTACTACAGACGGGAATGTATATAAATAAGGCACTGTATGATTGGTAAGGGTACTAACTGTTAATGTACGTTTTTGTGTGTGGGTAAAGAATGTGATAAGTTTAAGTGTGGATATTTGTGTTATTAGATGATGAATTTGAAAGTGTCGAATGATGTGTTTATAAGGTAAATTAAGTGGAAATAAGAACATAATACTAATGAGGTTAAAAAACAACAGTTTAGCGCTCAAAACCATAAGTTGAATTACATTACATGATATCCAGCTGGAAAGACAATTATGTAATGCAGCGGTCTCGAGTAGTCATTTCTTCTCTTGTAGCTCGATAAGGGTAGCCTCAGATTTAAGGAGTATTTGTTCGAGTCCACCTGGACTTGCAACCTTGCTTTCGCAAGAAAATATTACCGTTTGCGGACCAGCAGAATGTAAAGTTGTGTTTTTTTGCATATTCTCTCGCTAAATAAAATAGTCTCTTCGTGGTATTAGACAAGTGTTCGTCGACATACACGGCATGTTTTTGGCCAGTTATTCCCAACAGCTCTGTATTATGTTTATTGTCCTTATTTGGTTGCTTGTTGTTGAAGCTTCGAACACGAGAAATTAGTTCAAACTTAGTATGGACATTTGTAAACTCTGCGACAATCGGTTTATTGTTGCCTGAGGTTGAGATCCCTGGAATGCGATGTTGGTTGGAGAAATCGGCAATTCCATTGTATTTCCGATAGCCGTCATAACCTTTATGAGATCGGCACTTGACTCTTTATCTTGACTGGGGACATTACGGATCTCAATACTTGATGACCGAGACTTATATTGTAGATCTCTTACCGTTTTTTCCAGTGACTCAGTCAGTTTCCTATATCCGCTGCAATCATCCTGGAGCCGCTTTTCTTGACATTTCATATCATCATAAAGATCAATAATTGAATAAATAGATTTTTCAATCTCAATATTTGTTTTTTCGATCTCCAGAGTTTGACATTTCATATCGAACATATCGGAAACTAATTTTGTCACCAACGCTTTCTGTTCCGCCATAAATTTTGAAATAGTTTGATATTGCTCACATTTCCACGATGACAGCATGTCTTTAATTTCCTGCTTGAAATCCTCTATCTGATCATTCGTAGAATCAACCCTTTTTTTGTGATTTATTCGGCGGAGAACGCTGCATGACTGACAAGTAATTAATCAAAAAGAATACCACTTGTACTAATAAGTAGTTGTAGTTGCGTAGCCGATGTTCGAGCTCGTAGCAGAGGACGTCACCAGTCAGCGGCTAAGCGCGCGGCACCCCGCGACTGTGCGTTAGTGTTCACCAGTTCGATCTCTACCAAACGCTTGCAAATACACCAGTCGGAGCGATTAAAACTTATTATTTATTAAAATTTAGTTATATAAATCTACGAGTACAGGTAATGCATTGTAGCACATAAAAATTCTTTTCGGTAAAACCTGTCCATCAAACGAAACAACTATGGATTGGGAAGGTTTCCAAGTGGTTGTACCATCAACATTCGTTTTAAAATTGAGGCGTCTGACCTTTAAAATTGGACCGCAACCAATAGGCACAGTTACATTATCAATAACTTCCTCCGGAGATCATTCCGCAGGAACACCACGCACTTAACCCATTCTAGTAACATAAAAGTGGGTATAAAAGCTTTATAATTATGTGTTTCGAGACTATTGTTTGTAATAAAGGAATTTGTGTCCAGGAAATTTGAAAAAGTTAAAGATATTTAAGTGCGCCCTATTTTTTTGACGCTACCTTTTATTTTTGAAAGCGTTGCTCTTCAAGAACTTGCCAAATGTGATTTGGTGCAATGTGGTTCCCTCATCGGGTGTAATTTTTTTTTTAACTTGTATAACAAATGGCGAGTTGTCAGTTTTTTCATAATTTTTTCTGCCAATCTGAGTGGGAACTAAGGACGGAAAAGGAATATCAGTCATTTTGTTATTGGGAATAGCATTGGAAACAATTATTTCGGACCAGTTAGGCGCCAATGTAGTTGTTATTGTAGAGTCCGTGCAACCACAACCCGAAGACTCGGAACCATGGTTTTTGCGGGTACGGCGACGCTTATTGCAGTGTTTGCAAACATGCACACGGCTTCTTTTTCAATGTCGAGCTGAGGATGACCCATCGGTATCCATGCCCGACTCGTTTGAAATGGTAACAAAATTGCCTGCCGGGGGCACATAGGCATCCGGGTCAGATGGATCATTCATATCTCGCTAATAAAATTGCAAAAACTTACCACTACTGACGAAAATACACAAAACTAATATTAATAATATATAAAAGAGAAAAGAACACCTAAACTACGAATACTGATAATTTTCGGGGGTATATAAATAAGTTTTTTCGGGGGTAGGTGTTAAAAAAGTGTAGACGTTTTAAGAATTCGGAATTTTATTTAAAATATAATTAAATTAAAATACTGATTAAGTTTACGTCAGTACTTAGTCTACAGTAGGAATATTATAAGTACTCACGTTTGTGGCACATTTATGTGAAATAGAAACGTTATAAACACCGCCTGCCAGCTCATCATCTGCACTATTATACAACATTTATTGGCACTACACATCACAGAATGTCTCAATTTGCCGAAGTCCTTGCTGCACAGAAAATCCTAGAGGATAACTTTTTGAGGAAGATGGGTGAGCTTGAAGCACAAATCCAGTGCGCCGGTCCTGCCAAGGACACAGTGGCAAAGATAGCCGAAGAGTTCCACAGTTTCCGGGAGCTCATATTTTCTATGCTTGGCCTGCTCCGAAGCCAAATCAGTGAGTGTGCCAAACAAATTGATGGCCTAGAGACCAGGCACCGGCGAAAAGCATTGGTTTTCCAAGGTCTTGCTGAAGTGGAGAACGAAGACAGCACAGCAGTAATTCTGGAGGTTCTCAATACCAAGCTTGCCCTCAAAAATCTCTCAGCATCCTCAATTAAAGCCTGTCACAGGCTTGGAGCCCAAGGCAAGTAACATCACAGGCCTATCCTCGTAAGGTTCGCCAGTGTGGACATCAAGGCGTCAGTTTGGAAGGCAAAGACGGGCTTGAAAGGCACCAAAATATCTGTCAAGGAGTTTTCTTGACCAGGGTCAGGCAATCTGTCTTCGGAAGGGCGCGCGAGCACTTTAGCATGCGGTCGTGTTGGACTCAAGACGGTGTCATCTTCATAAAGGCCTCTGATGGAAGTCGGCACAAGGTAACTTCCACCGACGAGCTCACGACCTTGATAGCCAAGTATCCTAAGGCACCAGGCGCGACTCCATCAATGAGATGAAGAATTGTTGATGCTGCCGGGAGACTGAAAACAGATTACGCAATTATGGTGAATGTTTACTTTGATGTCTTGTTGTTGTGTCTAATTTGTTGTTTCATGTTTTCATAACCTTTACTTACCGTTGTCCCGTCTCGTAGGCTCGTAGTTATCTTTTTTGTTTTGTCTTGTGCCCCAACTGTTTACGTAATTAATGTATCTCAATTTTTGAGGTGTACTAGTTTTTCGATACCCACAACAGAAAGTGTGTAATTTTAAACCTCAATTGACGTTGTTGTAAATGTCAGCTTGTCAAATCAACGTGACGATGACGTTCAAGGTAAACGTTCTGAAACAATTGGCTACATTATTTCTAACGTTTCGTTCCGAATTACGATTTACTCAATCTGCAGTTGTGTGGCATTTTTCTATGTATTTATTAATTTTTGTGTTCCTTACCTCTCAAGGACTTAATTTTATTTAATTGGGGACTACGATTTTTACCTGGTAAAGTAGACTAAAATGTGAACAATTGTTTTTTATGTGTAATTTGTGTTTAATTGCTTTTAGTTTTGGTGTGAGCTGGCGGGTGGTGCAGTTGCACCTGTTGGTTGCTCTGTTTTATATCTATTGTATACTCATTTCAACCTAATAGCTATCAACTTATATTTATGGCAGACAATGAGTCTTATTTTCCTGCCAACCAATCTACTGCTTCTTCTAGCGATGATAGCTTTTGTTCTTTCAGCTACACTCTTGGTGACTTTTTGCAACAAAATTTCAATGATCAGTCTAATCGGTTGGTTAATGTGTGTCACATTAACGCACAAAGTGTTCCGAGCCACTACAGCGAGCTGTACGACGCGTTTAATAACAGCAATGTTCACGCCATCCTGATCTCTGAAACTTGGCTCAAACCACATCTCCTGTCCACCACTTACTCTCTTACTGGTTTCGATCTTATACGAAATGATCGGATTGGTAAGGGAGGGGGCGGGTAGCTATATACCTTCGCAATGACTTTCCTTATAAAATACTTGCTACTTCCTCTTCAAATTATTCTGCTTCTGCTGAGTTTATTTTCCTCGAAGTCTGTGTCTCTGTCTGTGTGTGAGAGGAACGAAAACCATTATTGGTGTTGTCTACTGTCCTCCCACTGTTGATTACTTCACCGAATTCGAATCGGTACTTGAACCTTTGGGTTCCGAGTATGCACATCATATCATCATGGGTGATTTCAACACAAACCTCCTTACCCACAACTCCCCTCGATCCCGTAAACTCCTCCACATTATCGAGTCAGCAAGTCTTCACGTGTTGCCGCTTAAACCTACTCATCATAACACTGTTGGCGATGACACCTGGCTCGACCTGATCCTCACCTCGAATCCTTCCCTTATTTCCTCTCACGGTCAACATGACGCTCCTGGCTTTTCTCATCACGACATGATTTTCCTTTCGTATATCCTGAAACCTCCCAAACCTAAGCCCAAGGTTCTATACAGGCGTTGTTTTGCGCGGATGAATGTCGAGAAGATCAAAGAAGATGCATCTGCGATCGATTGGGAGCCCTTGACGGAAGCCACTTCAGTTGACGACAAGGTTTCCATCTTCAATGATGTTGTAAGCAACCTTTATAACATCCATGCTCCCGTCAAAAAAGTTAAGTTAAAACGCCCACCTGCTCCATGGATGACTAGAGGTATACAGATGGCAAAGCGACGTAGGGACCGCGCGTTCCGCAAATTTAAAAGGGATCGAACTGATGACAACTGGAATTTATTCAAGGCTGCAAGGAATATATGTAATCAGATGATACGCAATGCTAAACGCCGCCATATTCTTGATACTATCAATTCTTCCTCTTCTGCCGATATTTGGAAATTTCTTGGAACTCTTGGTATCGGCAAATCGCGACATTTAGATTTTCCTAGTTCAATTGACTTAGACGATCTCAACCGGCATTTCTCCACCGTTACTATCATGGATCGTCTAACCAAGCGAAACACTCTGTCTCTAGTTTCTGGTCTAACGCGTCCTCACATAAATCCTTTCAGTTTCATTTCAGTTGAACCGGGAGAAATCAGAAAGATAATTCTCTCCATTAAATCGAAAGCGGTGGGATGTGACAATATCACCCGTGGTATGATTATAACCATTCTGGACCAACTCCTACCCGCGATTACCCATATAATAAATTTTTCCTTGTACACCGGAGTATTCCCTTCCCTGTGGCGCAAAGCCTATGTTCGCCCGCTACCTAAGGTTTCTAATCCTTCTCTTCCTACTGACTTCCGTCCAATTTCTATCCTTCCCTTCCTATCCAAAGTGCTCGAGGCCTGTGTCCACAAACGATTCTCCAACTTTGTTCATTGTAACTCAATTATTAGTCCTCTTCAATCTGGGTTTAAACCTGGGCACAGCACTGTTTCCGGCCTTCTTAAAGTGACTGGCGATATAAGGGCAGGACTGGAAGACACCAAAGTGACTGCTCTGGTGTTGGTTGATTTCTCGAATGCCTTTAATACCGTCAGTCATGACATCCTGTTAGCCATTCTGTCTTATATTATGGTCTCTCCCGAAGCACTGAAATGGTTCTCCTCTTACCTTCAGGAACGTCAGCAGTCCGTTCATGTTGGGGATTCTTCTTCTTGCTGGTGTGATTTGGAGACTGGCGTTCCTCAAGGCGGTATACTTTCTCCTCTTCTGTTTTCTATTTTCATTAATCTTATAACTTCCGAACTTCAGTGTGCGTATCATCTGTATGCCGATGACTTGCAGTTGTACTGTCACGGGAAAGTTGATGAATTACCAGACACCATCGATAGATTAAATAGGGACTTGGTAACCATAAAAACCTGGGCTGACAGATTTGGTGTAGCAGTAAACCCTACGAAGTGTCAGGCGATAATCATTGGCAGTTCTCGTAGCATTAGTAAGGTGGATGGTACAATATTGCCACCAGTACTCTTCAATGGTACGATAGTTCCTTTTAGCACTGACGTGAAGGACTTAGGCTTGCACCTAGGGATTGCAATCCCGCAACTCACTCAATCCCGCGGGATTGATATGCGGGATTGATCAATCCCGCGGGATCCCGCATATTTGAAATTATTCACAGTAGTTCAACTTTTTGCCCCGTTTGTATGTAAGATAAAGTATAAATTTTTTGATCTTGTAGGGCTATAAGGTCGAAAAATTAATACTTTATCTTATTTAAAATTATGTTATAAAATCGAATTGAAACTACAGGTTTTTGTTTAAAAAATCACTAATTATTAATTAAACATGTCTTACATTATGCAACAAAAGTTATTTGTTTTCTAACAAAATAACAATGAAATTATAATTAAGTACGAGTAATTAGTAATCAGCCTTATTAGACCTTAATTTTTAAATGTATAGCATCAAAAGTTGTGTTAAATTTTACCCTTACATCTAACAACAGTTTTATGATGTTTGTAATTCAGTCTTAATAGTCTTATTCATATAATGACTAATGCACGCAAAACTTCACGAATGTTTTAGCGGTAAATTTAAATTTGCGGGATCCGCGGATCCGCGTTTTGAAGGTGCGGGATCCAGCAGATTAATAAGTGGAGCGGGATCCCGCGGGAATGCCGGATCCCGTTTTGCGGGATTGCAATCCCTACTTACACCTTGATAATACCCTGAACTGGCGTACTCAAGTTGCTCGGGTAAGCCAGAAGGTTACCGGAACGTTGCGGGCCCTGTACCGATTGAAAAATCTATTACCATCGAGTACGAAGACAATGCTTGTGCAGTACTTAATTTTCCCCATCCTCGATTATGGTGATGTGTGCTACTATGACCTGAATGCAGATCTCCTCGACAAACTTGACATTCTCCTCAATAATTGCATTCGATTCGTTTTCAATCTCCGTAAATATGACCATGTCTCTGCACATCGGTCGCTTCTAAAGTGGTTGCCCATACGTCAGCGCAGAGAGCAAAGGGCGCTGACCACCTTGTTTTCATTTCTTGACTCTACCTCTTCCCCTGGTTATCTAGCCCCCACTTTCAGTACATTTGCGCCAACCACAATAGAAATCTTCGTTCATCACACAATCGTCGTCTTCAATGTCCCACTCACCGCACAGACTTCATTCACTCTTCCTTCTTCGTTCAGTCTATCTCTCTGTGGAATGCACTCCCCCAAGAAATCAGGATGGCAACCAACCGATTAGCCTTTAAAGTTAAAGTTCGTGAGCACATTCGCAGGAAGCTGGCAGTATCATCATAACGGTATAGTTTTCTAATTGTTTGTCTTATTTGTTTTAGTATATTCATTTATTTATGTTTAGTTATTTGTGTTTATATTTATTTATAATTAGGTATATATATGTATTATATATATAGTTTAGGTATCTTTATATTTAAATATTTATTCCTAAATGTTTTTTTATAAATTGCACCTACCAATGTTTGTCTCTGCATCACCCAAAGGTTGACTGGTAGAAAATGCCTAAGGCATTAAGTCCGCCTCTGTACATGCTTGTGCTAAAGTATTAAATAAATAAATATTACAGGTTCTGTCAATTAAAACAGTTATTTTCAAAAAGGACGCGTCCGCCAAGATCGAAGTTTCCCGCGCTTTTCAGCTAGAACACTGTTTACATGTTCCATTTTAGTACAATGTTAATTTTAAAATTTTTGTAAATTTTAGTAATGTTAGCGAGTAATATAACAAATTCAAAGAAAACGCAGAAGTCAGACGTACGTATAGGTCTGTGTTATGTCTGTGTTACCAAGTGAATATTTTTTTTGTTTGCAGTTTTTTATTTTAAATTAGAAACAAAATAGGTATTTAAATTATATCCAAGGTTATTGTGGCAAATAAGAATTATTATAATCATAAAGGAATCACAATAAAAAAAAATAGAAACATTAATAAAAACTAAAAATATCCACAGCATGAAAACCAAAATTACAGCATATTCATGATTATAAGCAATAGTGTTTCAAAGTGCCTGGTTCCTAAATGATTAGAAGGATTGGGAAAAACTGTTTTGCGAAAAGGATCCAATCTGCTTGGTTTGACGACTACGGCGAAAATTTGTTATTCCACATAGAACCACGCAACTTGGATCTTTCTTAAAGATAAAAAAGATATTCTTAATAATTTCCGGATATGGTTACCTGGGTATTGGTATGTTGGCACAGTAAAAGTTTCGTAAGGGCATTGTCATCAGACCACTAGGATCTTTTGTGCAAATATAAAACTCTCGTTATGTAGGTTCTCGTTACGTATACTTAACTAATTTTCATAAACATTGTTGGTCGGATCCATTCTGCTTAACAGGGTCCATTTATAGCCTATGAATTTAATAATATATGATACTAACAAAAAGTTTTAAACTGCCCCTCGATTGAAAATCTGTCATAGATTCAAATCGTTACAACATTATTGGTACATTACTAAACGTTATTATTACTGAACCATATTTAAGATTTGTTTCTTAGTGTGTAGCTTTTCACGAGACAATGCCTTGTTTAGTACATCTGCCACATTATTATGAGTAGAGCCATATTCAACATTAATTAATTTCTACTTATAATATCTTTTATAAAATGGCGTTTTATACCAGACCAGGCAACAGGCCATCCATTGCACAATGTCACAGATCCTGATACACTTTTTCTGTCTGTGTGTGAACCTGCCCAGTCTGCATCAGAGTATGTTTCTATAATGTTAATTTTCATATTTTCTGTATTGTAGTCCAGTCCCTTGAGTTTCTTTAAGGTATCTCAGAAACCTTTTGGCCTGTATCCAAAGGCTTTCTGTAGACTTATCCAAGTAATAACTTAGATATGACGTTGCATAGGTAATATCGGGTCGTGAGACTGTTGACACAAACATGAGACTACCAATTAACTGGCGATATCGTACATCAGATATTATTGGCTCATTTTCATTAAATTGGTATCCTTTTGTTAATGGTGTATTCGAGCTCTTGCAATCTTGCATGTTGAATTTTATGAGCATGTTTTCTATTTGTCTTTTCTGTGTAATCTTTAGACCGTCTTCTTTCTTTTCAATTTCCATTCCTAGAAATGACCTAGGGAAGCCAAAATCTTTTTGTTTTAAATTCCACTTTCAGATATTTCACCACTTTCTTTATATCTTCTTCACCGCTCCTGTCTTTCTTCTTCACCTTTTCTCTTTCTTTCTATTTCATTTTTTGTTTGTCATCTTTTTCTTCAATGAACACATTATCATCTTGTTTTTGTTCATTAATCTGGACTTGTTGGTACCTAAAATCTCTTTAATTAAATCTTACATCTTTAGTCAGAATAACAGCATCTATTAAAGCAGGGGTTCCCAACCTTTTTTTGTCTACTGCCCACTTTAAGAATAAATTATTTTTTAACGCCCCCCTTTTTAAACACACTTAAAAACCGCTAAGTACTTATAACTGATTATTGAAACGCAAATTTGTAGTATTCGGACAGAGTATCTTTTATTGAAAATAAAACAAACATAATCAATTCTTATATAAAAACTAATGTGAAGGTTGAATCTGATGCTGTTCAATAAGTTTGTTGATATCAGGTTCCAATTTACTCAAAAACAGCCGCAAGTCGCCACGTTCGGTAACACGCAAACGATTTCTCTTTTTAGTAAGCAGCGGTGCCACAGCACTAAATCCACGTTCACACAAATATGACGATGGGAATGCTATCAAAAATCGTTGAACAATTGACCACAATCCAGGGTACAATTGCGGGATCGGTTTTTGTAGCCAAAATTCTTGATATCCATTTTTGAACTTGATTTTTATTTCTTCGTTTGTTGTCAATTCTATAAGTTCTTTTTCCAGCTGACGTGACATTGCTGTGTTGACATTTGAAAACGGATCCAACACCCAGTCTGGTATTTCCAAGTTTAAAATGTCCTGGTATCGTTCGGTGAAGTCAATGTGGAGGTTTTCCAAATGTTGGCAGTAGGCAAACAAGTCGTCGTTACTGCAGTATACTGATAAATTCGGAAAATTGTGAAACTCACGTCTGCCCATATTCTTTTTGTGCAGAAGCAGTTTGGCTGCGAAAGCAGCAACGACATTTTTTGTTTTAATTAAATTTAGTTCATCGCCTTGCAGTTGGAGGTTCATGTCGTTAAACATTTTATACAGGTCTGTCATGTAAGCTATATCATTCTTTGATGTTATGAGCTTGTTGCGCAGTTCTGTATCTTTAGTTTCCAAGAACTCTATCATAGAGTCAAACAGGTTGTAAAATCGAATCAGACAATTGCCTCTTGACAGCCAACGAACTTCAGTATGAAGCAACAAACGGTTGAAATCTTCGTCATTAGTAACACAAAGCTGATGAAATAATCTATCATTCAAAGAGCTGCTACGGATTTTATTGACTGCTTTGATGATATATTGCAGTGATTGAAATAGTCGTTCACTTAAGTTTCTAGCAAGCAAATGTTGTCTATGAATAACGCAATGTATAGCAAGGACATCTGGAATTTTATTCTTTAAGTAAGCTATGAAGCCTTTATGGTGCCCTGTCATAGCCGGAGTGCCATCCGTAGCAACTGATATAATATTTTTCAAAGGAATCTCTTTCTCTTCACAAAACTTTTCCAATGTATTGAATATGGTTTCGCCTTTTGTATCTGTCTCCAAATTTCTGGCAAACAATAGTTCTTCACGTATTTTCTCATCTTTAATAAACCTCACGTAAGATAGCAACAACGCTTCATTAGTTGGTAAAGTGGACTCATCGAGCTGAATTGAGAATTGACTAGTCCTCAGATGATTGCACAATGATTCTTCAATGTTTTCAGCCATTTCATCAATTCGTCTTTGCACAGAATTATTACTCAAAGGAATTTTTCGGATAATATCTGCGGCCGGTTTATGAAGCACAGTAGTTATTACTTCCTTTATTGCTGGCAAAATTAACTCTTCTCCGATGTTGTGTGGTTTGCCTTTTTGAGCAATTAACAAAGAGATATTGTACGAAGCTCGAAGTCCGTCGTCATCTTGCTTAGCAGCCGCCGAAAATAGTTTTGATACACTTGGCTGAGTATTATGCTTCTTCTCTAGGTCTTGAAAATATGCTACATTCTTTTCTGTCTTATCTGGATGCATTTTATTCAAATGATCTTGCAGTCTTGAAGGCTTCATTGCTTCGTTCGAAAATATTTTTAGACATAGAAGACACAAAGGCGACGACGGGTTTGTGGGATTTTCAATAAATCCGAATTTAATATATTCCGCAGAGTATTGCCGTCTCTTCTTTTTTACTTCCGACATTGTTTTGTTTTAAGAAATACGTAAGTGTTGAAATCAAGTACTGCTTATCCATTATGCGCGAAACCGCAAATGAAAATAAAATAAATTTACGTCGTTTATATAGGATTGCATAAGCAGCACGCACCAACAGTAATAAGACAAACGTGCATAAACTCGTTTATCTCATTCGACGCCCAATCGTACTCGACAAGCAAGAACAAGTATTATAGAACCAGCCGATTGGTATAGGAATGTACAATTCGGATTATTTAACAAAACCTTGTTAAAACATGATTGCCCGCGGTCTTTTATATCGAACCGAGTTTGAGCTATATCTTAATTAATATTAGTTGATGTTCACAAGATGTAGTCGAGAGTCGAGAGCTCAGTAGGTGTCTAAGAGTCTTCCTAGCTAGGTAGAAGAAATTATAAATCGACCCCAAAGCCCTACACAATGCCCCCTTTTTTTTCTGGGTCTCTTACCGCCCCCCTTTAGGCCTGCAGCGCCCACAAGGGGGCGTTATCGCCCACGTTGGGAAAGACTGGTCTAATCTATTCAAAATATGGAGTTTTTGCTATCACGACTTCCGGCAACCACTTAACCGCAAACGTCAAATTTCACCGCAACTGCGCGACTGATACGGTTTGATCCTGATAATGACAATCGTTTCAATGGCACATGTGATTGAAGCAAGTGGCAGTACGAACCTTTGACCGAAGTGAAGAATTCGAATCGAGCACCAGCACCGAAGAGTCGTGATACGAACCGTCTCATCTGCTACGTGTATGGACAACCACATCATCCGGTGAGCTCGTTCCTTTTCTTTTTAATTGATAATCTGCTAGTTCGTTTGTAGCTTTTAGCTTTGTCAAAAATGTCCGGGCACTATGCGCTGTGATTCAGTTTACCTTACAGGCATAGGTAAAGAAAACGTTAATCCGTACGTTGAATCGCAAAATACTGAACCGTGGTGAAATTCAACACGTCAGTGTCCTTTTTGTTATATAGGTAGGGATCTATTAGATAGTGGTATCCATGAACGTACAGATATTGACAACATTACATTCAATTTGGGTTAAGAAGTTAACGTTACTGAAGAGTTTCATGATCATATACCACAACATCAACACTGACCTACATGGTGAAGATAAAATCGCATTAGTTAAGTGCGAAAGGATAATTGATTCTTTATTGGTGGTATGGTGTTTATGGTAAAATAAATTTATTTCTCGATAAGAAATTACAAATCAAGAACGTTTTTAAACTTAAAATATAACTTGGACACACAAAATAAGCAGCTATTGTAAGTTGTAATACCATTTCTTTTCGTACGCAAATAACATTATTAACTAATACAAAACTTAAAACTTTTCGATCCACCCGCAAAAGAAATAATTACCGTAGATAAGGAATGCGATCCCGGTGCCGCAATAAAGCAATGCAGCAGTAGGGCAAGTCTGTTTATTGGAGTAGTGTTTGCTCGTTTAGAAAGTGATTTTTTTAATTTAAGTTTGAAAATACCGAACGTTTAGTTTGCATTCTTTACTTCTATAGGTAGCTTATTATATTGTTGCACTCTTGCAAATATAATTGTTCTCTCGCCATTGACTGTCCGCACTCGCGGTAGTAAAATGTGATCCTACGATTGCTGCGATTGTGTACCTGATGTATTTTTTTCATTTAAGTATTCTGGTACAATATGCAGGAAGTTGGTTAATAGTTAGTTTCGTTTCCCTGTAAATTTTAACTGTAGGTGGAAGGTAATCATAGTGAAATAATAGTTTAATAATTTTATTTGAGCATTCTGTAGGTCCTTTAGATTCGTTTTTGGCGCGTTGCCCCATATATCACGTGATTTACGTTTAGAATCTTGAATCAAATTAAAAGGGCCTATCAAATGGACAGACATAAGATATTTACAAGAAAGTGATCCGGTTCTGACTAAAATGATTTGACTGGAACGCACTGATGGAACTTCACACCGACGCAAACTCTGAGGGTACAGGGCAATATTGATCCAAAGAAAGCTTAACGTTTCTTATGTCTTGTCTGACTCTAGACGACGAACAACTGATACAGAATCCCGGTATTGTTTTTGCGAGTACACCCTGGCCGTCATTGAAGCTGTTAAAGGTTTCCGGTGACGGGCGTATACTGTGTTTACAGATCGTAGCTCCCTCAAGGCATCTAGTTCAGTGATCGGCCTCGCTCCAGGTGCTCACGTGCGGTGGGCCCTTGTGCGGGTCTATGACTTCGATAGAATCCATGGGACGTGGAGTGGCATAGAGCATGCAGATTTTCTGTCCCCGAAATCGAATTACGGAGTTGGTGCATGGTCTCGTCCTATGGTCTGGCAGGAAAAATTGTGCAGTTTGTTAAATTGCATCTGCGTTGGCTTTCATTGGTGGGGCCGCCGCGACTCTAGATCCATGATCTCATCGGTGGGCGTAGCAATCAGGCTGTGGCTTACACTTGCTACGTTCGTGGGTTAGTATAGTGCAGGAGAATGTAAAAGTGTGTATTTTGCCTTCCATTAGTCCCGGGGTCACTAACATTGACTTTGACAAATCGTATTCACACAGAGGTTGGATTCCTTGGTGCGGATGAAGCCCTTGCTGGGGTTTGTGAGCAATTCTGGTTCCCTGAGATGGCTAGGTGGGTGCGAAAGTAAGTCCTGCATTGTGTGCTGGGCCTCAAGGGATTGTTCGGGGCTCAATGGGTACGGGGACTCCATCCTATGCTTAGGGTTTCTGCACAATGGCATACTGTACATTTAGACATCGCAGAGAAGTTGGTTGAAGGAATCGATGGTCAACAATGACAAGAATACTCCCTGTATTCTTGTCATTGTTGACTCTTTCACTAAATGCGTCCTTCTCGAGTGCACTTCTTAGTTGGATGCAGCAGGTGCAGATGAAGCACTAAAGGAGGCTGTCTGTGTTTTCGGTGCGACTTCGCGGATCATTTCTGATCGGGGTGGGTATTGTATTGGCGCAGACAGAGCAATTTTATTGTGACCATGGTGTAGAGTTGCACCTTGTTGCTAAAGGTTCTGGCAGGGCCGGTGTTCGGGTAGAGAGAGTCATGAATCTGGTGGGACCTGGCGCGGCGAGCTTCACGAAGTGCAGCTAGCGACGGATAGTGCAAGGTCTAGGGTACACACAAACAGAACTTGTGTTTGGGACTCGGGCGCGGTTTTTAAGTATGGCTTCATATTCTGAGTCTGGGTTTCGGTTAGATTTGGGCGAAATTCGTAAGATAGCATCCGAGAATATTGGGAGAGTTGCTGCGTCACAGTGGGAAAAATTAGACCGTTCTACAGTGGTGATTCCTACTTCATTGAGTGTGACAGGGGGGTTCGACTGGGCTTCGCAGGGAGTACAGACTTCCCTTTGTTGTCGGTGTAATACAGAATACAAATATAATAATCTACAGGGACCATTTTAGTCCGGACTAACAAGAGATAAAAAAGGGACAAAAAAGAGAGAAAGGAGACAAAAAGTAGACCTAAAAAGAGACCAAAAAAGAGCAAAAAAAAAACAGAAAATAAAGTTGAAACTTTATAAACTGGAGTGATCTTGAAGTGTCATTCATGACCGAGTCAAAATAGCTCAATCGGATTTAGTTTTTAAAAACAATATGTTTTATTTTATTGATTTACTTTTACAAAATTCACAATATTGATAATAGATCTCACAATTTATGACTTAAGACTTAGAGTTAACACGACGAATGCTTAGTAGACACTACCCGCTCGGAGCTATATCGCGGCGCCCCCGCAAGGGGGCGTTGCGTGCGGTGCCGGGGCTTCACCCCCTGACCGCGGAAGCCATACGGCGACCCGTAAATACGGGCCTCTCATTTGGTCAGCATCATTGGCAATGGATTTTCGTGTGAGTGGTTGCTATTTTGTTTCTGTAGGAGCGCCGCGACGCTTATAGTGAAGCGCCGCTTTCTTCACGACATCTCGGCGGTCTGTCGCCGCCAGGTGAGACCCCTAGTTACCTAGGGGAGGCCCGGCGACAACGACCAGCGACGAAGATGCCGACTCGACGCGCCTACAGAGTAGGTGAGTGGTCCCCGCCCGTCCAGATCACAGAGCTAGCCGTTACTGTCCGGGCTAAGGGGCCGAATGTGGGTGTGAACGGCATTGTAATTGTGTAACACCGTTCAATGTTCGCGTGCCTCGCGGCCCGCGCCGCGCGTGCACGCGTGAGTTTGGGTGCCTGTATAGACATGTATGTCTGTCTGCTTTTACGTAACGTGCCTATATTAACCTAGAACACGTTACGCAAAGGGTGTGTGTGTTGTGAGTGTGGAGTCTTTTTGTCACAGATAAGTCGCGTGTAACTTGGCTGCGGCTTATCTGGAAATCAGTCCTGGTTCGAATTTCTTGAGTCTTCTGTATCCCGAAGGAGGTGGCGGAGGGGGGGGGCGGCCTTGTGCCAGAAGGCCGCCGGCGTCCCATTTTGGGCCGCCCTGGGTGACCTAGCCGTGGTACATAGTCAGTAGTGCGGCCAGGCCATCCAGGATGACCAACTCGACATCCTGTCCCTGCCTGATGGCCTTTATCAGGTCCATCAACAATTTAATGGCACAGGTTGTGAATTCCGATTTTCTTGTGGTTGCTTCGGCGTCGGTAGCGCCGCCACTGGTTTCTTTTAGGAACTTTTTCTTCGGTAGTTCCTTGTTTGACCGCGGCGCCGTGGCGGCGCTAGCGGTAGGTTGCTCCTTGTTCACAACCTGTGCCTCGCTGGAGGCAGGGGTGGCAATTGGGTTTTCTTGGGTCGCCTGGGGAGGGTCGGATTTCTTCCCCTTGCCCTTTCCCCCGCGTCTCTTATTTTTCCTCCGCCCAGAGGAGGTAGCTTGTCTGTCCGAGGGCCCGTTGGCCGCCGCCATAAGCGTCGTGCCTTGGGCCTCTTGTGGCATCTCTTGTGGCCTCTCAAAGGCCACTTTGGGCCGGCGTGATGTGGCCGTTATGGCGGCGGTGCCCGCCCGCTTGTTCCGGGTCTCTCTCTGGAACACCGGACACTTGATGTTGCACGCCGGGTGCGGGCCACCGCAGTTTACGCAAGTGGCCGGCTCTTCCCTCGGGCGCGGGCAGTCTCTCGCTGCGTGCTCCCCCCCACAGCGCACGCAAGCGAGCGGGCGGTGGCACTGATGCGAGCTGTGTCTGAACAGCTAGCATCGGTGGCACTGGGCAGGTCCTCTTTTTCCGCGCCAGGCCTCTATTTTGACACCACGCATCAACATAAATGTCGTGGTGTCATAAATGGCCCGGACGTCCGGAGTCTTTTTTAGGATAGCGTGGAATACGCAACCGGGTCGTCCTTGTGCGGCCTTAATATGGCGCACGTACTCCGGCTGGTATCCCAGCGTTTGGAGCTCCTCCTCTATCTCCTTCGGGTCCGTATCCGCCGGTAGTCCCCGTATGGCGATCTTGAGGCTCTTCTCTGCCGGCAGCGAGTAGGCGAACCAGCTGACGCCGCTGTCCTTCTCCAGGCCTGTCAGGTATCGCTGGACCAGCCTGTACTCCTCCTCGCTGTCTGGGGTGAAGCGAACTCCACCTCCGTATGGACGAGCGTTAGGAGGCCGGCCCAGTTTATCCCTGATGGCCCGGAAATGGGCGGCCCAGTTTGGCAGCCTCTCAACTACCAGCGGCGGGTATCTGGGCTTCTTTTGCCCCGGCTTTTGCTGCCACGTTCTTGTCGCGGCGCCGGGGGGTGCATCGGGGGTGTTGGCAGCGGTAGCGGGGGCGGGGGTTGGCCTAACCCCCGCGGTCGGTGACGGTGGCGGCGGTGGTGACGCAGGTGGCGGGGGGGGGGTGAGCGGCGCGCCGCGTCGGCAAAAGTAGGCGACGCTGGCGGGTCCGGACTCCGCGGCGCGCTTTCGCGCGGTGGCCGCGGCGAGTCGGGGCAGAGCCGCTTCCCCTCCTCCGCTGCAGTCTCACTCGAGCTCCTGCGTCGACGTATTCTTTGGCCTCTGGGTTCGAGCCGGGACTCGAAACAGGCACGCGCACAGCCATTTCCGGTCGAGCCCGCGGATGCCAGCGACATGTTCGATCCTATGGACGAACACGGCGACATAACCGCGGGCGAGTCGGCTCGACGACGGCGAAGGCGCAGCGCACGCAGGCGCCAGTGACGTCGGTGGGCCGGCAGCAGCAGCGGCGCTCGATCCCCCTCCTCTTCTCTCTTCCTTCTTCTTCTTGGAAGTCTTCTTTTTCTTCTCCTCGCTTCTAGTGGAGCCGGCCGGCGGAGCACAGGACGACGCAACACCGATGCTCGGCATCGACGACGTCCTATCCAGCGCCGGGCGGGACTCCGGTGAGCCGGCATCGCAGCCCAACGAGCCGCGCGTGCCGGGCTTCGGCATCCCTGGGGTATGGTCTCCGCGACCGCGTCGGTACAAAAAAACCGGGTAGTCAAAAAATAATAAAATTACTAATGACGGTCCGCGCGGAACAAACTCAACGGAATGGAAAATTCCGTAGGACGAGCTTGCGTGACGACCACAAGCCAATTCACTACCCGCTCCTCCGATGACCAAGTCTTTTATACCGCCATGATTGCTAATGGCTCTTTGTCTTTATTCACCAGAACTTTCTCGTTCCTGGTGGTCCAAGGGGTAATTAGTATTGGAGATTGATGTTCCATTGTTCTGGTTTCCATAACATCTCCTATGTCTTCCTTGAAAAGGTTCATTATATTTTTAATACGTTCATTGTTCAGGTCTTGTTGACTATTCCCCCTTAATTTGGAAGTCCATGGCTTCTTCCAAGCCTTGGATCGAAAAAATTTGAAAAATATCATAATACAAATAAGTATAGTTATACATAATATCCAACTATACTGAATTAGATTATGTTTTCCTTGCGTTGCTAGTTCTTCTATTTGCTTAAAATGTTTTAATTTCGCTGAGATTTTCATTGGATCATAATTCAATTCAATTTCAGGAACATCCTTAGTTTGATTAATTTCTAGATTGGTTATAATTATTTTATCATTTGACTCTTTTGTATTAAATCTTATTATATTTGCAACTTTAACTTCACAATTTTCTCCTGTCAGCAAATAAGGTCCTCTAGCCTACGATGTTTCATCATTTTCTCCACACTTAATCTTTATTTCAGTAGTTTTATTGAAATACATATAGATTGCTTTTGGAGATATTTCTTGTATTTCTTCTGCTGGACACTTTATAGGAACTGTGATACATTTTTCTGTAGTTTTATTCCGTAAGAGCTCAGTTTCACAAGTTGTAGTCTGTCTAATGCTTTCTTTACAAATTATTTCTGTAAGCATTGTGCAATCTTCTACTTCATATATTTCTAACTCGGTGTATGCTAACATAACCTTTCGCATTATAGGTTAGGTGCAAGTTGGGATATTTTGGATTATTGGAACAATTTTTCTTGTATTATATACTTGTGGTTTAACTAAAGGTATTTCTAATATAAAGTATACAATGTGGTCAATTATTTTACTCTTTACATTAATAAAAGGTTCAATATCCTTTATATTGTTAGATATCATTACATCTTTATTAATTTTATTAATAGTATCCTGTAAAAGGTGAGATTGTATTATACTATAATGATACATATGGGATTCAGAAAAAGTGATAGCTGTTGACAATCTTTCTGCTATCTCCTGTAAGGTTTGAGCTTAAAACAGTATCTCTAAAGCTACCTTTTGATGAGCTTTAAAATTTGCTATCTGTATATTATGATTATCTAATAGATTTTGAACATTAACAATTTTCTTAATTTGGCTATTATATTCTTCTAAAGTTTCATCTGTTAAGGATATTTGTTTATTATATGCTACTCTTAAAGTTTCTAAATCTTTTTGAATATTGTTGAGATCATCCTGATCTAGATTTCCTGTAATGATTTTTATAATTGAACCTAAACCATTAATTAAACCTCTTTTACTTCTACTTTGTATACCTGAATGATAACATATTTCGGTTACATGATCTAAAATAACATTAATGCGATTATATATATGTTTTACATCTTCATTTTTAAAATTAGATTGTGACATAATTCTAGTTACAGTATTCTTAAGTCTATTCTTATGTTCTGATATAGGCCTTATTTCTAACTTATAAATAATTGTCCATCTTCCTTCAATAATACCGAGTGGGTTGCATTTCCACTAATATCACATGTTCGTTTGACTCTAATCTTCTAAAATTGTGTCCGTTGACAATGAAGATTCTGCAACAATGAGTTCTTCTTCATGATATATTCTGCCATTACTTAATTTGTATTTATTGTGTGGTTCACAAGCTAGTATATTATATGGACCTACATATCTAGCATTTGTTTTATGTCTCTCTGCTTTACTATTTTTTAAATATACCTTATCTCCAACTTTAAAATCTTTTGCCGGTCGTATTCTTTTATTAATTCGATCGTTACGTGTTTGTTTTTCTTTATGTAATAAATCATGAACATTTTGGTTTAATTGACTTACGAATTGTTTTTGTTGTGTTGTATAGTTTTGAATTACTACTTTAAGGTTATCGAAATTTTGCAGTTTTGGTTTTCTTCCAAAGTGTACTTCAAAAGGAGTCATATTTATAGCACTATGTCTAGTGTTATTGTAAGCATGTGTTATGAAATAGATCTTATGATTTTTATTAAACTCTGTGTCTCTTTGTAACCTGTATAGTTCTTGAATCGTACTATGTAACCTTTCTACATCCGAGTTTGACTTGTTGTGGAGAAGTGGTGTGATTAATAATATCGTATGTTTTAAATAACTCATTTATTATTTCGTTGCAAAATGATTGTTCACCATCATGCACTATTTTCTTAGGTACTCCTATCAATGAGAATATCTCAGATAATGTATCGCAAACTTTGCTTTTTTCTGTTGGTTTTATTATGGCATACCTAGAAAACTTATCTATCATTGTTTTTCTAAAGACATGAAATCTATGTGCCAGACTTCCATTGGTTCGTAGGGCGTTTCAGTTTCAAAAGCTAATGTTACGTTTGGATGTCTATTATATTTTTCTTTTTGACAAGGACTACACTGTAGAATATATTTCTTTATTTGTTTCCTCATATTTTCCCAATAATATTTTTCTTTTAACTATTTATATAAACTTTCAATTCCAGGGTGTCGATTATCTTTTAAATGGTATTCTTTGATAAGTCTTAATTGTTCTTCTTTTTCATATATTTCTACAAGACTTTTTGTGAACCTAATTGGTTTAAATTTTGAATGATCAAAATATTTACGATAAGTTTCAGATACTCTATAATATAAATCATCATTAGGGATTATGAAAGCATATTTTCCTAAGGGTAAATATTCCAACATAAATTCTTTTATAATATCTTCTTCATTATTCGGTGGGACATAAAAATACCAAATTCCGTTTTCTCGACTTGCCTTCTTGTATGGTGCATATTCGAATATTACACGTCTTAATCTTTTAGGTGGATACGCATTTATTATAGGGATTCCTTCATCACTATCTTCTTGATTAGAATGTACAGTATCTTGCTGATTATACTATTCAAATCATTGTTAGATTGTTTTAAGTTTTGTAATGATTCGTCTTTTGAAGAATTGGCATCCGATAGCCTATGCATCTAGGACTCTTAAGTAAAGCCGAACAAAAATATAATGCAACTGAAAAAGAACTATTAGGAATACTTTGGGCTGTATAACACAATTTAGACCTTATATTTATGGAAGGAAATTCACGTTGCGTACAGACCACAAAGCATTAATATGGTTAGCTAAATTAAAAGAACCTAATCAGCGATTAACTACATGGAAATTAAAATTACAAGACTATGATTTTACTATAGAACATGTAAAAGGAAAAGATAATTATGTCGCCGACGCATTAAGTCGCGTAGAGATTCATCACAAAATCAAAATCAAAATCAAAAGTCATTTATTCAAATTAGGCTGAGAGTCAGCACTTTTCGAACGTCAAAATTACATAAGACAGTCCCCCGAAACACCCGCCCGTCACCACTTCCTAGTGCTTTAGCTGGGGAGAAGAAGTGGCGCAACAAACTCCCCAGCAGCACAGCTGTCTGTTCTGTTAGAAGAACTGGATTCTAAACAATTGTAAGCAAATTACCAAAACATTAACTTAATTGCCATACGTCAGCTAGCCACGCCAATTCAAAAAAAAAAAAAAATGAATGTAAATAAAACTTAAAACATAAATAAAAGCCTCCAGGCCTAAAGGGCATGGTAGCTTACATATGCAATACTGGATTTATTATAAAAACTAGGACCATCAAATTAAAATAAATTAACATAACAATAACTGTAACAATAATAAAACCATAGACAGCAAGACGACCAGTCACCACAAGCAGCACCCGTTCACGAGCACAACGCAAAGGTCAGCCATTACCCCCCTCGCCATATTTGAGGAAGGAGGAAACCCGACCCCCGACGCTACCGCAAGCAGTGACATCTAAGGGAGCATGACGAACTTGCTGCCGGTTGCTCAGGCAAGAATAATATTATCAATTGTCGAGGTCGCTAGCTAACCACATATTGCAATACAGCTCATTAAAAAAACATTGTAATGAGTAGATCATGTCAATAATAAATGAAGATAACAAAATAATTGACATATACCGTCAAATAAAATAATAATAAAAACAAATATATGAACTCATATACCCTGTCAGTAGGTAAGCTGATTCTGGAGAAAGAACACGAACATTGTCTTGAGTTAATCACAGAGACCAACAGTTCTTATCGTTTAAGTAGTCGTTAATGGAATAATATGCTTTAGAACAAAGGTTGGATTTTACTTGAGCCTTAAACGCATTAAAAGGCAAATCTAGCAAAGAAGAGGGCAACTTGTTATAAAAGGTTATACCAAGCCCAACAAATGAGTTATGGACCTTATGAAGCCGGTGAAAGGGAGCACGTAGTTTGTTCTTATTTCTAGTGTTAACATTGTGAAAATCACTGTTTTTAGTGTATAAGTGTATATTTTGCCTAATATATAAGATGTTGGCGAAGATGAATTGAGATGCCACCGTGAGAATACCAATATCTTTAAAAAAATCTCTAAGAGAAACTCTGGCTCCTAGCTGATAAATTGCTCGGACAGCTCGTTTTTGAAGGACGAATATATTTTGAATATCAGCGGATTTGCCCCACAGCAGAATACCGTAGGACATAACGCTGTGGAAATAACTAAAATAGACTAACCGAGCTGTATCAACGTCAGTGCATTTTCTTACTTTCCTGACGGCGTAGGCGGCTGAACTGAGCCTCCCTGCTAGGCTTGATATGTGTGGGCCCCACTGAAGTTTGGCATCTACTGTTATGCCCAGAAAAACCGCCGAGTCTACAGTTTCAAGCAGCTCTTTATCTAAGACGATGTTGGGTCCTAGGTTTCTAACATTCGGTAAGACGAATTTCACACATTTCGTTTTCTTGGCATTGAGAACTAGGTTATTTGACGTAAACCAATCCGTAACCATTGAGAGTGCACTGTTTACGACGTCAAAATCTTGTCTATTCCTGTCTACTTTGAAAATAAGAGAGGTATCATCTGCAAACAGTACAACGTCACAGATATCATTTAAATAGAATGGTAAGTCATTGATATATACTAAGAACAAGAATGGACCCAGTATTGAGCGTTGAGGTACACCTAACTGAACTGGTAGCTCGGAAGATTTCACACCATCGACATCAACGCATTGGAACCTATTATGTAAATAAGAATTTATTACATTGAGAGCTTCGTTTTGGACACCGTAATGACGTAGTTTACGCAAAAGCGTGTCATGGCGCACGCAATCAAAGGCTTTAGAGAGATCACAGAAAACTCCAATAGCATTCTGCGATTTCTCCCAAGCATTAAATATGTGTTTCAGCAGAGCAACACCCGCATCTGTGGTCGAACGTCCTTTTGTAAAGCCATACTGTTCATTATGAAGTAGGCTATTTAAGTTAAAATGTCTTAGCAACTGATTAAGTATTAACTTTTCAAATATTTTGCTAAATGCTGGTAAGATAGAAATAGGCCTAAAATTGCTAATGATATTTTTATTGCCAGATTTAAATAATGGTATGACTTTACTACTCTTCATGAGGTCAGGAAAAGTTCCTAGATCAACACATTTATTAAAAGTAATAGCTAGATAGGGGGCTACGATGTCTATTATATTACTTAAAAGTTTAATGGAAATGCCCCAGTAATCACCAGTGTTTTTAGACTTAAGAGTGTTAAAGACGTTAATTACATCACTAGGCGTTACATGTTCGAAGCTAAATAAGCGAGTACATTTTGGCACACTACTATTCAAAAGGTTCTCAGCTTTAGACGGGGACGAATTTAAGGAACAAGTCGTAGTAATAGGTATGTTGGCAAAAAACTCATTAAATGCCTCAGCTACGTCAGCTGCCTTACTAACTAATTTGTTATCGACCATAATCTCAAGTTGATTTTCTTGTTTAACCGACTTACCCGTTTCATTGTTAATAATTTTCCAAGTGGGTTTTACTTTATTATTGGAACTTTTAATTGAATCACTTAAGAATTTTGATTTCGGAATAGCACAAATCTTTTTAAATAATTTTTAATATTTTTTTACATACTCTAGGAAAGGAGTATCAAACCTGTATTTTTTCAAACCATATAATTCGTATAGTCTCGCTCTACTTTTATAAATACCTGGAGTAGCCCATTGGTTGAAGCCAACGGAAGTGCCATTAATGTTAATGGTTTTGGTCTTGAAAATAGACTGGGATTCTTTTTGCACAACATCAAAAAGGGCTCCGTAAATTTCGTTAGGATTCTCGTGTTCTACTAACGATGGTGTAATTCTATGAGCTATATTATTTTTAAACTTTTTACAACGACTAGCTGTATAAGGCCTGCATTCAAGTTTATAGGGTTTTTTATGTAATGTCATGGGGAAGCTAGCTAATAAACCACAGTGGTCGGACGTTAAGTCACTTAACACTAATTTATTTTTGGCATCACAATTACTAAATATATTATCAAGACAAGTTGACGAAGATGCCGTGATCCTAGTTGGTTCAAAAAACAAGTTAATCAAATTATAAGACCTAAACAGATTGAGAAGTCTAATACTTAATGGAGTAACATCTAAAATATTGATATTAAAATCTCCACATAAAATGATACTCTTATTACTTGATTTTAACCTATTGAGAGAATCCTCCATTACCGATTCAAAACTAATAAAATCACCAGATGGGGGTCGATAAACGCAGATTACAACGAATTGCTCTAGTTCAACACAAGACAACTCAATAGTACGCTCGATAGAAAGATTAACTAAATCTAAACGTTGTTTACATTTCAACTTGTTTGAAACAAGAACTAAAGAACCACCGCGAATAGCACTTTCTCTCACAAATGCACTTTGTACGGTAAAATTATCATCATCATCGATAAACACTACTTCACACTCACACTGATGGTGACTCATTAGACGTAAATTTGGAAGAAGATTTGGCATTAACAAATTCCAGATACGGCTCCTAAAGCCATGTCAGATGCATCGGTCGTAATTACGAAAGCTTTTTTAAAATCTGGGAAAGCTAAGATAGGTGCGTTGGTTAATAAATGTTTACAAGTCTGTATTGCTTCAATATAATTTTTCTGATGTATATCTATAGTAGCATCCTTTTTTGTAGATTCTGTAAGAGGTTTGACTATTTTACGTAGATTTGGTACAAATTTCCTATAATATCCTATTAAACCTAAAAATGCTCTGATTGCTTTAACAGATTTTGGAATAGGGAATTTTTGTATAGCTTCAATTTTTTTTTGATTTTGTTTTAAACCATCTTTATTTAAAACATGGCCTAGGAATTCAATTTCTTCTTCCATAAAAACGCATTTATTTTTATTAACTTTAAGGTTGGCTGATCTTAGTGCTTCAAAAACCTGCTGAAGCCTATTGATATGCTCCTGTTTTGTTTTTGAATAAATTATTATATCATCTAAATAAACAAGACATATATTTCTAGTGATTTCCTTGTTCATTACATTATTCATCATTCTTTGGAAGGTTGCTGGTGCATTTTTTAAACCGAATGGCATTCTTAAAAAATCATAATGACCTTCAGGTGTACTAAATGCGGTTTTCTCAATAGAAGCTTCACCCATTTTAATTTGATGATAACCTGAGGTTAAATCAAGAGTAGTAAAATATTTATTTACCTTGTAATTTTGAAAATAGTTCATCTATGTTAGGTAAAGGAAATTTATCTGATCTAGTCTTTTCATTTAATTTTCTATAGTCTATTACCATTCTCCATTTTTGTATTCCAGATTGCTCTATCTTTTTCGATATGATGTGTACAGGTGAGGCCCATGGTGATTCTGAGGGGCGAATTATATTTTCACTTAATAACGTATTAATTTATTTTTTTATTTCCTCTTGTTGAATTTGCGGTAACCTAAATGGTCTTTGATAAATGGGCTCATCATGAATTAAATTGATATGATGTTTAATTTTTGTCGTTGCACTGTTTGTGACGCTTTCTGTAAATAAATCTTGATATGTATCACAAAGTTCTTTGATATTTAAATTATTATCATCCGTCATATGAAAAATAAGTAATTCTCGTTCTGGCATACTTAATTTTCTTTCTTTTAAATCTATTTTCGCATTAATTTGTTCAATCATTTCAGTACCCATTAAAACGTCATACTTATCACTAAATTGGTAAATATAAAATTTCATCGTTCCATTATCTTTTCCGAAATATCTACACCAGTATGGAGTTTCTATTACGCCATTGTGAGTTGTTACTCCATGTGAAGTTCTAACTATGAATCTCTCTAACTTTTTACATTCAGGAAAGTATAACTTTTGTGCCATTGGTGTTATAAATGAACGTTGACTTCCTGTATCTATTAATATTCTTAGTTTAGGGTTTTCTGTTTCAAAATACGGTAAATATGATTTTACATGATTAAATTCTATAATGTTTTGTTTATATCTAATCCCTCGTGAAAATCCTGACTTTCTTCGGGAACGTAGGAATAATTTTCCTCCGGAATATAATAATATTCTTCTACATAGTAATTTTCTTCAGGATTGGTAGTTTGAGAATTATATTTATTGTCATTGGATATTGGTTCTTCCAAATTGTCGGAGTGATGGTATAACTCCTTTGCTACAAAACCTTTTCCTAAATTGATTTGGTTTGGTTTTAATTGGGCAGCTGTCCTCATTGTTACGTCTTCGGACTTTTGTATAGGACGCTGTTGTGGTTGAGATTGTTGTGGAAAACTATTTCTATATTGTTGAAATTGTGGATGCGGAGGTCTTTGGAATACGTTGTTTTGATTTGGATTCCAGGTGTGTTTAGTTTGATAAAAAGGTCTGTTTGTAAACTGAGTGTTCATTCTCTGTTGTTGCGAATGCGATTGTTGAGGATGAAATTGAGTGTTATTGTGTTGTGTCGGTTTAAATTGCGGTACGCTCCATTGTTGTTGAGGTTGTATTTGGTTTGTAATACGAGGAGCAGGTAAATAATTGGAAAACTTTTGTTTTATGTTTTCGAATCTCCCTTCTGCTTCTAATTGTAATATCCTTGTAACAGTTTCATTAAAATTACAATTACTAACATATACTTGGTCATGGTATGGTAAACTATTTCTTAAAGTATTTTGTGCAGTACTAATATAGGGCTCCATGATCTCATCTATAAGATCTTGTCGGGCTATTCCGTGCTTACCATTAACTTACATTTAATGAAAAATATTTTTTGTTTAAATACAAATATTCAATCTTTATATGTAGTTTTTTTCTTCACATTAGATAATTCTACTAATAAAGTATTAAGTTCCCTATTATCTGCACACTCTACCTTCAGGGTGGCTTCTATGTTATCCCAATTAAAAGCATGGTTAATCATAGAGACGATTGCTGCGGCCCTGCCTTCTAATTTGGATAATAATAACATAATATTTTGAGGTGTGTTTCCTCCTACAGCTTGTAGCCATTGCTTTGCATTGTTTAAATAATTATAAATAGTAAATGGGTCACCATTATATGTGGGGACAAAATTAATTAACTTATGTGGATCAATTGTGAACTGCACTGGTGATATCAGTGGCTGTGACAATGGAACTTGTGTTGAACTAGATACACTTAGTGGTACGTAGCCTTGTTTACCCTCCATATTATTACCGCGGTCCAATCATGGTGTTGAAGAAGAAGATGATAGGGTTACCACAGTAAGTAGCCAATGCAACGACCGATTGAGGAGCGCACTGGAGGATGCGTTTCGCGAGTATAGATCCACTCCAACCGAACTTAGACCGCGATTACCACGCCTACCTATGCACAAAAAAAATAGGGCGCTGGTGTGTGCCCTGGACTCGCAACTTAAGAATGTGTTCGAGAGCAGCGAGGATCTCGTTGATACACACTCGATCCTGTATTGCGCGGCTGTTGCGGCATGTCGTTTAGCTAACGTCAAATTTCCAAACTGTGACGGAGCTGCTCGACCAAAACCATCCGTACCAGCCTGGCAATACAGGATCGAGCGTCGTATCGATGAAGCCAGGGTACTCATAGGCAAACTATACTGTTTCAGGGAGGGCAATATAAGACCACGAGTGATGGGCTTTGTGAGGCGGGCATTTTCGGGGACTGAAATAAGCCCTCGAGAATACATGTCACGTGTCACAGAGCGCATCGACTTCCTGAAGCAGAAAGTTTGTGCATGGGTGAGCCGTATTCGGCGGTATAAGCGGCGGGTTGATCGATACACGCAGAACCGCATGTTCCAGAGCTATGAAAGGTGGGTATATAGAGCTTGGAAGCGACCTGAACAAAATTTTACCGACGTGTGCCGCCCAGATGATGCCGCCACAAGTGCATTCTGGCGCAGCATCTGGTCAGTACCCGTCTGTCACATTGAGGCTGACTGGATACAGGATGTCGAGCGAGTGTGTGACACTATACCAGAAATGGAAACAGTCCTAATGCCATCAGACGTTGCCAGAGCAGTCCGTCCGTTGCCGAACTGGAAATCACCAGGGCCGGATGGATTGCACAACTTTTGGTTGAAATGGCTAATTTGTTCGCACACTAGCCTGGCATCTCAGTTCCAGTCAGCCTTAGAGTCTGGGTCGCTACCGCAGTTTCTATCAACAGGCGTTACCCACCTGCTCCATAAGTCAGGTAGTCCCACGGAACCCAAGAATTATAGACCGATCACGTGTTTGTCGACGATCTATAAACTTCTTACATCCATTTTGTGAGCGAAAATTAATACACACATTGACAGTAACTCGATTATGTCTGCCTCTCAAAATGGATGTAGGAACGGGTCCCGAGGTACTAAGGAGCTACTCCTCATCGACATGGCCATTAGCCAACAGGTTCGTCGCTCCCGCAAGGATCTGTCGACATGCTGGATAGATTATAAGAAGGCCTACGACTCGGTCCCACATACATGGCTTATGAGGGTGCTGGAGTTGTACAAGATAGATGCAACTCTACGCACCTTCCTTAGTTCCTGTATGGGGCAATGGAGGACGGTCCTTCGCTATCCGGGGTGTCAACAGATCCAGGGGAATGACGAGCCTGTCTGGATTAAACGGGGAATCTTTCAGGGCGACAGTTTGAGTCCACTTTGATTCTGCTTGGCTCTGAATCCTCTAAGCACACTGCTGGAGGATTCAGGTCTAGGCTATCGGTTGAAGAGAGGTGGTGAGGTCATATCTCACCTTCTGTTCATGGATGACTTGAAAATCTTTGCCCCCAACAAATTGCAACTGATGGAACTACTGAAGGTTACTGAAACATTCAGTAGCGCCATCAGGATGGAATTTGGTGTGGACAAATGTGCAATCATGCATGTTAAGCGAGGTGAGATTATGGAATCCGAAGGTATTCAACTTTCGGATTCCATACACCTTAGATCCCTCTCTTCATCCGAAAGCTACAAGTATTTGGGTATGTCGGAAGCGTTAGGCATCAACGTTATTAACATGAAGCAATCGTTGAAGGAGCGCTTCTTTGACCGCTTGAGGAAGGTATTAATTAGTCTTCTTTCGGGTGGAAACAAGGTGCGCGCCTTCAACGGTTGGGTCATGCCGATTTTGATGTACTCTTTCGGCATACTCAAATGGACCCAAACCGAACTTGACGCCCTGGATAGGCGGGTCCGTACACTTCTGACCGCAAACCGGATGCATCACCCACGATCATCGGTGATGAGACTGTACATCCCGCGAAAGTGCGGGGGTCGAGGCTTTTTAAATGCGAAAACCCTCCACAACCGCGAGGTGTGCAGTCTCAGGGAATATTTTTTAAAAGCCGAAGTGGGTATGCACCGTGATGTGGTCGCAGTGGACAAGGGGCTTACCCCGCTCTCCATGGCTAAAGAGAACTGGCACAAACCTGTAGTACTTACTACCGATGACCGCAAGGCGGTATGGCAAAGC
Organism: Dasypolia templi; assembly: GCA_963555695.1. Taxonomy (NCBI): domain Eukaryota; kingdom Metazoa; phylum Arthropoda; class Insecta; order Lepidoptera; family Noctuidae; genus Dasypolia; species Dasypolia templi. The sequence goes on from OY743156.1 coordinate 15,947,910, forward strand.
AAGGAGCTTCACGGGCGCTTCTATCGGGCTCTTCATGAGCCTGGTGTAGATTTCCTAGCGTCCGTATCCTGGCTACGTTTTGGTGACCTTTTCGGGGAAACTGAAGGTTTCGTCTGTGCCATTATGGACGAAGTTATCTTGACGAATAACTACCGGAGACATATTATGAAGGACGGGACGGTTGACGTGTGTCGGGCATGCCACCGTCCAGGTGAGTCCATCAGACATATTATCTCTGGTTGCTCTCATCTGGCTAACGTCGAGTACTTGCACAGGCATAACCAAGTAGCCAGGATTATTCACCAGCAACTTGCTTTGCAATACAAACTTGTGGGTTCTGAGGTACCGTATTACAAGTATGTGCCCGACCCAGTTCTCGAAAATGACCTTGTCACGTTGTACTGGGATCGGTCTATCATTACTGACAGGACTATTATCGCTAATAAGCCTGACATAGTAGTGATAGATCGATTAGCGCGCCGCACAATGATTATCGATGTTGCCATTCCACATGATGAGAACCTCGTGAAAGCTGAGAAAGAGAAACAAATTAAATATCTCGACTTAGCACACGAGGTTGTTGACATGTGGAATGTGAGCTCGGCTGTCATTGTGCCGATTGTCGTATCGGCCAATGGCCTGATGGCAAAAAGCCTCGACCAACATCTCTCGAGGCTTTCGTTAGGCGGTTGGATCAAGGGCCTGATTCAGAAGGCAGTACTCCTCGATACGGCTCGCATTGTGAGGAGGTTCCTGTCTCTGGAGCCCTAACCACCAGTAGCTTGGACCCTGCTCCCGCTACCGGCAGACCACTATTTTTTATATTTTTAAATTTTTTTTTTAAGTTGTTTTATAAAAATATTTAAAAATGTATTAGAATAAGGATAAGAATAAATAAACGACATAATAATAAATTCTTTATTGCCATAAAAACAGGTTACAGAAAAATATGAGACCCTGGCTCCAGAGCTAGGTAGAGTACCTGTATTATATGTACCTATGGTAGCCCAGTCACTGAAGGAAGCATTGCTATTAATCGAAAATGTCTTTGGAATGAAAGTGTTATCAAATTGTGTACGATACATTTTGAAAAAAGCATTAAATTGTTGATTAGAGTCATCATTATTTGATGAAAGTGGTAAATTACTTAGAAGTTTAGTTTTAAATGTTTCCCGTTTGGAAACCCACTAAATTTATTAGTTTTTCGATTAACAGTGATATCTTTTTTAGTAACTTTTTTGTTAATATTTGAAATAGTGACCAACTGTCCCCAATGGTCTGAGTCTATTAAATTAATAATTTCCTTGTGGGTTGGTATAACATATGTATAAACGTTATCTAGGCACTAGTGGCACTAGTGGCACTCGTGGGCTCCGAAAATTGGTTAGCAAGATTGTATGACTGAAACAAACTTATAATTCTAGTACATAACCCAGAATTTTCTAACAAATTAACATTGAAATCACCACAAGTGATGATAGACTTGTTTGAATTACAGATTTTGTTCAGCACTTCATCCATAACCTTTTCAAAACAATCATAGAATCCTGAAGTTGGTCTCGTTCGATACAGGCTCATCTCAATTGTTCGCTCAACAGCACGTCAACACACAATATCCTTACGGTCTTTAAATTTGATCCGGTTATTTACTTAAATTAATGAGCCACCACGTATAGCATTTACTCTGCTGAACGAACGACCAAACTGGTGATTACTAAAATTGAATATAAACTGGTGGCTTTTAAGCCAATGTTCTGTCATACAAAGAATATCTATATTGTTACAATTCAGGAATAATTCTACTTCTAAATCTTTGTTTAAAAACCCTTGAATATTTTGATGCACCAGGTTGATACTATTTAATTTATTTACACGCACATTTGATCTATCACTTGCTTTCTTAACATTTTTGTAAGAGGTTGCCTCTATTGTCCTTATTTCTAATTTAAATGAAAATCAATGTCATTAATTGGTTCAAAATTATTAGCAGAATAGTGTAACATGTCATTGCATTGCTCAAAAGAAGCAAGTTGTTTAGCCAAATTCTTGGCTGTTTAAAAAAGAAAATATGATAGCGACACGGCTATCTATCTGTCTTTTATGAATTATTACCAACATAATTGTTAGTAGCGATTAAATGAAATAGATTATTATTAAATGTCAAATTATGCAATGTCATATTGATTTCAAATCTTAAGTTATTTTCTTCCTGTGGCAAACTGTTACTATAAGGGAATGTAAACAAAACTATTTTTCTTAAACTAATATTCTATAGACCTATAATATTGGAACAATTCTCCTTTGTTCATGTTTCCCCTATTACCTGTTCTGTAAACGTTCTGTTAAACAAATGACATCAAACTTGGTATTTTCCAAAAACAATTCTATTTCTAGTAATTTGGAAGAGCAACCTTGAATATTCTGATTAAGTAATTTTAAAGTGTGTTGCACTCCCTTTGGTTTCTTCTCATTATGAGTTAAATTGCCAGAAGATACTTTATTACTATTGTTTAATAATAATTGGTTATTTGTAGGGGTAACTTCTGTTGTCTTACTAACTAGTTTAAAAAGTTAAACTCAAACTCAAAGCATTTATTTCAAATAAACCCATTATAGGCACTTTTGAATTGTCAAGGGGTCGGTCAGTCAGAAATATGAAGCTAGTTGCCCATTCCAAAGCGAAGTAGGTACCTATGGAGAAGAACGGGCAAGAAACTCCATGGACACTCTTTTAAATAATATGGTTACAGAAAATTTGTTACATCAGTCTTGTTGAAATTAAACATGTGAGAACGATGCAGAAAGACCCGTAATAAAAAACATAAAAATCGGAAAATAAAAATTAAAAAAGCCGTGGCAGCCAAGAGATGACCAGTCCCCACTGACGGCGCCCGTTCACGAACATGACGTATGGATCAGCACCATTCAGCTCAACCATTTTGAAGGGAACTTAATGATCCAACACACACGCCACCACCAGCGAGACATTTGAGTGAGCGTGACATACTCTCAGCCGCCAGGGCACATTCAAGTCAATGACAGACGTGCCCAGTATAGGGTAGCTTTATAGTAGGTACTACATAGTGCTCACACCTCCTCACCTGTTATCCGGAGTGACCTCCACAACTACAATTTTTGAAGAGTCTAGAATGCCCTTTTCAGTTCCATAAGGAAGAGAACACCTTTCCTGACTAGTAGTAGCCTCCAAGGATGTTGGTTTAATAGGTGGTTCCTCCTTCGTATAACATGACGATTCATGATTCCTCACTATGTTGTTAGAATAAGCAGAACACAGACTCGTCAATCAGACTCCTACAATTTGTTATATTAGCTATAACCTCATTAATGTTATATGCTATCAACATAGCAATCATATGTCTACATTTCCAAGACAGAGATAAACTTCTCTGAGTTAACTTAAAACTACTAACAAACTTGTTAGTGTCAAAAAACAATAATTTGTCACTATGACAACATGTCAGCATGTGTATAGTATTATTCAACTTATGAATATAATTGTTTTCATTATCTGATAAAGTATCAGAATAAGGTAAAGCACACAACATTAGCTTCCCTATATTTAGCTTTAATAAGGTGTCCACATCATCCACTATGTCCTTTCTGGTAATACCGGTACTATTACCTAATAGCAAAACCATTGTAGAATAATTATCTAGGTTTGTATTTGCTATTCTTTTAATCATTTGTTCAAAACGTATGTTATGAAAACTATGGTTGGTAAAACTATGGCTTAGGTAATTGTGTAACATTTTTCCAAAGCCTGAGCCTATTTCGTCACAAAAGAATATGGACTTATTTTTCTTTGTATTAACACGGGGCTCTGCTGGAAGAGCCAACACCGGTGGAGACAAGTCAAGCTCAGGCTGAGGAGGTGGTGGTTGGTTGGCACAGCTGCATGATAGGTTATTGGTCAGAGACTCATATCTCTCAGCATTGCCTTTCACCAATTCTAGTAATTCCCCGGCCTCAAACAATCGCTCACTCAGTTGTTGTTGTGATGTCACATATTTCTCAAAAATATCCTTCAGCAAGTGCTCCTTGTGTAGAATATCATTATAAAGAAGCTTAGTATCAATATCATACTTTCCCCTACACTCATTTAACTCAACAGTGCAACTCTTTAAACTTTTGGAAAGAATAACACGTTCTTTTCTAAGGGAAAGATTTAATTTTAAAAGATTTTGTTTTTTAATGGCTCTTTGTGACCGTTTCATTATTTTCTTAATTTTAATATATATTTTTAATTTATTGTGACTCATAACAATAGGACACAGTGGTATGGTATCGTCACCAGTCAAATCTATTGTTACAGCTGGCTCACACACTGATTTTGACTTACTGCCTACCAGTTCATAAAATAGGTTATTGGTGTTAGCAACCTGTTCACTGACTTTGGCAGACTCTGAGAGAGATAGGGCCTTATGGGCTTCACATAATTTCTGCTTAAGTTCTGAAATGTGGTTCAAAGCCAGTTCGTGGGTCTCACGGCACGCTTGAAATGTTGACACTTGATGTTGTAGTTGACTGTGCTGGTCAGCTAAGTCCATGTGTTGTATGTGTAGCTCAGCCAGCTCATTTTTAAGGAAGGTGTTTTTGGCATTTATGTTCTCCACTTCCACTTCGCTGTCTTCCCTTTCCTGGAGCAGTTGTTTACATTCAGCTTGAGAAGCTTCAAGCTCCTTCAAGGTAGCTCTCAACTTTGCTTCCATCTCCTTAATTGTAGCTCATCTTGGTCATCATTTTGACTAATTGCAAGTCACCTGGAATGTGTGAAGTTATGCAGCTAAATTACAGTGCAAGAAAAGATGTTCTGATATGTGGATTAGTAGGAGGTAGTTGGGGGGAAAGTAAATTGTTAGGAAATAGGTAATTACAATTAGATAAAGTCTATTAGAATTAGATAGGAAAGTTAATCAACATAGAAATATTATAGAAAACACTGATTTTCTTGCTATTAGGTATCTTAAAACTAGATCAGGAGATACCTACAATGAAACTAGATTTTATGTGAAGAGTCTGTGACACATTACAGGCTACAAAAATATAGTTAGAGCTCGTAATGAGCTTATTTTGTTTATGTAGTGTATTATGTAGTGTTTAATGTCTGGGCGAATGTTTTCGTCATCGATTTTGCTTCCACTAGTTGTCAAGCAAAAGGAGACATAAACCGTGCCAGTGTGTGAATGACGTAGCTCAAAGACCTGAGCAGTATTTCGTGGTGTTCTGTGGTTTGTAAATATTACTACAATAACATAATTAAAACAAAATACTCCCCGGGATCGACGATATTTTGAAATCCGTCACCGTTGAGGCGTTGAGTTGACAGCCGGTTTTGAATCCTGTTTGTACGAAGTTTTCGCGACAAAAATACTGTATAATCACTTTATGTGATACTTAATACCTAGGTTTGACTATTTTACATGAATTTAACATAATTTTAACACTTTTTAATATTTTTTTATCTAAGTACTTATTCTGGCAAGCATTGAACTATTAGATTTTTGACTTTGGCAACCAGTTTGATACATTCTTCCGTTTCGGCTTTCACAAGCCCACTTTCAATCACACTCCATACTTGCTTTTCCTCTAATAGACGTTAAAGTCTGAATTTCCAATTGTTGAAATTTTCTTCTTGACTGAGAAGCGGCAATTTCTCTATTTTCTCGTCTCAGTTTAATTCGATACTTCTGCTTACAATTTTTGTCTGATGCGTATTTATTTATTAATAGTCCATATATCTTTACATTTTCAATTACCTTTTTGTCACTATTGCGCACCTTTTGCGCAGTGGAAGCGGTTGTTGTTCGTTCGCCATATTATTAGCAGAGATCATGTTTTTTTTTATTTGACGGTATAAGTCAATTATTTTTTTATCTTCATTTATTATCGACATGATATACTCATTACAATGTTTTTTAATGAGCTGTATTGCAATATGTGGTTAGCTAGCGACCTCGACATTTGATAATATTTTTGCCTGCTTCTTGCCTGAGCAACCGGCAGCAAGTTCGTCATGCTCCCTTAGATGTCACTGCTCGCGGTAGCGTCGGGGGTCGGGTTTCCTCCTTCCCTCAAATATGGCGAGGGGGGTAATGGCTGACCATTGCGTTATGCTCGTGAACGGGTGCTGCTTGTGGTGACTGGTCGTCTTGCTGTCTGTGGTTTTATTATTGTTACAGTAATTGTTCTGTTAATTAATTTTACTTTGATGGTCCTAGTTTATCATTTATTTATTTTATTTGTTTGTATAACAATTCCAGTATTGCATATGTAATCTGCCATGCCCTTTAGGCCTGGAGGCTTTTATTTATGTATTAAGTTTTATTTACATTAAATATTTTTCTTCTTTTTTTTGGCATTGGCGTGGCTAGCTGTCGTATGGCAATTAATTGAATGATTCGGTAATTACTTACAATTGTTTAGAATCCAGTTCTTCTAACCAAACAGACAGCTGTGCTGCTGGGGAGTTTGTTGCGCCACTTCTTCTTCCCAGCTAAAGCACTAGGAAGTGGTGAAGGGCGGGCGTTTTGGGGGACTGTCTTATGTAATTTTGACGTTCGAAAAGTGCTGATTCTCAGCCTAATTTGAATAAATGACTTTTGATTTAGATTTTGATTAAAAAAATAACAGTATTTTCTTTACTAATATCTTGTTTTTACCAATACCAATATCGTACAATTTTCTTATAGTTTGCTGGAAATTGTTATATTTGAGCGGTATCATGATGAGATAGATATAGTGGATGATTTGTACCAATAGCGTCAGCGTGTTTGCTTGCTATAAGGTCTATGCAGTTGTTTTGACGTGTTGGTTCATTTATGTGTATTGTTAAATTAAAATTAGATAGTACGTTTTTTAAGTTTATCGTGTTGTTGTTGTTTACTAATGTATTGATATTTAAATCTCCTGTTATTATAACTTTTTTACTAACAATTTTAAATAATAACTTAAATATGTAACAATATTTCTAATTTATTGAAAATAGAATTTAAACTAGATGAAGGTATCCTGTATAAACAAATAATAATAGTGTTCTATTCCGCAACATTCGCAACAATGGAGATACAATTATTATCATATTTCACTCGCATGCCTAAACACCTTTTTAATTAACCTTAGTCTTCAATTTTGAATTTTGATATAAGTTTTTTTTTTCAAATCATTAGTCTTACTATTAGAAAAAATGAAAAAATCATCAAATATTGCAACGATAGTCTCCTCATTTTAAATTTTTTACTACATAAACATGGTTCTGAAACTGACTTTACTTAATTCATATCTATCAAACAATAATGTATCCTGGCATTCCATTCCCTAGCTGATTATCTTAAACCATTAACTGCTTTTTTTTAAGTTTAAGAACACAATTAGTTTGGCAAATTAAACAAGGAGGTGCCTGCATGTACACATTTTCTTTTAGAAAAACATTTAAAAATGCTGTAACTACATCAAGTCGAGTGATTTCAAAATCAAATTTAACAATGAATGCAAATAAAAGTCTAAGTGTAGTACCTGAGAACTGGTAAGTAAGTCTCATTAAAATCTCCTCCATGCTGCTAAGTGTAACCTTTCGCCACAAGTCTAGCTCTATATCTGACACTGTTATTGCTTTCTAGCTATTTCTTGAACACCCATTTGCACTGTACCACTCTATCTGCCTTCTCTTAGCTAACAATCTCCCACGCTTGGTGGTCAAACGCTTGAAGTTCATCGGACATAACCTACTGCCACTTGTCTTTCTCTGGACCGTTGGTAGCTTCATCATAAGTTATGTCTTCAGCCCAAGGCTCTGGTTCATCTGAAACACAAAGATTTGTAACACCATACCTTTCAGGAGGTTTCCTGGTACGCTTTTCCACCAAAAGATGCTTTTCATTTTCATACAGATCTTCATCAGATATTGTCTGATAAGACTCTCCTTCAGTTGAGGTTGTACTTTTTTCTGAATCATATACATAAGTAGGATCATACTGATTTGTCAATGTTATTCATTTTCTTCTGGAGAACTTTCTTCTTGTACTGATTGCTGATTTATGATTTTCGTTTATTTGCACCTGAGTAGTATCTCTGGTACACACTTTTTTTAGTTTATGATTTATACAGCATGTAACGAAAACCCTGTCCGATCCTGAAGGGTATTATTTGGTATCGTACTGCGTACACAAATACGTAATCATTTAATGGATACGATATTATTATTTTTGCCCAATGAAAATAATTGATTTTAAAGATTCAAATAATCATACCAATGGCAACACTGATAGCTCGACAAAGTTCACCTACAGTTTCGTGTCAAAGAAGCCGCCTGAGCGAGGCGGTGACTTTGTCGCATGCCGCCAAACCAACTTAGGACTAAAGAAACCTACGTTATGCCTACGCGTAGGTATCAGCTGATATTTTATTGTAGACAGAGACGCATTGTGACCCTGATTTCTGACCTTCTGTTTATCAAGAAACAATTATTATTGAGGTAATGTGATGTGCTTTTGGTAATGTACCGACTGGAGGTATCAGTTTATTAAAACATTTTCTTGTTGCATACCTCGGCGATGTGTGTTCCACATGCCTACCTCCAACATTAATACACATTCAACACCTTTTTATTAAATTTGCACGTACTCTTCGCAGCGCACTTGTGTACGATTTGAGTGAGTCGCAAGCTTCCACAATCCGAGCTCTTACTTCGATTTCCAAATCACACTCACTTTTAAAAACGATTTGGTTAGCATGACCCCATAAATAAAAATCAACATTTTCAAATATTCCTGATTGGAATAAGACATTGTTCGAGATACGATAGCGGCACGTGATACGTACGGACATCCGATCGCAAGCTATCTACCACGTCTACCACGTGAGACTGGCCACAAACAAGTAGCGTGCCAGTAGGCAAACCAGTCGGCTAAATCAAAGGTTCGAGGACTCGTTAAAATAGTGCCTACAGCGCGGAGAGTGCAGGGCGGTGTCCTTTGAAGAAAAAATGGTAAAAATGAAAAGATTTCGCCGACCGGTGGAGTGTTGTTAACATATGAAAAATTACCATATTTAGTGTTAAATTTCGAATGGCTCATAAAAATAAAAAATCATTAACTTTTGGTTTTATGAGTTTTTTTTTTTTTTTTAATTTCTAGTACGTATGTTAAACCAGGAATAAGCCTTTATTGGATCGGATAGGGTTTTTGTTACATGCTGTACAATCTGAAACCTTTCACGTTCTCTGGGTATGCTACTAATATGAATTGAACTGCATTCTTGTCCCATTACAATCTTTTCTTTTTAGGAACATGCATCATTACTGTGCTCCCAAATATTTTGACATGACTGAGATTAGTCTTTTGTCCTGTTCATACTGTGCAGCGGTGTAATGGTGATGGTGGGTGCTGATGAGGTGCTGGTACGTTGGTGCCGGGGAAGATGTATAATAAAAGGCGGACTGGTAAAATTAACGTCTGTATTGGACCAGTGTCACAGGCGGAAGAGACGGGTGTTGCCACACCTCCATAATTTTTTACCTTTATTGTTGGTGTTGCAATTCGATGAATTAAAACATTCAACATGCTGCGGCCTCACAAAAATAGCAATTAATTGATCGTTTTACAAACATATAAGCTATGACTTATTTATAAGCTTAATAGTTAAGGAACTATCTTAGAGCTATCAACATAGTCTATAGGCAACAAACATATTTTATTAATGGCACGGGAATGAGTTTTACCATTTGGAGTCCTAACCTCCACTGCCTTAATATTGCCATCATGTCCTGGAAACAAATTGACAATTCGTGCCATTGGCCACGACATAGAAGAAATATTGTCCTCTTTTAAGATTACTAGGTCGCCTAGTTTGACATTACATACATTATCACGCCACTTAGGTCTATTTTGTAACGAATTTAAATAATATTGATGCCACACTTTCCAAAAGGACTGTTTTAGAGAATTACATAGTTGCCAAAACTTAAGCCTATTTTGTGGAATATTACAGACATTCCTTTCAGGATACATTGACAGTGCACTACAGATAATAAAGTGACCAGGTGTTAAATAACAATAATCATCATTGTTTGAAGATAAAGGTAAGAGCGGTCGAGAATTGAGTACTGCTTCGATTTCAATTAATACTGTATTTAGTTGTTCATAAGTTAAAACAGTTTTTGCAGTATTCTTTTTAAGTGAAACTTTGTGCTCTTTATTGCCGCCTCCCAGAGCCCTTCAAATGCAGGCGAGTAACATGGTATAAAATGAAATTGTATTCCTCGCTCAGCTGTAAAATTTTGAACCTGCATTTGGTGACTCTGAGAAGTTTGCAGTTTGTAGAGCTCAGCTAATTGACTCCTTGCACATTTAAATGTACTTGCATTGTCGCAGTGAATTTCGGTGGGCAACCCTCGTCTAGAAATAAATCTCCTCAAGCACGCAAGGAAAGTTTCCGTGGTCAAGTCTGACGCAAGTTCCAAGTGAAGTTGTTGTGAAAAATACGAATACGCAGATATACCCTTTACCTATTAATGATCGCCTTATGCGAGAGAGTTTTACGTCAATTGGCCCAGCGAAATCCACGCCGACTTTCTCAAATGGGCGGCTGGTAGCTGTTACACGTGCGGCTGGCAAGGAGCCCATTAGCTGCTTGGCCGCGGAGGCCTTTTCTCTGAAACATGCAATACATTTATGAGTTATTTTCTTAACTTCTAATAATCCGTTAACAATCCAAAACCGAGATTTAGATGTGAAAGTAAAAGCTTAGGCCCTGCGTGCAGTAGCCTCTCATGTTCACACCTTATAAGCAAGCTAGTAATTAAAGAGCCTCTGGGAAGTATGACAGGATGCTTTTGTGAGTAAGCAATTTCTGCATAATGCAGTCTACCACCAACGCGCAATAAACCTTGTCTATCGATAAAGGGATGCAAGCCTGATAGATTTCCTTTCAAATTGTTATTATTGCTTATTGCTTTGATTTCAGATTTAAAATATATATTTTGTTCATGCTTAATTATTAGCATTAATTGCACTATCTAATTCAGAACTTTGTAAATAGTTTGTGCCAAAAATAAAGCCAAAATACATGGCTTTATTTTTATTGATATTGTTAAAAAATCGCAATATGTATGCTAATAGCCTTACTATTTTATTTATATTGGAATAATTATACAAGCGCTTGAACACATAATCAAGCGAAATTGGATTTTGGCACACCAAGTTGCTGGAAGGGGCTAAGCAAGTTTCCTCTGAGAGTGAATCAGCGGGAGAGCTGTAAGCAGGAAAGTTGTACTCACTGTTTTGCAGAAACTTTGGGCCATTCCACCAAATATCGCAGCTACTCAGCTCAGCAGGATTGACACCTCGGCTAATGAGATCAACAGGATTGTCATTTGTATTGACTTAGTGCCAACTACATCCAACTGTGTTTTGACGAATTACACTTACTCTGTTTAATACATAAGCTTGAAGGGTTGTAAGCTCAGTATTAAGCCAAGCCAGGACGATTTGTGAGTCGCTGAATAAATAAACATGCCTTATGTTGATTTTAACTCTGAGTGTATTATGAGTTCTTAAAATTAATTCCGATAGCAATAGTGCAGCATTCAATTCAAGTCTTGGTACGGTCATGCCTTTCTTTTGGATTGGGTTGATTCGCGATTTGGAACAGAGTAAATGCAATTTTGCTATACCTGATTGATTTGCGAGTCGCAGGTACACACAGCATCCATAGGCTGTCTTACTTGATGCATCTGCAAAGCCGATTAAATCTGTTGAGTCTGCTTCTGAAATCTTAATGTTCCTATCTAATAGTATTGGCTGCATTGCAGCTAGGGTATTGGTAAATTGAAACCATTCTTGCTCAACATTTGCAGGTGGATTGTCATTCCAACCTGTGTTCAGTAGCCATAATTTTTGCATAATGGCCTTAGCTGTGACCACAATTGGGCTCACAAATCCCATTGGGTCGTAGAATCTACCTATATAACTAAGTATGCTTCTGTTGTGTAACCTTATGTCTATTGAATGGTTCTGGAGTAGAGATTATAAAATGATCATCCTTTACATTTAGTCCAAGTCCTAAGGCTTTCATGTTGTAATTATCCCTTTGTAATTCTAAACTATCAAAGTGTCTTTCATTTAATGGTATATTGTTCAACACCTTTTCATCATTTGATGACCGTTTATGAGTTTGGAAACTACCTTATTTAAGTAAATCACGAAGTTGGTCCCTGGCAGCAACAGTAATTTCCAAATTATCATTGCAATATATAATATCGTCAACATATAGATTGTTTTTGATAATGGATGATGCTAGTGGGTACGATTTTTCATATCTATTTGCTAGCTCATCTATGCAGCGAGTTGCTAAATAACTTGAACTTTTCAAGCCATATGTAACTGTATCTAGTCTTATGCACCTGACTGGCTCGTCAGGATTGTCCCTCCACAAAATATTCTGAAGGGAAGTGTAGTCAGGGTCTACTTTAATGTTTCTGAACATGCGCTTGATATCTGCAGTAAATGTATATCTACCTATGCGGAATAATAATATGATATCAAATAATTCCTTTTGCACCACCATTGAGTTGTAAATCATTTAAAGAAACTTTCTTATTTGTTTTCATTGAACCATCAAATACCGTTCGAAGCTTAGTGGTTTTACTATTGTTGTTAATAACTGCATGGTGTGGTAGAAAATACACTGCATGCTTATTTAAATCATATGATTCTATGTCAACATAATGACCATGACCAAGAGATAGATATTCATGAATAAAATTTTTATACTGCATGAATAACTCAGGAGCAGTGTGCAATCTCTTTTCTAAGTTGAAGAACCTTTTTAGTGCTAAATGAAATGACTCACCAAGAGTATCATTTACATCTGTTAATGGGTATCTGTATCAGGGTAATTTTAGTGCTTCTGCCCAAAAACAAAAAACATCTTGCACGTCCAACTAGAGTCCTGTTGAAACGCTCGCTGAGACCATTCTGCTCCGGAGTGTATGGGTTCGTTTTCTGATGACCAAATCTTTCAGATAATTTTCCATCATGTCTGAACAAAACTGCCCTCCATTGTTGATTCTCAATGTTTTTATCTTTGCTCCTTTTTGATTTCCAACCAATCTATGAAATTCCTTGAAATACTGTAGAGTCTGATTCTTCTCCTTTATAAAATATACAAATGCCATTCTGCTAGCATCATCAACAAACAATAGAAAATATCTTGCCCGCCCAATCGATTGAACCTCCATAGACCCACACAAATCAGAGTGAACTAAATCTAGCACTTCTATACTTCTATGGTTTTGTAATTGGGACGGTAAACGACTCTGTTTCCCTCCTCAACATACTTTACAGTTGGATTTTTTAATATCAGCCTTCGTATCAAACGATATACCGTCTACAGCACCATTTTTCATCTTCTCCAAATCATTACTATTAATGTGTCCTAATCTTCTATGTCACTGTTTTGCATCTGTAGTTTGAACTGCTGCCGCCAACACTTTCTCTGACTTAATCCTGTTCTATTTATACACACCATTCTGTAGATTTGCTATTCCAATAAGCTCATCTCTTTGATTATGTACAAAACACACATCAATTTTGAAAGTAACTTTGTTTCCTCTTGCTATCAACTGGCTTACTGATTACAAGTATGTATAAAATGTTGTTTACTTTAATGTCAAACTGAGAATTATTCCGAAGCGTAGTAATCTGTGTATCTCAGACACACACAACTGGCGGCACAGCCATTATTTGCAACCATAATTTCCTTCATTTTATGTACTTTTCTCACTTGCAATAAGTTTTCTTTGCTTGATGTCATATGAGCACTACCCCCCCTTAGTCGATATACCAGTCTTCCTTATTAAATTCACTATTGAAAAATGCAGCACTAAATGCGTTTACTTGCTTCTCTTTCGTTTCGGGTAACTGGTTCTTAAAGTGGCCAATTTTCTTGCACTTGAAGCATTATAATAACCTTTTTACATTTGACGTTTGTTTCGCGCCTTTTGTATTGAAATTTTGACCGACCTTCTTTGCTTTGACCATAATACAACTTCCGAGTCATGGTCACCGATCTCAGAACTTATATCAATCAATTTTGTTTTAATGACATAACAATTTGTGGCAATGCCGGAATGTTCCATTGCCATAATCATTGGGGCAATCTTTTCTGGCAGCCCCGGCAACAGCAATGATCCGATCCATTCCTCGTTAATTTCAAACCCTGTACCATTTAGTATTTGTGCAGTTTCCACTATGAGTCGAATTGATCTTATATCCATTGTTCGAAGTAAACTGATTTTTCTTGTGAATCTGCTGTCATCAAATAACTTCTGGAGTTTCTGCCACAAGTCCTTGAGTTTCATTGTTGATGTGCACGTATAACTTGGGATCAATCGTCATGATGAGTTTTGCTTTCACTTTTCTGTATTCTGCACCATTTAAATCGACAGGAATGGCGTCGATGTCTATGCCTTCCAAGATGAGAAAAATTCTTGCTGCGAACGCCCAGTCGTCATAGTTTTCGCGTCCCTTTAACTTCGGCACATTTACTAAATAACTGCCTAACGATATTTTACTTATTATCTTAAACACGATATGAATTTACTGTAAAATTATAATATAAAGTTTTGCACTGGGCCTATAACCTAATAAAACGAATGAGTTTCTGGTTGAGAATAGACAAGTTTATTACCATTCTAGAGCTATGGTACACTTTTATCCTAGTACGAGTATTTTCCGTAATTTACAGAAACAAGGTGGCATTCCTAAGTGTAAGGGTTGAGAACTGTGCTGTAAAACATATTATAATACAGCCCCACAGACAGAAGAGCGAATGCCAAGCATCACACGCGCTAGGAGATCCCCAACCAAAGCTTGCAAGCCGTGACCCCTGAGGTACAGTGACCCATACCAAAGTACATGGTTAAAGTTGAGGGGAAATTTGTTCATGTATGAGTATCTTTTTGAGTTGGAGTTTACAGGTTTGTATTGTTTTCAGGCATCGCATTGGTGGTGGGAGATCATTCCAACAGCGTGTGGCTGCGAACTTTAAAGAACCTCTGAATGATGTAGTTCTGTGCGTTGGCACCGACAGTGGGCTTACCATGGAACGAAGACTATACTTTAGATGGTTTTGTTTCCAAGTTAGCTTTTCATAGAAATAATGCGGTTTTTGAGTTGTAATGATACCAAACAATAAGTTAGCTAAATGAAGCTTCGTCGGGGTAACCATCTTTAATCATTTTAGTTCGTTAATGTATGGATTAACATGACTTCTTCGCGGGACATTAACACAAAAACGAACACAGGCTTTCTGGATACGTTGGATAACACGCTCAGTTGTTGAAAGCAGGCATGGACCGTAGACTGTGTCACAGTAATTTAACTTGGATAGGATGAGGCTCTCAACAAGTTGTTTCCTTACTGGTATGCTTAGGTATTTCCTTATTCCATACCTATAAAAACAATTTCGAAGAACATTGGTCACATGTCTGTTACGCTTTCACAACTAGACCGCGCGGGCGCGCGCTGTATGCTTTCACGACTAGACCGCGCGCTGGTCCGATTTTAATAAAGTTTTTCAGATAGTACGACACCATGGGGGCACTAGGGGGTTATTATTTATTCTACGCGGACGAAGTCGCAAGTAACAGCTAGTAGTAAAATAAAGCGGAAGATATGTCTGAAAGTACAAGTCGGATTGAAATATTTTTATCACTATTAAATAGTTACAATATTGAGGAGAAAAAAAGGCTTATGCGGGCAAGGCCGCGGAGAGCAGCTAATTAAAAAACAAAACACGTAGGTATTTATTTATTCAGTGTTTATTATAATTATGGGCAAATATATCACTCGTCATCATCACGGAACATGTCTTCGATTACAGAACTGTTATCCATAGACTTTTCAGAATAATATCAATGAGTTGGTGAAGGCTGAATTATAAGTGAAGGCTGGGGAGATGTAGAAGAGTTTTGCCTAGAGTATATGTTAGCATTTCCAGAAGAATAACCATAATATTGTGCCGAATAGGTTCCATAATTTGATTATGCGTGCACTTTCTAATTAACTGTAACATTTCAGATTGAAATTAAAGTTTAAAATTTTTGTATTTTTTTACATGTGGAAGCAGCGACTTCAGGAATTGTTTATTGGGGTCATTTAGGTCGCCTATTTTATCTTGTTTACGCTTTAAATTTTCCGAAAGTCTTTTGAGTATAAAATTTTCTGATTTTTATTAATATAAAAACAGTGCTGAAAAATCAGATTTTATTTTTATTTTTGGGCGTTTCTTTTAATTTTCGGGCGAGGTGTCGGTCGGAGGCGGTCACACTTCTTTGAAGGAATTCAAGAAAGATAGGTAGTTGATTGATAAAAATGTATTGTTTACTGCTTGATGCTGCCGAACCACTCGCAACGTTCTTGTCTTTTTGCATTTTCTCTATTTAAACTGTCGCGTGCCTCTTCCACTTCCTCACACGACGCTCGACTCTCGCCGCGGACGGACGTGTTTGTGCGCTCTCCCGCTCCAGTGTTGTGTTTCGTGTTATTATTCGTCGCTGCCACGTGACGTCATCGTAGTCGCCCCGACTACTCCGATTTAAAATCAAATCAAGAAATTGATTTGATTTTAATAACACAAAAAAACTGCCTTTTTCAAGGCATCCCTGTTTCATTAATAGACGTTTGTGAGTAGCTTCACTAGGCCCCTTCTGGGTAAAACCACAGTTTCGTGGTCCTCGGTTGAAACCTTACGGTGTCAACGAAGCCGAGTGGGGTGTTGACCGTATTTACACCCGCCGAACCCCTTCAGGGCGAGGCAGTTAGTTGGACGGGTCCCAGATAACCGGCCTTGGGGGATCTCCTAGTCGGCTCTGGTGACAGTTTTGCTTTCCAGCTACTCACCTAGTGTCTTTAGGGTGTGTCTACACCCTTCGCGCTAGACTGGTCAGGGCCCCGTTCGCACAATAAGACTGGCGACGGGTCACAAGCTTAGGGCTCACCAATAGGTACTCACCTCTCTGTCTACACCCGACAGAGAGGGTCACACATCCCCGGGCCCATCCACCCGGGGAGATAGGTATAGGATTTAGTCTACGTGGGAATAAATTTCCACCATTCCCTCCCTAAACTAGCTTCTCCTCCGACCATGGAGGACGCCTATATTTTGGCGTTCTTCAGAGAGGTCCTTTTTAAGGACCCCGATTTCCTAGCGAGATATGGCGACAAGCTATGTCATCGCTGCACCCCCACTCCGTCCCAGGGCGCAATCGCGAACTTCAGCGATGCCCTCGAAAGCCCGATGTCGCCACCTGTTGCCGAACAAGGCATTCCAGCCATTGTTCCGGCAGCTATTGTTCAGGCAGACAATGTTCCGGCCGCTAATTCGGCCCCCATTGTAACACCCGCCTTTGTCCCGGCAGACAATACTCCGGCCGCTAATCCGGCCCCTATTGTCTCGCCCGCCTTTGTACCTGCCGCCATTGACACGGCCTCTATTGTTCCGGCCGCCATTGACACGGCCTCTATTGTTCCGGCCGCCATTGTCTCAGAGACAACGCAGCTGCGCGCCGCAAACACGACTCACCCGGAGAGCATGGACACGTCAGTCCCAATCTCCGAGGACGAAGCCCGCACCTCCTCCTCCAGCGACGACGACTTCCAAGTCGTCGTTAAAGGAGGCAAGAGGAAGGCTAAATCCTCCGCCCCCGCCGGTCCGGCCTCAAAGAAACAGGTCACGACTACATCGTCCAGCTCGACTTCCGCCCCTAGTCCGCGGGCCAGTCGCCCCGCCAGCCCTATGGCTTGCCCACCCGCTTCTACCGCGAGGAAGCAAAAGCCCCCTCCCCCGATCTACATTCAAGATAAGGCCAAATGGACCGAAATCTCGAAAATGTGTGGTGATCGCAAGATCAACTACACGAATGCCCGATCCACCCTTCAGGGGATCAAAGTTACCGTCCCCACGTCTTCGGACTTTAGGGATCTCTCCCGTGCCCTGCGTGAAAGGAACTATTCCTTTCACACGTACTCCCTTCCGGAGGAAACCCCCACTCGCGTCGTCATTAGGCGCGTACCTCGTGAAATCGACACCGAAGATATAAAAAGCGACCTTGTTGCACAAGGCGTTCCAGTCTCCGCCGTACATCGCTTGCATAAAGCGAGACAGGGCGTTGTCTATGACATTGTCCTGGTCATATGTGACCCCACAGAGGGGCACCACCCGATCTTCAAGGTGAAGTCGGTCTGCTCGCTCTCAGGCATCTCCATCGAGAAGCCTTACAGAGCTCAATTGATTGGCCAGTGTCATCGCTGCCAATTATATGGTCACTCGCAGTCCAACTGCTATGCCACCCCTAGATGCGTCAAGTGTCTAGGAGAACATGGCACCGCCGACTGTACCCGCTCTAAAGATAGGGAACTATGTTTAGAGCCTCCCAGCTGTGTACTCTGCGGCCAATCGGGACACCCGGCAAATTACCGGGGCTGTCCTAAGGCCCCGAAGTCCTCCTCTCCTAAACTCGCGAAACGCGCGAGCGACCGCCAGCACAGGGAAAGCCCCTGGGGAAAGCCTCCTTCCGCGCTGATGCCGGAGCGGCTCAGTCCGCAGAGGCCGTCTCCCTGGGCTAACCTAAATCACCTGAAGGCTCCCGCAGCCTCGGTGCCCTCTATCCCCGCGCAACCAGCGCAACCCGCTCAACTTCCAGCGCTGATGGCTTCCGCCATCCCAGCGCCTTTGGTAGCCCCCGCGGCCCCTACGGCCTCTCCAGCGAAACCTCAGGGAACCCAGGGCCGAAACAGCGCCCAAATTATACTTAGTACATACGCGGCTCTCTTCACCACCGCCGCGGACAAAATGGCGGAAGAAATCGTTGCTGCAAACGGCAACGCACTCCGCCTTATGGAAATCCTCAGCGCGTATCCCGAGATCGCGCAAGTTCTACACTCACTCAAATATTAATTCTCAATGGGTAATACGAGAGTAAATAGTAACAAACCCCGATCCCTTAAATTAGGCTTTTTCAACGCAAATGGCGTTTCAGGTCAACGCGATGAGATCGCCACTTTCCTCCGCGACCATCAGCTTGACATCCTCCTCATACAGGAAACCTTTTTAAAACCACATCACCGAAACCCGAATATTGCCAACTTTAAACTAGTTCGCAATGACAGGTCTCGATGTCACAAGGGTGGCACACTCATATACTTTAGGAAATCTTTGTATTGTATCCCTATAGACCCACCTCCTCTCTTCTCCCATCTGGAGACCTCTATCTGTCGGCTCGGCATGACCGGCCACCAACCGATCACCATCATCTCCGCTTATATCCCACCCGACAATGGTCCGGAGGATCCCATCTCGCTCCAAAAGGACTTCACTGCCCTCTTCGGTATGAGTGACTCCGTCATCTTGGCGGGGGATCTTAATGCCAAGCACCCGGCGTGGAATAGTAGCACAACCTCAACCAGAGGTAGGTTAGTTTTCAAGTTAGGCGAATCCCTTAACTTTGACGTCATCGCTCCAATGAGCCCGACTCACTTCCCAGGTAATCCTAATCACCTTCCCGATGTTCTCGATGTAGCGCTGCTCAAGAATGTGAACCTCCGTTTGCAATCGATTGAGACGTTCCACGAGCTAAATTCTGACCACCGCCCTGTAGTCATGCATCTTGCACCCTACTCGGGCCCGATCGACCCCAACCGCCCCCCTCAGACCCAGACGATAACCGACTGGAGGAAAGTAAGCGAAAGACTGAAATCCACCACGTCGCCTCACTTAGACACCATCCCCGATCACTTAGTGTCAGTCGCCGACACGACGGCGGCAATCGACTCGTTTACAGAGCACGTACAATCCGTATTGACGGATTGTTCACGGGAAGTTCCGGTGATGGAAGACCATCGCTGGAAACTACCTACTGACGTACGTGACCTGATAACCGAGAAGAACGCGGCCATCCGTGCCTAGGACTCCTTCCCTTGTGACGCGAACAAAGCCCACATGCGCCATTTACAGCGTGCTGTAAAGAAACGCATAGGGGACGTTCGCTCTGAGGGCTGGAACAAGATGCTCAGCGAACTCGAGCCCACTCATCAAGCCTTCTGGCAATTACAGAGGAAATTGCGTTCCTCAGAAGAGGTCTCTATGCCTCCTCTCATCCGCCCCGACAATAGTGTCGCTTTCGACAGTCCCGAAAAGGCTGAATGTCTTGCCGACAGCCTAGAGTCCCAATGTTCTCCCAGCTCCCAACCAGTAGACCAAGCTCACCTGAACAAGGTCGACGCTGAAGTCGAACGAAGAGCCTCCCTCCCTCCCGTCGAAGACCCTGATGATCCTCTGCCTCCCGTCACTCCAGACGAAGTGCACGACATCATTAAAGGGCTCCACGCTCGTAAGGCCCCCGGTTCGGATGGTATTACCAATAAGGTATACAAACTCCTTCCTGCCCCGCTAATAATGCTTATGACCGCCATCTTCAATGGCGCCTTGAGCAACAACATCTTCCCACAAGCATGGAAAGAAGCCACCGTCATCGGTATCCCAAAGCCAGGCAAGCCAAAGTCTGAGCCCTCCAGCTACCGCCCTATTAGCTTACTCAATGTCCTCGGCAAAATCTACGAGAGGCTTATTTATAAGCGTCTCAAAGACTACGCCGAAGCAAAGAGCCTCATACCCAACGAGCAGTTTGGATTCCGTAGCCAACACTCGGGCACCCAACAGGTCCACCGTATCGTAGAGCACTTATGCGCTGGTCTGCAGCGTAACGCGACGACGGGTGTGCTATTCTTCGACATAGCGAAAGCCTTCGACAAAGTCTGGCACAACGGCTTGATATACAAGCTCTACCAACTAGGAGTGCCAGATCGTCTCGTGCTCATCTTACGAGACTTTTTGTCGAACCGGACCTTTCGCTATCGCGTCGAGGTAGCACTCTCGTCCCCTCATCCTATTCGCGCCGGTGTCCCTCAGGGTTCCGTACTATCTCCTCTCGCCTTCACGCTGTTCACTAGCGATATCCCAAAAAGTAAAAAGGCTCAGTTGGCTCTCTTCGCCGACGACACTGCCGTTTACTATACCGGTCACTGTCCCAACGCTATAGCTCGTACTCTCCAAACCTCCGCAAACGTCTTAGGCGCTTGGTTCCGGAAATGGAAAATCGAGGTAAACCCCGATAAGAGTCAGGCGGTTCTCTTCTCGAGACGTCGTCGGCTCCCTCCCCCACTTCCCAGCCCGATCACTATGTACGGCAAGCCAATCCCTTGGGAGAAGCAAGCCAAATACCTAGGCGTGATCCTCGATGAGAACCTTACCTTTAAGGCTCATATTAAGGCGGTTCGCGCGCGCGCCTCCTTCGCTCTTAGCAGGCTCCAATTCGTACTGACAGCCCGTAGCAAACTGTCCCTCAAATGCAAGCTCCGCATCTATACCGCAGTCATCCGTCCCATCATGACCTATGCCTGCGTTGTATTTGCGCACGCTCACCCACGTCATCTCCATAAGATGCAGACCCTCCAAAACCGTTTCCTCAGAAGGGTCACGGGTGCCCCCTTCTATGTCCGTAATATCGATCTTCACGTCGACCTCAAAATGCCAACCATAAAACAGTTCATGAAACGCTTATCAAAGCGTTTCTTCGACTGCGGCATCAAACATTCTAACCCCCTGATTACAGCGGCCGCCCGCTACACTCCCTCTCGCATTAGCAGTATTCGCCGACCAAGGCATACTTTAATCGACCCCGACGACGCCACTACCCTCCTCCAGGAGAGTAGTAAGGCCACTAGCACGCTACATAAGCCCAAAACCCGATCGCCGTCCTACCGCCCTCGCCGCCGACGCCCAAATCGACGCCCCGAAAAAATCCGTGAAAACATAATAGATTATTTCGTAAACGAAATTGATACGTGTTGGCAACACTGCGGCTTTATCCACAATCGTGAATGTCATTTAACTTTTCTCTACTTTTTATTAATGCTAATAATGTTCTCTATAGTTCTACTATAGTGTTCAGTGTCTCTATCAAGTTAGCTTACCTCGTAGTTAAACTAACCGAGAGTTATAGCTTCAAGGCTGTTCAGGCTTACGCACCGACCTGGGCACCCTCGGATGACGCAGTGTAGTACATTTCTGTCTGTCAGTGTAGTACATCTTGTTCGGATAAATGAATAACTTATTGAGTTAATAGAAATTACGAAGGTTTTTACATAAACGTAAGTTATTGTACCTTTCTGGCCAAAAATGGGCATCCGCCTTTGGATACCGTTCGCTTGTGCTGCCATTTCTCGATACACGAAGGAAGCGTTACTTCGAGTTTTCATTATTCAAAAAAAAAAAACGTATTTTTTTTTTGTTTTTTTTGTTGTTGAAAATCAGGTCTCAATCGTTTCGAGTTCGATGATCGAGTTCATGGCTTTCGGTTCCAGAACGACCTAAATTTAACCGTGTATAAAATACAGGCTGAACGAGCTTCTAATGCAAGAGATACGTTAGAAGATTATATCATGAATGAAGGAGCAATAACTTGGCAAGAAAATAGAATACAATAGAATATAATTGTGGTAAGACGACAACAGCGTCATCTACGTGATGCATTTCACAAACATCTTCGACAGGTGACGTAAAGGTTAATCTTGTGCGACCTGCAGTATTTTTAACTTTCCTCACAAATTTTACTGTAATGATATTACCTGTAATAGATAAAATGCGTCCAACAAAGTGCTTGACACTGTTTTTCGTAGCAAATTGAGCTATAGATGAGCAGGTAACCTTCTATTAAATTATGAACATTGCCAGTGAAACACTCAATACGAGGGCGACGAAAAGTAGGTGGCGTCGTTCTTCGGAAGGACAGATCATTACGCAACAATCATTTTAGAGAATCGAAAAACAGTTACTGCGGAGTGGTACACTAACAATTGTTTGCCACTTGTTTTGGAAAACGTTCTGGAGAAACGACTTCGCAGTAGGATCCTCCTTCACCACGACAACGCCTCGTCGCACACCGCCAAGCAAACACTCGACTACTTGGCGACGTCAGACGTGGAATTACGGGGTCATCCGCCCTATAGCCCCGACCTCGCACCTTGCGTGTTGAAATAAAAACTTCGAGGAAAACGTTTTATGGACGCCGAGTATGCAGTGGCTACGTTTCAAAATGCCGTCGAAAAGACCCCTAAGGACGAGTGGGCAAAGTGCTTTTCTCAGTGGTTCCATCGGATGCAGCGATGTATTGATGTAAATGGACAATACTTTGAAAAGATATAATAAAACTAATAACATTGCTACGAGTAGTTTGTTCAGTTTTTGATTTTCTAAGAACTTTCAGTGCCACCCTCGTATCACTGATTCCAACTAGAATGTCTGGCTCCATGTTTTCTTTTTTCTGACTGATCTCTCAAATATGATGGATATAGTAATTTAATGTTGTATATCATCTGATTCAGCTATACTCATTTTAAAGTCGGAAATGTCAGAGCTTGATTCACAAAAATATTGTTTTACTGTCTTCTAGTTCACAGGTGTTTTCCTTGATTTTGTTTGATTTTTAGTAATTTTACTCTTTTTTTCACGCTTTACATGTGAAACTTTAGTCATAGTTTTCTGCTGTCTTTTATTGTTTTCTTCTGTTTGTACATTTATGTATTCATTGTTTTTTTTCGGTTTGTATTACACTCGCATTCGCATAATTTTTGTCCTTTTTAAATATTTTCAAAGTCAGTGCGGATTGCGTAATAACTTTAGCCCCAACACCTATTTGTATCTTGTCTGTTATTCTTTGCTTACAGTCTAATTTTACATTGGAAGTTATTTATAACATTTGGTTGATTTGTTGATTGCAACATGATGGCAAATCATTATTATTCCTCAGCATAAATGGCAAATACTGACTGTCGCTCTTTACATTTCTACCCAATGTATGCACATAATTTGGTGATAGCGGATTAGTGTGTCGTATTGAGGAAATCATATTATTATTTATAACTGTGGTACAGATTTTGCTAAGGCTGACAGGATTAAAAAGCACACATTTTTCATTCGACGTCGACAGAATTTTTTTATATTTATTGGACGGGAAAACTACACCTTCATATTCATTAGGTGTGTTTTTAACTATATCTCCTAATTTATCATCACGTATGTATATCTCATTTTCTTCTTGAATATTCTCATATTCTGCAATGTGCTTTTCTAAAAATACCTCTTGCTGTGATATGTTTATGTCACTGTCTTGAACTATAGTTTCTGTTCAATTTTCCTGTTTGTCTTCAAGGTTTACAATTCTGTTGGGTTTCTTATTGTTATTTGTTTTTACTAAAATTTCAGCAGCACATACTGATTTACCTGGTTCTGTACGCAACTTTTTACTCCTTTTCACTTCCATTGGTTTTGGAGACCTTGTCTTTTGTAGGTAATCTAATAAAGCTGAATCAATTTCGTACTTTTCTTCATCAAAATACTCAGCGAGTCGTTTTAAAACGTTTCGGGCATTTATAGGCCATATTCCCGCGGCTCTAAATCCACTTATTATATTAGTACTTTCTCAAGGTTTAATATTTTTTAATAATTCAGCCAAGAGTTTAGAAAATTGTTTTTTATTAATGGTTGACTGTCCTGGATTTGTGATTTTGTAATGTAAGGAATCTTCCTCCACTCTTTTTCCAGAGGGGCAAAATAGTCTACGTCTAGAGGCTGGGTGAGATGTGTGGAGTTAGGTGGAAGAAACACAAATCTCATATCGTATTTTGGCACAACTCCATGTTAAGGTGACTGGACAAATTGTCACCTATTATTACTTTTGGCCCTGATAATTTCTTCGCCCACTGAAGTATTATTGTTTTAAAATAGTCCTCAAAACAAGCAGAGTCAAACCAACCTGATTTGGTGCAATTATAGCGAGTGCCATCAGGGCAGGACAGGACAGGATTAATAGCTTTATATTCTACATATGTCGGAAGACAGTCAACAGCAGCATACACCGTAAACATAATCGAAACATAACTCTTACAATTCTTTCGGAATATTTTATACCCCTTCTAAAAATGCGTTTAGAATTTCCCGGGTTATCGGATAAATTTGTCTCATCATAATTAAGGATGTTACTAGGTGGCATATCCTTCAGTGTCTCTTGCAAATTATCGAAGAAACTTTGCATTTCTTGTAGACCTTTTTCAGACCGGACCTGTTTTATATTTTGTGAAGTTCGAACTGACAATTTCGATGAATGCCTATTTAAAAATTGCTCTTGTTGTTCCGGGAACTTTTCCATTAAAAATGTCACTGCGGGTTTGTTTTTCTAAATAATTAAAAACTAGCATTTTCAGGTCTTACCTGGTCATTGGACAACCATATTCACCGGCAGCAACCAGAACAATTACAAGTTTCTCTTTTTCAGTGTTTGTTAGTTTGTTTTGTCCCCCTACCGGTTTCATGTGTACTTATTTTGCCTTATATGGTCCTCCGTGTTATGCCAAATTGTTTTTCAGCTTTTTAACTAGAAATAAAAATTGATCTACAGTTATGTCGAACATTTCCGCCGAGTAGTTTTTAAAACATCTGGATCCTAGTTTCCTTCTATTTCTGTTTCTGCTTGTTGTACAAACATTCGATTTATTTATATTGTTCATCCTATAAGCACAAAAAGAAAAATGTTTGAGAAACTATTAAAACCAATAATAAATAAGTTTTAAAATGCGGCATTTAACTGTAATCTAAGAGTACCTCATAATATGGTACTCTTCGATTCTGTGCATTGTAGTTGAAAGATTACATATAATCTATCACCAAATAGCAGCCACCACAATATATAGTACATTACTATTCCCAATCGAAAATAGTCACAAATTCTATTTGCAATTCGTGTCATGAGCACATAATAATAAAATTATAATAAATTAAAAAGTTACCGGTGATAACCCTACGGGAAAAAACCACAGATAAAATGTATGGCATCTCGCAGGTCAACCTATGAGGTTGTCGTCTGCTTAGACGGACTTGTCTGTAGTTGTCCTAATAAATTAAGGCCTCCAGCCAGGACTTAAACTTATGTACTAACTTAAAAACTAAGCGACTACACGCTAAGGGCACCCCCTGTGGGGTACGAACCTCGGCTTAGGGCGTCGCTGGAAGAGGGCAGCAAGGGACTAGCTGGATCAGGATTTGAGTGATTTTGGGACGAATTTAAAGCTACAGGCTCAGCGGCGCGGGCTGGCTCGAGCAAGGGTCGGGAGGGGCGTGGATTTAGGCGTCGCGGCGGGCCTCGGCGGCGAGGACGGTATGACGGCGATCGGGTTTTGCGCTTGTGTAAAGTGCTGGTGGCCTTACTGCTCTCCTGGAGGAGGGTAGTGGCGTCATCGGGGTCGATTAAAGTATGCCTTGGTCGGCGAATACTGCTAATGCGGGAGGGAGTATAGCGGGCGGCCGCTGAGATCAAGGGGTTTGGGTGTTTGATGCCACAGTCGAAGAAACGCTTAGATAAGCGTTTCATGCACTGTTTTATGGTTGGCATTTTAAGGTCTACGTGGAGATCTATATTACGGACATAGAAGGGGGCACCCGTGACCTTTCTAAGGAAACGGTTTTGGAGGGTCTGCATCTTATGGAGATGACGTGGGTGAGCGTGCGCAAATACAACGCAGGCATAGGTCATGATGGGACGGATGACTGCGGTATAGATATTTTAAGATTTTCATTAAGATCCCCCGCCAATATGACGGAGTCACTCATACCGAAGAGGGCGGTGAAGTCCTTTTGGAGAGAGATGGGATCCTCCGGACCATTGTCTGGTGGAATATAAGCAGAGATGATGGTGATCGGTTGGTGACCGGTCATGCCGAGCCGACAGATAGAGGTCTCCAGATGGGAGAAGAGAGGAGGTGGGTCTATAGGGATGCAATACAAAGATTTCCTAAAGTATATTAGTGTGCCACCCTTGTGGCATCGAGACCTGTCATTGCGAACTAGTTTATAGTTGGCAATATTCGGGTTTCGGTGATGAGGTTTTAAAAAGGTTTCCTGTATGAGGAGGATGTCGATCTGATGGTCGCGGAGGAAAGCGGCGATCTCATCGCGTTGACCTGAAACGCCATTTGCGTTGAAAAAGCCTAATTTAAGGGATCGGGGTTTATTACAATTTACTCTCGTATTATCCATTGAGAATTAATATTTGAGGGAGTTAAGGACTTGCGCGATGAGGATTTCCATGAGGCGACGTGCGTTGCCATTAGC
This sequence comes from Dasypolia templi, assembly GCA_963555695.1. Classification (NCBI taxonomy): domain Eukaryota; kingdom Metazoa; phylum Arthropoda; class Insecta; order Lepidoptera; family Noctuidae; genus Dasypolia; species Dasypolia templi. The sequence continues at coordinate 15,975,150 of OY743156.1, forward strand.
AGCAACGATTTCTTCCGCCATTTTATCCGCGGCGGTGGTGAAGAGAGCCGCGTATGTGCCTAATATAATTTGGGCGCTGTTTCCGCCCTGTGTTCCCTGAGGTGCCACTGGTGAAGCCATAGGGGCCGGGGGGGAAACCGAAGGCGCTGGGATAGCGCTAGCCATCAGCGCTGGAACTTCAGCGGGTTGAGCGGGTTTGGAGGGCACCGAAGCTGCGGGAGCTTTGAGGTGGGAAAGGTTTGCCCAGGGAGAGGGCCTTTGAGGACTAAGCCGCTCCGGCATCTGCGCGGAGGGAAGCTTTCCCCAGGGGCTTTCCCTGTGCTGGCGGTCACTCGCGCGTTTCGCGAGTTTGGGTGAGGAGGACTTTGGGGCTTTAGAACACCCCCGGTAATTAGCTGGGTGCCCACATTGGCCGCAGAGTACGCAGCTGGGAGGCTCTAGACATAGTTCCCTATCTTTAGGGCGGGAGCAGTCAGCGGTGCCATGCTCGCCTAGACACTTGACGCATCTAGGGGTGGCATAGCAGTTGGACTGCGAATATCCGTATAATTGGCAACGATGACACTGGCCAATTAATTGAGCTCTGTAAGGCTTCTCGATGGAGATGCCTGAGAGCGAACAGACCGACTTCAACTTGAAGATCGGGTGGTGCCCCTCTGTGGGGTCACATATGACCAGGACAATGTCATAGACAACGCCCTGTCTCGCTTTATGCAAGCGGTGTACGGCGGAGACCGGAACGCCTTGTGCAACAAGGTCGCTTTTTATATCTTCCGTGTCGATTTCACGAGGTAAGCGCCTAATGACGACGCGAGTGGGGGTTTCCTCCGGAAGGGAGTACGTGTGAAAGGAATAGTTCCTTTCACGTAGGGCACGGGAGAGATCCCTAAAGTCCGAAGACGTGGGGAGGGTAACTTTGATCCCCTGAAGGGTGGATCGGGCATTTGTGTAGTTGATCTTGCGATCACCACACATTTTCGAGATTTCGGTCCATTTGGCCTTATCTTGAATGTAGATCGGGGGAGGGGGCTTTTGCTTCCTCGCGGTAGGAGCGGGTGGGCAAGCCATAGGGCTGGCGGGGCGACTGGCCCGCGGGCTGGACGATGTAGTCGTGACCTGTTTCTTTGTGGCCGGGCCGGCGGGGGCGGAGGATTTAGCCTTCCTCTTGCCTCCTTTAACGACGACTTGGAAGTCGTCGTCGCTGGAGGAGGAGGTGCGGGCTTCGTCCTCGGAGATTGGGACTGACGTGTCCATGCTCTCCGGGTGAGTCGTGTTTATTACTGCGGCGCGCAGCTGCGTTGTCTCTGAGACAATGGCGGCCGGAACAATAGAGGCCGTGACAATGGCGGCAGGGACAAAGGCGGGCGAGACAATAGGGGCCGGATTAGCGGCCGGAGTATTGTCTGTCGGGACAAAGGTGGGTGTTACAATGGGGGCCGAATTCGCGGCCGGAACATTCTCTGCCTGAACAATAGCTGCCGGAACAATGACTGGAATGCCTTGTTCGGCAACAGGTGGCGACATCGGGCTTTCGAGGGCGTCGCTGAAGTACGCGAGTGCGCCCTGGGACGGAGTGGGGGTGGAGCGATGACATAGCTTGTCGCCATATCTCGCTAGGAAATCGGGGTCCTTAAAAAGGACCTGTCTGAAGAACGCCAAAATATAGGCGTCCTCCATGGTCGGAGGAGAAGCTAGTTTAGGGAGGTAATGGTGGAAATTTGTTCCCACGTAGACTAAATCCTATACCTATCTCCCCGGGTGGATGGGCCCGGGGATGTGTGACCCTCTCTGTCGGGTGTAGACAGAGAGGTGAGTACCTATTGGTGAGCCCTAAGCTTGTAACCCGTCGCCAGTCTTATTGTGCGAACGGGGCCCTGACCAGTCTAGCGCGAAGGGTGTAGACACACCCTAAAGACACTAGGTGAGTAGCTGGAAAGCAAAACTGTCACCAGAGCCGACTAGGAGATCCCCCAAGGCCGGTTATCTGGGACCCGTCCAATTAACTGCCTCGCCCTGAAGGGGTTCGGCGGGTGTGATTGGGACAACACCCCACTCGGCTTCGTTGGCAACGTAAGGTTTCAACCGAGGACCACGAAACTGTGGTTTTACCCAGAAGGGGCCTAGTGAAGCTACTCACAAACGTCTGTTAATGAAACGAGATTTGCCTTGAAAAAGGCACTTTTTGATTGATTAAAATCAAATCAATTTCTTGACTTGATTTTAAATCGGAGTAGTCGGGGCGACTACAATGACTTCACGTGGTAGCGACGAATAATAACACGAAACACCACACTGGGCCGGGAGCGGGAGAGCGCACAAACACGTACGCCCGCGGCGAGAGTCGAGCGTCGAGAGAGGAGGAGACAAAATACGCAACTGGGCAATGTCAAACCTCAAGCGCAAAGTTGTAAAGTTTTACGGTAACAATTTTATGACAAATTGGACCCATTTTTGCAAACCAGAACCAACCCACAGCAGGTTGGTTTCGAGAAAACGAGACTTTTGTAAACAGAGTGTGCAAAAAGCATACATAATATACAAGTGAATGAATACTTTATGAACATCAGGTTTATACATTTCATAACGATATAGTATAAAGTAAATCGTTAAAAACCCTGTTGGTTCTTTCTTGCAAAATAAAAATAAATGGACATAAGTTTTCATTTTTGATTTATTTAAAAATAAAAGTAATCCTAACTAATATTTTAAATGCGAAAGGAATCTTGTTTGTTCGTTACCTTTTCACGCCTAAACCACTGAACCAAACATCATGAAATTTTGCATATGCGTGGTCAGGGGTACAGAAAAAGACTTAAGGTATCTTTCATCCAGAAAAAAAAGCACTTTTCCTGAGGGACAGATCATCCAGAAAAAAAAGCACTTTTCCTGAGGGACAGAAAATAACTTCGGTCACAATTGCTTAAGAACGCTAGATGTGTCTTTCGAATCATGATTTAATTATATTATTCGAAACTTTTGTAGTAAGCTAAGAGTACATTTTTAAAATTTAAGTAATACATTTTGTGAGTTTATAACCTGGATGCATATAGAATACTTTTTTTCTCAGTAGTACGTTTCCGTTGGATAATTTCCGATCTCCACGCGAGTGAAGCCGTGGGCAAAAGCTTGGTCTTTATAATTAAGATACTTTTCAATGCCATTTAATAGTGAATCATTTTCTTACATTGAACACAAAAAATAGTCTAAATCTTATCTCTCGAATCTTAAAATTTTAAACTACTTTTAATTGTTGTATCAAAATAACTTTTTATGTATACACGTTGGCATTTTAGTCTTATAAAGGTTGTCCACTCAATGTATCCGACATAGAAAACCTCTAGGCGCTAAAAAAAATTGTGTACATCAGAACTTTCGGCCAATCGAGGTATGGAGCTGGCTGCTACTCCAGTTTTTTGTGACGATTTGGTGACTCACAAAGATGCCAACCAAATAATTTGTGACAGTACAGTTCGAAAGTTAGAAGCATTTATGTATGGCCGAACGTCCTGATATCAGAACGTTAAAAAGTTATATGAATGCTTTATTTCTAGTCAGTCATCCACAATAGCTATAGTTATGTAGGCAGGTACATCCTAATATGTACTTTTAGGAATCACAGTTAAATTGGGTCACCATGAGAGAAGATATTTGACAGATTCTTGTGTCTACGGATGTAAGAATTGAAGCTTGTGAAATCGAATTTGTTTTGGTGGTGACCCGACAATATTATTATAAGTCTGATAAACTTGATTACACATTTTACAATTAAACAACAGTTCCATAAAGTAATTAGGTATTGTACAATAACTACACTAAATGACATTTTAAAAATTACTAGTCGACAACATAACGGCTTTCTTTCAGCCACAAAGTAAGCTAAATACATTTTCGATAGTCCTGCCTGGTTCTACTATAGTACCCAAGGATGGAGAAGCACCTGACCTTAATGACGTTACACGAGTGACATGACAATATGGACTGGCTAGCGAGAGATAGCATGGCGTCGTGGGGAAGTTGCGGGAGTTGCGGTGGGAGGGACGCGTCCCAGGCGGGTGCAGAAATCATTTCGTATTATAGTAGAAATTTATAAATATGAAATCACATTTGACTAGAACGAGGGAAAAACTGATGTAGGTAGGCTTTTCTTGTGGCCGATCGCACCTACCTATTTATTTCAATATTATTAAAGTCACGATTAAGGCGCTGTAGGCGCATAATGACGTCCTTATTTGAAAATAGAACATTGCTAGTTGTCCTACAATATTTTTAATCAATTGGGCAGTCTCTTTTATCCCCACCGATGCCTTAAAAATTAAATTAAATGTACTTAATAAAGTTAAAATTAAACACATTCAGAATATTTTATTTCCACTTGAGGGTTGAACCACATCTGTCAGCACGCAATCGACTTTTTTCATGCTCTATCCGTTTCTATCGCTCAGAATTGTCATTTCCTAGAGCGAGAAAGATACGAGTGCGCGCCGCGGAATCGAATCACACCGCCGATTGACATGTGGGTCATGGACATGTGGGTCAACCCAAAATGTGCTTATTCTTATTATCGAAAACTGCTTACACATTAAATTGGGTTATGTAAATTAGTAAGTAGTTTATAAATGGTCGTGTCAACGAGTAGGTACTAACATCCCGTACCATAAAAGTGTCCAGCTACTTAGAAGTATAAATTTTAACAATAGTAGGTAATTACTTACCTATGTACAAATCAGTCTTGTCATGAGTTTCTACTAAATTAAGTACATTATATCACTAATTGCTGTCATTTTCTAATGTTACATACGTTATAGTGTGCATTGTAATTTTTATGTCAACAGCTTTGATGTAGTTCACACTTTACATCATCATGACATACCCATTTATTTTTGTCGTAAACATGACATTTGTAGTAGCCGAGTTTGCCTGACACATACGAAATGTATTCAATTACACCCAGCATATGAAAAACTTTGTTCTAAACTAAATTCGTAACAGGCATTTCTGATAAACTGTGTACATTGTTGCAATCTAAACCTCACGTAATTAAATAGTTTATTACGTATGTGCAGGTTACTATTCCATGACAAGATTCGCCAAGGCAGTTTGAGGTATTGGTATTAATTTCAATGGCGTCCTCTAGACCACTAATAACAAACATAGAAATTATGTCCACATTACAAACAAAGGAATACATCTTGTAACATTGTTTGAGCATTTTTGTAAACATGATTTTATACCGGCCACTAGTGAAAACATTTAAAATATTCTTTCAAATATAGCTTACGTTACATTGTCAGTCAAACACTTCTTCCTTCCTAATACTTACTTACTATAAGTAAATAAGGATATATACTACAGCCGTATGCAATTAAGAACATAGCAGAGCCTAAAGCAAAAGTGTTTCTTATATTTATGTTTGAAAAGCGGTCTTCAAAGCCATTCTGCATTAAAAGTATTATAGGTTTCAAACAGAGAAAATTTCTTGCCCATGCCAATTTTCTATACGTTGGATTGTCAGAAAAAAATCTTCATAAAGCTGTCTATACGTTTTTTTTTCGTTTTGGTGCTATTGTATTTGCCTTGGCTTGTCTTTGCCTTTGTTTGATTTCTTATTCTTGTTCTTGCAAATAATTAGTGTGTCTTTGTAAAAAAGCGTCAATTCTATGTTTATCAACTTTCGTTTTAAAAATTAAATGTTTTAAAATAACTCTCCGCCCCGGAATATGATGGAGAAAAAAATCTCAGCCTGGTAAAATTTCATCATTACATTTGACCGAAAAGTAATTTCAATAAAAGTCGTCTCAATGTGGTTAGAAACGTTGGCAAAAAGAATATGTTTTCATTAGAGGAGTTGATTGTAGCATCACAATTTTTCTTACTATCTACTATTTCGTCAAACCATTTAAAATATTTTATTTCTAAATTATCGTAATCATCATCACCCACGTAATTTGTGAACCATTTTATCATTTGAAGATTCACCAGGAATTATTTCTTCTTTTATTAAATCATTTATATCTTGCTTTGTTTTAAGATAATCAATTTGTTTATTGAGAGCCAGATTTACAACACCTCTTTTTTTTATGATCTCAAAATTATCACTTAACTTAATAAAAGCAAGACATCGAATGTAGAAGTACTTTATCTTTTCTTGAACATTTTTGAAACATATTAGGTGATGTAATGGTTTGTATCTATCTAGCCGTATATAAGTTCCTGGTAAATCATCGATCTCCGCGAGTCCTTGTAGTATAGCATATTTATTTTTAGGTACTCTTTTGTACTCAAATTTGGTAAATGCTGCTACTATAGCAAATATTAATGCTGATGAGTCATCAACTATCACTTCAGACGGTTGAATAAGACGCAAGGATGTCCAATTTTGTATACATTTTAAAATAGTAGCATTTGTATGTGATTCGGTAATCATCTGAAATATCGGTACATACTTAAATCCAGTAGTATCAGTAACTAAGTACAGATATAAAATTAACCGCTTCATTTTGTAGGGCTTACGAAATTACAGTTTTTAAAAATTGAACCTGTTGCATCTAAAGTAATTTTTAATTTTTTCGATATTCTCTGAGTACCCAATTAGCTGTTGGGTCCGATAATGCAAAAAAAAATAGCGATGTAGTAGTAAATATCTTATAACATTTTAGTACTCAAATGATTTGCACAATTTTAAAAGAGAAGCGAATGGGTCTTTGTCGAAATATGTGAACGTCTGATGTTCATATTTAATTTGAGTTAAGGCTGCAGATGTTGGTAAAATAGTGTAACTGCCATTTTATTACCGTTTCTGTTACAGATACATTCATTAAAGATTTTGCAATTTTCCTTGTAGTGTCATCCTTCATTTTTTTAATTGGATTATGTTTAAAATCAGTGTTAAAATTTATAATTTTACATTATACGATATAGTTTTGTTTGAGAGTTCAGGACTTCTCATGGTCACTTCTGCTTTGCATTATTTACATTTACCAGAGAAAATAACTTTTTTTTTTAAATCTGTAGGTAAGTATTAAAGTACATACGAGAGTTCAGGACTTCTCATGGTCACTTCTGCTTTGCATTATTTACATTTACCAGAGAAAATAACTTTTTTTTTTAAATCTGTAGGTAAGTATTAAAGTACATACATAAGTATATTACAAAGTATAATCGCAAGAGATCAGACCACTTATATTTTGGCAAAACTTATCTTCTTCTAAATGATACTTTATCACTACATGTCGTGTACACTAGTTCTATTTTCTTTTAGTCATAAAAATCTAAATCAAATGAAAATTCTATTTCTTTTTTAACACTTTCTGAAGGTTCGATATCGGATTCTCTTTCTGTTGCTGGAGATATTGTTACAAAGCTGTCTGACGTCAACTTTAGTTGAACTTTTTCAGACGAGGAAATAGTTTCTACGTCATTTTCGGTTCACTATAAAAAAAAACTTATAATTTCGTTTCACAGACAAATGGGCCGCTCGCGGGGATATAACATAGCCAAATTCTTGGTAAATGTTTTGGTATAGATGGCTATCAAATTTTAACTTTGAATGCAGAATGTCTTGTTTAAACTTAGTGAAAAAATGTTTCTGTTAAATCAAATCGACTTTAGGTTTTCGACCTCTTGCCATCGTTCAATGTTGCCTTTAATGATGAAGTAGGTATTATAAACAAACAAATGGTATATATTTGATTGTAGTTACAAACTTTCCATGAATAGAATATACGTAACTACTGTTTTTTTTAATAGGTACTGTAATCATAAAGCAAATGTTTAAGGTCAATGACTTGATCTTGACGCGGCTACTTCATGATATGGCCAAACATTAGTACCTAAGCGTACCGTAGAATAGTTATTAATATTATCCGCACCTAAAGGTACATCCAGTACTTTGTCTGTATGATTAATCATGACTTTTCTTTGGGTTTTTACAAAAAAATTATTATACTTACGGCAAGGGAAATAGAAGGCCTTTTGCAGGCAGCGGCCAGCGATAAACGACGTAGAATACGCTTCAGCAAGCGACGGAGCGTGCCTCTTTTTTTCGAGTAGGTTCTCGTAATCCAGCAGAGACGGATCGGAGTCTGAAAGTATAGAATTCGTATAAGTAACTTTAATCATACAAAATAATTATCTTCTAAATAAATAAGCAGAAACTAAAAAAAATTGTGCATCAGTTTTGTTTGATTATAGTTTTGAATTTCAAGTGGTCAATTTAGAGTATTACAATGGAATTCAATAGCCATATTCGCAAGAATATGTTTCTGTTTGTTATCGGGGATCTTTTTAGAAAGGAGTACTAGGTACTTAGTAGGGATTGTCCCACAAATGAATTAAAGACCTTCTGAAGACGACTGCCTAAATGTGAATGTGACCCAGTCAAGCTTTTTTTTAGCTTTTTAAAAAAAAAAACACACTATATTGAAACAAGTGTAATTCCCGCGAACATTTATATATTCCAATAATATCTCTTACAATCAATGTCCATCGATTCCCGCCTTTTTTTCTCCCACATAGACCAGTGTTGCCATCCTTATGATTGCCATCTTATAAAATAATATTATTAATTTAGTAATCGATAAATTCGACTCGGTATGAATGAACACAATATTATAATAAATACTTTGGAAATAGTAAATATAAATTATTAACAGTTTGTACCTACAAATAACGTAATAAATAAATAAATACCTAAGTATGGTACCTACTTACTGATACGAGAGAAGGAAAAGGCAAATAGAAAAACCATTTGTGATGTTTGGTTTTATGGCCAGAATTAGTTTATCGCATGAAAAATTGCAGATCAAAGAGTATAACAATAATAATGGGAGTTACAGATGGTATGACAACTGTGACAGAGGTTACGTACTTTCTTCTAATAAATTAAATGAAAAACAAACAATAGCAAATAGTATTTATACCACACTTACAACATTTAAGTATTTTTTTAATTCTGATTCTATAGGTATAGGTAGGACCACTATCAAGTATACAATAAAACGTAGGTTTCACACATATCTCATTGAATTACTTACCACTGTGGATAGTATCACTGCACATGTACTTTATTATATTTTTTAATGCACTCGCACTTTCCTTTACGCCGCCAACGCCGCTATGATAATAGTAAACAAACAGAGAACAAACAAACATCGATAAATACTTGTTTTGTTGGAATAGGTGTTCACCCTATTTCAATCGTCATCCGCCATTGTGCCTGTTTATAGATTAATCTTAAGTCAGTAAAAATACTTACACCATTGAACCGAAAACCTGCAGAACTGTTACTTCTTCTCTACGACTGCGACATATCGGGAGTTTTTACGAGTTTTCTAGGTTTTTCTCTCCCATCTCAAATCGATAATCCCAATGTTTTGAGGTTAAATGTTTAATTTTCAATTTTGCTATTGAATCTGGTCGTCACAAAAAAACCTAAAGCAAAACAAATTAGTTTCAGTGCAGTCACTAAATCTTTAATCATTAACGGTTTCTCTCAGGTCCTCAGTTATGGAGATCAGGTTGGCCGAACGTCCTGATATTCCGGGAGCTAAAGTTCATTTTACTTTTAACCTGTTGCATTATTACGATTAAAAGTACAGTAGTGGTTGTTTGTCACCAAATCGTCACTAAATCCTTATTCAGTAACAATTTCTCTAAGGTCCTCAGTTATGGAGATTCAGGTTGGCCGAACGTTCTGATATCAGGACGTTCGGCTATACATAAATGCTTCTAACTTTCGAACTGTACTGTCACAAATTATTTGGCTAGCATCTTTGTGAGTCACCAAATCGTCACAAAAAAACTGGAGTAGTAGCCAGCTCCCTTCCTCGATTGGCCGAGCGTTCTGATGTACATAAAATTGTTACCATTAATTAAGTTAATAGGTAAAAAGAAAAATAAATAATGCATTACAATTATGAAACATCCTGTTAATAATAATTTACGTTTGGACGGAGAAGATTATTTATTTATTTTATTTTTAGGAAAACTTACAGCTAAACATTACAGTAGGTAAAAAGTTTTTAAAAAATATGGCCAATTACAAGTTTCCACATGTAGTTAATAAATCAAATTGTGAAACAGGAAATTGATGTTAGACTATAAATAACACAATACAGATAAAAAAAGAGAACTATTTACGCTCGAAGAAGCCATCAGATTTTTTTTTTCAATTTAGAAACACTTGTATGGAAAATGTCGATATCAGCTTCCTGGCAGGTTGCATTGTACATACGACTCGCTCTCAACATGTACGAGTTCCGTCTGAACGTAGTGGCTACCACTGGGGTGTGCAAAAGATTAGGTCTACGCACACAGACGGCACTCGCAGCCCGATTTTGCGTAACAACTCGGGAACACCAGTTTTACCATTGGCAATCTTAAAGAGAAACACAAGATCTGATATTTTTCGCCTTTCGTAAAAAGGGAAGGATATGATTTTTTTTGCAACGCTTGGTATAATCCTTTGAAAACGTTTTAGACCGTTTTTTTTTTTATAAATGGCATCTCGCAGGTCAACCTATGAGGTTGTCGTCTGCTCAGACGGACTTGCCTGTGGTTGCCCTAATAAATTAAGGCCTCCAGCCAGGACTTAAACTTAAATACTAACTAAAAACTAAGCGACTACACGCTAAGGGCACCCCCTGTGGGGTACGAACCTCGGCTTAGGGCATCGCTGGAAGAGGGCAGCAAATGACTAGCTGGATCAGGAATGATATTATTTAGGGACGAATTTAAAGCTACAGGCTCAGCGGCGCGGGCTGGCTCGAGCAAGGGTCGGGAGGGGCGTAGACTTGGGCGTCGCGGCGGGCCTCGGCGGCGAGGACGGTAGGACGGCGATCGGGTTTTGGGCTTATGAAGCGTGCTGGCGGCCTTACTACTCTCCTGGAGGAGGGTAGTGGCGTCGTCGGGGGCGATTAAGGTATGCCTTGGTCGGCGAATACTACTAATACGGGAGGGAGTGTAGCGGGCGGCCGCTGAGATCAAGGGGTTGGGGTGTTTTATGCCACAGTCAAAATAACGCTTCGATAAGCGTTTCATGAACTGGTTTATGGTAGGCATTTTTAGGTCTACGTGGAGATCTATATTTCGGACATAGTAGGGGGCACCCGTGACCTTTCTAAGGAAACGGTTTTGGAGGGTGAGCGTGCGCGAATACAACGCAGGCATAGGTCATGATGGGACGGATGACCGTTTTAGACCGATACTGCATGCGCCTTAAAAACCTTTTCTGTATGCTCTCAATATGATTTATGTAGACATTATAATTGGGGTTCCAGAGCTGAGAGGCATACTCAAGATGACTACGAACAAAGGTACAGTATAATATTTCAATTGTATATTTTGAGCTCTGAGGACACCCGGAGAATGAAACCAAGTGCTTTTGAAGCTTTCCTGACTAAGTTATCTATGTGTGTATCAAAGAGGAGCTTAGCGTCAAAGGTAACTCCCAGATCCCTGATAGTGTTGACCCTATTTAGTGCTGTATCCAAGAGCGTGTAGTTATAGACGATCTGAATAGGTTTCCGTGTAAAGGAGCAAACATAACACTTGGAGACATTTAGATCCAGCTTATTGTTAATACAATATTCTTGAAAATTATTAAGGTCCGCCTGTAATAGATGAGCATCTGCCACCACATAAGACTTGAACCACCGGTATAGATCGCCCCTGATGCCCACCGATAAAAGTTTACGCAACAGGATCATATGATCTATCCGATCGAAACACTTTCTGTAGTCGGTATACATAACGTCGACCTGGGACCTCTGTGACATACACTCGGAGAGGTAGTCGCTACAGACAATGAGATTAGACGAAGTCGACCGACCCCTTACGAAGCCGTGCTGGCTTTCCATTAAACTGTGCTTGAGTGCCGAAGAAATCTGCGCGTGCATAATTTTCTCCAGTATTTTGGCAAACACACACAGCTTCGAAATAGGTCGGTAATTCTCGACCAATTTCCTTGACCCTTTCTTATGTATCGGTGTTATATATGCCGACTTCCACATCTTAGGCAACACGCCAGTAGCAAGCGATTTTTGAAACAGTATAGAAAGAGGCACGGAAAGATCCTTGGCGCAGTTGACGATGAATATGGGCAAGATGTTATCTGGACCCTATAGTATATGCTATACTTACACCATTAGTCATCATTCATCCATTCAAGTCCCGAATTATATTCTTTTATTTGCTAACATTTTACGAATCGTTCTAAAACGATTTCTTTTATAATATCTTAAAAAAAATCATTCATTGTTTACATTTTCCATTGTTGTGACACAAGTCAACTGTCAAACTGTCATTCAATTTTCTCTTTTAGTCTATGAAGATTACTTTTTGGTTTTTTAATTTGTTTTAAAATCTAAATTACAATATACAAGCTAACACTAAAATAAATATGTAATGTACAAATGTATACAAAAAAAAGTGGGATAGAGCTCATAGGGCATCAAAAAATACGTCCGCATCGCTGTCAACGGGACAAGTACCCAAAAGGCTGGCAGCATTGCCACGTTGGATGGCAATGTTTATCCTTTGGGCAAAAAATTGGCCAGCCCTCTGGTCACGAGAAGTGTCGACCAAGCGTTTGGCAATGTCCCGAAATAACTGATGAGCACTCTGACCCCAAGGACCTAGAGTTTCAACCCCAAACGGTTCAAACATATAGCTCCCAATAAGGTTGTTATATTTGCGCCGTTTGAGGTTTTCTGCTCCTGCAGCAGCCGCCCCGGCACAGCCCGCCGTGCTAGGAAGATGGGATGGCGCGAGGGTGTCGACACAGGTTGCATCCCACACCAAAGGCCTACCCAACTTCCAAGGCATTATGGTCATTCCATCTGGCCTCTTCCCATCGTCAAGTGCCAAGCCATTGGGTTCTAAAACAGCTTGCACCCCGGCGGTGACAAGAGCCCGACGGATGATGTCATTAATGCTGGCGTGCCGTGCCATACGACCAGCGCTCTTGCTGCAGGAAAGGCCATGGTGTCCGAGGCAGTTGACTGCTTCACCGCATTGACTATTATATTAGAGTGGCTATTATATTGCATTAAATTACTGGTATTAAAATTATCAATCAAATCATTCTGAACATTGCCATGAACATTTGTAGGGTATAAGGATTTTCCGACGCTGGCTTGCTGCCATTCAATATTAGGTTGGTTGAAATCTCCTAAGATAACAAACTTATCGGACGGACGATTGAGAGCAATTTCAAGGACGCCGTCCGAAAAGTTGCCCAGTTGCGCCGTTAAAGAATGTCCGTGATTCTGGCAGCAAATATATACAAAACAAATGTGCATTTTTAAACCACTCTGGGTTTTTTATGATGGAGCGTCAACGTAACCCATAGATCCTCGACGGATGAGCACCATTCGCTGCAGGTGTTGGCGGCAAGTTCACGCTTAACTGCAATTAAAACCCCTCTTCCGCTCATTTGGCCGGTATGAGTGTAAGTCCCTGTCACGTCTCCACACTAGGTACCGGTCATCAAACAATTCCGAGTCAGATATGCCATCCGCTAGCCACGTCTTCTCAGTCAAACAAATAACATCAAAAGCATTCATGCACACATTCCTAAGGAAATAAGCTCTTTTTCCGTGGTCCTCGTACGTTCTGATAGTAAATATTAAAAGGCGGCATGGTAATCATTGAACGGTTTATTATTTAATTGAATACGTAAAATTGTAAAAGGCACATTCAAACTACGGTAATAAGACATGTAAACAACGTTGCAATAATAACAGGCGTAAAGAAATGAGTATAAATTAGTAGAGGATAAACAATTGTTGATCGAATAGCAAAAGGCAACATTAACCGACAGAAAATAGAGCATAGAATCATATATAATAGCAGGTTTTTACAAACCGGTTGTCACCGGACAGGCGAGAAAGGAATGCCGCACAGTGCGGCCAAAAGTTAAAAAAAAAGTTTCTAGTATGGGGTTTTTCGTCGTTGGGTTGGCTAAAGGGCCCCCCTAGAGTTGGAAACCGTCTATAGTTATGCCCCTTTTGTCCAATCCCCCTCAAAATCTCAGTCGGAACGCGACCGTCGCGCGGGCGCTACGCTTCTGCACAAACGCGCCTTTGGTAAACGCTTTCTTCATACGCGTGTGAAATTGGTTAAAAGAAGAATATCGCAGTCAGACAAAATGGAATCTACAGGTGAAAGTAAGTAGAACGAATAAAAAAATAGCTTAAGTACTAATTGTTAAGTAAACAATTGTTATAAATAATAATGTAAGGGCTATTTTTCGATCTTTTATTTGAATAATTCTCGGGGTTTTCGATCAAAAAGTTAAGGTATCCTGCAGTATCCTGCTTCGAAACTTATAGGAGATATAAATGAAAGTATAAACTATAAAATAAAATAAATTTTAGGTGCGGACTCCTGCGGTCTGAGTTTTTATGAACTTTTCTTTAAAAATAATGCAAAACAGTCAGTTTACAATATGACAACACCTGGAAAATGAAAGCAAATAAAAGTGTCAACATAAAAAATGTTAACAACCCAAGCGAAGTTTAATTTTGATTTATTTTTTAAATCTCAGTTTTATACTCAACAATAATTTATCAAACACAACTCCGATTCTTCATGGTGACTATTGATAAAAAAAAAAAATCTTCTATTTCAGGCTTCTATTGTGAATTTTGTCAAAGTATTGTATTTTATTGTAATTTTCTGTAAATTGACAATAAAGTATGCAAAATGATATTAAAAAATTGCTTTTAATTATTCGTTATTATTTTCCATTTTAATCGATTTTTTTCGCATAGCATAGCGCCATATTGGATCCGCCATTTTGAATTTGATAATTCTGATAACAGATTCGTAATCAGCGACCCCAAAAACCCCCCTATACCGATTTTGAGAGCATTTCGTTCATTATTCGAGTTTTTTTGGTATGGCCAACCGCCATATTGGATCCGCCATTTTGAATTTGTTAGTTCTGATAACAGATTCGTAATCAGCGACCCCAAAAACCCCCCTATACCGATTTTGATAGCATTTCCTTTATTATTCGACTTTTGGCCGCACAGTGCGTGGTGGCGTGCTACGCCCTCCCCGAAGACCGCCAAGTTAGAGTTGTGATCCGTAGGATCCCTAAAGAAAACCCCGCGGACGAAATAAAAGCCGACCTTCAGTCGCAGAACGTCCCCGTCACCGAAGTGCACCGGATGCACCGCGCCAGAGGCAGAGTGCCATTTCACATGGTCCTCGTTGTGTCCTCCTACTGAGGGTCACCACCCCATATTTAATGTCCAAGCTATCTGCAACCTCACCGTATTGTAGATCGAAAAGCCGTTTAAGACCGGTGTCATAGGGCAGTGTCACCGCTGCCAGCTATACGGGCATTCACAGATGCACTACCATGCCAAACACAGGTGCGTCAAGTGCCTGGGCGAACACGGCACTGCAGAATGCTCCCGTCCCAAGGACCGCACCTTGTGCACAGAGCCGCCAAGCTGTGTGCTGTGCGGCGAGTCAGGCCATCCGGCCAACTATCGTGGGTGCTCCAAGGCTCCCAAATCCTCTTCTCCCAAGCTGACAAAGCGCGCAGACGCCCGTCAACAAAGGGAAAGCCCCCGCTACGCCCACGCGTGGCCAACGTCACAATTCCAGGAGCGACTCAGTCCTCAGAGGCCCTCGCCCTGGAACTACCTACACCACCAACAGGCTTTTGCAGCCTTAGCTCCCAGACCCGTTCCTGCGGCCATCCCTCCACTATTGGACCCCCGCATCCGTGTCAACGCGCCCCCAGGCATTCCTGTGCCCGTAAACAAAGCCGCTCTCGCCGCTTCAGCCACGGTCCCTCCACCCGCAGCCACCCGTGTGTTCGGCCAGAACCCTATGGACGCCTTCAACGTGATCTCGAGCACGTTCACGGCCTTCCTTACCCTCGCGCCAGGAAAATGGCCAGCGAAATTGTTGCCGCCAGAAATGCCGGCAACCTTTCCATGATACAGAGTATCTATAATGCGTACCCGGATATTACGCAAGCCCTGATGTCCTTTACCAAACAACCTAACCCTAATAATGGATAAAGGAATCCTCGCAAGAACCAAACCCCGATCCCTAAAGCTAGGTTATTTCAATGCCAATGGCATCCTGCGACAACGCGCTGAAATCAGTGAGTTCCTCCGCGACCACCACATCGACATCCTCCTTGTTCAGGAAACCTTCCTTAAACCCAGTTACCGAAATCCGTCAATTGCAAACTATCGTACAGTTCGTAATGACAGGACGCGTTGCCATAAGGGCGGTACCCTTATCTATTACAAAAAGGAGCCTTACTGCATTCCCATTGACCCTCCTACACTTTCACGATTGGAAGTGTCTTGCTGTCAGCTTGGCATGACAGGTCATCAACCGATCACCATAGTATCGGCCTACCTCCCCCCCATTAATACTTCGGAGAATTTCCAACTCCTTACTGAAGATCTCTCTGTCCTATTTAGCCTGAGTGACTCCGTTATCAAAGCGGGTGATCTCAACGCAAAACATCCCTCCTGGAATAGCACCAGGACCTCTTCCAGAGGGAGACACTTGTTCAACCTCTCCTCCTCTAAGAATTTCGATGTCATCGCGCCGATGACTCCCACTCACTTTCCCCCCGATCCCAATCACACCGCCGATGTGCTCGACGTGGCGCTTCTACAGAACATCAACCCACGGTTGGACTCTATAGAAATTGTACAAGAGCTTGCTTCTGATCACCGTCCAGTAGTAATGAAACTAGTCCCCCGCATAGGTTTGCCCGACTCCACCCAACCCCCTCCCACCAAAGTGGTAACGGACTGGAGGAAAGAAAGCGATCGTTTGAAATCCACCACGTCCCCCCACTTGGACCCAATCCCCGATCACTTTGACTCGCTGACACTACGGCCGCGATAGACTCATTTTCACGTACAATCTGAAAGTCCTGAACGATTGTTCAAGGGAAATTTTGTTTGTCGTTGTAAAACTAAATAAAATCATAAATAAATGTAATAAATTTAGGAATCAACAAAAACAAAGTTCCAATAATATGAAACTAAGAAAAGAACGTGTTTTTCTTAAAAGTAAATTAAATAACTATCAAATTAAATTAGAAGACAGTAAAAACATTTATGAGATTGATACTCAACGCTTGCAGTCTGAAATTCAGGTACTGGAAGAGTCAATTCATTCACTGTATACTAAGTATGTAAGGTCTGAAAGACAAATTCAGGAGCACATCCTTGCTGCAAATGAGTTAGTGGACATGTGCAATTCTAAAGCAGTCAAAGTGGACCTGCTGACTCTCAGCGGCCCTCAATGTTCATTGCAAAGGAAATCCGAACTTGGCAAGCTCCAACCTGAGGCAACGGAGAACCCTTCCCAGTCAGGACTTGCTCAGGTTTCCATTCCTAATATAGATACACCAGATATTGAACAAGGTCCAGTGCAAGTAGTGTAGACGGAAGCTAGCTCTCTCCCTTGTACTAGTAAAGTTTGTTACTTAACCATTATGTATTCTGATAGTTTTGGAAAAGGGTTAGGAAACTTACTTAGCAACAACCTGAGTCATTCTTCTCAAAACTTCTGTATGCCACAGACTTCCTACACACAAATAATGTTTTCAATAATCAGGAATGAATATGATCCAAATGGCATTATTACAGTACTTATAGGTAATAGTTATAATGTAACAAAAGATGACATCACTGATAGTGTCACCAAACTACTAAAGTTAAATTGCAAGAAAATAATTTTGTGTGCTTTCCCATACTTTGAGCACGTGTCAAATAGGCAAAACAACTATATTCACTTGTTAAATAATTACATGCATTTCTTAGTTAGTCAACATAGTGACAAGTTTCTATTTTTTGACACCAACATTTTTGTTGATAAGCTAAGGTCGACTAGAGATACTGTGTATCTGCCGATTAGTTTTAGACGTCAAATAGCTAGACTATTAGCTTTTATTATTAACCCAGACATAAGTAGTATGTCGAAGTCACCTTTAGTTAGCACCACAATTAGTAACAGTACTAACGTTGAGGTGTTTAGCTCAGATAATTTAAACTAGTTTTTAAGACAACAGAAGGTACCACTAATAGTATAGTTCCACTTAAAAACAAAAATGTATTTTCTAGCACTACAATAGTTAACTGTAGAAAAGGGGCTAAGCAGAAATCCTTAAAATTATTTCATCAAAATATTCAAGGTTTTAACTCCAAACAATTGGAAATTGAATTGTTTTTAGAAAAAACAATGTTTGACATTATTTGCATAACTGAGCATTGGTTAAAAGATTCAGAAATGTTAATTAATTACGAGAATTATAATGTGGCCAGTTGTTTTAACCGAACATCAATGCTGCGTCGTGGTTCACTAATCCTAATTAAAAGTTGTTTATAATCAAAATCTCGTAAAGACATATTTGAACTATCGGTTGAACATAGCGTTTAACTGTCTTGTGTTGAGCTAGATGAGCATGTTATAGTGTGCGTTTACAGACCCCCAAATTATCAAAACTTCTCTATATTTGAGTCAATAATGGAAGATGTTTTGGCTAAACTTGCAACTGGTAATAAATCAGTTATTATCTGTGGAGACTTTAACATTAATATTTTAGAAAATAATTCAAATACCAGTAGATTATTGAATTTGTTTAAATCATTCAATTTGTCAAATGTGTTTTTGAAACCAACCCGAACAACTACAACTACTGTTTCATGTATTGATAATGTATTTTGTTGCTGTTCAAACCGAGTTAATAATATTTTTGAGAAGAACACTAAAAGTATCAGCCCTAAGTTTTTATTTAGTGACTGGGCAACTAAAGGACTTAGGAAAAGTAGGGAAAAACTTTTCGAGCTGTGTGGCCTTAAGCCTTATATTAACACGGAAACTTTTAATAAGTATGTTGCTTCTTACTCAAAAATTTTTAAGAACGCTTGTTAGGCAGCTAA
The DNA here is from genome assembly GCA_963555695.1 of Dasypolia templi. Classification (NCBI taxonomy): domain Eukaryota; kingdom Metazoa; phylum Arthropoda; class Insecta; order Lepidoptera; family Noctuidae; genus Dasypolia; species Dasypolia templi. The sequence goes on from OY743156.1 coordinate 15,994,082, forward strand.
AGCCTTATACATTAGCAACAAGGTAAAATCAGCAGACAATAAAATAAATACGGTTTGGAAAATTATCAATAATGAAACGAGCAGGATCAAAAAGCAAAATTCTGAATACACACTGGAGTCGTCACGTGGTCTCATCATTTGCGATAACAAAAAAGTTGCTCAGGAATTTGTGAATTTCTTTACCAGTGTCCCACTAAAAACCACTGAAATCTTAAATTCTTCGCCCTCGCTTGGTTTTGATTTAATGAGGGCGAATGTTTCAGCCTGCCCGATTGAATTTAACTTTAAGCATATTAACCCCATAACAGTAATAAAATCTTTTAAGCAAATCAAGATCAAATTGACCGAAGATCTTTGGGGAATGTCTATTAAAGTCTGTACCTCCATAATTGAAACTATAGCACCTTACTTAGCCTTAATATTTAATTTGTGTGTGGATCAAGGAATCTTCCCGGATCTAATGAAATATAGTAAGGTAATACCACTTTTCAAATCCGGGGACAGTAAAGACACTAATAATTATAGACCTGTGTCCGTGCTACCGGTTTTCAGCAAGGTTTTTGAAAAGATAATGCTTAATCAGATGCTCAATCATTTTAATACTAATAAAATCCTTCACGAGCAACAGTATGGTTTCACCAAAGGGCGTTGTACGACCGACGCTGGTGTTACCTTATTAAAACATATTTTTAACGCGTGGGAAGAGGCTCAAGACGCCATAGGAATCTTTTGTGACCTCTCCAAGGCATTTGATTGCGTCGATCACGAAACCCTGCTTTTGAAACTTGAGCATAACGGACGTGAAAAACTTGCGTTCAGTTTAATAAAATCTTATTTAAACGATAGACAATAGCAAGTTCAAATAAATAATGTCAATTAACTTGGTTTAAAAGTAAAAATGGGTGTTCCACAAGGCTCGATATTGGGTCCTTTCCTCTTTTTAGTATATATTAATGACCTACTCCATTTATTAATAAATCAACCACAAATGGTGTTATTTGCTGACGATACGTCCTTAATTTTTAAGGTAGATAGACGTGCTTCAAATTTTGACGACGTAAATAACGCCCTACTGCTGGTCCAAAATTGGTTCACGGCTAATAATATAGTACTAAATGGAAATAAAACTAAGTGTATAAGATTTTCTTTACCAAACGTCAAGAGTAGTGATTGTGAGATAGTATTGAATCAAGAGAAACTAGAATTCGTCGATAAAACGGTTTTCTTGGGGATCACGCTCGACTCAAGGCTACAATGGGGTCCTCATTTAACATCTCTAGCAGGACGGCTAAGTTCAGCAGCTTACGCTGTCAGAAAAATCCGTCAATTTACTGATGTAGATACCGCGAGGCTGGTCTATTTTAGTTACTTTCATAGTATCATAACATAACATAACATCACGCCTTGTTTCCCCGAAGGGTTGGGCAGAGGTGTACCTGTACACCCACATTTCGCCAGTTATTTTTAAGTTCCATGTAATAGGGGGCGAGCCTATTGCCATCAACCGGGCACAAATCCAGACTCCGGGCTGATACTGAGAAATTCCAGATAGAAATACCCAATAACACTTTGCCCGACCTGGGAATCGAACCCAGGACGAGCAAAGACATGGAGTCTATTTTTATTCTGCAGAAAAGAGCCATCAGAGCCATATATAATCTCCGCAGGCGCGATTCTCTAAGGGAATTGTTTAAAGATATTAACATCATGACTGTACCTTGTCAATACATCTATGAAAACATCATGTACGTAAGAAAAAAATTACATCTTTACAGTAAAAGAGGTGAAAGACATAATTATAGTACTAGAAATTGGGACCTATTAGTTCAACCAGGTTTCAGACTGACTAAAGTAGACTCATCTTTCATGGGGTACTGTCTAAAATGTTATAATAAAATACCTCCCCACATACTTCAACTGAATGAGACAAAATTCAAATCCTTTGTCAAACGCACACTATACAGGCAGGTGTATTATAGGTTAGGGGATTACATAACTGATACAAATGCCTGGCTTAATGCTGGTCCTGCTCCACACCACAACTAATTAATTGACATTTGAAACACTGTTGAAGCTGCTGAAGATTGTAAGAATATGTCGTATATAATATATGTATACAATATAATGTCTCGCTGACGGTGGCGCGTGTGTCGGATCATTTAGCTCCCTTCAAAATGGTTGAGTTGAATGGTGCTGATCCATGCGTCATGTTTGTGAACGGGCGCCGTCGGTTGGGACTGGTCATCTCTTCGCTGCCACGGCATATTTTAATAATTAATTTGCTGGATTGTTTTTAATTATGTTTTGCTGCACTCTGGACGCTTTAAACGTGTACGGTTTTTGTACATCGTTCTCACTTATAGTGTCAACAATAATCAATGTAACTAATATATTTGTAACAACAATATTATTTAAAAGAGTGTCCATGGAGTTTCTTGCCCGTTCTTCTCCATAGTGACCTACTGCGCTTTGGAATGGGCAACTAGCTTCATATTTCTGACTGACCGATTCCTTGACAATTCAAATGTGCCTGTAAATGGTTTAATTGAAATAAATGATTTGAGTTTGAGTTGCCGGACGATGTACGTGAACTGTTGAATGAGAAGAACGCGGCTGTCCGTGCCTACAGCAACTTCCCCTGCGACGCGAACAAAGCCCATATGCGTAACATACAGCGTACTGTAAGAACACGCATAGAGGACCTGCGTACCGCCGGCTGGGACAAGATGCTAAGTGAACTAGAGCCCACCCACCTAGCCTTATGGTAACTCCAGAGGAAACTCAGATCCGAGGCAGGGATCCGAGGCAGGCGAGACAGGTATAAATCACAATCATAGTCCTTAATTATATATAAACTAATTTTTAATCAACTCTTAGTAAAAAAAAAAAAATACACCAACATGTCTACCAAACAGCCCACCACGTCCCGTAAAACGACCACGGACACCGTAAAAGCATCAAAGTCCCTTAGGGAAAACGTCCTTAAGAATACGGCCAAGTCAGTGGTCTCAGAAAAGTCGGCACGTCCATCGCCGAACCCACAGGCGCCGAAGTCAGTGTCGGAACCGGAATTGACAAATCAAACGTCCTCGGCACCAGTGTCACCCCAGACGCAGGACCGCAGTAGGATCTCTGAGATCGTTATAAACTGGGAGCAGTGTGGCATTTCCCCCCCCCCCAAATCATCTCGGACGAGGAAAGCTCGGTGGCGTCTTCAGTGAGCCAGACCGACCGTCCTGAGAGCGGACGGCCGAGCCTTCTATACAGAACGCCGAAAAGGGGTACAGGGGTGGAGATGGACCTGGCCACCAGGAAGGCAAACGACCTGCTCCAGAAAGGAAAGGAGGATCTGGAAGCAGCAGGGAATATGAAGAGGGAGTTTAAGGCCACAGCTCACGAGTGCCTACAGGGCCTCTACGAAACGGCCCTGTCACTAGCAGACTCCAGAGCACGACACAAGTACAACCTCGAGAAGGAGCGCTCTCGACACGCACAAGAACTTGTGCGGGTCGAGAGAGCTCACAACCGAGATCTGATGACGTTTAAGGTGGAGCTCTCCCTCATGCAGACCGACGTCTTGGACGCTAAAAAAGAGGCGAAAGGGATCCGGGAATGGCTTGGCCACGAAACCCTTGAGGCCTTCAATGGCATCAAGGAGGTCAAGGACGAGGTCACAGCCGCGAGCCAAAAAAACCAGAAGGAGCATGAAAGAACCAGGCAGGAGAGCGCAAGAGCCCCAGGTGATCCCATGTGGGAGACAATGGGGGCCAGCATCACACGCCCCGACACCAATTCCGCCAGCATCTCCAACCAGCTGGATGTGCTCTGAGAGATTAAGGGAGGATCTCCACCGGCCACCATGTGCCGCGGAACCGGACCCGAGTAGCCAAGAGAAAGCTTTCAAAAAAATCAACTGGAGGAGGCCATGGCGGAAATACGGCAACAACTAAAATCCATCGCCGATAGGCCGGTAGCCGCCCCCTCACCACCATAGCCACCAATCAACATAACACACCAACTCAAACCAATCTCTGATAGGCTGGAGATTATCTCGGCAGACCTCCGAGTATTACGAGACAAGGAACCGATTATCCAGGCGCCCCCGGCGCTGAATCTGGAAGCGGAACTCGCGGTAAGGGAGGTTAAAAAGACGCTCCAAACCATACAGAGGAGGGTAGCGGACCTGGGCAAAGCGGACCGGCCGCAACAAAAACACCAGGGCCCCAAAACCTTTGCCCAGGTAGCCAGTACACCCAAACTATACACACACTCAAATCACACCCTGATCGTCTCATCGACGGACCCCCAGCATACGGGGGACAACGTCATTGAGAGGATCAGGACCGCCCTGGACCTTAAGACCATCGGAGCCCGCACAGTGTACCGCGTAGAACATGCTAGGTGGACAATATTATTTTATGATATTTAACGATGCTTTTATATAAGGTGTATCTATTCATACACGAAATATTTTAAGGGGGACCTCTATAGGTCGTTTAGAAGCTATAGAAACGAAAAAGAATTTTTTATGTAAATGTTTTATTTTATTTTACGTAATTATCATAATTTAAAACTGCTTGAGATGTTTTGCATAAAACCGGCCTGCTCTATGAATCAAAGACGCGGCGGCGGGGAGAGGCGCGGGCGCGGTGCCTTGCCGCGGGGCGCGTGCCGTCTCTCTGTTTAACATATCACTGGTGAACTGTAATGAACATTCGACAATACACCTCTGCCTATCTCTACGGGGAATGCAGGCGTGATGATGTTCACAATAAACCAACTTAGGTAAAACCAACTTAGGTAGACTTCGTAACTCGACCTCGTCTTATTTTGATAACAGAGTTATCGCTTACAATAAAAATAAATGTGAATTTAAAATACAAAACGACCTAAATCTAAGTAGGTACAATATTGAATTCCCTGCTCGCAGTTTTACAAAAACAGTACCTTCTGTAAACCAGGTACTTACATCTAAATAAGCAGCTAATGACCTCTAACTTTTACGAGCGAGCATCAAAACGTTTCAATCATTTTCTTATTTTTTTTACGAAAAGGATCCTAGATTCTGTAGTGACCATCAACCCACTACGTATTCCGCTCCGCTTAAGGATCTTGGACCGCGTCCTACATGGTGACGTCAGATGGCGTGATCTTTTGTTCAACGCGTAGGCTCCGCCTTCCTTCGAGAACATTCTGGAGAAATCAACACAGTGGCGCGGGCGGCGGCCGGCGGCACTCTTCGGTTGGTTGTCAACACGCGTTCTCGCCTTTGATTTGCTTTTGTATTCGGTTTTCGTTAGATATAGTTTTTCATCATAGTCAGTATATTATTTAGATATGTAACTAGTGTTAACATAGAAATAAACTCACAGTGTAATTCGTTGTTTCTGCCTTATTAATTAGTGCACCTTAAAATCACCTTTCACCTCATCAACATAACGCTCACTGTCGCTTGCACGGCAAACACACCCTACGCTACAGTCCCTGGTGAAATTCCGGGATAGCTTCAGCTACCGCCTTCACATCCCTTCAATTCCATTAAAACATTCGTATTCTACAGTGTTACACATCTTTTAGATAATAATAAAAGAAAAATAAAAAGCTGACGCAACGCGGATTCGCGTAAGGTAATGACTTCTGTCTAAGTTACGAACTGTGCGTCGAGTCGTATCTGTCAGCTGATTGATACGTTGTGGTATCTGTCAGCTGATTGATACGTTGTGTACCTATCTATTTGTACAGATGTAAACTGTAAGAAGTGCATAGCGCGAACAATTTAAAATGTACATACCTCATAGCGACGTATTTTTTATTTACACTATTTACACCAAAATTGCTGTACATATTCACCCTGCAGTTGCACGTTAAATAATGTGTCGTTGCACTTTTAACAATGTCTCTCTAGCTATCACTGCGTAAACAAGCGTTCACGATTCACGTTTTGTTGTTCCGCACTAGAAATGGTCTGGCCGTCATTATCAAAATCAGGTCTATCCCTACCCCACACATGGAAATCCGACGGCGTAAGATCAGGCCTGCCTCCGTCTGCAGCTGGGGGCATGTAGACCCCGTAGTCTCGTTGCCGCTGTCGAACTTCTAGGATCTCTAGGAAGGGGGCTTGTGCTGTGAGAAAAATAAGACCACCCTCATTGTAGCAGTCCACCATGTATGGTACTCCTAGTTGGAATATTTCGGCATTGTTGCGTTTGCTGCGCGAAGCGTTCCACGTTAGTTAAGCCGCGTGCAGTGCAACATGCAGTTCGCGCGAGACTGAACACGGCGGCGGACGGCGCGGCGGGCGCGGGGCGAGGCAACTGAAGCCGGCGCCGGCGGCGCGACGGCGCCGCGAGTCGGGTCTCTTTTGATCATTCATAAAAGCCACGCGACATCTAAGGGCGCCGCCATGACCTCGCCCGCTTCAATGATAGTAGTTTCTACGTAGTATTTTCGTAGCGTAATGGATGTTACAAAATATGATAGAGCCAGTATTTTTATGTGTGTTTAAGTAATATTAATTTTTTTTTTTTTTTTAAATTAGATGCTTAGATAAAAAACTCTTTTTCATTTCTATAGCCCAAGTTCGACCTATAGATGCACCTCTTCAAATATTTCGTGTATGAATAGATACACCTTATATATAAGTAGTCATGTTGAGGCATTATTAATAGTTTTTGGTATGATTTTGTAATAAAAAACTAAAAAAATATGTAAAAACAGAAAAATATATTTAAAAATAATAAACAAACAACAAAAATGCATTAAATAAATAAATACCTACTGTACAAACTAACTTAACCTAAACCTAATCATCAGAATCATCATCAAAATCTTCTGGTGAATCGTCATCATTTTGTGGTAATGTGCGACAATATGATGACGTTTCCGGTCTTGATGCTACTATGGTCGGGCTTACGAATTAACTTTAATACTTCTGCACATATTTTTTCCGGCTTTTTTCGGGGAATCTCACGAAGGCCATTGATCAAAGGGTCAGATGTTATTATTAACATGGACAGCAAGTCTCTATTCGTGGCAACACGTGAGCACTTGCGGGTGTTGTACTCCCTAAATCTGCGGCAATCTTTGTTACGTGCTTCTTGAGCCTCTTCGGAAAGTTGCCCAATTGGAAGCAATGCCGCTTTGATGACCTCAGTACTGTGTACTAATATTTTATGTACAGTAGCAGGCATATAGTACCACGAATAGAGACTAAGGTAATGTCTTCTAGTTTCAAGACAAAATTTATTAAATTCAACTAAGTTGATCTCGAACCCAGAAGACAATGTCCTCAAAATAACATCGAATTGTTTGATAATAGTAACATCCAATCCTGTGATTTGAGCGCTCATCTCAGCATTCTTAAAAAAGCGACGGGCTGTGTTTCCATCATTGGAAGAACCAAATCCTGGCTTTGGTTTATCTACAATGAGTCCCATCTCGTTCTTGAATATCAACTTGATTTCTTCGGAACGAATCTTGATATCAGCTTTGTCTTCGTCGCTTCTAGCCTGCCATTTCTTAATATTTAACTTATAGCTGATATGTAAAAGGCATTCAAAGCAACGAATCCAAGCAGGAAGTGTAGATAAACCAAAGCCAAAATGTTCCTGATTACTGTTAAACTTCGCGGGGTCATCGTTCATCGTCTTGGGGGTGGCACCACAGATGAAACACTTTTGAGATGAACGAGTTTTCGTTAAGGCGTTACATACCTTTCCGTCTATCATTGTCTGAAGAAGTTCGTGTTTCACAGAGATTTGAGAATCACCAAAGTTGATAAGTGTTGGAAGAAGAGCATTAATTTCTTCCAACAATCTATTTGTCTCCGCTAACGTGAAGTCACTCGTTTCCTTAGCAAATATAAATTTGATGGGGCGTCAATACATAGTTGATGAAGGCCGAGGATTTTGCTAAATAATTTTAGACCCATCATATAACTTAAGGGGAACGAAAGAAAATACGAAAAGAAATTCGTCCGTATCTTCAGTGTTCTCAAATTTATGTTTGTTTGTGCTGTGCCCAGAACTTCCATCACATCCCCATTTACTAACAAGTGTAAACGTTGGACTTGTTGGGAGGACACTACTGATAACTTCATTCTGTGCTATTACTAGACGTTCCGCTGTTTTATTTAATAAGGCTTGCAAATTTATTTCAGCACGAGTTTCTGTTATAGAAATGTGATCCTCTGCAGGGTAACAGGCCTTTTTAGATTTTACTACACTAAAATATGACGGAAACACATTATGTCCTGCCATTATGGACCACTTCCTAGTTTGTTTGTTAGCATGTGTTGTTGACTTAGAATCTATATAGTATGCTAAGGCTTCGTCACTACTTAACTGCCTAGGATTAACGGAACTGGTATTTTCTTTTGACTTAATAATATTATCTGGCCTTTCACTAATGTCTCTAATCACATGGGCAACTTTTCTTTGCCCTGCTGAACGCATAGCAATTTCGGCAGCAGTCACTAATTCACTGGCACTTCGAGATTCTACGAGATCCACGACTCGATGTTTCTTCGTCTTAAACGACGATTCCTCGAAATCTTTGCGAGGTCTTCCTGAAGATGTCACAACCTCACTTGATGTTGAAGGTTGTGGGGCTAAAGAATTCACAGTAAACTGTTTGTCTCCTTCATCCAGCCAAGTCTTATTTCTAATTAAAAAACGCTCCTTCGATTTTCCCGAAGCCAACCATTTGGCTTCAATCTTAGTAGAAAAGTTGGATATTTTCAACTTTATTTCTCTTTGGCTGCTTTCAGTAATGTCACCAAAGTGAAATTTTGAAGAAAGATAGTCATAAATACGCGATCTTTTATCATTCTTCGTGTGTTTCAACCACTCTTCAAAAAATGCTACCCTTGAAATAGAGTAAACGTGTTCTGAAAAAAAAAATATGTTGTACTGAAGTGTGCTGAACAATATGTGTATTTTTACAAACTACACAGTTATACCTACAATATATCTAAAAACTAGCCCGAATAGAGGCGAATCAATGTATTTCCTGAACGTTCAAAGTTTTGTTTATGAAAAAAATTACGCAAAAATTTATGCATTAAGTTAAAAAATGCTAAAAATTCATTTTAATAGATTCTGATAAAAATAATGTATTAAATAATAGTACATACCCTCAGTATTAATATCCATCACAAAAAACTTTCACAATATCACTAAAAACCACTATGAGATGTGCACAAAAGTGTCGCTAAATTGCAACTGATTGACCGGAACGCTTGCATTAAACTCATTACCTGACTTCTGAACTCTATGACTCATCAGTTAAGCATTTGAAAAACAACTTTTTCTCGGAATTTGGAGTTTGGGGGTGTTGTTAGTGTTATGCAATTAAGATTTCCTGTAAATGAAAACTTGAATTTTGTCCACCTAGCATGTTCTAGGCGAAATACTGTGGCCCGGGTCGACACCGTTCGTAAGGCGCGAAATCAGAAGGTGGTCATGAGGTGCGCAACCAAGATGGACTTGGCTAAGATAAAGGAGCAAGTCCAGTCGAGCGGAGGGCTCAAGGTCGAGGAGCCAAAACCCCAGAACCCCCTGGTCTGCATCAAAGGACTGCTGTCCAGCTACAGCGGCGGGGAGATCGTCGATCTCCTCCAGGCGCAGAAGAAAGATCTTCTGCAGAACGTCGCTGTAGACGGACACACCATGAAGGTGCGCTATAGGCAGCGCGCGAGGAAACCCCACGAGTGCCACCCTGTCCTGGAGCTCTCCCCGGAGCACTGGAAACGCTACACTGCGGTTCGAAAGATCCATTTGGGCATGCAGCGGTGCTCGATTGAGGACCAGTCCCCACTCGTACAGTGCACAAATTGCCTTGCATATGGGCATAACAAGTCCATATGCAAGGCCGGAAAGGAAGTCTGCAGTTTCTGCAGCGGTGCACACAACGGCAGGGACTGCCTCACTCGGGCTGGAGGCAAACAGCCCACTTGCGTAAACTGCAAGGCAGCAAACAGGACGGGCAACGACCTGGCACACACAGCGTTCAGCGAAGACTGCCAGGAACGCCAAAAGTGGGATGGCATAGCAAGATCGCGCGTTGCCTATTGCTAAAGGTGACTCAATAAACACACCACACAACAAACCTGACACCCCACAAAACTCAACTAGACCGACAGCAAGATTAGGCGGCTCAGGCAAGGGGAGTTTTGGTAGCGCTCGTTCAAGAGCCCTACGTAGGAAGAACAGGGGTGATGAATCAGATCCCCGGCACGCAAGTCATCCAGTGCAGCATTAACCGCCAAAAACCAGTAAAAGCGGCGATCGTTGTTTTCGGGAACAATCTGGAGGTCATCCACGACCCCCAGCTTGTGACCGAGAACGTCGCCGCCGTATTGCTGAAGGTGATACAGCTCAGTTTCGGAGTGCTGTCGGTCTATTTTGAGGGGGACCAGGACATCGAACCGTACCTCATACACACTCATAACACCACTCAAAAATTACATACTAATAACATCCTGGTGGGAGGAGACGTAAACGCTTGGAGCCAGTGGTGGGGAAGTATCTCGGGAAACCATCGCGGGGCGGCGTACAGCTCATTCCTCAATGAGCGGGATCTCCACATCCTAAACATGGGCTAAACACCGACGTTCGAGACCTACAGAGGAGCCACGTGGTGCACAAGCATCGTCGACGTGACAGCATGCAGCGGGTCGCTGCTAGGCAAGGTCGAGGAATGGCGTGTTGAAAGAAGTCTAACAACATCCGACCATAACGCTATAACCTTCTCGATGCGCTTAGACAAGGCCACGGAACCCTTACGGCCAATCTCGACGCGCATATACAACACCAAGAAGGCAAAGTGGTCCGACTTCAGCACGCTTTTCAAGACCAGCCTGGCGGACTGCGACATCACACCTGTCAAAGTATTGGACGTCTCGGACCCAAAGGATCTGGACATACTCGTATCAAAGTACACTCAAAACATCCACAGCTCATGTGAGAAAGCGATCGCAAAATTGGGGTCACTGAAGTATAACGCCAAGCCCCCATGGTGGAATCCTTCTCTGGACCGTCTCCAAAAAGACGCAATGACGAAGAAGAGAAGGATCCGGAACGCAGCCGCAAGCCGGAGGCACTTCATCATCCAGGAGTACGTGCTGGCGAAAACAACGTACACTACAGCAGCAACGGAAGCAGCCACAGCCAACTGGAAGGAGTTCTGCTCGCACTTCACCATCCAGGAGTACGTGCTGGCGAAAACAACGTACACTACAGCAGCAACGGAAGCAGCCACAGCCAACTGGAAGGAGTTCTGCTCGAAGCAGGACCGAGAGAGCATGTGGGACGGCATCTACAGGGTAATAAGGAAGACAGCCAAAAGGCAGGACGACGCGCTCCTGAGAAACACCGCAGGCGAGACGCTCAGTCCAGAGCAATCCGCGGATCCCCTGGCACAAACCTTCTACCCTGATGACTCAACCGATGCCGAACAGCCCTACCATACAGCTCTGAGGAGGCTAGCGGAGGAGAAGAACCCTCAAGGACTGTCTGCCGACGACCCACCTTTCACGACCGCGGAGCTGGAAATGGTTCTCCAGAACCAAAATCCGAAAAAAGCCCCCGGCCCCGATGGGTTAAAGGCAGACATCTGCACAGCGGCAATAAACTGTGATAGGGAGGTGTTCTTAGCGATAGCCAACAGGTGCTTGTCGCTGTCACACTTCCCTAAGCAGTGGAAGGTCGCCCACGTGTGCATTCTCCGTAAGCCTGGAAAGGACGACTACACCGCCCCAAAGTCGTACAGACCAATAGGTCTGCTCTCAGTCAATTAAACCACAGGGCCGATAACATTTTTAAATCATAGACAAAAACACGAACTAAAAATATTACTCACAAAATTAAAGAAAAAATGTTGAAACCCGCCATTTTACGCGTCAGTGTCAAGTGGGTCGTGCGATAGTGATTGTGTATTTACTGTATTTTTTGTGTGTTATTCTTCGGTAAGTGGCTGTACATTCATTAATAAGTGTACAATACAACTTTTTAGATAATCATTTGCATGAAACAATATCATAAAACATGTTTTATGAGCCAATGTTTTATCGTAAACAGAATTCGTTGTCATGAATTTTGTTGTACGAATTTGATGATTTTGCAATGAATTAGTACCTTTGTGATGTTAGTTATGACGCAAAACATACTGATAATACATAATTTCATGTATTCTAGCCGTATTACAACAATTTTATTCGATATTTCGATGATTTTTTATTGAATTAGTGTCTTTGTAAGGTGAAGAAGTTAATCCGGCAGGCTAGGGGAGTGAACTGGCAAAATATTTGTTCTACAGTTGGATCACACTACATCGTCTGGTGAAATGTGGCGCAAAATGAGATGGCTGAAAGGTTACCGTTCGCCTAGACATTTTGAGGATCCCCAAAGTGCCACAAATCTTTTAAATTCTTTAACACCAAATTATGTTTCTCCATCGACACCTTTTTTTTTTTTGGGTGGGAAATCATTAAATGACTTCTCCCGCTCTGGGTGGAGCGGGAGGGCGTGTCAGACTTTTACTGACTAAAACCCACCCGTGTTCCTTCAGTTGCCTGTGCCAGGGCCACGGTTTTCTCTGTAGAATAACCCGCGACCCTGAGGCGTCGGCCCTATCGGACCCCGTCACTTTGTGCTGACATCTCTTTGAGGCGCGCGTGGAACACAACGCGCCGTCGACCCGGGCCTGGTCCTTACCGGCGGCGAGCTACCCATTGCTCGCCGTCCGCAAGCCCGCGCCTACGGTGGCCGGGAATCTGCAGGCGACTCCCGACGCCCAGGGCGTCTCCTGCGGCGGCTAGTGGGGGCGTGAGGGCGCAAGGCTCTCTCCCTCACCCGCTCCGCCTCCTCCTTCGCGAGCATTACTGCTTCGCAGAAGGAGGTGACGGCTTTCCATTCCCTCTCGCTCCGTACCATGGCCTGGACCAGGGCCGGACGCGAGAGATCGCCACCGCCAATCGCCTCCCTCAGGACACTGCGGTGCTCCACCCAAGCTGGGCATACCTCCACCGTATGCTCCACCGTGTCCTCCGGGCGATCCACACAATGGTGGCACCCGGGCGTTTCCTCCCGCCTTATGCGAAACAGGAACCTCCCGAAACAACCGTGTCCGGTGAGGACCTGTGTTAGGCGGAAGGTGAGGACGCCGTGGCGCCTCTCCAACCACTCCTCAAAGAGGGGCTCCATGTCGCCATGAGATCCCGCCGGAGTCTCCATCGACCCCTACGGTTCAACATAGTAACCCTTTATTAGAGTGCGGGATCTCTATTCAGGAGCTAGATAAATGTATCAAATCTAAGGATACATCTCCTGCTTGCGATGATATATCTTATTCTATGATTAAGAATTTGCCTGATGTGGGTAAATCGGTTTTACTAACGTTATATAATATATATTTTGACCTTAGTTTTCTTACTTCTCAGTGGCGCGACATTTGTATCGTACCTATTCCTCAACCAGGTCGTGATCCTCGTAACGTTTCTTCTCTACGCCCTATATCCTTGCTGACGTGTATATGCAAAAAAAAAACGAAGATTGGAATGGCTTCTGGAAAAAAAAAACACTTTTAAAACCACACATTTTTTCACTTTTTTTTTCGAAGAGGTAGATTGTGTTTAGATAGCTTAAGTTGCTTAATATCCGTAATTCAAACTGGTTTTTCCGAGGGTTGTTTTTTAGATATTATTAATGCATATAATAATGTAAATAATACTGTTTTAATAAATGTTTTGGATAGCTTTCAAGTAGGATCACGCCTTTGTCTATATTTATGGAATTTTCTTCATAAAAGAGTACTCAAGATAAGATCTGGTAATGATTTTACTAGCAGATATTCGAGTAGTGGTTTGGCTCAGGGCGATCCGTTATCTCCACTTTTATTTAATATAATAACGTCGGATATTTGTAAACGTTTGCAGGACAATATTTGCATATCCCAGTATGCGGATGATTTCGCTATACATGTGCAGTGTACGTCTGTTAGTGAGATCCAGTCTGCTCTTGATCTATTCAACAACATGTTAACGCACGTAGGTTTAGAAATGTCTCCCGCTAAAAGTAAAATTTGTTTGTTTAGTAGAGGTTTTCGTAGACCGCTTATAAATGTCCGTTGAAAGGGTACTTTGTTAGAGTTAGTAGACAATGTTAAATATTTAGGATTATGGCTAGATAAGGGTCTCCGATGGAAGAAACATATAGCGACTACTTAAACTGATTAACATTTTTAAGGTTTTAGTGGGACCCGGGTGGGGTGTTTATTCACCCCAAACACTTAAGACGGTTATATCTTTCACTCATTCGCAGTCGTATTGACTTTGGTAGCTTTTTACTGGACAAAAGCGCCGACACACATTTAACCAAACTGGATAGACTACAAAACATTTGCCTACGGTTAATAGGCAGGTTTATCAAAAACACCCCCATTCACGTGATGGAATCCAAATTGATATTGCCTCCTCTTTTTATTCGCCGCCGATATTTAGCTGGTAAGTTTTACTTAAAATCGAAGTGTTACGATTTTTACGAGCTTCATGGTATATAGCATATTGGAGAAATAAGAAAATACCACTGTTAGTTATGTCCCACGATGTCCTAAAACAAGAACATAATTATGTACTGCAGTAGTCAAATTGGCATGTTCTCTGACGCTTGGGTCAGCAATACCGACTTATCACGTATTGTTAAGCCTAGTTTAGATTCCATTGATAAACCTAAACATTGTTATTTTATAGATAATTTAAGATCAATATGTTGTAAGTCTCACAATATTCTGACTTTTACTGTGTGTATACGGATGGTTCTAGACGTCAGAACCACTGTGGCGCAGCCTTTTTTGAATCGCAAGTTGGTACTTTTTTCAAATTCCGTATTGCATCAAAAGTTTCAATAATGCACTTGGAGTTAATTGCTATCGCTGAAGCGCTGGCGTATGTCAAATCTTTAGACGGTAAACGGTTTGTTATTTTTACTGACTCGAAAAGTGCGATGGGCACTTTTCATCTGAGGTCTCCTCACTACTCCTCACACTGTACGAGTACTTCACCTTTCAGAGGGCTTCCACTGGCGTATAGTATCATAAGAACCATCACTGAATTGCAAGCCAAACGTAAAACAGTTGTATTGCAATGGATGCCTTCTCACGTTGGACTGTATGGTAATGAGAGGGTTGATCGTACGGCAAATGAAGCCGCTTCTGATGGGGAATTTTATGCTTGTCCCCCATGGCATACTGAGCTTTTACCCCTAGTTAGAGACAGATGTATTCAATCTTGGTCAGAATATTTTGATAAAAGATCTTTAACAAAGGGCATTTGGTATAGGACGATTCAACCATCTCTTCCACGTATGCTTTGGTTCAGCGAGGGCAGGATGAGTAGGCAAGAAGTTGTGATGGCTTTGAGACTCCGATCCGGCCACGTTCCTCTCAATAGTTTTGGTTTTATGATGCGCAAAGTTGATTCACCCAACTGTGCTGTCTGTGGAGTCATAGAAGATGTGCATCACATCTTGACGGAATGTAGTCGTATTGGAGTCCAAAGACGTCAAGCATTTGACACTAATTTAAATGTAGGTTTCTATAATAGCGTTCTGGCCTCACCGTTATCAGAGGAGGCCAGAACCCTTTATCATATTATTGTAATGTGTATAAGGTTGCGGGTAGTCTAGTTTGTTTATACCTAGTTATTGTGTTCAATAATCAGGGTGACATATTCTTTAAAGAAAAAACCCTGTAAATAAATAAAGATTTTTTATTTTATTTACTAAATAATAATGTCAAACATTGTTTTTTCTAAAAAACAATTCGATTTCCAATTGTTTGGAGTTAAAACCTTGAATATTTTGATGAAATAATTTCAAGGATTTCTGCTTAGCCCGTTTTCTACAGTTAACTATTGTCGTGCTAGAAAATACCTTTTTGTTTTTAAGTGGAACTACACTATTAGTGGTACCTTCTTTTGTTTTACAAACTAGTTTAAATTTTCTGAGCTAACCACCTCAACATTAGTACTATTACTAATTGTGGTGCTAACTAAAGGTGACTTCGACATACTACTTATGTCTGGTTTAATAATATGCACGAAAACCGAACAGTCCTAGAGAAACAGACGAATTTTGCCACAGAATACTTAAAGAGCCTGGGATGGCAGATCAATCAGTTGAAATCAATTGAAGAACCCAAGTCGAAACACCAAGAGTTTATCGACAACGAAAATCCAACAGTAGAAGAAGTGTATTCAGGAACTCCAGAGGAAAGCCCGATGGAGTTGGCACGATACCAAAGTAATACTGGGAAGATTTAGCTTCGCATCATTCACAGTCCCTTTATGGGAGACTTCATTGCCGTCCAATTCAAAAATCATCTAGCCTTTTACCACAAACTCAGCCCCATCAGAAATATCCTATACCAGACGTTGTTCGAGAACAACTAAAATGGTGGCTCAAAAACCTACACAAGACGTCGCCGATCCATTCCCCAAATACATCAATTTATATCGAATTTATGCTCGAACACCTAAATAGAACCGGTTTTCCTCCGAAGGGTAATAAAAAGGATATTTAGGTTTCAGCCGTAGCTTGAACCTCACTTAAGCGCCTTACGGGCACAAAGTACTAAACAAGATTGCCGTCGCGCTCTGCCCGTCAAGTGCGAGACAAGGACAGGTATAGTTGTGACATCACGAATTCACTCAGAAAAAGAGCGAGACAGAAGATGTTGTTGACGAATAATGGAACGTTAATCTCAAATGTGGTTCATTCAAGCTACGGCTGAAACCGAAATATCTGTTTTTCCTCCGAACGGGTAACAAACAGATTTTTAGGTTTCAGCCGTTCTATCCACGTCTCTGACCCAAGTCGTTAGTGTGGTTGTGAAAAAACCGTGTACCCAAGCTGTTGGATGGCGCTGCTTGTCTCAATGTCCCCTCCGCTTCCGCTATCGCTCACTAGATGGCTCTGTTAGTTTTTGTTTCTAGTATTCCTTTTATTGAAGAATGATTGCTATTAATTTGTGTGGAATAAATTTATTTTTATGTGTTAAATCCGGATCCCTAATGTATACCGCCGACGCAGCAATTCCTTCAATTTACGCCGAGTGACGACATTAGCTATAAGTTATTTTGATACGTATTTTTGTCATTCCATATTCTAGCATCGAGTAGGTTTCACCAATTTAATTGTAATAATTTCCCTTAAAATAAATTAGTTTTATAATAACTTTGGTTTATAATAACTTTGGTTTTTTTTATCTTCCGTCTGCAGTTTACTTACGAGTAATTGGCGCAGTCCGTAGGATACTCGCGGGCCGGTTCGCGAATCACGTTAGAATCATCTCGCATCGATAACCACGATCGCGAGTTACCCCGTTGGCTATCAAGTCACGGTACGAGTATCGTGAATCTACAGGAAAGCTGCGGAGCCGAGTGGAGAATCCAGACTTCGATTCACGGAGAAGAACCAGAGATGAAATATATGTGAGTACACCAGAATATTTCTCGTGTTTCTTCCCATCTATTCCTAGTTACTTTTATGTCCAAGATTTTCCATCACGAGAGATCTTATACCCGGGAACCTGCATCGCGACAGGCGCGCCGACACAGTAGATATTAATAGAGATTTAGACAGTGAATTAAATTTTAACAAGTAGTTATACCATACGACGATCTGTGACCGGATAGTATCTCAGTATGCAGCTAGGAAATCTGTTTCTCTTAAATGGCATTCTAAACAAGCTCCCAGGGCCTGCCGCATCTACTATCAACTCGAATGGCATTCCCAAAACTTGGGCAGGTATTAGATCAGCTTTAATTAATAACTTCTCGGACCGGAGAGACGAAACGGCATTGTACAATGACCTCTCGTTGGCTTCGCAAGGTAATCGAACCCATCATGAATTTTACGATCAATGCCAAACATTGTTTAGTACAATAATGACATATGTGACGTTACACGAGAATTTACAGACGACTATTGAAGCAAAACGGACGCTTTATAAAAAAGTTACCACGCAGGCTTTTGTACGTAGACTAAAAGAATCTTTAGGCTCACGTATACGATGCATGCGGCCAGAAACTACAGAGAAAGCTCTGGAGTACGTGCAGGAATAAATAAATATTATATACTTACAGCAACGTAATGCTGTTCCAAAGGCTAAAAATGATCAGAGCGCACCAAAAATGTATGAACCTCCTCTTATGCCTGCTATGCCTTTTAACGCATTAAATATTCCGCGACCCCCAGTACCTAACTGGCCTGCTCCCGTAGGACAGCGTGGATATCAACCTCAGCGTCAGGCCTTCAAATTCAACATGTCAATCAACCAGTATCAAAATCGTATGCCTACTCGAACACAACGGATGTTCCGTGCACCATTACCAAACTAAATTCCTCAAAGTAACGTTTTTATGATAATCCCCTCAACTATGACCCTTTCGAAGTTACAAATGTTCACGGTGTCAGTAAAAATGGAAACTCCATAACTCTACCGTGTTTTAATGAATTCAACTAGGCCGGTAGTATAAAATTATATATCGTTTTCACAATTACTTTCATGGGCTATAGGATTAGACTTATTATCCATATGAAAGGCTAAAATACATTAAAAAGATTTTTTAATGCCCGTGGGACTAAAAAATTCACCTTTCAAAGAGTTATGGACAATGTTCTAAGAGGCCTTCAAAATAACATATGCCTTGTATATCTCGACGATATTATCTTCTACAGTACCTCTCTTCAAGAGCACATGGATAATTTGGAAACTGGTCCAACTTCAAAATTCACGTTTGACTTTCATCGACGTTTTCACGAAATATGGGCAAGCGTATCATTTGGAGAGCACAGACACAGGCACTCCCTCTCATAGAGAGGAGGCCTGTGTCTCAGCAGTGGGAACATTATAGGCTGATTATGCTATGCTATGCTATGTATCATTTGGAGGGCCCTACCGCGATTAGTATAATAACATGGCCCGTAAAAAAAATTAAGATTTTAAAGAATGAGTTGAGTTTCCTTTTATTAAAGAACGATTGTTACTTATTTTGTGAATTACGTAAATCCTTACATCCTTATATCGTAATCCTTGAATTCTTGATTTTCCTTATGAAAAGACTAGAATAATCATAATAATGTCATCATGGTCTATTTGTATACAAATTACGAAAACTGCAGACGGAGGATCGAAAAAAAAAGTTATTTAAAAACTTATTTATTTCAAGAGAAATTATTACAATTGAATTGGTGAAACCAACTCGACGCTAGAATATGGAATGACAAAAATACGTATCAAAATAACTAATAGCAAATGTCGAATTGCGCTGCGTCGGCGGCTCGTGGCTGGACGGACGTCTCAGACGCAGTTTTTATGCACTCGGCGTAAATTGAAGGAATTGCTGCGTCGGCGGTATGCATAAGGGATCCCTATTTAACACCTCCGCCCGCAGTTCAGCAACTATTTGCTCATGTTGAGAGTAAATGTTGCTGGGACTCCATCTCGCTTCCTGGTATCTCTAGTCACAACTTCATAGTTTATATTTGCGGCTTATTACCATAATGATGAGTATGGCTGCGCATAGTACAATGATGTCAAATGGTATGGTTGTATGGTATAAGACAACTGTCTGAGTCTTGTCGATCTGAATAGGGCTTTCCATTAATACTTTGTTCTTGGATGCTGTGAAGTTCTTCCAGTTTTACTGAAGCCAATGATGTGGGTGGAATCAACCGTTTGGTTCCCTGCTTGAGGGTGAACATCAGCTCATCACCGAGCAAGCTAACAGAAGTCGTTGTGTGACTATATGCCGTTAGGTGGTTGAAGTTGTTAGGAGATTTTAAAATATTTCGGCATATTTTTCTTATAAAACTGTGCCTCATATGATGCAAACGTTTTCTATAGCTAAAGTCAAAGTCAAAGCATTTATTTCAAATCGGCATATAAAAGGTACTTTTGAACGTCAAAATTTACATAAAAATAAGAAATGACTCTAGGCGCCACTTCCTAAAGCTAGTTTCATATGGCGAAGAAGGGGCAACTCCACCGTTACGCTTTAACGTTTAAATGTTTTACAATATTTTAAACATCACGCCTTGTTTCCCCGAAGGGATGAGCAGAGGTGTACCTGTACACCGACATTTCGCCAGTTATGTTTAAGTCCCATGTAATAGGGGGCGAGCCTATTGCCATCAACCTGGCACAAATCTATACTCCGGTTTTACAATATTTTGTATACATTAATAATATTTTTATATGGGAAGACGATGCACCAAGAATAAAAATACTATTAGAACCACAGCTGGTAAAAATAATTCAAAATAAAGCAAAGACATATACATCAATCACGTGATAGGTACAAGCAAGCTGCAAGCATTTTAAATAAATACGATGTTAGACAAAAAAATTGGAATGATGCTGTACAAATTATTAATGTGATTAGGGAATGCTTTCCATTAAAAACATTTTGTCTGATTTTATAAACACATTGAATATGAATAGACGATAATCTAGTTTAACGAATGTTACAGCTCATCCCACTACTAATATACATTACCCCGTCGAGAATACAGTCAGGTAATATTATTTGCTCTAGGAACATACCAGATTCGACAGGCAGGGTCTTATTATAGCGAACATGTCAGGTTTCCTAGAGGTTATACCATATGGTTAACTACTATAAACTGCGTTTAAAATATTTCGTCAAAACTATTTTAACAGGGCTTCCACACACGTGATGGAAGACCTAGCTGTGGCTGCTGCTTTAATTAATTAATTCTACACAAGAATAACGGACAGGGATGATGCGTCTCAAATTCTTGAAATACCCTAAACGATCTATCTGACTATGTTACTCAACGCAACTTAAATAGAGCTAGGGCAGACTTTAGAAACATTAATGTGAATTCAGAAAATGTTAGTGAATTCCTAATCCTAACTTATAGTGACTAGTATTACTTATAGTGTAACTTATAGTGTGTTATAAGGATTTAATATTAATTGCTTGTGGCACATACCAATTAAAACAAGCACGCTCCTACTATGGAGAACATATTAGATTCAATGGTTGTTATCAGATTGAAGTTTGCAAAAACCAGAGGAGCAGTACTATGGAAGGAATGAACTTCAGTCCTAACTGCTCTTTACTTAGGGCTAGAATCGCAAGTCGACATATCAGTCGGAAAGTATATTTTGTATACAACGTGTAACGGAAAGGTGGTATCAACACGAAATGGAAAAATAGTGTACCTTATGTAGATCCTCTGTGCGAATTTTCAATCCAAAAAAAGCACTTTTCAAAATTAAGAAAAATCTACGAGTATAATCTCGTAGTTTTTAATCACCTGTAATAATTTTAGCATGTAACAAATGTGGCACATCACTATTTGAGGTCATTGTTCTTTTATCGTCTCACTTACACACCCCTACACACTCACACTAGCACCGTCCATTTCACTATTATTTCTCCTCACTCGCGTATCCTGACTATTTCTGAGCGCCTGGTACATATTGCGCTGGCGCGGCTTCAACGAAGCCGTCGTCGGCGAGATCAAATGCTACCCGGCGGTGTCTTATGCCGTCCCTGTAACAAACAATATTGACACTAAACTAATTGGCATTAAGAGTTATTTTGCTTTGACAGTTATTTCTTGTTAAAAATATGGTGAAATATTAACTATTTGATTCGGTTGTTTTACGAATCCATAGATAATAAAATAAAATCGCGGAACTTTTAAACGAAATTAATAAGCAAACTTACGGTTCAAAGAAAGGGTTCGAAATGTCTTCCTTGTTGCTGGATACACAAGCCAGCTCGCCTGTTGGTAGACGCTCGGACATTGCGCAGCATCTCCGGCGTCACTGACTCAAATGCGTCGTTTATGCGACCCACCATTTGCTCTCTTGATGAGCACTCTACGGCATAAACATAGTTTTTTATGTATCCCCATAAAAAAAAGTCCAACGGAGTGAGGTCTGGCGAGCGCGCAGGCCAGGCAACGCGGCCTCCTCGACCTATCCACTGGGGGAAGCGCGCATTTAGGTGGCTTCGCACATCAAGCGCGAAATGGGCTGGAGCGCCGTCTTGTTGAAATATCATGTTGTTCTCCATGACGAGGTCAACGTAGCTGGTCACTGACATCACTGTTAACTCCTCGTCCAGATCGTTTCTAAGGATATCCAAATAATTTGCACCATTCAGATTTGCCGGCAAATAATGTGGTCCTACAAGAACATCACCTATGATACCAGCCCAAACGTTTATCCGCCATTGATGCTGGAAAGATGACACGGAGGACACATACGGATTTGTATGCGACCAATAATGTTCATTGTGAACATTACTAATTCCCGCTCTTGTGAAGGATGCTTCATCTGTCCACAGCACTTTGGAAGCAACCTCAGGTGAGGTTTCGACCTGACTTCGGTACCATTCGCAAAACGACACGCGAGGTAAATAATCAGCTGGAATCAGCTCCTGTGTGCAGCGAAAGTGGTATGGGTGCTGGTCGTCTACGTGCAAAACTCGCCACACTTGCATGTGATTCGCGGCTCCCAGCGCCAGGGCTGCGCGACGCGTGCTGCTCCGTGGGTTGTTTTCGAAGTGCTCCAGTACGGCTTCTTCAAAATCCGGATCTTGGGACGTCGTGCGGCCCGTTGGAGTTGGCGCGTGGAAAGAACCGGTTGAAAGCAAACGGCTAACCATGCGTCTGAAGCAACGCAGTGAAGGCAATTGTGTTTCTGGTACAGTAAATGAAGAAAATGAATTGGGTAATATTGGTATGTATCAAATTCAAATATTTATGTTCCTTTTATGTGTCCTGTCTTGAACACTACTACACAGTACAAATTACAGAATTATTTTACTCATGTTAATATTTTACTTTGGAAAATAGTATGTTAATAAATAGGTGAAAACATGCTATGATGTCTAAAACACCTATTTAATTAAAACTATGTTTATTACACAGGTTCTATAACTGAGCCAAGAATAAGACTGCAAGACTAAGACTGCCAAGACTCCCAAAAAGTTGAGGAAAGGAAGGTTTCTGAGAACAGCAAAAAATCTTATTCCTAAATGTAGGAAACTCTACAAGGGTACGGTTAAAGAGACAACTAAATTTTAGTCAGAGGGCAAAGAGGGCCCTCAAATTTTCAAAAGAGAAATCTTTTGAAAAGCTGACTCAAAATATGAATCCCTTGGCGAAATTGAAGCAGTGCACCAAGGGCTCAAATGGTCGTCGATTTACTGACGAAGAAAAGTTAATTTCTCAATTTTAAAACAGAGCCCATAATGTTATGAATTTTTACAGAAAATATTTATTCTTCCCTCTAAAACAACATTAAATATTTATTTGAGGATTAATTCCAGTGCCAAGATTTCGGGTTTGAATATTGGCACTGGACTTAATCCTCAAATATTTGAAGCAATAAAGCAAGGGTAAGATTGATACATAATTTAGAGAATTATAATAATTATTGATATACTTCATCATCATTAAATATTTGTTTTAAAATATGTTTTATATTTTTGTTAGTACTTGGTGAGAGAACAAAAAATATTGCTCGATATTGTTTGACGAAATGGCCCTCGAACCGGGCCTCACATACGATAAACACGGAGATATAATCCATGGCTTCATAGATTTAAATGGGAAGACCGATGACTTTGCAGACTATGCTCTAGCATTTATACTCAGACTTTTTTTATACGGCAGAAACCTATTGTTTTTTTTATTTTTGTAAGGGCACAACTGTGTCTTCCCTCCAACTGAAAATCATTTTAAAAACAGTTATTACTGCATGCATTGATGATAGTCTTTTGCCTCTGGCTCTAGTCAGTGATCAGGGCACATCTTTTCAGTCTGCCATAAAAAGTCTTCTTGAAGAAACAAGGAGAGGTCAATTACTGGCTGATGAAAATACAGGTACACACTGAATTCTACACATTGTATTAACGAGGATTCTGTCAAAAAAGACTTGTTTTTATCAACCTAATTAAAACAAAAGTTTTTTTTAAGCTAAAAATACAGTTGGTACTGGTTATTTTTTATATGAAAAAATGTGTTTGCATTTGATAGCCCACACATTCTAAACTTGATAAACTCACACCTTCTCATGGGGGTAGGCAGAAACTACATAACGCCATCTGCTACAATCCTTACATACTCCTTTTGCCTCGTTTATATACATAAAAAATATAAATAAAACAATATTTATTTGTTTAAGACTTAAACCTATTTACAATGATGATTTTAACTTAAATTACACTTTAAGTTAGTGGCAAGATACAAGACTTGTGCAACTGGGCTTAAACTAGGAGGATTCCTGTGCTATAAGCACCAGTTACTTCCGTCACCACCATGATCGAGCTGCCATTTCAAGTGTGGGTGGGGATACTAATGTTTTTTTTTAATGCAATAATCATTACTATTGTGTTTGTACATGTGACCATAAGTGTGAGTGGTGTGTGAGCGTGGCGTGGTGTGTGTTTTGTGTGTGTGTGTACATACATCTGGTCATACTTTTTGAGGATGATAATATGCTATTTAACACGCTATGACTCTTAGGAGCCGAGTAAAAAGAAAAAAAGCGGTAAACAAAGTAATAGCACAATGCGACGCGTTGGGTCGGGGGAACAAGAAATTTCACGAGGACGAAGTCGCGGCCAGAAGTTAGATTCATTAATGGTAATATTATTTCTGTTTTAGATGATGTCATTGAAATTCAGGGTAACAAAATAAGTGTCATATTTGATCCGCCACACTTAATTAAAGGGTTAAGAAACAATTTTTTACCAAAAATATTAAATACAGTGGAAAATTTTCATAATGGAGTGACATCGTCGAAATTTATCAGACTGACTGCAGTCATGCTCAAATGAGGCTGATGCCTAAATTAAATGTCGAACTGGTTATACCAGACAAAATTAAAAATATGAAGTTAAGTTAGAAATACCCTCTTTTTTTATTCCGTATACCTAATGGATAACCACACTATCTCATACTGATTTACTTTTTTTGGTGGATTGTACAAGGATCACAATAGTTTTTTTTGAATACCTTATGCCATTTACCTACAATCTGTGCAAATAAAAAATCTTTACTTTACTTTCATAGTATATGAAGCAAAGAAGAAAGAAAGAAAAATTACAAAAACATAGTCACAATAATAAAGAAAAAGAAAAAAAATAGATTGTGGGTTGTACGCACGTTCCAACAATATTTAGTTAGATGATAAAGACAGCAGGCGATTTAAAATAAAGTCGCGTTCGATTATACTGCCGATAGTAAAAAAAACGCTTCAAGTACAATTTTTTTTTAAATATTGTTTTTGTTGTTATAGGTGAATAATTGTGCTCGAGTTTTCAGCAAAACGGTTGCTTACTCTGAATTACACATCTCAATTTTGTAAGTATTTCTGTGATATTAGATTTCTTCAAATTATTCACTGTTAGCTTAACATAGAAATTATAATGTTGTCATACTAGTAGGGCAGCAGTTATATTATTATAAAATCAAGATATTTTTATTTTATTTATTTGCACCAGACATTTATCTCATCTCATGAATTTGAATGTTTCTGATAATTATTCTGAATCTCGATCTTTAGCTCCAAGTAAATTTAACAATGTCCAATTAACATACGATAGTACACAAAGTTTAATTTAAGTGTCATTTGTTCCAGCTCAATATGCTGATGGAAGAGGAGTTAGCTCCACCCTCGAAAATACTGCTGAAACAATTTCATTTTTTGACGATCTGTTCGATTCAGTGAATGGTGCGAGCTTTAATAGTAAGACGTCAAGAGGGAAACCCTTACGCGCAGCCTGTACATCAGGGTTACCACACCAACGATTTTGGCAACAAGCCATACAAACATTAAAAGAAATACGTTTTGTGGATGTTAAAGGTAGGGAGACAACTGTGCCTTCATTATAAAACTGGATTGTAACTCTTCAAAGTTACTTAATAAAGGCTGTGGCAATTCTTCCAAAAGAAAAACGTGAAAATAATGCGCCCGCGCTATTTTACCTCAGATCCAATGGAAAACTTTTTTGGACAAGTGCGGGCGTATAATTTCAGAAATAATAACCCGAATTGCCACATCTTCGTCAACACCTTTAGATCGTTACTACGAGTAATAACGAGATTTATAAAATTTCACTCAAATACTTTTAATTGTGAAGATGATCCAGCAGACCAGCTGGTTAAACTAAAACAGCTGTTTGTACCTTCCGAAAACTATGACGCAAAGTATCTGGGTGAAATGAATGTAGAACCCCATACGACGTCAGGAACGGTGCCGCGGTCTGCTGCTCAGGAACGCCTCAATGTACATGCAAGAGCATATACAGCAGGGTGGGTCACAATAATTTTTTTCTCAAAATTAAAATGTGATGATTGCGTTACCGATTTAACAACGCGCGAGGTTAGTGGTGTACATAATTGGGTGCAAAAAAGAGTATAAAACAATTAAGAAAATTAAATTGACCTACCCTTCTGAAATGCAGTGAGAGCGTTCGTAGTAGTTACAGAGGAAGCAAATGACTACTTAGAACATTCTCCCGCAAAAAAAAAACATTAGGAAAGTAATAAAAAGCAAAAATTATGTCTAGGTATTCATTTGACTTCCTTTCTTGTGAAACATAAAAAAGACATAGAGAAGGCCTTTCTTGACCATGGGTTGAAATTAGTAATTTTTAACTGGTGTTGTACAATAAATAAAATAATGAAAGGCAAAGATATATCCCTTATTGGAAAATCTCTTCCTAGAATGCAACTAAGGCATATAATAAATTTAAAACAAATAATAAAATTAAAAATAAAAACTTGAAAAACTTATTTCTTGTGTTTCATTTACCTAGTTCTCAGTAATTCCTTGTCATTATTAGTTACCGATGAGCTCCAATAGAGCTCATTGGATTTTTGCTGCTAACAGCAAAAATAATACGAGATCCGAACACAGTACAACCGTGGTAATTGAGGCTTCCTGTGTGAAGCCTTGGCCTAAAAAGAACACACCCAAATTAAAAAAAAAATAACTGTCATGTTCTAAATTTCG
This sequence comes from Dasypolia templi, assembly GCA_963555695.1. Lineage (NCBI taxonomy): Eukaryota > Metazoa > Arthropoda > Insecta > Lepidoptera > Noctuidae > Dasypolia > Dasypolia templi. Next base: position 16,021,142 of record OY743156.1, read on the forward strand.
AACATTTGACAATCTATAATAGCCATTTTCTCTCTATGGGAGTGGGTCGTCTAAGTAGTCTGTGCAACGGATGCAAAGCGAATAAATTCGTTCCTGTCATAGTCATTTCCTGTCACAGATGCTTGTTGCAGTTGCAGTTGCAGTTGGTGTTGCCAGGTTTTTTATTTTAAATAAGCGATGTTATACGGATTCGATAATCGATACTCGATTATCGAATGTAATCATAATCGGATAAAAATTGATTTACATAGAGTTATAAATGTCATTATGATTTATATAGAAATATAAATGTTTTGTTTTCATCGCATCACACCTGGTTAAAAAAAAATATGATTAGTCCAAATCACTTAATCAGTAAACGTGCTAAAAAAAGAACCACTTTTTAATACTCAAATACTTGATATCGATTTTTCTTTATCGAACAACTGAAAATCACATTATTATTTATGTGGTAATCCAGAACCTAAGCCAAAATATCCTGCAGCCAATAAATGGCGGTGCTTTGCGCGTGTAATCAGCGTGTATACTTATAATTCAACTTTTTTTTAAATTAGACTTTCCTGCGACGAGGTTTTCAAAAATATTTATTAAAGAATTAATTATATTTATTTGATAAAATACTTTTACGAGGGCGGCACTGAAAATTTCGGGAATCAAGGAAGTGACACAACATTACTATTTAAAAATGTATTTATTGCTTTTCGAAGTATTCTCCGCGAAATTTGACACATTTTTCCATACGATGGAACCAATCATTGAAGCAACCATTCCATTCGGAGGTTGGGGTCTCCAAAATGGCCGTTTTGTAGGCGTCCACAGCTTCTTCAGGTGATGAAAATCTCTGTCCACGCAATTTATTCTTTATTTTAGGGAAAGTATAGAAATCATTCGGGCTTAGGTCGGGCCTGTACGGTGGATGGTCTAATAATTCTATGTTTTCTTGCTCTAAAAACTCTTTTGTTCTGTGTGCGGTGTGAGAACTCGCATTGTTGTGATGGAGGATGATGCGGCGGTTGCAGTTCTCTTTACGGAGTTCAGAAGCGACCTGTGGCAAACAAATGCTAGCATACCATTCTGCATTAACCGTTCTTTGTCCCTCAAGAGGAATAGTCGTAACATGGCCGGTTTTGGAGACAAACGTGGCCACCATTTTTTTTGCAACACTCCGTGAACGCAATTTTTGTTGGCTTTAACTCGTTTTCGAACATCCAAACTCGTGACTGGTTTTTTGTTTCGGGTTCGTACGCTTATATCCAGGATTCGTCACCTGATACGATGTTGTATACAGCATTTGAGGATCCTGCGTGGAATATTTCGAGAGTTCTGATGCACCAAGTAACGCGAGCCGCTTTTTGCTCTTCACAGAGCGAATGCGGTATCCATCGGGAAAACAACTTTTTTACACCTAATTGTTCATGCAAGATTATTTGTATTTGACTCATGCCAATGTTTAAAGTTGCCTGAATTTCGCGGTATGTCACATGTCGATCTTCCTCAATCATCTTACGCACAGCATCAACGTTTTCTTGGGTGACTGCAGTTTTTGGACGACCTTGACGGGGATCATCACTGAGCTTGACACGTCCACGTTCAAATTCAGCAAACCAGCGATAAATTGTGGTTTTGGATGGGGCTTTATCACCAAATGCAGAAATCATCCGGTCAACACACTGCTTTTGTGTTAAACCACTTCGAAAGTCATAATAAATCATCGCTCTTGAGTTTTCTCGAGTCAATTCCATTTTCTCAACGACTAAACAAGTTTGTGACAAGACCGAGAATCTTTTTTTAAATAAATAAATTTTATTCGATTTTTAAAACCAAGGAGTTTTCAATTAAAAAGATTTTAATATGACAGGAACAGTGGAAATATTCCATTCCCGATACTTTTAGTGCAGCCCTCGTAGCTGAACAGCTTGTGTTGTGTAGATTTGATATTCACAAACTTTAACGACAACAGTATGTACACAACTGTAGAAGAATTAGGATTTTCTAAAAATAAATACAATTATGAAAGTGACATAAATGAATCTTTAACATCAATAATATCATGGTTAAACAGGATCATCCTAAAAATAAATCTAGAGAAGACAACTATTATGCATTTTAGGCAACGGACCCAGGCTGTATTTGACCCTAATGTAATTTACAAGGACACTGTACTTAATAAAGTCGATGTCACAAAATTTCTAGGAATTGTGATTGACTCTAACTTGAACTTGAAGGCACATATTGAATACCTAAGTAAACGGCTGAGCTCCGCTGCGTACGCCTTATATAAATTAGCCCCAGAGCTAAACACAGATGCAACAGCTTATCATGGGCTAGTAGCATCGTTATTGATAAATGATAAATGATTTTTATTTCTGTAAGTGGGTTTGTACAAACACTTTTACACGTCAAACATTTTTTTTTAAACTAGATGAGGTCGGCGTTTCCTATCTGACTACTCTGAGAAGAAAAGCCGAAACAGACTCAGAGGTCACAGTCTCTTTTAAAGTCCAGACATCTTGGTCAGATCATGTTAAGACCATGTGGATTGATGTCTGAAATGGTCTTTTGAGGAAAGAAGCACACAGATTGAGTGGACCTGTCCAGTCAGTGCACGCATTTGTCAGTAATCGTACAGCTCAACTCAAAACATAAGGAGCTCAACGATTCGACGAACAATACCAAAGAAAGGACATTGGATAGGCCGCATAATTACTCAAACCGCCAGACCAAGTTACGATTAAAATAAACTGAGATAATAAAATATAAAAAAACAAAAGTAAAAAATAAAATGACCCACATAGTCTTAACATTCACAATAATAACAATAAAATAATACCTAGGTAAGTATTCATGTCATTGTTTATTTTACAGATCATATGAGGACCATGTAGGTAGGTGTCTGAAATGGTCTTTTGAGGAAAGAACCATACAGATTTGAGTGGGCCTGTCCAGTCAGTGCACGCATTTGTCATTAATCGTGCAGCTCAACTCAAAACGTAAGGAGCTCAACGATTCGACGAACAATACCAAAGAAAGGACATTTGGGTAGGCCGCTTTATACTTAATTTTTTTTATATCTGGCAGTTTGAGTACTGTCAAACTGCCAGATATAAAAAAATTATGAAATAACTGAGATAGACAAAATATATAGAAATAATACCCACTAAGTCCTCACACGAAATTAAAATAATAATAATATTATACAAAGTTGATGGCAATAGGCTCGCCCCCTATTACATGGGACTTAAGCATAACTGGCGAAAAGTGGGTGGTACTATAGGTACTCCTCTGCCTAACCCTTCTGGGATTACAGGCGTGATGTATGTAAATATTCATGTCATAATCATGAAATTTCAAAGTGTATATAAAATAAAACAAAAGTTACGTACCAAACAAAAAAAAAACACAACCAGTATATAGCAATAATTGGAGCAGGTCAGTCCCAAGACTTTTTGTCCTCAATATAGTCTTTGACTGTATAAAAAGCTTTCTGGCACAACTTACGTTTAATAAATGATTTGAATTTATTAAGGCTTAGATCTTGAACATGGCTTGGAAGTTTATTATAAAAGGGTATACATTGACATCTGAACGAGCCACCTATTTTCTTGAGCCTTGTTGTAGGTACAACAAATTTGTGTTTGTTCCTAGTATTTATATTATGGATATCACTGTATTTTTTAAACAATTTTATGTTTTTGTGGGCATATAAAAGATTTTCATAAATATACTGAGAAGGCACAGTCATTACATTAATTTCCTTAAATTTCTCTCTGAGAGAGTGTCTCGGACTTAATTTATAAATTGATCTAACAGCTCTTTTCTGCAAAACAAATATAGTCTGCATGTCGGCGGCATTCCCCACAAAAGAATACCGTACGACATCACACTATGAAAATAACTAAAGTATACTAAACGGGCTGTCTCTAAATCAGTTAAATTTCGAATTTTTCTAACAGCGTATGCTGCGGAGCTTAGCTTTTTTGACAATTTATCAATATGTGGGCCCCACTGAAGCTTAGCATCCAAAGTTAAGCCCAAGAATACTGTGCTGTCTTCAAGTTTCAATTCTTCGCCCTTTATCAACACATTCGTTTTCACCTGCCTAACGTGAGGTAGCGTAAACTTAATGCATTTAGTCTTCTTTTCATTAAGAAGTAAATTATTAACATTGAACCAGTGAACTATTTTTGAGACCGCGTTATTTACATCGTCAGTAACCAGCTGCTGACGTTTAAGTTTAAACAAAAGTGAAGTATCATCCGCAAACAACACTATATCATGATTATCCTTTATGAGGTAAGGCAAGTCATTAATATAAATAAGAAACAAGAAAGGACCAAGAATTGAGCCCTGTGGAACTCCCATTGTTAAGATAGATCCGGGAGATCTTTCTCCATTAACGTCAACGCTCTGAATCCTTTTACTCAAGTATGAAGTAAGAAGATCCAGAGCGGAAGATCCAAATAGGTCTATAATTTGTGGGGTCTGATGTACTACCTGATTTAAACAAAGGTATTATTTTACTTTTTTTCATAAGGTCAGGAAACTCCCCACAGTCAATACAATTATTAAAGATAAGAACTAGAGTAGGTGCTACAATGTCTATAATAGACTTAGCATCTTCTACAGAATTACCCCACAGATCTGCAGTCTTTTTTACATTTAAAGTGTGAAAAACTTTAATTATATCCCTACATGTAAAATGTTCAAAATTAAATTCCGAATCGCAAAATTTTACATTTTCCTTTAGCAAAGACTCAGCAACAGAAGGCGATGAGTTAAGGGATTTAGTAGTTGAAACGCGAATATCTGAAAATAATTTTTCAAAGGCCGCGGCGACTTGTGAGTCTGATTTTATTATGTTGTCATTAATAGACAGGCTGTAGTCAGTACTTCTGTTACTAGACCTTCCCGTTTCACTATTAATAATTTTCCAAGTCGTTTTAATTACGTTACTACTGCTTTTAATCTTCGAACCCAAATAACGTGACTTGGCCATAACACAAACTTTTTTAAACAGTTTTGAATAATTTCTAACATATAAATTAAATTCAGCAGTGTTAACATAAGTCCTTTCATTATACGGCTCATAAAGCCGTGTTCTACTTTTATGAATACCAATGGTAGCCCAATCACTGAAAGATGCATTACTATTAACCGAGATAGTTTTGGGAATAAAGATCGAATTAAATTGTTTACAGTAAATATTAAAGAACTCATCATATAGATGATTAGGATCAGCATGAACAGGAGAATACAAAAGTGGTAAATTATTTATTAGTTTAAATTTAAAAGCCTCTAAGCGGCTTGTAGTTTTCGGGTTGACAGTGATATCCTTTTTACTTATTTTGTTGTTTTGGTTTTGAATAGTAATGCGCTACGGTATTATATTTTGGGGGAATTCCACAGACAAAGCAATAGTGTTTAAGGCACAAAAGAGATGCATTCGTGCGATGTGCAATTTGAAGTCAACTGACAGCTGTATGCCATTATTTAAAAAACTCAAATTATTAACTCTACCATCTCTGTATATTTTTGAAATCGCGGCCTTTGTTAGAGTAAATCAACATCTGTTTCCACGACTAGCTGACACCTTCCCCCGGAACAGACGCGACAATAATCAACTGTGTTCGCACACGTCCAAGACTATATTAATGGGAAAAAGCGTTTTTTGTATGGCTCCTAAAATTTATAATAAAATACCACAGTCATGTAAAGATTTGCCGGTAAATTTATTTAAAAAAAAGGTTCCAGGTTTATTAACAGACAAGTGTTATTATAATATAGATGACTTTTTGAATGACAATGGTGCCGATTCTCTTGTACACCGAACTAAACTAACTAAACTATCACTAAAATTCCTTACTTTTTACTATGAAAATCTTAAAGCTATTCTGCGAAATATAATCTCTAAATTTAAAAATAATTTTGACACAACTATAATCGAATTTGACAATCGCGAGTCCACGTGTTTTTTTTTTTCTTTTGGTTTCGCAACGTCTTTGTTAGAGCCGGAGTATATGGAAGTTTTGACTTTTTGTGTGGAAAATATAAAATAAAAATGTCTAAATGTAGAGATTTGGTGGTTGCGGGATTACAAAGGGGGTCGAAATTTTCATTATTTTTGTGATAGGACACACCGTTTTCGAGATATGAGCAAAAAAAGAAAAATAAAGTTAAAGTACCGTTTTTGCACGTCTGAAGTCGAGGTGTTGGTGTGAATTTTAGTCCACGCCACCTAATTTTATTCCACACCTTTTTAATCGCGATTAAAAATAGTCAGATTCATGTTCAGATTTAGTTATACAATCAAATTTTTTGTTGAAAAACGTAAAATTCAGAATAGCAAAATTGCCATTTTCACTAAATTAATAACTCAGTGCAATCTTAGTGCTGTCAAACTAAAATATAGTTAAGTTGTGTCACTATAGTCAATTTCAGAATGGAAAATCGTCATTTGACAGAATTAAACCAAATTTTAGTGATTTCTAGTCTAGTTTAGAGGCATTTGTGACAAGAGAATCGGCACCAATATCTGAAATTTTTTCAATTTAATTTTGTATTTTTGTTAATTTGTACGCCTTACGGGTGAAACATGTACGTACGAAATATTTATATTGTGACATCCTGCATGCCTTATTTGCATGTATACGCATGTGTTGACAAATAAAATTATCTTTATCTTTATCTTTCCGATCACAGTGGCACATTCATACATTTGATAACAAAACATCAATCTAAACAATCCATTAGGTTTACCAATAAAAGACTATTCACTAAAAGTAACATACAAAAATTCAGATCCAGACTAAATACACTAAATTGGAATAATATCATACATCCTGAAAAAATGTAGATGTGAACTTACAATCGTTCCATAACACACTCACAAATATCCTAGAAGAATGCATAAAAACAGACTTAAATTAAAAATCCTGATCTAAGAAATCCTGTAAAAAAAATATTTTTTTACTATCTAAAGTATAAAAAAAATACTTAAAAAATCAGTAACAAAAATCAAAAAATCAACAATTAAACTTAAAACCATGTGGAATATAGGTAAAGAACGAACAAACAAGAAAAACAAAAATGATTAACAACATATAACATTAAAAACAACAAACCTAGTAAGTGAACCTCAACAAGTAGCTAACATATTCAACAACTTTTTCTCATCCATTGCGGAAAAAACCAGCCTAGCATCTGGCTCCATACCGAGAGAAACATCAGTGATTAATTCCACAAAAAATCCCATGTTTCTTAGCCCAGTCGATGGTTATGAAATAAACAAGACCTAAAAAACTAAAAAAAATCACGGCTTAGACGAACTTCCACCAACTCTTTTCAGACAGTGTGCTGACGAACTAAAGGTTAGTTCGTCAGCGCACTGTCACCATTCTACAAATTAATTAATCAATCGTTTGAAGAAGGAATTTACCCCACTTTACTAAAAGAAACTCTAAAACCATTTGCCATCTAATCTTATGAGAACAGTGGTTGTGCCAATAGTGAAAAATGTCACTGCTGATATATCAGATAGAAGTAACTATAGGCCGATTTCTTTAGCTACTATAATCGCAAAAGTGTTTGATTGGTTAATAGATAGAAAACTTGATCGTTTTGTAACATTACAAGATACACAGTTCGGTTTCAGAGAGGGGTTGTCAACTGAAAGTGCAATACTGTCTCTGAAACACACTGTTGATTATTATGTTAAAAGGCAAACTCCAGTATATGCATGCTTCTTGGATTTGTCCAAAGCTTTTGATCTGGTGTCATATAATAAGCTTTGGACGAAATTAAGAAGTGCAGGTGTCCCAGCCGATCTTGTGAACATCCTCGCTTACTGGTACAGTGAGCAGCTTAATATAGTAAGGTGGGGAAATGGTTATTCTGATGAATATTCTTAAGAGTGTGGCGTCAGGCAGGGTGGGCTGACTTCGCCACGACTCTTTAACATGTATGTGAACCATTTGATTGAGGAGCTCAGCAGCATGCATGTTGGATGCCATATTGATGACATATGTGTCAATAATTTGAGTTATTTATTTATTTATTTAAACTTTTCGAACCCAAAGAGGTACAAAGGCGGACTTAATGCCTTAGGCATTCTCTACCAGTCAACCAAGGGTGGTGAAGAGATAAGATGGCAGGTGCTTAAGTTGAAGGGGACGATAATGGAAGAAAAATAACTTAAAAAAAATAATATAACTTGTGAAGTGTGATGTAAAATAGATATTGTGTAACTTATAATACACATACATACATATTAAAAAAGTATATACTTACAATACATATATACATATACATATATATATATATAAATTTTATGGTGAAAGGTGTTGAGCCGACTCTACGCTATTTGTTACGAAAATAACTCTGCAATTTCCGCTTAAATGCATACCGACTGGTGGCCGTCCTGATATCAAGAGGAAGCGCATTCCAAAGAAGAATGGACTGAATATGAAAGGAAGAATGAACAAAGTCAGAAGTATGAGAAGGACAAAGCAGGAGAAGATTGTTGGAAGAACGCAGTTCCTTAGCGTGAGATGAACATAGATATTGGAAGTGAGACATAAGATAAGAAGGAGGAGTGGGAGAGTTTAGAAGAGAGAAAAGTGTAGTCAAAGCGCGCAAACTTCTTCTTTGGCGAATGCACATCCATTTGAGCTCAGACCTATAGCTCGACACATGGTCATATTTTCTGATGTTGAATATGAACCGGATACAATTGTTGAGCAATCTGTCGAGCTTATCCAAAAAACCGCATTCAAGTCAAAGTAGCACACGTCACCATAGTCGATGATAGGGAAAATCAAAGTCTGCACGAGCATGGTTTTCGTCTTACCGGGTAAAAAGTTTCTCAGACGATACAGGGAACGCAGAGTTATGCCGATGATATGGTGCTGCTGAGCCCCTCAATTGGTGGTCTCAGGCAGCTGTTAAAGGTATGTGAGGTTTATGCTGTGGAGCATGGCCTGAGGTACAACGAAAGTAAGAGTGAGTTCATGGTATTTAAATGTAAAAATAAAAGCAATAGCTTTATACCACCTATATTACTTAATGGTGTACCTCTAAGTCGTGTTACACAGTTTAAATATCTGGGACACATTGTGACTGAGAATTCGAGTGACGAACTAGACATTGAGAGGGAGCGCAGGGCATTGTCGGTGCGCGGTAATATGTTGGCACACAGGTTCGCTCGGTGTACTGCTCCTGTTAAAATAACAATGTTCAAGGCATTCTGCCAAACGTTTTACACGAGCGGCCTGTGGGCAAACTTTACACAAAAAGCATACAGTGCCCTGTGCGTCCAGTATAATAATCTATTCATGGCTCTGTTTCGGCTCCCTCGATTTTGCAGTGCATCTGGCATGTTTGCTGACGCCAGCGTAGAGGATTTCTACGAAAATATGAGTCAAAAAGTTGCGTCGGTGGTGCGGCGAGTACGAGGGAGCCCGAATAGCGTCCTAAGGATGATTGGCGAGAGAACCGATACTGTTCTGCTCAGTAGGTTCACTGAACTCCATGTGTTGCGAGACCGATGAGCGTACTGAGCAGGGGTAGATAGTGTGTCTAGTTTTTTTTTTTTTTAAATTACTAACATTAGTTATAAGTAAAATTCTTGTTACTTACAAAACTACTTTACCATGCCTATGGACTTTTTTTGTCTGAAATAAAATATTTTTATTTTTATTTATTTAATTCACAAAAATAACTCTAAAACAGATCCAAGTATTTATAGACCTATTGACCTACTGCCCACAGTATCTAAAGTCTTTGAAATAGCAATGTGCGAACGTGTATATTCCTTTTGTGAAAAATAGGGTGAGTGGGGGGAACATGAAAAATTGGGGAACACAAAAAGTCGTCCATAACGCCAGATTTAGTGCAGTTTTTGTAGTGATGGCAACATTCTTGAGAGCGCCAGTTTGTTGCGTCACACACCTCAGTCAGCGTCACAGAGCATCATTATAATACTGGTCAGCGTTTACCGGTTTGAATGAGCAGTTGTGTGAAAAATTCAAATGTTTGTGCAGTGATTTTTACGCCAGTTAATCGAGTTTTTTAATCTTACCCCGTGTCCTGTAACTTTATTTACGAGGTAGGTACGAGAGTTTTTTTGGAATATGTACTCATTATTTTTAATTCTTAGTTTTGTTATTACATCTAAATATGGCTACTTTTCGTATTATAGCTATTACATTTTTCCGTCTTTACCCATCAATTTTTGACGGGGTAAGAATAACATATAAAAGTTTCGATCTTACCCCGTTTCCTAAAGCCATAGTAATAGTCAGATGTTCTCAAACTTTACCTGCTACAAAATAAAACCTACCTACTGTAGGTACAAGAATATTGTTTGTGAAAAGATTGAATCAATTAATTTTGGGCGTACGTGATTATAACTATAAGGTCTGTGAAATATTTACATAGAATAAAATTATTGTTTTGTTTCAGCCATTACAAAAGACGAACGCACAATAATTAACTGTCAGCGGTACAATTTCGGCCATTTATGTCTAGAGGTACCTACAAATATTTTTATTATAAATATCTATTCAGTTCTATCGAATGACTTTAATCAATAATTGCCATTTGTCGATTCAGAAACACTATGACACGTAACTACGTCCGGAAATCTCTACGTGCAACTCTCACCTACAATCAGGACGATGCTGCCAACGCCATAGAGAAAGTAAAAGGAGGGAATTGACATTATACGGCGCGGCTAAACTTTACAATATACCCATTGCCACTCTCGACAATCGTTTGAATAAAAAAACAGGTGTTAAAAGCGATACACTAGGTCGCCCTCCTGTCTTTGCCTACGAAACCGAAGTAAAATTAGCAAACGGTCTAAAAGTATTGGAAAAATGGGGTTTTGGACTATCAAGAAAAGAAGTAATTTCACTAGTAGAACGCTATGTTCGATTAAATAATATATATACTCCATTTAAGGCGTTGCATTCCAGGACCAGATTAGTTTAATAATTTCCGCAAACGTCACGGACTTTCCCTCAAAAAAGCACAGTCACTTGAAAATTCAAGAAAAAAGAACACTGATCCCTTTATCATCAATGCTTCTGGAATCCACGCTAAAGGAATTAAATTTGGAACAGCGGCCACATTTAATATGGAATCTAGATGAAACATCAGTATGCTTAGACCCCTCCAAGACAAAAGTAGTTGGAAAGAAGGGGGCCCCATCTTCTAGAACTACACATGGTACTGGCAAAGAAAATATCACCGTTTTAACGACCGTTAGTGCGAATGCTAAGAAAATTAGTCCTTTAATTATATTTAAAGCGAAATATGTGTGGGATTCATGGGCAGCTGAGACTGAGGGCAAATATGATTTTTAATTTTCTTATGCTGCGAGTCAAAGAGGATGGATGGATACTCAAATATTTTATAATTACATAGAAAAAGTGTTCATTTCTGCCCTAGGAAAAGAACAAAAAAAACCAGTCCTACTTGTTTACCATGGACATGGCCAATAGCCACGTTGATCTCAATGTAGTTGAATTAGCTATTCGAAATAATATCACGATATTAAAATTACCACCTCACACATCCTAAATCCTACAACCTTTGGATGTGGCTGTATTCAAGTCCTTTAAAAGTAGATGGGATGCTAAATTAGTCGAATGGCAAAGACAAAATACGGGTGATAAAGTATCTAAAAGAGTATTTTCCGAGCTTTTTATTGAAGTTTGGAACTTGGGCTTTAAAAAAGCAGGAATATACCCATTTAATTCTGATGTGGTTTCAATTGATAAGTACGACCCAAGAGCATACAAGCGCTGGGAACAAGCGCAACAAAACAGTTTTCAGTCTTCACAGCAACAGTCCGAGTATCCGCCATTAGATGATACACAAAGTTTTCTGCCACTAAATGTGGATTCACAGTTTTCACACAAATTACAAATTCAGTCAACCCAAACTCCAAAAAAAGAACTGTGCATTAATGCTATCAATGCCCTAATGTATGATAATGATAACACTTTATTCTATTTTGAAAACAATTCTTTAGTTGAAGAGTTAGAAAGTGTTCAGTTGATGGCGGATGTGTCGAAGTACCAAGAACAGGCCCGAAAATTAGTAGCCAGAGACGAAGACGAATTACCAACATGTCTGACATCGAACAATTTTTTAATCGAAAGCGGAACAGCAGTGTAGGATACACTACATTGCATAGACAAAGTCCAAAAATTAATATAATTTCTAATGAGCTTGTTAGTTTTGAAGAACTTCTACACAGTCTCGACACAGTCAAACAAACCCCTCGACTTGACGCGAAGATAAAAAAAAGGCGTGTGGCTTTAGGAGCGGAAGTGATCAACGAGACTATGAAAAAAAAACTTGAACGAAAAATCAACACAAAATGTACGTAATACAAAGATAGTAATACCCAAGAAAAAAACGAAAGAAAATAAAGCCGTGAAAGAAAAGATGAATAAAATTGATTACAGTAGTAAAATAAAAAAGAGCAATATTCTAAGAAATGTGAAATAAAAAAAAGTCTGCAGCAAAAGAAAACACCTAAAAGTGTACAAAGAAAAAGGAAGCAATTATTATTGTCCAGTGACACAGAAAGCTCTGATAACGAAATGGTGGACTATTGAAACTGACGACTCTGATTATAACAATATGGATGAGTTCATAGAAAAATGATTAAAAGAACGAGATGAAGATCGAGAAAACATTAATCCATGTCCTAACATACCCTTGGGATTAAGTGAAATAATGTTCTATGATGGCAATTCAAGCAAGCTGAAAATAGATGACTGGGTTGTAGTGCAGAGACAAAAAAAAATACATTTTGTAGGGACAATTTTGTCCTTTGAAAATCAAATGCCTGTGATAAAATATGTGAGAAAAGTAAAACAAACAAGATCTGATACGGTTACCTCTTTCACATATCCGATTGTGGAGTGCCATAAAACACTTGGAAGATATTGTTTGTACACTACCTGAACCTGTAATTTCTCGTCGTGGGCAAATCAAGTTTGAAGTGGATCTCAAAAAATACAATATTCAGTGAGGTATTTGATGTTATTTTGATTGTTTGGAAGTTTATACTTTTAATAATTGTTTAGAGTACCTAATTTACTTTTTGTAACTTTTTTAAAATTATCTTTTGTACTATTTACGTACGTAGTGTCATAATTCAATCATGCTCTTTAATTTGATCTCTGCAACAGTCTTCGATCGATTTATGTTCTAAAGGAAGGCCTATATTTTCTACGTCGTAGTGTGAATGATACATTATTAAGTTAAGATTAGTTTAATAATTTCCGCAAACGTCACGGACTTTCCCTCAAAAAAGCACAGTCACTTGAAAATTCAAGAAAAAAGAACACTGATCCCTTTATCATCAATGCTTCTGGAATCCACGCTAAAGGAATTAAATTTGGAACAGCGGCCACATTTAATATGGAATCTAGATGAAACATCAGTATGCTTAGACCCCTCCAAGACAAAAGTAGTTGGAAAGAAGGGGGCCCCATCTTCTAGAACTACACATGGTACTGGCAAAGAAAATATCACCGTTTTAACGACCGTTAGTGCGAATGCTAAGAAAATTAGTCCTTTAATTATATTTAAAGCGAAATATGTGTGGGATTCATGGGCAGCTGAGACTGAGGGCAAATATGATTTTTAATTTTCTTATGCTGCGAGTCAAAGAGGATGGATGGATACTCAAATATTTTATAATTACATAGAAAAAGTGTTCATTTCTGCCCTAGGAAAAGAACAAAAAAAACCAGTCCTACTTGTTTACCATGGACATGGCCAATAGCCACGTTGATCTCAATGTAGTTGAATTAGCTATTCGAAATAATATCACGATATTAAAATTACCACCTCACACATCCTAAATCCTACAACCTTTGGATGTGGCTGTATTCAAGTCCTTTAAAAGTAGATGGGATGCTAAATTAGTCGAATGGCAAAGACAAAATACGGGTGATAAAGTATCTAAAAGAGTATTTTCCGAGCTTTTTATTGAAGTTTGGAACTTGGGCTTTAAAAAAGCAGGAATATACCCATTTAATTCTGATGTGGTTTCAATTGATAAGTACGACCCAAGAGCATACAAGCGCTGGGAACAAGCGCAACAAAACAGTTTTCAGTCTTCACAGCAACAGTCCGAGTATCCGCCATTAGATGATACACAAAGTTTTCTGCCACTAAATGTGGATTCACAGTTTTCACACAAATTACAAATTCAGTCAACCCAAACTCCAAAAAAAGAACTGTGCATTAATGCTATCAATGCCCTAATGTATGATAATGATAACACTTTATTCTATTTTGAAAACAATTCTTTAGTTGAAGAGTTAGAAAGTGTTCAGTTGATGGCGGATGTGTCGAAGTACCAAGAACAGGCCCGAAAATTAGTAGCCAGAGACGAAGACGAATTACCAACATGTCTGACATCGAACAATTTTTTAATCGAAAGCGGAACAGCAGTGTAGGATACACTACATTGCATAGACAAAGTCCAAAAATTAATATAATTTCTAATGAGCTTGTTAGTTTTGAAGAACTTCTACACAGTCTCGACACAGTCAAACAAACCCCTCGACTTGACGCGAAGATAAAAAAAAGGCGTGTGGCTTTAGGAGCGGAAGTGATCAACGAGACTATGAAAAAAAAACTTGAACGAAAAATCAACACAAAATGTACGTAATACAAAGATAGTAATACCCAAGAAAAAAACGAAAGAAAATAAAGCCGTGAAAGAAAAGATGAATAAAATTGATTACAGTAGTAAAATAAAAAAGAGCAATATTCTAAGAAATGTGAAATAAAAAAAAGTCTGCAGCAAAAGAAAACACCTAAAAGTGTACAAAGAAAAAGGAAGCAATTATTATTGTCCAGTGACACAGAAAGCTCTGATAACGAAATGGTGGACTATTGAAACTGACGACTCTGATTATAACAATATGGATGAGTTCATAGAAAAATGATTAAAAGAACGAGATGAAGATCGAGAAAACATTAATCCATGTCCTAACATACCCTTGGGATTAAGTGAAATAATGTTCTATGATGGCAATTCAAGCAAGCTGAAAATAGATGACTGGGTTGTAGTGCAGAGACAAAAAAAAATACATTTTGTAGGGACAATTTTGTCCTTTGAAAATCAAATGCCTGTGATAAAATATGTGAGAAAAGTAAAACAAACAAGATCTGATACGGTTACCTCTTTCACATATCCGATTGTGGAGTGCCATAAAACACTTGGAAGATATTGTTTGTACACTACCTGAACCTGTAATTTCTCGTCGTGGGCAAATCAAGTTTGAAGTGGATCTCAAAAAATACAATATTCAGTGAGGTATTTGATGTTATTTTGATTGTTTGGAAGTTTATACTTTTAATAATTGTTTAGAGTACCTAATTTACTTTTTGTAACTTTTTTAAAATTATCTTTTGTACTATTTACGTACGTAGTGTCATAATTCAATCATGCTCTTTAATTTGATCTCTGCAACAGTCTTCGATCGATTTATGTTCTAAAGGAAGGCCTATATTTTCTACGTCGTAGTGTGAATGATACATTATTAAGTTAAGTTATAAATATAATACCTAATGATTCAAATACAATCTTTAAAGAACATTGAGTTCCTAATATGCCAAAAAAAAATTTTTATTTTCAATACAGTGAAAAGTTTGAGAACCTCTACTTCAATCTTCCCCCGGTGGGGTAAGAATGAAATATATAAAAAATATAATTCGTTTTATCTTTGGTAACTAAGGGTATTTTGACACTACAGTCAATTGTGAGTTTTCATGGCACTTCAAACTATAGACAAGTGACCATGAACAACATCTGATATTCATTTGAACGATTTTGGAAAATATTTCGATCTTTCCCCATCACCATTTCATCTTCCCCCTGTTTCATTCTAGTGATAAAAACATTTTATTTAATGTTTTTTTCTGCTTTGGAACAGATTTAACAGGATGTTATCAATATGATACAAAAATCCATTATTTGCTCTTTACTCACTTCAAATAAAATTTGAGCATAGGCCATAAAGTTCTGTTCTACAAGACTTCGAATACTACACTGCCCATCTCATCAAAAAACCGTTCGTTCTTCCCCCCACTCACCTTACAAGATATTCGATGACTGCCAAAACGGATTTCGTAAAATAGATCTGCAACGCTAGTAGTTTACAATTTCAT
Source organism: Dasypolia templi (assembly GCA_963555695.1). Lineage (NCBI taxonomy): Eukaryota > Metazoa > Arthropoda > Insecta > Lepidoptera > Noctuidae > Dasypolia > Dasypolia templi. Next base: position 16,037,345 of record OY743156.1, read on the forward strand.
CCAAGAAGCTTTAAATATTCTTAATAACAAACAATACGCAATAGGAATATTACTTGATATGACTACGGCCTACGACAAAGTGCAATTTAAAATATTATAAAATAACTACATGGATGATACCTAATGGTACACGCAGGAATGCCTACGACTGGTTCTCATCATATTTTGAAGGGTAGAGAGCAATTAGTTGAGATTGAATATTACAATGAAGAAACAAAAGAAATACAAATCATAAAATCTGATGTCAGACAAATACATGCTTCAATTCCCCAGGGAAGCGTTATAGGCGGCCAACTATTCCTCATATACATAAATGACCTCCCCAAAACCATAGATGAGACATGTGCACTGTTTGCGGACGATATTTCGCTCCTCACTTCGTGCTAAACAAATACAAATTTAGTTGAAAAACTGTTCACTATTCTTAACAAAACAATCAATTGGATGAGCGACCATAATCTTGAAATCAACTTCACCAAACCAAATTAAATATAAATTTTTATTTACTTTTTACTTTTTTATTTTCTTACGCCCTACGCGAAATCAAAATGACTACCAAACTACAAACCGCAATAGTTACATGCGTATGGCCATGCTTGGTTTAGCTATGCCATCATCTTATGGGGAAATAGCACAGACGCTCCCTCCCTATTCATCCTACAAAAAAAACTGATACGAGTAATTACAAACATTGAACAAACAGATAGTTGCAAGCCTAACTTCCAGAAACACAAAGTTCTTACTTTAATTGGTATTTATATTTTAGAATTATGTAAACTCCACATAAAATAAAACAATATCTAACGGATAAATTCATAAACAAGTCGATACAACTCTTTACTAGATAAGAAAAATAAACAAATAAATGAGCTTGAGACTTTACGTCGCTGTACAAAACTGTGATCTTTGTGGTGTGTGTCGTTTAAACACATACAGTCGTACCGCGAGTTCACAGCAACACGACTCATAACGTGCCTATGCACTTTTTAACGCGTATGTACATGATTTAAATATTTTAATGTTAGCTTGTATTTTGTAATTTATTTAAGAAAACTGAAATAACTCGTTATTTCAGCGACAATAAACGAATAACGAATATATAAATAAACAATATGAAAATGTAATTCAATCCAACCACCAACCAATACATAGATTGACATTAATAATATAATTTTTATAATTTATTTCCTACCACTAATTATACCATTAATTATATTCAGAGAATAAATAAATAAGTGATAAAATAGTCATAATTATATTACAATGTACTAATATTGATGAAAAAAAAGAAAGATAGGATATTAAATATATTAAGAAGTAATAAGAAAAATCATAATAGCGTTCTTTCTCTCTTCTACTTATTTAAATGTTGCTGTGCCCGACAGAGTCCATAATTGTTTCTATTCCATTAATACTAACCACCTGTATGTGTACATTATGCATTGAAATAAAGATGAATTGAATTGAATCGAAAACATCTTTAATTAGAACGAGAGCATTTACGATTATGGCCTGCAGGATTATCAATGGCATACGAGTGATTTTTTTTTTTTTTTTTGTGTCAACTGCCATCGGGTTCTTAAATCCGTTTCAGTGTCTTGTATGGTAACTTTAGATCCACCTGCTAGGAAGTGAGCAGGCGTTAAAAAATCCACATCGTCTAGATCTTCTGATAAAGCACATAAGGGTCTCGAGTGGAGACAAGCTTCAATCTGTGTAAGCACCGTATATAGTTCTTCAAATGTAAGAATCTGGTCACCCTCTTAAAATGATATTTGAAGCTTAACTGCCGTCTCCCATAGGCCTCCTGCTGTTGGTCATGAGGGTGCATTAAAACTTCACTCGATTTCCATATCTAATACTTCTGCTTTTAGATCTTTGTATTGCATTATATTCTTTAGTGCTTGATATTCTTGCCGTAGTACCTTGTTAGCACCGACAAAATTGCGACCATTATCGCTATACATGTGACTAGGCGTTCCACTGCGAGCGGCCATTCTTCTTAATGCTGCGGGGAATGAAGTTGTGCTTAAATCACCAACTAGTTCTAAGTATACTGCCTTCGTGACCATACACACAAAGACAGCCACATATCCTTTTGTGCTCCTAATACCTCTGCCTTTGCTTGCTAAGACGTAAATATGACCGGTAAAATCAAGGCCAGTATGTGTAAACGGACGTGATGGGTTACTTCTGGCCTCCGGTAGGTGCACCATAATTTGATTTTGCCTGTCTGGATTTTGTTTTGTACATGTAACGCAACGACGATGCTGCCTCTTCGTAGCGACGTTCCCTCCTAGAATCCAATATTTTTGTCTGATAAAACTCAATGTCAGCCGGGCCCTGGAGTGTGACATGGTTTGATGTGCGTCCACTATAATTAATTCTATAAAACGTCCACTGTGCGGCAGAATAATAGGGTGCTGCATGTCATGGCTGATACTCGTATGTGCCTTCTTAAGTCTCCCTCCGACTCTTAAGATATCAATTTCATCCAGGTAAGGGTTTAGTTTTAACACTTTGCTTTTGTATTTAACTTTCCTCCTTGCTTTAAATCTCTTATTTCTTTCGCGAACTCTTCCTGCTGTACATTCTTGATAATTGTTTGCTTTGCTCGGCTGATTTCTGATAATGATAAATAATGCTTCCTTGCTTTTGTTTTGTAGGTTGTAATCTTCATTATTAATGCTAGAATACGTGCAATTTTGCTGATCAATTGATACTTGCATAGCAGGTCTTTGATGATACTTGATTCATGCTTTGTAACAACATGAATGTCTTCTTGCTTCTTTATTTCCTCATTTGTTGTATAGGTTTTTTGATTTTCGTTCGTTGCTTCAAAGATTGTAACCATGGTCCTTGCCACCACAAACGATAATCATTCTATTAAAATATGTATCAAAATGAGGATAAAGTGACTAGTAACGCCATCTATAATATGATATGTTAAACACAATTTTATGAATAAATTTTAGTCTGTTGCGAACAGTTGACGTGTTTTAATAGGTTATGGGCCTTACTCGATTTATCAGTAGTGAGTAAAATAGATAAATTGTGTACGTTGTTTCGCGGAAACATGACTGCAAACTATATTGCTAGTGTGCCGAAGTTAAAAGGCAGGGAGAATTATGATGAGTGGTGTTTTGCGGCGGAAAACATGTTGGTGCTAGAAGGGATGGATAAGTACATCAAACCAATGGCGGATTTGGAAGTAAAGCCAATAGATGACGCAAAAACGAAGGCAAAGTTAATATTAACGATTGATCCAGCATTGTACGTGCATATCAAGAACACCAAGAGCTCGGCAGAACTATGGAATAAGTTAAAAAACATGTTTGATGACTCTGGGTTCTCAAGAAAAATAACCTTGCTTCGACATTTGATTTCTATAAGACTTGAAAATTGTGACTCGATGGCTACTTATGTCACACAAATAGTCGAAACGGCTCAAAGGTTGAATGGCACGGGTTTTACAATAACAGACGAATGGACAGTAACGATCGGACAAACCTGCTAATAATAATGACCCTACCATTATTATTAGCAGGTTTGTCCGATCGTTACTCTCCAATGATAATGGCAATTGAACATTCGGGTATTTCGATAACTGCAGATGTCATAAAGTCAAAATTACTTGACATGGAGATTAGCAGTGACATTGAAGGCAGTGGCTCAGCATTCGCAGCCAGAAATAAATATTCCTCTGCTAGCACAAAGCCAAAGAAATTTGACGGTCCGTCAACGTCAAACAAAAAAACAGTTACATGTTACAAGTGCAAAGAGGATGGACATTATCGAAATCAATGCCCATTGTTACAAAGAAATGCAAATAAATGTGTATTTAATGTTGTTTTCCTAAATGGAAAGTTTAACAAGAACGAATAGTACGTAGACTCCGGTGCAAGTACACACATGACTGCGAATAAAGATTGGGTAAAGAACATGAATGTAACGCCGTGTTTACCAGAAATTATTGTCGCCAATGAATCAAAAGTGCCAGTTGTTTGTTCCGGAGATGTAGACATTGTTTTGGAATCAGACTGTCATATAACAGTAAAAAATGTGCTTTGTGTGCCTAGTTTAACAAGCAACTTATTATCCGTAAGTGAGCTTATTAAGAATGGAAATAATGTCATATTTGAAGAGAAGCATTGTTTTATTCGAAACAGGAACAATGTTTTGGTTGCGACTGCGGATTTGTCGGAAGGCGTCTATAAGTTGAGGTTACAATCACAAAGTTGTTGGTTGGCTGCTCCAGTAATTAGTGGAAAGTTATGGCACCGAAGATTAGCACACATAAACAGTCAAGATATGCTTAAAATGAGAAACGGTATTGTGGATGGTTTGTCTTATGATAGCTCTTTGGACATAACCAAGTCTCAATGTATCACTTGTTGTGAGGGAAAACAAATGAGATTACCTTTTTCTCATGTGGGTGAGCGGAGTACAGAGACGCTACACAGAATTCACAGCGATATTTGTGGCCCGATGGAAACAAGAACTTTAAGTGGTGCTCGATTTTTCCTGTTATTTGTTGATGATTATAGTCGAATGACTTTCATATATTTTCTGAAGCAGAAGAGTGAAGCTTTCAACAGATTTGAAGAGTTCAAATCAGTTGTTGAAAACCAAATAAGTAAGAAAATCAAGATATTGAGAACAGACAATGGACTAGAATTTTGCAATAAGGAGTTTGACAGTTACCTAAAACATGTAGGTATAATACATCAAAAATCAAATTATTATACCCCAGAACAAAATGGACTTTGTGAAAGGGCTAACAGAACAGTGGTTGTGAAAGCAAAATGTCTATTATATGATGCAAAGTTAAACAAAAAGTTTTGGGCAGAAGCAGCTAATACTGCTGTATATTTGAAAAATAGGTCTAATGCATCAGGATTGGATAAAAATCCATATGAACTGTGGTATGGATCAAAACCAGACTTGAGTCACCTACGTTTATTTGGCAGCAAAGTCATGGTGCATGTCCCTAAACAGAAACGTTTAAAATGGGACAAGAAAGCCACACAACACATTCTATTGGGATATGGTGAGGATGTCAAAGGCTATCGTGTCTATAATCCAACCAAGAACACTGTTATGATCAGCAGAGATGTCATAGTGATGGAGAATGAGACAGAGGTTATGGAAACCAATGAAGAGTCATGGATTCATAATGAAGAGACACCAGCAGACAGTCTGGTGGAAGAGTGTAGTGATTCAGTGGGGGTATTGTCTCAGAATATTCCAGGAAATGAGGATCCTTCTGATTGTTCTTCAGATTCTTCAGTTTATGTTGATGGCAATGAAAAGTTAATTCAAATTCCAACACAAGATGTTCCAGAACATGCAGTGCAGTCAACATCATCAACATCCGAGCAAGTGACAGAGGTGTATAGCAAGCGTCAGAGACGGAAACCTGAGTGGTATGGTGTTAGGAACATATGTTTTTCCAGTATTGATTCAGCATCAGAAGAGATTGTATTCTCTGAGGCTCTTGAGGGACCAGAGAGGGAGCAGTGGAACCATGCAATGGCTGAAGAGTTGCAGTCATTTGAGGACAGTGAGGCGTGGGAGCTTGTTGACAATCCAGGTGATGTGACAATAGTGAAGTGCAGGTGGGTGCTTGTTAAAAAAAATGATATTGACAATAATGTGCGGTTTCAAGCTCGGCTCGTGGCAAAAGGTTTTTCGCAGAAACCTGGTGTTGACTATACAGACACTTTTTCACCAGTAGTGCGACATTCTACACTTAGATTATTGTTACCCTTAGTGTAAAGACAGGAATGAGTATTACTCATTAAGATGTAACAACTGCATTTCTGAATGGTTATTTGAAAGAAAAAATATATATGTCGTTACCTGAAGGTTATGTAAACAAAAGTGGGGAAAGGTATTAAAATTAAAGAAGGCCATTTATGGATTAAAACAATCTTCCCTAGCATGGTATGAAAGAGTTAAAGAGGTTTTAAGTAAACTAGATTTTAAAAACAGTCAATATGAGCCATGTTTGTTTAGAAAAATTAATGATAACATTAAAATTGTTGTGGCACTGTACGTAGATGATTTTTTAATCTTTTCAAACAGTGACACTGAAACTAATAAATTAAAAAAGGTATTACGTTCAGAATTTAAGTTAAAGGACCTTGGACCTGTAAGACAATATCTAGGCATGAGAATAATTTAGATAAAAATAAAAATGTTATTACTGTAGATCAACAACACTATATTGAACAGTTAATTTCTAAATTTCAGATGACTGATTGTAAAACACACCGTACTCCAATTGAGCCTAGATTAAATTTAGATAAGTCATCTGATAAATGTTTACCTAATGTTCCTTATCAAAAACTAATTGGAAGTTTAATGTACTTAGCCGTATTAACGAGACCAGACATTGCTTATTCTGTGAGCTATCTTAGCCAATTCAACAGTTGTTATAGTCATGTACATTGGAACTATGCAAAACGTGTATTGAGATATTTACAATGTACTAAGAATTATTGCTTAAAATATAGTAATAATCATAGTGATCTACAAGGATTTGTGGACAGTGATTGGGCTAGTGATGCCTTAGATATGAAATCCTATACTGGTTTTTGCTTTATGCTCTCAGGATCAGCTATTTCTTGGCAGAGTAGGAAACAGAAAACGGTCTCGCTGTCTAGTACTGAGGCGGAATACACCGCTCTGTCAGAAGCTTCTAGAGAAGCTGTCTACTTAAGGAACTTAATACATGAAATTACAAATACATTATATGTCATTGATTTGCATTGTGATAACCAAAGTGCTTTGAAGGTCAAAACATATAGATGTACGTTGTCATTATATTCGAGATGTTGTAAAGTACAGATTTGTTCGAATTAAATATATCCCTACTGAGGAAATGCCTGCTGACATACTGACTAAAGGTCTATGTCACTTAAAACATTACAAGTTTATGAATATGCTTGGTATTGTTTCTATGTATTAATCTGTGTATTAAGTTTATTTTGATAAGTGGGGGTATTAAAATATGTATCAAAATGAGAATAAAGTGACTAGTAACGCCATCTATAATATGATATGTTAAACACTATTTTATGAATAAATTTTAGTCTGTTGCGAACAGTTGACGTGTTAATACATTCAATTGAGCCACTCCGAAACCTCGGCTTCCACAGTCAGCGGGATTTTCACTTGATTTTACATACCGCCAAGATTTTGGTTGAATGCTAATTTGTATTGTTCTATTTGCTACGAAGGTTATCCATCGACTTGGGTTTCCTTAAAGCCATCCCAATACGGCAGTGGAGTCACTCCAACCAAATATATGTAGGTCATGACCTGCTAGACACTGCTTGACTTTAGTCATAAGTTTACCCAGCAACAGTGCTCCACATAGTTCTAATCGAGGTAGCGATATTTGTTTTACCGTAGGAACTATATTTGAATTCACTGCTACTAATACTGTTGATTGATTGCTATTTATAACTCTACAATAAATAACGCATGCATATGATTTCGTTGATGCGTCATAAAAGCCGTGTAACTCTATGCTGCTTGCTGTTTCCGTACCGTACCATCTTGGTATTTTAAATTGATTGATACTTTCTAAATCTTCCTAGATTTTGATCGCTTCTTTGCTGATTTTATCTGGTACTTGTTCATCCCATTGAAGATTAGATAACCATGTTTCTTAAAATAGAATCACAATTTTGTTCTTACAGGCACGATCCATCCCGAAGTGATCGAATATTTTAGACATGTCTGATAGTATGATTCTTTTAGTGATACTGGTGTTTGATGATACAATTTTAGATACAAATGTGAAATTATCATGTGTAGGGTTCCAACGAAGTCCTAATGTCTTAGTTAATCCTGCTTGATTAAAACTCTTGCTTTCTTGGTCTTAATCTTCTATTTGCAGCAGACGACTATCGTTTGATGTCCACTTTCTCAAGTTGAAACCACCTAACTTCAGTAGACTCATCTAATCTTGCTGCAACTGTTGTGCTGTTAATAGGGAGCAGGCTGCATGGACCAGATCGTCCATATAGAACGATTCTTCGACGACCTTGGCGGCTTCTGGGAATTTATCCCGTTCATCAGGCGCTAACTGTCTCAATGTCATAATTGCAAGAAATGGAGCTCCTTTTGTGCCGTATGTCACGGTTATCAATTGATATTCTTGTATTTTTTGAGACGGTTCATCTCTTCACACAATTTTTTGCAAAGGATGATGTTCTGGGTGTACCCAAATCTGCCTAAACATGTTTTCTATATCAGCTGTGAATGCGTACTGATATTGTCTCCATTTAATGGTAAGAGACTCAAGGTCTTGCTGTAAATGGGGCCCCGTGTACATTAGGTAATTCAAACTTTTATTTGTAGATGTTTTTGCCGAAGCATTGTAAACAACTCTTAATGCTGTCGTTGCACTATCTACGCGCAATACGCTATGATGCGGTAGGAAACATTCCGGTTTCTGATTGCAAGGCGAAGGTTTCATATGACCCAAGTTTTTGTATTCGGTAATGAAGTACTTGTCCGAAACACTACGGGAGCGGCTTGTTGAAACTCTGGTTTTGTCTAGGCTAAACTACACAGTACAGTCTATGGCCCACGCCTATTGGCTCGCACAGATCGGCTTATTCAAAGGGTCCAAAACGCTTGTGCTCGGTGTTGCTATAAAATTCCGCCCAGAAGTCATGTAACTCCTTTTTCCAAATGTTTAAAAAGACATTTCACATTGAAAATGAAATCGAGACGCAAACTACACTTAGCGTGCCTTCTATTCGGTGTAGTTAAATACCAAAAGCCGGACTATCTGTACGACAAGTTAAGTTGGAGAGCGAGTAGACGAGAATGTGAGAGAGGCAATGCTCGCAGCAAACCTCTACCCAGTCGCATAGTACAGCCGCTTTTAGAGGTAGCTTCCGTTATGCGGCTTCCAAAGTGTGGAATAGCCTGCCACCACCTATTCGAGCAATAACCACGATCGACATATTTAGAAGACGCCTACGACAGTACCTTATTCATGCGCAATGGAAGCTAGACATGATCGACTTAAATGTTTGAATAATATGAAACATAATAATTTATTATTGACGACAGTCCTTTTGTTTCTTGTGTAAACATACCATATTTTTCTTTATTTCTTTTCATAAAGATCACTACATTATTATGTATATTTATATTTAAACTATTATCTATTCTGTTTTATTATTACTTGTTACACATGTGTACCCACATTTTATTTAAATATTTACACACATGTTGAAAACTGATTTACATCCGTAAGACGTCCTCGTTGGGTTCTAGTTGAAAACCAGCGTCAGAAACTTAGTTGTCAGGCATTTATGCTGAACTGGGCCTTTTTGGCGCAGCCGTGAGGCACACAATGCTATTTTCTAGTTTTGTGTGAACATTGTGTGCCTTAACCTGGATCAAATAAATTTATTTTCTTTCTTTCTTTCTTTCTTTCTATATGCTTTAAATAAATAATTGTTTTTTATGTAATTTATTTTCCAAATGAATGAATTGAGCAACAGCCTTATTTTTGGACTGCCCCAATTTCTCCTTAAATCGTGGTACGAGTGGAAATCTCACTTCGTATTTTCCGGCATCCAAACGTTTTGTTGTTGCTTTATAGTATTGAATGCACTCTTGATCTTCTGATGATAAAGATTCAATTAAGAAATCAAATTGAACTACGTTGCACATTAATTTAGTTTTCATATTTCCACACAGTATCCAACCTAGACGAGTTTCTTGAACAAGCAGAAGTGATTCGCTTAATCTGCACATGCCTGCTAAAAGACTGTTCGAATAAACGTCCGCACCCAACAAGATGTCTATGGATCGGCTGATGTTATACTCAGGATCTGCTAATTCTATATTTTCCAGAAATGGGCATGCTATTTTAGGGAACGAGTATGGTGGTAGATATTTTGTTAAGTTATTCATGATGTAAACTTCGATATTAAAGTTTGATTCTTGTGCTTGAAATACAGTACTGTTTTCTGTTTGCCCTATGCCTGTGATTATGCCGTCACACCTGGATCGCTGCAATCCTAATTGCTGAGCAGCGTTCTCTGTGATAAGAAACATTTGTGAGCCCTGATGAATTAGAGCTCGCAAGATCAGATATGTTCCCATCTGCTTTCTGAACCTTTAGCAGTGCAGTTGAAAGCAAAGTTTCTTGCATCATATTTTGTTTTGTCACATGCGTGTTTCCTTGATTTGCACGTTCTTGATTATTTTGCTGTGTAGAAGTCGTCGAATTACCTCCATGTTTTGACAATTCCTTTAAATATGATTCATGAAGCAATGTGTTGTGAAATTCGTTTCATTCGAGGCAACGCTTCTTTGATAAAAAATCTATGCCTTTCTGATAATATAAGCAGGCTGGCAATAATTCAAGTAAGTAACACACTGTTTTTGTTCATCGGGGAAAAGTCAGCAAATTGTTTGCAAAAAAATTTAGCATGGGCATCATTGCAGACTGGACAGTTTGGCCGATTGTTTTGCAATTTCTTGTAATTCGATGATTGCGAAATAGCCTTACTGCCTGAATATGATTGCTTAATAATAATGTTTGGATTCTGATGATTTATTGGTGTTTGAAGAAAAGGATTTTTGATTATATGTCTCCTGTTTTCTTCTATGCTCATGAACTTCGCCTCTAGAAATGCTAGAAATTCATTCAACTCGAGTAATTCTCGAGGTTGTTTGATAGCTTCGTTGTACTCGCCGCATTTGTCCGAATCCAATTTCTGACACAGGATGTGCAGTGTCATGGATTCGTTTGATATGATTAATTGATGCTTGCTGTGAAGTTGAAATATTTAATAAAAGGTTAATATGCGATGTGAATATCGTCCTCTTGTTGTCATAACGATGGCTCAAGATGTCCCAAATGATATGAACGGGTTGCTATGAACTGCTTTTGTGAAGAGATCCTTAAAAGATGTCCACTGATGGTAACTGCCACTGAATGTAGGTATTTAAATTTTTGGCGTAGTGGCCTCTCTGTATGAAACGGACGACCTTTTCTTATTGATTGCTTGGATAGGCTCGTCATATGTGCCTTCGTCTCTTAGGTACATACGATGATACTCTTGATTTCGAGCTCCCAGCTCACTGTCTAAGTCCCAATGCTGAGTGTCAATCCAGCCCCGCGAGACCTTACCGTACTCAACAGATGATTGAATTCCCATTTCTCTGCTACAGCATCCATGTTGATACTTGAAACAGTCGTTCAGAGCCCTTGAAATTGCTCATCTGTTTCCTCATCATCTCATCTACCACAAAAATTGACCTAAAAGTTACGGTACGTCGCTTGAGGTAGCTAAGCGGAGTAGCAGGCTTTAGAAACGGTGTTGATGGTCTTTCCTCTATTGGCTGATGACTCTGAATATTTACTCTGATTTTCTCATACCTCTCCTTCACAGTGTCAAATTGTTTCGATGTGAAGTAAGTATGCGTTCTGGCATATTCGATGCTACACAATCTTACATGATTTGATTGATACTCTTGCCAGCATACATCCAAATTTTCGTATATCGTCAGAGGTTTTGCGATCGGAGCCAGCATTTCTGAAGACTTGCTCTATCTGATTGAGTAGTTGCTGTTGTTGAGCAAGAACGTCCTCCATTGACGACAGGTTTTTATAGATATACATGTTTTTGATAGTACACGATTACGATAATGGAACGATCTTACTTGATTGTCCAAGCGGGAGCTTTGTTGCTCAGCAAATGCGGAGCCCTGTTGACCCCTGCTTATTGCTGCTGCTGCTGCTGCTGTGTACAGCACTATTCCTGGCAGTACAAACACCTTCACTGCTAGTTCGCTAGACGTCACTAGTGAAACACTTTACAGTAATTGATTGCTATACTGTAATGTAAACATGCGACATCCGGCTCGAAAGAGACCAAAAATGTAAGAGGTATGGTACATTTAAATGATAAAACTGATTTGAATTCAATTTGAGTAATGAACACTGATAAATGATCGATCCGCGGCGAATGCTATGCAACTGCTGATCGTTAACTGAAATATGTATAATTTATTCATGCGCTGCGCGTTGATGTCAGCATACAATCTATACTATTGATATGTACGGGTTTGCTCGTACATGAATCTTTATTTCAAATAAATGAACAAGAATTAATCTCGTCATACGACCCGCCACATTTGTTGAAGGGCGGGCATATGTAATAACTTATTAACAAAAAGTTTAAAATTTGAAATAGGTAAAACCGCAAAGTGGCATCACTAAAAACTTTTAATGAAAGAAATTCCAGTCTATAAAGGTATCATGGATTGGTGTCAAAATTAATAGAAAATCATATTGATGAGAAAAAAATTGTCAAAATGAAAGTTAAATATGCAGTTCAGGTATATATATATTTTCAATATATATCTGAATAGATGGTGAGTGAACTAGAACACAAGTATAGATTAAAAAAAATGTCCAATTTCAGTGGGAATATGTGCTTAAATTTTACTGTGTAGGTATCCGACTAATATATGACATATGTCAAGAAATTCATAGTTTATATACATTATTGTTTGTTACTCAATCACGTAAAAACAGCTGAACAGATTTGGATCCAGATACACTGTAATGTGTTCCCGTGGGATTCGCAGATGAAGTTTCAGGCAGAGGCTACTCTACTATAAAAGTTCTGCCGTGTCCTGATTCAAATGAATAATTATGTAATTTGTAATCTACATTTATGTTATAACAATGGACCTGTGATAAGAAATAATTGATTGATTGATTTGTAAAAAATAAACTCTTTTCAGATAAAGGAATTTTGCCAGAAGAATGCAAAGATACTGCAGATTTGTTGCTGTTTTTCGACGAGTTGTTTGATTCGGTCAACGGCAGTAATGCAAATAAAAATAAAATTTCAAAGCCACTGCTTCAACCGGTGAAACACAATTCAGCACACCGTAAAAAAATCGATGGAATAAAACATAAAAATAAAACATTATAATTTATAAGGGCGATTCTTCATAAAATGTACAGACTTAAAATAATTGGGTTTGGACGCTGGAAGATATACAAATACTTATAAAAAAATTTGAGAAAGAATATATCATTCTCAAATTTTTTGTCAGTTTGGATGCGGCACCTGAATCAAGATCCACTTGAAAACTTTTTCGGCGCAATCAGAAGCCACGGGTGCCGCAACGTCCTGCCTTTGCGGCGTTGTTAGTAAATAACCTCTCCAGTGTTCATGCCCCAGGTACTAATTGCCACAAACATTATTGTGAGGCCTTAGTTGCTCTGGTTAAAAATAAGAACTGCGAAGCCAACAAGCTTACAGACAATATAGATTTAAATAAAATATTAAATACAAACGTGCTGCCAAACAATCTACCTTACACAATCTGTATGAAATTTACAAGGGAGAAGGCGGTAAGCAGAGTTTTTCAACATTTTATAGATAAGTCATTTTATGTTTTATCTCCGAATGCAAGAACTAGGGATACCTGTATGTGCATCAAACACAGCAGAATTTATTTAATTCTACAGTCATTAAAGGCGAACGGTGTTGTATCATATAAACATATTGAAGAGGTGGCAAACATATTTTCTTGTGATACAACATCATTTGACTGTATACTCGTATATAGTAATTGTGCATACTGTAAAACTGTACACGTCGAGTATGATAAAAATAAATCTGCTGATCAAATTACATGGTGGAAATGGGTACGAATAGATCACAAATATGAAAAATCTGGCAGATAAATAACTACAAAACTACGAAACAGGAACAGAAAGGAACCGTCAATAATCTTATTTCTGAATTTGAGATGGCCATAGTGCAATTGAAATTACATTACTATAACTTGAAAGAATGAAAGCAGCAGTACAGACAATGTGTAAATAGTCTTAAAAATTTGGAAATCGTAATTTTATGCGATTGCCGTGTGGTGAAGAATTGCACCACCCCAAGTCTTCCCGTGGGTCTCGTAAGAGGCGACTAAGGGACATACACCGGGGGGCGGGCAGCAGCGCCCCCTGCAGGACAATTCCATCACCAAACTGCGATCCCCAACCCGCATGCCCAGCGTGGGGATTATGGGCATTACCCCATAATGAATTTCCAAGCCAAAAAATGGCCCCCAGTTCCCGGAGCCTCGCTATTCCTGGCCATGGTAGCGGCCATGGTATGGCGGGGCAGAGGGTGCTAGGAATCCCAGGGCTACGGTAGGCTACCATTCATTACTGAAACAATTGACCCTGGCGACGGATAACGGAAGAGCTCTGAGGCTAGACCATCATCTAGCGCAGTTGGAAGTGGACTTGAGACTCTCAGGCTGTTGGCAAAAAGACGGGAAACCACCCAAGCGACTTCGTCAGACAGGTCAGACCTGAACAAGCGAATCGCGAAGATGGTACGGCGCGACCTTCGAAGCTCCAACACACGTCTCATTGAAGACGAAAGATACCGACGAACTGCCAGACATCAGTCAAGACGAGATCGTGTTAGCTCTGAGACAGCCTAAAAATGGAAAAGCCCCCGGTGAGGACGGCATAACGCCAGAGCTTTTGAAAGCCGGAGTAGTTCCTGGTATAAAGGAACTACAAAACCTCTTCAACGCTGTCCTTAACAGTGGGAGAACTCCAAAGGCGTGGAGCGGGACTTTGGTGGTGCTCTTTTTTCAGAAGGGAGTTAAAGCCCTCCTTTAAAACTACAGACCCATCTCACTCCTGAGCCACGTCTATAAGCTGTTCTCACGAGTGGTCACGAACTGGAGGCTCGACGAGTTCCAGCCACCGGAGGCAGATTATACACAAGTCCGGAAAGTATAATCAGCCCCTGTGTCTGGCCTTTGTGGACTATGAGAAGGCCTTTGACTCTGTCGAAACCTGGGCTGTTCTGGAATCCTTACAGCGATGCCAAGTAGACTGTCGTTATATCGAGGTACTGAGATGTCTTTACGACGCCGCCACCATGAGTGTCCAAGTACAGGACCAGCAGTCCAAACCCATCCAACTGCGCAGAGGAGTTAGGTGGTGACAGGGGGATGTTATATCCCCGAAACTGTTCACGAGCGCGTTGGAAGATATGTTTGGAAGCTTAATGGGGCGTGTACAATGAAAGAGGCGCGAACAGGAATTACAATGGTATAATTCTGGCGTAAACAAAATGCGTTACAGTAAACAGTTAAAACGAAGTTAATTCTAGAAACAAAGTATGATTCTACTACCAGAAGGGTCACGATGTGATACTAGGAAGTTAACGTTATAAAACAATTGAAATGAACTAATTACGCGGACGAAATATAAAAATAGCGCGGTGCGGATCAATGTAGCGTGGACACGCTTTGAAGGCTTGAAGTTAACTGTTCGAGGGACGGTCTCGACTGCCGCAGCCGACGACCGCGGGACGGCGGCGGGGCGGCGGCGGCGCGGGGCGAGGTAAATGTCTGCACAGGTGTGGCGGCAAACTCGTACGCACACCAGCGTAGGACGTACTCCGGCGCGCGACAATCGCGCTTCGCCTAAACCCAAAAGGGTAAGCAGAAACTCTGTGGACACAAAAATACAACGTTAGTGTGGTCTTATTAACATGACGCCACAGGACCCCCTTACGAATAAAAGGGCCGCCCTAATTGTATCGTTCAGGGAACCTAACAGTCCGCCCTGAACGAGTAGTACGCAATGGGCGTGTAATTTGTGTCTCACGACTATGTGTCTCACTCTCAACGCTATCACGGTGTGCATAGGCTGGTTTTACCCTGTCAATCGATACCTTGACAGTTTTGTTATTGAGCACAATGTCGACCGTCTTGGGACTCCTTGTAATGACCTTGTGTGGGCCACTGTAAGGTGGTTCTAGCGATCCACGAAGCAGGTCTTGACGCAAGAACACATGCGACGTGGTATGCAAGTCCTTGTGCTCAAACACCTTATGCCGTGAATGGTCCGATGCTGGACACGGGCGTAGGTCGGACATTCTTTGTCGTAATGTGCTGACAAAATCTGGGTAGTCTACCTTGTTGGTTGTTGCGGTGAAAAACTCACCGGGGACGCATAACTGCTCTCCATACACCAACTCAGCTGGTGAACATTGGAGATGCTCTTTGTACGCTGTCCGTAACCCTAATAGTACCACAGGTAGAGAACTCACCCAATCCTTTGTGCCGTGCGACATCAAAGCGGCTTTGAGCGTGCGATGGAAACGCTCAATCATACCGTTGCAGGCTGGGTGGTACGCTGTTGTCCTTGCCAACTCGATTCCATACGTCTTTGCAAAACTTTGGAATAAATGTGACTGGAATTGTCTACCTTGATCCGTTATTACCTTCTTCGGGCAACCATACCGGGCAATCCATTCCGATACGAACGCTTTCGTCACCGTCTCCGCTGTCATGTCAGGGAGTGGAATCACCTCCGGCCATCTGGTATACCTGTCAATGATAGTAAGGCAGTATTTGAAATTAGAAGATACTGGTAGTGGTCCTATTAGGTCGACATTAAGCTCCGCGAAACGTACATCTGGTACGTCAAATTTACCTAGAGGAGATGTGGTACGCCTTGTTACCTTCGACTTTTGACACGGAACGCACTCTCTTACCCAAGCGCGGACGTCTTTCCTAAGAGACGGCCAAACAAAACGTTCACTGACCATCTTGATGGACGCCTTCGCACCAGGGTGGCTAAGGCTGTGCAACGACTCGAACACACGGCGTCTGTAAGTCCGTGTCACAAAAGGTCTGTGTTTAGACAAGGAAACATCACAATAAATATTCACGTCTGAACCTGGTACTGTCGCTAACTCGAGTGTTAACGAATGGTTACCCCTCAGAAGCTGTTGTAGCTCTGGATCATCACGCTGCGCAAGGGCAAGCTCCATGAGATCCAATGGCGCAGTGACTGCCTCAATCCGAGACAATGCATCGGCCACGTGGTTGTCCTGCCCGGACACGTGCTGGATATCAGTCGTGAATTCTGAAATGAAACTCAGTTGATTAGTCTGTCTTGGTGAACCTTGTTGGTCCTTTTTCTTGAATGCGCTAATCAGCGGCTTATTTATGATCGGTGTATACCGTGAAGCATCGTGCTTCCACCATGTGGCGAAAATTCTTGACGGCCTCGTAAATTGCGAGGAGTTCTCGGTCATAAGCGCTGTATTTCTGCTGCGTCGGGCTCAACTTCTTTGAATAAAAAGCTAAGGGTTGCCAAACGTCATCCACTCTCTGCTGTAATACGGCTCCCAGGGAAACATTCGATGCATCTACTACGAGTGCCAGCTGCGCCTCGGCAACTGGGTGAACCAAAAGTACTGCATCTGAAAGGCTACGCTTGCAACGCTCAAAAACCTCTAACAAGTGGGAAGTCCAATTAACTGGTTTTGATCCTTTCATGTTTGTGCCTGCCAATAAATCGTTGAGTGGCGCTTGTAATTCAGCGGCATTCTTCAAAAAACGCCTGTAAAAATTGAGCATCCCTAAAAATCGTCTCAAGCATTTAACGGTCTGAGGCGGTGGGTATTTCTGAATAGCCTCCACCTTTTCCTCTAACGGGTGCACTCCTCTTTCTGTAACCGAATAACCAAGAAAAGTTACCTGCGGTGGTCCAAAGTTGCACTTAGCTACGTTAACGACGACTCCATATTCCTCGAGGCGAGCAAATAGCCTCCGCAGATGTTCTTCATGCTCCTGCGTACTTCTAGAAGCGATTAATACGTCGTCGATGTATGAATAACAGAAGTCCAAGTCGCGCACCAATCCATCGATGAAACGTTGGAATGTCTGCGCTGCGTTCCTCAAACCAAACGACTTTAATGGAAATTCGAAAAGTCCGAACGGTGTCGTGATGGCTGTCTTCTCGATATCAGCTGGATTTACTGGAATTTGTTGGTATGCTTTCACCAAATCAACAACTGAGAAGATGGTACACCCATGTAGATGCTGAGAGAAATCCTCAATGTGCCGGACCGGGTACCTATCTGGCACGGTCCTGGCATTCAGAGCGCGGTAATCACCGCAGGGCCTCCAAGTGTCGTCGTGTTTAGGCACCAGGTGTAGGGCAGACGCCCAAGGTCCACTGGAAACACAAGCTGTCCCTTCCTTAACCATTGCTTGGAACTCTGACTTAGCTATCGTTAATCTATCGAGTGCTAAACGGCGTGGCCGGCAGAAAACCGGTGGTCCGGGCGTAGTATTAATAAAATGTACGGTTGAATGACGTACCTGTCTTGGTGCACCGGACGGCCGTGAGTTGGTCGGAAATTCTCGCAGCAGCTCATGGTACCGAGAAGTACCAGTTAGAGCCTTGACGCTGGGAATCTCCATTTTTGCGAATGCTTCGCTAACCGAAAGGTTAGTTAATCCGTCGATCAACCTACTGTTGTGGCAATCCACCAAAAGTTTGTAGTGTGAAAGAAAATCATACCCAATAATTGTTTTGGTCACATCGGCGACGACGAAATTCCAGCTAAACTCCCTGCGTAGACCTAAATTCAGCTGCAAATTAATATATCCGTACGTGGATATAACATAATTATTAGCTGCGCTAAGGTCGTAGTTTACACGTGTCCGCTTTTCATTTAAATAGCTACGGGGGTAGACGCACAGATCGGAACCAGTATCTACTAGAAAAGGTTTTCTAGAACACAGATCTGTGACGAATAAACGGCTGGAAATACTGCAGCAATCGCTCGCCGTAATTAGCGATTGGTTCTGGCGTTTTCCGAGCGTAATCACACGGTTTTATGCAGTGATGAGCTTTCCCGCCAAACTTATGGTGATACCAACACTCGCTGCGCTTGTCCGCCATTTTGTGTGAACGGTCCCTGGAACGGCTGCGTGAGTGTGAAAATTGCCGGTTACGGCTCCTATTTGACCTACCTTGTGCTCGTGGTCGTCGATCCACTGCGGTGGATAACTCGTCCAGCTTGCGGGTGAGACTGGCTATCTCCGTACGCATTACCTCTAATATGCTCCCTGAAGAGGGTGAGGCACTCGCAACCTGGGCCACCGGGTTCACCGGTGCGATCTCCAAAACCCGATCTGCCAGCTCCGCGACCGCTTCCAAGGTCGTGCTGGCCTGAGACGCTACAATCGCCTGCAGACTGGTTGGCAGACGGCTGGTCCAGATGGTGCGTACGAAGTCGTCTGGTACACCGCGGCCAGCTAGGCTCCGAAGGTGTCGGAGAAATGCGGATGGCTTGCGGTCCCCCAATTCCTCGTGATTGAGGAGTTGACGCACTTTTTGTTCCTGCGAAACTGACAAACGCTTAATTAGTTCTGCCTTAAGTATTTCGTATTTATTACTGGAGGGTGGACTTTCTAAAATATCTTCTAGTTGTTCCATAATGGAAGGTTCTAGATTCCCTACCACAGTAAAGTACTTCGTCGCGTCGGAAGTTATACCCGATAATGCGAACTGGGCTTCCAGCTGCGCAAACCATACCGCGGGTTTTTCTGGCCAAAAAGGAGGTACGCGTACTCTAACCTTGGCTATTTCTGCTGATCCCAATGCTGCAACCAACGCCTCCGTGATTCTGTCCTCCGCCATTTCTGCAAACACGCTCAGAAGAAAATTATTTCAAACGAAATGTTCTCGAACGTTCTCGAAACTTCGCTGTGTACACGCGGTCGCGACTCGGTAACTTCGCGACACGTCTAACGTACGGGGTCACCAGTTTTGGAAGCTCAATGGGGCGTGTACAATGAAAGAGGCGCGAACAGGAATTACAATGGTATAATTCTGGAGTAAACAAAATGCGTTACAGTAAACAGTTAAAACGAAGTTAATTCTAGAAACAAAGTATGATTCTACTACCAGAAGGGTCACGATGTGATACTAGGAAGTTAACGTTATAAAACAATTGAAATGAACTTATTACGCGGACGAAATATAATAGCGCGGTGCGGATCAATGTAGCGTGGACACGCTTTGAAGGCTTCAAGTTAACTGCTCGAGGGACGGTCTCGACTGCCGCAGCCGACGACCGCGGGACGGCGGCGGGGCGGCGGCGGCGCGGGGCGAGGTAAATGTCTGCACAGGTGTGTCGGCAAACTCGTACGCACACCAGCGTAGGACGTACTCCGGCGCGCGACAATCGCGCTTCGACTAAACCCAAAAGGGTAAGCAGAAACTCTGTGGACACAAAAATACAACGTTAGTGTGATCTTATTAACATGACGCCACACATTTAACAGGCAACTCATTCATCGTCAATCCACATTCACCCTCTTTCAAATCCTTCAAACAGTTATCCATGTACAGGTTGAACAGCCACGGTGACGCTACACAACCCTGTCTAACACCCCTCGAGATGGAGAACCAGTTGGTGTATGCCCCATTTATCCTAACACAAGCACTGGAATCCTTGTATAAGGATTTCAGTGCACGTTCCAAGCGCCAGTCCACCCCGTACAAGGATAGTGTCGACCACAGTTCTTCCCTCCACACACTGTCATAGGCCTTCTCCAAGTCCACGAAAGCACAGTAGACTTTCTTATGCTTTGCCAGATGTTTTTCGGCTATGCATCTTAAGGAGAAGATTTGGTCCATACAGCCCATTCCCTCTCTAAATCCTGCCTGCGCATCCCATATTTTCTCATCTGTCACTCTTATCACTCTGTTTATCAAAACCTCTCACTCACTCTGTTTTTTAAAAAAAAATATTAAAATTGGAAAAAGATTTCGCATGAATTTAACGCGATTTCTAGCATCCACCCACGAGACTGGATGGTCCTTAAAAACTGCTGGGAAAATTAAAAAAAAAAGAGCCAAACAGGAACAAACTTTGCGCAACCAGGAGTTTTTGAAAACAGGTATGTACTACATATGGGCACATTTTAGTTTATTGCGAATTTACGCCTACCCAACACGGTCGATGCGCGGCTGCTGTGCGGCTCCGCTTTGTCCGCGCTGTTTTTGCCGCAACCACCATGGCGGCTGTAAGTACACTGGACTCTACCTAAATGAGAATTATACATAATTTATTTGTGTTTGTTAGATTAATTTCAATTTGTAATAATTATAATTTTTTAAATTAAATTTCATCATATTTCTCACAGGACTGGTCCGAGTACAATGCAACTATGCTCAGGGATGAAATAAACCCTATTCTGGCTAGATCACCAAGCCCATCAGCAACAAGTACGCCACTAAGGTATGTATTTTGCAAAAACCGTCAGAACGAGAACTAGGAATCACTAACATTATACCAAAATCGTTAAAAATAAAATGACTAGAGTAGATGCTTGTATATGACACAAACCAGAACAGGTAAAAACTTGTTTTAAATAAATAAATAAACAAAATTTTCAGGGATCATGCAGCACCAGTAGCTGTGGCTACGGTTACCACGCTACCGGCTCGTACCACTACGAGTCGCAGGAGGCCTACAGTAAGACGGACAAGGGAATCCTCCCTGAACACGGAAAGGGTTAACCTCCTATTAAAATCTGGTTTGCGTGCTGAGGAGGAGCATGAAGTAGAAATCGCAATAAGAAAATAAATTTTGGAACAAGAAAAGTTATAAACCAGACAGGAGCAGATTAAACTTCAAATTTAGAGATCCAATTAAATAATTTATAAAAGTATAGTTTAAAAAAAATTATGTTTTATTTTATTTTGGATGTGTACAGTCTAGTGTTTTAAATCATACTTCGACCGATTTCAAATCCTTTTCTTTATTAAGTCAGGACACACAGGTAATAAATAAAATAACCTTTGAACATACGGCTCTGAATAGAACATATTTCGGATGTGACTGTACCGTATTGTTTGAATAAATGATAAGTTTAAATATTGTTTTATTATCGTTTATTCCTCATACCTTCCACCTTATTCATTTTAAAATACAAACACCAGATTTTGAAATTAAAATCACTCTTACAATAGTACATAGTTCATCTACGGGGGAAAGTGTCTGATTACTCACACGAGTTGTAAATCGCACTTCCTTCCGAGTGATACACAGTGCTTTATACTATACCTACTAGGAAAATATGTATTTAAGCATTTTACTATATTTAATTGTATGCTACGAAATAACACTAAATTTGAAAAAAAAACGTAAATTAACAATGGATTTTCATTTTTTCTGCTAGCGGCAGCGGGCAGTTAAAGTTGTAAGTTTTTATACTATGCCTGGTTCTAAAAAGAGTATACACATCCATAGTTAACGTGCTGAGCGCAGCAACAATGGATTTTAGTACACTTTATCGACCCGCACATTTGTACAACAGTACTGACGTAAAGTCTGCCTAATAAAAAAATAAAAAAAATGTAACTAATTTCTATTCAAGTATTTTTAATTAAAATCCTTTGCATGCCTATCCACTCCAACTTGTAGTTTGTTGCAAACTCATCTTGTTAATCTGAAAAGACAAAAAAATACAGTTGAACACTTTGTAATTGAGTTACTTACTGAAATTATTTTAATGTTAAAAAATATTGGGCCGTTACTGATTAATTATTATCAATGCTGCTCAGTTCGGAAAGTGCATTTTCACCAAATAAGCTACTTCAATGCAATTTTATGTGTTATGTCTGTTTACTCATTCTATTTGGTAGAAATAATATTATGCAATCATGGAACATTGATAGATTTACCTAAAGGTTAACTAAATAGGTATAAGTAAACTTACTGCGTAAAGTAGTTCGTCACAAGCTCAATGCGTCTCCTGTAGTTTGGGTTGTGTTAATCACTACTTTACAGTAGAATAAGTAATCACACAATTCACTAAATCACCTTTAATTTATAACCAATTAATTAATTACAATAAGTATTTTGGCAATACTGAACAATATAACTGTTGTTTTAACTATGAAGCGCGAGCGTCAAGAGTGTCCAGTTTACCGCGCACGGGGTTTTTTAAAAGACTTGGTGTACCCCCCGCCAAGTGTGTCAGCCGATGCAAACAGCCAATCACTCGCCAGCAACGTTATAACGTCCGGTCCGACGCAGATGGCAGCACTCGATCCCACAGTGCGTCGCTTGACTCGTGATAATGGCGTTACGTTTGGTCACCGGAAACAGTGGCGCCAACATCCGGCCCTCCTGAACTGTGTCTGTCCCTAGACACACCGTCACCTGCAATTACAAGAATAAACATTTGTTAGCTTGATGACCATTACAGCTATTATGTTACTTTATGTTGAATGAGTTCCCACCACCGAGTCAATGAATAGCACATGCAAAAGTGTGATCCCTGACTTCGCACCACCATGCTCAGACTCGCAGTCCACATGATAGCCGAAGCTTTCCAGTTCATCCACTTTTATCTGCATGAACCACATTTTCGACCACAACAAGCTCAAGGTCGAACCTCACTTGTTTCTGTAGTGGAAACGCCATCACAACAGCAAAAATATTATTTCGTATTAAAGTTTTATTAGGTAAAGTAATTATTGCAGAACAAAATGTATTTTACAGATTTCAAATTATAAATAAACAATAATTTTACCTTTTGATGTTTTATTAAATTGGTATTTTGTACATACATACCAACCACGCCAACATCCTCATCCCAATCGGTTATCTTAATCCATGGTTTCATGTTTTCTACACAGGTAGTACCAGAATATTTCTTGTGTGATCGCTCGCTGCCTATTATGTCAATTATGTGGTATCTATCTTTCCCGAGTATTTTTGTAACTTTGAAAGGGCCTTTGAACACTGGAAGGAGTTTGGTACTGCTGCCATTACCAGTCTGGCTAGACACCTTTACGAGCACCAAGTCCCCAATCTCATATTGTTTGGCCACACAACGTTTTGCATCAAAACTTTCTTTTTGATGTCTAGCATCTCGTTTTATTCGTGTGTCGATATCTTGTCGCATCTGTGTGACATCTATAATTGCTTCATGTTCGGGTAAAAAAATGTCGCTCTCTGTTCTAAGGCGGTACCCAAAAAATGCTTCGCTGGGGACTGCATGGATGGTTTTCTGCAATGTACTATTCATACCTTGTTGAAGGCACGTTAAAACATCATCCCAGTGTGTGTAGTCGTTATCTGCACCCAATGAACGCAGTGCCTCTACTATTGTTTTATTGTAGCGTTCGACTTGTCCGTTCGATCTCGGCATGCCAGTTGCTATAGTGTGTACCCGAATGTTTTTGCTATCACAATATGTTTGAAATGCTTTTGCTGTAAAAGCAGTGCCAGCGTCAGTAATGAGTCTTCGCGGATTGCCAAAAATCTTAAACAAGTGGTCTAATTCTTTTATGACACAAGCGGTGCTTGTGTCACGCACCGGAAATACAAAGACGAACTTTGTAAACGCATCAACAAGTACCAGAATATGACAA
The DNA here is from genome assembly GCA_963555695.1 of Dasypolia templi. Classification (NCBI taxonomy): domain Eukaryota; kingdom Metazoa; phylum Arthropoda; class Insecta; order Lepidoptera; family Noctuidae; genus Dasypolia; species Dasypolia templi. The sequence goes on from OY743156.1 coordinate 16,061,628, forward strand.
TTGCCCTTTGATGATTTCACAAATGGACCCACATGGTCCATATGGAGGGTATGAAAGGGGCGAGCATATTTTGGAATTGGAAACAACTGACCTTCCTTTTTGCCACTTTTATTTTTATTGTATGAGCAATGTAAACAATTTTTAATGTATTTAGTTACCGTCTTTTTCATTTTAGGGAACCAATATTTATGTTTAATTCTTTCCAATGTTTTGTCTACAGCGAAGTGACCTATTTTGTCATGATTGTACATAATTACTTGCCAGATACAATTTTTTGGTACAACCCACCTACGACCTATTTCAGTGCGGCGGTAGATTTTGTTTCCAAGCAATTCGTACTCGTTAAAACATTCCGATTCGCATCGGCCTCTCCTGATAGTAAAATATCTCTGATTTTAACTAGATTTGGATCTTGTTCCTGAACAGATAAAAGCCAGTCAGCTTCGGTGATAGACATTACTATTTGTTTTTCAAAAACTTCACCACTATAGGAAGGGTTTCTGCTAAGTGCATCAACATGTTGCATTTTAGAGCCGGGTCTATGACAAATCTCATAGTCAAATTCTTGAGTCATTAGTACCCACCTGGCTATACGTGGCAATACCTCTTTTTTTGTAAGCGAGTATCTGACGGCATTACAGTCCGTAAATAATTTAAACTTACGGCCCAGCAAATATAAACGAAATTTTTGAAGTGATGCCACAATAGCAAGAAGCTCTAGTTCAAACGAGTGGTAACGCTTTTCCTCGTTGGTCGTTTGCCTACTATAGTAGTATACCGGTCGCTCACCATGTTCATAGACTTGTACCATAATTCCAGCTACCCCCTCCCTACTCGCATCTGTATAAAGTATGGTTTCTCTTTTAGGGTCAAAGACAGCTAATGTTGAATCGCAAGTTAAGGCTTCCTTTAAAAGATTTACCGTATGATCTTGTATGTCTGTCGGCACGCGCGCCCCCCCGACGCGCGACCCCTGCCCCGCGACCTGATAGCGGACCATGCCCCCATCGCACCGGATTGACGCCCGGGTAAGCTGTACTCAGGTTACACGCAGCTTACCTGTGACACTTTGACTCCACACACACAACACACATCTGTTGCGTAACGTGACCTAGGTTAATATAGGCGCGTTACGCAAACAAGCACAGACATCCGCCACTATACAGGCACCTTAACTCACACGCGGAGGCGCGGTGCGGACCGCGATCCGCGTAGACACTGGGCGGTGTGACACACTACAATACCGCCCACACACTCATGACGGCCCCTTAGCCCGGACAGTAACGGCTAGCTCTGTGATCTGGACGGGCGGGGGCCACTCACCTACTCTGTAGGCGCGTCGAGTCGACATCTCCGTCGCTGGTCGTCGTCGCTGGGCCTCCCCTAGGTAACTAGGGGTCTCACCTGGCGGCGGCAGACCGCCGGGATGTCGTGAATAAAGCGACGTTTCACTATAAGCGTCGCGGCGCTCCTACAGAAACAAAATAGCAATCATTCACATGGGCGCACATTGCTCGCGCACCCAGCCATCTTACCGGCCACTGTAGCCAACATTATGAGGGGCCCGTTTTTACGGGCCAACGTAAAGCCTCCGCGGCCGGGGGGCATAGCCCCGGAGCCGCTCGCCGCGCCCCCTTGCGGGGACGTAGCGACTTCCCACGAAGTTTTTTGTATGTCTGTCCATAGCCACTTTTGGTCTTTTTTTTTAATAGTTTTGTAAGAGGGCTACTTAGTATTGCACAGGCCTTAATAAATTTACGGAAATAATTAACTAACCCTAAGAACTGACGCAGCTGATGAACCGTTTTGGGTACTGGAAACTGCTTTATAGCATCAATTTTCTTTGGTGTGGGTTTAATACCATTACCATTAACTTCATATCCAAGAAACGTGATGTCAGTTAAAAAGAAAGAACACTTTTTTATGTCAAGAGTCAACCCGTTTTCTTTAAATATTTTTAGTACTAATTCCAGAATTTTGAGGTTTTCTTCAACGGTTTCTGATACGATTAACACGTCATCTAAATAAACAATGACATTTTTGAAACGTAAATTACCCAAAATCTGGTTCATCATGCGTTGCAAATGCAAATGGCATGCGCAAAAACTCGTAATGTCAATCTTCCGTTATGAATGCAGTCTTGTCTATTGAATTCTCATTTAGCAATAGCTGATAATAACCACTCTTCATATCTAAACTGGTAAAATACTTGCACCCTTTTAATCTATCTAACAAGTCCTCTATGCGTGGCATAGGATATTTTTCTTTAATAGTTATTTTATTTAATGACCTGTAATCCACGCATAGTCGCTTTTCACCCCCTTTTTTTTCTATTAATAGTACAGGGCTAGCGAATGGGGACTTGCTATCGCGAATGATATTATTTTTATACAGTTCCTCAATTATATTACGTAACGATGTCCTATCTGGCTCTGATAACCTGTATGGCCTGGTGTAGATAGGCTTTTCCGATTCAAGTTCGATCTCAATTTTAAAATCTTTAACTTTACCTAATGAACTTAAATCAGCCGCGATTATTTCGGGATATTTTGTAAATAAATCTTTTAAAGCATCATGATATTTATCTGGTACATTAAATTCTACTTCACTAGACAAAACCGCAGACACATTCATGGTTTTCTGAAAAGTCAGTTGACTTCCTATTCTCATATACATAACTGACGTATCTTCGGTCACATTCCGCCCTATTAGGACGTTACAACCGGATAACACGTCAATAATATAGAAATCTACACTGTCGAATTTTATACCGTCTAAAATGAGAGTAGTCGTTACGTAATCTTCTACAAAAACCACGGAACAATTCGAGAATCCCTGCAATTGAACCGGTTTTGCCAACTTTAGTTTGGTTAAATTTAATTGTTTTACTAAATCTGACGTTATTAAGGAACAATCACTGCCCATATCAATAAAAACTTTTTGGGAAAAGCCCCCTATACAGACAATTTTATTAAATTTATTTTTATTTTCATTAGACTTTACAAATTTTACTTCTTTTTTTATTTCGTCGGATTTTTTATTTCGACAATAGTTTTCTGAATGTCCCTTCTTACTGCAATATTTACATATTTCTGTACACTCATTACGTTTGTGATTACCCCCACATCCGAAACAAGTTATCTGCTTTGTGGTTCTAGCAGCTGTTAAACTTTGATTTGACACGGTAATACGACTTGACTGTTCAGACTTCAATGAATTTCCTAGATCGAATCGTTTAGATGAGGATTGAGGCACCTTATGTTCACTAACCGCACCGTGACTCGTATTATGAGAACTACTTAAACGACCGTGGAGAAAAGATGCAAGTTGGTCGCACGTATTTATACTTCCGGCATCTACCGACGCACTTATGTTAGGATCGTTGATGTTGCCCGTAATGATAGAAATTATGTCTCGGTCAGAAAAATTTACACTTAGCTTGTCAATTTTACATTTTTGTTGAAAATAAAATTCATATAGATGTTGCTCCGCTATAGATTTACTATCAATGATTTCTTTAAGCAATGCGAACATATTACGTTTTGTTTGAAATGTAAACGATATTTTATCTCGCCATTGTTTCCATTTCCAACTAGCCCAACTACTCTCATTTTTTAAAAATGAGTCATACCATGTTTTTGCAGTTCCTTTGAATTTATTGACAGCCTGGTAAATTATAACTTGATCATTCCAATTAAATGTTCTAGCATGCAAATCCACAATATTGAGCCAATTGTTTACTTTATCTGTAAGAGGGTCAAATTCTGGTACCATTGAGTTCAAAACCATACTATAGCAACCCGCTACTTGACTATCGACTAACTTCTTTGCTTTTTTACGAATGGGTGAAGGCGTGTAGCTTTTACTGGACTTACTGCTTGACGATGATGAAGATCTTGTACGTTTCCTCCTTTTCCGTTCCCGTTGACGGGCACGTGACTTTCGTCCCATTTGTAGGCTTGGATTCGAAGCACTTCTGATGTTAATCACTACTTTACAGTAGAATAAGTAATCACACAATTCACTAAATCACCTTTAATTTATAACCAATTAATTAATTACAATAAGTATTTTGGCAATACTGAACAATATAACTGTTGTTTTAACTATGAAGCGCGAGCGTCAAGAGTGTCCAGTTTACCGCGCACGGGGTTTTTTAAAAGACTTGGTGTACCCCCCGCCAAGTGTGTCAGCCGATGCAAACAGCCAATCACTCGCCAGCAACGTTATAACGTCCGGTCCGACGCAGATGGCAGCACTCGATCCCACAGTGCGTCGCTTGACTCGTGATAATGGCGTTACGTTTGGTCACCGGAAACAGTGGCGCCAACAGTTGGTTCTTCCGGAATTAATATTTCCATTATTAATATTTCCCTGTGCTAATAAACTATCCCAAGAAGCTGGATCTATGAGTTGATTGTCATTAGGAGGAGTGGCTTCACCACTCCTTATAGCAATATTGTGTAATACAGCTGTGCCAATGATTGTCGGAAATGAATTCTGTAATGAAATTCCTAAACCTATAGCCATGGCTGGGAAACGTTTTTTCCAGACTCCAAATAACCTTTCTACACAATTCCTTGTTCTTATTTGAGACTCGTTGTACAAGCTTTCAGCTGCATTATTACATTGTTCTAATGGAGTCATCATGTAACTGTTACATGTATAACCTGCATCTCCAACTAGAACAGAACTTCTATATTTCCCCCGTTCGAACATTGCTCGTCTAAAGCAGTTGTTAAATATGTAGGAGTCGTGTGTACTCCCTGGCCATCGAACAACCACATAAATAAATTCCAATTTGGCATTGCAAATGGCTTGAACATTTAAAGAAAAATAGTGTTTTCTGTTACGAAAAATCTCTGAATCCTCTCCACCAATCTTAGTTACAATATACAAGCTAATACTAAAATATATATTACGTAGTGCAAGTTATTATAAAACTGCATGGCCCTCCAATAAATGATGTGTATGTACTTGATACTTGGATTGTATACGTAAGAAGCTGTGGAGGGTTGCGGAATATTAATTGAGACGATCCAATCTGAAAAAATATAATCCTTAAAAGAATAATGCTTTACCTGGTGATCTGGTGTATTTCACATGAGTGCAATCTATAGCACCAATAACATGCGGAAATTTTGCTTTTTATATAAAACTCTATTTGTGTTTGATGGATATCGTGGGGTGACTCGGGAAAGTATATGTGGCGTGGTCGGAGTGAGGCAATAGCAGCACTGACTTTGTACACAATTCTGTGTGCAGTAGAAGTGCTAAATCCACATAGATCTGCAGCAGTCATCTGGTAGCACCCAGTTGCGTAGAAACGTAGAGCACATAGCAACTGGTTGATTGGAGATACGCTGTTGTTTCTTAAATACAAATTATTAGATTAGACCAAGTTGTTTATTGCAAAAGGTACTACATTCTTTAAAAAATAATCTTTTAATGATTACGTGTTTGTAGGAAACTCAATTTTATCCTCAATGGACTCCAATACAGACATAACTGTTGGTTTCGTGAGACGAAATCTTTTCACAAAGTCTTGGTCATCCAGGGTGTCGAAGTGTTCTTCTCTCTCGCGTATCCATCTTGGACGTCGAACAATGAACTCATCCTCATCCCAACTTTTGTCATAGCATAGTCTTAATAATCTTTTCATTTTAATTAGACAAATACCAATAAAATCAATATTAATAATAAACGACAGCAAACAATTTTTTCTCAACAACACGACACTGACGGCGTGCTGACAGCTCTTGAACACGTTTATAGACTTGAACACCGAAAATCGGGCGTTCAGAATTTAAACGTGTTTAAGCTTGAACTGCGTTTTCTTTATGCTGGTGAAATCAAAAGTGGAGATCTGAACTCAGTTAAACGCTCGATTTGAGTTTAGAGTGAATTGATCGCGTTTAATTTCATTGGTGAAATCCAGCCTAAGACTCGAAAAGATATAGTTGATCTTTCGGCTGAACATAGCATTGAATTGTCCTGTGTTGAGATAAGCATGTGAGACAAGCACCCCCAAAATATCAAAACTACTCCGTATTTGAGTCAGTAATGGAAGATGTTCTAGCAAAACTGGCAACTGGTAAATAATCGCTAAGTATCTGTGGTGACTTCAATATTATTATCTTAGAGAATAATACAAATTGCAGTCGATTATTAAGTCTCTTTAAATCATTCAATTTGTCAAATGTGTTTTCAGAACCCACCCGCATAACAAAAAATTCTGCTACATGCATTGATAATATTTTTTGCTGCTGCGACTACTTACATAAAGCCATTGTAAATTATCTCCCTTCTGATCACAGCGGTCAAACCGTTGCTTCAAGTCAAACACACCTTTACAAAAAATTCAGATACAATCTAGACAAATAACGCCCAACAATCTAAATAGATTTGTGAAATTATGTGTGTCTCCTAAACATGTATTTGTAAAAAAAAAAAAACGGGCGCCGTGGAGCTACACAGTACACATTATATGTAGGTTGCCAGATATATACTTACGGAGAGATTAGCTGACTTTAATTAAATTCATTGCAGAAGGCTGTTTTATAGAAAAAAAAAGTTAGGAGGTGACCTCAGGTGCAGAGGCCGGAAGGTGGTCTCTTGAAGTCAAGCCTCGTGGGAGGCCAGTTAGAATTCTTCGGAGAAGAAACTTAGATTGGGAATTAACGCCCACGTTGTAGGCTGTGGACTAAAATGGACTCTTTGAGGCTCTTTTCTCCCAAACTCGGCCATGCGGGGACGCATCGGCCAAAGGGAACTCACCGTTTAACCCAGTATGTTCTTCGTGTCTCCACCCGGTGTACCACGGGTGAAATCAAAATCACCGGAGAAAATACAACCAAGGAGTTTGCAAACAATGAGTTCGGTCGTAAGCGAACCGCGACAGGAGGAAGAAAGATTTTCTCTCGAAAAAGAGTCCAACTCACCAGAAATCCGAACGAATTGATACAATTTATTTATTTATTTATTTATTCATAAGGCAACTACAACAGGTGATAATCACAATATATCACTAGGTTTACGTTATAGGTTTCTACCTGATTACCACCCAAAGCGTAATCGCACAACATGACCAGCAACAACAGAAGCAATGATGGCAACAATAGTAAAAAGCTTAGTTCACAAAATTATACAAAATTATACAGGAACAAGGCCCGTGCGTCTGCCCTCCATCCCACTCACTTCTACTCAGTCAGGGAACGAGTAGGAGACCAAACAGAGACCAACACGCCAGGTAAAGTACATAATTGAGACAAATTTACATTATTTAAGGAAAAACAGTATTTAAAGCGTAACAATATTAAAATGAAAGAGTACACACATTTCTTCTGAAAACAGCAGCGCGGGAATCGAAGATATCAATACTATTGTTATCTTTGGAAATTTCGTTGTAAAGTCGACACATTCTAACGATAGGGTTGTAATAGGAGGTATTATTTGTAAAGACCAGCAGTGCAAAAGTTCTTGGTATTCGCGTGTTATACCTAGTATTGATGTTTATGAGGGACAGCAGAGCTGAAGAGTCCAGCTTAGAATGTAGGATCTTATGCAGGTTTATTAAGTCCTGCTGTTTGCGACGAGCATGCAAAGTCTCCAGATTGAACTTAACAAGGCGTTCTGAATAGCTTTGTAGCGTTCTAGAGAAGCCGTACCGGTACGACACCCACTTAACACATTTTCTTTGCACACTTTCAATTCTGTCAGAGTGTACTGCGTAACACGGTGACCAGATTATCGAACAGTATTCCAAAGTACTTCTTACTAGGCTTTTATAAAGTAATATGAAGCTTTGAGGTTTTTTAAATCCCTTGGTAGACCTAGATATAAAACCGAGAAGTTTCAATGCTCTATTCGTCATGCTATTGTAATGATCCCTAAACGATAGTTGTTCATCAAACAACACGCCGAGATCTCTGGCTACGTGCTTTCGTTCTAACGACTGACCCTCGAGTCTGTAGTCATAGGTGTTCTTTACACGTTTTTTTGTGAAAGTTATAACAAAGCATTTATTTATGTTCAATATCATTCGATTAAGGGTACACCAGTCAGAAATGACACTTAAATCGTTCTGAAGGGTTTCACTGTCGGAGGTGACCATTCCCTGGGTCCCTAGTTTGAGGTTAGACTATCTGGAGACCAGATATTGGCCTGGATTAAAGTAGATTACAAAAATAGGTGAGACGACATTGTTCCCACAAAATATGGATCGCAGAGTGACAACTTCCAATTTTGACGTGTCTGATGCGACATGTCAAAGAATGAAAATGACAGATTAAAATAGACTTGAATAATTTCTAAAACATGTAACGGTATAAAAACTCGTTACATTACATCCCTCCCCGAAAAAATAAAAGAAAACAATTTCTTTTATGCCAAAAAAACAACGAGCAAGGTTAAACGAACAGTTTCCGAAAAAAACAGGAAATATAAATTCTAAAGACAGTAAAAATATCGTGCATACAAACAACACCAACAGGTGCAGACTAGACACTAGCACAACCGACCCATAATACCAATAGAACCACAAGAGTACATTTAAGCACCTTCGCCACAGACTAACAAGTTAAGTCCAAGAAATATTATAGATACAGTTAAGTGCAGCAGTCGCTTAACACTATGTATAACACTACAACAAAACTATAACCAATTGAGTGCGGTTGGGCACCACAGCCACTAACATGTATAAAACTCTACAAATTCTCCATTCATTCCTGCAGCGTCTACCACAGGTCAGAGAGAGACAGCAATACATGGCTGGAAGAGCACTGACCGGAACGGACGCCATTTTAAAGAAAAGAATAAATGTTCGTCTAATCCGTTGCCGCGAAAGCATCTCTTCAGAGCCTTCACCGCTTATATTTCTGGATTACGTGATAAATCCGGGTTTTCGGGTCTATCTAATCAAAATCATAGCTAAGTACCTACGCATTTCTCTATAAGAACCCGTTTAATACTATCAGTTTTCTACTTTAGCGGCGATTGTTACCGTAAATGCCCTTTTCGAATCAATTCAAATTGTGTTCGAAAGGGCGAAAAGGGCATTTCGTTTTTGCTTCTACGAGAATAAGTTCTGAACTTAAATTCGATGAGGCTGATTCATCAGTTTTTTTTATCCTTAGCATAAGCTGCAGGTCGAGGCATCTTGATTTGAGGCATTTTGTTTTCTGGATTCGGTCGAGGCTCGATCTTTGATGAAAATTTATGAAATGAAACTCGAGAATTGATGAAACTCGATCTGAATTTAGGGACCTCGTCAACGAGCAGAATAGGCTTCTTTTAGAAATTAATCCATCCGCGAAACCTAACTATCAATCGTTGATTTCCTTTGATGATCTTGTTTGTCATATCAAACGTGTGTTGAAGCAGGTTGAGCCTGTGCCTTCTAGGGTGAACGCTGACGCTACTGGCCAGCATGCTGATCAGATGATCATTAGATCTAAACGGCCTACTTTAGCGCCAATAGAAATTGTGTCATTTGACGGTGACATTCGCAATTGGGCCTTATTCTATGAATGCTACAAGTCTACAATACACGAAAATCCATCGTTGACAGACGCTGAGAGACTGTACTATTTGATAGGAAAGCTTTCCACAAAGGCACAAGCGGTATTTTCAGGCATTGCACCGTGTCCTGAAAACTATCAAATAATAGTAAAGTGTCTCGTGGATAGGTATCAAGATAAACGCACACTTGCTTCTACATATCTAGATCAGATGAATAATCTGAAAATAACTGGCCCAGCTTCTGCATCTAATATGCAAACATTTATGGACCAGTACGTCACTGCTGCAAACGCCATAAAAATTCTTGGAATAAATGATTTGACAGATTTTGTATTTTTGCATATAGCACTCAAAAGGTTCGACGGAGAAACGATACGTGCTTTCGAGTCACACTATCCGAGCCGAGTTCATTAGGAGTCAACATAGGATTTATCAAAACACATTGCCTAGCACAGCTGGTGTTTCGACGCGTAGTTCCGTAAAATCTCGTAATAATGCTCCAAACTCGCAGAGTTATGTAGCCACCGCGACTGCTAACAAAAAATGCCTCTGTGACAATATTGTGCACGATCACTTTCTTCAAGTGCCATAAATTCACTGAGATGACGCCGTCCGCACGTTTGAAATGCGTGAAAGAAAACGGTGCATGTATTAATTGTTTAAGCATTAAACATAAGTCTCGCGATTGTAATTCAACGGTCAAATGCCGCAAGTGTCATCAAAAACACCACTCTTTATTGCATTTCAATAGGGTTCCGAATCAAACTGCCTCACAATCTCATAATAGTGGATCGGTGCCGGTGGCCAGATCCGAATCTGCGACACTGAGCGAGTGCGCCACGGCGCGGCGCCGCACTATGTGGAGATTGAGTCGGTTTCGGGTCATAAATCCATAACTTCCATGTTTTCATAGATTTGCTGCTGATTTTTTTTTTGTGTATTCTTGAATAAATGTACTTTTAAATAATATACAATTAATGGATATAATCATATGTTTATTGTCTAAAAAAAATAGTAAACTTGAAATGTTGAAAAATGTTCAGAAATTTATGACTATATTTAAATAATATGACCTTAAATGCTATAATAAACACAAATTAAACTCTTAAAATGATTTCTGTTAAATGTGCCGGTTCGTTTAGGAGATTTTGACGTATATCACTTTTTTTTTTCCATGGACAATACTCGTAAAATTTCGACAATGAATGCTTCTTCGGTTTCCCCTTGAGATCTCAATCCCTTAAGATATGAATTCAGTATAAAATCAAGGCCACATGTTTCAAGCAACTCCTTGTTTTTTCGTCTTTGTGTTCTATCGGAACTGTCTTCGTAGGTTATCGAAGGGCGTCCTCGCTTTCCTGTCAATGTCGAAGGTTCGGATTCACGAGTAGGTTCTTCCAGATTCACAGTAAATATGACGTCCAACCAAACGCTATTCTTGTTTAAAAATATTTGCTTATTTCTGCCAGATTTTGTGTAACGTTGACGAAAGTTTGTAATAAGATTTTTTTGCACACCTGCTACAATCTTAGCGATATTTGCCTCGAAAAAGTTGGTAAAATTATTCCTTATATAACTTGTTAAAGCAACAACATAATTCCCGTCACTTTCAATTAAAACAAGACATAAGTCACGTCTGGTACAGTTGAATTCACTCATTGTTGCGAGAAGGTAGATGGTTAGGTTACTACACTTTAAGTAACGACAATGACGAACGAAAAACAGTATGTAATTATTGAGTATTCAGAATCCCTATTTTATATAAAAATATTGATTTGAAACGTGTGCAAAATTGTGGTAGAAATAACGAATTATCATTGTGTGGTTATGCGGTTTACGATATGTATAATTGATAATTTATTATGTATGTGAACTAAAAAATGGTGGGAAACACTCGATACATTATCTTAACGTAAACCGCAATTAATAAAATGTCACAAATAAGACCTATAATAAGCAAGTAGTCAAATAGCATCACCTACGTATTTGTAGGATTTTTTACTGTTTTATGATATAATAGATTAACATATGTTGTGCAACGAAATTGCAACTTTTCTTTTCTTATTTTATTATAATATTAAATTTCCTATCAAATAACATAATTTCCAGACCTTCGGCATATTTCGGCAACTGTCAAAACTCTAATTGAAAGTTTCAGGTACGCAAAAATGATATGTCACGAGATAAATATTTCTAGTAAATATATTTACACATATATAGCATTTTTATGCATATCAGTCAAAAGTACATAGTGTAAGCTTTCTGTAATGGTATAATACTTGTATAGTTTTCATTGCTAGGTGGCTAGAAAATAATCTTGAAAAAAATACAAATTCAGATCGCTTTGTGATAGTTCAGGAATGATCGTGTTTAGATGATCTTTTTTATAAACCAGTACCGACCACATACATAATTTATGTATAATATAGTAGATTAACTTCTTAGCTACAGTTTGAGGTATAATATGAGTACCTGCGCCGATTTTTACAAAATGTATTCATGGCCAGGCCCTCTTAGGCACCTCCACATAGTGCGCCGCCGCAGCCATCGTCGTCGCCGTACCCACTGCTAATCAGTGCACTCGTGCCGGCGGCGCCTAATGCGAGCGAGCCGAGGGTATCGTCCTTGCACACATCCATTGCTGCGCCATTGCAGTTTAGTCCTAATGACGACGACCGCGCCGCGCGATGTATTCGTCCCACAACGATATTGCTGTCGACCGCTCAAGCTATTATCTGCTATCGAAAAGGAAAGAAGCATATTGTAAAATGCCTTTTAGATTCTGGATCGCAGAGCAATTTTATAAGTACGGAATGCTGTAACCAGTTAGGTATACATTATAATTAAAATACGCAAATGATTTGGGTGGAAATGGTTCGAGGGTTTGGTGGTTCAGAAAGGCCTGACCTGCCCACAGTTCCCGTGGACGAGGCTGCCTTTACCCACATCGTATTATTACCGCTCGCGGACAGTACGTTTGCCACTCCCACCGCTGTTGATTTTCTGCTAGGGGCATCTATTTTTCCGCACCTGTTGATGCCTGATACGGTACATAGCAGCATGCATGGAATACCGCCCGCCATACAAACAGTGTTACGGTACATTAAAATGGGTTCCGCGTTCCCGCACTGCTCCCCTTTAAGTCTACAGCCGCATGTTGCGCTGTCGTAGAAGATGATTTAGGCCACCTCCTCAAGCGTTTTTGGGAACTTGAGGATGTTTCCGCTCCAACCTCGGTCAGTCAGGACGACCTTGGATGTGAAATTCATTTCCGCACTACTACTACGCGTGATTCTAGTGGTAGGTACACCGTTGCGTTTCCATTTCGCGACTATGTGTATAAGTTTCTTTCTCCACAGCACGTCGCCGTTTTATGTGCTTAGAAAAAAGGTTGGAATCATCAAATTTTCCACGCAATGCCTATGACGATATCAGTAGTATATTATTGGGGCTTCTGGATCAACGGCTATCAATTACTCCAGTTATATATAACCATTCACCCACTGATATTACTCTTTTCAATAACCACTGTTTTCATCTATTAGAATAGATGCTGGGTGAATGGTAATAGTTATTTATTCCTTCTTTGAACTCCTATATGTCGAGCAAAGGGTCTACTGGAAACACAAACATTTCGTATATTATACTATATTTGATCTCAGAAAACTTTAAACCTAATGGTTCATATGGATAATATTGTGAATTCAAAAAGAGCGTAACGTTTGTTACTTCACAATGATCGAATACTGAACTGTCTTTAGTTTTATTATTTTTTCGATTAGTTTGTAAACACAAAATCACATATCTGGGTTTTTCCAATTGTGAAGCAGTTTTAACTGACCAGGAATGCTTTGTGGTTTTTGGTAGTAACGGATACTCATATAAATCCCAATTTCTAAACACCATCTGAATAGGTTTATCTCTTTCTAAATGTTTTAAAAGTATCACTTGTTCTCGGTCTGATACTTGTATGTGTGGTAGCCCTCTACTGAACTCTTTGTATGTCTATTTGAAAATGAGTAATATCATCGGCAAGCATAACACTATTTAAGTTAGTGTTACTTCTGTTCAATATAAGTTCATGTTTACAATTAATCACAATTTTATTGTAATCCTCTGCAAACCCTAAAACCTTATTTAATGGTATCACAGCACTAAAATGTCCATCACTTCGAAATCCTTCTAAACTCCAACCCCATAGGGCAGCAACTTTATTTTCTGCTTCATTTAATGAGATGTATGATTTTATCGTTGGCGTTAATCCAGCATTTTCATACGATCTATTTCAATACCATTCATTTAGTATCTGATGTCTTGAAACAGAGACATTAGATTAGAGGATTTTTTAAATTAGTTTTATTTAAATTTTAAGTGTAATTAAGGTGTAATTATATATTTAAATGTAACGTAACTGCATAAATACTCAGGATTATTGTTTTCCTGCAAAATTACAAAGTCAAACACAGCTTTGATGGCCCACCGTTACCGGCAACCTATAACGAACAGCTGATGTTCAATCTACGGATTAAAACGGGGAGTATTGTATACATTTATTAATAATGTGCACATAATCTTCACGACTCTGTAACACATTCTATTGAGTCTTAGTTTCACAATTTTTGGTTGATTTGACACTAGGTCTAAGCCACTTTGTAAAATAAATCTCAACGAAACTGTACTGTCAATTTTCTAAATATTGTATTTCTGGAAGTCTTACATTGTACATAACAACAATAACGTTGACTATCGTTATTTTTTAATTGTAATCTTTGATAAACTTGAATTCTTGTAACATAGGCATTCTACCCACATATGCAAAAGTAAAATTAAAAGTCAATAGAATAAATGTAAATTTGTATTTGATCTGAGCAAATCAGTTGCTTTTTAATAAGATTCAGCAGACTACCTCATTTACCTTTTAAGCAACACTAACTTCTCCCATTTTTTCTTTCATTTCTAGCTTTCCCTTTTTGTTTGACTATCTAATTAGTTTTTACCGTTTATTTCATTCTACTTTCAGTACTTATTCCTGAACTGAAACCATGCCTGTGATGACCCGCAAGGGTGCAACTCAGGAGTTGGAGCTTAAATTGAAAACGACCCTACAAAATCTTAAGGCTTCAAACAGTAAATGTGAACAGCTGTTACAGGAAATAGAGGATAGTGAGAAAGAAGTCGAGAAGGTTGTTTACAGAAATACTAGCTTAAAACAGGAGCTACTAGACCTACATCGGCAATACCTGGATGTTGTTGATGAACGGGACAAATTGCGGTTAATTTCAGATGGTTTCAACAACTGCAGTAACTTATATGAAGAGGCTTTGCATAAGGTTAGGGACCTAGAAGAAGAATTAGATTATGCAAATGTACAAATTAATAAATTCCAGAAACAAAAGGAATGTACTGAAGCTAAGGAAACAAATAACTTATTCGTTTCCTTAGCTTGAGTACAGAGCAATTACTATGAAATATACAAGGAATTATTTCATAGTAATTGCAACCCTCAGTCCTTAATAACAATAGACCTTACTGAAGATTGTATAATAAAACATAATAATAATAGTTATAAAGTAAGTCAAAATAAAATTAAAAAATATGCAAAACTAAATAAAATCATAAATAAATGCAATAAATTTAGGAATCAACAAAAACACAGTTCCAATAATATTAAACTAAGAAAAGAACAAGTAAATTAAATAACTATCAAATTAAATTAGAAGACGGTAAAAACATTTATGAGATTGATACTCAACGCTTGCAGTCTGAAATTCAGGTACTGGAAGAGTCAATTCATTTACTATATACTAATTATGTAAGGTCTGAAAAAAAAATTCAGGAGCACATCCTTGCTGCAAATGAGTTAGTGGACATGTGCAATTCTAAAGCAGTCAAAGTGGACCTGCTGACTCTCAGCGGCCCTCAATGTTCATTGCAAATGAAATCCGAACTTGGCAAGCTCCAACCTGAGGCAACGGAGAACCCTTCCCAGTCAGGACTTGCTCAGGTTTCCATTCCTAATATAGATACACCAGATATTGAACAAGGTCCAGTGCAAGTAGTGTAGACGGAAGCTAGCTCTCTCCCTTGTACTAGTAAAGTTTGTTACTTAACCATTATGTATTCTGATAGTTTTGGAAAAGGGTTAGGAAACTTACTTAGCAACAACCTGAGTCATTCTTCTCAAAACTTCTGTATGCCACAGACTTCCTACACACAAATAATGTCTTCAATAATCAGGAATGAATATGATCCAAATGGCATTATTACAGTACTTATAGGTAATAGTTATAATGTAACAAAAGATGACATCACTGATAGTGTCACCAAACTACTAAAGTTAAATTGCAAGAAAATAATTTTGTGTGCTTTCCCATACTTTGAGCACTTGTCAAATAGGCAAAACAACTATATTCACTTGTTAAATAATTACATGCATTTCTTAGTTAGTCACCATAGTGACAAGTTTCTATTTTTTGACACCAACATTTTTGTTGATAAGCTAAGGTCGACTAGAGATACTGTGTATCTGCCGATTAGTTTTAGACGTCAAATAGCTAGACTATTAGCTTTTATTATTAACCCAGACATAAGTAGTATGTCGAAGTCACCTTTAGTTAGCACCACAATTAGTAACAGTACTAACGTTGAGGTGTTTAGCTCAGATAATTTAAACTAGTTTTTAAGACAACAGAAGGTACCACTAATAGTATAGTTCCACTTAAAAACAAAAATGTATTTTCTAGCACTACAATAGTTAACTGTAGAAAAGGGGCTAAGCAGAAATCCTTGAAATTATTTCATCAATATTCAAGGTTTTAACTCCAAACAATTGGAAATTGAATTGTTTTTAGAAAAAACAATGTTTGACATTATTTGCATAACTGAGCATTGGTTAAAAGATTCAGAAATGTTAATTAATTACGAGAATTATAATGTGGCCAGTTGTTTTAACCGAAAATCAATGCTGCGTCGTGGTTCACTAATCCTAATTAAAAGTTGTTTATAATCAAAATCTCGTAAAGACATATTTGAACTATCGGTTGAACATAGCGTTTAACTGTCTTGTGTTGAGCTAGATAAGCATGTTATAGTGTGCGTTTACAGACCCCCAAATTATCAAAACTTCTCTATATTTGAGTCAATAATGGAAGATGTTCAGTTGACGGTAGACAGCGAACCGTGCGCACGCATAAGCTTACGCTCCGTCCGTATCGGCAAAGCTTCTCAAAGTTTAATTTTATATCTAACCAATCTCGGAATTACATTATAATACAATGTTCAAGTGTAAGAGGTGCGACAGTCAAGTCAGTGACGGGGTCAAATGTACTGCCTGTCAGAGTCAGTTTGATTTTCCGTGCGCTGGTATCACTGAAACTGGATGGAGAAAGCTCGGTGATCGGAAATTAACATGGAGGTGTAATTCCTGCAAAGCTCTGGCTACGAGTCCCCGGGTCGTTTCCGCAACAACCACGGCGACAGATATGGAGAGTGTGCTGTCGGAGCTGAAGAGATTGACGGTGCAGATGGAGTCACTACCGGCGTTGATGGAGGATTTAAAGCTTATCAACAAGGAGTTAGCTGAACTGAAATCCATGAGAGGCGAATTCTCTGAAGTCACTAACTCCATTGCTGGAATGAAGGAGTCTCTTGAATATGTACACAGCTCAGTAAAAGAATTAGCAAGTAAAGTTTCGGGATTGGAACAGGAAATTGATAGTTTAAAGAAGACCAAAGACGACATCACCACCTTGCAGGAGCGCTGTAAGAGTCTTGAACTTCAGTGTCGTGACAATGAGCAGAGGTCCAGGATGAATAACATCGAGATCAAGGGTGTACCGGAATCGAACTCTGAGAACTTGTTTGACGTCATTGCTAAAATTGGGGTCATAATCAATTGTCCTATCCCCAAGGAACGGATAAATTACATAGCAAGGATTCCCATGCGAAATGATAGCCATAACAAAACAATTATTTGCTCGGTACACAATTGTTACTTAAAAAATGACTTTGTTGCTGCAGCTAGGAAAACTAAGATCTTGAGCGCCATCGATTTGGGACTTCAGGGTGACCATAAAATTTACGTCAATGACCACCTGACGCTGGATAACAAAGCCTTACTAAACAAAACCAAGCTTTTGGCAAAGGAAAAAGGATACGAGTATGTTTGGGTAACCGGCTGCAAAATCTTTATTCGTAAAAATCACCCGTCACCGAAGCACCGCATCCGGACTGAGCAAGACATGATAAAGTTTTTTTAGGTAATATGGTAAGTCGATCTGCTGACACACTATTGTTGATTGACGAGTCGTTATGTATAAGATTGAGAAACGCTTATAATAGTTTTTTGCACGCATTCCATTCTCGCCGGCCTTTTGTTCTCTTATCGCTCGGTGTCGCCTATTCATATGATTCATTAAGCCTTGATTTTGCTATTTTAAACTTTACTTTTGTACTAATGAGAGCGGGATCTGCTTGCACTTGAATAATGTTTTTTATGTTTACTACACTTACAAAGCCAACTATTTCTTGACCAGGAACATAGGTTGTTACGCATGTTTGGACAAACCTGTTTTATTTTATACAATTACCGCCTTATTTTGCCTACACCAATCACACTTGTTATTTACGCTGACTTTATTTTACTACAGTTATTCTTTGGGACACAATATATCTGTGCCTTATATTTTTACGATTATTATTCTAGTGATACATTGGACTTATAATGGCACCTATTAGCTTGTTTTACCAAAACGTTCGAGGACTACGGACAAAAACCTCTGTTTTCTATAGAAATGTTTGCATGAATTCGTTTGATGTCGTTTGTCTTACAGAGACGTGGCTTATAGATGGTATTTCTGATAGTGAATTATTTGACGACAGATATTTTGTATGGAGACGTGATCGAGATTACTCTCGCACTAACCAAACTATGGGAGGAGGGGTCTTAATAGCCATGCGTCGCGAACTTGTTGCTGACGTTCGCAATGAATGGTGCTCGTCCGCAGAGGATCTGTGGGTTACCTTAACCCTACACCAATCGAAACCCAAGGTAACCTATAAAATGCATCTTTGTGTTGTCTATATATGTAATCAGCAGTCTGGCAACTCTTTAATGGTTCAACTACACAACTTCGCTAACAATTTAGCTGACATTGTTCTTAAAAATCCAGCAGATAAGTTCTTGATTCTTGGGGATTTCAATCAGCCGAATATTGATTGGCACGCGGCGAATGATGGTGATTATCTATGCCCCAGTAATTTGCACGGACCTGTCCAGACCTCATTTTGTGATACTCTTACCGCTTGCAATTTGTTACAGTACAATTTTAAATGATAGGATTCTTGACCTCGTATTATCGAATAACGAAGTTACTGTCACTTGCTGCCTGGATCCTTTAGTGGAGGAGGACTTACACCATAAGGCTCTCTGTATCACTGCTGACTTCGTTCAACTGCATCAGCTGCATTCTCGGCCAAGAGTTAAGTACTTGTTTGCTCTTGCGAATTATGACGCCATAATTGAAGAAATGTTGGCTAGAGACTGGCCACTAGAGCTAAACCGTAGGACTTTTGAAGAAGCTATTAATTTCTTTTATGACACCATTAACTTGCTGCACAATAAGTATATACCTACTAAAGTTATTGTACCTCGGGGCAAGTATCCTCCTTGGTTTAAAAGCCCTCTGATTAAAATGGTAAAGGAAAAGTCGAAATTTCACTCGAAATTTAAAAAGTACGGAAATCTATGTGATCATCATTCTTTTGTAACATTACGTCAGCGTGCTAAAGATCTGGAGAAGGAAATGTTTGATAAATATATTGCAGATATTGAATCAGCCATTTCTAAAAATCCAAGGGCTTTCTGGCGTTATGTAAAATCTAAACAACAAACCAACTGTTATCCGTCTGTTTTCAATTATGGTCAAATTTCATCTGGCATTGGGGAGGAGATTTGTGATATGTTCGGAAACTATTTCTTTTCTAATTTCCTAGAACGAAGTGACGGCGATCTGCACACTGTGGAAATGGATGAACCTGGGAGTCTGGCTGCTGGTTGTGTATCAGACATAAGCTCTATTGATGTACGGGAGGAGGAAGTGTTAAAGTTGCTTACACAAGTGGACCTTAACAAAACCGCGGGCCCTGATAATATTTCGCCAATTTTTATATCAAAATGTGCCAGATGCCTATCCCTTCCGTTAACAATATTATTTAAGAGGTCATTTGAATTAGGGGTAGTACCTATCATCTGGAAGTCAGCGTATATAACGCCAATTCATAAAAAAGGAGCTAAAGCCAATATAGGCAACTATAGACCAATTTCCAAACTTTGTGTGTTCGCTAAAATAATGGAGAAAATTGTGCATAGACAACTTTCTTCCTCACTTAAATTAAGTTTCTGTGAACATCAACATGGTTTTCTAAAGGGTCGCTCGACCACCTCAAATCTGGTGGTCTGTAGTGACTTTCTTACAGAGCACATGTCCAAACGGTCTCAGGTCGACGTTATATACACTGACTACAGTAAGTGTTTTGATCGAATTGATCATGCGCTTCTTATGCGTAAACTCCTGTTGGTTGGTGTGAGGGGTAACTTGTTTAGATGGTTCTCGTCATATGTGGAGAATAGGTGCCAGACGGTGGTTCTCAACGGATATACGTCGAGAGCGATGTACATTCCGTCGGGAGTTCCCCAAGGATCCTTGTTGGGACCTCTCTTATTTAATATTTTTATAAATGACGTTGTCTCTTGTTTCCTTAACTCTAAAGTCATAATGTATGCGGATGATATGAAGATTTTGGGTCAAGTGTCAACTGTTGAGGATGCACGCCTATTACAGGATGATCTTGATAGGTTCCATGAATACTGTGCTAGAAATAGGTTGGATTTAAATGTATCCAAATGCTATGTATGTACATTTACGCGTAGGCCCAACCCTGTTAAATTTGATTATATGCTTTCGAATGCCTTGATAGCCAGAGTGAGTGTCATCAGGGATCTTGGTGTTACTTTTGATTCGAAGCTTCTGTTTGACGCACATATTAATAATATAGTCAACCGGGCTTCGAGGGCCTTGGGTTTTATTTTTAGGGTCTCTTCAGATTTTAAAAATGTTAAAACAATGAAAATTCTTTATTGTGCGTTTGTCCGTAGTCACCTTGAATATGCTTCCCAGGTTTGGAATCCAAATTATAATGTATACATTAATCGACTTGAAAGTATACAAAGGCGATTTTTGAGGTACACTCAATATCGCTCAAATACCTATCTCCCGAATTATATAAGTCGGTGTAAAAAAAATCATATTCTGCCTCTACACGAACGAAGGAAAATTGCAGATCTTGCTTTCTTATTTAGCGCTATGAACGGTTCTGCTGACGTCCCTGAGTTGGTCGGCAAGATCGGGCTTCGTGTACCAGGTGCATTTCTTCGGAGACCACGTCTTCTCCATGTGCCGCAGACCAGAACTATCTACAGACAGAACTCGTATGTGATAAGAGCTTGTCGGACTTTTAATATTGTGTGTCAGGATGTCGATTTAGATTTATTTACCAGTAGCGTTAAGGAAGTAAAGAAATGTTTAAACAATTGTTTTTTTGATGTATAAGCTTATTTTTTTTTCTCTTTATTATTGTATTTTTAAGCGTGAGATAATTAATTTGCGTATCTCTTACGTCGCTGTTTTCGCGTATTTGTTAATTATATGCACTTTAGTCATTAGTGGAAGCTTGTAATTGGCCATCGTTTACACATTGTACTAGTTATTAAAATGTATTAGCTGTAAGTTTTCCTAAAATTAATAAAATAAAATAAATAAAATGTTTTGGCTAAACTTGCAACTGGTAATAAATCAGTTATTATCTGTGGAGACTTTAACATTAATATTTTAGAAAATAATTCAAATACCAGTAGATTATTGAATTTGTTTAATTCATTCAATTTGTCAAATGTGTTTTTGAAACCAACCCGAACAACTACAACTACTGTTTCATGTATTGATAATGTATTTTGTTGCTGCGACTATTTAGATAAAGCTATCGTTAATTATCTCCCTTCAGATCACAGCGGTCAAACCGTAACTTTTGAGTCCAACATAGCGATGCAAAAAGTGCAGATACAATCCAGACCAATAACATCTGTTAATTTCAATAAATTTAAAAGCACTTTAATTTGTAAGTTAAGTAATCAGGACCTTACAATGAATAATGTTAATATTTTGTATCAAGAATTCTTTTCGGTAGTTCAAACCGAGTTAATAATATTTTTGAGAAGAACACTAAAAGTATCAGCCCTAAGTTTTTATTTAGTGACTGGGCAACTAAAGGACTTAGGAAAAGTAGGGAAAAACTTTTCGAGCTGTATGGCCTTAAGCCTTATATTAACACGGATAGTATGTTGCTTCTTACTCAAAAATTTTTAAGATCGCTTGTAAGGCAGCTAAAGCCTTATACATTAGCAACAAGGTAAAATCAGCAGACAATAAAATAAATACGGTTTGGAAAATTATCAATAATGAAACGAGCAGGATCAAAAAGCAAAATTCTGAATACACACTGGAGACGTCACGTGGTCTCATTTGCGATAACAAAAAAGTTGCTCAGGAATTTATGAATTTCTTTACCAGTGTCCCACTAAAAACCACTGAAGTCTTAAATTCTTGGCCCTCGCTTGCTTTTGATTTAATGAGGGCGAATGTTTCAGGCTGCCCGATTGAATTTAACTTTAAGCATATTAGCCCCTTAACAGTAATAAAATCTTTTAAGCACATCAAGATCAAATTGACCGAAGATCTTTGCGGAATGTCTATTAAAGTCTGTACCTCCATAATTGAAACTATAGCACCTTACTTAGCCTTAATATTTAATTTGTGTGTGGATCAAGGAGTCTTCCCGGATCTAATGAAATATCCCCGGATCTAAGGTAATACCACTTTCCAAATCCGGGGACAGTAAAGACACTAATAATTATAGACCTGTGTCCGTGCTGCCGGTTATCAGCAAGGTTTTTGAAAAGATAATGCTTAATCAGATGCTCAATCATTTTAATACTAATAAAATCCTCCACGAGCAACAGTATGGTTTCACCAAAGGGCATTGTACGACCGACGCCCGGTGTTACCTTATTAAAACATATTTATAACGCGTGGGAAGAGGCTCAAGACGCCATAGGAATCTTTTGTGACCTCTCCAAGGCATTTGATTGCGTCGATCACGAAACCCTGCTTTTGAAACTTGAGCATTACGGACTTGGAAAACTTGCGCTCAGTTTAATAAAATCTTATTTAAATGATAGACAACAGCAAGTTCAAATAAATAGTGTCAATTCACTTGGTTTAAAAGTAAAAATGGGTGTTCCACAAGGCTCGATATTGGGTCCTTTCCTCTTTTTAGTATTTATTAATGACCTTCTCCATTTATTAATAAATCAACCACAAATGGGTTTATTTGCTGACGATACTTCCTTAATTTTTAAGATAGATAGACGTGCTTCAAATTTTGACGACGTAAATAACGCCCTACTGCTGGTCCAAAATTGGTTCACAGCTAATAATTTAGTACTAAATGGAAATAAAACTAAGTGTATAAGATTTTCTTTACCAAACGTCAAGAGTAGTGATTATGAGATAGTATTGAATCAAGAGAAACTAGAATTCGTCGATAAAATGGTTTTCTTGGGGATCACGCTCGACTCAAGGCTACAATGGGGCGAAACATCTCTAGCAGGACGGCTAAGTTCAGCAGCTTACGCTGTCAGTACTGATGTACTCGTAGATACCGCGAGGCTGGTCTATTTTAGTTACTTTCATAGTATCATGTCTTACGGTATTTTACTTTGGGGACGGGCTGCAGACATCGAGTCTATTTTTATTCTGCAGAAAAGAACCATCAGAGCCATATATAATCTCCGCAGGCGCGATTCTCTAAGGTAATTGTTTAAGGAAATTAACATCATGACTGTACCTTGTCAATACATCTATGAAAACATCATGTACGTAAGAAAAAAATTACATCTTTACAGTAAAAGATGTGAAAGACATAATTATAGTACTAGAAATCGGGACCTATTAGTTCAACCAGGTTTCAGACTGGCTAAAGTAGACTCATCTTTCATGGGGTACTGTCTAAAATGTTATAATAAAATACCTTCCCACATACTTCAACTGAATGAGACAAAATTCAAATCCTTTGTCAAACGCACACTATGCAGGCAGGCGTATTATAGGTTAGGGGATTACATAACTGATAAAAATGCCTGGCTTAATGCTGGTCCTGCTCCACACCACAGCTAATTAATTGACATTTGAAACACTGTTGAAGCTGCTGAAGATTGTAAGAATATATTTGCATTATATAAACTCAATCTCCTTTTTATTATATAGATGCATTGCACAGATGTGAGTACTTTGTAATATAGAGCTACCATTTACTGGGTAATGTCATAGATTGACTTGAATGTGCCTTGGCGGCTGATAGTATGTCATGCTCACTCAAATGTCTCGCTGACGGTGGCGCGTGTGTTGGATCATTTAGCTCCCTTCAAAATGGTTGAGCTGAATGGTGCAGATCCATGCGTCATGTTCGTGAACGGGCGCCGTCAGTTGGGACTGGTCATCTCTTAGCTGCCTCGGCTTATTTTAATAATTAATTTGCTGGATTGTTTTTAATTATGTTTTGCTGCACTCTGGACGCTTTTAACGTGTACGGTTTTTGTACATCGTTCTCACATATAGTGTCAACATTTATCGATGTAACATATATTTGTAACAACAATATTATTTAAAAGAGTGTCCATGGAGTTTCTTGCCCGTTCTTCTCCATAGTGACCTACTGCGCTTTGGAATGGGCAACTAGCTTCATATTTCTGACTGACCGATTCCTTGACAATTCAAAAGTGCCTGTAAATGGTTTAATTGAAATAAATGATTTGAGTTTGAGTTTGATTAGAGAACGTAACAGTTTTCTTGATTGGAGTCCCATCTTTACCGAAGAGCTTTGCTTGTCCTTCGACGTAAATTGAACTGGCTGATGGTAGCACGTACATGTCTTGCTGGTGGATGGGAATTCTGATTTCGTCGTTTACTCTAAAGCTGTTATTGTAGAGGTTGTATTAATGAACTTCATAACTTTCGATCGAAGTGTCGAAGTGCGGTAATTCAGTAATCTGTAGTATATTCATACTTTAAACCCTAAACTTTCAAAATAAAATTGTTTTTCTTAAATGAAGACGTAACTGAACTTGTTCCTCTCCAAAGTCAATACAGTGACCAATTTGATCTATAATCTTAAAAGATATTGATGAAATTAAATTACTGTTTACTGGAAAGTAAATAACATTTTGTAGTATTTCCATGCACTGATGACCTGGAGTAGTATCAGACACAAATTCATGCATAAAATGAGTTGGTAATCCGTTGCAGTATGAACCGTTAACAAGATCACATTCGATTCTGATTACAGACAGACCTCTGTTAATAATGGGAATAATTGGTCTTGATTTTAATAATAAAAAGTACATCAAACACAGCACTCGTATTGATCTGACAAATGCAGTGGTGGTTGAAAGTATGTAATCAATTCCGATTTATTTCCAGAGATGGTAACCATAGTAGACATGCTCAACTGACCTCTTTCGGAAGATCCTGTTTATTTTATTCCTTCACTACACCCAAAAACTCTTCAAAAAGTTTAAACAAAGATGTCCACAATTAAAGGGGTGATCACGCTGAATATTATCATAATTGTAGTGAATTTTGGAACACAAGTATTTTATAAATTCCTTTGGAGGCTTAAGATTTCCGTAATTATCAAAATACTCAATATAATCATTATATTTTGCATAGGCTACCCAATGAGAACCAGGATTTTTAGAGCTATCTAAATTTATAACTCCACATTATTTTTTTAAAGGGTTTACAGGGAGCTTATAAGGCGATAAGTGAAATGGGTGGAACTTTTAAGGCTGCTGAAGTAAATATACCTTTTTATATATATAATGTGGACAAAGGAGCCTCAGTGCAGGATATCGCTAAATATATATTAAATAAAACACAGGTAGAAGTTGTACCTTCGAAAATAAAAATTAAACAACCTAAACAATAAGATAACATTTGGCCAGAGGGTGTAGCTTTCCGTCGTTTTGTTTATTTTAAGAATAAATATAGAAGCACAGTGCATACGTCTGAACCAGTTAGCCCCTTAACTAGATAAATGGATGAATGCAAACAACGAATAGCTAAGTTTATAAGTTTTAATTGTAAGGGTTTGAAAAGAACACTTGAATGTGTTAAGTTACTGTGCAAGTCAGCTGATTTACTCGTAGTAGCCCTACAAGAAACGTAGATGATGGATCATGAAACACCTATGCTGTCGGAGGTCGACAGAGATTTCGAATACACTGGAAAGTCGGCGGTCGGCTTATCTGCAGGTATTTTTCGTGGAAGGCCGTTCGGTGGAGTGGGAATTCTATGGAGGAATATGGGATATGTTTAGCGACGTTTCAATAATATCGTGTAGTAGTAGTCGCCTCGCGGCTATAAAGTTGAATGCGTTAAGTGGTGACTCATTGTTGGTGTTTAATGTTTACATGCCTACTGACTTAGTAGATAACTTAGTCGAATTTAGTGAGTGTCTAAGTGAAATAACGGCTGTAATAGAAAATCAGAGCGTAGAATCAGTTTACATGTTGGGAGACTTTAATGCACATCCTGGTGGGCTATTTGGTAGAGAATGAGACAGTTTTTGTGTCGATCAAAAATGGATCTGTGCTGATGTAACCAAACTTGGAAGTAATTCGAATACATTTACGTTCGTAAGTGACGCTCACGGGAGTCGAAGTTGGCTGGACCACTGTTTGGTTACTGAGGCGGCGTGGTTAACGCTTCGTGACGTCAGGGTGCGTTATGACGTATACTGGTCGGACCACTTCCCGTTAGACATAAACTTTAACCTCAGTATGAGTAGAACTAAGACTGTCTGTTCTAGTCAAGGTAATAGCGTATAATATAAGGTGAAATGGGGAGAAAGGAATGCTAGTCAAATAAATTATTATTATCAGCTATGTACAGATAAGTTGAGAGAAATAAACTTCCCTCCGCAATTAAGTGACTGTTGCGACAAAATGTGTACAATTGAAAGTCACAGAGCAATGATTTGTGATCTATACAATAGGATTGTTGACTCGTTGAGGGAAGCGGCTATATGTAGTCACGAAGGGAGAGGGGTCAGGAGAGGCCGCGTGGTGTTTGGCTGCAATAAGCATCTCAGGGACGCGCATAGGGAGGCTCGGGAAAAGTTTCATATCTGGAAAATGCGTGACATGCCAAATGCGGGCTCTTTATATGAAGATATGGTGCAAAGTAGATTTTTTTTTAAAGTAAGCTAAGGTATTGTATCAATCACAATGCGAGCAAATACGTATGAACACTATAGCTGAACAACATCAACCTAAGCATTTTCTGTTCATCAGTTCTGGAAGCTTACAAGTAATTTGAATACGAAGGCGGGCCTTCCTATGTGTGTCGCTGGTGAGACGGATGTTGGACAGATCGCTAACATCTTTCGTGATCATTTCAGAGTTCAGTCTCTGAGGCCGCCTGTGCGGGGGATGGTCGGTGCCGTATCCGCTGTATCGGAGACGCCACTAGGTTTTACAGCGAAGGATGTCTCTAAAGTTATTAAGAGTTTGTTTAAGGGTAAGTCTCGTGGTCACGACGGACTGGGCGTCTAACATCTTCTGCACGCTGGACCACATATCTCTCGCGTACTGGCAATGCTGTATACTTTTTGTATCCGACATTCATATCTACCACCTCAGCTAATGGAGACTGTGGTTGTACCAGTTGTCAAAAATAAGACAGGAGACTTGTCGGACACAAATAATTATAGGCCGATTTCGTTAGCGGCAATTGTGGGTAAAGTACTTGACGGTTTGCTTGAGCGTCAACTTAGTGGACATTCAAAAGTGTATGATGCACAATTTGGTTTCAAAGCGGGACTCTCGACCGAAACTGCAACATTGGCACTCAAGCAGACGGTCAGGTATTACACGGACAGAAAAACACCAGTCTATGCAGTCTTTCTTGATCTCTCTAAGGCATTTTACCTAGTCTGTTATGATAAGTTGTGGGAAAAGCTTGTAAAGCTGGATGTACCTAGCGAGTTAATAAGTCCGTTTGTTCCCACTAGTTCGACTCATTTGTTCGATCGTCGAACTAGTGAGAATATTTTTTTCTCAATAGTTCGACCGTCACGTGATCAAATATATTTACCGCAATTTTTAAAACTAACACCAGTTTTTCCTTATGCTATTTGTTTTTGAGCATCAAAATCGTCGTGTAAGTTTATTTTTTGAAAGTTAATAAAAAACATTAAAATTAGTTTATAAACAAATTGAGCTGGCTTCTTATCAAAGTAAATTAATTGTAAATAAACAAAACAAAAAGACTCAAATCATCGTCATGTTACCCGGAAGTCATCCACTGTACATTTCCTTTTATTCATCTTTATCTACCCATAGCACCTGCATCATGCATTAAATATTATAAACATGTAACTGAACGCCCCACCACAAGGAGTGGTGTAACAAATAGTATTTTTGTCTTATTTTGAGGGAAGTTGTTTCGCAAAGTGGATGTATTACGCTGTCCATGCCCTGCAGTAGCAATGTTTTATTTCGTGATGCCTTTTTAGTTTACTGTTTATATTTTCGGAATTGTTGGAATACAACCTCCTTAGGTGGTTTTTGTCTATGGCGACTACTGCATAGGAAAAGTGAAGAGATGTTCTTTTGTTTTAAACAAGTCATGTCAATTGGGAAAAATATAAATCTGCTGAAATTTTAAACGTACCACTAAGTTACCGTACTGTTTACCCTATTACCAACCCCAACAGGAATGTCGTCTAAAGTATTGAAATTTATAGAAAGTGGTCGTGGAAGGATTCTGCAATTAGAAGGACATCAATATTATTCAATGCGCGAGTACAAAAAGGGTCAAAGCATATGGCGGTGTAAAAATTATAACAGTTTAAAATGTACTGGATCCGTAACAATGAATACGGTAAGTCTTTGGGTATTTTTTTGTCAACAATATTATTTATTATCTGTAGTTATATCATTTATTTTTATAACTACTAAATTCATTTTGTCTAAGGACCTCACTGAATGTTTACCATTGAAAGAAAAACCCCACTGCGGCCAATGTAATCCAAATGAAACACGAAAAACAGTTAATATTATAGTTAATAATGCTTGCGATGAAGCAGCATTGGGAAGAGAACCAGTCCCTAGAGTTTATAACAGAGCTCTAATTTCATTAAAAAATCCAGACCTGCGTTTAGCTTCAAATATTGTACCTGAATTTCGGCAAATAAAGTCACGTGTTTATAGATACAGAAATAAGTTAGCACACGTAAAGAAAATAAACGCAAATACTGTTGAGGAAGTCGAGGTTCCCATTACTTTTTCAGATTTCTTACTCGCTGATTTCCGTCACAAAAAATTGAGAATATTAGTGTTTTGTTCAAGAGATGCCCGAGAAATTATGAAAAAAATAAAACACTTTTTTATGGATGGGACCTTTAAATCATGCCCAAAACCTTTTCAACAACTTTTTACTATTCACGGGGACTTCGGCAGTGACACAAATAATACGAATGTGATCCCTTTGGTGTACGCTTTCATGAGTCACAGGACCAAAAGAGCTTACTCAATTTTATTTGATTTAATTGCGTCCCAAATTCCAGAGTGGAAGCCTGCTAAAGTCATGATTGATTTCGAAGAAGGCACATTAAAAGCGTTACAAAGAATTAATCTTACAGTCAAAGGCTGCTACTACCATTACGTGAACAGCTTGTGGCGCAAAGCAAAAACCCTGGGTTTAAGTAAAGACAACCGCGACAGAAGAATAATTTCACTATGCTCTAATTTGGCATTGCTTCCATCAAATGAAATTGTTTCAGGATGGATTTATATTCAAAATGAAATGATGGAAAATTGCGAATCCTGGATGAAGTTTAAAGATTATTTTGATAGTTACTGGATGAAGAATGATTATTATAGAATTTGGTCGGTTTATGGCGAACGCCACCGTACAAATAATGCAGTAGAAGGATGGCACCATAAAATAAATAACCTTGTAACGAAAGGCCATGTAAACCTATTGCAAATATTGCATATTTAACGGGACGATTCTATATTGTCTTCATATCGAATTGATGTTATTCGGAGACCTTCCACATCAAACAAAAGTTCTAAAAGGAGAAAATTTGATTTATTCAATGACGAATATATTATTGATGCTCAAATGCAATTAACATGCGGACAAATTAGTGTTGGGCATTTTTTTGAAAAATTGCGTTAATTAAATTTATTTGTTTATTACGTTAATTTTTTATTTGATTATCAGATAAATATAAATGAATATAATATTCAATAAGTCTAAATGTTTCATGGAAGACATTAAATTCATAGTTCTTATATACGTCGAAGTTAATCATAGTTATACTAAATAATTATATAATACGTAGAAGTGCGTAGCCGCGAGCTCCTACTCCCCAACTTTGCGTTGTGTTTTCACTCATTTTTAATTAATAGACTATTTTTTTACCCAGAAAACATCCCTATTATGTTATGTATTTGATGTATCACATGTATTTGATCAAGGATGTGGTACAGACTACAGATGTGCAAACATTTTATAAGTGTAGATAAATACAAACCGTTTTTTAACTAAACAAGCGTTTTTTTTTAATTTTATTTTAATGTTTTGTCTCGATCAAAATAATTTATTTTGACGATGGTCGAACAAATGAAAAAAAAAAAATCTCAGTAGTTCGACGGTCGAACAAATGAGAAAAAAATTCTCACTAGTTCGACTATCGAACTAATGAGTCGAACTAGTGGGAACAAACGAATAAGTCTATTGAAATTTTGGTATGGCAATCAAAATAATCGGGTCAAGTGGGCGAATTCCTTTTCTGACTCATAAGTTAGAGTGCGGTGTTAGACAGGGTGGGCTTACTTCGACAACCATGTTTAATATTTGTATTAACCAGTTGATTGAAGAACTCAGCAGCGCCACTATTGGTTGCTTCATTGACGGTAAGTCAGTCAATAATCTGAGTTATGCAGACGAAATGGTGCTGCTGGGTCCTTCAATCAACGGAATAAGAAAATTAATTCAAATTTGTGAAGTGTATGCGGCCTCCCACGGGCTCGTGTATAATATAAAAAAAGTGAGCTCCTTATTTTTAAGGGGAGAAACCTAATTTCGTCCGAGATTCCTTCGATTAAACTGAATGGATGCCCCTTAAAACGAACATCACAGTTTACTTACTTGGGTCATGTGGTGACGGAGCATCTCTCGGACGATGCAGACATGGAGAGGGAGCGTAGGGCGTTGTCGGTCTGATGTAATATGGTAGCCCGCAGCACGTTGCACGTTGTACGGATGGTGTAAAAGTTACGCTGTTTAAAGCGTATTGTCAATCTTTTTACAGGTCCGCTGCGTATAAATCACCCACAGGCTGCATTGTGGGTGATTTATACGCAGCGGACCTGCAACGCCCTACGTGTGCAGTACAATAATGCCTTCAGGGTGCTGTTGGGTCTCCCTAGATACTGTAGTGCATCAGAAATGTTTGCGTGTTTGACACAACAAACGGACTATTTCTTTGCTATTATGCGTAAGAGAACTGCATCAGTAATGAGTAGGGTGAGTGGGAGTACCAACGTCATCCTGATGACATTAAGGGACAAAGAATCATGCCCACTTTCCAAACATCGATTGACCTGTCATATGATTCATTTTACAGGTCGCGTCTATCTACAACTAGTGTTGTCTATTAACAATTATTATTTATAATTACAAAATATCATATCATCTATTCATTTAAAAGACAGGGAAAAATACCGTTAAGTAAATAGATTTTTGAGGTTATACAGCTCTCAGATAAGGTTTGACAGCTGTTTACCCTCAAAAACTATACGATTACGATGTTAACATCAAATTGTTTCATAGTTAGTCGCTGAGAGAGTTAAATAAATCCCTCTTCAATGTAATTAATATCATTACCAAATCGGCATGAGGCCGCTAACAGCAGTTATATTCTCGTAATATCCCGCCGATACTGAGACTTCACATGTGATGATAGGCCATCCTTGTTTTCTACACTACATTTTGTGCAAGTTAGAGCAATCTATGATACCAGCCTATTACTATCTCACTGCTGGGCAAAGGACTCAACTCATTCAGAGAAGGCACGAGCATTAATCACCAGGCTTGGTCAAGACGGGGGGCGATTTCTGACTTTTATTGAGATTGTTACTTGCCCGGATTTGAACTCACAGCCTCGTGCATAAAAGGCAAGGTGTCAAACAAATGACAGCCTGTGATAGAGTTCGTTTTAATTATAAATTGTAGTCTATGGTTTTATGCGTAACCTGTCAGCTGTACACTTATTTTTCCCTCCACACCCACACATATAAAACATGAAAAAATCATAGCTGGTCACAAAATAATATGTAAGGCAAAAAATAAATACCAATTGGTTCTTATAAACATTCAATAACCACATGACGAACGAACAAGTTTTTCGTATTATGTGAAACGGAACGTGTGTAAAACACGCTCCGTTACCGAAAGTCTATTTTAGGAATGTTAGACATAGTAACATTGCTTTTTTTCTTGGCTTTATTTGAAAATTCAAATAAGTGATACGAAATAAGCAAAAAAAGAAAATGAAATTCTACATCACTAGACGCGTTAGAAAATTTTCAGGTCAAGACTGAACATGATTCATTGATAGTCCAATCGTTGGGCACTGGATGCATACGCATGTCCGTACACGGGGCGTGGCGATTGGGAGGAGTTTTTATTAATTTTAATTGATTTATTTTGGTATTGATGATTTTAATTTAATTTAATTACAATTTAATTTTGATTTTATGTATATTATGTGTACTAACATATTTTAAAATACTGTACCTACAAACAAAATATGGAACATTATCGTCCGAATAAAAAGTTTTGAATTGAAAAAAAAAAATTGAATTATATCTCATAAAGATACCTCTGAAATAAGGAATATTATTTCCATACTTCAAAATGTCTAAATTACTCAAGGCTCGTTTGGGTAGCCGATATCTTATTTTTTTTTATTCGATACGAAAATTGCGAGCCCATCTTTATGTGGTTTAAGGTGAAGTCCTTTTCCGATGCAGAGAGCTTCCATCTTTTGATTGTGTCTCTTAGATTCAGTCCATAATCTTTTAGCCATCTTGAATTCATTTATAGTTTTAGCGATACCAGCTGCACCGCCTGTTAAAGCTCCCACCGCAGATAATCCCGCAAAAATCGGAATCAAAGGCAATACTCCAACAGTTTTTGGTATAGGAATAATACGAAGACGTTTAATGGATGAATCATCAGCTAATTCTATGACAGCGGTCATAGCTAATTCTATTGCCACTTTCATGTATGGTTTTAATTTTTTGATTTGTCTCTTCGTTTTGCTGATAACATTTTTAGTTTTAGGAAAACACTTTTTACTTTTTTTTTGCCTTAACCAGCTTTAATTTTTGTTGACATAGCGCTGCTTACTAAGCGCGCTGCGAGTTTTTCCCCTACACGCGCATCTATACAATATTTAACAAAACTAAATCTTCCTTGTGGCAATCCTTCGTGTAAGCCTTTTAATTAATTTAGTACCAGGCCCACAATAATTGTATACTGGTAAATGTAATTCAAATGGTAAATGATTTATAATCCAATTGAGAAGACAACTCTCTTCAATACACATGATAAGACTGATACATTTTGAACTGAACATATAATCAATATTCGAGCTAGCAATCCAACTGTTTTCAGAAGAAGGCAAACCTACCATTTTACTAAAACTCTGTCTCCTTTACTTTTAAGAACTTTCTCAACTAGATATAAATTAGGATTTTTTGTCTTTTGAAGCTAAAAATAAAATGGGTAAAAATGCACCTAAAATGGGTTGGCCTCTAATAACATCTTCAATTAAGTAGGTGATAGGAGATGTATTTTGTATTTTTTGAATTTTAAATATTTCTGTCGACCGGTTGGGACTATAACCTGTTTCAAATGTCCCCTTATACTTAGTAATGCGTACATAATCACCGGTCGGTTTGCTCGCTCTCTGGCATTTCTTTCGACAAGCCTTACAGAGCTCAATTGATTGGTCAGTGTCATCGCTGCCAATTATATGGTCATTCGCAGACAAACTGCTATGCGACCCCTAGATGCGTCAGGTGTCTTAGCGAGCATGGCACCGCCGACTGCTCTCGCCCTAAAGATAGGGAACTATGTGTAGAGCCTCCGAGCTGCGTAATCTGCGGCCAACCGGGACACCCGGCAAATTACCGAAGCTGTCCTAAAGCCCCGAAGTTTTCCTCTCCCAAACTCACGAAACGCACGAGCGACCGCCAGCACAGGGAAAGCCACTGGGGAAAGCTTCCCTCCGCGCAGTTGCCAGAACGGCTTAGTCCGCAGAGGCCCTCTCCCTGGGCGAACCTAAATCACCAATAAGCTCCAGCAGCTTCGGTGCCGTCTCAACCCTCAAGACCCGTTGCAATTTCAGCGCTGATGGCCACTGCCATCCCAGCGCCATTGGTAGCCCCCGCGGCCCCTACGGCCTCTCCAGTGGCACCTCAGGGAACCCAGGGCCGAAACAGCAACACAAATTATTTTAAGTACATACGCGCGGCCCTCTTCACCACCGCCGCGGACAAAATGGCTGAAGAAATCGTAACTGTAAATGGCAACGCTTGTCGCCTTGTGGAAATCCTAAGTGCGTATCCCGAGATCGCGCAAGTCCTAAATTCACTCAAATATTAATTCTTATTGGATAAAAACAGAGAATAAACTGCACCAAACCCCGGTCCCTTAAATTAGGCTTTTTCAATGCAAATGGCGTTTCAGGTCAACGCGATAGATCGCTGCTTTCCTCCGCGACCACCAGCTGGATATCCTCCTCATACAGGAAACCTTTTTAAAGCCTCACCACCGAAACCCGAACATTGCTAACTATAAACTAGTTCGCAATGACAGGTCTCGATGCCACAAGGGTGGCACACTATTACACTATATACTTAAGGAAATCTTTGTATTGCATCCCTATAGACCCTCCTCTCTTCTCCCATCTGGAGACCTCCATCTGTCGGCTCGGCATGAACGGTCACCAACCGATCACCATCATCTCCGCCTATATCCCACCAGACAATGGTCCAGAGGATCCCATCTCGCTCCAAAAGGACTTCACTGCCCTCTTCGGTATGAGTGACACCGTCATCTTGGCGGGGGATCACAATGCCAAACAACCGGCATGGAACAGTAGCACGACTACTACCAGAGGTAGGATCGTCTCCAAGTTAGGCGAAACTTTGACGTCATCGCTCCAATGAGCCCGATTCATTTCCCCGGAAATCCAAATCACCTACACGATGTACTCGATGTAGCGCTGCTCAAAAATGTGAACCTCTGTTTGCAATCGATAGAGACGTTCCACGAGCTTAACTCTGACCACCGCCCAGTAGTCACGTATCTTGCCCCTTACTCGGATCCGATCGATCCCCACCGCCCCCCTCAGACCCAGATGATAACCGACTGGAGGAAAGTAAGCGAAAGACTGAAATCCACCACGTCGCATCACTCGGACACAATCCCTGATCACATAGTGTCAGTCGCCGACACGACGGCCGCAATCGACTCGTTTACAGCACGTCCAATCCATATTGACGGATTGTTCACGGGAAGTTCCGGTGATGGAAGACCATTGCTGGAAACTACCTACTGACGTACGTGTCTTGATAACCGAGAAGAACGCGGCTATTCGTGCCTACGACTCCTTCCCTTGTGACGCGAACAAACCCACATGCGCCATTTACAGCGTAATGTAAAGAAACGCATTGGGGAGGTTCGCTTTTGTCATGTCCATAGACAATTAGTATGTTAACTTTGCCAAGCACTATGGCCCCTAAGGATAGTTGGTACACCCCTAAGGATAGAGGAGGGTGGTCTATGTTGGGATGCAAAATAAAGGACACGTCTACAAGAGTGGGTTGTTTTATTGGGTCTTTGATAATCCTTGAATCCCTGGAGCATCACGCTGAATAATATTCCTGGCTGAACCAAAAAACGATAGTCTGGCGACGAGATGAAGGTCAGGAATAAAAGTTTTATCGGAAACTTACCTGTATTCGATAATGACGCTCAAAGTTTCGGAAGATGGTTAGAGATTTTTGAAGAATACTGTATGCTATATAACGTCCCGCTAGAGAATATCAGCAACGTCAGAAAGTCACTATTTCTATGTCATATTGGAGTCAAGCATTATAACGTGTTACACAGTATATGTTTACCAAATAAACCAAGTTCAATTTTGTCAGAAAAATATGATTCTCCAGGTCTAGAGTCTACAAACAGGTATTTATTCTATCGGAGAATGCAGTCAGAAGCAGAAAGTGGCACGGAATACATTACGGCCCAGCAGAAAATTGCAGCCAAATGCAATTTTGGCGGCCATGCGGAGAACGCATGCCGAGACCAACTCATTATTGGAATCCGTAGTGAAAGTGTAAGAAAAAAAACTGCTGTCGATCCCAGAGCTAACCTACGAGAAAGCGAAAATTATATTCCTACAGGAAGAGTCTGTCTGTGGTGGCACAAATGAAAAACATGTTGGGTACATCAAATGTCAACAAAGTCAGGAATCGTCATGATAACCCAGGTCGTCAAAACCCAAACAGTCAGAGTCAAAATCGTCAAGGTCCACCGAGTTGGAGTCAAAATCGTCAAGGTCTACAGAGTCAAAACCGTCAGCATCTAGCATACCATAACCAGTCGAGTCAACAGGGTAATGACGCCAGTCACCAGCCATGCTACCGATGTGGGAGGAACCACAATCCACCAATGTGTCCAGCTCGTTCATGGAAGTGCTATATATGTCAGCGCTTTGGTCATACGCGATTTCTGCACATCCTTGAGATGTGCAGAAATCGCAATCAAAGTAACACAAACCAGTAACTGAAGTCGAGTCGGTAGCAAGTCCTGTAAGTAATAGTGTAGACAACGAAGTAAACTTGTTAACAGATTTTTTTACATACATAATGTACGGTCAAGTCAGTCAGTGTGACATGTACTTCTATATCTTTTGATATTCCATGTGATCCTAATTGGGGATTTTGTACAAATATTAAATTAGTAAACATCAATAGTGTCTCACCTAAGCCACAAATTATTAGAATCAATATTGAAGGATCATTATAAGGAATGGAAATTGATACTGGTGCAGCAATTTTGTTGATTCCTTATCAGTAATATTTAAATGTGTTTAAAAGTCATACCTTAAATCCGTGTAGTATAAAGTTAAATACTGTGTCATTTCAGGTCATCTTAAAGTAGCTGGTATAATTAAAGTTAAAGTGTATTTTAGTGAGTCAGTGTCTCCCAAGTTGTTGCCACTCGTAACAGCAGATAAAAAGTCCTTTATACCTTTGCTTGGGTATGATTGGTTAGAAATTTTAAACCCAGAGTGGAGAAATAATATTTTGTCAAGTAGTGTTTACAACAAGGAATATGTAAAGTCTATTCTGCCAGAAGTGAAGTCAAATAGTGAGTCTAATGTTGTGCAACAGTTCATGAAAACTTATCCAAAGGTGTTCAGTAAAAATGTTGATTCACACATAGTAGGTTTTGAAGCCAAATTAGTTTTGAAAGAAAATAGTACTCCGGTGTTTTTGAAACCTTACCCATTACCTTATAATATTGTTCAGATAGTCAGTTATAATTTAGATAGGTTGAAAAAAGATGCAAAGATTTATAAAGTCAATGGGGATGATGACAATTTTTTTATTTTATTAGTATTACAAAAAGTGTACAAGTTTAAAAAACTGCCAAGTTATAAACGTTTTAAAGTAAGAGTTAGACTAGGACAGCACTACCTTAGAAGTGACGTCACGACTACGTAACTGCATACTAGCGCCGTACATTGTCCGTACCGAGCGACAAGGACAGGAATAATCCCCTCCAAAAACTTTTAAAGCATGTATCTTCTTCATTTTTACATTGATTAAACAGATTTTTTCGATTATATCATTTTTGCTATGCCTTCTTTGAAATTACATTATTTTACGAACATTTTTAATAGTAGTCATCATCCCAATTATTCAGAGTCGGCATCGCCATTAGTACCAGTGAAGAAAGTCAATGAAGATTATAGAATTTGTGTTGATTTTAAGCGTTCAGTGAATTCAAATATTAAAGTTGATTCTTATCCACTTTCCAAGCTGGAAGATGTGTTTGCTACAATGTCAGGTGATGAAGTATTTGTTGTTTTAGATTTATCAGATGCATATACACAGCTATTGGTAGATGAGCAGAGTCAAGAATTGTTAACAGTCAATACACACAAAGGGTTAAATAGGTACAAACGTTTAATGTATGGTATAGCATCAGGTCCAGCAATATTAAAAGTGATGGATCAATTATTGTCTGATATACCTAAGGTTTATGCAGATTGTTATAATACAGTTGTCAATGTTTTAGAAAAATTAAATATACATAATGTCAGAGTTAAAGTGTAAATGGTTTTCAAAGTCTGTAGAGTACTTAGGTCATATCATTTCAAAGGAAGTTAGGCAGCCTTTTTTTTTGTTTTGTTCCCGGGGTGGAAAATCCTCATGGATGTCCTCCTCCCTGGGGCGGGCGGAGGGGTCTGTCAGACTCTTACTGACTAAAAACCACCCCGGTGTTCCATCTCACACCTACGCCGGGGTCGCGGGAACACATAATTCTTCCGCATCCCCGGCTGGTGCCGGCCCGCTTGCGCGGGCCCCGTCTCGGGCGGGGGGAGTGAGGTATACTTCCTCCGCAACGTCTGTGAGCGGCGCACGCGGAACACTACGCGCGCCGCCTTCTCGGGTCCTGATGTTAGGGAGCGACGGATGTCCCCGAATCCGTCGCCCCTGGACCCATTTAGGGGGGCCGGAAGAGGGCGTTGTCCGCCCTCCTCCGACGCCCGGTGCATCTGCTGCGGGCCGGGTCGAGAGTCGAGATCTTTCTCTCCCTTTCCGCAGCCTCCTTCTGCGAGATGACCGTTTCGCAAAAGGAAACCACCGCGTCCCAGGACTCGGCGCTGCCGACCATCGAACTCACTACGGTCGGCAGCGACAAGTCACTGCCTACTTCTGAGCTGAGGGCACGGCGCGGCTCCTCCCAAGCGGCACACTCTACCATCGTATGCCACGCCGTGTCCTCCCGGCAGTCGACGCAGTGGTGACACCGAGCGTCCGGCTCCCTGTTTATGCGACACAGGTACTTCCCGAAGCAGCCATGCCCCGAGAGCATCTGCGTCGCCCGAAACGATAGGGAGCCGTGCCTCCTCCCGAGCCAGAGGTCGAGCACTGGCCGGACCGCCTCGATGGTGACGAGGCCGGCGGTAGGGCGTGAAAGCCTGTCCCGCCATTCCGCCACCAGGACCTCGCGAAGCTGCGACCGGCGCTGCTCCATATGGCGCTGCATCGGCCGCTCGCCCCGCGCCCTCGCTTCCTCGCGCCACCGATAAAGTGACGCGAGCACCTTCGCGTCTAGGTCCCATGGCGGGGATCAAAGTCAAAGTCAAAGCATTTATTTCAAATAGGCCCATAAAAAGGAACTTTTGAACGTCAAAATTTACATTAAAAATAGAACTGATTCTAGGCGCCACTTCCAAAAAGTAGTTTCGTATGGAGAAGTGGCAAGAAACTCCACCGTTACTCTTTTAAAATGTTTTACAATATTTTGTATACATTAATTATATTTCTATATGTGAAGACGATGCACCAAGAATAAAAATACTATACCACTATTGGTACAAAAAAATTAAAAATAAAGCAAAGGTATATAAATTAATCACGTGATAGGTACATTGTGCTCACATATTTACAAACAATTGTAAAAATATATGATTTTCCTAAAATATTAACTTGGAATAATACAGTGTGTGAGTAAAGTAAAAATAACCAAATATACAATACAATAAGCAAATAGTATGATTATGATGGCCGATCCGGCCAGTGCACAAGCCGCCTCGTAGGAGATCGTGCGATACCCCCTTATGACTCTGACGGCCATTGCTCTCTGCGGATTTCGCAGCACAGAGATGCTGGCGGCCGTCAGGTCAGCCGCCCAGATCGGGGCCCCGTAAAGGGCCATCGATCGCACGATCCCCACGTAGAGCCGCCTACAAGCGGCGGTCGGGCCCCCCAAATTGGGAAGCGCTCCGGCCGCGCCCAACAACTATGGCGCCAGCCGCCGGAAGTGGGGTCCGAAGTCCCACCGGCTGTCGAGCACCAATCCCAGATATTTCATGGTGGGCTCGACAGCGATCCGGACCCCCCGACCACAATGTGTGATCCGGCCGGCGGCGCCCGCCGGGGGCCATGAAACACCATGGCCTCCGACTTGTTGAGGGCCACCTCCAGGCCGAGGCGCCGTATGCGGCTCACCGTCAGTGAGACCGCCGCCGTCGCGAGCAACGCTGCCTCCCTGTGCGAACTCCCCCGGGCCGTGACCAGCGTGTCGTCCGCGTAACACGTCAGGTCCGCGCCCGGCGGGAGCTCGCCCCTCAGCACCCAGTCGTACCCGATGTTCCACAGGAGCGGTCCCTCGACCGATCCCTGTGGAACACCGCACGACACCTGGCGCTGGTTTCCGCCATCACGTCCCATGTAGGTGACACACCTCCCCGCCAGATAAGCCCCAACGATGCGGCGGAGGTAGAGAGGCACCCGATGATAACGCAGTGCCTCCCGAATACAACTCCAGGGCAGGGTGTTGAAGGCGTTGGAGATGTCCAAGGACACCGCCACCACCACCCCGCCCCGGGACAATGTTTCCTCCGCCAGGACTCTCACCCTCGACACAGCGTGGATGGTAGAGCAAGTTAGGAAGCCTAGTCCATCCTTAGTAGAAGCTGTTGTCAATGCAAAGTGTCCACAAAATATCAAAGAGTTAAGATCATATTTAGGTATGTTAAATTTCTATCATAATTTCAAAGGGAATTTGAGTGAGTACATTAGTTAAACCATTGCGTCGTTTAA
This sequence comes from Dasypolia templi, assembly GCA_963555695.1. Classification (NCBI taxonomy): domain Eukaryota; kingdom Metazoa; phylum Arthropoda; class Insecta; order Lepidoptera; family Noctuidae; genus Dasypolia; species Dasypolia templi. Next base: position 16,102,249 of record OY743156.1, read on the forward strand.
CAGAAAATAATGTTAAATGGGTTTGGACTCCTGTTTGTCAATCTGCTTTCACCTTAAGTAAACAAATGTTAATTAGTAGTGATGTTTTAGTCCATTATAATCCGTCCTTACCTTTAGTAGTATATTCTGATGCAATTCCAGTAGGTTTAGGCGCAGTGTTATGTCATGTTATTAATATTAATGCTAAATCTGTAGAAAAGCCAATAGCTTATGCGTCATGTTCATTAGCTAAAGTCCAGTGTAACTACTCTCAGTTAGATAGAGAAGCCTTAGGAGTTGTATATGCCGTCACAAAATTTCATAAATATTTATGGGGTCGTCGTTTCACCCTTATAACAGATAATGCTCCAATTTTCTTGAAAGTTATTATTATAACATGTTCTACATAGAAAAAGTGAGATGTTACAGCCAGCAGGTGCCTTGTCTAGACTACCAATTAATAAGGTGCCTTATCTAGACTACCAATTAATAATATTGTGTAAGATGTCAATAGTAATGCATTTTCAAGTGACTTATCAATGAATATGTTTGATATTGCAAAACAAACTTTGGAAGATCCAGTTTTAGTTAAAGTTATCAAGTTCACTAAAGAGGGATGGCCTCACCATTGTTAAGATCCTGCAATTAGTCCTTATTTCAGGATAAGAAGCATGTCTAATGTTTGGTTCAAGACTAATTGCAGGATCTAATACCACATAGATGTCAAGAACGTTGTACAGTTCAATGTCTGTAGATATAGAAACAAAATGTCAGTCTTGTGAACCTTGTTCTGTTGTTAATTTTAATCCTTGTAATGATATATTGTCATGGCCTAGAACTTCTATGCCATTTGTAAGAGTTCATATTTATTTCTTTGAATTTAAGAAACAACATTTCTTAATATATTGTGATACTTATTCTAAATGGTTAGATATTAAACACATGTCAAAGTCTTGTAATGCACAGTGTGTGTTGGAAGAGTTGTGTGGAATATTTTCATTTGTTGGATTACCAATTGAAATTGATTCAGATAATGGTCCTCCATTTGATTCATATACTTTTGAAGTGGCCTGAGTAGTGGTTGACTTGGGCCGCTTCTTGTGTAGACTACTTCACAGGTGTTGGTTATTTAAATTAAAGCGGAAGACACTAATGAAACTTATTTATTTTGTATAATACACTAAAACAATTAATTATAACAAGCGGCGAGAAAATAACTAGGCAGATGCTAAAGCAAGCCAAAGCTAAAGCGGAGTGTGTAAACTTTTTTTTTTGTGTATGGCATCTCGTAGTTGACCTTGAGAGGTCGTGACTACTTAACCGGACTATCCTGTGGCTGCCTTAAGCGGACTCAAAGCCTCCAGCCAGGAGCGTAAAACTACTTACATTACTAAGCGAACGCTCGCTAAGGGCACCCCCTGTGGGGTACGGACCTCGGCTTAAAGCGTCGCTGACGGAAGGACAGCAAGATGGGACAGGCTGGATCTGGATTATATTATTATTATCTGGGGAATTTAAAGCTACAGGCTCAGCTACGGCGCGGGCTGGCACTTCGTCGAGCAAGGGTCGGGGGGGACAGTTACGTCAGGATCTTCGCGAGGAACCTCGGCGGCGAGGTCGGAATGTCGGTCTGTGTTTGTGCACTGTACTGGTGGCCCTACTGCTCTCCTGAATGAGAGTTATGTGGTCATCGGGATCGGTGAGGACATGCTTGGGACGGCGGACATGACTAATGGAGGAGGGAATATAGCTAGCGGCCTTGACAACCAGAGGGTTGCGGTGATTCGAGTCAGTCTCGAAGAAACGCTTTGAAATGCGTTTCATGAACTGGCGGATAGTGGGAATCTTGAGGTCAACGTGAAGGATCTCGTTGCGAACGTACCAGGGGGAGCCTGTTATCCTACGAAGGAACTTGTTCTGGAGGGTCTGCATTCTATTGAAGCGATGGGGCTTGGCGTGTGCAAAGACTGCACTGGCATATGTCATGATCGGGCGGATGCACGCTGTGTAGATACGCATTTTGCACTTTAGTGACAATTTGCTACGTGCATTTAGAACAAAGTGAAGTCTACCTAGAGCGAAGGCGGCGCGCGAACGAGCCGCCTTAATGTGCTCTGAAAAAGAGAGGTGCTCATCGAGCACTACACCCAGATATTTGGCTCGCTTCTCCCAAGGGATCGGCTTGCCGAACATGGTGATCGGTCGAGGGGGGAGGATAGCGCTCCTTCGATGCGATAACGGAAGGTGCGGTTCGACAAAAAGTCCCGTAAGATGAGCACGAGACGATCTGGCACACCGAAGTTGATGTGTTCGACTATACGGTGGACCTGTTGTACGCACGAGTGTTGGGTTCTAAAACCAAACTGTTCGTTGGGGATGAGGCCCTTTGTCTCGGCGTAGTCTCTGAGACGCTTATAAATAAGCCTCTCATAGATTTTGCCGAGGACATTGAGCAGACTGATGGGGCGGTAACAAGTAGGCTCCGACTTTGGCTTGCCGAGCTTCGGGATACCGATGACGGTGGCTTCTTTGAATGCCTGTGGGAAGATGTTGTTGCTCAGAGCACCATTGAAGATGGTGGTCAGTAGCATTATCAGGTGGGCAGCGAAAAGTTGGAATACCCTATTGGTGACTTAATCTGAGCCTGGGGCTTTACGAGCCTTAAGACCTTTGATGAGGTCGTGCACTTCGTCTGGCGTGACGGGGCCAGTGGATACTCTGGGTCTTTGACGGGAGGGAGGGAGGCTCTATGTTCGATTTCAGCGTCGACCTCAGAGAGGTGAGCTTGGTCTACTGGTTGAGAGCTAGGCGAGCATTGGGCTTCTAGACTGCTAGAAGCTCAGCCTTGTCAACATCATCGCAGGTCGTCATGGTCTTGTCGGGACGGATCAGGGGGGCATGGAGACTATTTCTCCGGATCTAAGTTTCCTCTGGAGTTGCCAGAAGGCTAGGTGGGTGGGCTCTAGTTCGCTGTGTAAACATTGCTAGTGCCCGGTATTTATAATCGTAAGACATCCATTCACAAAACTTACACACACACACAAAAGGACACGACCGGTGTTAGAAGTGGGCGGAGCTTGCGACATTATACGAGGTGACGTAGGTGGTGGCGTGATTTCAGGCCGAGGTCTCACCGTTCATAAGAGGCAGCGGGTGTCGTAGCGGTTTGGTCGCTACACTTTTATAATTTTTTGTACTAAATTCAATAAAAAAGGCGCGTTTGCAAATCGGGCAAAACTATGCTGTTTTTCGGTACATTTTGTGAGGAAACTAAAGAATACAGAATAAAAATAATAACCACCACATATAGCTTGGTTCTTCATCTTCAAAAAATAATAACGATTTTGATGAAAATAATAGTTTTATATACTGAAAAAACGATATTCCGTTGCCATTTTCCACAAAACGACGATACCGGCTGAAGTTTAGGTACATTTTTAGGTCTGATATTTTAAAATTTCTAAAAATATTGTAAGTAGGCAGACATATTCAGTAAAGAAAACCATGTGTATTTTTTATCAAAATTATTTTAAAAAATTATTATAAATAGTCGCAGAAAAATGATCTTAATCAAATGCAATAAGGGGTATTTTATTTTTCGTGCACAAACATTTTCAAATCGATTGACGATTGAACTCAGTCCGCGCTCGGTCGGTCGCCGTCGTGAGTGGACACCACTGTGTCGCCTGTTTGCAGCGGCTCGTGCTTAAAAAGATCGGTGTACAAATACAAAATATTCGCTAAACCTTTGATACTTGGCAAGGTAAGATTTCGTAATTTTTTTTTCGCTAAATGTTAGTAGGGTTTATAAATGTCTATTCGTCTCGGACTTCGGTGACTGCTACTGGAATTCCTCGACGAGTAGAACTAGGTGTACCGAGTATGGGCTCGTTTTGTTAGTTATGATGAGACCTTACCTCCGAACTTGATGGAGTGACCTGAAGGTGTACTTCGGTGACTGCTACTGGAACTCCTCGATGAGTAGAACTAGGTGTGCTGAGTTTAGGCTCGTTTTGTTAGTTATGATGAGATCTTACCTCCAGACTTGATGGAGTGACCTGAAGGTGAATTTCGGTGACTGCTACTGGAACTCGACGAGTAGAACTAGGTGTGCCGAGTTTGGGCTCGTTTTGTTAGTTATGATGAGACCTTACCTCCAGACTTGATGGAGTGACCTGAAGGTGTACTTCGGTGACTGCTACTGGAATTCCTCGACGAGTAGAACTAGGTGTGCTAATTTTGGACTAGTTTTGTTAGTTATGATGAGACCTTACCTCCAGACTTGATGGAGTGACCTGAAGGTGAATTTCGGTGACTGCTACTGGAACACCTCGACGAGTAGAAATAGGTGTGCTGATTATGGACTCGTTTTGTTAGATATGATGAGACCTTACCTCCAGACTTGATGGAGTGACCTGAAGGTGTACTTCGGTGACTGCTACTGGAACTCGACGAGTAGAACTAGGTGTGCCGAGTTTGGGCTCGTTTTGTTAGTTATGATGAGACCTTACCTCCAGACTTGATGGAGTGACCTGAAGGTGAATTTCGGTGACTGCTACTGGAACACCTCGACGAGTAGAAATAGGTGTGCTGATTATGGACTCGTTTTGTTAGATATGATGAGACCTTACCTCCAGACTTGATGGAGTGACCTGAAGGTGTACTTCGGTGACTGCTACTGGAACTCCTCGACGAGTAGAACTAGGTGTAATGATTTTGGACTGGTTTTGTTAGTTATGATGAGACCTTACCTCCAGACTTGATGGAGTGACCTGAAGTTGAACTTCGGTGACTGCTACTGGAATTCCTAGACGAATAGAACTAGGTGTGCCGAGTTTGTGCTCGTTTTGTTAGTTATGATGATACCTTTCCTCAGAACTTAATGGAGTGACCTGAAGGTGAATTTCGGTGACTGCTACTGGAACACCTCGACGAGCAGAACTAGGTGTGCTGATTATGGGCTCGTTTTGTTAGTTATGATGAGACTTTACCTCCAGACTTGATGGAGTGACCTAAAGGTGAACTTCGGTGGCTGCTACTGAAATTCCTAGACGAATAGAACTAGGTGTGCTGATTTTGGACTAGTTTTGTTAGTTATGATGAGACCTTACCTCCAGACTTGATGGAGTGACCTGAAGGTGAATTTCGGTGACTGCTACTGGAATTCTTCGACGAGTAGAACTAGGTGTGCTGATTTTGGGCTCGTTTTGATAGTTATGATGAGACCTTACCTCCAGACTTGATGGAATTACCTAAAGTTGAACTTCGGTGACTGCTACTGGAATTCCTAGACGAATAGAACTAGGTGTGCCGAGTTTGTGCTCGTTTTGTTAGTTATGATGAGACTTTTCCTCAGAACTTAATGGAGTGATCTGAAGGTGAATTTCGGTGACTGCTACTTGAACTCCTCGACGAGTAGAACTGGGTGTGCTGATTATGGACTAGTTTTGTTAGTTATGATAAGACCTTACCTCCAGACTTGATAGAGTGACCTAAAGGTGAACTTCAGTGACTGCTACTGGAATTCGTCGGCGAGTAGAACTTGGTGTGCCGAGTTTGGGCTCGTTTTGTTAGTTATGATGAAACCTTACCTCCGAACTTGATGGAGTGACGTGAAGGTGAACTTTGGTGCCTGCTACTGATAAATGATTTATTTTCTGTAAATAGGTTTGTACAAACACTTTTACACGTTAATACTGGAACTCCTCGGCGAGTAGAACTAGGTGTGGTGAGTTTGACCTCGTTTTGTTAGTGTTGGTGAGGCCTTACCACTTGACCTGAACGTGCACCTCGGTGAATGCTTCTATTAGTTATGCTTCGTTTAATTATCATGTTTATTATAAAGTGTATATTGTGTTACTTTCATAACTGAGTTGTTGTTTTAAATGGCGAGATATAAGACATTAGGCAAAGGCTCTCGTAAAAGTGTTCGTGCCAATAGATGCAATTTAAAGAAAGGAAGACGGTAAGTATAAAATAAGGTAGCAGGGAATAGTTTTTTGATAACCGACGAAAAATTTCTACACTAGGGGGTCACAAATCATGTGCTGAATTCATGGTCAAAGTTTGCGAGACGATGAACCTGCTACCCTGTATGTTTATTGAAACGTCATTTTTTTATTGGGAACCATAGGTGTCATAAGTTTATTTTTTGTTAGTTTTGGAAGGTATTCGCAATACTCGTAATACATCTAAGGTGTATCCAGAAGAATTAGATCAAACGGGTTGTAGTACTTCTGATGAAATCATTTTGGAGACGACTGACGTAAGTTATTAGTAATACATTTTAAATTACTAGTGTAACAATATTTGTTTTGTTTTAAGAACTCCAAATATGAAGAAATAGAACCGTTCCGGGTTTCAGGAAGAAGGATCATAGAAATTGATTATTTTATGAAACAACTCTATGAAATTGGAAACCATAGTTCGATGTCCAATTGTAACTTGAGTTCTGTACAACTGTTTATGAAAAAAAAGTAGGACTTATTTCAACTTTTTATATGAAGTGCCAAATGTGTGATGCTAAATTCATTTTAAAATCTTCAAACGATTCGGAAAATAAAATGGATGTTAACGAGGAAGTCGTGGCCGGTATTATGACTATCGGTGCTGGGGTTACGCAGCTAAACACTGTTCTGTGTCATATAAATATGCCACCAATGTCAGTGATATTGTATCAATCTAATCACGACGTAATTTGCCGATGGTGGAGAAAAACAGCGCAGCACTATATGGTCGAAGCTGGTAAGGAAGAAAAATATCTTGCTTTATCAATTGGGAGCTTAAATGATGGAATAGCGATGATAACTGTATCAGGTGATGCATGTTGGTCCAAGCGTTCGTATGGGACTAATTATAGTGCCTCTTCTGGAGTTGGTGCAATTGTAGGAATGCACTCAAAGAAAGTTCTAAATTGCGGAGTGAAAAATAAGATGTGTAATATTTGTTCCCGAGCAGAAACAAAAGGAACACACCCACGGAAACACGCTTGTTTTAAAAAATTTCAAGGTCCTTCTACTGCAATAGAAGCAGTTATAATAACGGAGGACTTTAAAACATCAGTAGATATGCATGGACTTATTTATAACCATTACGTCGCAGATGGTGATTCAAGCACATATGCTAGTATACGGAATGCAATACCATATGTTAACGTAACAGTGGGTAAAATTGAATGCAAAAACCATTTATTACGAAATTATTGTAAGAGCTTGCTTTAAATTTCTAACAATACCACTTTCCACATAAGGGGCAGAAAAATCCTTAAAGAAAATTATTTACGGATACGTTGGGGCATTGATAGCAGTGTCAAATATTGGACCAGTAAGGACGTTATTTTGAAGAAAAAGTAATACACATTAAAAATGACATAGTGAATGGTCCCTACCTTATCTTCGGTGATCACTCCAAATGTGCATCATATTTTTGTACCGAAGATATTAAAAAACGCAGTGTGAATATGGTAGCAGAACTGACAGCATACGGCATATTTCAAAAAGTTGAAGATTAAGCCCAACGTCTTTCATTGCATGCTTACAGTTTTGTATACAATGAAACGAATAATGCGGTGGAAAGTTTTAATGCCCGAGTTGCTAAGTTTATAGGAGGCAAAAGAGTTAACTTTACCCAGCGGGGGTCCTATCTTGCCCGTTGCGCTGCAGCCGTCGTTTCCTACAACACAGGTGTCCTACAGTCGGCTGTACACAAATTTATTTTTAACACAGAAGTTAATCCCGAAATAGTCCACTTAGAAGAAATGAGGCAAAAACGAAATCAAACAAGACTTGAGAGAAAAAAAAAATGAAAAAAAAAAATCTGACCTAAACAAACAATATCTAAACAAGATGCCTATTATGGTGAAAATTGCCAAAAAGTTGACATGAATGAGGAGGAATACAAGGAGGCCAAATTTTTTTTTTAAGGCATTAGAACTATTGGAGGTCGAAAAAGATACCTTAGAAAAAGACACCATATTGCAGAGCGGGAGTCCGATATGGTTAGAAACGCGGAGAAAGCTCTTGACAGCGTCTTGGTTCGCTGCAGTCTGCAAACGTCGCCCAACAACTGAATGTGGTCCACTGATAAAACAAATTCTATATGGAAAAGATCTAAGCAACGTGCCGTCCATAAAACATGGCATAAGTAATGAAGAGACTGCAATTCGAGAACTCGAAAAGGCTTTGAATATCCGTATAGAACAGTGCGGGTTATTCATAGACCAAGAATTTCCCTTTCTAGGAGCAACCCCGGATGGTAAATGTGATCTTGGCATAATTGAAGTCAAATGTCCATCCTCGGCATTTGAGATGGAGCCAGAAGACGCCATCAAACTTAAAAAAGTTGATTTTTGGTTGCCTACAGCAAATAATACATTTACAATTAATAAGAAGCATAAATGGTATTACCAAATTCAAGAGCAGCTGCGCATTACTAGGCAAGACACTTGTGTGTTTGCCGTTAATTTGAATCCTAAGTCGATTTAAAAAATATCATAGTTCTCATGTATTTAGTGAGAATGATAATGTTTTAATTCGCATAGGGAGGAATGGTGTTATTCACAAGGGAATAGTTGTAAAATGTCTTAGCCCAGTTAGGTTTCTCGTATCTGTGGATAGTGTAGTGTGTTTAAAAGAGACTGTGACCTCTGAGTTTGTTTCGGCTTTTCTTCTCAGAGTAGTCAGATAGGAAATGCCGACCTCATCTAGTTTAAAAAAAATGTTTGACGTGTAAAAGTGTTTGTACAAACCCACTTACAGAAATAAAAATCATTTATCATTTATCATTTGTAGTGAAGAAAGTCCATTTAAATCAAATGTCCCATGCACCCTTACCATTCAGTACTCCATGTTCTACTCCCGTTGTGCCAAGTCCAGTATATCCTGGTCTCATAGTAATTCCTCAACCCACTTTTAGTTAGTCCATTTCGATGCATCCTGGTCTTGTCCAATCAAGTCCCTTACGTCCTTGTCCTGCTCTACCGAATTTAGTAAGCCCTAGTCGTACCCAGTCCAGTCCACTAAGTCCCAGTCCTGTCCAACCCACTCCAGTAAGTCCCAGTCTAGTAAGTCCCAGTCCGGTTCAGTCTAAACCAGTAGTGTCAGCTCCTCAACTCAGGAGATCTAAGAGAATCATCCACCCACCAGCTAAACTAAATCTGTAAGGGAGGATGTCATGTCCATAGATAATTAGTATGTTAACTTTGCCAAGCACTATGGTAGTTGGTACACCCCTAAGCATAGAGGAGGGTGGTCTATGTTGGGATGCAAAATAAAGGCCACGTCTACAAGAGTAGGTTGTTTTATTGGGTCTTTGATAATGCTTGAATCCCTGGAGCATCACGGTAAATAATATTCCTGGCTGAACCAAAACACGATAGCTTTGAGGGCTGGAACAAGATGCTAAGTGAACTCGAGCCCACCCATCAAGCCTTCTGGCACTTGCAGAGGAAATTGCGTTCCTTGGAAGAGGTCTCTATACCTCTTCTCATCCGCACCGATAATATCGTCGCTTTTGACAGTACCGACAAGGTCGAATGTCTCGCCGACAGCCTAGAGTCCCAATGTTCTCCCAGCTCTCAACCAGCAGACCAAGCTCGGTCGACGCTGAAGTCGAACGGAATGCCTCAATGCCACCCGTCGAAGGCCCTGATGATCCTCTGCCTCCCGTCACTCCAGACGAAGTGCACGACATCATTAAAGGGCTCCACGCTCGAAGCAACCGTCATCGGTATTACAAAGACAGGCAAGCCAAAGTCTGAGCCCTCCAGCTACCGCCCCATCAGCTTACTCAATGTTCTCGGCAAAATCTACGAGAGGCTTATTTATAAGCGTCTCAAAGACTATGCCTAAGTAAAGAGCCTCAATCCCAACGAGCAGTTTGGTTTCCGTCCCCAACACTCGAGTATCCACCAGCTCCACCGTATCTTAGAGCACTTGTGCGCTGGTCTGCAGCGTAACGCGACGAAGGGTGTGCTATTCTTCGACATAGCGAAAGCTTTCAACAAAGTCTGGCACAACGGCTTGTATACAAGCTTTACCAACTAGGAGTGCCAGATCGTCTCGTGCTCATCTTAGGCTAGGTTCACACGGCACCTCGGTGTCACCACTGCGTCGACTGCCGGGAGGACACGGCGTGGCATACGCTGGCAGAGTGTGCCGCTTGGGAGGAGCCGCGCCGTGCCCTCATCTCAGAAGTAGGCAGTGACTTGTCGCTGCCGACCGTAGTGAGTTCGATGGTCGGCAGCGCCGAGTCCTGGGACGCGGTGGTTTCCTTCTGCGAAACAGTCATCTCGCAGAAGGAGGCTGCGGAAAGGGAGAGAGAGATCTCGACTCTCGACCCGGCCCGCAGCAGACGCACCGGGCGTCGGAGGAGGGCGGACAACGCCCTCTTCCGGCCCCCCTAAGTGGGTCCAGGGGCGACGGATTCGGGGACATCCGTCGCTCCCCAACATTAGGACCCGAGAAGGCGGCGCGCGTAGTGTTCCGCGTGCGCCGCTCACAGACGTTGCGGGGGGAGTACACCTCACTCCCCCCGCCCGAGACGGGGCCCGCGCAAGCGGGCCGGCACCAGCCGGGGTTGTGGAAGAATAATGTGTTCCCGCGACCCCGGCGTAGGTGTGAGATGGAACACCGGGGTGGTTTTTAGTCAGGTTCACACGGCACGGGGTGCAGTTGAAGAGCCTCCTCGTGGCGCATCCTGGGCAACGTCAGCTCCAATCGCCCAGGATCTCTTGCTCCAGAGCATGGCAGAGTGGTCGATTCACGTGGCCGTGGTCGCCGAGCCGTACTGGGTGCCGCCCAGGGATAACTGGGTGGGAGATCTGGACGGTTTGGTGGCCATCATTTGCGGGGCTCTCGTCAGCCCGTCTCGGGGGCACGGCTGGGTAGCCGCCCTCGCAGATGGCGTTGGCGTCGTTGGGGCGTATTTTTCGCCCAACAAGAGTCCTTGTCGGTGTGTGTGTCAAGAGAGGTTCCTTGTCGAGTTGGGTGCCGTCGTGGGCCAGCTCCATCCTCGCCCGGTGCTGTTGCTCGGGGATCTCAACGCCAAGTCTGCGGCGTGGGGATCCCCGGTGACAGATGCTAAGGGTGAGGCGATCACGACTGGCCTGGTCGTCCTGAACCGGGGCTCGGTCCACACGTGCGTGCGCCAGCGGGGCGGGTCCATAGTGGACGTGTCGTTCGCAAGCCCTGCTGTCGCGAGCCGTGTCCGCGACTGGCGTGTCGCCGCGGAGGTGGAGACGTTGTCGGATCACCGATATATCCGATTCGACGTCTCCGCCCCGACCGCTGGCGGCCGCAGAACATCAGTCCCGCGTTCGGACGGCCCGCGCTGGGCGCGTAAGCGCATCGACAGGGAGCTTCTCGAGGAGGCAGCTATTGCTCAGGCCTGGTTCCGGGGGTCAGCAACGACCGGACCCGATGACGTCAAGCTGGAGGCGCTGTCGTTCCGCGGGGCAATGACGTAGATATGCGACGCGTCCATGCCCCGCGCCCACGCACAGGGAGCAAGGCGCCAGGTGTACTGGTGGTCCGCCGAGATTGCGCAGCTGCGCGTCGCATGCGTGATGGTGAGACGCGTACACCTGCTACCGGAGGAGACGTCGTTGGGTACCCGAGGAGGAGGCCGCGCGGTATGAGGTGTAACGCGCGGCAAAGCAGACTCTGTGGCTGGCCATCGACGAGGCGAGGACGCGATCCCGGGAGAGGTTGGAGACTCTTGACGGGGTTCCGTGGGGGCGCCCGTATAAGGCGGTTCGAGGGCAACTTCGAGTCGCGGGCCCCCACTTACAGAGAGTCTCTAACCCGAGCTGCTGGAGGAAGTGTTAGCAGCCCTCTTCCCGGCAAGAGCAGAGCATACTCCGCCGCCGATGGCTTTGCCCACAGCCGCAGGGTCTACAGAGGAGAACGCCATCAGCGTCCCAGAGGTGACACAGGCAGAGATGGGGGCGGCCGTGATGCGGCTCCGGGCCAAGAACGTGGCTCCGGGGCCCGACGGGATTCACCGCCTAGCGCTAGCCCTCGCTCTGAAAGAGCTTGAGCCCCAGCTAAGAGGACTCTTCACAGCGTGCCTTGAGCGGGGCCAGTTTCCCACTTTGTGGAAAACAGGTCCCTTGGTCCTGCTCAGGAAGGCTGGGCGCCCTGCCGACTCGCCGTCTGCGTACCGGCCCATAGTGCTGCTCGACGAGGTGGGCAAGCTGTTCGAGCGCGTACTCGCAGCCCGCCTTGTCGGCCACTTGTGCAGAGAGGGGCCGGACCTGGACGAGAACCAGTTCGGCTTTCGGCATGGGCGCTCTACCATCCACGCTGTGTCGAGGGTGAGAGACCTGGCGGAGGAAACAGTATCATCGGGTGCCTCTCTACCTCCGCCGCATCGTTGGGGCTTATTTGGCGGGGAGGTGTGTCACCTACATGGGACGTGATGGCGGAAACCAGCGCCAGGTGTCGTGCGGTTTTCCACAGGGATCGGTCGTGGGACAGCTCCTGTGGAACATCGGGTACGACTGGGTGCTGAGGGGCGAGCTCCCGCCGGGCGCGGACCTGACGTGTTACGCGGACGACACACTGGTCACGGCCCGGGGGAGTTCGCACAGGGAGGCAGCGTTGCTCGCGACGGCGGCGGTCTCACTGACGGTGAGCCGCATAGGGCGCCTCGGCCTGGAGGTGGCTCTCAACAAGTCGGAGGCCATGGTGTTTCATGGCCCCCGGCGGGTGCCGCCGGCCGGATCACACATTGTGGTCGGGGGGGTCCGGATCGCTGTCGAGCCCACCATGAAATATCTGGGATTGGTGCTCGACAGCCGGTGGGACTTCGGACCCCACTTCCGGCGGCTGGCGCCATAGTTGTTGGGCGCGGCCGGGGCGCTTCCCAATTTGGGGGGCCCGAGCGCCGCTTGTAGGCGGCTCTACGTGGGGATCGTGCGATCGATGGCCCTTTACGGGGCCCCGATCTGGGCGGCTGACCTGACGGCCGCCAGCATCTCTGTGCTGCGAAAGCTGCAGAGAGCAATGGCCGTCAGAGTCATAAGGGGGTATCGCACGATCTCCTACGAGGCGGCTTGTACACTGGCCGGATCCCCGCCATGGGACCTAGACGCGAAGGTGCTCGCGTCACTTTATCGGTGGCGCGAGGAAGCGAGGGCGCGGGGCGAGCGGCCGATGCAGCGCCATTTGGAGCAGCGTCGGTCGCAGCTTCGCGAGGTCCTGGTGGCAGAATGGCGGGACAGGCTTTCACGCCCTACCGCCGGCCTCACCATCGAGGCGGTCCGGCCAGTGCTCGACCTATGGCTCGGGAGGAGGCACGGCTCCCTGTCGTTTCGGGCGACGCAGGTGCTCTCGGGGCATGGCTGCTTCGGGAAGTACCTGTGTCGCATAAACAGGGAGCCGGACGCTCGGTGTCACCACTGCGTCGACTGCCGGGAGGACACGGCGTGGCATACGCTGGCAGAGTGTGCCGCTTGGGAGGAGCCGCGCCGTGCCCTCATCTCGGAAGTAGGCAGTGACTTGTCGCTGCCGACCGTAGTGAGTTCGATGGTCGGCAGCGCCGAGTCCTGGGACGCGGTGGTTTCCTTCTGCGAAACAGTCATCTCGCAGAAGGAGGCTGCGGAAAGGGCCAGGGAGATCTCGTCCACTCTCCCGATCCGCAGCAGGCGCACCGGGCGCAGGCGGAGGGCGGACAACGCCCTCTTCCACCCCCCTAAATGGGTTCAGGGGCGACGGATTCGGGGATATCCGTCGCCCCCCAACATCAGGACCCGAGTAGGCGGCGCGCATAGTGTTCCGTGCGCGTCGCTCACAGACGTTGCGGGGGGAGTACACCTCACTCCCCCCGCCCGAGACGAGGCCCGCGCAAGCGGGCCGGCACCACCACCAGCCGGGGATGCGGACGAATTATGTGTTCCCGCGACCCCGGCGTAGGTGTGAGATGGAACACCGGGGTGGTTTTTAGTCAGTAAGAGTCTGACAGACCCCTCCGCCCGCCCCAGAGCGGAGGACATCCATGAGGATTTTCCACCACGGGAACAAAAAAAAAAAAAAAAGGTGGGCAAGCTCGTTGAAAGAGTCATTGCAAACCGCATCGTCGCGGGGCTGGTGCAGGTGGGGCCGGATTTGGCGGAGAGCCAGTTTGGTTTCCGCAGGGGACGCTCTACGGTGGACGCCATCATGCGCGTGCGAGCCCTCACGACGGGAGATGCTGTTGCCCGGGGTAAGGTCGTCTTGGCGGTGTCTCTCGACATCGCCAATGCCTTCAATACCCTGCCCTGGAGTTGCATCAGGGAGGCATTGCGGTATCACCGGATGCCGACCTATCTCTGTCGTGTGGTCGAGGCCTACTTGACGGACAGGGCCGTCATCTACCCCGGTCACCGAGGAGAGTGGAACCGGCGAGAGATGTCGTGCGGTGTCCCACAGGGATCGGTCCTGGGGCCGCTTCTGTGGGATATCGGTTACAACAGGGTGCTGCGCGCCGACCTCCCTAGTGGAGTCAGCGTGGTTTGCTACGCTGACGACACGCTGGTCCTGGCACAGGGGAGGTCGCACCAGGCGGCGGCCGAGCTAGCGATACTCGGGGTTGCGACAATCGTCGAGAGGATCCGGCAGTTGGGACTCGAAAGGCGCGAGGAGGCAAAACGCCGGGGTGTTACCGCTGCCGCGAGAAATCACGGTCGGCGGACAGAGCTCCGGCGGGATCTCATGGCGACATGGAGGGTGCGATTGTCGCAACCCAGTGCTGGGCACGCCACAATAGCGGCGGTAAGTCCCCTCTTTGAGGAGTGCTTGGAGAGGCGCCACGGCGTCCTCACCTTCCGCCTGACACAGGTCCTCACCGGACACGGTTTTTTCGGGAGGTTCCTGTTTAGCATAAGGCGGGAGGAAACGCCCGGGTTTCACCATTGTGTGGATCGCCCGGAGGACACGGTGGAGCATACGGTGGAGGTCTGCCCAGCTTGGGCGGAGCACCGCAGTGTCCTCGCGGAGGCGATCGGCGGCAGTGATCTCTCGCGTCCGGTTCTGGTCCAGGCCATGGTACGGAGCGAGAGGGAATGGAAAGCCGTCACCTCCTTCTACGAAGCAGTAATGCTTGCGAAGGAGGAGGCGAAGCGCATGAGGGAGAGAGCCTTGCGCCCTCACGCCCCTAGTCGCCGCAGGAGACGCCCTGGGCGTCGGGAGTCACCTGCAGATTCCCGGCCACCGTAGGCGCGGGCTTGCGGACAGCGAGCAATGGGTAGCTCGCCGTCCGGTAGGGACCAGGCCCGGGTCGACGTCGCGTCGTGTTCCACGCGCGCCTCAAAGAGATGTCAGCACGAAATGACGGGGTCCGATAGGGCCGACGCCTCAGGGTCGCTGGTAATTCGATAGAGTAACCGTGGCCCTGGCACAGGCAATTGAAGGAACACGGGTGGGTTTAAGTCAGTAAAAGTCTGACACGCCCTCCCGCTCCACCCTAGAGCGGGAGAAGTCATTTGATGATTTCCCACCCAAAAGAAAAAAAAAAGGTATGTATCTTTTATTATTAATATTAAAAATTGAGTTACAACATATTTTAACTTACTCTGCTTAGTTCTAATCATATTCGTTTTGCCATGGGACTGATCCTTCGTTTGATAAAAAATAGTGACTAAAAATGGACCTTACGCTGTTTGCTTGAACATTTCGAACTGACGTACTTTGAATACTTTCAAATAATGGAGGATTTGCCACATCTTCAAAATCGTGTCCATCGTTTATGTCCGCCTTCGATACTAATATAAAAGTACAACCAAGCGAGGATCCATCACGTCTAGTCTGTGACAACTGTGTGGCAACTGCGGCTATTCGTTTTTACACGAATGAAAATTTACCATATGAACACCCGGTTGACTACACGTTAAAAAAAACGATTACAAAAAAACGTGCGGGACAATGCCGTGTGAACCTGACTTACGATACTTTTTGTCGAATCGCACCTTCCGCTATCGCATCGAGGGTGTACTCTCGTCCCCTCACCCTATTCTCGCCGGTGTTCCTCAGGGTTCCGTTATATCTCCTCTAGTCTTCACGCTGTTCACCAGCGATATCCCACAGAGTAAAAAGGCTCAGTTGGCTCTCTTCGCCGACGCCACTGCCGTCTACTATACCGGTCACTGTCCCAAAGCTATAGCTCGTACTCTCCAAACCTCCGCAAACGTCTTAGGCGCTTGGTTCCGGAAATGGAGAATCGAGGTCAACCCGGATAAGAGTCAGGCGGTTCTCTTCTCGAGACGTCGTCGATTACCTCCCCCCTTCCCAGCCCGATCACTATGCACGGTAAGCCGATCCCTTGGGAGGAGCAAGCCAAATACCTAGGCGTGATCCTCGATCAAAACCTTACCTTTAAAACTCATTTTACGGCGGTTCGCGCACGCGCCTCCTTCGCTCTTAGCAGGCTCTACTTTGTACTGACAGCCCGTAGTAAACTGTCAATTAAATGCACGCTGCGCATCTATACCGCAGTCATCCGTCCCATCATGACCTAAGTCTGCGTTGTAATTGCGCACGCTCACCCACGTCATCTCCATAAGATGCAGACCCTCCAGAACAGTTTCCTCAGAAAGGTCACGGGTGCCCCTTCTATGTCCGTAATATGAATCTCCACGTCGACCTTAAAATGCCTACCATAAACCAGTTCATGAAACGCTTGTCCAAGCGCTTCTTCGACTGTGGCATAAAACACCCAAATTCCCTGATTTCAGCGGCTGCCCGCTGTACTCCCTCCCGCATAAGCAGTTTTCGCCGACCAAGGCATACCCTAATCGCCCCCGAAAACGCCACTACCCTCCTCCAGGAGAGCAGTAAGGACACCAGCACTTTACACAAGCGCAAAACCCGATCGCCGTCCTACCGTCCTCGCCGCCGAGGCCCGGCGCGACGCCCAAATCCACGCCCCTCCCGACCCTTGCTCGAGCCAGCCCGCGCCGCTGAGCCTGTAGCTTTTAGTTCGTCCCAAAATCACTCAAATCCTGATCCCGCTAGTCCCTTGCTGCCCTCTTCCAGCGACGCCCTAAGCCGAGGTTCGTACCCCACAGGGGGTGCCCTTAGCGTGTAGTCGCTTAGTTTTTAGTTAGTATTTAAGTTTAAGTCCTGGCTGGAGGCCTTTATTTATTAAGGCAACCACAGGCAAGTCCGCTTAAGCAGACGACAACCTCATAGGTTGACCTGTGAGATGCAATACCCAAAACAAAAAAAAAACTCGGGAATCCAGTCGAACACGGGAGCTCAGAGAGTGGTCACGGCTCATTGCGGAGCGACGCGAAGGGAACAAGAATTCGCGATCTTTTGTGTACGCATTTCTGCTGCAAACAGGTAAAATAAGGCAAGTCATAATTTTTGAGTTTTTCTTATTACGCATATCTAACATATTTATGTATGTGTAGGTACCTACCTAATTTTTAATATATTTTTTTAGCAAAAATGGGTAAGACAAGGAAAAGTACTATAAGAAGAAAAGTGATGCTCTTTAAAAAAAAAACCGTTCTTCGTAATAAGTATGTATTTCAATATTGTGTTATGTTTTTCTCTTTAAGACAAAATCCAAGATGGCGGATACAATCTTTTCCCAAATATTCGATATGGGTATCGTTTAATAGGTTTTTGGTGGTGCAGATTGCAAATTCGACATTAATTATAAAAACCAATGTGATGTGCTGTTAGATTTGTTAACTATTAAATTCTATTTTATGTCATGCTTTATATTTATAATGTTTAAAATTATGGTCTTTAGAACAAGTTTAATTAATTTATTATAGATTCACTTCTGCAAATCTACTAAATGAAACTGGATCAATCAACGGTGTAAGTAAAATTTAGTTTGTAAACACTTTTTTTGGTGGCGGTTTTTGCAAGATCAAGTTTCACGTGTTTAAGTATTAAGTATTTAAACCCATTTTTTTATTTGTTTGTTTGCAGCGTTTTAACTGTTACGTACATAAACTACACCATTGTGTGGATCGCCCGGAGGATAACGGTGGAACATACGGTGGAGGTCTGCCCAGCTTGGGCGGAGCACCGCAGTGTCCTCGATCGGCGGCGGCAATCTCTCGCGTCCGGCCCTGGTCCAGGCCATGGTACGGAGCGAGAGGGAATGGAAAGCCGTCACCTCCTTCTGCGAAGCAGTAATGCTCGCGAAGGAGGCGGCGGTGCGCGTGAGGGAGAGAGCCTTGCGCGGGCTCACGCCCCTAGTCGCCGCAGGAGACGCCCTGGGCGTCGGGAGTCGCCTGCAGATTCCTGGCCACCGTAGGCGCGGGTTTGCGGACGGCGAGCAACAGGTAGCTCGCCGTCCGGTAGGGCCCGGGTCGACGGCGCGCCGTGTTCCACGCGCGCCTCAAAGAGATGTCAGCACAAAATGACGGGGTCCGTTAGGGCCGACGCCTCAGGGTCGCGGGTAATTCGATAGAGATAACCTTGGCCCTGGCACAGGCAACTGAAGGAACACGGGTGGGTTTTCGTCAGTAAAAGTCTGACATGCCCTCCCGCTCCACCCAGAGCGGGAGAAGTCATTTGATGATTTCCCACACAAAAAAAAAAAAGGTACATAAACTAAATTACTTTTATAATGTTATTAAAATACTTACAATAACTATATTTTTAGGTAACACTGATCAACGCAGTACCTTACACGTACGTTGGTGAAGAACATTCATTAAGTGAAGATATTTCAGGCAACAATCTCGATGTAAGTTTTCAAATGTATTTTAGTATTCAATCATACTAGAAAAAAGGTAGACCTTTTTTACTTTATTTTATTTCAGGATTCGTTGAAACTTACCGATTCGTATTCAGACATTTTAACAGAAGAAGAAACTGAAGATAAAGACGAGGTTCGTAATAGATGGAAATAGATTAGTGGATTTCGCATACCTTTTTAAACAACCACAAGAAATTACAAATCACACATCCCCACTAGGTTGCAACTTGAGTAGTTTAAAACTTACCAAAGAATTAAGAAAGGGTTCCTATCAAAATTCTATTTCACTTGGCGAATGTGTCGAATAAAAGTAGAATTAATAAATTGTAAAAAACCGGATAGCCCTACAGACCTCAACCTCAATGATAATGCTGTAAGCAGTTTTATGTCGACAGATGCGGGATTTTCTGGCTTAGAACAAGTTTCAGCCTCCCTAAACATTCCCTGTATGTCAGACAAATTATACGCTAAGTGCCATAACAAGGTCTGTGGACTATGGGAATTGGCTAAAGAAAAAAGCATGGAGGAAGCAGCTAAAGAAGAGTACGACCTAGCTATTCTCAACGGGGCAGTAGATTTGACCGGAGTGCCGATGATAACTGTGGTTGCTGATGACTGCTGGTCCAAGAGATCTTATAGAAAAATTTAGAATGATTTATCGGGCGCCGCAGTATTAATAGGCTATAGGACAAAGAAAGTTCTATAAATGGCGGTTAAGAATAAGTACTGCATGATTTGTGCTAGAGCTGAAAATAGAAAAATGTCAATTGAACGAATCACGTCTGCTTTCAAAATTATACAGGTTCTTCAAGTGGCATGGAATCAACAGCTCTGGTTGAAGGTTTCAAAACTTCAATGGACACTCATGGACTAATATCATCTAGATTGATAGCTGACGGTGATGCAAGCACACATAAAAATATAGAAAAAGCGAGACCGTATGGAAACCTTTTAGTGGAGAAGATTGAATGCACTAATCATTTATTGCGGAATTGGGATGATGACTATTTTTTTACTCTTGTCTCAAAAGACTGTTTGTTTCCAAAGAGCGCAAACCATGTTATAAAAAGTGTAAAAGCATAAAAATGGCCAAGTTATAAACGTTTTAAGATAATAGTTAGACAAGGTCAGCACTATCGTAGAATTAACGTCATGACTATGTAACTTCATACTAGCGGCGTACATAGTCAGTACCGCGCGACAAGGACGGCAATAATCCTCTCCCAAAAACTTTTACATTTTTTTTCGATTATCTAATTTTTACTAAGCCTTCTTTGAAATTACATTATTTTTATGAACATTTTTAATATTAGTCATCATCCCAATTATTACACAAAATTAGACGAGCTAACCAGAAATACAAGCTAACCATTAATGTACCGAAAAGCTGTCCAAAAAAGGAGTTCAGTTACTGGCGCTTTAAAACATATTTATGTTCAAAAGAACAAAACATTTTCTCAAAAAGTTCTGGTTCTGAAGCAAGATTTGTTGAACGGGCCACAGCACGTGTTTGGAAATCATAGCCCATGCAAATCCTACTATTAAAAAAAACTAACCGAAAAGGAATCATCAACCGAAGAACACCTGGTAACAATGAAAGGTAAAGAGGGGGGTTTTATATTTTCAGCCATATTGAAATTCACTACCAGATTGGTGAATAATGCAACAAGCCTGATGCATAATGTAAATAGCAACATTGCAGAAGTTTTTAATAGTGTCATAGCGAAGTTTATTGGCGGAAAAAGAATAAATTACTCAAGCAGGCAATCGTATGCAGGACGATGTGCCGCATCAGTGGTCTCCTTTAATTCAAGACAACCACTGTCATACCTGAGTAAAAAAGTTTTACTCCACAGTCCAAGCAAGTTAATAAAACGACTCGAAACCAAAAGAAACATCATAAGATTGGCATCTGCAAAACGCAGAATATATAAATCGTTTACTTCAATATCCAAAAAGCCTATTGTTAGTGGAAATTACAAAAAATATGGCGAGTCTTGTGAAAAACCTGACATAAGTGAAGCCGATTTTGAAAAATAGAACTTTATCCGATGAAGATCGCCACTTACTAGAAAGGAACTATTCTGCAGGCTGATTCAATCGAATGGCGTCAGGAGCGGAAACTGCGACTCACGGCTTCTGTGTTTGGGAAAGTGTGCAAACGAGGACTAATTAAATGCGGACCTCTGATCAAAACTATCGTGACTGAATAATAATTAGATCATGTGAAGTCCATTAAACACGGTCAAAATTATGAACATCTTGCGCGTAATCAACTCGAAATGCTTCTCGAAACTCCCATAAGAACATGTGGATTATTTATCGACCAAAATTTACCATTTTTAGGAGCAAGTTTAGATGGAATTGTAGAACATGACAAAATTGTGGTAATAAAATGTCCTTACTCAGCCAGAGTCATGAGTGTTGACGAAGGTATAAAAGAGAAGAAAATTAATTTCAGGAAAAGGGATGGATGGAAAAATCAATGTAAATAAGAAACATGATTGGTATTTCCAGGCACAAGGACAACTACACATAACTAAAAGAAAAACATGCATATTTGATGTTTGGACTGAAGTGGACATGAAGGTTGAATTAATAGAGGGAGATAAAGAATTTTGGTGCAAAATGGAAGAAAAAATTAAAATATTTTACGTTGATTGTTTACTGCCGGAAATTATTGATTCTCGATTAGATAGGCAAATGGAAATTAAGGAACCTAAATATATACTTGAAGCCATAAATCAAAAGGATATTAAAAGACGCAAAAGAAAAGTGCAATATAACACACATTTAAATATCATGTTACTTTTCCCCCTACCTACCATAACCTTCTACCTACCCTATTTACCCTTACTTCCTAACTACCTACCCAGAACAATTCCCGGCGCGCACTCAACAACGCCAATATTCAATTGCAATCGGATGAATGGTATAGGACCGCATAATAAAGCACAAAGAACATTACTTTTTTAGATTATTCGATTTGGTTTTGCGAGTTACCTCAAAGTAAAGAAACAATATTCGTATTTTAAGTCACTCATAACAACAATTTTTTTTTTTTAAATCTTGAGTTATCTACTTTTTTCGTGGAACTGCAAACGACCTGTGTGCGATACGACGCACACAATTAGCGAGCCGCAGTAAATACCTATTTGCCGCTCGCCTAGTTTGGTCGGCGCGGCCTTAATCATTTCCAAATTCATAATTTCAGGTATTACTAACTTCTTTTGTACGCCGTTATACATAACACTTTTTTCTAAAAAATAATCTTCATATCCACTTTCTTCAAGAATTTCTCTCATAATCTTTAGTCCGTCATCTTCTTCTAGTGCTTTCTTTATCCTGGCATGCAGTTCAACATTACCAAAGCAAATATTCCTACTTCAGGCATCAACATGTTGCAACTTATCTCCAGTTCTATGCTACAGGCACCAAACCAATTACAGGCACTTTTGAATTGTCAAGGGGTCGGTCAGTCTGAAATATGAAGCTAGTTGCCCATTCCAAAGCGAAAGTAGGTACCTATGGAGAAGAACGGGCAAGAAACTCCATGGACACTCTTTTAAATAAAGTGGATACAGAAAAAATTGTTACATCAGTCTTATTGAAATTATACATCTGAGAACGATGTAGAAAGATCCGTAATAAAAACATAAAATCATAAAAAATCGGAAATAAAAATAATATAAAAGCTGTGGCAGCCAAGAGATGACCAGTCCCCACTGACGGCGCCCGTTCACGAACATGACGTATGGATCAGCACCATTCAGCTCAACCATTTTGAAGGGAACTTAATGATCCAAGACACACGCCACCACCAGCGAGACATTTGAGTGAGCGTGACATACTATCAGCCGCCAGGGCACATTCAAGTCAATGACAGACGTGTCCAGTATAGGGTAGCTTTATAGTAGGTACTACATAGTGCTCACACGTGTACTTTGCAATTATACAATATTAAAAGATTGAATTTATACAGTGAAAAGATAGTTTTTACAATCTTCAGCAGCTCCAACAATATTTCCGAATGCTTTATTTCAGATGCACAATATTTCTGAATCAATTGTTTAGGCGCCATTGTGGAGCAGAACCAGCATTAAGCCAGGCATTTTTATCAGTTATGTAATCCCCTAACCTATAATACGCCTGCCTGCATAGTGTGCGTTTGACAAAGGATTTGAATTTTGTCTCATTCAGTTGAAGTATAGTAGGAGGTATTTTATTATAACATTTTAGACAGTACCCCATGAAAGATGAGTCTACTTTAGCCAGCCTGAAACCCAGTTGAACCAATTGGTCCCTATTTCTAGTCCCATAGTTGTGTCTTTCACCTCTTTTACTGAAAAGGTTTAAGTTTTTCCTTACGTACATGATGTTTTCATATACAAATTTACAAGGTACGGTCATAATGTTAATATCTTTAAACAGTTCCCTTAAAGAATCGCGCCTGCGGAGGCCATATATTGCTCCGATGTCTCTTTTTTGAAGAATAAAAATATACTCGATGTCTGCGGCGCGTCCCCATAATAAGATTTGACCAATCAGGTGTCACTATTCGAACCAACGGTGCAACGGTGGTTGTGTGTATTTTGCTCTCGTAAATCAGTGAAATTAAAGCGTAAATAGTGTTATTATTGACAAAAACGTTATAAAACTTGAAAATGGAATGTTTTCCTAGACCCTGTGATAATAAAAACAGTCGAAAGAGAAAGGCAGAACCCGAAAAATGGAAGAGATACCAGGCGAAGCTAAAGCGGTAAGTTGTAGTACAGTTAGATAATCTTGATCATTTCAATTATTTTTTCTAGCTAAATAATCTCGTTTCATTAATTTTATCTAAATAATACTGTTAATTTACTAAACCGATGGTTGGAGTTACAGTACGTTTAGACAATTTTGATCATTTAGGTTATTTATAAATTTGGTCATGGTCGTCTTCACTATCGTGTTTACACACCACACCATCATATACAAGTATATAGGTAGGTTTTTTTGTGATATTTAGACAGTTACTTACTTTATGTTTGTTTTAGGTATTCTGCTGTAACTCTCCCAAAGATTTCTCCCAGATTGCTGTGTCGTCACAAAAAGACGTTTAATTGCATGTCTATAGCAATGACCGACGTTAAGCAATTTTTTGACAATTTTTATGCAGAACCCAATAAATTGAAGCAGGATGCTTTTATATTAAAGCATTGCCAACCAAAAAAAGTAATGCGTCATCGCCGTTCTGCTAATGCAAAATATTCGATGCAAAAATTTCAAACCAAATATTACATTTACTGTAAATCTGCAAAGAAGAAAGTACAAGTATGCCAAAAATTCTTTTTGACAGTTTTACAAATCACAAAATATAGAGTGCAAAGTATTATGAAGACATACTTTGAGACCGGACAACTTTTAACAGAAAAAAGAGGAGGTGACCGTATTTCTAATAAATATCTGCACAAACGCGAAGCTATTAAAAGTTTTATCAATAAAATTCCATGCCAAGAACCTCATTACTGTAGAGGGAATACCAAGAGGTATTATTTGTCATCGGAATTGTCCATTAATAAATTATGGAAGCAATACAATCGTTTTTCAAGCTAGTCATGACTTAAAAGTAAAAAAAACCTACTTTCGACACATATTCAATAATAACTACAATCTCGGCTTCGGTACTCCAAGAACAGACGTTTGTGCCACTTGTTTGAGATTTTCATCAGAAATCAGTCACCAAAATGATGCTCAAGCACGAAACAATCTAATGATCTCTCAAAGATTACACAAATTGAGAGCTAAAGCATTTTTTGAAAAAGTCAGAGAAGAAAACCCTAACCTAAAGACGTTTTCATTTGATTGCGAAAAAAAATTAAATTTGCTTAAACTTCCTGACCAAGTCGCATACTACCTGAGAAATATTTATTTGTTTAACTTCACAATAGTGGAGGGCTCTTCAAGAAGCAAGTTAACTCCTACAAACGTGTTTGCCTACTGTTGGACCGAAAATGTTTTTCCCAAAGCTGCTAACGAAATTGCGTCAGCCTTGTATCACCGACTGAAAAACACAGACTTCTCTTCTTGTCAAATAGTTCGACTTGTCGCTGATGGCTGTGCAGGCCAGAACAATAACACTATTATGCTGGCTATGTTATCTAAATGGATGACAGAAGCTTCTAAAAATGTTAAACAAATTGAACTAGTGTTTCCAGTAGTTGGACATTCTTACATACCACCTGACCGGGTATTCGCTAAGATCGAAAAGGAAGTCTGGCTCCACGAAGAAATAAATAGCCCCCAAAAATACTTGGACATTATTTCAAACTTTAGTACTGTCACTACCTTGGGAGCTACTGATTGCGAAGTCCTTGACTGGAAAACAGCTTCACAGGAAGTTTTTAAACCCGTGAGCAACTGGCATTTCAAATTTAAACAGTGTAAACGTTTCATGTTAAAACGTTCGAAGAGACCCGGTAATATTTTGATTCAAGGGCATTTACATTATAAATCCGATGATGGAGTTAGCAAAAATGTTTGTAAACCAGGAAAAAAAAGCGCTATGATAAATCCAGAAAAAATACGTCCTTCGAACAAATTAACTGCCCCTAAAAAAAAAGATACACTAACCTTGCTAAGAAGCCATTGGCGTAACGATTGGCACCTAAACGAAAATATGCAATTTTTCAAAGAATTACTACAAGAATATAATGATGACCAAACTGAGGATAGTAACCAACAGGGTGAAGACGGTGACAATAACGAAGAATTGTGTGAGCAAAATGAAGAAATTGATGACATGCATGTGTGAATAATAAGAAATAAGTAAACCTAAACTTATATAAGAATAATATTAATAATTGATGATTAGAACAATAAAGTGTACGATAAAAAAAGTTTAAATTTATTTATTACCATAATATAAAAATAAAACCTAAGTAATAAAATTCATAATCATAGCATTCCACCTCTCTATTTCTAATAAATTCGCTTAATAATATTTCCTAGTAAAAAGGAATATCTGTAGATTTTTTTAAAAAAATAAGTAAGTATCATGATTATTACAGTAAAACATCAACAAAAACAGTCATTACAAATGCAGCAATATCCATCATTGACTGGTGCAAAACCAGCAACATCCAATTAAGAATGGCGCAAAAGCAGCATTATCCACACATTGGATGCAAAAACAGCAACATCCTAAATGTATTACTCTATTTTGGTAAATGTAGTGTTTCTTAGGGAATTCTGTTTTACAATATCTGATTCTATCATCATTAGTTATCTATTCTTGTAACATAATGTAACTAAAAATTGGTACATGCAACGTAAACAAAAAAGACGTCTACTGCCTTTTCAGTAAAAGTGAATGTTGCTGCTTTTGCTTCTATATGACTCATGTGTCACAACAATGGAAAATGTATGAAAAAAAAAAGAATGTTTTATTATAGATATTATAAAATAAATCGTTTTAGAACGATTCGTAAAATGCTAGCAAATAAAAGAATATGATACGGGACATTAATGGGTGAATGATGACTAATGGTGTAAGTATAGCATATACTATACCATCTGTTCACTTTTGTAGCCAATCCGTCAGATTCCGAGTCTAGTCCGATTCACACAGCACTGGTCACAGGTAGGCAATCTATCACAAGTCCGAAAAACAAAGTAGGTCAAAGGAAAGAAACTGATCACAAGTCGTCGTAAAACCGAAAAAAAGAATACGTGCGTAGTCACAGGCAGGAAGCGAGTCGCTAAAGAACACTAAACATTCTAAAGAAAGATGATCACGCGCATCCCCCCGCCACCGCCCCGGCCTTTTGGTTCCTAGAAAAGATATCGCTACCTGAAGTGACGTTTTATTGACAAAGGATGAAATGGTTAGTGTAAAAGAGAGGCGGATAGTCTTTGTCATTAAATGTTCCAGTTTATTTTTAAATAGTCCTAACCGAGTTTTATGGTTGGGTTCACTTTGGCCTTGCTACGAATGATCGTCCTGATGTGTAATACCGTTTCAGAATCCCTATTAAATACTTGTAATACAGGGTCACTTTTATATATATATTTAATTACAAAGTGGGGTCCGAAGTAAATAAAAAGTTATTATTTGAGTAAAACAAATTTCGTAAAACTTAATATTATCTTCAACCTACCCAATAAACAACCATAAATAGCATGTCTAACGCAAGGACTCATCAGTACCAATCTAGTGAAAATGATAAAAAAGATACACGATATAGATTTTTTTTTTCACTTCCCCGCGAGCTATACTTGTGAGCGGACGTTTATTAATCTTTGTCTCAGTTTATTGAGTGCACATTTTTTATGTTGTTTGCGCGCGGGCCAACCGGTTTTTTCCCGGTCGGTCCCTGCAGCTGTTGCTTTGTTCACATGTGTGAATCAAATCAAAGTAATGTAAACATCAATTCATTGTCGAGCGCTGACGAGTTGGAATACGATAGAAATATGGAATTGGAGGACAATACACAACAGGATGACGCTGAGTCGACAAGAGAGAAAAGAAAGGAAAGGGATGAAAACTCTTCTGAAGAAGGATGGACCGTAATGAATAGAGGACGAAACAAACTGACATGTTGTAGAGGAGACCTTTGCCAAAACAGTTCGCTTTAGCACGATTACTAAAGATGCATAACATCGCCACTGGCAAGATTTATAGAATTAAATACGTGCATCAAAATAAAATGTTAATTACGTTTGATAACGATGTCGGCGCAGATGAATTTATAAGTTGCTCGGTGTTTACTGACAAGGGTTGGTCTTGTCAAAATACTTCCGAAGTAGCTGTGTCGTACGGCCAAAGCTATGGAATTGGATATATCTGATGAAGATCTTAAAACTAATTTGACAAGCAGTGCTGAAATTACATCTATTAAGAGGTTAAATAAACGGTGCTCAGTGGACCCTGATGGTAACGGCTGGACTCCGAGTGAAACGATTCGGCTAGGATTTAAAGAAACTTCTCTTCCGCCGTATGTTTATATTTACAGTTTGAGGATTCCAGTGGAGCGGTTTGTATTTCCGGTCACACAATGTGCTAACTGTTGGAAATTCGGCCATTTAAAGATAAGATGTCCATCAAAGAAACCCGTTTGTCACAAATGCTCTCAAAAACATGAAAATTGTACAATTACATCATACACTTGTGTGAATTGTTCAGGTCTTCATATGGCGTTTGATAGGATATGCCCGTATTTTAAGAAAGAGAAGAAGTTGAGGGATTTAATGTCAGAGTTTAACTACAGGAAAGCCCTTACAATATACGTTCCTCCCTCCCCTAAAAATGTTCCACAAGTGGTTTCTGAACCGATGCCTGAAGTCGATCAGACTTCTACAGTGAGTGCCACAACCATCGTTTTGGTATCAATGCAACTTCCGATTGACGAAAATGTCGATACTGCCTCCCAAGTGGACTGCCCAGGTACGTCCACAGCAAATCAGCGAACTAAGCCTATGCCGAAACGTAATTTAGTGAAGCATAGACGATACGTATAGACGATTATTTACAAAATTGCATAACTCCCCAGGATCCGCAGGAGTTATATGACCTATATAATATAATGCAAAAAGCTGCGGACAAGTATATTCCAAACATTAAAATCCCTAAAAACATTTGCAATACATTTAAGCCAAAACCATATTGGTCTACAGAGTTGTCCAAGGTCGTTGCGGAGCGACGCTTGGCTCTTGCGAATCTGAGAGGCTGCCCCTCTCGTCGATTTCGCACAGTTTGGCAGCTAACAACAGCACCACTTGAATTTTGTAGCCTTAAACCTATCTCTCGGGCGGTTAACATTGGCTGGCGTCTTGCAGTCAGTTGTATGTATCGATCTTGCCGTGTGGTTGTACACCTTTCTCGACCTGGGAGTTGCTCAGCGGGTTCTCCCGTGTTAGTGTAACGCTGATGAAGATGGCAAATAACGCTTCTGTTGGACACCAACATACCGAGATACTTGAGATTGACTTCTTCCCGCTTGCAACATCCCTACAGCTCTTTGCATTTCATCTGCGTTCAAATGACGTCCATGACGTATAAAATGTCTTAAAATCCAAATTTGTTCAAAACTTTTATCAAATGATTGTTTAATTCATAAAATTGATACAGAATACTAAATTTAAATAAGCAAAGAAAACGCTTTAAAATTCGAACAAATGCATTATTACCAACTTGGTAAGAAATAATATAATAAACGATTAATAATTTTTAATGGTTATGTGTTGCTTAGATTTTTTTGATGTGTGTATTATAATGATTAGCATAATCAGCCTATAACGTTCCCACTGCTGGGACACAGGCCTCCTCTCTATGAGAGGTAGTGAGCCGTAATCCACCACGCGGGCTCAGTGCGGGTTGGTCGATGTCACATGTCTTCGAATTTTTGGTTCTAGGACATGCCGGTTTCCTCACGATGTTTTCCTTCACCGTTTTGAGAGCAGTGGTGATTAAATTATTTACACAAAGTAAAGCACCTGCTTGGGTTCGAACTCACGACCTACAACTCGTAAGTCGGGACCGTTACCACTGGGCCACCACTGCTCTCATTATAATGATTATTTTATTATAATGATTTTTGTAATAATATTTATTTATAATGATTTTTACAAAATTATTAAGGATGTAGGTACAAAGAATTATACAAAGTAGCAATTTAAATTAACTTCATGTAAGTTTTATCCTGATTCTTCAGTAGATATGATTTCAAGCAAACGTGTGTCTATGTGGCAAATGAAGCTGCTGGTCGAGTATTTGGAGGGCCACAGGGATTTTGCCCGTGGTAGAATAAAATCGAGAGAAGCGAGTGCCTTGGCATCACGCCTTTGGTCAGTGCGCCAATATTTTAATGCCGACGTAGACGGGGATCCAAGAACTCCCAAAAAGTGGAACAAGGTCTGTTAGATCATATCGATATTGCACCTATGTGTATCGCTATCGGCACATTATACTTGGGTAATTAACTAGATTTGTAATATTTTTTGTGGTACGCCGACTATAAATAAGAGCCACTTGCTCAACCGAATTAGGCAGATTCGGAATAATCAACAAGGTACAGGTGGAGGGCCAGGCGTACCCACTTCTTTATCCCCTTTAGAGGAGAGGGTCGCTGCTCTACTTGGTGCAGGCAGTGAGATTGTGGGTAGAAGTGGCACGCCCCAAAATGAGGTGCAAGTAAATGCTTTGTCGGAAAGTTATTGAATACGATTTTTATCTTCATCGTATTTAAGCTCGGTCTTAATGAGTGGTATTTTTCTTTTTGCTTTGCTAGCCTGCACCCCACAGTTTCTCCGTTGCCTGCACTTCCCACATAACCTTCAGAAAATAGTATGCATGCACCTACACTCAATATGTAAGTTTTAATTTAAGTCAAGAACCTATCCAGGCTTTAGTAAAATATTTTAGATCAAATGCAAAGATTTTTTAATAAACACTAATTACTGCATAACAAACAGTTTGGTTTTACAAACGGTCGTTCGACTACTGATTTGAACTGAGTTGAACTTTTAGGACATGTTTATAATGCATGGGAGGACAAGTGCGATGCTTTGGGCATATTTTGCGATTTGTCCAAGGCATTTGATTGTGTTCTTCATGAAACATTAATCAGGAAACTGCACCACTACGGAATACGGAACGCCTCTCTGGATCTTCTTACTTAAGTGATAGTATTCAAAGAGTAGATGTTAACGGAAAAAGATCACCTGGATCAGTAGTAAGAATGGGGGTCCCCCAGGGCTCAATTCTTTGCCCATTTTTGTTTCTTATTTATATTAATGACTTACCTTACCTCATAAAGGATAATCATGATATAGTGTTGTTTGCAGACGACACTTCACTTTTATTTAATCTGGTACGTCAGCAGCTGGTTACTGACAAAAATAAATCAAACTGTAAATAGCGCCCTCGCTAAGGTAGTTAACTGGTTTAATGTTAATAACCTACTTCTTAACGAGAAAAAAACTAAATGTATTAAGTTTACGATACCTCATGTTAGACAAGTAGAAACTAGTGTTATTTTAAAGGGTGAAGAGTTGAAACCCGAAAACTCCACAGTATTGCCCCCATATAGATAAATTATCAAAAAAACTAAGCTCTGCAGCATACGCCGTTCGAAAAATTCGTAATTTAACTGATTTAGAGACAGCGCGTTTAGTTTACTTTAGTTACTTTCATAGTGTGATGTCGTACGGTATTCTTTTGTGGGGATATGACGCCGATATTCAAACAATTTTTGTTTTACAAAAAAGGGCAATTCGTTAAATTTATAAATCAAGTCCCAGACACTCCCACAGAGACAAATCTAAAGAGATTAATATAATGACTGTGCCTTCTCAGTATATTTATGAAAATCTTTTATATGCACATAAAAATATTAATCTGTTTGAAAAATACAGTGATATCCATAACATAAATACTAGGAACAAACACAAATTTGTTGTTCCTAATACCAGGCTCAAGAAAAAAGGTGGCTCGTTTAAATGTCAATGTATACGTTTTTATAATAAACTTCCTAGCCAAATTGAAGAACTAAGCCTAATTAAATTTAAATCTTTTGTAAAGCGGAAATTATGCCAGAAAGCTTATTATACTGTCAAGGACTATATTGAGGACAAGAAAGATTGGGATTGAGCTGCTCCAATAAGTTTACACATACATAGTTGATGTTTAATTTGCTATTTTACATTTTTTCTTTTAATGTTTTTTTCTATATACGTACAATTTTATCTAAACAATGACATGTATATATTTACTGAATAAAGTATAATATTGTTTTAATTTTTGTGAATGTGAGGACTATGTGGGTCATTACATTTTTTTTTCTTTTAATGAAGGACTGGCTGTTTGAGTACTTTACGCGGCCTCCCCAAATGTCCTTTCTTTTGTATTGTTCGTCGAATCGTTGAACTCCTTAGTTCTGAGTTGAGCTGCACGATGATTGACAAATGCGTGCACTGACTGGACAGGTCCACTCAAATCCGTGTGGTTCTTTCCTCAAAAGACCATTTCAGACACTAGTCTACATGGTCCTCATATGATATGACCAAAATTATTTTCATATTTTTATATACACTTTGACATTGATGGATGCAATGACATTTACTTTGTAAAGGATTACACTATTTTAATTATTGTGAATGTGAAGACATTGTGGATTTGTGTTTTTTTTTAATGCATTGTTTTTTTAATTATTAGTTTTAATCATGGTCTGGCAGTTTGAGTAATTTATGCGGCCTACCCAAATGTCCTTTCTTTGGTAATGTTCGTCGAATCGTTTAGCTCCTTTAGTTCTGTGTTGAGCTGCATGACAACTGACAAATGCGTGCACTGACTGGACAGGTCCACTCATTCTGTGTGGTTCTTTCCTCGAAAGACCATTTCAGACATCAATCCACATGGTCTTCACATGACCTGACCAAGATTATGTCTGGACTTTAAAAGAGACTGTGACCTCTGAGTTTGTTTCGGCGTTTCTCAGAGTAGTCAGATAGGAAACGCTGATCACACCTAGTTTTTAAAATATGATTGACGTGTAAAAGTGTTTGTACAAACCTATTTACAGAAAATAAATCATTTATCATTATCATTCTAGTTAAGCAATAATTATTAGAAATAGGAAGTTCTCGTGTGAGAGGTCGTTCTACAGGGTGAAATTGAAAACTTGCTACAACTCGAAATAGGAGCTTCAGTAACTCTTACATAACTAATATAAATTGTTATTTCGAAAATCTAGTCTTTAAAAAAAATTGTAGTTATCGTCTTAGATAGTGCAAACTAAGTTATGCATTCAAGTAAACACGAATAATCGACGTTCCAGTAAAAAAAACAAAAAAAACAACCTATCAAAACAAATAAGAAAATTAGATTATCAATTTGAGCGCGCGATCTTTGCAATCCATTCATCGCAGAGTTCATAAATCATGAAACAAGTTGGCGACGCGTTCAGCTAGCGGTTATTTACCTAGTATCGATGGTTCCTACGAAAAAAAGGGCGCGCGACGTTGCCAAATCGCTTGCCTAGGCGCACGTGTGTGCATCCCTTTCCTATGTCTCGGCCGCCTTCCTTCTTCCCGCTGTAGAACACTGCCGCACTTCTGCAGTCGCCCGTGAAACATCTCGGAGAGGTCACGGTCTCACGGACAGACAGACTCACACGATCACGCGCGCAATTCGCAATGTAGCGAATCGATTGTTGTTAATTAGTGTATTATTTGTTTTGTGCAATAGTTTATGACATAAACTGTAGTGTAACCTTGTGTGTAACAAAACTAAGATGCCTAGTACGAGAGCAAATAGTAGTGTGCCATTTACCAATGACCAGGGGGTCCACTCTCTAACTCCGTCAACGACGATACCCATCCGAAGGTAGTTCGAAACTAAGCACTAAACCCTACTCCCAATTGATTTCGGATACATGAGTTTCAAACGGAATCATAGACAATATTTGTGAACGAATGACGCATGACGATAGAGCTGCGCTATTTTACCGGTCGATTACCGGTTTACTTACTTTGAAGTTTTCTAGCTTATTAAACAAAAAATAATATTGGTATTCTTACAAAAAGACCACATTTCTAACAATATAGTTTTTATTATGTATTTAATTTAATAATTGAATAATTTTTGCCATTTTAATCCGTATCGTGGACTTATCCTGTTAATACCTTTGCCCTTTTTCTTTCTGACGGCAACTTTCAACTTTTTTTTTTTTTCATTATGTGTACTTTCATAATATTATTTATATGACGCGGGAAGTTATCGCTAGTTTAGTAAAATGGCCCCAATCGCTCCAGCAGCAATTCACGCACAAATTCAGGCCCTCCTCGATTTTATGAGTGAGCATAATGAGTTGGCTCGCGGACTATTGAGGGGTGCCGACGGGAGAATCCGAACAAAAGTAAGTTTAATAGATTACTCGTATTTATTAAAGTGCATACAATGATAAAAAAAATACCACTTCGTCTTTAAGGACCCACTAAGCAGACCCACCGGTGGGTCTCCGAATACTGATGTTCTCCAAAGATCTACTAGTGGGTCCTCTGAGATTTTATTGTCTTCGAAGACCCACTAATAACAATATCGTTACTTAAATTCGCTTTTAGTACTGGCTGGTTGACATTAATAGACATAGATTCTTTCCTGTTTGTCATCGTCATATTTGTGTCTAACCACATAATATTTTATTTTAAAACGTAAGATATATAATAAAGTGTATTTAAATGTAAAATGCTGTGTTGCAATAAAAATGAAAGTTCGTCTTTGGAATCACCCGATTCCGTTCAGAACACGCTACTATTAAACAGAAGGGGTGGCAGAGTACTTTTACACGGAGGGTATCAATAATGGTATTGATACCCTCCGTGTAAAAAGAAAATTTATACAAATGGATCCAGTATATGGCAGTGCAGTATGAGGAAAAAATATAAATGTACTGGCTCAATAACAATACAGGTACGATGTCATTTCAGTTTACAACTAATCCCACTTTTTTTTTTTTTGTAAGTATTATTTTTATAGTACCAACTTGTTCAGGATCCCCTTCGTGTTCTAAAAACTACTAAGCATATCACGTCGGACCCACAAAGGCCCTGCAATCCTGATTTTGGAAAAAATATAGTGGCTGAAACAATAGATGCGGCTAAGGAATATGTGAAGGTTTCGACAAGTCCCATTCCGAAAATTTTTAATGACAAAATACATGTTCCTCTAAAAGACAAAGGGTTACATTTCGTCAGTAACACACCCTCATATGGAAATAAAAAAACACTTTTATACTATACAAGAAAACAATCACTGGGAATAAGCAAGTGTGTTTTCAACGATGTGAGGGAAGTAGATACCTAATAAATTTACATCTTTTTTGTTAGCTGACTACTGCAGCAATGAGAACCGGACTCTTATATTTTCCACGAAGGAGTCTAGAGAATTAATTCCGTCAATTAAAGAGGTGTTTGGCGATGGAACATTTTCAAGTTGTCCTCCTCCGTTCTTACAACTATTTACAATATTTGGTAATTTGGATGGATCTACAGTTTATGTAAATATGGTTCCGGTATGTTTTGCTTTATTAAACAACAAAAAAGAAGAAACATACTTTGCGCTTTTTGAAATTCTAAAATCGCAATTCCCAGATTGGAGGCCGACAAAATTTCATATTGATTTCGAAGCAGCATCCTCAAATGCAATACTTAAAGCATTTCCCAATATGACTATAAAGAAGTGTTACTTTCACATGACGCGTAGTATTTGGAGGCGAGCTAAAAAAAATGGAATAAAACAAAAACTAGAAAAGCACATTGTGGCACTCTGTGCAGTCCTTCCGTTACTACCAGAGAGCATGATATCTGATGGATGGAAATACATTTTGGCCCTATTTCCAACTTCAGATAAACTAAAAAAGTTTCAAAAATGCATGCAGACATATTGGCTAACGAATAGAACGACCAACGTCCTCGAAGCTTGGCACTCTAAGCTTAATAAAAACATAAACAAAACTTTATGTCACTTTGCTTAAGTTACTAAGTTTTTTACAAAATGAAAGAACAAGTTTTTCTAAACGACGTCACTGTTATATAGAAAAGTACCAATTTATATTAGATTGTCAGTTAGAGTTGATGCATAAGGAAATCACAGTGGTACACTTTCTTGAAAAGTTAAGATAAAGAGATTCAGTGAATTTTACGAAAACATAATGTACGTAAGAAATAATCTGCATGTTTTTAGTAAAAGACGTGACAGACACAATTACAGTACTAGAAATAGGCACCAATTAGTTCAGCCAGGCTTCAGACTGGCTAAAGTAGACTCATCTTTCATGGGGTACTGTTTGAGATGCTTTAATAAAATTCCACAAAGTATTCTTGAACTCAATGAGACAAATTTTAAAACATGCATTAAACTCACACTATGTAAAGTGCAAGCATAACATGAATGATGTAACCAAGGTTTTGTAACAATATGCTAATTTAAAAGAGTGCCCATGGAGTTTCTTGCCCGTTCTTCTCTATAGAGATCTACGTTAGGGAATGGGCAACAGTACTTTAACAGTTTTTTTTGTCTTGTGACTGGGACTGTAGCTACATTTCATTGTTATCTTTGTTTCGACAATTCAAAAATGCCTGTAACTGTCCTACTTGAATTAATAATAAAAAATTGCCCTCTGAAGAAACTTCGTGATTTTTAATACTTTAGAAAAATATTTTTAAGTTAATTTTATAAGCAGTAAATTTTATTACACCTTTAAGTTTGTACCGTTCAAACAATAAAACATTCTGCTCTAATTGAAAGGGTAGATTAATGTTAATTTGTAATTGTTTTCTTTCGTACTTTTAAGTTCCTGGTGGGTCTCAGGGGATATAAAACTAAATAATCTCATAGGACCTACCAGTCAGTGGGTCTTGGGAGACACATCAGTATTCGGAGACCCACCGGTAGGTCTGCTTGGTGGGTCCTTGAAGACGAAGTGAAAAAAACATTTGGTCGAAAGCTGCTGGATCTGCCAGACGTTCAGCATGTGCTACAGGTGCAGGCCCATCGGTAGCACCAACCCTCTCGCAAGTTGAATTGAGGATACTGTCAATTATGGGAGAGGGTTTTAGAGAGCCGCAAACTGAGGCAAGAGTGCCAGCTTTTCCATCGGTAATAATTAAATTTATAATTGAACATAGGTAGTAAATTTGTTTTGTAGCATTCATGTATTTATAATTATTTTACATGGAGTCTTTCCCGTGACTTTTAAATGTAATAATTATACTTAACAGATAGGTACAAAATTATACATTTCTTGTACCCGTCAATGATATTCAGTTTTTGTTGTACAAGGTCCACCTGTAAGACAAGACCCAGCAGTCATCACACCCACACAAATATATGCTGCTACACCTGCCAACCCACTTTCCCAGGAACAACCCGCAGTGATCACTGAGGTACTGGTAAAAGGAACTGCCAATTCATAATCATCGATGTAAGTATTATTGATAACTAGTAAATAGATCACATAAATCATGTTTATAAAATACTAAGCTAATACTGAGTTTCGGACGGGCAAAAACGCATCGGAAGTAGGGACAACTGTCAAATCGTGTTGTCGTTAATTCTTTGTTCGAGTTTGTCACTAATCGTAAGTCCGTAGGTGATACGGAGTATGAAACGTCCGTAACGAAGGCCGAAAATACGGACTTCGTGCTTAGAGAGTAGACCCCCTGTACCTAAAAACATTGTCGTTTGGTATAATTCTACAAGAAATTTTGAGGGTCACCCAGAACCTTTTGGACTTCGCAAGTTTCCACGTACCTACACACGCTCGAGGGAGTGGGAGGACACCTGTTCATCCGAGACGAATGTACCGCATGATATAGAGATTTTTTTACGAAAATCCTCAAGCCGCAAGCAAGTACTACACGCAGCGAGACGGTTTAACGTAAGCCAATATTACGTCTGGAAATTATTAAAAGCATCGGGAATGCATCCGTTTCATTTCTAGCGCGTACAAGACATCGTTCTCGCCGACTATCGTCCTAGAAGAGAGTTTTGTAATTGGCTGCTACAAAACCTCAATCAAAATATTCATTGGACTGACGAAGCAATGTTTACAAGAGTTGGATTGTTCAACATTCATAATGAACATTGGTGGAGTGCTCGCGGTCGCAACCCGCACGTAACGCGCAGGGACGGTTTTCAAATGCGATTTAGTGTTAATGTGTGGCCTGGCATAATTAATGACCGAGTCATTGGGCCCTACTTTATCGAAGGCAGATTAACTGGGAGACGTTACCTCGAAATTCTTACGTCCGTAGTAGAGATAGAGATGTGCCAGTGTCTTACCTAGCTGATATGTACTTCCAGCAAGGTAGAGCCCCGGCTCATTATTACAGTGCAAAGCGTGCATATTTGGATAGACAGTACGGTGATCGGTGGATTGGTCGTGGCGGACCCATAGCATGGCCAGCACGATCACCTGATTTAACCCCATTAGACTTTTATTTGTGGAGAGAATTAAAAAGACTCGTGTACGAACGCGAGACAGAAACTAGAGAGCAATTAAAGGACAAAATTGTGTGTGCTCCAGGGTAGTCCGCGAAATTCAAATTATTTCTAGTCAAATGAACGCCGAGAACACATATCTGAAATGCTGTTAAAAACTTGTGCCGAATGGGATATAGATAAGAACAAAGTTGCAGCTGTTGTTTTTTTATGATTGCATTCTACGTCTTTATAATTGCCTTGTTACAAATAGTGCATATGCGCTATAATTTGTTAAAGTTGAATGTTACCTATGGTTAACATTGCGTAGATACCGGTTGATTGACATAGAGATAAAGAGCGTGAAAAATAGCTAACATTGCGAAATGGTGGAGGATGTACATAATTGCTTTTATAGGTGTTTGAGGGTGTTCGCAGGCATAATTTTGCTTAATTGAATTTTTAGCGTAACCTGCGATTAGAGAGCGTGATGAAAATACTAGCACTTGTCCAACCACAAGTTGCTTCTTCCAGCGATAGTAGCACATTAGAAGATGATAATGAGGTTACTGCACTAGCTGACAATACCGTATACAGTTTTTATTAGAAAGAAGATTGTCCATGGAGTTTCTTGCCCGTTCTTCTCCATACGTACCTACTACGCTTTGGAATGGGCAACTAGCTTCATATTTCTGACTGACCGACTCCTTGACAATTCAAAAGTGCCTGTAAATGTTTTAATTGAAATAAATGCTTCGAGTTTTGAGTTTTTTTTTTCCAACTGATTTACCACATTTACTGACAAAAAAAGAAAGCATTTGTAAGAAAGCCACTCGAATTGAAATGAGAAGGCGGAAATTAAAACATGGTGCAACGTTGGAGGAAATAACCTTCACTCAACTTGGTTCGGAATCAAAGTCTCCATCAGATTATTTTTCCGTTTTTTTAGTAAAGATGTTGATATAATGATTCAAACAACAAATTTATACGCAGTGCAACAAAATCTCAAGTCTGTAAATGTTATTCATGACGAGTTGTTGAATTTTATTGCTATCAGATTGTTAGCAATAAAATCCAACAACTCGTCAATGGGTGTTGTTAAGATTCCTATCGCGACTACTGGAAGAAGTTCGCCAGTTTTTGCATTTTGTTGGTGATTCACAACAAACTAGAGATCGTTACCAAGCCTCCGTCACAACATAGGGGACCGTTTTCGAAACAAAATAGGGGACCCTTCTACGCGTAAGTAGTTTTGCGGTACAAATGCTATGCTATATAGCGTTTGCCTATCTACCTGCGGAAGATATACCAAATATCTTCAGACAATTTAAAGATACTCTCTTCCCAGAAGAAGCCGAAGAAGTTACTAATTATTTTGAAGAGTACTATGTTTTAGGACGACTGATACTCGTAAGCCGCAACATAGATGACAAAATTAAAGTTTTACGCTTACAACCAGTTTTTCCACCGAGCCTATGGTCTATAGAAAGAAATAACAACTTGTTCCTTCCACGTACTAAAAACAGTGTAGAAGCCTGGCATCGCCGCTGGAATTCTTTGTTGTTTGTTCTTTACAGTCTCTTATTTTCTAAAATAAGAAACTTGGACTGTATGGATGTATTCGAAAACTTATTGTGGAGTAAAGTGTCACGGAACAAAAAATCGAGAAGAGTTTGGGTAATTTTCCTCAGACACCACCCAAAAGAAAAGAGTTGCAGAGAATGCTAGTCAGTCTTAATTTTAGCACTCATAGAAAAAAATGTACAGGTGAGGTACTAATATTTTATTTTGTTACTTTGTTAATAATAATATTAAATGTTGATGTTGATACTATATTTTTCTGTACACTTTGTGACTAAATAAATCGAAATCACAAGCATTCCAGCGTATGAGGCAATGAAAATGTTTTTCGAGACAGCGTCTTTCGCGACTACTTCATTCGAGTCCATGAGCTTTCGAACCTGTGAGGTAGTGGAAAAATAAATCGCAACAGCGGCGTTCGAAACAACATCCCCTATGTTGTTTCGAACGCCGCTGTAGAAGATATTGTATTTTTGGATGTGATGCTTTAGGTAAGTGTGTATTAACGCATCGTACCGTATTACCATTAATATAGGCAAGAAAAAGTTTTTTTTTATCCCATTTCTATAATTTCATTTTATTTAGCCTTACTCTGACATTCATGAATTTCGGTGCGTTTTCAGTTGCGTTTGGTGTACCCCTTCACCGGGTCCCAAACCCTGTCAAGCGCCCTGATTTGTTAGCTGCTTGGATAGCGGCTGTCGGCAGCAAGATTACAGAAAGTTAACCGTACGAAAATTTAAAAGAACACGTGATGAATTTGTGATCACCATTTTGATCCTACATTCAAGACAACTGAAGGTCATCTTTTTGTACAGCAGTACCTACAGTTAATTTGGATGGTAAGTAGATTTAAATTAGCGCAGTAACTGTGTTGTGTGTGTTGTTATAACTTAAAAGTACTCTGAACATTGTGGAATAAACAGGATTTTGGGATCTATTATTTTCGCATTTGAACCAAATCCCCGTAAGATTACTGAGCTTTACAAGGGAGACTCCGGTTGTACAGATTAGGTTTTTGAAGTTTAATAATGAGAAGTTTATTTTAATGTATGTTTGGGAAACCATATTGTTTTGCTAGAAACAGATTTAATTATTATTTTAGTTATTCAATGGTAGGTTTTTAAAACACCACATTGTTTTCATTCAACTGGGTGATGACAAGGATGGGCAAAAGAAACTACACAAAGTACGAATTGTAAGTCGAATTGTTCAAACAGAAAAAAAGTTTATGCAAAGTTACGTTATAGGTGTTCACCAAAACAATCAGGACCTTTGTGGAAACAGACCATAGCTACTTTCGGCCTAGAAGAAAATCTGCTCATGCCGGACCTATGATTGATATCACCAACTTGCCTGGGTCATCGGTTCAAACTAAACAACTACCTGGTCCATCCAGATCTGGATCTGCTGTTAATTCTACAGAATTCTCAGCGCCATCTGAGCATTCTCTCGCCATCAACTTCATTTGAAGAGTGCCATGCTCGCACACCACAGACGAAATTTGATGCAGGTACTTTGTTTTTTTTTTCACTATCCATGCGAACTGGTCTGTCTGTTCGTTTGTTATATATTCACACAACACTAAATAACTGGTTTTAATATTTCAAACATGCAAATTACAATAAACATTGAGGTTTATTATAATTTGCATGTTTAAATATTAATAATAATAAAATAGGGATGAAATAATTATAATAATAAAAGGGCAGGCAGGCCCAGCATGGTCAGAAACATCAAAAGTGAGGCCAATGCTCAGCACTGGGACATACCATAGGCTACAAAAACGACCATGTTTTTATTTATACGTAGATTAACTTACCATCCATTACACATATTGCATAGAATTTAGGAAATCTTTAGTCTCTTGTCTGAGCAATTTCATCGTATACACTTGAACATCTTTAGTATGTATGTTTGAAATGTAATTTAATCTTTCAGGTAAATCTTTCGAGTATCTGCAGAAGGAGGCTGAAACGCAGTGTGACAGAAAAGCAAGACAAATGCAAAATACAGTAACAAAATGAAGTAAGGAGGCTGCGCTTAAAACTTTCAAGTTGCGCATTAGGGAATTTAAAAATAAAAGTGTTAACAGGGATTTTGAGAAATTATCTCAGCTAAATTGTTTACTCAAATGCAATGCATAGAAGGTCGGAAGAAAAAGAAGGGGGCATAGATTTAATCAGGAAGAAAAGATTTTATCACTTTAAATTTTTAAGAAAAGCCCTAAGGCCTACTGCAAGTTAATGTGCAAACATTTTACATTACCCTCAAAAAAAGTCTTGAAGTTTTTCTCAAGTTAAATTGGCTCCAGGCATAAACGAAATCGTGTTTAAAGAATTAAAGTCCACACTATCGAAAATGTTGCAACAAGATCGTCTGTGTACTTAAGTTTTTGATGAAATGTCCATATCTCCCCATATGCATTACAATGTATACACAGATGATCTCGTAAGTTTTGAGATCTATGTGAACTGTAAGACGCAAAATTTTGCCAATCATGTTTTGGTGTTCATGGTCAAAGGGGTAAGGAAAAATTACAAACAACCAGTAGCTTACTACTTTACGAAAATATTATAAACATCGAAACTCAAAGAAATTTTAGTAGACGTAATAGGTAAAGTAAAA
This sequence comes from Dasypolia templi, assembly GCA_963555695.1. Lineage (NCBI taxonomy): Eukaryota > Metazoa > Arthropoda > Insecta > Lepidoptera > Noctuidae > Dasypolia > Dasypolia templi. The sequence goes on from OY743156.1 coordinate 16,144,094, forward strand.
GCTACTGGTCTTAAGATAATTGCAACGGTATGCGACCAAAGCTCGGCAAATGTAAGCACTATAAATAGCTTAATCTCCGAAGTCAAAACTGCTTATTTCAAGCAGGGAAAGAATGGCGAAAAGACATAATTTATGTTAGCAATCATGATATAATCCCGCTGTTTGATGTTCCCCACTTGTTAAAATGAATTAGAAATAATTTGCTAAATAAAGAAATGCACTACATGCACGAAAATGTCTTAAAAATAGTGAAATGGGAATACTTGAAGCGGGTATTTGATCCCGACAGGTCGCATGGAGAGTTGCTTTTGCTGCGCAACTTGACCAATGAACACGTAGATCCCAGGAAAATAAAAAAAATGAGGGTGAAAATCGCGGCTAAAGTATTGAGTTTTAGCATGGCAGTTGCTACTGATAATGTTATTGGAAGAGGAGATTGTCCCTCAGAATGTCGTGATCTAAAACCATTTGTATTAATAAAATTCACAAATAATTTGACTCATTGAACGGGTCATCTTTTACGCCGCCAAATGGTAAAATATACAGAGCTGCTGGTAAAGCGAAATTCTCATCATCATATATAAGATGCGATAAAAATGTTAAAAATAGCCAAATTTATGTTGAAAAAAAGTGATGAGGAGAAAATCGTTAAGTCTGTACCTTCTTTAAATAACTTTATTCGAACAATCGAAGGTTTTAAATCGATTTGGCAGTTATTATCAAAAAAATATTCCTTTGACGAAATGCTGACACAGAATTTTAACCAAGACCCACTCGAAAACTTCTTTGGAAGTGTTCGAAGTTTGGGTGCACGAAATGTTATGCCCAGCTATGTGGGATTTGCAGGAGCATTTAAACCTTTGTAATTAAAGAATTTCCCATTCCCTAAGCTCCAATTGCGAAGAGGATTCGAATGAATGCCTACAATCCTTCTAATTTTTTCTTAAAAATGAAGATTAAAGTAAGTGCTCGCTTGCAATCCCAAAGTATTGTAATTGATCAGCCTCTGAATGTTATTACAAGAAATATTTCTGATTCAGGGGCTGATCAAAGAACGTGTGTGGGAGGCCTTTGACAAAGTGTCTAAAAAACGTCGTCAAATGTTGTAAAAATTGTAAAAATAAGTTACTAGGCAATTCGGACAATGTACAAATACAGGGTGTCCGCCGGCAGAATTTAAATTTTTAATTGCGTTTACGGTGACTAGCAAGGCGGTGGAGCGGGGAGGGAGGTATCATTCGACGCGGCATTGATGCGGGTTTTTTATTTTAGTAGCCATGAGTCAGTGGATGGGAGCGCACCGGGCTTTTGCGGTTGAGGCGTATTTTGCGAACAATAAGTCGATTAGTGTGGAGAGGCGCCGGTTTTGTTCTCACTTTGAAATCCGACGATTAAACGATGGCCCGTCAAACCAATTAATATGGACGTGGTTAAAGAAGTTTAGAGTAACTGGATCAGTTAGAAATGAGCCTCGGCATGGACCTTCAACGTCTGTTACTACTCCTGAAAACGCAGAACTTATGCGAAGGGAAATTTTACAAAATCCGCGTAAGTCTGTCCGAAAGATTGCAGCATCAACGGGTGTGAAAAGGACGTCAATTCATAAAATTATTCGAAAATAATTGAAGTTTCATCCATACAAGGTCCAAATCACCCAGCAGTTGAAAGAAAATGACTTCATAATAAGGCAGAATTATGCTAGAGTTGTTCTGAAACGATTTTCAACGCCTACCCGCTTATGTAACATTTTTTTTAGTGACGAGGCGCATTTTCACATTGGCGGCTACGTAAATAAGCAGTATATGCGATATTGGAGTGCAAACAATCCAAAAGAAGTTTTTGAAAAGCCTCTTCACAGCTCAAAGACAGTTTCGTGCGCCATTTCTGGAAATGGCATAATTGGACCTTATTTTTTCGGTAGAGATAAACTGTCAACGCTGAACGTTACCGCGCAAGTCTGGACGACTTTTTTATACCGGAGCTGCATCGCCATGTTGGTTACAACAACAGAACCCATTTTCAGCAGGACGGGGCCACGGCACACACTGCTAGGGACTCAATGACAAAAGTGCGAGAGCTTTTTCCTGGAAAATTAATAAGTTATTTTGGCGATATAGCCTGGCCCCCTAGATCACCAGATCTGACTCCTTGCGACTTTTTCCTATGGGGATATTTAAAGTCTCGCGTGTACAGTAATTCGCCATCAACAATACAGGCGCTACAAACAAATATCCAACGCAAGATTGCGAATATTCAAGCAGCACTTTGTAAGCGAGTTTTCGCCAACATGAAGGAAAGGTTGCAAGAATGTTTGCAGCTAGAAGGACGCCATTTGAGTGGAGTTATCTTCAAAAAATGAAATCCGCGTTATTCTTGTATACGATAATCAATAAACGACTTTAATTGTAAACTTGGTTTAATTAATTAAAATTTGTAAATTGTTAAATCTGCCGGCGGACACTCTGTACATGCGTGCCAGAGAGTATTGCCAAAATAGGAAGTGGCTTTGCTATCCTTCCGAATGCCTAGTAGTAGCTTGTTTTCAGGAAATACAAGAAACAACAGTTGTTTTTTAAAATAATGATTGCCACAAAAAAAAAAATATCAAAGAAAGAATAAAAACCTTCATTGATTTATTCACCGATTTTAGTTTTATGGATTGTGAAATACATAAAGAAAAATTAAAAGAATGTTTTGATGACACATCCATACATATAATTATTTATAGTTGGTGCAGGTCAATCAATAGAATGTTAGAAGGTAAAATAACCTACGAAGGTGAGGATGTAACTAAAACAGCAGCTCAAATTTATTTAAAAGAAGCATTAAACTAATAAGTAGTTTTAAGTTTGATGAATAAAAGGATATTACTCTAAACCGCATACGTTTTTATTTTTAAGGTTAATACCCTGATTGTCACCATAATACAGACTCGCTACTCGTACTCGTAGAAGTCGTATTAGTACTTACAGACTTCTAGGAGTAGCGAGTACTTTGTTCATACATTTGTTTAATTGCATACGTATAGTTATGTTGATGTATAGAGCCTTAGTTCATCCACCAAACTCAAGGTGGCAGCACTTTCCATACATGCAGATTTTACCACAGAGTTGTTACTCTTTCTCTCTATACTTCTTTACTCTTTGCACAAGTAGCAGAAGGGCACCGCACGCCCGCCTGTGTAGTCGCGCGTGGAACCTTACTGCGTATTAACTTATTAGTAATGTGTGGTATTGTTTCTTAATCAAGCGTTTTAACAATGTCGAATTCACGACATTATTGTGCAGTATACGAATGACAAAATCAAAAAACCAATTAAAAATTATCGTGTTTCACATTGCCAAAAGACGAGGAAAGGTAAGTGATTCTATTTCGGTATAATTAACACTAGAATTAGGGTTAATAGAATAGGGTTGCTGTATTGTACAATCAGATTATTTTGTATGAAGTTCCTATGAAAACACACGCTCTTACAACTTTTCAAGTAAAGTCATGTTTCCTTTTCATTAAAATTTCGTTCCATAAATATGTGTCACGTCAGTTTTTTGACGTGATAACGTCTTATAAATCGATGAACGCCGGCTGTACCTACTCACGAAAAAGCATGACTCATTGTGTCAATTTCCGCATGAGCCGAGCGTGCAAGCGAGAGCGCGGAACAAGCGATAGAGAGGCACGATCGGCTAAGTTATCACATACAATTATCGTCCGTAAGGCTAGGCGCGCATGAGCAACTTTGTCTCCGAGCGACAGTCGGACCTCTCTTTGTTTTCCATGAGAGTGAAAGGGACTTCCGACTGTCGCTCTGAGAAAAAGTTGCTCGTGCGCGCACCCTGTAAACCAACTTTACAGACAACCAATTTGTTTTATGGTTTTTATTGATACGGTACTATTTTGTTTGTAAATTTTCAGCGAACCATGATTAACTTTTTTAAATAAGACGGAATTTTTCAAAATGGATGAGTCACAATCTTTTCCGTATGATCCTATGTGTATTTATATAAATCTATATTCCGAATCAACCACCGCAAGTACATGGATCCACTATGAGGAAACTTTAAAATTTTTATGTTATTTTTATTTATAATTATTATCTACCTCTCATAGAGAGGAGGCCTGTGTCCCAGCAGTGGGAACGTTATAGGCTGATTATAAATTTTTATGTGTTCCTCGTCAATTGCACATGCAAACAATGAGGGAAATTAGTATTTCTTTCAAAACCTTCCACTATTTTCATCCATTCACTTTCTGTAGAAGGCGTTTGAAGATATTGTCCCTGAAGGTCATGCCACAGACTCCAGCAAACATCCCAGATGATACCACTTATAGTCGATCCTCCAACTTTTTATGAATAGTGTCTTTCATGGAACACCCCGATGCTAAATACCTGAAAAAAGAAATGTATATGTACCGTATTACTTATCATGTTTGTCTTTTACAGCTAAAATGATTATTCAACGGTGGACTCATATAAGAGATAATTATAATCGATCATATAAAAAGATAAAAGATCAGAAAAGCTCAGGAATGGGCGCCAAAACAGCAAAGCCTTATGTATATAGTAAACAGTTATCTTTTCTGCAGAAAGTAATACAACCTAAAAAGACAATAAACAATGTTATTACCGAAAATAACAACACGGAATCCGATAATAACACAGAATTTGAAAACCAGAAAAATAATTCTGAGAGAGGAAATGAAACATTGGAAACAAACTCAATAGAGACACATGACACAATGGCGGCAAAGAGCCCAATACCTAATCGTGTACCAAAAAGATCTCTAAAGAATATGATTAGTCCTGCAGATGCAAAGAAATTTATGGATTCTTATTCAAATAACGAACCTAAAATAATGAATCGACATCTTTCATTTTTTAATGGGCATCATTAGATAAGTATGACGGTGATGAAGTCCTCGAATTCCAAATGGGTGTGCTACAATTAATGAAAAAAATTAAAAACAGTCGCCAAATTCGTGAATCGTCGTCTTTCAATCTGACATCACTTCACAGAGGATATTTTACACAACAATACCAAAATAGTAATATACAAGAAGCTTCAAATTCTATTAGTACAAACATGACTACAATGACTTCTCTTCAAAGTCCAGCCTCTGTAGAATAGTAAAATTGGTCAAATCTTAATATTTTTTTAATTATAATAATTAACATAACTAAAACTTAAATAATCACAACCTGTGTATTTTTATTTGTGTACTCAGCTTAAACAGATGGCTAATTTCATTTTAGTACTAATGCATTTCAAAATTCAAGCTTACCAAAGTCAAATACGAAATACGAATATGCGGAAACACATGGCAGTCTAAAACCTTAGACGTAATTAAGTGTACAGAGCACATTCAAACCATAAAACAGCTGGGCCCTTCTATCATTGACTTGAATGTGCCCTGGCGGCTGAGAGTATGTCACGCTCACTCAAATGTCTCGCTGGTGGTGGTGTGTGTGTTGGATCATTAAGTTCCCTTCAAAATGGTTGAGCTGAATGGTGCTGATCCATACGTCATGTTCGTGAACGGGCGCCGTCAGTGGGGACTGGTCATCTCTTGGCTGCCACGGCTTTTTTATTGTCATTTCCGATTTTTTGTATTTTTTCTTTTTCATTACGGGCGCCTTGAATGTGCACATCTTTCTACATAGTTCTCACATGTATAATTTCAACTAGACTGTTGTAACAAATTTCCTGTCACCATATTATTTAGAAGAGTGTCCATGGAGTTTCTTGCCCATTCTTCTCCTAGGTACCTACTTCGCTTTGGAATGGGCCGACTAGCTTCATATTTCTGACTGACCGACCCCTTGACAATTCAAAAGTGCCAATAATTGGTTTATTTGAAATAAATGCTTTGAGTTTGAGCAATTACGGAACATAAGCTTTCTGCCGAAGAAGGCAACGAAGAATTATTGAAATCAGCTAATGAAATTGCTAAGGTTTTGAAACTTGAGCTGCGTCTTCCAAGGACAGCAAGCCGCCAACAATATAGGTAGCAAATCATCCAACTGGTTTGTTAAGCGAATAATTTCACCGATCGTCGTACGTGCCCTATTTGGATTATTTATCATCCTCATTAGAGGCGATATTCGGTAAAAAAAAAATATTCACCAGCGTTTGCTCTTTCATTGTTTCATTGTAATTTTGGAGCTGTAATTTTTATTACTTGAGCAGGGTTGCTCAAGTAATAAAAATTACAGCTCCAAAATTAAGAAAATATATGGACGAAGTGTCCAAATTTTATGAATTAGAAGGGATCACATCTGAAGCTGAACTATGGCGCACTTTTTGGGTTAACAAGCAGGAGGACTTCGAAGATTTGGAGCTAACGGAGTTAATCCAACAAGCAGAATGTTTTTAACCGAAAGTGAAAACTTCCTATAAAGCATGATCATTTGCGGCTGTTAACATTAGGAAAACAGCCGCGGACGATGCGACATACAAAATCTGACTTTCTGTGCTTAGGAAAGGTGAAAGGAGTTTCGACAGTGATCATGTTTCCAAGGTAATGTACGATGGTTCCTTGGAAATTTTGAAAGGAGAGATATTTGCATCAATGAAGAACAAGAAATATTCAGCTGAGGTATGTACCATGTATATTGTAACAATTGAATCTTATAATCGGTAAGCGATATCTGAGTTTATATATTGTTTTTTGGAGGTGCAGCTGTCCGCGGGGGTTGTACAAGTGTCACCATATAGCAGCCCTACTCATTTACGCCAGCAAAAATATCAGTAAAACTGATAATGTTTGTGCTTTGAAGGCTCCAATCACAACTACCGAAACGCAGAAGTCTGTAAGTGAAATGTACCCTGCTAGAGAGTATTAAGCTATCAACAGACCAGTGAACGAGGAAGATAAAGCCTTTTTGGTAAGCAAACTGAAATTATTAAACAGGTAAATACACTACTAAGTGAATGTTATTTGTTATTTAAAAATACAAGTAAGTATATTAACCAAAATATATAATATTTTAGGTTTTCAAGGTTTTATTGGCTCCTTCAGGAAGAGCCCACTCGTGTGGAGGTTAAATAGAAGACTATGCAGCAAATTCTAACCTCATACAGCAGTAAAGAGGATATGTTGTGTAATATCAAGGTTACCAGAGATGACATTTTGGCCATTGCACAAACTACGACTGGGCAAAGACATAATCCTCTATGGCATGAAATGAGACTGGGCCGCATAACTGCAAGCAACTTTGGTATTGTTATTGCAGATGTTCAGCGCAACAGGTACTTAATTGCACAAGTTAGATAATATTACTGTTATATCTACCAACTGAGTTTCTGGAACGAAATTGGTCACAAATTGTTTTTTCAGGTTTCCTCCATCACAATTTTCTGCTCTACTTGGAAAAAAGAATCTGGCTGGTGTCAAAAGTATACAGTGGGGTGTAAACCTTGAAGAGGTTGCTATAAAACTCTTTGAAGAGGCATGTAAGAAGGTGACTCCAACCGGATTTTGGCTTCACACCTCAGGCACTTTAGGCGCATCGCCTGATGGACTTGTCGGAGATGATGCCATAGTGGAGGTGAAATGTGCATTTAAACACCAAATGAACACTGCAGAAGTAATTCAACAACACGTAAAATACTGCTTTGATGCTGAAGGAAAATTAAAAACAAATCACCCATATTACCACCAAATACAGGGTCAACTGTCCATACCAACCAAAGAAACAATTATTTTACCCATAGAAAGGGATCTAAACTGGGAATTGAATATCAAATTCTTAATAAAACTTTGTCAGGAAAAATTATTGATAGATTAATGTCATAAGTTATGCACATTAAAATGTATTTGTAATTTAGAGTTGTCATTTTTATTTTGAGTCATGGTAGCCAGAGAGTGTAAATAGTAAAACAGTCAACGGTTTTAGTTTTATTCAATAATTAATACAATCTATTAAATAATATCCTATGATACGAGGGCGGCACTGAACATTTCGGGAATCAAGGAAGTGACACAACATTACTTTTTAAAAATGTATTTATTGCTTTTCGAAGTATTCTCCGCGAAATTTGACACATTTTTCCATACGATGGAACCAATCATTGAAGCAACCATTCCATTCGGAAGTTGGGGTCTCCAAAATGGCCGTTTTGTAGGCGTCCACAGCTTCTTCAGGTGATGAAAATCTCTGTCCACGCAATTTATTCTTTATTTTAGGGAAAGTATAGAAATCATTAGGGCTTAGGTCGGGGCTGTACGGCGGATGGTCTAATAATTCTATGTTTTCTTGCTCTAAAAACTCTTTTGTTCTGTGTGCGGTGTGATAACTCGCATTGTTGTGATGGAGGATGATGCGGCGGTTGCAGTTCTCTTTACGGAGTTCAGAAGCGACCTGTGGCAAACAAATGCTAGCATACCATTCTGCATTAACCGTTCTTTGTCCCTCAAGAGGAATAGTCGTAACATGGCCGGTTTTGGAGACAAACGTGGCCACCATTGTTTTTGCAACACTCCGTGAACGAACAATTTTTGTTGGCTTTAACTCATTTTCGAACACCCAAACTCGTGACTAGTTTTTTGTTTCGCAGGATTCGTCACCTGATACGATGTTGTTTACAGCATTTGAGGATCCTGCGTGGAATCTTTCGAGAGTTCTGATGCACCAAGTAACGCGAGCCGCTTTTTGCTCTTCACAGAGCGAATGCGGTATCCATCGGGAAAACAACTTTTTTACACCTAATTGTTCATGCAAGATTATTTGTATTTGACTCATGCCAATGTCTAAAGATGCCTGAATTTCCGGTGTGTCACATGTCGATCTTCCTCAATCAGCTTACGCACAAAATCAACGTTTTCTTGGGTGACTGCAATATTTGGACGACCTTGACGGGGATCATCACTGAGCTTGACACGTCCACGTTGAAATTCAGCAAACCAGCGATAAATTGTGGTTTTTTGATGGGGCTTCATCACCAAATGCAGAAATCATAAGGTCAACACACTGCTTTTGTGTTAAACCACTTCGAAAGTCATAATAAATCATCGCTCTTGAATTTTCTCGAGTCAATTCCATTTTCTCAACGACTAAACAAGTTTGACAAAACCTTGTGATAAAACCGTTTTTTTTTTTAAATAAATAAATGATATTCGATTTTTAAAACCAAGGAGTTTTCAATTAAAAAGATTTTAATATGACAGGAACAGTGGAAATATTCCATTCCCGATACTTTTAGTGCAGCCCTCGTATTCATCACATTTAGAAGTAGCACACTACACAACAAATTATCCCACCAGTAGGACATACAACATGATTAATGTTGCTATATTTTTCAGGATCTTCACTTGAAAAACACTGTTCATATTCTTTTAATAGGGAGTACTGCATATTAACAAGTGCTGCACATGTCTATGATTTGACTAGCATACACTCTCATGTTGGGTGTTAAGAAGTCAAGAATTCTAAATGATTTCAGTCTCGATATTGCCCTCTCTACATGCATCCTAGCTCTTGCAATTTGGCGATTTACAAGTACTTGCTCTTTCGAAAACTGTGTGGTGGTCAAACGGTGGAATATTAACATTCACACCAAGTGGTGCTCAAAGGTCTGATATAAGGAATCCTATGTCACATAAGATTAGATCGCCTGCTACCATGTGTGACAGGATTCCACCCTATTTGGTGATGACTTTATCGGATGAAGACCTGGAAAAAGATCTCTAACATAAGTAATGGTTACATTAGTAGCTATTCCTATCAACACTTTAAATGTATGCCTCTGTTATAGTGTGAAAACACTGCTTTTGTTTTCTGTGCAATAAGTTAATTTCTGTGCAATCAAGTACAATTTTAATGTTCGGGAATGGTGCAAAACATGTAGGTATAAAGAAAGTATTCTTTTCTCTGCTAGGAATTATATGCATCATTCCTTTAAATAAGACACTGTGCACAATATTCAGATATGTTATGAATATGTTTTGAACAGTGGTGGAACTGATCTTATAACGATATCCCAAATCAAAATACTGCAAATTAAGTCTAAGCTTCATTAATGTGCATAACAATTGATCCTCAATATTAATTATTTCCACTTCCAACCCATGAAATAATTTATTTCAAATCTACTCAAGAGATCCACTAAAACTTGAAAATGAGCAGCTGTAGGCAAACCCGTATACTGGAACACTAGCAAGTCAACTGCCATAATTTTCTCAAAGGACAGTCTGCATTCACCATTGGCTAGTAATTCCTTTATTTTTTTATTCTCTTGCTGTAAGAAATAATTCTGAGAAGTAGTTACTATGTAACTACTTCCATTTATTTGATGTGCTGTTGGTTGGCTGGCTGACACATTTGTGACTGTATCTAATTCAACTGCAACATTTCCAGTCATCCGTTTTTTTGTTGTAGATCTGGAATAAAACAATTTGTATCAATAAACCAAGAAATCCAATACAAACCTCTAGGGTTCATAAAGCTAGATAGTTCATATAATATTTGCTTATAACTAATTTTCTGATAAAGGTATGTGATTAACTAAAAGAAACTTAAGACTTTCAGTCAAGACCAACAAATGGGCACTTCATAGAGTATGGGTAGTTAAAATAGTGAATAATGGAGAATGTTACTGGGTATGCAAAATCGGTTGAAACTTTGTCACAGTAAAGCCTATGTGAATATAAATATACTAGTTTTTGTTTCATGCCAAAATATCAATTAGTTTAGATTTCATAGACATTCTAAAATCCCGTTAATTTGAAATCGCTGCGCGGTGGCGCTGCTTCGGTGTGACGTCACAGGTCATACACCTCTTTCCGCCCGCGCGCGCAGTACACGGCCGGAGACATAAGTGATAACGTACTTAACGCTTGTCAGTAAATTGTTGTTTTATTTTGTTTTTGATTTAAGTATATTAGGTACTGTTATCTTCATAGTGAAATACACAACATGGATGAAGGATATGAAAAAAGGCTATCAGATAATTTAACCAAAATTGATGGACTAATGGTTGCCCACTATTTTGCAAAAAATAGTGATTTTGGTGCTGCCGAAATGCGAGGAGTAAAAATGAAAAAGTAAGGAAGCATCATTTTTGCCACATATGTATAGCAACTAACTATAACTTATGATTCAATTCAATTAAATTTATTCAGTAACAATTCACATTGCTTTCGAATATAATACAGCATGAAACAATAACAAATACAATAAAAGCAATTCAATTAAAATTACAAAATATTATTTAGATTAAAATGCCATGCAAACACAAAAAAATAAGTCATTAAGCCAAAAACAGTAGAAATCCAAACGAAAAAACAATAATAATAATTTAAAGATGTCATGAGCACGGAACACAATAAAACACCATAAACAAATAATACATGTCAGTTTGAAAAAATAAATAAAAAATAAAAAAAACATTTAGAATTACAGATCATCTAATGAGTAGAGACATCTTTCCAATAGGAATGCCTTGAGCCTTGCCTTGAATGAGCCCGTGTACAATATGCTTTTTAACTCTAGCGGTAACTTATTAAATATTTTAACTGACTGATACTGTGGACTATGCTTAACTATTCCAAAAGCCGGGGTGATTTTGTTCCCAAAGTCTTTCCTACGCGTTTTTTCCCTTACCAGCCTGTCATCATCTGTTTCGTAGTCATAAATATATTTTTTAAAGCTGTTCAACAGTACTACTACGTAAAGGCTAGGTACTGTGAGAATACCAAGTTCTTTAAAATATGGTCGACAGGTGTCTCATTGAGAAATGCGGACCATGGTTCGGAGCGCTCGTTTTTGGAGAATTAATGCCCTATGCCAGTTGTACTGGTTGCTGTTTCCCCAAAACTATATGCTATACCTCAGTTTGGACTCAACCAGCGCATAGTATACCATTTTTAAATGTTTTATGCTCACTTCATCCCTAAGAGTTCTTAAGGCATAGCAAGCAGAAGATATAGATGAATCCAATGCTGCTAATTCCATCTTCCAATTTAACAAATCATCAATAAAAAATCCTAAAAACTTGACTTCCCTGACAAGCTCTATTTTAACTTTGTCAAGTTCAATGGCCATAGTGTCTTTATTACGGGCAGTTGTTTTGAATAACATAATGTTGGTTTTAGTTGTATTTACCATCAGCATATTCGCAGTAAACCAAGAATGAAAGGCCTCTAGAGCTGCATTCACCTTCACAGTAAGGTCTTGGATATCGTTAGCTGCAACAACAGCATTTGTATCATCCGCAAAAACTACAAGTTGTATGCCCGGTAACCGTTTATATATGAAATTGATTAGGTCATTAGTGAATAATATGTATAATAAAGGGCCTAAAATTGATCCTTGAGGCACGCCGGTTGTAATGTTTAACATAGATGACCTGTAGTTACTTTTATATCCGTTTGGTTTAGTGGAATCAAGTTCGACAAACATTTTTATATTTCTGAGATAAGAAGAGAAGAGTTGTAAAGCTATACCTCTTACGCCATAGTGCTCCATTTTGATGATGAGTAGTTTATGGTCAATCGTGTCGAAAGCCGAGCTTAAATCCAAGTAAATTTATTAATTACATCATTTAATAACATGTAAATAGCATCTCCTGTACCGAAATTTTTCTGGTATCCAAATTGTCTAAAGTTAATAACTTTATTTAAATTAAGATGTCTACCTAATCGTTCTTTTAAAACTTTTTCAAAAAAAATTGCCAAGGTCGGCAACAAAGATATGGGCCTATAGTTTATTAGGTTCGTTTTTGTGCCTTTTTTATGAATTGGGGCGATCGTAGCAATTTTAAGTTGTTCCGGGAAAATGCCTTCTCCAATACACTTATTATTAAAAAGTCGAGAGCGGCTCAGATAAAATTGGTAAATTGTCTTTTATTACTGATATTGGACTTTCATCATTATTATGCATACCATTCACGATTTTTGAAATTTCACCCGGAGTGGTAAGCGAGATTTCCATATCGTTTTCCACTCTTTCCGTGCTTTGTTGAAGAAAGACGACTGCGTCTTGACCATCATTACCAGGCATTATGCACTTGTGGTCGAATTGCTTTACTAGAATGTCAGCTACTTCCTCTGGGTTATATATTATTAGGTTATGTATTTTCAGTCGCCACTTCCTCCCGCAATGTTTTAACCCTGTTTGTACTCTTATTTATAACTCGCCAAATTTCCCTACTTGCGTTTTTTGATTGATTAATTTTTTCACAGACTGTAAGTTTTTCTGCATTCGATTTTACCCTTCTAAAAATTCTAACATATTTTTTTTTGTAGTTGAGGACACTAGCATCAAGTTTATTTCCACAAGAGCATAATAATCGTTTCATTTTACTCGAGGTCTTCACACCTCTTGTGACCCACTTTAATTGAAAATGACGTCTTAATTTAATTTTTTGTTTACGTTTTCTAAAACTGTAATGAAATACTTCAACAAAAGTCTTCAAAAATATGTTGATTCCCATATCACTCCAGTTATGTTCAAGTATTCGTTGCCCAAAATTCACACTATTGTTATAATTAAAAACTCTCTTATTTACTATAATATGATTGTTATCATCAAAGTTATTTATAACATTTTTCAAAGCGAATTCACCCAGTAGAGCTCCGCGTCCATCTGCCAAGCCATTGTGGTCTACTACACATCCCTCTACACAGTCATCAGGTAAGTTAGAATGTTATCTATGCAGCAACAAGAGTTATTGCGCATAAACGTATGAGTATTAACTAGATGTCTAAAGTTACACAGGCTAATGAACTCAGTTCGTTTTCTGCTCTCTGTAAGGAGGTCGATATTAAAATCGCCACAAATTACACACTTCCTATTAAATAAATGCTCCAGCAGTTTTTCTAAGCTTATCATAAAATCATTAAAATTCTTATCATTAGGATTACGATAACAACAACACAGATAGAGACCTGAACTAATATCCTTTACACAACAAATTTCGAAACTTTCTACCCTATACAGTTTATTTATTACATCTACAACTTCGACTTTTCTGTCTGTGTACGCTAAGATTAAGGTTCCCCCCCTTTTCTTTTTAGTTCTTGTATTGTAAGAGACAAGATTGTAGTTTTCTATATTTAATAAATTTACAGTTTTATCATTCAAGAAATGTTCACTTAAGCATACATAGTCTACCCTTTTTTCAAGCGTTTCTAAATAAATAGATAATTCATTTTTCTTATTGCTGATTCCACACACATTCTGATGACAAATACTCATTTTAAATGGAAGACATGCTGACAATGAATTTACAATTTTATGTGATTCTAAAGCAGTATCTTTATTAGTCACGAAAACATGCTGACTGTTGTGTGACTTCATCCGTTTGTAATGCGGAATTTACAAATTTTCTTTGTGTTAATATACCGCTATCAATCGATGAGTCGTTAAAGTCCGTTTGGGTAGAAGCGTTTTTAAGACACTTTACTCTACTTTGACTTTCATTCTCTGCCATTTTTGTCATATAATTTTGGTAATTTATTTTGTAATGTTTATGCAAAATTTCTCTATGAATTAGTCTAGATGCTTGCCATTTATTTACCTTCTTCGGTTGTCTGTCATAATGATTTAAGTCATTATTATAAATTTTGCCTACTAAAACATTTGTGGACTTTAGTTGGCACAGAGTGTAGTGTAAGTATGTCTGAACTAACATTGGATTTTTATCATTAGAGCCTGCCAGTATCAGTACAAAATCAGATTTGGTATAATCAATGCACATAGATACACAAGACTTCAATACTTCATCCACTGTAGAACACGGTTTTATAAATGAAGTAACGAAAAAGGAGTCTCCTAAGTAATACTGTAGTATCTGTCTTACTCCGTATCCTGTTTGGTCTGCAAAAATCATAACTCTATGCTTCCTTCCGCTGCTGTTCGCTGCCATGTCTTCTTGTAGCCTCTTAACGTCACTATTTTGAGTATGCTGCTGGGTTTTGTGTGTAGATAGCTCGTCCTTCGAGAAGTTAGCATCGTTTCCAGTTACTTCACTTCGTTTTTGTCTCGTAGTTGATATGAGAAAATCATCGCTATGAGTATTTTTGCTCAGTGTAGTAGTACAGGCGTTGGGTGATATTAGTACTTCCTTAGCTGACTTTTTATCGAGTAATGTAGAATTTTCTGTCGATAATGAAGTATCCGATTTTTCCTCTACCGTCAGTGTTAAATGGGAAATATTGAATGGTGTTATGACAGGAGAATCCTTTGATCTTGTTGGTGTAGAGAAACTGTTTCTTTGTGAGTTGTTCCGGAAACGTCTCGGAGTCGTGCACTTTTTGTCTGACAAGGTAACTTTTTTATATGCATCAATGGTCGTTTGGCAGTTCCCTAGATCCATCTTCAATCTAAAATTCTCGCTATTCAAGTTCTCAATCTCTAAGTGTGCACTATGTAATTCTGCAGTCAGCTTTTTGACGGTTTCATTGAGGTTCATTATCGTGTCACTATCATTAATTGACATATTAGGCACGCTCATCATAGTGGAATCAAGTAATGCTGAATTATTATAGTAGAGATTATTGAGTGAACTAGACTTATGTGGTTTTCTAAAAGTTACATTTTCAGACTCCATAATTCTTATTAACGGTTTTATCTGTTCGTTGTGCCACCACTGAGAAAAGCAGCGAATAATAAGCCAATAATAATATTAAATGGCTGTAGCAATTGCAAAGCAAACGAAACATACAAAATGACTAGTAATCTTGTAACAAGACAGATAAAACAATGACATAGAAAAGCAAAAAGCAGCAAAAAAAAAACTTTCCCTGGATTCGAACGTGCACTGTACTGCCTGCTATGTACGTTTATTGGCCTCTGCGCTACACTGACATATGGCAATATGATGAATTATTGCTTAAGTTAGTTGATCTTAAATAGCTGTTCCTGAGTAATTGCGTATATTGTGACTTTGTGACCATATAAGGTAATCCGCCGCCACCCGCCGGTCCGCGCGCACGGGAGGATGAGTCACTGATTTTCGTTTACAACACAGTTCTTCGTTCTGTATTTTACATCAGGTTTTTTGTTGTTTATTCACACACTGTTTAATTATTGATAATTTTGTTATGTAGGTTCCAACACTTGAATTATCACGTATTGTTCGATATAAATTAAATGCACAATAGTTAACTTTTTTTAATTTATACAAATAATTAACACGGAGCTGCCAATAGCTGCTTGAGCTCGTAGCGATCGCTCGCGAGTCAGTGAATGCTCGCGAGTTTATGATAACTCATTATGTTTGTTTACAAAGTAACTAGGTACCCAATGTAACCTCACAGACTACTTCCCAAATCTTTTAAACATTGTTAAATCACACGCATCTTATATTATATCTGTAGGTGTACTAAACCTTTTTGTGATATCGCACCTTATTACAGTACCTTCATAAAGTTGTTTTTTTTTATTAAGATACATTTTATGACTGTTACCTATTTTAGATCGGCACGAGACAACTATGGTGATGATGCCATAGGATACGTTCAAATAAAAAGAACAGGTAACACTTGTACCGTAAAGTGTAGAATCACACCAGAACACCGAGTACGTACAAAACCTCCAAATGGATCCAACCTCTTCATAGCTTTTATCCCATTTCTTACGTATTTTAATATCCTTTGGAACCAAAAACAATAACTTTTCCGGTGCATTGGTGGTAGTGCTTTTACATTTTGGCACAACACATGATTTTCTTGTATTTAAATTCATTTTCGAATAATATTTGCGTTATTACGTAGTGAAACGTACCGGAGCGCGCAACGTACTGCGTGAGTGTATGACTTGTGACGTCAGCGCAACGAGCGCCGGCCGGCCGGCACTCGCGCCGTTTAAAATTCAATATCTCGGGAACTAAGTGACATATCAAAATAATTTTTACACACGTTTTTTTTATTTC
This sequence comes from Dasypolia templi, assembly GCA_963555695.1. Classification (NCBI taxonomy): domain Eukaryota; kingdom Metazoa; phylum Arthropoda; class Insecta; order Lepidoptera; family Noctuidae; genus Dasypolia; species Dasypolia templi. The sequence goes on from OY743156.1 coordinate 16,160,965, forward strand.
ATATGGACTATAAGAAAAGTTAAAAATCGAAACTAGTGAACATTCTTCATTGTGTATGTACGCTATTACGTTCTTTAGGATACGCAAACTCGAACCTCTTGTTACTACTGTGCGCAAATATTGATGGAATTTCATCGTTTTCATGAGCAAAATGGCAACTGCAAAGGCGGTCTTCACGAGTAGGGTATCTAGCCTTACGACTGAAATTGAAAACAAAAAGTTGTACTAAATTGCAACGTTTTCGGTTGAGCTGTGGTTGTAGTCATAATTCCAAAGCACTATTTGATCGTAATACTGTAAGTAATACACACGGATGTTCACAGTAACTTACCGGGCGAGTGTTTTCCATTTTAGAAAGAACTTTTTATTCGCCGGGAATCTCTAAAACCTACAGGTTTCTCTTCTCGAGACATGGTTGCTCCCGGGGGCAAAACAATAAGGCATCGTGTACACTACTGACACCAACCCAAACTCACTATTTTCTTCAGAATGTAAAATATTAAGAAGTTACCATACGTTTTCCGTCTTTGTTTTTACCCAAATGTCATAATTCTCCATTTTGTGACGTCATAGCTTCTGCTCTCTATTAGATATTTGCATAAATAATGCATGGCTTATATAGAACAGATTGTGCTCGGTATAATAAAGTTCCTAACTCACAAAAAAATATTTAGAATTATGATATACTATGCCTGCTGGTACAAGAACATCTTTAGTTAGAAAAAACTCAACCGATATAATTAAAAAAAAAAAAAACCCTCTGGGCCAGGTAGATTTAAGTTCTGAAAGAAAGGGATGACTAACGTAATTTGTTGCAAGTGTAATTTAACATTATCTTTTGTGAAAAGACGTAATTGTTTTAAACTATTTCATGATCACTGAAAGTTATAATATATTGTCTGTAATTTCCTTAACACTTACTTTTATTTGAATAAATTAATATTACAAGTAAACAGCACTACGTTTTATTTTTAATTCTGAGATTTTAATATATATGTTTTTTAAATAGATAGCAATATTATAAGACAGAATTGCAAAAAAAAAAACATTTATGATCAGAACTTTTTCTGCGATCTTAAGGGTTAACACGTTGACTGCCGTAGTGTAAATGAGAAAAATCAGTAAAAAACTTGTGATGAAAATAGGTGGGCCATATCAATATTTTAAAATATATCTAATTTAGGATTCGGTCAGAAGCTCCGTTTCATAATTATTTCGAAAAAACCACAAGAGGCCACCGGTGACCAACGTGGCGCCTTGATAGTAAAAATGTGTTTTTCCGTTACGGTGCGCCGGAGCGGGCATTTCTCCGGTCACCCGCACACCGCAGTCGTCTGTTAGCGCTTGGACGGTGCACCCGTGACGGACGCTCGTGCTTTTTAATTTGTAAGATTTCGTGATTCAACCTGGAGAATAGTAAAGATTTCGACGTGAATTTTATAGATATTTCATTAGATGATTTGCGCAACATTGACTTACTAGAAGCTAGTATTTTTTAAGAAATTGCTAGAAAAAATGATTTGTGTGGAAATGAAGAATCAGAGATTGAAGATTATATAATACCTATCCTTCAAAAAAACGCAAACGTATGTTTATTCCTAGTGAATCTGAGAGTGAAATTGATGACGTGGAAAAATTTGCGAATGAAAATATTTGATAGATTATCAGCGAGTACGTCACAAAAATGGCTTCAACCAAAAGGACATCATCAACCATCTGTTTTAGCGTTTACAGAACTAACAGGTATAATCAATTATTTTATTGTTTGTTTTGTTTTTTGTTTGTTCTACTTCAGACTATAGGTAACATATTTCAGTGCTAAACATCTTGATCCATTCAACCATTTTCAAGATATTAGATAACAAAGTTTTGAATTTTCTAAAACAACTAAAAAGGGTAAAGTAATTCGCAAACCAAGAATGGCTTTAGCCTACAACAAAACAAAAAGCGCAGTTGATATGAGCGATCATATTTATATTCCTCGCCATTACATTAAACGGTTAAATGGTATAAAAAATTAGGAATGCATGGGTTATGTATAACGAAAAAAAGTTAAGTCTAAACATTTACTTCAAGAAGGGTTCAAGAAAGTTTCGTCTAGTAAATCAGTACTACGTTCCCAAATTTCGCCAGAAGGACGACTACATGGGAAAAATTTACATATTTCAAGCATACTTCCACATACCAATAAGAGACAGTTATTGCCTCTTATTGGGTTACCTCGCCTTCTCTTACGAGAATCAACTTTACCAAATGACCTCCCTGCCGTTCGGTCTCTCAAGTGCTCCGTTAGCATTTTCCAGAGTAAGCAAATGGATATCAAGCATATTAAGAGCGCAAGGCATTCGCGTACTAGTCTATCTGGACGACTTTTTAATTGCCCACCAGGACCCCCAAATACTGGAGTCACAAATGAAGCACGCTATTTCTCTCCTCCAAAGTCTCGGTTGGGTCCTAAACTTGGAAAAGTAAATTGTGAAAGCTTCACCAGAGGTAAAGTACTTTTAAGCATAATTTGGAATAAGTTTGCAAACAAATAAAAAGTCTACCGAAACAGAAATGCGATCAGTGTCAAAAGATCTGAAAATACTAGTAAATGGCCGTTGTTGGAGCAGGACTCAAGGCACGTCGTTGATAGGCAAACTGGGATTCGCATCGTTGGTGACTCCCTTCGGGCGACTATTTACAAGAAACCTGCAGAAGGCGTCTCGTGCTTTACCAGAGAGGAACCCCAAGCGGATGTGCTTGCTGCCAAAGGCGGCTATGGACGACTTAAACTGGCGGATAAAGTACTGATCGCGATCGGGAAGAATGTTCGTTCCCGAACCAAATATATTTATTACCACGGACGCGTCCGATATAGGCTGGGGAGTACAAGTAGGGAACCTTCACTTCTCACAGCAATAGACCAAGGAAGAGCTAGATTGGCGTATAAATCGAAAAGAGCTGTATGCAGTTTCAATGGCGCTGATCAAATTTCCAGAAATAATAAAGGGACGGGCAGTAATGGTTCAGTCAGACAACAGGATAGTTGTGGCATATGTGAGATATCCAGTTGGAATGAGATCATTGACACTTCTGAAAGAGACAAGGCAATTACAGTCGGCACTGGCAGCAGCCCCTGTTGAGATAGCGTCGCGAACTGTAGCGGCTCCCCTTACGGCAGTGTCAGCAGCGGTAGCAGCTCCAGTTGCTGTAGCAATCCAAGGCGGCATGATCAGGTCGCCAGTCGCAGTAAGCAAACCCCCCACTGTGGTGACAAAACCCTTCGCTGCGGTGACTAAACCCCCCGCTGCGGTGTCCAAACCTCCCGCTGCGGTGGCTAAGGTGCTGTCTCGGGCTGGGAGCGAGCAGAGTACTGATAGGGAGCCCTCGCCAGATACTGCGGGAAGTCCGGGACGAAATGCGTGAATTTCATCGAGAGATGGCCGGCCTGCACTCGTCGATGGGAGCCTGTACAGAGCAGGTCGACAGTCTAAAGGCTAGGCTCGGGTCTTGAGGGTAAGCAAGCTGCTGCGGTGTCGGACGGCAAAGTGGGCCGTTGCAGCTTTACCTGGACGACTGCGAGCAGGAGTTGCTTGGCTCGGACTTGGAGATCGTCAACATCCCGGAGGCTCCGGGTGAAAACGTGTTGCACACCGTCGGCGTCGGCCTGGTAGCGGCAACGCTTGGAGTGACTCTCGACCATCGGGACATCGAGAAGGTCGCGAGCCGACCGTGCCGGGCTACCGGCTGCGGCACGTGCCGTGCGCGGTGGGCGCGGGGGCGGCGTTTGCTTCTACGTGCGTCGCGGGGTGCGCGTGCGCGCCGTGCCGCACCCGCCAGCGCCGCAAGTCGAGCATATGTGGCTCAGGCTTAACATTATTTCATATTCAGTTGTCATCGGTACTGCATACAGGCCCCCGTGGCTTGATGTCAATGTCTTCCTGGATGCAATTACTGATTTTTCTCTCCTCTTTTGCTAACGTGGACAAGGTTGTTTTGCTTGGCGACTTCAATATTAACGTCTTGAACCAAACTGACAACAAATCTAAACCACTAAACAATTTTAAACATTGCTGCAAGCTTAGACAAGTTGTTACTGAGCCAACCCATTTCACAGATCATAGTGAAACTCTAGTTGATGTTGTGTGCACTGACACCCATGTTTGTGGGGTCTCTGTATCACACATACCGGAGCTCGGTCAGCACGCAATTATTTCTGTTGAATTAAATTTTAAACTAGAGAAGTCTGCTCCACACTGGATCACATATAGGCCACTTAATGACATCCTTCCTGATTTTTTTATGACGACTTAATTAAAATGGACTGGGAACATATTGAAAGTCTGGACGATGTGAACTCCTCGGTTGCAATGTTTAATCAATATGTTTAGGCACTATTTGACTTGCTTAATTTAAGAGAAATCTTATCCCTGGATAACTGACACTGTCAGAGAAATGATGAAGCTGCGTGACAATTGCCATTTGAAGTCTAAAACTACAAAATCCGAACATCACATTAAATCCTATAAAGAATTAAAATGCCTGGTTAGAGGTGCTTTTGACAATGAGAAGTGCGCATATTTTAAATCATATATTAATAATAATATTAAGCAACCAAATAAATTATGGACCCATATTAAATCAACCATAGCTACCTCAAAAAAAACAGAGCCTAGTCTGCCACATTTCTGTAACAACCCTGATTCTATCAATCAACACTTCTTGAATGTACCTGGTGGTAAAGTCACTACTGCTGATTTAACTTATTTTGAGCAACATAGACACAGTAACAGTCATTTCCAGCTTGAGCAGGTCCAGCAGGATGTGGTGCTGAGAATCTTGCGTGGTCTTAAGTCCAATGCGCAGGGCTCTGATCGTATTTCTCTGGAGATGCTGATGTTGACACTTCCTCGAACACTTGCAGTTATCACAGCTATCATCAACAGATCTATAGTCACCTCTTCTTTCCCCGATCTGTGGAAAATGGCAATAGTTAGACCAATCCCAAAGGTATCTAACCCCACTAGCGTAGTAACCGACCATACGAGGCACGACACACATCAGCTCCGCGCAAAAAAATCACCAAAATTAGACGCGTTGAGTTACGTGCGCGAAAAAGTGTTCAGTGGAAGTGTGCAGTGCCAAAACACCAGGAAACGTGTGGGCAAGTCTCCATCTTCACGGGTTGCGAAGCGGGCCCCCCGGAACTTCAGCGGTGAATAACACGGAAAAGGTCAGTAGGAAAGTTCTGCAAACGATACCTCAGTGAACCGCGGTAGAGGCCTATCGAGTGACACCAAGATCGTCACAATCGGAGTAGAAATCTGGTAGCTATTCAGCTGCGGAAAACGCCAAAAACACGTGGTTTTAAGGTTAAACTAACCTCAATCTAACCTCACTTTGGCTCCACGTGCTTTTACGGCACGAGGCGAGACGAACAACCAGTCATCCCAGCCCTTACTGGAGACTCCGAAGCCGGCCGAGGAATCCGCCTGCAGACCAACAAGCAGACTGACGACTCCGTGGACCACCACCAGGTTAGCCCTGAGGGAACTCCTCAACCCCTAATCCTACCCCCCCGAAGTTTGAGTTTATCATACTTGGAATTCCGGGACCTTACCAAGGGTCCTGTCATCCCTCCCCCCACCTATTACCCCACTCCAAACCATATACCCCCACTCCAAAGCAAATTTACCCCTCCCCCCAAAACCCTACCTCACCCCCCCTCCCCTAAAAACACAACACGTGTAAACCCCCCCCCCAACCCCCTTCCTCACCCGCCCTCAAAAGTGTCCCCACGAAACCTCCCCCCTCCCCCCTCAGGTTTACTTCACCCCCCCGCACCCTAACTTCGCACCCGCTGGAGATAGGAACCCCGAGTTTGGGCTCATTCAATAGGGCGCAATACGCTCTTGAATTCGGCCCCATCAGAAACTGGAAATTCGGCACCCAAAACGCAAACATCCCAGAAGCACCGCTGGACTCCATCGAGCACCACCATCATCGCGCACACAGGGCTCAGACCATCGAGCCCCAGCAATTATCGGGCTCCTCATCGGACAGCACGCAGACCACCAGCGCACCCGTGAGTCCATCACACAATTAGTCATAAGTATAGTATAGTACTTTACAGGTACAACATAGTCTCTAATTATAATTAAATAAATATAAAATATATTTTTACCACCGTTACAAAACATGTCTACCAAACAGCCCACCACATCCCGCAAAATGACCACGGAGGCCGCAAAAATAACAAAGTCCCTCGGGGAAAAAGTACTAAAGAACACGGCCAAGTCAGTGGCCTCAGAAAAAGCGGCGCGTCCATCGCCGAACCCGCAGGCACCGAAGTCAGCATCGGAACCGGATGTGACAAGCCGAACCTCCTCGGCGCCAGTGTCACCACAGACACAGGACCGAAGCAGGATCTCTGAGATCGTAATAAACTGGGAGCAGTGTGGCATTTCCCCCCCCCAAAAAAATCATCTCGGACGAGGAAAGCTCGGTGGCGTCTTCAGTGAGCCAGACCGAACGTCCTGAGAGCGGACGGCCGAGCCTTCTTTATAGAACGCCGAGAAGGGGTACAGGGGTGGAGATGGACCTGGCCACCAGAGAGGCAAACGACCTGCTCCAGAAGGGAAAGGAGGCTCTGGAAGCAGCAGGGAACATGAAGAGGGAGTGCAAGACCACAGCTCACGAGTGTCTACAGGGCCTCTACGAAACGGCCCTGTCACTAGCAGACTCCAGAGCACGGCATAAATACAACCTCGAGAAGGAGCGCTCTCGACACGCACAAGAACTTGTGCGGGTCGAGAGAGCTCATACCCGAGAGTTGATGACGTTGAAGGTGGAGCTCTCCCTCATGCGGACCGACGTCATGGATACAAAAAAAGAGGCGAAAGGGATCCGAGAATGGCTAGGCCACGAAACCCTTGAGGCCTTCAACGGCATCAGGGAGGTCAAGGACGAGATCGTAGCCGCGAGTCTCAAAAGCTACAAGGAGCACGAGAGAACCAGGCAGGAAAGCGCTAGAGCCCCAGGCGACCCCATGTGGGAGACGATGGGGGCCAGCATCACACGCCTCGACACCAACTCAGCCAGCATTTCCAACCAGCTGGACGTGCTCCGAAAGGCCGTTGAGAGACTAAGGGAAGATCTCAACCGGCCACCATGTGCCGCGGAACCGGACCCGAGCAGCAAGGACGAGACGGTTAAAAACATTACCACGCAACTGGAGGAGGCCATAGCGGAAATACGGCTACAATTAAAAACCATCGCCGACAGGCCGGTAGCCTCCCCCTCACCACCACAGCCACAAATCAATCTAGCTCAACACCTCAAACACATCTCCGACAGGTTGGAGATCGTCTCGGCAGACCTCCGAGTACTGCGAGACAAAGAACCGATCATCCAGGCGCCTCCGGCGCTGAATCTGGAAGCGGAACTCGCGGTCGGGGAGGTCAAAGAGACGCTCCATACTATACAGAGGGGGGTGGCGGACCTGGGCAGAGCGGACCGGCCGAAACAACAACACCAGGGCCCCAAAACCTTTGCCCAGGTAGCCAGCACATCTAAACAACACACGCATTCTAACCACACCCTGATCGTCTCATCGACGGACCCTCAGCACACGGGGGATAACGTCATTGAGAGGATCAGGACCGCCCTAGACCTCAAGACCAGCGGAGCCCGGGTCGACACCGTCCGCAAGGCGCGGAACCAGAAGGTAGTCATGCGATGCGCGACCAAGATGGACATGGTAATGATAAAAAAGCAAGTCCAGTCGAGCGCAGGGCTCAGAGTTCAGGAGCCAAAACCCCAGAACCCCCTGGTATGCATAAAAGGAGTGCTGTCCAGTTACAGCGACGGGGAGATAGTCGATCTCATCCAGGCGCAAAACAAGCATCTTTTGCAGAACGTCGCTGTAAACGGACAGACTATAAGGGTCCGCTATAGGAAGCGCGCGAGGAACCCCCATGAGTGCCACCCTGTTTTGGAGCTCTCCCCAGAGCTCTGGAAACTCTACACCGCAGCTCGTAAGATCCACGTGGGCATGCAGCGATGCTCGATTGAGGACCAGTCCCCACTGGTACAGTGCACAAAGTGCCTTGCATACGGTCACAACAAGTCCATATGCAAGGCCGGAAAGGAAGTCTGCAGTTTCTGCAGCGGTGCACACAACGGCAGGGACTGCCTCACTCGGGCTGCAGGCAAGCAGCCTACGTGCGTAAACTGCAAGGCAGAAAAGAGGACGGGCAGCGACCTGGCACACACAGCGTTCAGCGAAGACTGCCAGGAACGCCAAAAGTGGGACGGTATAGCAAGGTCGCGCGTTGCCTACTGCTAAAGGCGACTCAGAGAACACACCACATTACCAACCTGAAACCCCACAAAACTCTACTAGACCGACTGCAAGATTAAAATCCAAGTTAATCTTCAGCGCTCCAAGCTGGCCACAGAAGAGCTCCAAATGGCGGCTCAAGCAAGGGGAGTTTCGATAGCACTCGTTCAAGAGCCCTATGTAGGTAGAACAGGAGTGATGAAACAGACCCCCGGCACGCATGTCATCCAGTGCAGCATTAACCGCCAAAAACCAGTCAAAGCGGCGATCGTTGTATTCGGGAACAACCTGGAGGTCATCCACGACCCCCAGCTCGTGACTGAGAATATCGCCGCCGTTTTGCTGAAGGTGGGCCAGCTCAGCTTTGGAGTGCTATCGGTCTATTTTGAGGGGGATCAGGAAATCGAACCATACCTCATACACACACAGAACACTACTCAAAAACTCCACACAAACAACATCCTGGTGGGAGGGGATATAAACGCCTGGAGCCAGTGGTGGGGAAGTGTCTCCGAAAACCATCGCGGGGCGGCGTATAGTGCATTCTTTGACGAGCGGGATCTCCACATCCTCAACACGGGCCAAACACCGACGTTCGAGACATACAGAGGAGACAGGTGGTGCACAAGCATCGTCGATGTAACAGCATGCAGCGGGACGCTGCTAGGCAAGGTCGAGGAATGGCGTGTAGAAAGAAGCCTAACAACATCCGACCACAACGCTATAACCTTCTCAATGCGCTTAGAAAAGGCCATGGAACCCTTACGGCCAATCTCGACGCGCATTTATAACACGAAGAAGGCAAAGTGGTCCGACTTCAGCACGCTGATCAAGACCAGCCTGGTGGACAGTGACATCACACCTGTCAAAGTCTCGGACGTCTCGAACCCAGAGGATCTGGACTCACTCGTACACAAATACACTCAAAACATCCACAACACATGTGAAGAAGTGATCCCGAAACTGGGGTCACCAAAGCATAATGCCAAGCCCCCATGGTGGAACCCTTCTCTAGATCGTCTCCAAAAAGATGCCATGACAAAGAAGAGAAGGATCCGGAACGCAGCCGCAAGCCGGAGACATTTCACCATCCAGGAATACGTGCGGGCAAAAACAATGTACATTACAGCAGCAACGGAGGCAGCCACAGCCAACTGGAAGGAGTTCTGCTCGAAGCAGGACCGAGAGAGCATGTGGGACGGCATTTACAGGGTCATAAGGAAGACAGCCAGCAGACAGGACGACGCGCTCCTGAGAAACGCCGCAGGCGAGACGCTCAGTCCAGAGCAATCCGCGGATCTCCTGGCACAAACCTTCTACCCTGACGACTCAACCGATGCCGAACAGCCTTACCACACAGCTCTGAGGAGGCTAGCGGAGGAGAAGAACCCACAAGGACTGTCTGCCGACGACCCACCCTTTACGACCGCGGAGCTGGAAATGGTTCTCCAGAACCAAAATCCGAAAAAAGCTCCCGGTCCCGATGGGTTAACGGCAGACATCTGCACAGCGGCAATAAACTGTGACAGGGAAGTGTTTTTAGCGATAGCCAACAGGTGCTTGTCGCTGTCACACTTCCCGAAGGACGCCCACGTATGCATTCTCCGTAAGCCTGGAAAAGACGACTATACCACCCCAAAGTCGTACAGACCAATTGGTCTGCTCTCGGTCCTAGGCAAAATCGTCGAGAAGCTCCTAGTAGGCCGGCTCCAATGGCACTTCCTCCCAACACTACACAAGAACCAGTATGGCTTCATGCCGCAACGCGGGACCGAGGACGCCCTCTATGCCCTGATAGGCCACTTACGAGCCGAAATCAAAGCCAAAAAGATCGTGCTTTTGATATCATTGGACATAGAGGGGGCCTTCGACAACGCGTGGTGGCCAGCTCTTAAACAACAAATGGCAAAAAAGAACTGCCCTGCAAACATTTACGCGCTCGTCGCCTCGTACCTTGAAGACCGTAACATCAGGGTTAACTATGCCAGAGCGACCAGTGGGAAGGGTACCACGAAAGGATGCGTCCAGGGCTCAATAGCCGGACCGACGTTTTGGAACCTTATCCTAGACCCGCTTCTACACAAAATGGCTAGTATGGGAGTATACTGCCAAGCCTTCGCAGACGATGTCATTCTAGTCTTCTCTGACCAAACAGCCGGTCCCCTGCAGCAATCAGCCAACAACACGCTAGACATTGTATCGGAATGGGGCGTCCAAAATAAGCTTCGTTTCGCCGCGCATAAAACCAATGCGATGGTGTTAACGAGAAAGCTAAAGTACGACGTTCCGGTACTCTATATGTCGGGCACACGGCTGAACCTAGTCCAAGAGGTCAAGCTGCTGGGTCTTACGATAGACTCCAAGCTCACCTTCAACGCGCACGTGTCCGCGACCTGTAAAAAGGCTGCGGACATCTACAAGCAGCTGGCATACGCCGCCAAGGTGACCTGGGGTCTCAACAGGGAGATAATTAGGACGATATACGTGTCGGTGATAGAGCCCATCGTGATGTATGCAGCGAGTGCGTGGGCCCCCGCAGCTGAGAAACTGATGACAAGGAATCAGTTCGACTCACTGCAGAGAGGCTTCGCGCAAAAGATCTGCAAAGCAAACCGCACGGTATCTCTGACATCGGCACTTATCCTGTCAGGCCAACTCCCCCTAGACCTCCGGGTAATCGAGGCCGCAACCCTTTTTAACATCAAAAAAGGACATTCCCGAGAACACATACCGCTGGGCCGCGAGCTAGAGCGCAACGCACACCATACCCAAAACCCCCATCCAGCGCTACTCATAACAACCGAGTACGCACGCCTGGAGGACTGGACTCCCGAAACCCTAAGAGACCACCAAGTAATCGGTCCCCAAATATACACCGATGGCAGCAAGATCGAGGGGAAAGTAGGTGCTGCCCTAACTTGGTGGGAAAATGGCAGGGAGACACAGTTCAGCACTTTCGGCCTGGAGCCTCACAACACAGTCTTCCAATCTGAAATGTATGCTCTCTTCAGAGCTGTCAGGATGGCAAGAGAATCCAGAGCGGTCTCCACAAGCATTCTAAGTGACTCAAGATCGTCACTAGACCTGCTGAGGAGTCCGTCTGTCACTCACCATCTGGCACTCCAAATTAAGAGGTGTATTCGGGAGATCAGAGAGGAGGGCAGAGAAGTGAGGCTCTTCTGGCTAAGGCCCACGTGGGAACCGCCGGGAATGAGAGAGCGGACGAGCTGGCCAAAGAGGCAGCACTGACGAGCGTAGCAGCGGTTTACAATAAGGTCCCCGTATCGTTCGTGAGAAAGAGGATACGGGAGGAGACTATCAAGAAGTGGCAAGCGCGTTACGAGTCCTCCAGTACAGGAGCGGTCACAAAAGTGTTCTTCCCAGACGTCCTAGCGGCGAAAAGGACACTCAGAGACTCAGTTCTCACACCGGTCCACGTACAAGTCCTAACAGGACACGGAGGATTCTCAGCGTATTTACACCGCTTCCATCTGAAGGATGGTCCCTCTTGTGTCTGCGACCCCAGTTGCGAAGAAACAGTTTGGCATCTTCTCTTCGAATGCCCAAGGTTCAGTCTTGATAGAATGGAGCTGGAAGTACAGATCGGAACCCAGCTAAGCCAGTCCACACTCCATACCATCATGGGGAGACCGGCCACAAGAAATCCTTTCTTGGCATTCGCGAGTAGAGTCGCCATAGTCGCAGCGAGGGCTAATAAAACGGACGCGACCTTGCCCAGTCAAAACCAACGGCTGCCAAATGCCCAACCACCTACATCCACAGCAATCACACAAACGACAACTACAACACAAAGTACAACCACCACACCACCAAACATGACACAAATGACACACACAAACACCCGTCAGTCAATAATCACAGCATTAACATCATGTTTTAACGTAAACACCCACCAAAGGCCAGTCCCAACGGCAGCAGCAGCAGAAGCCAGCCTTCAGCCATCCCTTAGCGTCATACCGATCGCGCAGTTCCTGACACATGGAGGAGACGGAGTCCCAGGAGTCAGACTGCGAGGAGTCGCTTTATTCATGAATAGGGATGGTGAGAAACTAGGCATAAGTTTCTGCGTAGGTTCAAGCCGAGCTGGAGCCCGTATATTTATATCGCCAGGTCTTGCCGCCTTGATCAACGGAAGCACGACTAAAACGAGCATGAAAGGCAGCAAGTATGCTGCACTGCCTCAAGTGGATGTAGACTCTCACCGTTGCCGTCTAGTGCGATCCAAAGGAAAGACGATCGCACTATTCGAGTGGGGAGAGGAGACTCCGTTTGCTCAGGCAAGCTCTCTGCTTCAAGAGATCGGGGAGGCAGGCGGACGTGCGGCAGTCGCAGCACGTACCATAAGCGTAGACGCTATGGTGGTCGGAGGGGAACGGGGAAGCGTCGCAGACCGTTTCGGCAGTCTTAAAGCCTCTGAACATCATGAGGTAGTCGTTTACGAGGACAGAGGGGAAACCTTGAGTTTCATGGAAGCCCCGAGACGCCCAACAGCCGACGCAACGAGCCCCGCATCAGGCCCGACCACCTTAAGCGGATCAGAACGGGCCCAGCAAAAGGCAGCCGCTGAAAAAGCTGCAGAGAAGCAGAAAAAGACCGGCAGCCCGGAGGACCAGGACCGGTCGAGGAGTCGCCTAAAAGCCTTCGGCACTTTCCTCAGTGCACTGCTCCCTAACACCAGCCGTACAACACCAACCCAAAAGCAGGAAGCAGCAGCTGCTGGGTTTTTCCGGAAAAATCACAAGGAACCAACACCACAGAAGCCTACACCTACCAGAGCCGATAAAGGGCAAGTCAGCCCACCGGTCCTCGCAATGAATTCGGGCACCACGGACCACGTGATGAGCGCCTTCCTCGAGTACGTTGCAATCGTGAGAGCGACCAGAGAGGTCAATCTCATGAAATGCGGAAAGATCCTGCAGACCTTCCATAGAGAGTCAGAAGGGCTGTTAAGGGTACTGCTCGAGGAAGCACAGGCTGCAGTGTACGACAACGTCAGATCTCAGGTCATCAAAGGAGAAATGACGGGGTCGTACATGGCAGCCTATAGCGCGAAGAGCGGTTTTGTGGCCATGGACGAGGACGAAACTAAGCGCTCAGGCAAAATTAAATTCAATGCCCCCGACCACGACCCGATAGTGGTTACCGCCAAATGCACCAGAATCATGCTGGACGATAAGATCCTCGAGATGGCACAGTCCATTCTGGGGACTTCAGACACCCCAGCATCACAGGAAAGTTGGGCGGTACCCAGTATCAGGTGGGTAAATGGAGTTCCGGGCTGTGGGAAGACAACCTGGGTGGTAAAACATTTCGATTGGGAGAAGGACGTCGTAGCCACCACGACGACTGAGGCTGCCAAAGACCTCCGTGAGAAGCTAGCGCGCCGCTTAGGAGATAACGTCAAGACAAAGGTGCGCACTATGGCCTCAATATTAACAAACGGGTTCAGGAAGCAAGAAAAGTGCTACCGCCTCACGGTAGACGAGGCTCCAATGAACCACTTTGGGGCTATAGTCATGGCAGTAAAGTTGTCAGGAGCTAGCGAGATTGTCCTCATCGGAGACGTAAACCAGCTTCCATTTTTGGTCAGAGATAACCTATTCGAGCTAAGGTATACCCGACCAAACCTAGTGGCTGGCATCACCCAGGAATTGCTATGCACCCACCGTAACCCCATGGATGTGGCGTACGCACTAAGCGAGATATACCCCGGTATATACTCCTCCAAGGCGGCGCTGTAGCGGGTCCACTCTCTGAAGGTGAAAGGTTACACAGGAGCGCAAATACCGAGTACCGCCCAAAACACCCTATTTCTGGTTCATACACAAGAAGAGAAAGCTTCTCTTATGAGTCAGGGATACGGGTCCGGCGAAGGGTCGCGCATGTTAACCATACACGAATCTCAGGGGCTGACCTACGACAGCGTAATTATCATCAACACGAAGTCCAGGAGACTCCAAATCCACGACAGCACATCCCACGCGGTAGTAGCGGTGTCGAGGCACACGGCCAGTTGCGTCTACTACTCCGACGACGCCGACGACGCCACGGGGCGATTTGCAAAGAAAGCGATGGATGCGCCGACTAAAATGGTCGTCGAATACAATCTAAAGACGGCCACGCAGCATCGAGACACTGTCGTGATGGAAGCCCTGCTTGGGCTAGCGAAGTCCCTGGTCAAACCCTAATACCACCAACATACTAGTGTATACCACTAAACAAGACACCACGAAGTATCGAACCCAATCCTTAACCCTGAAAATTCACTAACTACGATAGATGAAAACACCAAACCTGTATCTAACATAAGATAAAATAAGCAGTATTTTAAGATAATAAAACCCAAACATGTAAAATAAAATAACAATAACGAATGTAATGCCTGTAAAGGAAAGAAGTAGAGTACAATATAAAAAAATATAAAATAAAAAAAAAACATATTAAGTACAAATATATATGTCGGAGATGATTAACAATTACAAGTGATTTTTATTATCAACTATTGTCTAATAAATCGACACATAATTTATTAAGTGCTCTGTGTACGCACCAATTGATTATTGTTAACTTATTTCGATAATTGTAACCGATGGTTTTGTTCAAAACAATTGATGACAATGTTATTTCAATTTTATAGTGGTTTACTTTGTAAAATTACCATTGTTTGTTTATGACAATTATTCTTGTATTATTTGATTACTTTATAATGTAAGTCTTATAAGATTTAGCACATTTTAGTGTTTTGTATCAAGTAAACACGTGACGTACTTCCGTGCGTCATCGGACAGAGTTGTTGTGGAGGGATTGCAAGGTGGGGGCATCGTCTTATAAAATAGCGTGCCCTCTGTGTTCGAGTTAGTCGATCTTCGGATTCGACTCAATACAGAGCTCCCCTGCTCCCGACAAAACTGTCGGTTTACCTGGTACAGCGCTGCTGTATATTGACATAGCTGTATTTGATTGCTGATAGCGAGCGATACACTTTGTCGTTGGGTGGCTTGGCCACTATACGAACTGAGACCTGAAAAAGTCTGTTCGGTTAATTGTATTGTTTTAATTTGTAATAGTGTAATTAATAAAAACCCTGTAACTGTTTATACAGTATTGTTTATCTCAATAAAATGGGAACTCCAAACCCTGACGAAATACCGCTCGGCACTCCTGATCCTACATCAGAAGTGGGATTAGGTTTAGCCCAGGAATCGCTAGGTGTTGGTGATCCATGGCGAATTGTTTTAGAGCTTCAGTACCATAATATGGCTCAGTTAATTAAATCGATTAAGACGCTCTTCACTTCATCTACTGTAATTAGCTTGCCCGATTTTGACCCAGACCTATCTGATTCCAATGCTCAATCTTCAAGTACAACCGTTGATATTTGCCTATAGGAAAAGCCTCTTCAAGGTGGCACTCTTATTATTATTCTCACTATGTGAGAATAATAATACCCTTAGCCTCTTATTATTATTCTCACTAGCTTTAACTAATCCTTAAAGGGCAGTGCTAACGTATGGCTTTCCCAAGTAACGGATGCAGGTATGACCTGGACAGACTCTTAGTCTCTTCCTCTCTCGTTATCATAGTTTCGGAAACTGTTGTCGCTACCCTCATTAACCTTCATAATAGTCGACCAAAAGAAGGAGGATCTATAGCCGCATTTGTAATAGCCTGAGTGTCATTAGTTTCTACTGTACTGGCCCATGTCTCCAAAATTTGATTCCCGTGCTCATCGACTAGCATTTACTACCGAAGTACATACTAGGCATACACTTCAATAAGAACTGAGTGTCTTGTCCCATCTTAAGAGAAAGTCTCAGATTTACTCTGACCAGCTCGATTCTTCTGAACCTAAGAGTTTCAAACCAAGTACAATAGTATGTCATATTTGTGGTATATTGGGGCATAAATCTACAAACTGTCGCAAGAAGGCTGAGAAAACCAATCATCATGGACCAGCCAGCTCGTCACGTAAGGCGACACCACAGAAGATCGTCTGTTGACGTTGTGGGGAGTCGGGACACGTCGCTCCTCGCTGCCCAAAGGTGACCGAAAGGCGACTGGAAGGCGGCCGGCAGTCTGTCTTGGAGCAGCCAACCATCAGTGAAACCAGTTGAAGCGTGTGATGTACGACCTATCACGGGTGTTCTACAGCAATCTGGTGAGTCGCTTCCATTTTACTATGACTCTGGGGCAGAATGTTCTCTAATTGCTGAAAAGTTGCCTGGCAAACGTATCTCTTGTGTGGTCAATATGATAGGAATAGGAAATGCTAACTTACTTAATATGTACCGAACAAATTCTGAGTGAAGTAGAAATAGATGGTTACCATTTAGAGGTACACTTTAATGTGATACCGGATGCCTATATAAGTCGTAATATCACGATCTATGCTAATAGATGTTAAAACTAAGTTTTGTGGTTAATATGACCGAAAACAAAAGTAAGATTTTTGTTGATCAAAGCTCTATTCCTGATACTCTGTTTTTTTATGATATTGATCTCTTCCAGAATCAATGAACAAAGCATAACAGACGTTTTAAAATTACAACTCTGTCAAATAGTTGTCATTTCGCTGACCAACAGCGTACGCAATTCTAAAATTTTAGCAATCGTTTCTAACATGAAAAATATCTTTCTACCCCCTAATGTTGTCAAAGTTATGAATACCGATCAGGAACCTTGTACCGTAAATACAACAGAATGGACAAACTCGTTGTTTACCTATAGTCTGTTATAAACCACATCCATGAAGCAATCATGCATTTAGGTTGGGATTAAACATTTAGAAAGATTTGTGACCATTGCGAAATTGCATTAAAGCTCTTCAAGTCTAGTGTCATTATTTGGAGTACTCTCTCACGTTATAGCTGACCAAGGTCATTGTTTTTCTAGCAATAACTTTAAAGATTTTTGTGATTCTCCAAATATTGCTTTGCATTTAATAGCTACCGGTGCATGTATGGCTAATGGGAAGGTTGAACGCATAAGAGTTGCTGACCTTTAAGTTTGATTAATGATGACTGTTGACAGTGAGGAGATTGAAGTAAATCTGTCCCGTGTAAGGGAACAAGCAGCCCTGGGTATAACTAAAAGTGCCGAATACGATGAATCCCGATATGATTAGGCTAAAGCTATGTTGAAAAAGTTTCATGTTGGAGACTTTGTACTTACTAAATTAGATCCTAAATTTAAAGGTATCTATCGAGTTTTAGAACTATTGGATGGTGATAGATATTTGTTAAAATCTTTGAGTACTAATAGAATATACAAATATGCCCATGATTATTTACGAAAAATGCCTGAAAGTCCAGTCACTGTTAGTAATGATATCAATGTTGACACAGATGATGATGCATCTGCTGCAGACATAGTATAGCTGAATTGACAAGATGTCTATGTTGACTCTTTATCTTGATATTTAATCGGATGTCTATGTTGACTCCTGGATTTGGACGTTGAACTTGACGCTTATGCGGGTTGTCTATTCGACTCCAAGTTACTTGTCGAATCTCTATGTCTCTACTTTAGTTGAGCTATGTAGTGTCTGTAGCAGTATGGTCATTTTGAATGGTTGCGATACAACTGCTATTGATATGAATTTTTTTGGACTAATTCAGGATTTTTCTTTTAACATGCCTTTTGTTATAACTTATTGATAATAATTTTATCGGACTACTTCAGGATTTTTCTTTTCAACATATTACTTTTGGATTTTTATTTTGTACATACCTTTTGTTAAAACTTATTGCTATTAATTTTATTGATATACTTCGGTATTTTACTTTTCGACATACCTTTTGTTAAGGCTTTTGTTTGTCAGAAAGGCCGAACGATATTCACAAAGAGATTTGTTTTCAGGATCACACGAGGCCGTGTAAAACGTCAGTTCTGGCCGTGTCGGAGATGATTAACAATTACAAGTGATTTTTATTATCAACTATTGTCTAATAAATCGACACATAATTTATTAAGTGCTCTGTGTACGCACCAATTAATTATTGTTAACTTATTTCGATAATTGTAACCGATGGTTTTGTTCAAAACAATTGATGACAATGTTATTTCAATTTTATAGTGGTTTACTTTGTAAAATTACCATTGTTTGTTTATGACAATTATTCTTGTATTATTTGATTACTTTATAATGTAAGTCTTATAAGATTTAGCACATTTTAGTGTTTTGTATCAAGTAAACACGTGACGTACTTCCGTGCGTCATCGGACAGAGTTGTTGTGGAGGGATTGCAAGGTGGGGGCATCGTCTTATAAAATAGCGTGCCCTCTGTGTTCGAGTTATTCGATCTTCGGATTCGACTCAATACAGAGCTCCCCTGCTCCCGACAAAACTGTCGGTTTACCTGGTACAGCGCTGCTGTATATTGACATAGCTGTATTTGATTGCTGATAGCGAGCGATACACTTTGTCGTTGGGTGGCTTGGCCACTATACGAACTGAGACCTGAAAAAGTCTGTTCGGTTAATTGTATTGTTTTAATTTGTAATAGTGTAATTAATAAAAACCCTGTAACTGTTTATACAGTATTGTTTATCTCAATAAAATGGGAACTCCAAACCCTGACGAAATACCGCTCGGCACTCCTGATCCTACATATATAATACGTAAGCATGTGCATGTGCATGACTGCTACTTACAAAAAAAAAAAAAACATATTAAGTGATGGACTCACGTAGTATATAATTAGTATTAAGTATTAAGCTCATACGTGTCCGACGTAGGAGCACTGTAATTGCAATTATAAGTACAAACAAACCTATAAACAATTAAAATGTGTAAAAAAGGGCGCGGACCACCATGTACGCGGTAACTGTTTCATTTTAAAAAAAAAATTAAAAAAAAACCCACTAGCGTGTCAGTCCTCCGTCCGATAAGCCTACTGCCATGTATATCCAAGATTTTAGAAAGGGTTGTCTCAGACCAGCTTAGAGATTATCTTGATAACCAAAGCATTTTGCCACTGGCACAATCCGGATTTCGTAGGGGCCACAGTACAGCGACAGCACTCCTAGATGTAGTTGGCAACATTCTTGAAGCCAGAGATCAGGGCATGGGAACCCTGCTTGTCCTGCTAGATTTTTCGCGTGCTTTCGACTTTATCCATACTTCGCTTCTGCTATCCAAGCTGTCTTACTATGGGTGTGATGTGGAAACAGTTAAATGGTTTGAGAGTTACCTGAGAAATCGATCAGTTTGTCCAGGTGACATGTGACAGTAACGGAAATACCATGTCCTCTGGGCCGAAGCGCGTGGACAGGGGCGTACCACAGGGATCGATCCTAGGCCCACTTCTCTTCATCCTTTACAGTGCTGACATCACCAACTGTCTGATCAATGCCAAGTTCCACCTCTATGCTGATGACCTGCAGTTATATCTTTCCTTCCGCTTGGTCCAGAAGAAACTCCTTGGTCCGGAACCCTAGCAAATCCAAGTATATTGTAATGGGATCTAGGGAGTTCCTGAACATAATGTTTGCTTGCAACATAGATCTCAAGATTGATGGTTGTAGTGTGGAAAGGGTTCTGGAAACTCGTAATCTGGGGGTAGTACAGGGTGTCCAGTGGCAGATTTCAAAGTTAGAACAAACATATTTTCTGAACGCAACATGTGAGAGGGGCGCGGGGGGCGTCGTTGAAGTCACAAGCGCTGCGGATTTTTTAGTAGCCATGGAACAGTGGAGTGGAGAGCACCGCGCATTTGCCGTCGAGGCGTACATTTTGAGTGGTATTTCGCTGTCTGAAGCACGCCGTCGGTTTAATAATCAGTACGGTATTCGTCGATTACGTGATGGACCATCGATCAACCTCATTCAGTCATGGGTAGCAAAGTTCAGAGCTACAGGGTCAACATTAAATAGACCCAGACCAGGACCTATACCAACGGTAGCCACGGACGAAAATGTTGAACGTGTTATGGTTTCTGTCACTGAAAATCTCAGTTTTTCACTTCGTGCACGTTCATCGATATTGGGAATTACGAAATCAACTTTACAGGTTATAATGCGAAAAAAACTCAAGTTCCATCAAGTCGTTCAAGATTTACACGATTCTGACTTTGCATGTTGTTGAGATTTCGTACTGCTACTCGGATGGGTAACATATTCTATAGTGATGAAGCCCACTTTCACATCGGAGGATATGTGAATAAGCAAAATTTCCGTTACTGGGATGTCAGCAACCCAAGGCAAATGCATCAAGAACCTTTACATAAACCTAAAGTTACAGTCTGGTGTGCAATGTCTGCATCTGCCATCATAGGGCCTTATTTCTTTGAAAACCAACGTGGCCAAACTGTGACTGAATTCGGAGAGATACACCGAGATGATAAATGACTTTTTTAGAATGGAACTACAGAATAGTCCATACTTCAACCGAAACACGTGGTTCCAGCAGGACGGGGCCACAGCTCATATTGCTAATGTGTCCATGAATGCAGTGCGGCAGTTATTTCCAGAAAAAAAAAACCCGAAACTGCACCATACCGTGGCCACCTAGGTCACCAGATTTAAGCCCGTGTGACTTTTTGGGGATGGGGATACTTAAAATCCGTTGTTTACAAAACAAATCCGAGCACTGCGACACAACTTAAACACAATATTCGAGCCGAAATCAGCAGGATTCCCCAGCCTCTCTGTAAACGCGTTCTTGAAAACATGCTTTCTAGACTCGAAGAGTGTGTTAGACTCGATGGGCGCCATTTGGAACATGAAAGAACATGGTTTTCAAAAAATGAAATTCGCATTTGTTGTTTTTAAATTACAATAAACATACTTTGTATTAGAGGTGTAGTTTTTTTATTAAACTTTTCGAACTTTTAAATCTGCCACTGGACACCCTGTATTTGACAGGCAGCTTAATTTTGAAACTCACATCATGGAGGCTGTGCGCAACTGCTTCTACCGACTCGAGCTCTTGTATCGTGTCCGTCCCTACATTAGTGTGGATATGCGTGTTATGCTGTGTGAGTCACTTGTAAAGTCCAAGCTGAACTACGCTGACACTGTATGGGGCGTGCATTCTCGGTAGAAGCGAAAAATTGATCCAGCGGGTGCAGAATGCTTGTGCAAGATTCTGCTACAATGTCCCACCGCGTTCCCACATCACTCCATTCTTGAATAAGGGTAATTTGATGAGAATCTCAGCACGTAGACAGCTTCACTTGGCTACCCTACTCTTTGGCACTATTCTTACAAAGAAACCAGATTATTTATATAAGACTTTCTTGGTCGCGCGATGTTCACAAGATTTAAACTTCTCCCTCTTTACATCCCAGCTCGGTACAACAATATGGCGGACTCTCTATCTCGAGGCAATAATCTTCCAGATTGGCATCTCAGCGAGAATAAAACTACGACAATATTTCAAACGATGGGCTCGCTCTTAGTAGATCGATTGGCGACAAATCTGTCCTAAGTAGTTCTTCCTTATGTGCCTTTAGAGGCCAAAGATACCTAAGCGTTATTTGTGAACGCGTTCAGCAAGGAATGGCATTTTCAGTTGGCATCGATTTTCCCCTCTCCACCTTTCATCCCCAAGGTTCTGCAGCACCTGAAGAAGGCTTCGTGATCATTTCTAGTGGTACCACGACGGGAAAATGTTTTCTGGAGCGACCTCAAAAAGTGGAAGCACCGTTTCGAATCTAGAAGCTGGACAGAATTTGATAGACCTATCGACCAATCATATCTAATCTTTCTATTCAGGATTAAAAAGTTGGCATACGCAACCATTTTGGTGCATAAATCGGTTATAGTGACTCTTTCTAATCCTGAACAAGCCAAAAAGTTATCCTCACACCCGCTTATCACATCAACGCTAAAGGCAATTAATTTACAGAAACAAGCCGCCATGATACCTAAGCGTTATTTGTGAACGCGTTCAGCAAGGAATGGCATTTTCAGTTGGCATCGATTTTCCCCTCTCCACCTTTCATCCCCAAGGTTCTGCAGCACCTGAAGAAGGCTTCGTGATCATTTCTAGTGGTACCACGACGGGAAAATGTTTTCTGGAGCGACCTCAAAAAGTGGAAGCACCGTTTCGAATCTAGAAGCTGGACAGAATTTGATAGACCTATCGACCAATCATATCTAATCTTTCTATTCAGGATTAAAAAGTTGGCATACGCAACCATTTTGGTGCATAAATCGGTTATAGTGACTCTTTCTAATCCTGAACAAGCCAAAAAGTTATCCTCACACCCGCTTATCACATCAACGCTAAAGGCAATTAATTTACAGAAACAAGCCGCCATGATTCCTCAGTCCCAAATATGTAGTGTTCAGGACCTGTTATTCTGGTTAGAGACTTATAAAAAGAGTATTTTCCAAGTGTCACGTTATGTGTCTTTGTTAGTATTGTTGGCATCAGGACGAAGAATCTATTATCTGACTTTTCTAAGAATTGGTACAGATAATTATAATAGTACAGAGAGGTCAGTAACGTTAAGGCCTATCTTCGGTTCAAAGACGGATGGTACAAGAGGTCGTCAATCAGGATGGTTATTAAATAAATCAGATAACACATCTTTTGATTTAGTAAGCTGAAATTAAAAAATCTCTTTATAACTAATTGGGGAAAGGTGAAGGCTGCATCCAGAGCAGTAATAGAGGGCTGGTAAAAAAAACCTGAGAGCAGTGGTGGCCCCGTGGTAACGGCCCCGACTTACGAGTTGTGAGTACGGGTCGTGAGTTCGAACCCAGGCAGGCGCTTTATTTTGTGTAAATATTTTCATCAGCACTGCTCTCAAAACAGTGAAGGAAAACATCGTGAGGAAACCGGCGTGTCCTAGAACCAAAAATTCGAAGACATGTGACATCTACCAATCCGCACTGAGCCCGCGTGGTAGCTTACGGCTCACTCCCTCTTATTGAGAGGAGGCACAACAGTGGGAACATGATAGGCTGATTATGTAAAAAAAACTCGTTCCCTCATTCACGGTATGAGATGCTATTTTATTAAATATTAACTTAAAAACGTCATTCTTCCACTGAGTTAAGAATGGATTTATGTTTAAGGTTTCAAATATCAACGATGATACAACGTTGTGCTTTTCCTGGCATGAAGGTCGTGCAAAACGTGGAGCTAATGAAATCGGAACGTGCGTTTACAAGTTATTGTTTACAAGAACTTAGTTATAAACAACCTGATAAAGACATCATATTTTACTCTGATAATGGCTGCGGGCAACAACAGAATAAGTAAATATTTTGCGCCGTGAGTTTATCTCTAACTAGCACTTCGCCCGTGACATCGTCCGCGTGAAAAAAAAGAAGCCTATGTTCATCAGACATAACTGCGGCTTCTAATGGTAAAACAATTTTTCAAATCGGTCCAGTAGTTTCGGAGCCTATTCAATACAAAAAAAAATAATCAAATCTTTCCTCTTTATAATATTAGAATAGATTACTTACTATAGTTTTTTACATATATACCAAGTTAAATTTCAGATTCGTTTTCAGAATGTATTATTATGCTGTAAATACAAATCAATTACGAACAAATTCCTCATTAGAGGACATACTCAGAATCAAGCTGTCTCGGTCCGTTGAGAAGACATTAAACGGGCTAAGAAAGCAGGACCTATATACTCTCCAAAAAATGCAAAAAAAAAGGCGGCAACGAATTTATAGTCAAAGAAATGAACTTTGATTCATTCTTTGACTTAAAGCTGTTAGATGATGAAGCAAACTTAAATCTAAACAAAGATTTTGACAGAAATAATGTCCAATTGTTTGAAATGAAATTCATAAAGTTCACAAAAAGTTCAGAAACATACCAATTCAGAAATAGCTATAAATCAGTCATCTGGACAAAAGCGATTGTCAAAATGGGCCGGACTGCTAATAGCAAACAGCTGAAAGACATTACATTAAATGTGTTATACACTGAAAAGTTGCCGATCCCCGATTGGAAAAAAAAAGAAGATATTCGTCAACTGATTGTTTCAAAAGTTCAAACATTGCTCCTAAACTCTATGAACAATTTTATAATGGCTTATTTAAATGACACATTCCAAGACAAAGTTTATTGTATATGTTTATGTGTATAAATTAGACTGACTGACAAAAAGGGCAAAAGTGCACATTATAAATATTATTTCTTTATATTATAGTACACATAATAAATACTTTACTCCTGTAAAGCACATACCTAAATTCGCAAAAGTGTACGGCTTATTTACCCAAAAAAATTATATTACTTGAAATCAATATAAGCAGAAGACCTCGATATTATTCTAAATAAATCTGAGATGATTAGGGTGTTAAAAGAGTTCATCGCTGCTAACAAGGACAAGATTGGGTTAACCATAATATTACTTTTGCAGGTTTTGATGCTGTTGAAATAAGAGGATAGATCGCATTGCTGGCTAATCCAAATCAAACTCTCGTATAAATTCTCATTGGTTTGGTTAGGGGCAACAATATCGCGACAATATCCTCCTCAATAAGGGACATTAAGAAGAATTTTGACAATATGGGATGGATGCTGGCGGGTGAATACACCGCCATAACTCTATCAAGAATGATAGCCTGCGGGATCCTATAGGATTCGAAATGTATTTATTACTTGAGGCTATTTGTTATTATAAGAGTCGAGTTCTAATTCTTAAATGTGGCTGAAAGGGATTTTGCAAATAACTTATTTAATATTGGAAAATCACCAATACCCTCATCAACCCCTATTCTAAAAAAGTAACGAGCGAGTGGTTTCTTTTTCAATAAAAATACAAAATCATCATTAAATGGTCTTCTTGGAGATGGCTGAACCACCTTCTTTAAGTTTCATAAGAAAGCAGAAAAATAATGTTTTTTTTTTTTGTAAAACTATACATTAAGGGGGTAATGCCAATTTTAGGCCCAGAGTTGCCCATGGTATTGGTTTCCCTAAAAAAAATATATGTTAATATTTTTCCCATGTTTTCCACATATTCGTTAGCCTGTGCATGTCAGCATTTTTTTTTAAAGATTAAGTACCGCTTTATACTTGACAATAATATTGACAAAAATATTACGCCCAACATTATAAAACAAAAATCCGAACGCGCCCTTTCAAACTGACGAAAAAAAAACTGACGAGCGTGCGTGTGCTGTGAACAAAACATTTGTTTTTTATCATAAATTCTGTGATTTTCTTCGGTAAGTAGATAAATATCCATTTATAAATGTATGTCGGCGTCACCGTTAGCGGTAGGTACAGCGGGCCGAGTTACGCTGTGCAAAGCGGGACGTTCGCCTTCCCACTCTCCCCACTTCTCAAGCAACTTAATGTAAGCTAGTGCGCAGCGAAGAGGGGGATCATTCTTGTGGCAGGCTCGGCCCGGTGCGCCTCCTGTAGCGCCTAGAGCTATTATCGCGATCTATTTAATTAATTAACAAGCTGTCGGAATGAAATAGTTGGTGACTGCTATATCTCATACTTTCATTTAATATGTCGGACCTTTGCCTTCAGGTTATTTCATGGTGATTATTTTATAAGAAATTGTGAGTGAAATAAAGTGATTGTGCTGTAACTAGTATCTCTATTTTCTTCGTCCGACAATCCACGCCTACTTACAAAGTGCAAGTGTAATATCGCTGATGAGGGCCTATCCCGATATCAGAATTGGGATTCGAAGGGCAAAAACCTGAAGAAAATAATGACGACAGTGAAGTGTGGGCCAACGTCTAATCTATTCAAAATATGGAGTTTTTGCTATCACGACTTCCGGCAACCACTTAACCGCAAACGTCAAATTTCACCGCAACTGCGCGACTGATATGGTTTGATCCTGGTAATGACAATCGCTTCAACAGCACATGTCATCGTTAAAGCACAACAGTCCAAAAATCAAGTGATTGAAGCAAGTGGCAGTACGAACCTTTGACCGAAGTGAAGAATTCGAATCGAGCACCAGCACCGAAGAGTCGTGATACGAACAGTCTCACCTGCTACGTGTATGGACAACTACATCATCCGGTGAGCTCGTTCCTTTTCTTTTTAATAGATAATCTGGTAGTTAGTTTGTAGCTTTTGGCTTTGTCAAAAATTCCAGGGCACTATGCGCTGTGATTTAGTTTACCTTACAGGTATACCTGTGTAAAGAAAACGTTATTTATGAATCGCAGAAAACTGAGCCGTGGGGGAATTCAACACGTCGGTGTCCTTTTTGTTTCATGTTGTGCCTGTTAACTCAATTACAGAATCAGTTATTATAGGTAAGGATCTATTAGATAGTAGATCCATGTACGTACGGATATTGCAAAATTACATTCTATTTGGGATAAGAAAGTTAACGTTACTAAAGAGTTTCATTATCATATACCACAACATCAAAACTGACCTACATGGTGAAGATAAACTCGCATTAGTTCAGTGCGAAATGATAATTGATTCTTTATTGGTGGTATGGTGTTTATGGTTAAAGAAATTATTTCTCGATAAGAAATTACAAAGATTTCACTTACTTGAGAACGTTTTTAAACTTAAAATATAAGTTGGACACACAAACTAAGCAGCTATTGTTTGAATTTATCTTAAATCATCTAAGTTGTAATACCATTTCTTTTCGTACGCAAATAAAATTATTAACTAACACAAAACTTAAAACTTTTCGATCCACCCGCAAAAGAAATAATTACCGTAGATAAGGAATGCGATCCCGGTGCCACAATAAAGCAATGCAGTAGTAGGGCAAGTCTGTTTAATGGAGTAGTGTTTGATCACTTAGAAAGTGATAAAAAAAAAATACCGAACGTGTAGTTTGCATTCATTACTTCTACATGTAGCTTAGACATTGTTGCACTCCCGCAAAAATAATTGTTCTCTCGCCATTTACTGTCCACACTCGCGGTAGTAAAATGTGATCCTTCCTACTATTGCTGCGATTGTGTACCTGATGAATTTTTGTGTGAATGAACTTAGAATTTTTAAGTATTCTGGTGCAATATGCAGGAAGTTGTTTAATATTCATGAGTTTCGTTTCCCTGTAAATTTTAACTGTAGGTGTAAGGTAATCATAGTGAAATAATAGTTTAATAATTTTATTTTGAGCGATCTGTAGGTCTTTTAGATTAGTTTTTGGCGGTTTGCCCCATATTTCACGTGTTTTACGTTAAGAATCTTGAATCAAATTAAAAGGGCCTATCAAATGGACAGACAAGATATTTACAAGAAAGTGATCGAAATACTAACATCAGAACGGGTTCTGACTAAAATGATTTGACTGGAACGCACTGATTGAACTTCACACTTGTGTGCTGGGCCTCAAGGGATTGTTCGGGGCTCACTCCATCCTATGCTTAGGGTTTCTGCACAATGTTATACTGTACATTTAGACATCGCGGAGAAGTTGTGTGGAGAAATCGATGGTAGGGAGTATTCTTGTCATTGTTGACTCTTTCACTAAATGAGTCCTTCTTGAGTGCACTTCTTAGTTGGATGCAGCAGGTGCAGATGAAGCACTTAAGGAGGCTCTGACTTTTCGGTGCGACTTGGCGGATCATTTCGGATCGGGGTGGGTATTGTATTGGCGCAGACAGAGCAATTTTATGGTGAACATGGTGTAGAGTTGCACCTTGTTGCTAACGGTTCTGGCAGGGCATGTGTTCGGGTAGAGAGAGTCATGAGGACATTGAGGTGCTTACTTGTTATAATCGAAAGTGAATCTGGTGGGAACTGGCGCGGCGAGCTTCTCGAAGTGCAGCTAGCGACGGATGGTGCAAGGTCTAGGGTAACACCAACAGAACTTGTGTTTGGGACTCGGGCGCGGTTTTTAAGTGTGGCTTCATATTCTGAGTCTGGGTTTCGGTTAGATTTGGGTGAAATTCGTAAGATAGCATCGGAGAATACTGGGAGAGTTGCTGCGTCACAGTGGGAAAAATGAGACCGTTCTACAGTTGTTATTCCTACTTCATTGAATGTGACAGGGGCGGGGTTCAATTGGGCTTCGCAGGGAGTACAGACTTCCCTTTGTTGTGTGTCTAATAGAGAATGCAAATATGGTCGTAAGCATTTTCGTGCAATGCCCGGGGGAAGTGAGGGCTTGGTGCATTTAGCTACCACTTTGACTGGTAGCTTGAAGGAGGCCGAGGTGGCGGCAGTCCGCGATTGACGAATGGAGTGGGCGTCATCGGGTGGTTTTAGTGATGCTTTGTCTATTTGTAGTTCACGTACGTTATCCGCCAGCTCTGGTAACCTCTCGGCCTCGAAGAGTGAAGAAACATAATTAAACGTAACATTGGTACTAATCTGTGAGATAAAGTAAGGGTCCGACTCATGCGGGTTGACGTCCTATGGTGTGTGTTATTGGGTAGTCTAAAGAACTGGCTTATGCAGCCCGATGTTCTGGGTCATATTATAAAGTGATCGTCTAGTCTGAGAGGCTATGAGATCAATGGAGATATGTGTGGTACTAGTGAGTGATCGGAGAGACGCTGATTGGCTGCCTGGTCCATGTTATCTGGAGAGACAACTAGCTCAAGGGAGGCCTATTTAAGTTGTCCGGCTCAGCTCCTAAAGGTTGATTTTGTGGGTTATAAAACGTTGTAATGTATGTCACCGATGGACGAGCGTAATAAATTAATGTATCTACCAGTTTTATTCTTTTTACAGAAAAATGGGCCCGCAGTGACTTTAAGGGCATGGAGACGCACAAGGACGTGCGAATGTCAGTCTGGCCGTGACGGCGCTTCAATACTTAAATTAGTGTTATTTAGTTTTCATAGATGTCGTTTGTTAGTTTAGAGTGTTATGTGTGTGTGAACATGAATGTCTGCTACGACACATTCAATGACATGACACTCTGACACAACACAGAACGCTTATGCACCTTGAAGTGACATTTTGCTGGCTGTATGACATGAGACTCGGTCGGCATCGCACAGGCGTGCTACGCATTCGGTGGAGTGTCTAAGTCAAGTCTATTCTTAAGATTAAAATAGTTTGTTTCTGTTATAGGCTCTAAAGTAAATGACTTTGGTGGTAGTGAAACTACCAATGAACATAGCATGTGTGGATTGTTGAGACAAGTATTTTAATACATTTGATTAAATTATCTACTGGGACCATTTTAGTCCGGACTAACAAGAGACAACAAAAAAAAGACTAATAAAGAGACCAAAAAAAGAGACTAAAAAAAGAGACAAAAAAAAGAGACAAAAAAAGATACAAAAAAAGGGACAAAAAAAAGAGACTAAAAAGGAGACAAAAAAGAGACTAAAGAGAAAAAAAAAGAGAAAAAAAAACTGTATAAACTGGAGTGATCTTGTAGGGTCATTCATGACCGGACCAAGCAGTAACAATCCTGAAGGGTTTGTTATAACCGGACCAGGAGATTATAACTCTGTAGGGTCGTAAGACCGGACCAGGAGGTTATAATTCTGAAGGGTCATTTGACCGGACCAGGCGGTTATAATTCTGAAGGGTCGCTGGACCGGGCCAGAAGATTATAACTCTGAAGGGGTAAACCGGACCAGATTGCTAAAGTTCTGAAGGCTCAATAACGAGCGGTCCCGAATTAGTAGTAAACTCTGCAGGGGTGAACCGGACCAGATTACTAGTGTATGTCCTGAAGGCTCATATTGAGCGGTCCAGAGTTGGTTGAACAGTCAGTAGGGATGACCTAGATTTTTTTGCTCATCGAGATTGCTAGTCAGGATGAACGAACATTAATAATAACGTTATGTCTTTTTAGACAATGCTTGATGAGTCTACGCGTACGAGGAAGTCCGCACGTCAGTATGGCAGTGTCGGCGTCACCGTTAGCGGTAGGTACAGCGGGCCGAGTTACGCTGTGCAAAGCGGGACGTTCGCCTTCCCACTCTCCCCACTTCTCAAGCAACTTAATGTAAGCTAGTGCGCAGCGAAGAGGGGGATCATTCTTGTGGCAGGCTCGGCCCGGTGCGCCTCCTGTAGCGCCTAGAGCTATTATCGCGATCTATTTAATTAATTAACAAGCTGTCGGAATGAAATAGTTGGTGACTGCTATATCTCATACTTTCATTTAATATGTCGGACCTCTGCCTTCAGGTTATTTCATGGTGATTATTTTATAAGAAATTGTGAGTGAAATAAAGTGATTGTGCTGTAACTAGTATCTCTATTTTCTTCGTCCGACAATCCACGCCTACTTACAAAGTGCAAGTGTAATATCGCTGATGAGGGCCTATCCCGATATGTACAATAGATCTTCGTAGATATTTATTTGCATTAAACAATATCATAAAACTATTTTTTTGAGCCAACAACTTTTACGTTGTACTGAAACCATAGGTGATTTCGCGGCATTATTTTTGTTGTTTGATACAAGATAGGTGATTTCGCGGCATTATTTTTGTTGTATCAATTCTGACGGTTTTGCAAAAACTATAATAATTTCATGTATTTGAGTCATATTACAACAAGGTCATTTATATTTCAAAGAATATTTTACTATGTGTCGAGTTTCATAATGGCCCCATCTTCTGTGTATGAATTTCGACAATTTTGCAATGAATTAGTCTTTGTAATATTAGTAATAACGCTAAAACTACTGATAATTCATAGTTTCATGTATTCGAGTCGTATTTCATCAAGTTTATACATATTTGAAAGAATATTTTTTACGAAGTCGAGTTCGTCAATGTCGTCATGGTTTGTGTATGAAATCTGACGATTATGAAATAATGTCTTTGTGATATTGAAATAAGTATGTAATAATGTAAAAACGACTGATAATTCATAATTTCATGCATTCGAGGCGTATTTCAACACTTTTATTCATATTCCAATGTGTAGGCAACCATTTACATTGAACTGTCAAATTTCAAAATGGTTGACAACACCCACTAGGCCGTCGTCATGTCGATAAAAGTTATCGACAACATCGAATATTTTCTGTAAATGTTTCGAATATTTTACTTTCATATTATAAGAGTTGTTATTTCATTTTATATTTCATTATGGTTTAGATATGTAATGTTATTTGAATTATAGTGATTATTTTTTCAGATTATGTTCTTATTGGTTTTTTTTTGTTTGTATTTTTTTATAGATTTCTTTTTCTCTCTTTCTTCTCAATTCGTCCTGGAATGTCGGTGCGGGTGACGAAGCGCTCGAAAATTTCGAGTCGCTGTTGAGAGACGACAGCGACTTTGAGGATGGCGAGGAAGACTTTAGAATGGCGAAGAAGACTTTGAGGATGGCCAGGAAGACTTTGGGAATGGCGAAGAAGACTTTGAGAATGGCGAGGAAGAAAACCTCATTGACGAGCTCGTGCACGACCAGATGGAGGTGGAGGAGTACGAGGAGGAGGATTACCTGGAACTCCAGGGACTCGAGGAGTTGGTGCCCCCCGTGGAGGAGCCCATCGACCCCCAAACCGAGCAATTGGAGCCCCCCGTGGAGGAGCCCATCGACCTGGGATTGGTTGGGGTCTGGCAATACTGGAAGCCGGTTGGCAATTTGTTTTTGTGTTAGAATTAAATTGTAAAATTAATGTTTTTCGCGTATAATGATATATAAATGTGCTTAATTTCTATAGACTTAGTTATAAATAGTAAGGATCTGTGTTTGTGAGCTGTTTCGCTGCAAGATCAATTGATAAATCAAATAACTAGTTCCAGTTGTCATCTCAACGGACGGATTTGAAATCATCACCAAACCCGGGGAGTATTTCTTTTAATTTAAGCTTAATTATAGTAAATATTTTAAGTCCCTATTGCACTTTTTTCCCTTTAACATTTTTACTGCTCGTCCCAGTGTGTTTCGTCGTAATTAACCCTTTAATTCTCATTATTGCGGTGGACTTTACGTTCTTGTCTCAAGATAAAAAATCACATATAATACGTTAGTGATAATATAGAAATCACTATAATTTATTTATAGACATCCCTCTGTTTATTTGTTGTATTAGAATTATTTAATTAAATTTATGTTAGATACTGGATTTACAATAACTTTGCAATAGTAGTACCCTCAACCATTTTGCTAACATAATTTTGTTGTTTTTCCCTTTTATTGTTGAATATTACATCTCAATTAAGACATGTCTGTGAGTTATTTTTATCCCACAATTGAGATTTCACACTTTTCTTTACATTAATTACTTTGTTTTCGTTCAATTTTATTTTTGAACTTCAGGTAGGCCCTTCATCCTAGTACTTACTATCCACATCGCTCTTATTTCTTTCACACACTTAGCTTTTTCTTCTCTCATTCCAGGGTGCCTCTAGGGTTGGCCTGTCAATATGTTAACCCGTAGAGCTGCATCCTTAGAGGAAAAACTGAGGGCTACATTGAAAGAATTGGAATCTAGCAAAAACCAGTGCAATCAGCTGCTACAGGAAAGAGATGACAGTGAGGTGGAAATACAGTTAATCAATAACAAGAACACTGAGCTTAAGAACCAGTTGGCTGAACTACATAAACATCATATGGACATACTTGACCAGCATCACCACCTCCGTCAGTGTGTCAAATTTCCAGGAATGTAGTGACACCCACGAACTGGCTTTGAGACGCATATCTGAACTTGAACGAGAATTAAGCAGGGCCCACAACACAATAACCCATTTTGAATCTCTCAAAGCCAGTGAAGAGTCTGCGATCACCTGCAGTCTCTATGATGAGTTGGTTGGTAACAAGTCTGGACCCACATGTGTTGAGCCAATTGTTACAATTGACTTAACTGATGACACTATCACTAAAACCAAATTGTTCACTAGTCATAATAATATTAAAAATATATTAAAATTAATAGGCTGATTAGAAAATATATTTTGTACACAATATAATTTAGATTTTCATAAACCAAAGAAGGACCAATGCTTATTGTGTCACAAATATAACTGCGCCAAAACACGAGGTTCTCCCGACCTAGCTGCATGGCAATTAAAGTATGAAGAACACATATCTTTAAAAGAACAAAGCCGAGAAGCCAAGGAGGTAGATAAAATTCGGGCTAACGAAGATGAAAAATTTATGTCTATTACGCTGGACTTACAAAAGGTACTTCATATGCCATCTAGAAACGTGTCACTTCTGTACTACTTAAGAAAACTGAACGTATATAATGTTACCATTTACGAAGCTCGCTCACCAAATGATGGCCTCTGTTACTTGTGGTCTGAAGTTGATGGTAAGAAAGGAAGTGATGAGGTGGGAACGGCATTGTATCTTTGGATTAAACGTCTACCATCTTCAGTAAAAGAAATATCGATATTTTCTGACACCTGTGCAGGCCAAAATAGGAATCAGTTTCTGTTTTGTTTGCAGCTGTATTTGGTTGAGACAACAAACCTTGAGGTTATTGAACATAAGTACCTCGAATCTGGACATACTCATATGGAGGTGGACAGTGTGCACAGCGCAATTGAAAATCAGATGCGCTTTATGCCAGTTTTATCGATGATTGATCTTTGCAATATTGTTAGATTAGCCAGGTCTAACAGAAAATCAAAGAAAAGCACCATCATAAAAAAACCGTACGAACCTGTAGTAATGGATTACAGAGAGATTTTAGACCTAAAGGATTTGCGAAATAAATTGATGTTGAATCGATCTCTTGGGCCTGATGGTGAAAAAGTGCAGTGGCTAAAGGTGAAATGTTTTAGGTTTGAAAAAAAAATACCCTAGCATCGTTCAATATAGATACGACTACAGGTCACGCTATAAACAACTGGATGTGTCAAAAAAGCGGACAACTGAAACAGCCACCCAATCGATTAATCTGCGAAAACGAAAATCTAACGTAGAAACTTTCACTGACAAATTTGATTATAACACTTACGTTCTAAAAAAAGCTTATAATAAAAAACTACCTATCACTAAAGCAAAGAAAAAGGACTTATTAAAAATGTGCACTGAAAAAATAATACCTCCTGAACTTCATCATTGGTACCAAAACTTACCAGATAAAGAAGGTCGAGATGTTTTACCGGAAGAAGAAAATACGGACACGGAAGATGATTAGGTAGAATAATTAGGCATGCTTTCTACTAGTTCATTTATTTAGTTCCAAAGTTTACTTTTATGACTCATTTATGTGCCAATGTGACTTTTTTGCAATTAAGAATTGTTTTTTTTAAGGAGTTTGTTTTATAGATAAAGAATACTGTTTTCTGAACATTTAAGACTGATTAATATAACTTTGTTCCATTGAGAAAATTGTCTAGTGTTAGAGTACTTACGATAATTTAAGAAATGTCTATTTCACCCTTAGATTAAAATTGCAATGACACTAAGTCATTAAATTTGTTTTTAAGCTTTAAAAAAAATACCCGTCGCAATTTTTTACAACTCTTGGTTGATTTTATTAATAAATATATTAAACTATGTAAAGGTGCTTTTATTGTATTTTTATATAGAAAACTTATGATGATACAGGGCATTCAATGGAATCAAAACTAATTAAATGATTTCTCAAAGTTTTGTGGACGTCACTTAATGAGTTCTTGCAGTAAGCCGACGAAGGACTTGCCGTTATAGTGACACTATTTTATATTTTGATTGTAATCAATTTATTACTGATTACAAACTGACAAATTATACAATGTATTTGCCACCTAGATGTAGGAGACAAATTGCTAATCTTTTAGCATACAATATACAAAGTGACAAGGGTATATGTAGTGTACCGTCAATTACAGTTAGTAGTGGTACTAATACTACTTTTGATACGCCTTGTAGTTTAAACTATTAGGTGCGACAACGGGTGAGCCGCATGTTGAATGTTGTACATCAAAATATGCAGGGTCTGTCCGGCAAAGAGTTAGA
Organism: Dasypolia templi; assembly: GCA_963555695.1. NCBI lineage: Eukaryota > Metazoa > Arthropoda > Insecta > Lepidoptera > Noctuidae > Dasypolia > Dasypolia templi. The sequence continues at coordinate 16,196,055 of OY743156.1, forward strand.
GTTAAGTTTATTTATGGAGAACTATGATGTTCAAGTGTTATGTTTGACTGAACACTGGTTGAAGGACATGAAGTAGTGTTTATCGATGATGATAATGTTACCGTACAAAGTGCATTTGTGAGAAAAAGTGCTATTCGCGATGGTTCTTTAGTTCTTGTTTCAAACAAGTTGAAATGTAAACAATGTTTAGATTTAGTTAATCTTTCTATCGAGCGCACTATTGAGTTGTCTTGTGTTGAACTAGAGCAATTCGTTGTAATCTGCGTTTATCGACCGTGTTTAGTGACCGTGATTTTATTAGTTTTGAATCGGTAATGGAGGATTCTCTCAATAGGTTAAAATCAAGTAATAAGAGTATAATTTTATGTGGAGATTTTAATATTAATATTTTAGATGTTACTCCATTAAGTATTAGACTTCTCAATCTGTTTAGGTCTTATAATTTGATTATCTTGCTTTTGAACCAACTAGGATCACGGCATCTTCGTCAACTTGTCTTAATAATATGTTTAGTAATTGTGATGCCAAAAATAAATTTGTGTTAAGTGACTTAACGTCCGACCACTGTGGTTTATTAGGTAGCTTCCCCATGACATTACATAAAAAACCGTATAAACTTGAATGCAGGCCTTATACAGCTAGTCGTTGTAACAAGTTTAAAAATAATATAGCTCATAGAATTACAGCATCGTTAGTAGAACACGAGAATCCTAATGAAATTTACGGAGCCCTTTTTGATGTTGTGCAAAAAGAATACCAGTCTATTTTCAAGACCAAAACCATTAACATTAATGGCACTTCCGTTGCCTTCAACTAATGGGCTACTCCAGGAATTTATAAAAGTAGAGCGAGACTATACGAGTTATATGGTTTGAAAAAATACAGGTTTGATACTCCTTTCCTAGAGTATGTAAAAAAATATTGAAAACTATTTAAAAAGATTTGTGCTATTGCTAAATCAAAATCCTTAAGAGATTCAATTAAAAAATCCAATAATAAAGTAAAAACCACTTGGAAATTTATCAACAATGAAACGCGTAAGTCGGTTAAACAAGAAAATCAACTTGAGATTATGGTCGATAACAAATTAGTTAGTAAGGCAGCTGACGTAGCTGAGGCATTTAATGATTTTTTCGCCAACATACCTATAACTACGACTTGTTCCTTAAATTCATCCCCGTCTTAAGCTGAGAACCTTTTGAATATTAGTGTGCCAAAATGTACTCGCTTATTTAGCTTCGAACATGTAACGCCTAGTGATGTAATTAACGTCTTTAACACTCTTAAGTCTAAAAACACTGGTGATTACTGGGGCATTTCCATTATACTTTTAAGTAATATAATAGACATCGTAGCCCCTATCTAGCTGTTACTTTTAATAAATGTGTTGATCTAGGAACTTTTCCTGACCTCATGAAGAGTAGTAAAGTCATACCATTATTTAAATCTGGTATTAAAAATATCATTAGCAATTTTAGGCCTATTTCTATCTTACCAGCATTTAGCAAAATATTTGAAAAGTTAATACTTAATCAGTTGCTAATGCCCGTTTTCACCAACGTCCCCTAAGTTTAAGTGATCCCCTAAGAATGGTTAGGGGACTGTTAGGGGGTGGTTTCTGTTTCACCAACATTAAGGGGTCAGTTTTACGTTAAAAGGTCCACTAAATTTAGGTGGTCGAAATGTGGGCCCATAAACCGGCACATACGTAAGTGATCTTTCAAGCAACGAAGATGGATAGTGATTTATATCAATTTGTTGAAAATTTAGAAACTGTTTCTACTATATTCGACGTAAATAACAGCCGTAGACCAAAAATATATCGGAAACGACCAAACTACTTCAAAAGTTTTGATGAAACTGACTTTTTTCGGAGATATAGGTTATGTAAATCTTCAGTGTTGTATTTATTGGAAAATATTGAACACACCTTACACCTTAGAATTTCCTGATAATAGGTGAGTACATAACATACTTATTAAATAAATTGTAGCTATTATAATGTACCATTAAAAATACCTATGAACGTGGTATTTTTTCTTTGTTTAGTCGACGATAAAGTTTTGAAGTAGTAACGTCTATCTTTATTATATTCGCGTAATTATAATGAATAAAGGATTTTATAATATTTCAGAAATAGTTCTATATCGCCAATAAATCAGTTACTAATAGCATTGAGATTTTATGCTACGGGTAATCATTTGTTGGCTGTGGCAGACATGGGTGGGATCAGTGTGGCTACTTGCAGTCGTGTAATAAAAGAGTGTCTGCAGCAATTGTGACTCTACGTCCACAGTTTATTAAATTTCCTGAAACAAGTGAGGAACAAGAAAAAGTGAAGATGGATTTTTATAACATTGCAAGGTTCCCTAATGTTCTTGGCTGCATTGATTGTACACATGTGAAAATACAAGCACCAGGTGAAACTTCAACACCTTATCTTAAGCTTAAAATATTTGTCCAAATTATGAAATTAAACTATAGGTACCTACATACACCAAATAAAAAGGATGTTTTGTGTCTTGTTCAAGGTGGAGATGATGCAGAGCTTTTTAGAAACAGGAAGGGATACATGTCCATAAATGTACAAACAGTAGCATCAGCCAATTTATTAATAAGAGATGTTGTAGCACGGTGGCCAGGTTCAACACATGACTCGGCTATTTATCAAAATAGCAACACCTATAGAAAATTTGAAAGAGGAGACTATGCTGATAGCTATTTACTGGGTGACAGCCATCGATCACTAATAAAAAACTAGATACACAATCCCATGCAAAAGTTCTCTTAAAACTGTCCCCAATTATGTTTACGAAATTCTAGTTGAAATAAATATACGTAATGGAAATTCAACCTTAAACGCTACGCTCAAAGTTGTATTCACAAAGCTATGTACAAAAAGCAATAAATTTTTACGAGCGATACTCGCTGGTCAACATACATCAAAACAAATTCAACCTTACAAGCATGTTTCAAAGTCGGAAATACAATGTGCCAAATGAAAGCAATAAAACTTTACGACCGAGGGTCGCCGCTAGGACAAGGAGTGAGTGGAGTTGAACTGTTAAATTTTTTTTTTTTAGTTTGTAATGGTAAATGTTTTTTTTTTGTCAATGCATCAAAAAGTTGGTGTAGGTGTAATAAAGCATATCTTAGTCTATGTTGCCTAAGTGTTATGATTATAATTTACCTGAAAAGTAAATATGGTTTTGTACATATACGTATGGCGCTTAGTACATAACTTATAAAAAGAAAATGTAAAGGGGTGGGATCCTGGTGTCCTGAAACACAGGCCACGAGCCTAGCTTAGGCACCAGTCTCCCACAACATATAAACTTACCAGAATTATGTATCTTTCTCGAATCTGACCAATGTAAAATAATTTATGTATATAGTGGTGAGAAAAAATAAAGTTGATTGATTGATTGATGGTTTTGGATAGGGCACCACATTAAATTAATAATTAAACTAAAAATTATATTATTTATTTTTTCTTTAATTTGTGATGAAATAATAAAGGTATTGCTTGACAAACAACTTATATCAAAATTCAATAGTTACATAATATAAAAAGTAAGTACAGAAAGTTCTTGTAAAATCAAAAAGAAATTGTTGACGTAATATTCAGATTTAAAAAAAAAAACAGCTACAACTCACTTACATAGATAATTAACCTATGTTATTATTGTTCATGAAATGAAATGAGTTTATTATATAATCGTCTTTTCGATAGATTTTTATGTTTTCCGTGTATTGTATAGCCTTGTAATTTTTTCGTAGTCACACTTACCATCACTTTCTAAAAAAATCCTCGAACATACAACGCTTCCTTGGGTCGGCTTTAATACTGATATCCATTCTCTACACCTCACTGGTTCTCGTGGAAAGCAAAAAAGACAAAAATAAAAATCTATGAAATAATACTATAATATTTATAGAAGCAGTAAAGAAGTCTCATAATACAAAAAACAAAACAATCATTATTTAATAATAAAATAAAAAAAGAAACAATAGCGTCTCCAACAATGGAACAGAGTCAACGCACGTAACCCGAACAATTTAAGTGGGCATGCGATAGTACGAGTAAATACGTTAACTAAGAGTCTTTATAATTAAGATGCTTTATAACTCGTGCTGTTTATTACGATTTAATTTAAAAAAATGTTTTACGATGATTTCTTGACAAAATATCAATATTTACAATAAAGTGATAACAATAGTATAATGATAATATTAATACTTACCGAAAATATAAAACTCCATCCTTTTTTAGCGTTCTAGATGTGTTATTTTTACAGTTTTTATACGAGCAATAAGGCGTGTTTACCGTTCAAGCGTTCGAATTCCACTAGATTAGAAGCCCACCCGAATGTTCAAATGGGTGCGCGTTTGGTGAGGACACTTTTTGTCGCTGATTGTGTATCTAGTTCTTTATTAGTGATCGATGATGACAGCGGATACCCATTGAAGGTAAATAGTTAAAGCTAAAAATACAATTTTCTTTCTGTAATTTTGTTAATTTTACAGTAAGAGTATGTACATTATTATTATGACTAGAATAATATAAAAGATATCTGTAGGAATAAATAATATTACTATACAAGTATTCTCATGAATTTATTAAAAAAAAATACAATTTCTCTTATTTCTTCGGCTCACCAAATAAATTCTTCAGATTGAAGTTTCCACCTGTAAAGTAAATTATTATGTTTAATGTTAAGGACTATTAAAGCAGCCGTGATAAACATTTTTTTCAGCCTCATCTGTTGACTCCATATTTAAATCCCACAACAAGAGGACAGCAAAAATACAATGAGGCTCACATAAAATCCAGAAATGTAGTGGAAAGGCAATATGGAGTCTTAAAACGACGTTTTCCTGTTTTAGCCATATGTATTTTAAGAAACGAAGAGGAACCAGTCAATGAAAATATTGTTCCCAATATAGAAGAACTTATTTTAAATGGGCAAATAACTGATGCCACAAGAAGCATTACATCACAGAACACATATGGGCTTCGAAGATTACAAATTACAAATTATTTTGATAACATGTAATAAAATAACGTAAGCAAGAATTAGTAAATGTTTTTTTTTTATTATAACATACCATTTATTTCATTTAATACTTCTTTTTTTATTTCTAGGTCTTTTCTTGCTGATTCAAGTTGTAAATTATACAAGTTTCTCTTAGATTCAATTTCTTCTTCCTACAATATCTTTTTCAAATGTCAAATTTCATTTTTTTTGTTATTATCCCTTGAAATCCTATACATAAAGTGGCCACAACTTCAGACTGTTGTTGGTATTTTGGAATGTGGTGTGTTGGTTTCCTTATTATCTAAAGGTTTATCCACTCTTCGTTCTTGGCTTGATTAGTAGAACCATCTGTTCTATTATTTGAAATTACTTTTCTGTCAATTTCACCAGCTTGTCTTTCTCATCCATTGTGAAATTTTCGCTACGCTTCCTCTTTTCTGACATTATAATAAACGTAATGATAGTTTTCTTAACGTCTAGATTTCGTTGGTAGAAAATATCACGGAAAATTTTGGTAAAATAACACGAAACGTTGTCTCATAAGTCACAATAAACAAACAATCAAATCAAATCTCAGAATCTCACGTCAATACAAAAAGAAAGAAGTGTCAAGTACAATTGGGACCAGAGATAACACGCGAAGTTTCGTAATGTATGCACAGAGTAAATAAGCAAGAAAATATGAAAATAATTAAAAATATGAAAGAATTAATATTTATTATTGCTATCAAAACATGCTTTATTAATAACTGTATCCATATATGTGTACAGTTTAGAGAATTTCATAAAAACTTTCTTTTTTCAAAGTATCGATTAGTTCAAAGACGAATCAGACACTATTATCGAAAACCAAACGTCACATAGTAATGTGATAAAAATGATGGTGAAACGGAACTTTATTTAGGGGCTAGTTTAGGGGATCTTTTAAGCTATGGGTCCCATACTTAGGTGGTAGTATAGGGGATGTTGGTGAAAACGGGCATAAATACATTTTAACTTAAATAGCCTACTTCATAATGAACAGTATGGCTTTACAAAAGGACGTTCGACTACAGATGCGGGTGTTGCTCTGCTGAAACATATTTAATGCATGGGAGAAATCGCAAAATGCTATTGGAGTTTTCTGTGAGCTCTCTTAAAGCCTTTGATTGCGTGCGCCATGACACGCTTTTGCGTAAACTACGTCATTACGGTGTCCAAAACGAAGCTCTCAATGCAATAAATTCTTATTTACATAATAGGTTCCAATGTGTTGATGTCGATGGTGTGAAATCTTCCGAGCTACCAGTTCAGTTAGGTGTACCTCAAGGCTCAATACTGGGTCCATTCTTGTTCTTAGTATATGTAAATGACTTACCATTCTATTTAAATGATATCTGTGACGTTGTACTGTTTGCAGATGACACCTCTCTTATTTTCAAAGTTGATAGGAATAGACAAGATTTTGACGACGTAAACAGTGCACTCTCAATGGTTAGGGATTGGTTTACGTCAAATAACCTAGTTCTCAATGCCAAGAAAACGAAATGTGTGAAGTTCGTCTTACCGAATGTTAGAAACCTAGGACCCAACATCGTCTTAGATAAAGAGCTGCTTGAAACTGTAGACTCGGCGGTTTTTCTGGTCATAACAGTAGATGCCAAACTTCAGTGGGGCCCACACATATCAAGCCTAGCAGGGAGGCTCAGTTGAGCCGCCTACGCCGTCAGGAAAGTAAGACAATACACTGACGTTGATACAGCTCGGTTAGTCTATTATAGTTATTTCCACAGCGTTATGTCCTACGGTATTCTGCTGTGGGGCAAAGCTGCTGATATTCAAAAAATATTCGTCCTTCAAAAACGAGCTGTGTCAGGAAATTTATCAGTTAGGAGCCAGTTTCTCTTAGAGATTTTTTTAAAGATATTGGTATTCTCACGGTGGCATCTTAATTCATCTTCGCCAACATCTTATATATTAGGCAAAATATACACTTATACACAAAAAATCATTTGTTGGGCTTGGTATAACCTTTTATAACAAGTTGCCGTCTTCTTTACTAGATTTACCTTTTAATGCGTTTAAGGCTCAAGTAAAATCCAACCTTTGTTCAAAAGCATATTATTCCATTAACGACTACTTAAACGATAAGAACTGTTGGTCGCTGTGATTAACTCAAGACAATGTTCGTGTACTTTTTCCAGAATCAGCTTACCTACTGACAGGGTATATGAGTTCATATATTTGTTTTTTATAATTTTATTTGACAAATGATAAATGATTTTATTTCTGTAAGTAGGTTTTTACAAACACTTTTACACGTCAATACTATTTTAAAAGTAGATGAGATCGGCGTTTCCTATCTGACTACTCTGAGAAGAAACGCCAAAACAAACTCAGAGGTCACAGTCTCTTTTAAAGTCCAGACATAATCTTGGTCAGGTCATGTGAAGACCATGTGGATTGATGTCTGAAATGGTCTTTTGAGGAAAGAACCACACAGAATGAGTGGACCTGTCCAGTCAGTGCACGCATTTGTCAGTAATCATGCAGCTCAACACAACACATATGGAGCTCAACGATTCGACGAACATTACCAAAGAAAGGACATTTGGGTAGGCCGCATAAATTGCTCAAACTGCCAGACCATGATTAAAACTAATTTTAAAAATTAAAAATAGATTGAGATAAAAAAAAAACAACAAATCCCCACTGCCTTCACATTCACAATAATTAAAATATTATAATACTTTACAAAGTAAATTTTCACGTCATGTCAAAGTGTAAAAATCCGAGAATAAACAAGGTCAGATCATATGAGGACTCTGTAGACTGGTGTCTGAAATGGTCTTTTGAGGAAAGAACCACACTGATTTGAGTGGACCTGTCCAGTATAAGTCAATTATTTTATTTTCTTCATTTATTATTGACATGATCTACTCATTACAATGTTTTTTAATGAGCTGTATTGCAATATGTGGTTAGCTAGCGACCTCGACTATTGATAATATTATTCTTGCCAGAGCACCGGCAGCAAGTTCGTCATGCTCCCTTAGATGTCACTGCTTGCGGTAGCGTCGGGGGTCGGGTTTCCTCCTTCCCTCAAATATGGCGAGGGGGGGTAATGGCTGACCTTTGCGTTATGCTCGTGAACGGGTGCTGCTTGTGGTGACTGGTCGTCTTGCTGTCTATGGTTTTATTATTGTTACAGTAATTGTTATGTTAATTTATTTTACTGTGATGGTCCTAGTTTATCATTTATTTATTTTATTTGTTTGTATAAAAAATCCAGTATTGCATATGTAAGCTGCCATGCCCTATAAGCCTGGAGGCTTTTATTTTTGTTTTAATTACATTCATTTTTTGTATTGGCGTGGCTAGCTGACGTATGGCAATTAATTTAATGTTTTGGTAATTTGCTTAAATTGTTTAGAATCCAGTTCTTCTAACAGAACAGACAGCTGTGCTGCTGGGGAGTTTGTTGCGCCACTTCTTCTTCCCAGCTTAAGCACTAGGAAGTGGTGAAGGGCGGGCTTTTTGGGGGACTGTCTTATGTAATTTTGACGTTCGAATAGTGCTGATTCTCAGCCTAATTTGAATAAATGACTTTTGATTTTGAGACCCCCAAACCGAGCAATTGGAGAACCCCGGGGAGGAGGAGCACCTCGCCCCACAGCCCGAGGAGTTGGAGTGCGAGCCCGAAAACTCCGATCTGGAAAATCCCCACTCCGAAGTTGTGGAACCGGATCATGAGGTAAATCATTATTTTTCTCCTTGAGGTTCAATAGCAGTTATTATATTTTATTTCTTTGATATTTTCAGAATGCTGGGGCGCCATTTGAATTCCTCGGGCTGTACAATGAGAACGGGGTGGAAATCCAAGTAACAAATCAGGTTTTTTATTGAAATAATTGGTTTTGTATTTATAATAACGAAAACCTTTTATTTGACAGGCTGAGCCCGACGCGCGCTCCACCCTCGCCTACGCCTGCCCTTGCCGAGAGCTCAAAGGTTGTAAACTTGACTTTTTTTCATCTTAGTACTTTTACCTTTTCTTCGTTATTAGCATGTTTGTTTGTCGGCCTCGTTGGTCTAGTGGTCGCAAGCGCTACTGCTGAGCGTGAGGTCCTGGGTTCGATTTTCAGGTCGGTCGAAGTGTTATTTGATTTTTCGATGTAAAATTTCTCACGGAGGAGCAGTGGTGGCCCAGTGGGGGGGAGCAGTGGTGGCCCAGTGGTAACGGTCCCGACTTACGAGTTGTAGGTCGTGAGTTCGAACCTAAGCAGGCGCTTTACTTTGTGTAAATAATTTCATCACCACTGCTCTCAAAACGGTGAAGGAAAACATCGTGAGGAAACCGGCATGTCCTAGAACCAAAAATTCGAAGACATGTGACATCTACCAACCCGCACTGAGCCCGCGTGGTGGATTACGGCTCACTACCTCTCATAGAGAGGAGGCCTGTGTCCCAGCAGTGGGAACGTTATAGGCTGATTATTATAAGGTATGATGTCGTCGTAACCGTGGAAGCGGAGGACGAGGATTCGCCCTTCCTGTTTCCTCTTCACGGCGACGACGACGTCGTGGAAGGAAACTTCCACCTGGCCTACGAGCACCCCGTGTTCGAAGTGCAAGTGGCAGAGCAACCGCAGCGTGGACGAGGAAGGGGGCGCCCAAGTGGAGGGCGTGCACCACCCGGAGCGCGTGGAGCACGGGGAGCACGGGACAGCGGGAGGCAATCCACGGGTGAGCCCCAATGGTGAGCAGGAGATCGTTTGGTTGAGGTGAATGTAAGCAATGATAACGTGCCTGAGGAGTTGAGAGCAATGGTGACGAAAGTTGTGCGAACGAGGGAACTGGCGAGAGTGCGGTCGGATGCGAGAGTAAGGAGTACGAGGCTTTGCTTGCTGGGAGAGAGGATTCAGCTCGTTACGGAGGGCGAGAGGGAGCATTTTCTGCCCGAGCAAGTAGGGCCTGTAGTCGCATCTGAAAATGCGTATGGGGCGTTCAGGCAGTTCTGGGATGACGGCATCTTGTCACATATTGTGACGGAGACCAACCGTCATGACCAGGGATTGCTGAATAGTCCTCCAGTTTTGCCCGGGAATGGTATGACATTCATATTATTATATCCATATTCACGAGATTTTGATCTTGTTTTCCTTCTGGATGATGCTCGGCATCATCCGGATGCCCTCCCTGAAATCATGTTTTACCACAAACCCGCTCCTCCAGACGAACATCTTTAGTAAGATGTTCTCCCGCAGCCGCTTTTTTAATCTCTCTCGCGCTCTTCGTTTCAATGTCAACAGCAATAGACAGACTGACAATTCAGACCGTTTGTTTTCTTTTGGCCCCATTTTGAATCATTTAAATTCACGCTTCCAGGAAGCCTATGTTCCATCCCGGAACATTTGCATTGACGAATCCCTGACTTTGTGGAAAGGTAATTTGTCCTTCCGCCAGTACATCCGGGTGAAAACCTTCGAACTGTGTGAGTCATCTACAGGCTACCTTTGGTCTTTCTTCGTTTACCTCGGTGGCACTACCTACGATCCCGCTATCCCATCCACACCGCTGAAAAACACTTCCTCTGTCCTTAAACTCGTCCGTCCTCTCCTCGACAAAGGGTATACTCTTTTCATGGACAATTGGTTTAATAGCCCCCTACTGGCCCGATTCCTGAAGAGACATAAGAGCGGTTGTGTGGGGACTCCACTCTTGACTCTGTGTCCTCTGAAGGATGGCCAAATTGTAGCCCGTCATTCAGGCGATGTCGTTGTCTTGGCATACCAAGACAAGAAAAAGATCTACACCATCTTTACCTACCATGGCATTCAACAAGACCGGATGGTGCCGAAACCTTATCGCGAGGCTCAATTTAAACCCCAAGTAATTTTAGATTACAATAAGGGTATGGGAGGCGTTGATCGTAAAGATCAAATGCTGGAACCATACCTGCTGGAAACGAAAAGATGCGCGAAGTGGAATATGAAGTCTTTCAAACGACTTTTTAATTGCTCAATTTTAAATTCCCGTATTCTTCCCGTATTCTTCTCGAAGCTTCGACTTCTACACCTAAAGAACATTTAGTTTTTCGATTGGAGTAAGTCGAACAGCTACTCCAACATCATCGTGAGCACGTGCCTAAGTCGCAGTTTCGGCCAATCGCTTTGGGTGCTGTACCTGGACCTAGCGGTTCCGGGTCGGTCAAGCGTGGGGCACTTTCAGGCCGCCATAAACGTCGTCGTTGCATTTGGTGCGCACATCAGCTCCAACAGCAAAAGCGATCGATGTATGTGTGCAGTTGTTGCGATGTCCCACTTTGTTTAGATCCTTGTTTCAAGCTATACCATAGCCAATCCTAGATCTTCTCCATTTTAAGCATTTTATTTCCAGCGTGACAAACGTACTGACATTTTTTATTTCTAGTTTGACGAACATACAGACATTTTATAGTCTTGTATATAATAATAACAATATTTTATACACTTTCTGTGGTTTATAAATATATATAATGACTAGATAAATATATTTCGTAAATCTGAACCTTTTTTTATTTTCCTTACCGAACTCATTTTTGTACTCATTTAACGATATAGTAGTGGTGCGTTCCCAACCCTACGGAATGTCACGAATTGAGTACCTTTTTTCATGACCACTTGAGAGGTCGATATTTTTTATTTTTTCCTTGAGAGGAAGGAACGTGTGTCTGTACACACGTTCCTTCCTCTCAAGGAAAATTTGATAAAGCACATCATGCTTGTGTATTTTCTGCAAAAATTCTAATAAGAAAACCTAAATATCCGGGTAAAATGGCGTTGTTTCCCCGTCAAGGTCATTTTGCTAATTATCGTGGCATATTTTTACGATTCATTGGTAGCAATTAGTCGAAGAAGGTATACTTATTATCCTAGAAACATTTCATATTGATATATCCTCATTATAACTCGGATGGACGATTCCAAAATCATGAATTGAACTACGCGATTGAAAATGACAGCTCCGCGCACTCTGATGTATGAGTTGGAATATTATGGAAATGTTAAAAAAATATAATAAGATTACTTGTCTATTCATGATATTATTACCGAAAATTTGTGTTAATTGACCCACTACTTTTACCAGACATCGACATAATACAGCAACAAGCCGGCTTTCGGCCAGTCCTCTGTGTTCAATAGGATGTTTACAATACTAAAGTAGTATTATAAGTGTTGTTGATGTGGCTCCATTATTCACGAACTCGAAACTGTTTACAGAATGTAAATAGACGCAACAGAATCAGAGGTACAGCGTTTTTTGTGAGCGGGGTACATCGCGATAAGGCGCGCGTAGCGGTACTTCACGGGGGTTACGCGCGCTTTGTATACAGCATGTAAAGAAAACCCTGGCCGATCCTGAAGGGTATTATTTGGTATCGTAGTGCGTACACAAATACGTAATCATTTAATGGATACGAGATAATTATTTTTCCCCAATGAAAACAATTAATTTAAAAAATTAAAAATAATCATACCAAAGGCAACACTGATCGCTCGACAGGGTTCACCAGAGTTCACCTACAGTTTCGTGTCAAGAAGCCGCCTCAGCGCGGCGTTCCTTTGTCGCAAGCCGCCAAAGAAACGTAGGACTAAAGAAATGTACGTTTTGCCTACGCGTAGGTATCAGCTGATATTTTATTGTAGGCTTACGCACAATGACCCCGATTTCTGACCTTCTGTTTATCAAGAAACAATTATTATTAAGTTAATGTGATGTGCTTTTGGCAATGTACCCACTGTAGGTATCAGTTTATTAAAACATTTACTTGTTACATACCTCTATCTATCTAGAACATTAGTACACATTCGACACCTTTTTATTAAATTTGCACGTTCTCTTCGCAGCGCACATGTGTACGTACGATTTGAGTGACTCGAAAGCTTCCACAATCCGAGCTGTTACTTCGATTTCCGAATCACACATTCACTCACAAATAAAAATTAACATACTCAAATATTCCTGATTGGTATACGACATTGTTCGCGATACGATAGCGGCACGTGATACGTACGGACATCCGATCGCAAGCTATCTCCACGTGAGACTGGCGAAGTGTCCAAACAAGTAGCGACCAGTCGGCTACATCAATACATCAAAGGATCGAGGACTCGTTATGAGTACCTACAGCGCGGCTAGTGCAGGGCGGCGTCCTTTGAAATAAAATAGGCAAAAAATAAAAGATTTCGCCGGCCGGTGGAGTGTTGTCAACTTATGAAAATTTACCATATTTAGTGTTACATTTCGCATGGTAACTAAAAATAAAAAATCAATAGCTTTTGGTTTTTATGAGTTGATTTTTTTTTACTATTTTTTCTAGTACGTATGTTAAACCAGGAATACGCCTTTTTTGGATCGGACAGGGTTTTTGTTACATATTGTATAAGGACTCGTCACCCGGCTCACCCGCATTCGTGAGATAGAACAACTGTTTTTTTTTTTGAAGTAATCGATGTTTGCTTCCGATACATCAAAAGACATCGATGTATGGAATAAAAAAAACATCTATGTTTTTTCAAAGTGACACCCCTCTTCGCAACCGTTTGTCGGTAAAACATTAAATGCTTTTTATACATCAGATTCAGCCTAAAGGGGGCAGGGAAATGCTGCTATTCTTACAGTTCCGGATAACGTACTGCGATCTATAGGCACCAAGGAAATATATAGTCTTGGCAATGACGCTTCCACATATAAATGCACATCGGCTGCGGGTGAAGACCATGATGTTAATATTTAATTTGATAACATACTCGATTCAAACATAACATAAATATATTTGTTAATATTGATTAAATAATAATTTGTATTTAAATGACGTTTTATTAAACATCGAAAATTTTTAGCATAATTTTTAGCTAAATTACAGCCCTTAGCATAATTTTGGCAATATTTTAACAGCTGTTTAGCAATTCTTATATTAATCTTGTTGGCTACACTGATTATCGACCGCACAAAACAGATCGTTAGTAACCACAGTGTGGCCAATGGTATACATCAGGGATCGGCCGGTCGATCGCGACTATTAGTCCAGTCGATCGTGGCAAGGCAAAAAATATAAACATAAACACGTAGAACAGACAGCGCAACGTAATCACCAACTGCTGCACGCATCATCCATCTTGCATAATTTTTCAATCGCCGTTCCGTCACGTTATTTATCCTCTCTTTTACGCAGTATAGCTCACTTTTGTTTTCGGCACGCGATGAAAAATAAGCGGGAAGCGTGTGGGGGTCGGGGGCGGGGCGGATGTCACTGTCAATCCGTTAGTCAGTTGACAACAGAGACTAGCGGAGTTACGTCGTCGACGACTACCGATATAAATCACGATTAGACTATTTATCGCGCCTCATATGTACGTACGCTATGGATAAGTGGTTGAAAAGAAACGCTGCATAACCAGCCTATTATGTTCCCACAGCTGGGACACAGGCCTCCTCTCTGTGAGAGGGAGTGGGCCGTAATCCACCACGCGGGCCCAGTGCGGGATGGTAGATGTCACATGTCTTCGAATTTTTGGTTCTAGGACATACCGGGTTCCTCACGATGTATCTTTCACCGTTTTTGAGAGCAGTGGTGATTAAATAATTTTCACAAAGGAAGCGCCTGTCTGGGTTCGAACCTACGACCTACAACTCGTATGTCGCGGCCGTTACCACTGAGCCACCACTGCGCAAAGAAACGCTGAAGGCACATCAAATGAAGAAAGAAATACTTTTGAAGGTGCATCAAATAAAGTAAGATAATGTTTTTGATATTGTTACTATTGCAAATGAACCCCTCAATAATCTACCTATACTGCAAGAATTTCGAAATCCGTTAATACACACGTATAAAAGTACACTGTAGAAACTACAGTTTAAATAGCTACGTAAGTCCTTACGAATACAAATTCATAAAGATTGCAGATCATACTGTATTTTTTTTTTAATTTTAGGTCAGTTAGAATAATATTACAATTTGAAGAGTAAGTTTTTACAGTTTCAAAATGTAATTTAAACTAAATGAATTTTAAAACATTATTTACTTTTTATTTTGTAAGTTTTCCTTTTTCTAAAAGTGATTCATAAGAGAAACTGTAGAAATTACGATTTTTTTAAAGTGTAATTTATCCCTTATAAAGAGATATTTATTATTCAATTTAAAAGTAAGAATTACAGTGTGAACTAGCAACTGTTGAGAATAATATGTGGACTAACAAATATTATTCCTCAAACTGTAATTTCTACATTTTATAATGTGATTCTGGCTACATTCATTTGTACAAATCAACGCCCGAACATTGAGGAAAACGTGCCGCGTTCATGTCATTGACCTTCCAAACGCTACACGAAGTGTTTGCGCCTATCCTTACTAATATTATAAACGCTAAAGTTTTATCTATGGATGTTTGGTTACTCTTCTGAAATTTATCTATCTCAATATATCTCAATTTTTTTTTTGTAGATCCTCTATAAATGTGCTCCAGAGAAATCAAAAACTTCTCACTTTCACCAAGAATGGGAACTGGACTACTTCTTTACTATGGTGAAGAAAAACTGTTGCTGCCTAATATATTGCATATTCATGCGTGGCAATCCCGAAAAAAGGAAATTTAGAGCGACATTTTAACACAATGTAAATAAATATCAGACTGACTTTCCACTTAATAGCGAAACAAGAAAGAGTAAATTGCTAGCATTGAAATCGCAATTAAAAGTACAAGAAATGATGTTTTCTGGGCCTATTGAGCAAAGTAAAGCTGCAACCGAAGCTTCTTTCCAAGTAAGCTACAGAATTGCACAAAAGTGCAAACCTTTTTCCGATGGCAGTGTCAGATTCCCTGTTCGTGAATTTCAAAAATACAAACGAAATTAAAAAGCTATTCATGGTTTACAGCAGTCTCGAAATACAGTGATGCGCCGTATTGAAACGATAAGTATATTTCGAGATCTATTGGATGAAATAATAAAATTTCTTGCAGAGGGGTAGTGATTTAGCAGATTTTACTGGAAAACTGTGCACATTAAACCTGGAACAACAAGGTAAGAATAAAACAGTAACAGAAATGATGAGTTCTATTGCAGCATTTCAAAGTCAAACAGCGTCTATGATAGTTGACATCGAAAAGAAAAAAAAACAACAAATTCTAAACATCTAGGATCATATTGAAAAACATTCTACCTACAATTTAATTCCTGACAAGTAGGTACACGGCAGAAATTAAGTGGTATCAGACTTCAAAATTCACTTTAGTGATTTAAAAAAAAAATTGTAGTTGGTGGAATTCATCAGTTATCCGTTAAATAATTTTATTGATCATAGTAATATCTATGAAATGGCTACAAAATTTGCAGATACTTTTCAAATGGACCACATGATACTTCAAAACTAAATTATTACTTTGCGCTGCGACATATTTCTAAAACCAAGGTCATCCTCAGATCTAGATTTCAGGGCGAAGAAATGTGTTGAACAATTGCATTCGTGTTATGGTTCAACATATATATGTGAGTCAGCATTTTCCTACTTAAAACAAACAAAAAATAAACACCGTTCTCGCTTGACAGACGCACATTTTGGTAATCTAGCGGAAGATGCTCAGACGCAATGCTCACACTAATATACCAAAGTAGTTACTAAGAATAATTTTCAGTTTTATGTTTTCCCTCTAAATAAAATAAAAAATACTACTTATTGTGTACTGAACTATGCTGTTTCATTTAATATTTCAAGAAGTACGTAACGAACAGGGCTGCCTCAGTAAACAGTAGATCTTGGAACTATCAAGTCGGCCACCCCTGGCATACATTTTAATTTCTTAGTATTCAGCTACATCTATCGACCAGGACATAAATTAAAAATAAACAGTGTTGCCAGCGTATATCCGTGAATCAATTGGTAGTATATTTTAGTATGTGACAGAAAAAGATGTGGCCGTCCACGTACTCGTAGTATTCGTACGAAATAGGTGGTCAAAGCAGTTAGGGAAAGAATTCGAAGAAATCCTGCCCGAAAGCAAAAGATTTTATCTCGGGAGATGAAGATAGCACCCAGAACCATGTCGCGTATTTTAAAAGATGACTTAGGACTTGCAGCCTATAAGAGATGCACTGGTCATTTTTTAACTGATAATTTAAAAAAGAATAGGTTGGTAAAATCGAAACAACTACTGAAGCGATACGCAAAGGGAGGACACAGAGTTTTTTGTTGTTTAAGGATTAGATAATCTTTAGAAATTGAGCAACATTTGAACAAACAAAATTACCGTTTTTATGCTCAAAGCACTAAGGAAGCTTCCCAGTTAGTCGACAGAGTGCAACGTGGGCATTTTCCGATTTCAGTGATGGTTTGGTGGGGTGTTTTAGCTATGAAGGAGTGACTGAGCCATATTTTTGTCAAAAAGGTATCTAAACATCGGCACAAGTGTATCAAGATACCGTTCTTGAGAAGGTAGTAAAGCCCCTTAACAACACCATGTTCAATAACCAAGTATGGTCCTTCCAACAAGACTCGGCGTCGGGTCATAAAGCCCGGTCCACGCAGTCTTGGTTGGAAGTGAACGTTTCGGACTTCATCAGAGCTGAAGACTCGCCGTCGCACAGTATTTCGCCTAGAACATGCTAGGTGGACAAAATTCAAGTTTTCATTTCCAGGAAATCTTAATTGCATAACACAAACAACACCCCCAAACTCCAAATTCCGAGAAAAAGTTGTTTTTCAAATGCTTAACTGATGAGTCATAGAGTTCAGAAGTCAGGTAATGAGTTTAATGCAAGCGTTCCGGTCAATCAGTTGCAATTTAGCGACACTTTTGTGCACATCTCATAGTGGTTTTTAGTGATATTGTGAAAGTTTTTTGTAATGGATATTAATACTGAGGGTATGTACTATTATTTAATATATTATTTTTATCAGAATCTATTAAAATGATTTTTTTGCATTTTTTTAACTAAATGCATAAATTTTTGCGTAATTTTTTTCATAAACAAAACTTTGAACGTTTTAACGTGTTAACTTTTACATATCAGCTATAAGTTGAATAATAAGAAATGGCAGGCTAGAAGCGACGAAGACAAAGCTGATATCAAGATTCGTTGCGAAGAAATCAAGTTGATATTCAAGAACGAGATGGGACTCATTGCAGATAAACCAAAGCTAGGATTTGGTTCTTCCAATGATGGAAACACAGCCCGTCGCTTTTTTAAGAATGCTGAGATGAGCGCTCAAATCACAGGATTGGATGTTACTATTATCAAACAATTCGATGTTATTTTGAGAACATTGTCTTCTGGGTTCGAGATAAACTTAGTTGAATTTAATAAATTTTGTCTTGAAACTAGAAGACATTACCTTAGTCTCTATTCGTGGTAAATATTAGTACCAGTACTGAGGTCATCAAAGCGGCATTGCTTCCAATTGGGCAACTTTCCGAAGAGGCTCAAGAGGCACGTAACAAAGATTGCCGCAGATTTAGGGAGTACAACACCCGCAAGTGCTCACGTGTTGCCACGAATAGAGACTTGCTGTCCATGTTAATAATAACATCTGACCCTTTGATCAATGGCCTTCGTGAGATTCCCCGAAAAAAGCCGGAAAAAATATGTGCAGAAGTATTAAAGTTAATCGTAAGCCCGACCATAGTAGCATCAAGACCGGAATCGTCATCATATTATCGCACATTACCACAAAATGATGACGATTCACCAGAAGATTTTGATGATGATTCTGATGATTAGGTTTAGGTAAAGTTAGTACAGTAGGTATTTATTTATTTAATGCATTTTTGTTGTTTGTTTATTTTTTTTTTCTGTTTTTTATTACAAAATCATACCAAAAACTATTAATAATGCCTCAACATGACTACTTATATATAAAAGCATCGTTAAATATCATAAAATAATATTGTCCACCTAGCATGTTCTACGCGGTACACTGTGCGTCGTCTAGTCCCGATCTTAATCCGCTGGATTATGATTTATGGTCAGTTTTAGAGACTATGGCTTGCTCTAAACGCCATGATAATTTGGAGTCCCTAAAACAATCCATACGATTGGCATTGAAGAATTTTCCCATGGAAAGAGTGCGTGCTTCTATTGATAACTGGCCTCAACGTTTAAAGGACTGTATTGCAGCCAATGGAGACCACTTCGAATAAGCTTTTTATATTTAAAATATATATTTTAAAATAAATTACGAGTGTTTTCATTGATATTGTTGTTTTTTATGTAACATCCACGAACGAAAAACATTCTGAGACACCCTTTATATATATATACTGTCGCGTAGGTCTAGTGGTTGCAAGCGCTACTGCTGAGCATGAGCTCCTGGGTTCGATTCCCGGGTCGGAAAAAGTGTTGTTGGGTTTTTCCATCTGGAATTTCTCAGTAGCAGCCCGGAGTCTGGATTTGTGCCCGGTTGATGGCAATAGGCTCGCCCCCTATTACATGGGACTTAAACATATAAAGAATGTCTGATGATTCGGTATTGGTCGATTCGGATATCGTCTTTGATACTCCCGCACAGCAGCTCTTGCATTTCCATTGCAAAACCCGAAAACGAAATGCATATCAGCAATGTGTCTACTAGAGTGTTCACGAGCACGAGTTCCCATAACGAATAATTAGAACGTCACGTCACTTTAAGTAAACAATAATACGCACAGGAGCAAATTATGTGTGGTCACAATAACCAGAAGAAACGGACCGGTAAAAATTAAACTAGTCGAGTTTTATCAGACTAATACTTCTTTTGTTTTCACGTCGTTCCCCAAAATGTGTATTTTGTCCCTTTCTCAATTCAATAATACGCAATAAAGCATATTTCTACCTGCTTCCCCATAGAATGCGGCGCTCATTCTTATCTTACACACAGAAGGGCTGCGTTCAAGCAACAGTATACCTTAAACCAATTGTCATAGAATCGAGTTTTTGGTATCATTATGTAGGTAAACTTACCATCTGTGAAACACGTACATAAAAAGAGGTAGTTCTCGGGGCTGTTTTTTGTAATAACCTTGAAATCTTTTAGCATTTATTTCAATATGATACAGCTTTTATTAAAATTATTTGAGTTATTTAACTGATGGTTAATACTTTTCCGTTATGGCAAGTTTTTTTTTACAATAATCGGGCGTTAAATTTGAGGACATGACTTTTAGTGTGGACGCTACGAAAAAGTCAACCAAAATACAAAAATGGTTGCCATTCAGAGGGGGTTGGATTTAGACCCAAAATGTAGAATAATTTTAGTGATAAAATAGAGCAAACTATCACCCCCTAAAGTTTGTACAGTCCGAACCCGGACATTTTGTATAAGCCATCACCTAAAGCCTACAGGATTATGAGTAAGTTTTCCATTTTACCCAGCAGAAGAACTTTGCAGGATATATTGTGCAAAGTTAAACTGGTCCCTGGTTACAATCAAAGGATTTTTAACCATTTGAAAGATATTGTGGCAAAAATGCCACAGATACTGTTCATTGGTGTTTGATGAAATGGCCATTGCCCCATCATGTTTTAACGACAAAACAAGAGACTCTTTTGAAGGCTTTGTGGATGATGGTGACCGAAAAGAAGAAAAATTTTGTGACCATTTTTTGGTGTTCATGTATTCAAATCGGGTGACCACGCAATAGGCCCGCCTCGACCAATCCACCGATTGGGGAAGCGCTCGTTCAAATGATCTCTAACTGCTCGAGCGTAGTGAGGCGGGGCGCCGTCGTGATGCAGCCTCATATCTGCTATTCTTGCTTCTGGAACCTCAGCTTCGTTAAGAAATTTATTTAAATTGTTTTGTAAAAAAAAAAAAAACAGCACCATTCAGCCTTGCTGGCATTTCATGCAGCACCAACTGTTGGCCAATTATACCAGCCCACATGTTTATACCAAATAGATGCTGGAATTGGTCATTTCTTATGATATGGGGGTTCACTCTGGAGTAAAAATGTAGGTTGTGGATATTGAATACTCCCATTCCTATAAAACTTAATTCATCCGTCCATAATATCTTGTTGAAGAACTGCGAATCCTCTCTGTGGTAACCTAGAGTATTTTTTTGCAGAGAGATGCTAACACCTCTCTGCAAAACATCACTCTAGGTTCATAGTCACCAGGCAGCAAAGCTTGCACCCTTTGCACGTGGTAGGCGTGATATTTGTTTCTTTTATTGATATGTTGCACCGTCGATCTTGGAATCCCGAGATTACGGGATATTTGGCGTTGACTTATACCAGGATCCAATCTTAATTCTCTCAGCACTTCATCTTCATTTTCAAATCGCACCACTGGTCTGCCTGATCTCGGAGCATGCTGACCGGGTAAGACTCCCTCCATGTACGAATTACGTACGCGCATAAAGACCCTGTAGTCCGGAAAAGGATCACGGTTTGGGTAGGTTTGACGATATACCCTGGCAGCAGCCGTCGCAAAAGCCATACAGGTAATGCATTTCTGCATAGTCCCGTTGGTTTGGTTGTATTCTCTCCTCGCAGCAGCCATCTGTCCACTTTTGTAGCCAATCCGTCAGATTCCGAATCTAGTCCGATTCACACAGCACTGGTCACAGGTAGGCAATCTATCACAAGGCCGAAAAACAAAGCGTAGGTCAAAGGAAAGAAACTGATCACAAGTCGTCGTAAAACCGAGAAAAAGAACACGTGCGTAGTCACAGGCAGGAAGCGAGTCACTAAAGTGCACTAAACATTCTAAAGAAAGATGATCACGCGCATCCCTCCGCCACCGCCCCGGCCAGCCCGGCCTTTTGTTTCTTAGAAAAGATATCGCTACCTGAAGTGACGGGCAAACTGGCCTTTTATTGAAAAAGGATGAAATGGTTAGTGTAAAAGAGAGGCAGAAAGTCTTTGTCATTAATTGAAGTAGTTCGAGTTTATTTTTAAATAGTCCTAACCAAGTTTTATGGTTGGGTTCACTTTGGCCTTGCTACGAATGATCGTCCTCGAAAGATATCAAAGCTACGCATAACCATGTGCAATACCTTTTCAGAATCCCTATTAAATGCGCCAAAACTTGTAATACAGGGTCACTTTTCGGTAGAGTGTTTTATTTCACAGTGGGGTCCGAAGTAAATAAAAAGATTTGATTTGAGAAAAACAAATTTCGTAAAACTTAATATTAAACCACTTGACCGATATTCGAATCATAATTAAACAATTGAGATAGGCTGAACCTTGTTTCCTGTGCCTTTTTTCCTTTACGTTTCTAGCGATATAGCTCTGTCTCGCTCTCATGACGTCACCAGGTCAGAGAAGGGAGCGCACTTTTGAGTGCGCGCGACTCGTCTTGTTCATTGGCGTTCTTTTCCTTGCCGACGACGGTTTCTGCATAGCAGGTGAGTTTTTATTATTAAATTCTTTCCACAACCGTCTAATTTTTTTTCCTTTCAATCGAAAGTTGCATACCAATTTTCGACATATTTTAAAAGAAATCCAGTTTTTCAATAAACCGGATTGGAGTGAAGTACGTTACGCGGAAACCCAAAAATCGTATAACCATAGCCCGGGTTTCGTCGAACTCGAGGCAAACGAAGAGATCAGACCCTATGTCACACTAAAGCACTTAAGTTATTCGGAAAGGGCCTATGCTTCGTTAACTTACGGTATCTTAAAACAAAAAGAGTCCTTAAAGATGGAACTTTGTGCGTTTTTGACATGGGTCCGAGACCAGATTGAAGAAATTTGCTTCGAGGCTATAAACCAAAAGGTTAACGACATCTTTGCTTCAATTGAGTTCAGCAAGGTTTCCGCAGACCTATTGCAAATGATTTGTGGCCAAAGAGCTGAAACCATACAGATGCGCAGAGATAGGGTATTTAATAACCTTTACAATGAGGGTAGTTAGTTGTCAAAATTTCATTTTAATTAAAGTTTAAAGGGTAGAATAAAATTATCGCATTTAATTTGCTTATGACATTTTTATTGTACTCTGTTAAGAAAATATTAAATTTGAGGTTTTTGTTAATCATACCCATATTACTTGTTATTGTTGTGTTTATCTGTGTCTGTGTAATCAAAATAACCTGATAAAATGGATACTACACCGACGGAAGCTGCCCAAGTTGTAGCTTTACTTGAGGTTGGACACGGACAACGTGAAGTGGCACGCAGACTTCATTTGAGTCGTTCAAAGGTACAGCGGGTATACCGGTGGTGCGGACTGGTGCTTTTGTTCGGCGACCTGGAACTGGCCGACCACGGGCAACAACAGAACGTGACGACCGCTTTATTGCAACCAATTCGTTGCGCGACCGTGGACTTAATGCTGTTCAGCTACAGCAAGCTAAAGCTTCCACCTCGAACGTCACGTAAACGTGACGTTCGAGGTGTCGCAATCAGTAGGTGGACAGTGAGACGAAGACTAAAGGAACGAAATTTAACATCACACAAACCAGCAACTGGCCCAAAATTGACTGT
Organism: Dasypolia templi; assembly: GCA_963555695.1. Taxonomy (NCBI): domain Eukaryota; kingdom Metazoa; phylum Arthropoda; class Insecta; order Lepidoptera; family Noctuidae; genus Dasypolia; species Dasypolia templi. The sequence goes on from OY743156.1 coordinate 16,219,522, forward strand.
AGCTCATCGCCGATCTCGCTTGGAATTTGCTCGAGAACACATTAATTGGACATTAGAAGACTGGAGGTCAGTTTTGTTTTCTGACGAGTCAAGAATCTGTCTTTTTAGCAATGACGGGAGAAACCGAGTGTATAGACGTCCTGGTGAAAGATTTGCCCAATGTTGCATTCGAGAAACTGTGAGTTTTGGTGGTGGTTCTTGTATGGTGTGGGGAGGAATTTCTCTAGACGGAAAAACGGAACTTGTCTTCGTCGACCCCGCCAACGATGGCAGTGGTAGACGTGGATTAACAGCTGACCGATACATAACTGACATTCTTGAAGACCACGTAATGCCGTATGCTGGTTTTGTCGGAGAAAATTTCTTGTTTATGCATGACAATGCGAGACCTCATACCGCGCAGATCGTTACGGAATACTTGTCTGCGATCGGGATTCAACAAATGGTATGGCCAGCACGAAGTCCCGATTTGAACCCGATCGAACACCTATGGGTCGAGCTAAAACGGAGAGTCCGAGCCAGGGTTCCCGCTGTTTCATCCATTCCCGAGCTTAAAGTCGCTGTGCTTGAAGAGTGGGAGAACATACCACAATATGTCATCGTAACTCTGAGCAGATCGATGACTAATAGGCTACAAGAATGCATCAGGGCACGGGGGGGTAATACCAGTTATTAAGAATATTTTTTTTGCAATAATTTTGTTTTTTATTGTTTTTATGGACTGTTTTAGCCCTACTAAATTTTCTATCAAAATTACCATTTTTCTTGCAGAGCCAATAATTTATCATTCAATAAGGTTATTATTCAATAATTTACCCTCATTGTTAAGGTTATTAACTTAACTTTTAGGCGATATATAGTTCGAATTGATACGTTCCATATTCCCAAAAATATTTACCATTTTACGTGAAAAAAGGTAGTGGCTCGATTTATTTGCTCCCAAGTGTAGCTATTATGTTGTATTATATGATTTTTAAATTAATTAAGTTAAGATCCTAGTTATTACCTAAAGATTTAAAAAAAAAAAAACATTCGTACTGACCTCCCCTTTCAGTCTGATAAATGTGTTCAGAGTCCCAGATTTCATTCAACCTCAAGACTGGATGTGCAAGCAGCTGGACATCTCACAGGCTTACTTTCATCTAAACGTAGCCAACCCTCACAGGCGCTTCTTACGCCTTATTTACGAAAAACAGCTTCTTCAGATGACCTGCCTACCTTTCGGTCTCAGCACGGCTCCAAAAACTTTTGCCAGCTTGACGAATTGGATTGCCCAAGTAATGAGAAGCCAAGGTGTGAGGATATTGGTATTTCTCGACGATTTCCTTCTGGCCCACCAAGACCCAATAGTTCTCGCTGGCCATGTGTGTCTTCTCGTAAAAACATTACAATATCTGGGTTGGCAAATAAATTTCGAAAGATCTATCCTAACACCACAAAAATCCCTGGTTTACCTAGGAGTACTGTGGGATCCTTGGCTAAATCTCAAACGTCTGCCAACAGAAAAAGTACCCTCATTACTAGCGAAGATACGCGAAGTCGTAGATTTGGGGAAGACGGACCTAAAGAAGTTGCAGAGCGTAATAGGAGCACTAAACTTTGCAAGTTTTGTTGTCCGAAGAGGGAGACTGCATTATCGAGCTCTATTGAAATTCCTAAATTCACTACAATGGAACAATTCTGTCAAGGTATATACTGTACCTGTAGATGCAATAGGCGACCTAGTGGTGGAGCCACAACTTGCATCATCCGTCAATTCTACACCACGCACCAGCGACGCATTTTATCACGACGGATACCTCCGACTTAGGTTGGGTGCCCAGATGGACAACCAGTCCCTATGGGGAACGTGGTCCCAGAACGAGAGGAATTGTCACTGCAATGTAAAAGAAATGTTGGCAATATTCAAGGTCTTTCAAAGTCATTTATCAAGCCGTTTATCTGAGCCACTCTACGGTCACCATACAATGCGACAATCGCACGGTAGTACATATCTCCGTCACGAAGGGGGAACGAAATCCTCGCGATTGATGGACATAACATACGACCTGTTTTGTTTGATAGATCAGTACCAAATTCATATCAACGTGTACTACATTCCGGGGAGGTACAACAACCATGCCGACCACCTGTCGCGGTTTCGCCAGGTCCCCGAATGGCATCTGATGCCCGAGATTACCAGGATAATATTCCTAAAATGGGGAATTCCCCAAGTAGACCTGTTTGCTTCCAGCAACGCCCACGTAGTTCCTCATTACGTATCGAAAGATCAGAACGACAAACAAGCGACCGACAAACAAGCCCACGACGCATTCTCGATAGCTTGGAAATTCGATCTGGCATGGGTGTTCGCGCCCCCGTTTCTCATACCCAGAATCTTGAGCTACCTCAACCAGGCATCGGGAATTTACTTGATAGTAGCACCGAGATGGGAGAGAGTATTTTGGCGCGGGGATCTCAAAGCCCGGGCTCTGGCCCCACCGTTCACAATACAGAACCTGAACAAAGTATTGATCAATGTGTCAACGGGACTGCCACCTCCTCGCGTCCAGGATATAGTGGTGGAAGTGTGGAAATGTGGGGGTGGACACATCATTTAAGTAATTGGAATAATTCTCAGATGGATCTTTTAAAAAGTTCTTGGCGCGCTTCCACCCTTAGAACTTACAAACCAGCTTGGAACCGCTGGGTTTCATGGTGTAAAACTAGTAATATTAACCCTAAGAACCCCTCAGGATCTGATCTAGCTCGTTTTCTGGCTGATCTACATATTAAACATAAACTGTCTTATAATACAATATTGTTACATAAGTCTGTAGTCTCCACCCTTTGTAATGTAAATGATTCAGGTGTTCTAAGTAATCATATTTTGGTTAAACATATTTTGAAATCGATTTCAATTAAAAAACCAACAGTTTCTAAGTTACCCGTGTGGAATATTGATGATTTTTTATGTTTTCTTGGCAATAGAACAATAAATCATTACAATATTATTGATGTATCGAGTCAAGCCGCTGCCCTCTTAGTACTCTGTTCTGGTAGGCGTATTCATGATTTGACACTCCTGATGATCGATAACGATAATTATATTAACTCACCAGAGCATAATTGTATAACTTTGTGGCCAGCCTTTGGGTCTAAGACTGATTCATCTGACCATAGGCAATCAGGATGGAGGTTATTTAAAAATAATGATAATAAGAACTTGGACCCCGTATACTGGGTTGAACAGACTGTATCATTGCTTTCCACTAGACGTCAGGAAGCTAAATGTCCTAACCTGTTTATCACTACGAGAGGTACAGCTCGTGCAGCCTCACGGACTGTTATTGCAGGCTGGATTAAAACTTTAATGCGTCAGGCAGGTATTTTTGCTACTCCTGGAAGTGTCCGTTCTGCTGTTGCTTCCAAGAATTGGTTGGACAACTTCCCCATGGAAGATATTATGGCACGAGGAAATTGGAGGTCCTCAAACACTTCGATTTTATAAACGACAGGTTTTGGGCTCTTCTAGGAGTAACAGCATTACTGCTCTCTTTAACCCTGTATTATAGTGAATTATGTAAATAGTTGATTTTCTGTATTTCTTGTATATTATACAATATGTAACAAAAACCCTGTCCGATCCAAAAAATGCGTATTCCTGGTTTAACATACGTACTAGAAAAAATAGTAAAAAAAATCTAACTCTAAAAACCAAAAGCTATTGATTTTTTTATTTTTAGTTACCATGCGAAATGTAACACTAAATATGGTAAATTTTCATAAGTTGACAACACTCCACCGGCCGGCGAAATCTTTTATTTTTTGCCTATTTTATTTCAAAAAACACCGCCCGCGTCATAACGAGTCCTCGATCCTTTGATGTAGCCGACTGCGACTGGTCGCTACTTGTTTGGACACTTCGCCAGTCTCACGTGGGGATAGCTTGCGATCGGATGTCCGTACGTATCACGTGCCGCTATCGTATCGCGAACAATGTCGTATACCAATCAGGAATATTTGAATATGTTAATTTTTATTTGTGAGTGAATGTGTGATTCGGAAATCGAAGTAACAGCTCGGATTGTGGAAGCTTTCGAGTCACTCAAATCGTACACATGTGCGCTGCGAAGAGTACATGCAAATTTAATAAAAAGGTGGCGAATGTGCACTAATGTTCTAGATAGATAGAGGTATGTAACAAGTAAATGTTTTAATAAACTGATACCCACAGTGGGTACATTGCCAAAAGCACATCACATTAACTCAATAATAATTGTTTCTTGATAAACAGAAGGTCAGAAATCGGGGTCATTGTGCGTAAGCCTACAATAAAATATCAGCTGATACCTACGCGTAGGCAAAACGTAGATTTCTTTAGTCCTACTTTTCTTTGGCGGCATGCCGACAAAGAAGCCGCCTGAGCGTGGCTGTCCTTTGGCGGCATGCCGACAAAGGACAGCCGCGCTCAGGCGGCTTCTTTGACACGAAACTGTAGGTGAACTCTGGTGAACCCTGTCGAGCGATCAGTGTTGCCTTTGGTATGATTATTTTTAATTTTTTAAATTAATTGTTTTCATTGGGGAAAAATAATTATCTCGTATCCAACCCTTTTTAAGGTAGCGGCATCTACGTTGCCACCATGTAATTAATCGGTTTTCTTGCAACATTTAAAATTTTTGCCGATTTTTTTTATCTGTATAGAACACTGATAAATATATTTCAATGTCAAACTTGATTTTACATTGTCAAACGTCATAACTGTCATTTGAAGTTGACGCGAGTTTGAAAGTTGACGATTTTTCAGAGTATTTTTTCAAATCTAGTTCAATCTCTATATTGTGTCTCTGTTTCGGTAAGTTTTATTTATTATTTCAAGGTATTGGGGTATTAGCTATAACATAAAGCCATATTTTTCAAGTTTGGGTTGACTGCTTGCAGAAAAATGAAATTTGTTTAGGTGGCAATATCATTGCCTCTGCCTTATGGTGTATGCTTGGTGGTCAGGTTGTTGTTTTTTCTTTTGTAGGTAAAAATGCCGCGATATCTGAAAGATGACGGTATCGAGGAAGAATTGCAACGTTTATTTGGTCTTCCTGACGATCCCGAGGTTTCCGAAGATGAATGTGAACCTGAGCCAGAGACTTTTACCGACTTAGATGTCAGTAATATACTGACTGCTTCTGACATAGATACTTTCTTTTCTTGTTCCGGAGTTGAGGAGGTGCCGCATCTTGTAGAGTCAGCTTCATCAAATAGTTTACTTACTGAAGAGCCATCAACAAGCTCTGCTGAAGTTCAACCATCAACATCTGATCTTCATTTGGATAGGAACCGCTGTCGTATCAGCGAATCTTCTTCTCCAGTTCCTCCCCTTTGTCGTCCCAGTGTCGTAGCTCCATCACCAATACCTTCAGTACCAAGTACAGCACTAATGTCTGACACAGATGAGTCAGATACTGAAGAAGACGCATGGAAAAAGGTTCTTTACCCACAGAATCCCGATATAGAATACTTTGATAGCATACACTTAGCTAAAAACGTAAACATAACCTTAATTAGTTTGGTGACAGAACTTCTTTCATAACGATCTCAATTTCATTTTCCGTTCAACTAACCATCGGCTACTTGGTCCACTACTCTTTTTCTAATCTCTTCTCTTTTTCTCTTTAATCATGATCATGACACGCAGCGCGCGGGCTCGCCTAGAAGAGTCCAAACTCACTCAGGCTTTGAGCGAACTAAAGGCGTCTAAGGAGCACTGTGACCAACTGATTAGGGAAAGGGATGAAAGTGAAATAGAGTTCCTTGGTCTCCTTGAAAGGAATAGCAAGTTGAAAGCAGAAATGGCTCAGTTATATATTCAACTCACTGATGCCTCGGCAGCCCGGGACGGGCTCCAAGTTGTTGTGGACGGGTTTAACCAGTGTGGCAATGAGTATGAACACGCTCTCAGTCAAAACTATTCACTACAACAGCAGCTACACGAGGCACATAGTCAGATCGAACAACTTGAGACTACAAATCTTAACAACACTGCCTCGTTAAATCAAAGTCTATTCAACGAATTGGTGCCTATTGTCCCATCAATGGTTTCTGCTATAAACCCCTCTTACACAATAGATTAAACAACAGGACATGAAGATTTAAAATCAAGTAATTCATTGAGGGTAGTTACTAGTAAAAATAAACTTAAAAAATACATAAATTTTTTAACAGACACAAATTATTACATAGCAAACAATTCGGTTTTACATGGGGTCGTTCAACTACTGATGCCGGTGTTGAACTTTTAGGACATATTTATAATGCTTGGGAAGATAAATGCGATGCCTTGGGCATCTTTTGTGATTTGTCCAAGGCATTCGATTGCGTTCTTCATGAAACGTTAATCAGGAAACTCCGTCACTACGGGATCCGAAACACCGCTCTGGATCTTCTTACTTCATACTTGAGTAAAAGGATTCAGAGCGTTGACGTTAATGGAGAAAGATCTCCCTGATCTATCTTAACAATGGGAGTTCCACAGGGCTCAATTCTTGGTCCTTTCTTGTTTCTTATTTATATTAATGACTTGCCTTACCTCATAAAGGATAATCATGATATAGTGTTGTTTGAGGATGATACTTCACTTTTGTTTAAACTAAAACGTCAGCAGCTGGTTACTGACGATGTAAATAACGCGGTCTCAAAAATAGTTCACTGGTTCAATGTTAATAATTTACTTAATGAAAAGAAGACTAAATGCATTAAGTTTACGCTACCTCACGTTAGGCAGGTGAAAACGAATGTGTTGATAAGGGGCGAAGAATTGAAACTTGAAGACAGCACAGTATTCTTGGGCTTAACTTTGGATGCTAAGCTTCAGTGGGGCCCACATATTGATAAATTGTCAAAAAAGCTAAGCTCCGCAGCATACGCTGTTAGAAAAATTCGAAATTTAACTGATTTAGAGACAGCCCGTTTAGTATACTTTAGTTATTTTCATAGTGTGATGTCGTACGGTATTCTTTTGTGGGGAAATGCCGCCGACATGCAGACTATATTTGTTTTGCAGAAAAGAGCTGTTAGATCAATTTATAAATTAAGTCCGAGACACTCTCTCAGAGAGAAATTTAAGGAAATTAATGTAATGACTGTGCCTTCTCAGTATATTTATGAAAATCTTTTATATGCCCACAAAAACATAAATTTGTTTAAAAAATACAGTGATATCCATAATATAAATACTAGGAACAAACACAAATTTGTTGTACCTACAACAAGGCTCAAGAAAATAGGTGGCTCGTTAAGATGTCAATGTAGACGCTTTTATAATAAACTTCCAAGCCATGTTCAAGATCTAAGCCTTAATAAATTCAAATCATTTATCAAACGTAAGTTGTGCCAGAAAGCTTTTTATACAGTCAAAGACTATATTGAGGACAGAAAGGCTTGGGACTGACCTGCTCCAATTTTTGCATACAGTGTGTGTTTTTTTTTTTTTTGTTTGGTACGTAATTTTGTTTTATTTTATATACACTTTGAAATTTCATGATTATGACATGAATGTTTACTTTGTATAATATTATTATTATTTTAATTTCGTGTGAGGACTTAGTGGGTATTATTTCTATATATTTTGTCTATCTCAGTTATTTCATAGTTTTTTTATATCTGGCAGTTTGAGTACTTAAAGCGGCCTACCCAAATGTCCTTTCTTTGGTATTGTTCGTCGAATCGTTGAGCTCCTTACGTTTTGAGTTGAGCTGCATGATTAATGACAAATGCGTGCACTGACTGGACAGGCCCACTCAAATCTGTATGGTTCTTTCCTCAAAAGACCATTTCAGACACCTACCTACATGGTCCTCATATGATCTGTAAAATAAACAATGACATGAATACTTACCTAGGTATTATTTTATTGTTATTATTGTGAATGTTAAGATTATGTGGGTCATTTTATTTTTTACTTTTGTTTTTTTATATTTTATTATCTCAGTTAATTTTAATCGTAACTTGGTCTGGTGGTTTGAGTAATTATACGGCCTATCCAATGTCCTTTCTTTGGTATTGTTCGTCGAATCGTTGAGCTCTTTATGTTTTGAGTTGAGCTGTACGATTACTGACAAATGCGTGCACTGACTGGACAGGTCCACTCAATCTGTGTGGTTCTTTCCTCAAAAGACCATTTCAGACATCAATCCACATGGTCTTAACATGATCTGACCAAGATTATGTCTGGACTTTAAAAGAGACTGTGACCTCTGAGTTTGTTTCGGCTTTTCTTCTCAGAGTAGTCAGATAGGAAACGCCGACCTCATCTAGTTTAAAAAAAAATGTTTGACGTGTAAAAGTGTTTGTACAAACCCACTTACAGAAATAAAAATCATTTATCATTTATCATTTAAGGTATGTACTGTAATCTCATCATAATCATAATCAGCCTATTATGTTCCCACTGTTGGGACACAGGCCTCCTCTCTGTGAGAGGGAGTGGGCCGTAATCCACCACGCAGGCCCAGTGCGGGTTGGTAGATGTCACATGTCCTCGAATTTTTGGTTCTAAGACATGCCGGTTTCCTCACGATGTTTTCCTTCACCGTTTTGAGAGCAGTGGTGATGAAATAATTTACACAAAGTAAAGCGCCTGGCTGGGTTCGAACCTACGACCTACAACGCGTAAGTCGCGGCATTTACCACTGGGCCACCACTGCTCACTGTAATCTACGTTAATGAAACTGTGCGAGACTCAAGCGTGGTATTTTATTTAACTTCGATATTTCAATAGATGTTTTTGATCTCTTGTTTCATTACAGGCTCTGCTAAGGGAAATAATAAGACCATTTATGCATATTATAGAAAACAAGGACATTACGACGAACACAAATAAAGCCAAAATCAACGCTTGGACGGAAATAACAGAGCAGTAAGCAAACTTTTATTTCTGTTAAACTGATAGCCAAATTGAAAAATAACAAAAAGATGTGTTAAATGATTAAATTAAAAATGTGTTTCAGATTCAACAGAGCTAATAAAAGAATTAGGGACAAAAAACAGCTCATGAATCAGTGGAAAGTCACAAAGCTGAATTCAAAAAAAGAGCTTTCGTTGTATAGAAGACAGACAGCTCAAACTGGTGGTGGGCCAAAACCACCGTCTCCTGGTCCTGAGACAATACAAATATTAGAAATGATACCTCAAGAATTTGAAGTAGAATATAATGAATTTGACTGTGATGGTACAAAGGTAAATATTTGCAACAGATACTATATTATTTCAAAAAAATTATAATACTTCATAGCTCTAGCAAAGACAATTATAGTTTGTTCATGGGTGAATAGTGTATTCTTTTATGTGACCACTAAGTCTAGGTGTAGTTATAAAGTATTATGGATGTTACAAGGCAAAGGTTTACCCCATATCTTCTCATGAGTTTTTGTAGCTGAATAAAGTGGAAATTAACTGTGAGGTGGGGAACATGTCATATCTTTGAAGCAGTTAATTCAGTAAATTACTATAATACTAACAATTCTTTTGTTTTCTATTTCAGGAAATATCCAATGAAATTAATGAAAAGTTATTAAAAAAATGCAACAACAATGTACATGATATGGTAAGTAAAAAGAAAGGCCTTATTTGCAAGTATAGATTTTATTAAAACGGTATCATTATAGTTTTGTGTGTTTTCAGACAATTTTAATAGAAGAAAACAATATTATCACACCGGTAGAATCAACCAGCCAGCAGCTACCTTCCACTAGCGAGCCAATAATTTTAACAGAGGCAATAAAAGCGGACAGCCAGCTGACACCGTCTACCAGCCAGCCAGTGCTGTCCATCAGGGAGACAGTACCCACTCAGCTGACACCCAAATGTTCTGCAAAAAAAAAGAATGGTTGGTATTTATATTCTGTATGATGGTACGCTCTATAGTATCACCTGCGTTAAACTTAACTGTCCCACACCTTTGCAACTTTTGTTGTGAAAACCCTCCTAAATTAATGGATTATCAAATGCAGTTTTATTTTTTTCAGTTATCCGACAAGTTTAATTTTGCTGAAGCATCATTTGAGGACATGCACAAGTTTAGAGTTGCGGAGAGTGAACGCCAACAAAAGGAACATGAATTTAGAATAAAGTGCATGACCGAGATACATAATCAGGTCATGGTTAATTTAAAACGGCAAGAAGAAGTGCTCAATAAAATGTTAAATAAATGAATGTAGCAAAAATTAAAATGTGTAAAATAAACAAAAGGTTTTTATTAAATACTTACTTTAATAGTTCTCCTCTATAAAGGTGGCTCTTACTGCTGCTCCACGTATTGTATTTCCTTGTGGTCGGACCTCTGGAGGTTGACCTGGGGTATTTACATTATCATTGTCTGGAAAAGGTTCCTCATTTAGCCCTATGGCTATATTATGAAGGACCGCCAAAGCTACAATGTAAATTTTGGTGTTTTCTAGAGATGTTCTAAACCCTGATAATAAACATCTGAACCTATTTTTCCACACACCAAAGCACCTTTCAATAGTATTTCGAGTCCTTATGTGAGCAAAGTTGTAAGATTCTTCTTTGCGTGTTGTTGGATTTAATAAAGGCGTAAACAAAAATGGTGTACAAGCATAACCAGAATCACCAAGTAATCTGCCGTAAAATTGTCCATTTTCAAAACTTTGCTTTATTAATATGCTTTCATTAAATATACGTGAGTCATGAGTACTGCCCCTCCAACGTGCCACAATATTTTGTATCTTTAGTCTGGCATCGCAAACTGCCTGAAATGAAATTAACGTTTCAATATTTTATTTATATTGTTACTTACATAGGTATCGAAATTGTATATGCAACTAAGTAGGTAAATATATATTATATAATGACAAAAAATAACCAGTAGGTACCTGAACATTCAAGGAACTGTACCCTTTCCGATTTATGTAAAACTGACCACTAGGTCCATTTACTTTGGGCACTCTAATGTGGGTGCAATCTATCGCACCCACGACATTTTTAAATCTCGCTATAGCTTCAAAATCTTCCATAACACGAAGCTGTTCATTTAAAGTGATTGGCATATGAATGAAATCTGATTTTCTCTCTAAAATTGCCCTGGCTACACGACGACATACCGTCGTAATAGACTGCTGAGTCAAACCGTGTATGTCCGCAGCATCATCTTGCACCTGGGAGGGTGGATTAGAAATGAGTTTAATACAGTAGAACTAATACAATTAATGGAAAATTACTTGTATGAGTAGGTGAAAGTTCTTACCTGATTACGTCCCCAGTATCTCAAAGCGATCATTATTTGCAGAACAGAAGATAGTCCACCTCCGCGCGTGTCCTTAAATGATAAATGATTTTATTTCTGTAAATAGGTTTGTACAAACACTTTTACACGTCAATCATATTTTAAAAACTAGGTGAGATCGGCATTTCCTATCTGACTACTCTGAGAAGAAACGCCGAAACAAACTCAGAGGTCACAGTCTCTTTTAAAGTCCAGACATAATCTTGGTCAGGTCATGTGAAGACCATGTGGATTGATATCTGAAATGGTCTTTCGAGGAAAGAACCACACAGAATGAGTGGACCTGTCCAGTCAGTGCACGCATTTGTCAGTTGTCATGCAGCTCAACACAGAACTAAAGGAGCTAAACGATTCGACGAACATTACCAAAGAAAGGACATTTGGGTAGGCCGCATAAATTACTCAAACTGCCAGACCATGATTAAAACTAATAATTAAAAAAAAATGCATTAAAAAAAAACAACAAATCCACAATGTCTTCACATTCACAATAATTAAAATAGTATAATCCTTTACAAAGTAAATGGCATTGCATATATAAAGTGCATCAATGTCAAAGTGTAAATAAAATATTAAAATAATCTTGGTCATATCATATGAGGACTATGTAGACTGGTGTCTGAAATGGTCTTTTGAGGAAAGAACCACACGGATTTGAGTGGACCTGTCCAGTCAGTGCACGCATTTGTCAATCATCGTGCAGCTCAACTCAGAACTAAGGAGCTCAACGACTCGACGAACAATACAAAAGAAAGGACACTTGGGGAGGCCGCGTAAAGTACTCAAACAGCCAGACCATCATCACTAAAAGAAGAGAAAAAAAAAAACGCAAAGACCCACACAGTCCGCACATTCACAAAAATAAAAACAATATTATACTTTATACAGTAAATATATACATGTCATTGTGTAGATAAAAGGTAAAAGAAAAAGAAAAAAAGTAAAAATAGCAAATTACACATCAAATATGTCTGTGTAAACTTATTGGAGCAGCACAATCCCAAGCCTTCTTGTCCTCAATATAGTCCTTGACAGTATAGTAGGCTTTCTGGCTTTTTCTATAGTAGGCTTAGTGAGAGATCTACCAAATAATTGGTCTAAAAACGTTACGCCACCTTTAGAAAATCGGTATTTTAACCGGAACTGCTCATCACTATATAAATCAAAAGGATTTTTTCTTTTTTTAAATATTTTAACTTTTCTTTGAGCCTGCATTACAGCTATCAAGTTATTTCCTTGTTCTACTTCTTCTATTTCATTTAATTCCATAATCATAATGAATACTTTATAAATGCGCGTGAACAAACACAAACCGTGGTATTTTTTAAGTTTTAATAGCTTTATACAAGGGTGAGGGCGTGCATAACTTCGGAATAACGGTTGTATGAATATGTTATGCTTGGTATAAGCTATTCTTTGTTTATTTGTAGTAATTTTGCTTATTCTTAGTTTATTCTCGAGTATAACTGTTATACCACGTTTATTTGTAAGGCTGTTATTAAACTACTTACCTTATTCGAAGCATAATAGTAATTTCTGCCTGGTGCTAAAGTCAATCATCCAATGAACAAGACGAGTCGCGCGCACTCAAAAGTGCGCTCCCCTCTCTGACCTGGTGACGTCATGAGAGCGAGACAGAGCTATATCGCTAGAAACGTAAAGGAAAAAAGGCACAGGAAACAAGGTTCAGCCTATCTCAATTGTTTAATTATGCTTCGAATAAGGTAAGTAGTTTAATAAGCGTTTTATTTCAGGTAAAACGCCGATATTATCTTCAACACACCCAATAAACAACCATAAATAGCATGTATAACGCAAGGACTCATCAGTACCAATCTAGTGAAACCCCTCGAACGTAAAAAGTCAGGAGAAGTCCGCGTCAAAAAAGGGCAACATTCGTACAAAGTCAGGAGAAGTCCGCGTGTGTGTACTCAGCATCATTCCGCTATATTGTCTCTGTCCGGCCACCTATCTCGCTCTAACTTGTACCAGAGTGTAGGTAATAGAGTAGGCTAGCCATACAAAACGCAAGCTAAACATTGCGTGACATGCTCGACATGGAATGTTTAAAATTTTACGACCACGGTGACGCGTCCATTTCGTTTTTTCGCTCCAAGAAGCAACAGCTCCCCAGTTATTAACAGTACAAAAACGAAGTCTTTTGAATATTATACCACATGGACGGGTAAGTAATCAACCATTATTAATAGCAGCATTGTGTATTGGGTATAGATTTTGAACTGAATTTGTTATTTCTTCAAAACTATTTTGGAATTTCGCCCGTCATGGCAGTACTTTTTCACTCGATTTGAGTAGAAAATACACTAGTGACTGCAAAATGACTATTTAGACATGATTTAAATACGTTACTACGTATGTATTAGCCATTTTAATAGTGAAATACGATATAATTTTGCAATATTATTGAAATGAAAAATTTCGTAAAAGTGTAAGCTAAAAACGGTCTGAATCAGACCGGTTACGAACAGGCATTTGTTACGAAGTGACAACCAGGACGCCACGTTTTTTTGACATTATTACACAGTATCGACAATGGACAGTAAATTGGATAGTTATTTTTGACCGACTTGTGCAAAAAGAGAAATAAAATTATTGTATTTTTTACATGGGTGCTACGTTAGTTCAACGTTCTGTAGTTACTTCAAAAACTCGTTTGAACAATGGCCTGTATGTATTGCATGTGTTTTGTTTTGCTTATTTTAAGCGAACGAAGAGGTAATGCGCGTAAGCGAAGGGGCTCTGCTGGAGTACCACCCTCTGGCAGCCAGCCAGCACCCGCGCCCGCACCAGTGCCGCGTGGTGGCAGCACGCGGCGTACTGTGCGTAGGCGTACGCGAGGCGGCTCCGCATGGCAGGGGACGAGGTAGAGGACGTGGCAGGAGGGTGGCGCACGGAACGGGAACGGACCGACCAGGGCCGAGCAGAGTCGAAGAGTAACTATTCTTTAACACTCTATAAAAATAAAATAAACATAATTATGTTATAGTATTTGAGTATAACAATTGTATTTTGCATTACAGACTTGTTATTCAACATGTTTTTGAAATGCCGCCTGGTCAGGGTCTGGAGAGACCTCTCCATCCCCCCCGCAAGCGCCGGTGGCAACCGTAAGTAGTTCTACATTGTAACATAACATAATCCGATAGGAACTCAGATAGAAAATCAGTTAAGAAATGCCGATCTCATCTAGTTTTTAAAATATGTTTGATAGGTAAAAGTGTTTTTACAAACCTATTTACAGAAAATAAATCATTTAACATAACATCACGCCTGTAATCCCAGAAGAGTTAAGCACAGGTGTACCTATAATACACCCACATGTTTTCAGTTATGTTTAAGTCCCATGTAATAGGGGGCGATCCTATTGCGATCACCGGGAACAAATCCAGACTCCGGGCTGCTACTGAGAAATTCTAGATAGAAAAACCCAATAGCATTCTCGACCTGGAAACCGAACCCAGGACCTCATGCTCAGCAGTAGCTCTTGCAACCACTAGACCAACAAGGCAGTAGTTCTACATTGTATCGGGTTGAATAACACTAGCGATAATTATTTTTAACTTTTTTAATTATTCCTGTTTTCAGATCTGCACCAATACCACGGCCATCACCCCAGATGACTGAGGATGCAGAGGTCTCTCCGCCCAGTCCGCAACCACCACCCAGCCCGCTACCACCACCATCACCCTCAATCTGTGTACCCTCGCCAGCGTTGTAAGTATCTTACAGACTTTTACTTACTATTTATACATAACATCACGCCTTGTTTACCCGAAGGGTTGGGCAGAGGTGTACCTCACCAATTATGTTTTTTATTTATTTTTTTCCTTTTTTAACCAGGTTTGAGGAATGTGTGTCGGCACCCAGCGACCATCCTCGGCAGAGTCTGCGTGACCAGGATATATTCCATCACCTGACCTACGGTAAGTTGCAGCTGATTTTATTTCAGCTCGGGATTGGGCTAGGGGCAAACAAGTTTCCACTGATGATTTACCTACTTATTATTTATTACCCAGGAAGTGACGCAGACTCTGACAAGAGTGATGAAGACGATGTGGTGCCGCACATGGGCCTTCCGAGGGCGCAGTGGAGCTTCTTGGAGACGCCACTGGACGAGGAAGAAGACGGCCTCCTGGAAGCTCCTCCTCCTCCCGCCGCTACGTCGGAGACTCCCGCTGCCGCGACTTATGCGGATGCTCCCCCAAGCGCGAAGGACCAGCCTTGGGGTTTGTACGAATTTGATTGGAAACCGTTTCCGAATGTTCCGATTCCACCTGAATCGAGACGGGAAATGTTTTCGCACAGTAATGCAGGTCCGACAACTCCATGTTCCGACCCATACGACATATTCATTGGCATATGGGATCGGGAATTTATGGAGTACATTGCCTCGGAGACAAATAGATACACTCAGCAGGTGGGAGGTGGTCAGAACCTCCATCCCAATAGCCGTATAACTCGTTGGCGTGATACCAACGCCGACGAGTTATACGTCTATTTTGGCTTGGCACTTGCGATGGGGGTTCTGGTCCAGTCCCGTATGGACGACTACTGGGCCACCACCCCTGACGTATTCTATACGCCCGGCTTTAGCGCACACATGTCGGGTCACCGGTTCTCGTTATTGAACAAGTGCTTGCACTTTGTCAATCGTCGCCGCCAATGCCGGCGGCGGCTGTGCATGGTATGTCGCAAAAAGGTCCATACATACTGTGTTGGTTGCGACCAAACCCTGTGCCTTCCCTGCTTCCCCGCCTATCCTCATATAACTATATAATACGAGGGCGGGTCAATAAGTCCGTGACTTTTTGAATTTCTGACCTCTTTACTGAAAAAGCAACACTACTCCTGTCAACAGGCATCTGTCAGTTGACTCCTGTCAAAATTTGAACTTGCTGCGTCAGTTAGTTTGTGTTTGACAGCTATCTTTATCAGACTACCCAGTAATTTGAGGAAAAAATGGAAAAAAGTGAATTTCGTGTGCTTATTAATAATTATTTTTTGCAAAATAAACCATTACCGAGACCAAGGCTAAGCTTGATAAATACTATGGGGACTCTGCACCATCGATTTTAATGGTAAAAAAGTGATTTACTGAATTTCGTTGTGGCCGACCGAAGATTGATAGTGCAAGAGATTGTGGAAGCCGTCTACGGATCTCGCATGGCTCAGTGGTTTCAATTTTGAATGATCACTTGGGCATGAGAAAGCTTTCCGCAAGATGGGTGCCGCGTTTGCTCACAGTCGACCACAAACGCAATCGTGTAACAACTTCACAGGAAGGTTTGGCGTTGTTTAATCGCAATATAGAGGAGTTTCTGCGCCGTTTTGTAACTGTGGACGAAACATGGATCCATCACAACACACCAGAGACCAAACAGCAGTCAAAACAGTGGGTTTCTAAGGGTGAATCGGCGCCAAAGAAGGCCAAGGTGGGTTTGTCAGCCAATAAAGTTATGGCGACTGTTTTTTGGGATGCTCGCGGGATAATCCACATTGGCTACCTTCAAAAGGGAAGAACAATCAATGGGGAATATTATGCCAACTTATTGGACCGATTCAATGACGATTTGGAAAAAAACCGACCTCATTTGGCCAAGAAAAAAGTTCTTTTCCACCAAGACAATGCAAGGGTGCACACATGTGCAGTTGCCATGGCAAAAATCCATGAATTGGGCTATGAATTGCTCCCTCATCCGCCCTATTCTCCAGATTTGGCTCCGAGTGACTACTTCTTGTTCCCAAACCTGAAGAAATGGCTTGGTGGAAAAAGATTTCACTCCAATGATGAAGTCATCTCGCAAACAAAGGCCTATTTTGAGGACCTCGACAAATCATATTTTTAGGAAGGGATAAAAAAATTGGAGAAGCGTTGGACAAAGTGTATAGAGCTCAAGGGAGACGACGTTGAAAAATAAAACATTTATTTATCAAAAAATCTGTGTTTTATTCCAAAAGTCACGGACTTATTGACCCGCCCTCGTATAAATGTAAAATATATTTATAAATATATATTTCTTTTTATGTTTCTTATCTATATATTTTATATATATTTTTTGGACCGCACCTTTGTTCGTGTCATTGGCAAATTGTAGGATGTTCATCCTACAATTTGCCAATGAACAACATGAACATTTTGTAATTATTTTTTTTATTATGAAAAAAATTTTTTTTTTTTTTTTCAAAAAACATAAGATGTACATATAAAAAAGAAAAAAACCCCTAGCCCTGTTTGAAAATCGCATGATTTCCATTTTGTGTTTCATTGTTGTTTAGATGTGAGGTTCATTTACTGTGTTTTATTATATTATCTTTTTAACTTCGTTTTTTTTTATTTCTTTTTGTGCAAAAATTGCTTGTTTTTTTTATTTTAATTTGTTTATTTTGATAATGTTTTTGTTAGGCAACATGCCTTTGTGTATTGTTTTTTAGTACAATAAAGTGGGAAAAAGTCACTCAGCCTACTTTCAACTTACTATTAACAATAAATAACAAGGTAAAACTATACAAACCCCTATATAATCAGATAGCTTAGTTAATAAATATTTCATAGACTTATGGTTTGTCAAGCTGCGATGCGGAGTTTCTGTGAGATCGTAGTTTTAGTGAACACGGGGAATTCGCGCCATTTCGACCGGGCGGACCGTTACGTACGTTACCGCACGGCCGAAATGGGCGTTACGGTTACGGATAAGAATTAGTAAAAAAAATGTCAATTTTCTCATAAAAACACAAGATAAATTATAAATATGCAGGGGTTGACCTTAAGGACCTACCGTAGATCAATTTTTTGCAGCTGATAACCCCATCTAACCCCTAGTTGCGTTTGATCCACGACTTTTTGGCCACCTTGTATATACCCACCAGTTCATGGTCGAAGAGTCGTTGACATAATGCACTTTATCCAGTAGTTGCAAACTATATCTGGCCATAGTTCTCTGTTCAATTACAATTTCTCAAAAATTTCACTCATAGGTGAAAAAAGGATTGGCTTGATTTCCAGATTCAAGTTTAGATGCAATATGTGTAAAGATGACTTTACTGTCACAAGCGAAGATTTATCAAGTACACAAACGCATTAACGCCTGTTTGTCATCGCGAATCTACGGAAATAATTATAAGGCATTGTAAAGTGTTGTTTTTAGGCATTAAAAACAAATACTGCCTTGTATGTGCTCGTGCAGAGAATAAACAAATAGCTGCAACAGAACACGTTTGTTTCAAAAACTACACGGGGTCATCTAGCGTCTAATAATTTATTAAGGATTTGTATCATCTGTATCGATGTATAATGTTATTTAAGGCAGGTTAATTGCTGACGGCGACTCGGCTATATACGCAAAAATCTTGGCGCGTAATCCTTACCACAATCATACCGTTCCAAAATTTGAATGCCGAAACCATTACTGCTAAGTTGAGGGTTGTAGCCAAAGACACAAAATAAGCCTTGGTCCACAGAAAATTGCTGACTGAATCCAAAATTCTGAGTATCCGAAAGGTTGTTATTGCATCAATAAAGGGAAGCAGTAGCATGTTTAAGGAACGAAATACAAAATTTTATTCTACATGCTTTCGGTAATCATAAAAAATTTAAAAACTATAGCTGTTCCAAAGAAAAATCACAACAGAGTAATATGGGAATAAAAAACACATCTTTTTTGTTTAGGATGCAGACAATACTTCAATCATTACTTTCAAAATCAAGAAGCCTGCTTCAACAGTGTGATTGCAAAGGTTGTGGGGGGAAAGAGAATTAATTTCTCTCTTCGTCGGAGTTACCGCGAGCGTTGCAATGCTGCAGTCGTTTCTTTTAATAACTCGCACCCGAGGCATCTTCTTCACAAAAAATGTTAGGGTAAAGTCCCAAAAGCATCTTTAAAGAGTTTGAAGAACGAATACTGATGAAAAGAAAATTAAACCATGAAAAACCACATTTAAAAAAATCGGTTGCTAAAGAAAGACAATGCTGTTCAACATGATTATGGGGCTCGGAGTACTACTCCAGATTTGACACCGGATGAGTTAAATGCCGCTAAAGAATGATTCCTTCAAAATCAAAGACAACTAACTTCGGACAAAGAAAAAATACAAGTATCTACTATAAATCAGAGAGATAGCGATGACTGGGTAGAACTAAGAAAAAATATGCTAACCGCATCAAATTTCTGATAAGTATTGAAAAGAAGAGAGAATACCAGCAAAGCCCAGTTAGTCGAAAATATTTTCTTACTTATATAGAGTAAATGTAATCTCAGTAACATAGCGGCAATCGAACATGGCGTCGAAAATGAATATCTCGCTTTACAGCAACTTGTCATCCAAGAAAATGTCGCCATTGACCCGTGCGGGTTGTTCGTGGAACATGAATTTCCATTTATTGGAGCAACGCCCGATGGTTTGATAGGCCAAGATACAGTAGTGGCAGTGAAATGTATTTTAGTGGCATTCAAAAATAGTCTAGAAGAATGTATAAAGGAAAACAAGATACAAATATGAAGGGCGGGCGTTTTGGGGGACTGTCTCTTATGTAATTTTGTTGAAAAGTGCTGACTCTCAGCCTAGTTTGAATAAATGACTTTTGACTTTGATTTTGAAAAACAAAAAAAAGATTGAAGTGAACAAAAATAATAATTGGTACCATCAGATTCAAGGGCAGCTCCATGTAACACAACACGTAGAAAAAGTGCTTGTTTGCTTTGTGGAGTGGTGAAAACAAGCCAATAAAAACAGAAATTATAGAACAAGATGACGATTTTTGGGGAAAAAAAGATGAAGAAAAAGCTGTAGTCGTTTTTCATGGACTGGCTTTTGCCATGCCACTGCGAGATAAAAGAATCGTCATTAGTAGTTGATGCGACTACTAATGACGATTGTGACGAATTTTGAAGAATTGTGATTTGATTAATTTTTGGATTTTGCTCAGTATCTTACGTCTAAATAATAAAAGTAAATTAAAATAATTAGCTTGTTTACATTTTATGTATCTTCCTGTTCGTTCTTTGTTGGATATATATGAACAAATATCCATCCACCTCGTCCGTATGTCCACCCTTTCATTCGTCTCCACGCATCCATCTGTCCATGCTCTATGATGAAATCTAAAATATCGAAGAAGAAAGAAATGCTTACAAAAATGCAATTTTTACCCGATGAAAATTTGTATACACTGCTTGCGTATACACCGTGTATACACTAGTTACCTGCGAAAAGACAAAAAGACGAGGAATATTTGGACTTCTCAATATTACCTATAAAAAGGAGATTGCTCGCACGACAGTGAAGACGTTCGCTGAACTTCTGGATCGTGGTCGTCATATTGAGAGTCTGCTCAACGAAGCTGGTGAGATAACGACATCAACGCAATCAGAACGGAAGCCGCTCAGATGTATTTTTTGTGGGACAAGATGTTGAGTGAACTACAGCCAACTCACCTAGCCTTCTGGCAACTCCAGAGGAAGCTCAGATCCGGAGAAATTGTCTCCATGCCCCCCCTGATCCGCCCTGACAAGACCATCGCTTTAAATGATGTCGACAAGGCTGAACTTCTAGCCAACAGTCTTGAAGCCCAATGCTCGCCTAGCTCTCTCAACCAGTAGACCAAGCTCACCTTTCTGAGGTTGACGCTGAAGTCGAACATAGAGGTTCCTCCCACCCTCCCGTCGAAGACCCTGAGAATCCGCTGCCCACCGTCACGCCAGACGAAGTGCACGACCACATGGAGGGTCTTAAGGCTCGTAAAGCCCCCGGTTCAGATGGAATCACCATTAGGGTATTCCAGCTTTTTCCTGCCCATCTGATAATGCTATTGACCACCATCTTCAATGGTGCTCTGAGCAAGGTGCACTATCCTCCCCCCATCCCATTCGCGCAGGAGTCCAGCAACGCTGTAAGCCGAGGTCCGTACCCCACAGGGGGTGCCCTTAGGGAGCAGTCGCATAGTAATGTAAGTTTTTCGCCCCTGGCGAACTCAAAGCCTCCAGGCTTTGAGTTCGCTTAAGGAAGCCACAGGATAGTCCGGTTAAGTAGTCGCGACCTCTCAAGGTCCACTACGAGGTGCCATACACAAAAAAAAAGGAACGATGAGACTCGACGCTCGACTCTCGCCGCGGACGGACGTGTCTGTGCGCTCTCTCGCTCCCGGCCCAGTGTTGTGTTTTCCTGTTCTACTCGTTGCGACCACGTGACGTCATCATAGTCGCCCCGACTACACCGATATAAAATCATTATCAAGAAATTTATTTTGATTTTAATCAATTAAAAAGTGCCTTTTTCAAGGCAAATCTTATTTCTTTTTCGCGCGTTTTGTGAGTAGCTTCACTAGGCCCCTTCTGGGTAAAACCACAGTTTCGTGGTCCTCGGTTGAAACCTTACGGTGTCAACGAAGCCGAGTGGGGTGTTGTCCCAATCACACCCGCTGAACCCCTTCAGGGCAAGGCAGTCAATTGGACGGGTCCCAGATAACCGGCCTTGGGGGATCTCCTAGACGGCTCTGGTGACAGTTTTGCTTTTCAGCTACTCACCTAGTGTCTTTAGGGTGTGTCTACACCGTTCTGCTAGACTGGTCAGAGCCCCGTTCGCACAATAAGACTGGCGACGGGTTTACAAGCTTAGGGCTCACCAATAGGTACACACCTCCCTGTCTGCACCCGACAGGGAGGGAACTCATCCCCGGGCCAATCCACCCGGGGAGTTAGGTATAGGGTTAGGTTACGTGGAAACATAATTTCTACCATTCCCTCCCTCAAGTTGTCCCCCCACTCCGACCATGGAGGACGCCCTAATTGTGGCGTTCTTCAAGGAGGTCCTGTAAAAGGACCCCGACTTCCTCACTAGATATGGCGCGAAATTCGCTGCTCTGCAGCAGTCCGTACCCGGTCCCTCTGACCAAGTAGGCACCGCTAGCTCGGACATCGCTACATTTAGCAATGCCCTCGAGCTCTCTCCGTCGCAACTTCCAAGTTGCTCTACGCCGGCCTCAACCGCCTCTTCCCTCCGCCACAGTGCTGCCAAGCCCTCTGCCCAGCCCTCTGCGGCAAAAAAGATCGCCCCCCCTCCCCATGTGTATATCCAGGACAAGGGGAAATGGACCGACGTGTCAAAATGGTGCACCGACCTAAAAATCGGCTACACCAGTGCCAAATCAACCCAGCAGGGTATAAAGGTGACAGTCCCTACGTCGAATGACTACAGGGAGCTAACCAAAACTCTCCGACTTAGAGGTGTGTCCTTCCACACCTACGCCCTCCCCGAAGACCGTCAAACTAGAGTCGTGATCCGTAGGATCCCGAAGGAAATACCCGCGTACGATATTAAAGCCGACCTTCAGTCGCAAAACATCCCTGTTGCGGAGGTCCACCGCATGCACCGCGCCCGAGGTAGAGAACCTTTCGACATGGTTCTCGTCGTGTGTCACCCCACCGAGGGGCACCATCTTCAATGTCCGCTCTATCTGCAACCTCACCGGGTTACAGATAGAAAAGCCGTTCAAGACCGGCGTCATAAGACAATGCCACCGCTGCCAGTTATACGGGCATTCGCAGATGCACTGTCATGCCAAACCCAGGTGCGTCAAGTGCCTGGGCGATCACGGCACTGCAGAATGCACCCGTCCAAAGGACCGCACCTTGTGCACAGAGCCGCCAAGCTGTGTGCTATGCGGAGACTCAGGCCATCCGGCCAACTATCGTGGGTGCCCCAAGGCTCCCAAAACCTCATCTACCAAGCTGACGAAGCGTGCAGACGCCCGTCAACAAAGAGAAAGCCCCCGCTACGCCCACGCGTGGCCAACATCCCATCACCAGGAGCGACTCAGTACAATCAGTCTTGAACGATTGTTCAAGGGAAATTGCAGCGACGGATGACCGTCGCTGGAAGTTGCCGGACGATGTACGCGAACTGTTGAATGAGAAGAACGCGGCTGTCCGTGCCTACAGCGACTTCCCCTGCGACGCGAACAAAGCCCATATGCGTCACTTACAGCGTACTGTAAGAACACGCATAGAGGAGCTGCGTACCGCCGGCTGGGACAAGATGCTGAGCGAACTAGAGCCCACCCACCTAGCCTTCTGGCAACTCCAGAGAAAGCTTAGGTCCGGAGAAATAGTCTCCATGCCCCCCCCCCCCTGATCCGTCCCGACAAAACCATCGCCTTCGATGATGTCGACAAGGCTAGCCGACAGTCTAGAAGCCCAATGCTCGCCTAGCTCTCAACCAGTAGACCAAGCTCACCTCTCTGAGGTCGACGCTGAAATCGAACATAGAGCCTCCCTCCCTCCCGTCGAAGACCCAGAGTATCCACTGCCCCCCGTCGCGCCAGACGAAGTGCACGACCTCTGCAAAGGCTCGTAAAGCCCCAGGCTCAGATAGAATCACCAATAGGGTATTCCAACTTTTCCCTGCCCACCTGATAATGCTACTGACCACCATCTTCAATGGTGCTCTGAGCAATAACATCTTCCCACAGGCATTCAAAGAAGCCACCGTCATCGGTATCCCGAAGCTCGGCAAGCCAAAGTCGGAGCCTACTAGTTACCGCCCCATCAGTCTGCTCAATGTCCTCGGCAAAATCTATGAGAGGCTTATTTATAAGCGTCTCAGAGACTACGCCGAGACAAAGGGCCTTATCCCCAACGAACAGTTTGGTTTTAGAACCCAACACTCGTGCGTACAACAGGTCCACCGTATAGTCGAACACATCAACTTCGGTTTCCAACGAGGTTTGATGACCGGTGCTGTCTTCTTCGACATAGCGAAAGCGTTCGACAAAGTCTGGCACAACGGCTTATTATATAAGCTGTACCAACTCGGTGTGCCAGATCGTCTCGTGCTCATCTTACGAGACTTTTTGCGAACCGCACCTTCCTTTATCGTATCGAAGGAGCGCTATCCTCCCCCCACCCTATTCGCGCAGGAGTCCCTCAGGGCTCTGTGATCTCTCCTCTAGCTTTCACGCTATTCACCAGCGATATGCCCAAGTGCAGTAAGGCGCAGTTGGCCCTGTTCGCAGACGACATGGCCATCTACTACACCGGCCGTGATGAAAATTCGATAGCTCGCATTCTCCAAACCCAAGTGAACAAGCTTGGCGCTTGGTTTAGAAAATGGTGAATCGAAGTCAATCCCGACAAAAGTCAAGCGGTTCTTTTCTCGAAGCCGCGTCGCAATCCCTGCCCCCCTCGACCGATCACCATGTTCGGCAAGCCGATCCCTTGGGAGAAGCGATCCAAATATCTGGGTGTAGTGCTCGATGAGCACCTCTCTTTTTCAGAGCACATTAAGGCGGCTCGTTCGCGCGCAGCCTTCGCTCTAGGTAGACCTCACTTTGTCCTAAATGCACGTAGCAAATTGTCACAAAAGTGCAAAATGCGTATCTACACAGCGTGCCTCCGCCCGATCATGACATATGCCAGTGCAGTCTTTGCACACGCCAACCCATAGATCGCTTCAATAGAATGCAGACCCTCCAGAACAAGTTCCTCCGTAGGATTACAGGCTCCCCCTGGTACGTTCGCAACGAGATCCTTCACGTTGACCTAAAGATTCCCACTATCCGCCAGTTCATGAAACGCATTTCATAGCGTTTCTTCGAGACCGCCGCGAATCACCGCAACCCTCTGGTTGTCAAGGCCGCTAGCTATATTCCCTCCTCCATTAGTCATGTCCGCCGTCCCAAGCATGTCCTCACCGATCCCGATGACCACATAACTCTCATTCAGGAGAGCAGTAGGGCCACCAGTACAGTGCACAAATACAGACCGACCGTAGCTTTACGCCCCTAGCTGAAAGCTTTGAGTCCGCTTAAGGCAGCCACAGGATAGTCCGGTTAAGTAGTCACGACCTCTCAAGGTCAACTACGAGATGCCATACAAAAAAAAAAAAAAAAAATCACTTACTTTTTGACCTCAGAAGTGAACGCATCGTTACGTTGCACTCGCTGTTATCGGTGACTCGACATTAAAGTATTTGGTTACAAGTGAATTCTTTTGTTTGTGTTTTGTTTTGTGCATTAGAAATTCAAGAGCAAGGTATGTTTGTCTCATTTGATTGTATTTTGAATAAATTGTCAGTATAATATTTGTACTATTTACATGCTACGCCATACATAATTTATTGTATATTTTTTCTAATATAATAACTTTGCTTAGAGCTACAAAGGGAAAAGCCCATTTTTGACCATGTTTTGCCCATAGATGTGGTAAATACAAAAAAAATACCCATTTTTTTACAAAAATATTTCTGTCACTTACTTGCATTATAAAATCCGGAATTAAAAGCCAATTTAATCAATAAACTCAATTGTGTACTTATTTACAATTTCCGGTCGTTGTCAAAGTAGGGCTGCAAATTTACTGAAAAAATCGATACACTAAAACCGGTTACCAAAAATCTATTGTTTTAAAATATTTTTATTATGTAGTGGTTTCAATTTTGTTATTCTCTTTAGAGGCAAAAAAAAATGTTTTTTCGTCTTAGGCCTTCTAAATACGATCTATTAAACCGATTTCGTGTTTCTAGTTTTTTTTTATATAATAGATTTTTCGATAAATCGATCTCTTGGTCATCCCTACGACAATAATAATCGTAATTGACTAGTTGACGACTGACTCACATTTTGTTTGGCGCTGTTCACTTGCAACTCGTGTTTTTTTCTTTACTGCTTTTTTCTATTTGATTTTCCGACGACTTAGATTACGACTATAGACCCTGCAACTGTAACTGCTCCCGATGACGAGCTTGGCTTTACATTGGATTCTGTACCCGCCTCTCACGAAAACACCGGCTTGCCAATGGATGCCGTACCTGTTTCTCACGAAGGACCGGACACGAATATGGAACCCGATTTATACGAACTTACCAGTTCAGCGCGGAGTCATCTCTGTGTCCACTGTGGCGTGGATACACGAAGACTTAAGAGATTTACCCTAACGAATGTGGAAGTTCTGTCTATAATTCAGCAATAGATTGCACCACAACAAGTAAGTTACTATTAGAACATACAAGGTACATACTCAGCAACTTATATTGCATAGCTACGTAACATAGGTTTGAATTGAATAATTCAGTTGGTCAGTGTCAAGAAAACCATAGAAATAATTTGTAGTTTGTTTTGCCTCAACCCATTGCGCTAATTGTATGGTCATCTAAAATGGTATCACAAGACCAGTGTCATTTGACGGATAGGTTCTTCATACATACAGACCTTATAATGCTACAGCATGTTAATACGTATACATTATTTTAATGACAGTATGGAAATAGGTTTCAGATAATAGTGTGGTGTATCACCAATGTTGGATGTTGGCAAGGAATGCATAATAGCATTCTGCTCCACAAGAACGGAGTGTTGGGCATAGATAAATATGTGTAAACTGCGGTCAGTCTGTATTACGAAGGCGCTTTCATCATTTAAACCAAATTAATATAGGCACAAGAGACATACAAATAAGAACTATAATTGCAGAATGGATTATACCACGGCAGGTGAGTGTTATTAACATTTTAAGTTTTACCTTTTTACATGACTGCGGCATATCCAAAGGGCTATGATTTTTTAGTATTGTGTTACCTCGGATTGGACATTGGAGATATCCTAGGATTTCGAACATTATTACTATTATTTAAAAAATATGAGGCTTCTGCCCTAAAGTAAAATAAATATTAGATTGTTGATCATCAATACGAGGGCTGCACTAAAAGTATCGGGAATGGAATATTTCCACTGTTCCTGTCATATTAAAATCTTTTTAATTGAAAACTCCTTGGTTTTAAAAATCGAATATAATTTATTTATTTAAAAAAAGATTCTCGGTCTTGTCACAAGGTTTTGTCAAACTTGTTTAGTCGTTGAGAAAATGGAATTGACTCAAGAAAATTCAAGAGCGATGATTTATTATGACTTTCGAAGTGGTTTAACACAAAAGCAGTGTGTTGACCGGATGATTTCTTCATTTGGTGATGAAGCCCCATCCAAAACCACAATTTATCGCTGGTTTGCTGAATTTCAACGTGGACGTGTCAAGCTCAGTGATGATCCCCGTCAAGGTCGTCCAAAAACTGCAGTCATCCAAGAAAACGTTGATGCTGTGCGTAAGCTGATTGAAGAAGATCGACATGTGACATACCGCGAAATTCAGGCAACTTTAGACATTGGCATGAGTCAAATACAAATAATCTTGCATGAACAATTAGGTGTAAAAAAGTTGTTTTCCCGATGGATACCGCATTCGGTCTGTGAAGAGCAAAAAGCGGCTCGCGTTACTTGGTGCATCAGAACTCTCGAAATATTCCACGCAGGGTCCTCAAATGCTGTATACAACATCGTATCAGGTGACGAATCCTGGATATACGCCTACGAACCCGAAACAAAAAACCAGTCACGAGTTTGGGTGTTCGAAAATAAGTTAAAGCCAACAAAAATTGTTCGTTCACGGAGTGTTGCAAAAAAAATTGTGGCCACGTTTGTCTCCAAAACCGGCCATGTTACGACTATTCCTCTTGAGGGACAAAGAACGGTTAATGCAGAACGGTATGCTAGCATTTGTTTGCCACAGGTACACTTCTGAACTCCGTAAAGAGAACTGCAACCGCCTCATCATCCTCCATCACGACAATGCGAGTTCTCACACCGCACACAGAACAAAAGAGTTTTTAGAGCAAGAAAACATAGAATTATTAGACCATCCGCCGTACAGCCCCGACCTAAGCCCTAGCATAATCAGCCTATAACGTTCCCACTGCTGGGACACAGGCCTCCTCTCTATGAGAGGTAGTGAGCCGTAATCCACCACGCGGGCTCAATGCGGGTTGGTAGATGTCACATGTCTTCGAATTTTTGGTTCTAGGACATGCCGGTTTCCTCACGATGTTTTCCTTCACCGTTTTTGAGAGCAGTGGTGATTAAATTATTTACACAAAGTAAAGCGCCTGCTTGGGTTCGAACTCACGACCTACAACTCGTAAGTCGGGACCGTTACCACTGGGCCACCACTGCTCTCCTAACTGCGGACCTAAGCCCTAATGATTTCTATACTTTCCCTAAAATAAAGAATAAATTGCGTCGACAGAGATTTTCATCACCTGAAGAAGCTGTGGACGCCTACAAAACGGCCATTTTGGAGACCCAAACTTCCGAATGGAATGGTTGCTTCAATGATTGGTTCCATCGTACGGAAAAATGTGGCAAATTTCGCGGAGAATACTTCGAAAAGCAATAAATACATTTTTAAATAGTAATGTTGTGTCACTTCCTTGATTCCTGAAATTTTCAGTGCCGCCCTCGTAATAAACAACTAACAATATTGTTCCTACCTCTAACTTCAAAAATACCTTTCCGATACTCGTTCGAAAGAAGGTTTTATATACTCACTGGAACTAAATGGCTGTATGTATGGTATGTATAAAATACCAAGAATCATTTTATCTAAGGAATGTTTTTTTCTGTTCAATTTCAGTTAACCTTAACAGATCTGATTTGCCATACTTGTTGGACTCGAGCAAGACGAGCAATACCTCAATTTACACAAGCATCTACTTCAACTCAACCACTACCCACAGAATTAACCCATAATGAGGCTGACAACACCGAAGCAGCTAGCACTGAAGAGTTAAATACAGGAGAAACTAGCACCATAGCTGAACCAGCTACTGAAACAACTATATATCTGCCAAATTATATAAGGGCTCCAATCAGCCAGCAATATTGCTTTTATCCTAGATTCAATCAACCAGAGCGGCTTACAGTGCCTGCATGTTTACGGGCAAGATTGTTTACTGATTTTAATTATTATGTTTCTCCAACAAATAGGATATGTAGCTATCATAAATCGAATACTTTCGGAAATGAGCTAACTGAAGCAGAAAACCTCATCCATACGTTCACAGCAACACAAATAGAAGACTTTATTGATTTATTAAAACAGTCGCAG
This sequence comes from Dasypolia templi, assembly GCA_963555695.1. NCBI lineage: Eukaryota > Metazoa > Arthropoda > Insecta > Lepidoptera > Noctuidae > Dasypolia > Dasypolia templi. The sequence continues at coordinate 16,248,745 of OY743156.1, forward strand.
TCAGTTCATTTAGACTTTAAAAAATTTCTCTATATTTTAACTTTAGAAAATATAGAGAATATGGACAGTTCAATAGTTCACTACTGGTTTGGCTTATCAATAGAAGACATCTTAAATATTATTACAGAAGTACCAAGACTATCAGCTATGCACCGAGGCAAAATGCTCTTGCTGCGTATTTAATTAAATTAAGGACTGGAGACATTGACGAAAGGATTTCTTCATTATTAAACATACCTAGGAGTACCCTAGAAAGACTTATGGGAAAAGTGAGGGAACTCTTAATCTAGAAATCTGATTGTTACAAATGGGCTTTTTGGAGGCGAAGAAAGAAGGCCTATTGTTATTTTAGATGGTACCTACATTTATATCCAAAAAAAGTTCCTACTACTCATATCAGAAAAATACCTACTCACGTCACAAATATAGGAACCTTGTAAAGCCATTTTTAATTGTCTGTTGTGATGGTTACATTGTAGATGTGTTGGGCCCCTATCCAGCAACTACCACAGACGCACAAATAATGTTAAATGAATTTCGTGAATGTTAGCAGATTTATTGACAAAGCCATTGCCTAAAGAAATACACAATAAGTTTGTTATGCAAATACATAATATCAAAATGCCATGATAATAATGGTAAAATTTATTTAGAATTTATAAGTGATAATATGTTATGTTTACAGTTAAAACTGCTCTGCGTTTATGTTTCTGTTTGATGATTGCATTAAGTATGTAATTTTATTAATGTTCATTGTGTAGACTATATTGGTTTAAGGGCCAGTGATGGTAGATCTGGAAACGCAACATGTCAATGTGTCAAAATGCACGTCAAGTTTTACGTTAGTCGACCTCTCTCTCTCGCATACCTAAGGCTGTTGTACTAAGAAAGTTATGTGCTATCCTCCTATTACATCAATGTTAATCCTGCCCATTTTATTTTATTTATACTACTAATCCTTCAATATCCTTTTCATAAAGGTGAATTTACTATTACAGGGTATGCAGACCCGACTGGGGAAGGAACGAGACGGATAGAAAATCTTATACCGATTATGTATTTCAGGTTGGCACATCTGTAGTTTCCTGGGAGAGCAGAAAACAACGAACCGTAGCCTTATCAAGCACAGAGGCTGAATATATGTCTCTTTCTGACAGCTGTAAGGAGGCTCTATTTCTTCGTATTTTTTGCATGAAATATGACGATGAATACCATGACCTCCTTAATAACGGAAAGCTACGTTGCACTCTCTGGACATTATTTGACAGACGAGTTAAAATTTAAAACTGTCTTGAATTTACGGGTAACCACACAGCGGAGATCGTCGCAGAAATTGGAGCACTTGTTGACAAATTCGGATTGAAAAATAAAGTCAACTTTATGATAACTGATAATGCCTCGAATACTGTTAAGGCTGTAAAAGAAGTGTTAGGATGGAAGCAGCTATGCTCATAGTCTTAACTTGATAGTAGAACGCGCTTCTGTTAACCAAGCCTCGTATAGCCAAAGTAAAAAGAATAGTTGCATATGTCAAAAAAAGCACCTTAGCATCAGAAAGACTTCAAAAATATCAGGTGCAACAAAATCAAGAAGCTCGCTCGACTTATTCAATCTGTCGACACAAGATGGAACTCGACCTATTATATGTTTACAAGATTAGTGTATAATTAAAAGAATACTACTGATTTCGGAATCATTTTCAGCCTGCCTGCTCGACTACAAATGGACTGTCGGCCGAATTCAATCGTGCAGTGCGCGCACCACCAGGAGACTAAACTATCCAGCAACAGTATGAGCATAATCGTTGTACGATTCCGACTGAACTATCGGTCAACTTAAATCGCTAGTGCGCGGGGGTCTTACTCGAGCCAGCCCACGCCGCTGAGCCTGTAGCTTTAAATTCGTCCCAAAATCCAATAAATCCTGATCCAGCTAGCCCCTTGCTGCCCTCTTCCAGCGACGCCCTAAGCCGAGGTCAGTACCCCACAGGCGGTGCCCTTAGCGTGTAGTCGCTTAGTTTTTGGTTAGTATTTAAGTTTAAGTCCTGGCTGGAGGCCTTTATTTATTAGGGCACCACAGGCAAGTCCGCTTAAGCAGACGACAACCTTACAGGTTGACCTGCGAGATGCCATACACAAAAAAAAAAAGGAACGATGACTCGCTACTTAGAAGGCACAGTGGTCGATAGCCCCGCAGTCACCACTGTTGTCAAGCTAGACCTGAGCGGAGGCCCCGTCGCCCTCAGGAAAAGCCGAGCTAGGAGGTAAAGGGATATCCTGCCCCGCAGTTCATCCCTAGGACCACTCATAGGTTTAACCTAAGTCTAACTTTGTTTGCTAAAATCTGTCAAGTGTTTGAAGTAAAGCGAATAAACACCCTGTATGTCATCCAACGTTGGTTTTATTCCACCGCCACCATTAAACACATAAATTAATGTTGACATCGTAATTGAATTACACAAAAAAAAAGCTTTCAGTTGATGGATCAATGAACGCAATACTTTGACTCCTTGAATATCTATTCAAGGAGTCGAAGTACAAGAACATATTCCACAAAAACAAAAATACATTTTTCATGTAAAACTTGAGTTTTACGATAACCTATTGTAATAAGTCTATTGCTTGGGGGTGTCTATGCAAAACACTTAGTAAGAACGTAGTAGGTAGGTAACATACAATGTATCATTGGATAATACTAAAAACCAATTTAATTTTTGTTTACCTTTAGTAATGAAGTCTCCCTGGAATACCGCGAAGTTCAATTTTTTTTAACGTTTTTTGCCTATTGTCACTGAGAATGTTGTTCAACATACTAATGGCGACTATAATTAATAGTCTTTTCAACTTGTCAACAATCTACCTAATATAGAGCGGCAATTTGCAAAAAACGTAAGAAAAACAGAAAATTCGCGATATACCGCGGACACTTAATCTTCAATACCTAAACCCTTTCAAGTACAGGGTGTCCAGAAAGGGTTTCGGGTATTTGTTTTCGCGCCATATTCGAAACGGGGCGACGAAAGGGAGCGGGGAGGTGTTTGTGGCGTCCGCCATTTTGTGGAGTTTTAGTCACGATGGTAGTACTCGGGGACGCATCGCGCATTTTGCGTACGAGCATATTAATATCAAAACGGTGATTTACTAGTGACTGCTCAACGTCTGTATCTTGCGGAATATCGTACACGCCACGCGTCCAGTGACGATAGCATTAGGAAATGGATCAGGATGTTCGAGAATACAGGTGCGACGATTTAAATTCAAAACTCTGGTCGCCCTCGGTTCAGTTCGCGATGAAGAAAAAATTGAAGAAGTTGAGGCGTCGGTTCGTCAATATGCGTCTTTATTAGTGTTGCCCAAAATCGGTCTTGGTCTTGCAGTCTTGGTCTTGTTCTTGCATTTTCGCAAGACCAAGACCAAGACCGACTTATTGTAGCAAGACCAAGACCAAGACTGAACCCTGCAAGACATGAGCAAGACAAGACTAAGCCTGCGAGACTCTTGCGTCTCGCAGTTTTTTTTGAATGATTTTATTTAACAAACGAAACGTGCTAAAACTTTCAAATGAGCGACGTCATATTTACGCATATAGTGTTTTAAAATCACACACTTTCAAAAATCGCGATTTGCAGTGTCGGTTTATCAACTTGTATCGTACCTACTCTAGTAGCGAGTTACCTCCATAAAAACAGCAGGCAACGTACCTAGGCAAGTTCCACTAAAAGAGGAACATAATACACAATATTATTTGCATCCACACTTTGTTGTTACGTAGGCACAATACCTATCTGTTAACACTTCTGTTTTTTTATCTTTCAAATAATTATTATGTTTATCAAAGAATGCCGCACTTTCCTCTGTCGGTCTTTCGGCTTGTGCTTATAAATAGGAGTTTTTATTTCAATTTCATTTATTTCCAATTGAGCTTCGCTTCAACTCTGTCTTATTTATTGTTCTCGCCCATTTAAGTATTTAGCTAGGTACTCGTAATCCTCATTGCTCTCAGAGTGAAAGTTTACAATTTAACATGAGTGACGAAGATTCAAATAGCTCTAGTCGGAGTAGTGAGAGTTGGAGCATTAGATCTAAAAGACCTAAAAGCAAATTTGACGAGTTTTTGGAAATAATTAATGCGTACCAAATTGGTGTGCGTAAATTGTGCCAACATAAAAAAGTTGAAATAAAAATGAAAAACAGAAACACTTCAGGATTATGGAAGCATCTACTATCTTTTCACGAGAAGGAATCGCAAATATTTCTTCCTGTAAGAAAACCAACATTAAGTCAAACAAGCTTTTTATTAACCACTGCAAAAAGTAGACCGGTAAGAAAAATAATGTTACGTAAATAAATAGGCTACTCAATTAATAATTACAGTAATTTCATAAAATAAATTAGGTAAGTTGTATTAGTGTTATTTTGGTAAATTGCCTACCTACTTACCTACTTTATCTTGTAGTTTTATAGATTTTTTTCTAAACTATTTAGTACCTAGTAGGTACCTTATTACGTAGTCCTCCGATAGCCGAAACCCGCCCATCGTAGCAATTATGGGCAACTACCCCTTCGAGTGGGAAGGCCTATGCCCAGCAGTGGACGTTCTACGGCTGATAAGCAGAATGCAGATGAGTAGTACCTACGTAGTTATGAAGTTCTTTTACGATTTTTTTATCTCCATTTCTAACAACAGGTGTTTGTTTTGTATGTATACCTTTGTACTACGTGTTACAGAAAGGGTAGGTATATCCATTCAAACGGGGTGAAGAGTGTATCTGGTTTAGAATCTGTATTCATTTCAAACTTTCAGCTTAATAAAAATACTCTAAGTACATAGTTACCTAGTTACTTAAGTACTGAGGCGGCATCGCCAGGGCAGTACCTACGATTTTTTACTACTAACAAAAAACAATTTCCCGAGCTACAATACTTACCTACTTAGATTTTGTATTAACTAATTTGTGTTCAAGTAGGATTTGTTATTTTGTGGTAGGTATAAAAGTATAAAACTAACACGCGAACGCATTTTGCAAATAATACCATAAGAAACAAATCCTTTTGACGACCCGAATGGCGCAGCGGTAGTGAAGCTGCCTTACGATCTTAGGGTTCCGGGTTCGAAACCCGGTAGGAGGAATCAGCAAATGCTTGTGTGATGAGCATGGACATTTCGCACATTGATAAGAAGACCGTCACTATACGAAAAATTATGTTTTTTTGTTAGCAGTGCCATCTCTCAGCGCCCGAAGATACTATTTTTTTCCAAAGACACCTATCGTTGTAACTCTAATACTTATCAGTAGATGGCGTTAGTGTCGAACTGCTTTATCGACAATGTTGATACGATCTGTTATGACAGACCGCCATTTTTTCATTCGTGACTGTGAAGCTAGAAAAAACGGTTCCGTCTGGTGTATTCCATAGTGACATTATTTGGTTAAAGGCGATTTGGATTGACCATACATCGTAAGTACGAATTAACTTTATTACGAATACCGTCACATTTTGTTAAGCGTCGTGTATTAAGCTATTTGATTTTGGAAAAATTGCTATGCTGGAACGACATACTGGCATTTTTTATTTAGTGCCACTCTTCGTGTTACAGAATTTGAAGTATTCGATTCGATGATTAAGTCAGAGCGTCATTATTTCTTTAGTGCTATTCTTCCTATAAGCCAAACGGGGGGTTTGTATTCAATTGGAACGACATACTGACATTTTTTTTATTAAGTGTCACTCTTCTTGTTACAGAATTTGAAGTATTTGAGTTGATCATTGTCATTATTTTTTTAATGTCATTATTCTTTTAAGCCGAACAGCAAGCACGCAAAATAACACCGAGACACGGTAATAATATCATACAGTATTCCAACTTCATACAAACGGACGAAGCGCGAGCTATGCCTACGCGCCTCGCTCAAGACACGCGCGCGGCATGCAGACAGTCTCGACCACGGCAGGCAAACTTAGAACAAAAAATATCGACCGTATACTCTATGGTTGGAAGAAACGAAAATGACAGGTTTCCTCGCCCCCTACTATCATTCTTCACCCCTCTTACGTCCAGTGCCAAAACCATAGACAATTTACAAATGTCGCTGTCAAATTTATGCGGTTTTTGATTAAGTTTTCAGTTCACCCGCCAATCGCCATTACAGTTTTGTTGTTGATCGAGTGAAGTCTGCGTTGATTAAACTCCGTACTGTATTATCCTCTCAGTGATTAAACTGTAATATTTTTATCGGTAGTGCAAGATGTACAACAAGTGTTCTATCGAACATTGTGGTACTAAACGAAAGGACGTTAAAATGCATCCGTTTCCAGTTAGGGAGATAGGACTCAAAAAGTGGCTTCTGAGCATCAACAGTGATTATTTGCGCAGCCTTAGCTCGCAAGAACTTAAAAACTGTGTGTGTGCAAGAAACACTTTGAAAAAAGGTTCATCAGTGAGAAGTATCGGCTCAAACTTGGATCATATCCATCATTATTTTCAGCCGATGAAATGACCGCTGGATTACCCAGAAAAGTTGACGAAGGTTTGTACAATTAATAAATAAATATCTGCTAATCTTGTAAAATTAGTTATTCCATAACAATCACTCCAGTTTTCGAAGCCAGCATTGTTTTTATACGAGCTTCTAACAGGCTGTCCAACTTTGCTAGATATGAGGTCCTATTTACAAATTTAATTAGGCTGACTGCAACCTACAAAACTAATGTGCGCTTTCATAACTTCTAATGTGACAATAATATTGTGGGCATCCACTTCCATCCATGTCCAAAAAATATTAATTATATAATTTGTGCAAGTATTTCCTCAATGTGAATTCATGTATTTCCTTATATTATACTTTCCTGTAATATTGTGATGCCGTGATGTAGATGCTCACAATAATATTGCCACATATGAAATTACAAAAGCACACGTCGGCTCACAGCTTTGATCACTCTCACCTAAGCTTTATCATCATATGTAAAATGAGCCTTTCCTCATAGTTTATAGAATACTAATGTACTTATACATTTCCTTTTTCAGTTGTATCTCACCAATATAGTGATCACAACTATTCTCGGAAAAGGAAACATGATGGCCATACTTGTAGGGTATTAAAACTCCTATGTTTAGTTTAACACTGTATTTAAATAGAAAACACACTTATACATAAAATTACACAGATTAGCACATTATTACTTACTACTATTTATTTATCACTTATCACTAGTTACTTATCACTGTGGAGCTGGGTACTGAACTGATTTGGACCGTTATTCGACCCCCTATTTGTAGTCATGGTTCTAGGGTACAAGTAGTGGATGTTCCTATTATTTGAGATGTGTTTTTTAGTGGTTTTATCCAATAGTGGAAATGTGGAGTTTGAATTTCAAGGCCAGTTTCTGGACAAGTCGAAACCTGCTCCCGACCTATTGTATTTGTATGTCTGTGTGGGTGGATGTGTTGTAAAGGAGTTTACTGAGGGGTTCAAGGTTGTTTTACTAGGATTGCGTGTCTGTGTGCTCCGTTTGATTAATTCTTATAATACTATCCCTATACCTAGTCTACGGTTCTTATATAATGTGTTTATTTGGTTGTGTCGTCGCCAACAGTCTCCTCCTCGGTGCGTTGCATTCCATCTCGTTGGGGCGACGTTGCTGGTGTGATCAGGATCAGGCGCGATGCTGGTCGTCGTAGGATACCCGCTGTAGTCCGGACGTCGACAATCCTGGTTCTTCCGTCTGGTCCGGGATGAGCTGTGACGACTTCGCCGCGTGGCCATTAGTATCGTGGCAGGGTGTGATCCACGATTAGCACGATGTCACCTAATGTAGGGTCCCTATAGTGCGGGCCTTGGTGGTAGCGAGGCGACAGAGTTGGGAGGTACTCTCGCACCCATCTTGACCAGAAATGATCGGCCAAGCGTTAAGAAGTCTTCCAGTTGGGAGAGCCGATGAGTTCTGTGTCGTCAAAAGAGCCAAAGAGGGTGGCTCCGCAGGACCACCCAATGAGAAAATGGTTGGGAGTCAGTGCTTCCTCTTCCTCTGGATCGGTACTGACGGAGAAGAGGGGTCTTGAATTTCTTCCCTGGGTTGCCGCTCGTGTAGTGTGGCTGCGAGGGCAACTTTCACTGATCGTACCATTCTTTCCCAGGCTCCGCCCATGTGGGGGGCTCCAGGAGGGATAAATTTCCATATGATGCCCATTTTGTTTGTTTGATCTTTGATGTTTGCGATGGCTTCGGCGATTTCTCTGTTAGCTCCGATAAAGTTGGTTCCGTTGTCGCTTAGGATGATCTTCGGTGTTCCTCTTCTGGCGATCATTCTTCGTAATGCCAGAACCATTGAATCGGTTGATAGGGAGGTGGCTAGTTCCAGATGGATGGCTCTAGTAGTGAGGCAGGTGAACAATGCTCCCCACCTTTTCTCTGTTCGTCTTCCAATGGTGACGAGCATGGGTCCGAAGTAGTCAACTCCAAGACAGGACTCCCGGGGGCAGTCTTAAATACGTATTCTCTGGTATTGACTCCATAATAATTTTATCAACGTCTTTTAACTTAATAATACAATTTAATTAATTATTTGTATTTTATTATTTAATATTATTGCTGCACTTCTCAAACGATTATTATTTTTGTTTGTAGTTTAAAAACGTGTTAACAGATGTGGAGCCTCGATGTTCAACTGGATTAGACCAACCGAGATGATATACATAAAACCTGTCGTAAGATTACGCAGCTGTGTACAGTCGTCGGCAAAATTATGCAACGGTGCCGACGTTTCAACCACAGTGTACTAACAGTAGTACGTCGTAAAAAAAAAAATAAGATCCTCAATACAATTATCATAACAAAAAATCACGCCTATTTTTCCCAAGAGGTGTACCCAGTACACACACATTTGCGTGTTATGTTTAAGTGCCATGTAATAGGGGCGAGCATATTGCCATCCGCCTGACGAAGACCAGCCCTCCTTTGGAGGGCTGGTCTTCGTCAGGCGTTCTGGTGGTAGGTCTCCCTGTGGTATATATAACCTGTGGTGTTTTCTTGCGAATTCTGCACCATCCGCAGTTTCGTGCTGTCGCTTTTACTAGGTTTCGGAGTGATGGTATCCAGTATTTCTGCCGAACCTCATTCATCACGGTGTTGTGATTGCCGTGATTGGGTTATAGTGGATAGGGATGGTTTTTCTTATGCTTAGAGTGGTGGCGTTAGGTTTTTCTTCGCTTGTGTCGATTTTGGAAATTTCCTTTTCATTTATTGGCCAATTTTCTTGATCTTCATATAAGAAAGCAGGACCTTTAAACCATCGGTGCGTTATGTCGAAATTGGGTGGTGTTTCTTTGGTAGCGTCGTCGGCTACGTTGTGTTTTGTCGGAACCCAATGCCATTCTTTGTGTTTTGTCAGTTCTTCGATTTCGGCGAGTCGGTGTGCGACAAAAGACTTGAATCTTCTAGGATCTGTCTTAATCCATGTCAATGCTGTTCTGGAGTCGGACCAAAAATATCTGCGGGTTACAGTCAGGTCCATTTCTTGGCTTACACTGTTGGCTAGGCGACTTCCCAATAGGCAGGCTTGCAGTTCAAGTCGAGGTATCGAAGTTGGTTTGAGAGGTGATACCTTTGCCTTTGCTGTTAACAACTTTACTTCGATGTGATTGTCTGGATGTCGGGAGCGCCAGTACACTGCGCAGGCGTATGCTCTTTCGCTTGCGTCGCAGAATGTGTGAAGCTCCCCCTCGGTCACGTCGTAAGTAAGACAGCTAGGGTATTACTATTCGAAGTTCTTCTAGTTTTCTTAAATCTTCCAGCCATTTTTTCCATTCCTCTTCTCTGGATGGGGGTATCCTTTCGTCCCATTCCAAGCCGGCTCTCCATAAGTTCTGCAACATTGCCTTTCCTTGAATTGTTATGGGTCACGCCAGTCCTAAGGGGTCGAAGACCGACATCACAGCACTTGTTGCTTCTCTCTTGGTTGGCGTACGTATTCCTTTTTTGGCTTCGTCAGGGGTATTACGTAGGCTTAGAGTAAAATGCAGGCTATCTTCGTGGACATCCCAGTTGAGTCCAAGGGTTTTCTCCACTTGATTTTTTTGTTCTCCGAGTGCGATGGATTGTGTTGTGTTCTCTGCATCGGTGAATTCTTGAATTGTAGTGGGGTCGTTGCTCGCCCAGCCTCTAAGAAAGAAACCTCCTTTCTTGTGGATTTCATTCACTTCTCTTGACACCTTGGTAGCTGTTGACACGTCGGGGAAGCTCGCCAAGTAGTCGTCCATATAATGGTTTCGGTTTATCGCTTTAACTGCTTCTGGGCATTGATCGGTGAAGTCTTCTGCATTTTTGTTCTTCACGTAAATGGCGGTGCATGGTGAACAGGCAGCGCCGAAGATCAGTGACGTCATTCTGTATTCTTTGTTCTTCCAGAGAAATCTGAGGCTGTCTCTGTCTTCTTCGTTGATTTTTATTCTCAGAAACATTTCTTTTATGTCTGAGACGACGGCTATCGCTCCTTGACGGAAGCGGAGCAGGACACCGAATAGTGATTGCAATAAGTCGGGTCCGGCTAGCAGCACGTCGTTGAGTGACTTTCCATTTGATTTGGCTGCGGCGTCGAAGACTAATCTCATTTTCTTCTTTTGCGGGTGGACGACAGCAAAATGTGGTAGGTACCATGTTCTCCTTGAAGAAGATTCTTCAGTTACTTCTTCAGCATATTTGTTTTTGATTAGGTTTTCGACTTGTTCTTCGTATTTTTGTTCAAATTCTTTGTCTTTCATGAACTTTTTCTCCATGCCCTTTAGTCGTCGCGCTGCAGCTGTTCTGCTTTCAGGTAGACGTTCGTCGTCTGTTTTCTTGATTAGACCTGTGCTAAATCTTCCATCCGGCAGTCGTTTTGACGTGGAGTTTAATACGTCGAGAGCTCGTTGGTCAATGTCGCTGGATGGTCTTTTTGCAGCGATCCCCCTGGCTTCGATGTCGAAGTGATCTCTTATCATTTTCTCGAGATAATCATCTTTTCCCTTCGGCTGTGTCGCTAGATGATTTACAATGCGCACTGGGTTGTTGCTGCTCGTTTTGGTTCCATGTAAAACCCACCCTAACTGGGTTCGGGATGCCACTGGTTTAGTTCGGTCGCCCGCTTTCACTTCTTGTGACACGATGAGGTGCCAATTGTCTTGCCCGATGAGAACCGTCGGACGGACGTTAACAACTGAAATACATCAGTTGTTCTGTTATTTCTTCTAAATGATGGCAATCTTGAAGATCCTTGTCGCTCACTTCCTGTGAGGTCAGGTTAAGGATCTTACTGTGTATCCTGACAACTTTTCTAAGTTTCGCCCGAACTTTCCTCTGATTTTAATGTCAATCTTCCTTGATCTTTGGTTCATTCGATGACCTCCCACGCCCTCGATTCTTAAATCTTCTTCTGGACCCTGGGCGCCGATCATGTTCGCGACGTCATCTTCTATCAGGGTTACTGTCGATCCTTCATCCATGAGAGCGTAGACGTCTGCTTTGACTTCTGGTCCCCATAACTCTACTGGAATGATTTTTAGATACGCTCTTGATACTGCTCGTGTTGCGTTCACTGTTGATGCTACAGCTTGTGCTTCTTGAGTGGTTGTCTCTGTTGCTTCGTCCGCATGTAGCATCACATGGTGGCCTTTCTTGCATTTTCCACACGGCTTTGCTCTGCAGTTGTATCCCCTATGTCGTCCCAGTAAACATTTGAAACATATGAAAGCTCGCCTTGCTTGTTCCCATCTTTCATCTATGGAGGATTCGATAAACTTTTTACATTTCAATAGGGTATGTTCTCCTGCACACTCAGGGCAAACGATTTTTTCTTGTTTCTTGGTGTTGTCTTTGCAGGAACAAACTGTCTCTGTGTACGGACCAGATTGTTCTTCATCTGACTCTTCTTCATTTGATGAATGTTCCTCATCGCTTTGCTGCGTGACTTGAGTGGTATGCACGCCTCGTGAACTAGAAGGTCGCATTCGACCTCGATATCCTTATTTCTTTATTTTTGTTCCCGTTGCTTCGTGTATTTCGAACTGATCTGCCATCTGGTTGAAGAAGTTCATCAGGCTGATGAGGACTGGTTCATCATTATCTTCTTTGGATGCTCTGTACTCGTACCATTTGAACCGTACTAAGATACACATTTTTTCTATTATTCGAGTTGATATATCACTTGAATGCAAGTAGCTCTGCTTCTTCATTAGCTTCACTATGCTGACTGTATTGGCTATCGCTCCAGCGTATCGCACCAGCTCTTTTGCATCTTCAGACATCGGAGGAAGCTTCTCTATGTTTTCTATCTCGCTTCTTATCAAATACATAGGTCTTCCGAATCGTCGTTCTAATGCAGTTATTATTTCTTCTGGTTTAGCCTGCGTGTATAGAAGGGACTTCACTGCTTCTCTAGCTTTCCCTTTGATTGCTCTTCTCAATCTTCCTACATTCTCAATGGCACTGAAGAGTGTTTGTGTATCTTCGTATGTTGCTTTAAAAGCCATCCAGTCTCTTGCATCTCCGTCGAACTGGTGTAGCTCACTGATGTGCTTTGGTGCACGCTGCATGGCTGATGTTGCTTTGCTGTCTGTTGCGGACTTGACTGCTTCCATTATTGCTTCAGCCAGCTGATTGGTGTGGGCAGTTATGGGTGGTTCTGTTCTCATAGTGCTAGGTGCTTCTGCCTCCTTTGCCTTTGACACCCAAGCTGCTGTGGCCTTTTCAGCGGCGGCCTTGATTTCAATATCTTCTTCGTTTTCACTCAGGTCCGTATCAGCTTCATTGACGCGTGCTAATTCCATTTTAGTAACTGCCATTTTTGTTTTCAGTTTTATTTCTTCTAATTTTAACTTTTCTAGTTCTAATCTAGCTTCTAGTTCTTTCTTTTTGTTGCTTGCTTTATTCGAACTTGACTTAGCTGTTTTCTTTCTAGTTTCCACCATAGTAGCGTCGGTGTCCTCGACCGTGGTCGTCTCGTCCGTACGTGCAGTGCTTTCCGTTACATCTTCGGAGGTGGCAGCTGACGTTTCTGTGGTAGTTTCTTCTTCCGTGGTCGAGCGCGTGCTATCACCTTTGCGGCTTCGTGTCATCATTTTCACTTGTTATCACAACTCACAGCACTTCATGTCAATAACGTTCAGTAACTTACCAGTGTTCGTATTTTCTATTTTCACTAAACAAATGTTCACTTTCACTTCACTGGTACACTTATGGCTTCGAGTGACACTAGGCTTCAAGAGAGCGCGACTCTTCCGTGGTCGACTCTCCCAGCTATCTCGTTAGTCACTCAGCAGGTTTACATGCACTTCAACAGGTCTTCAGCAGAGGGCCTGGTTTCGAGAACAAACAATCTTCCATTCGTTGTCTGTTCCCAGCAATATCTAAGTTTCACTTTAGTACACGTAGGGCTTCGAGTGACACTAGGCTTCAAGAGGGCGCGACTCTTCCGTGGTCGACTCTCCCAGCTATCTCGTTAGTCACTCAGCAGGTTAACATGCACTTCAACAGGTCTTCAGCAGAGGGCCTGGTTTCGAGAACAAACAATCTTCTATTCGTTGTCTGTTCCCAGCGATATCTAGGCTTTACTTACACGCGTAGAATATCGCTTGACGAGAAAGTACACAGCCCATAGCAATATTCCGTCGTAATAATCTATCTGTATGGCTATAAGTGGTATACAAATAATACGGTACACAAATAACACAGTACACACAAGTGGTTTTCACATAATACAGTACACACAAGTGGTAATATGCATATTCATACGTACTTTATCATCAGACTCAGGCTTCGGTTCTTGAAATCCGGCTCGTAAGGACCAATTCTTGTAGGGTACTAAAACTCCTATGTTTAGTTTAACACTGTATTTAAATAGAAAACACACTTATACATAAAATTACACTGATTAGCACATTATTACTTACTACTATTTATTTATCACTTATCACTAGTTACTTATCACTGTGGAGCTGGGTACTGAACTGATTAGGACCGTTTTTCGACCCCCTATTTGTAGTCATGGTTCTAGGGTACAAGTGGTGGAGGTTCCTATTATTTGAGATGTGTTTTTTAGTGGTTTTATCCAATAGTGGAAATGTGGAGTTTGAATTTCAAGGCCAGTTTCTAGACAAGTCGAAACCTGCTCCCGACCTATTGTATTTGTATGTCTGTGTGGGTGGATGTGTTGTAAAGGAGTTTACTGAGGGGTTCAAGGTTGTTTTACTAGGATTGCGTGTCTGTGTGCTCCGTTTGATTAATTCTTATAATACTATCCCTATACCTAGTCTACGGTTCTTATATAATGTGTTTATTTGGTTGTGTCGTCGCCAACAATACTTATGCGTGTCTGCCTGGTAAGACTGATATTTCAAGTATAAAATAAATTCATGTGAACCTGCTGATTATAAAACAAAAGTAGTGTTTTATTATTTTGTATTACAAGGACATTTAAAAATAAAATGTAATTTATTTCAGATACCTCACTTGCAGTGCCTTTGCTGTCAGAAAACACCATTGATGGACTGTCCTCAATTTCCGACATAGAAAATAATGGGAATGTAACAGGTATGTTCTGACTTTGGTACTAGATTTTAAATTCCATACATTTGTGTATAGTTCTATAGTTTTTTAAATTGTTTATGTAAAATATTTACAGATCAGTCATTACCAATGCCTTCAACATCAAAGATGTCGAGGAATAATGATGATGTTATATCTTGTGTTTCTGGTACAGTCAATGAAGAAAATGAATTGGGTAATATTGGTATGTATCAAATTCAAATATTTATGTTCCTTTTGTGTGTCCTGTCTTGAACACTACTACACAGTACAAATTACAGAATTATTTTACTCATGTTAAAATTTTACTTTGAAAAATAGTATATCAATAAATAGGTGAAAACATGCTATGATGTCTAAAACACCTTTTTAATAAAAACTATGTTTATTACACAGGTTCTATAACTGAGCCAAGACTAATAACTCCCAAAAAGTTGAGGAAAGGAAGGCTTCTGAGAACAGAAAAAAATATTACTCCTAAATGTAGGAAACTCTACAAGGAGTATGTACGGTCAAAGAGACAACTAAATTTTAGTCAGAGGGCCAAGAGGGCTCTCAAATTTTCAAAAGAGATATCTTTTGAAAAGCTGACTCAAAATATGAATCCCTTGGCGAAACAGATAATGTGGATGCAATTGAAGCAGTGCACCAAGGGCTCAAATGGTCGTCGATTTACTGACGAAGAAAAGTTAATTGGTCTCTCAATTTTAAAACAGAGCCCAAAATGTTACAAATTTTTACAGAAAATATTTATTCTTCCCTCTAAAACAACATTAAATAAAATGATTTCGGGTTTGAATATTGGCACTGGAATTAATCCTCAAATATTTGAAGCAATAAAGCAAGAGGTAAGGTTGATACATAATTTAGAGAATTATAATAATTATTGAAATACTTCATCATCATGAAATTTTTGTTTTAAAATATGTTTTATATTTTCAGGTTAGTACTTGGTGTGAGAACAAAAAATATTGCTCGATATTGTTGACGAAATGGCCCTCGAACCGGGTCTCACATACGATAAACACGGAGACATAATCCATGGTTTCATAGATTTAAATGACAAGACCGATGACTTTGCAGACCATGCTCTAGCATTTATGCTTAGAGGAGCCATTTACAAATGGCAGCAGCCTATTGTTTTTTATTTTTGTAAGGGCACAACGTCTTCCCTCCAACTGAAAAACATTTTAAAAACAGTTATTACTGCATGCATTGATGCTAGTCTTTGGCCTCTGGCTCTAGTCAGTGATCATGGCACATCTTTTCAGTCTGCCATAAAAAGTCTTCTTGAAGAAACAAGGAGAGATCAATTACTGGCTGATGAAAATACAGGTACATACTGAATTCTACACATTGTATTAACGAGGATTCTGCCAAAAAAGACTTGTTTTTATCAACTTAATTAAAACAAAAACAAAAAAAATTAGCTAAAAATACAGTTGGTACTGGTTATTTTTGATATGAAAAAATGTGTTATCAAACACTTTTTTTTTTGCCCAAACCTTCTAAACTTGATAAACTCACACCTTCTCTTGGGGGTAGGCAGAAACTACGTAACGACATCTGCTACAATCCTTACATACTCCTTTTGCCTCGTTTACATACATACATCTGGTCATACTTTTTGAGGATGATAATAGGCTATTTAACACGCTATGACTCATAGGAGCCGAGTAAAAAGAAAAAAAGCGGTACACGAAGTAAGATCACGATGCGACGCCTTGGGTCGGGGGAACAAGAAATTTCATGAGGACGAAGTCGCGGCCAGAAGTTAGATTCATTAATGGTAATATTATTTCTGTTTTAGATGGTGTCATTGAAATTCAGGGGAACAAAATAAGTGTCATATTTGATCTAAATGGCAAAAAAACTAGTGTGCAATTTTTTTTTTTTAAATACTCTTGGTATTGGCGATCGACCTATTAGAACAGTTATAGACAAAAAGAACGAGCTCGGCATGGTGGTCCCTGAACAAAGGGGCAAACACAATAATAAAAAACCATTCCTGAAGACAATTTAACTGTTGTACGACGTCACATCAATAGTATACCACGAATTGAAAGTCACTATTTACGCAAACAAACTTCAAGAGAATTTATTGACGGAGGAAAGACTCTCGCAGATTTATACAGAGATTATAAAGCTGATTGCATCGAAAAGAACATTCAATTTGTAAAAATACATATTTATAGAAAAGTTTGTAATACGGAGTTTAACATCAGTTTTTTCATACCCAAAAAATATCAATGTGATCTTTGCGCAGCGTACAGGATTGCAGATGTAAAAGAAAATTTGGAAGATAAATATAATATAATAGGAACTACAGGTAGCAACGATGCTAACGTTGCTAAATGCGAGGCCCGACATGCATAGAGCATAGCGGCCAGTCGTCTTCCCCGCGCCGTGCCTATAACTTGTGTACATATAAGTTATGTAAGAAACGTCATTGTACCTACTCGTGACTCAGAGGTTTATTAATAGACTTTATACTGGACTCTGATATTTTATTCCTCACCTTCTCTAACCACGCTAACTAAGGTTCCAACATTGGTGACCCCGACGTGATCTTAGAGAGGTGGTTATAGAGAGAATATTACGGACAGTATTTGTGTTAGAAGTGATTGTGTGAACGGGCAGAAGGCGACTCCCCGTCGACTCGGAACCTATCGGCGGGAATATAAAAGGGTTCGAGATGAATCAGCCACCAGCGCCACCGGTACCTCAACTGGCTAGCATCAGCGTAACGGACAGGATTCCAATGTTTTGGACCGATATGCCGCGATTGTGGTTCGCGCAGTTCGAGTCCGCTATGGAACCACAGAAGCAAGGGGATGCATCGAAATTTCATTTGGTGATATCAAGGCTGACCAGAGAAGCTTTACAACAGGTTAGCGATCTGATTTTTAAGCCCCCTATCGAGAATAAATATGGCACATTAAAAGACAGGCTACTGACAGCCTACGAAGAAAGCGCCGAAAGGCAATTTCAAAAATTAGTGAGCGAAATGGATTTAGGATCCCAACGACCGTCGCATCTACTACGGCGCATGTCGGAGTTGGCACAAAACACCGAGATAGCACCGGCGACCTTACAACAGCTGTGGATTGCACGTCTCCCAGGATCCTTAAAAGCTGTTCTGTCAGTGTGTCAGGACCAAAAATTGGAAAAACTCGCGGAAATGGCAGATAAGGTCATGGAAAATTTAAACAGTGGAGAAGTAGCCGCCATATCTTCGGCAGAGTCATCATCAAAGGGGGACATGGCGACCGTAATGAACGAGTTAACTACTGAGTTGAAAGAACTACGGAGGGAAGTTAATGAGATCCGTGGACGCAGTAGGGGACGCGAAAACCGTGGGAACTGGCGCAGATCACAGTCAAGGTCAAGAGGTCCACGTCGCACGCCAGAGAGTCCAGATTGGCTGTGCAGCTACCATTATGCGTATGGCAAGGAGGCGCGAAGATGTACGAAGCCGTGCAATTGGAAGGAGAACAAAACGTCGGAAAACTGAGTGCGGTGCAGTCTGAGTCGGTTGAAGACTGCACCGCACCAATAGGAAACCACCGTTTGTGCGTAATAGACCGGAAGTCAAGGATCAGCTTCCTCGTAGATACAGGTGCTAATGTGTCAGTTTTACCAGTGAGTAGTGTAAAAAATTGTGCGCGTTCTGAAAGCGGTTATAAGCTGTACGCGGCAAACAACACGGAGATAAAGACATACGGTGTAAAATC
Source organism: Dasypolia templi (assembly GCA_963555695.1). Taxonomy (NCBI): domain Eukaryota; kingdom Metazoa; phylum Arthropoda; class Insecta; order Lepidoptera; family Noctuidae; genus Dasypolia; species Dasypolia templi. The sequence continues at coordinate 16,267,039 of OY743156.1, forward strand.
CCTAGTACTCAATTTAGGATTGCGCAGAGATTTTAAGTGGACATTTATTGTTAGTGACGTCAGGCAAGCAATTTTAGGTGCAGACTTTATTGAGTCGCACAAGCTAGTTGTAGATTTACATAATAAGAAACTAGTAGACAGTGTAACTAATTTAAGGAAAAATGGGTCAATCATACAGTATGACGAAGCGTCCGTAAGAAGTATCCAAGACGATAATACCTATCGTGAATTGTTAGAGGAATTCGCAGATATCACAAAACCAGTGTCGTTTAAAGAACCGCCAGCACATGCAGTAGTGCATCATATAGTAACAAACGGTCCCCCGGTACACGCGCGTCCAAGGCCGTTACCACCAGACCGTTATAATAAGGTAAAGGACGAATTTCATTTAATGCATGAGTTAGGAATATGTAGGCCATCACAAGGGGAGTGGTCTAGTCCATTGCACGTGGTCCCTAAAAAGGACGGGCAATTGCGCCCGTGCGGTGATTATAGGGCGTTGAACGCAATAACGAAACCTGATCGTTATCCTATCCCTAGGGTAAGTGATTTCACATACATATTATCGGGTATGACTTGGTATTCGCGACTAGATAAATAGAGAAATAGATAGATAAATAGATAAATAGAGCCTACCATAACATAGCCATATCAGCAGATGATATTGAAAAAACCGCCATAGCAACACCTTTTGGTCTGTGGGAGTTCCCACGCATGACGTTTGGACTCAGGAATGCAGCGCAAACTTTTCAGAGATTCATGGACCAACATGTACTCAGAGGTATAGAACGCATGGAGAACGAAAATGGTAAGTCAGCACTTTTTTGTTACATAGACGACGTCATTTTGGCTTCTGACAACGAAGGCATACACAAGGAGCATCTGCGTAAACTGTTTCAACGTTTCAGTGAGGTAGGTATAACCATTAATTTAAGCAAAACGGAATTAGGTCAAACTAAAGTAGAGTTTCTAGGATTTGAAGTAACACAGGACGGAATCAAACCATTATCGGACAAAGTAAGGGCAATTACAGACTATCCAAGACCGGATACAGTAGAGCAGCTACGTCGTTTTTTGGGTATGGTTAATTTCTATAGGTCACATTTACCACATGCGGTGGTATATCAAGCAGAGCTCAATAAGTTTTTACACAACGCAAAGAAAAGAGACAAGTCTAATATACCGTGGGATAACAAAAGTATTGAGGCTTTCGAGCAATGCAAAATCAGCTTGCAAGAAGCTACTACATTGTTTCATCCCAGTGTAAACACGCCTTTATCAATAATGGCTGATGCGTCAGATTCATGTGTAGGAGCAGTATTACAGCAAAAGGTAAGCGGAGCGTGGAAACCAGTCGGATATTTTTCAAAACAACTGTCGGAAGCACAAAAAAAGTATAGCACGTACGACAAAGAGTTAACCGCGGTGTACATGGCCATAGTTCATTTTAGGAATTTAATAGAGGGACGACAAATAACTATTTTTACGGATCATAAACCATTAATTTACGCGTTCAGTAAGGTAGGTAACGATAAGGAAATACCAAGAAGGGCTAGACAATTATTGTATATTAGCGAATTCACAAGCGACATACAATATGTAAAGGGGCCAGAAAATACAGTTGCGGACGCGTTATCACGTGTTGAGTCTATTGTTTGTCCGACAGAGCTCGATTACAACGAATTGGCTCAAGCGCAGGTGCGCGATCAGGTTACGGCAGGAAATAACGTCAGCAGTAGATTGGCATTCAGGCACGTAGTCAGGCCGGACGGAGATAAGCAAATATATTGCGAAGTTTCGACAGGTAGTGCTAGGCCTTATCTTACAGGCAAGTTTAGGAAAATAGCGTATGAAAATATTCATAATATCAGTCATCCTGGGGTTCGTACTACGCGCAAGATGATTGCTAAGAGGTACTTTTGGCCAGGAATGAATAAGGATATTAACGAATGGACAAGATCATGTATTCGGTGCCAGAAAGCAAAAGTTAGTCGGCACACAGTTTCAAACTTAACTAGTTTTCCACCATGTAGCAGGTTCGAACATATACATACAGATATTGTAGGTCCGTTGCCAACGTCACAACACGGACATCGGTATTGTATAACTATAATAGATCGTTTTACGCGTTGGCCTGAAGCAATACCAGTTTCAGACATTACAGCTGATACGGTTTCCAGAGTTATTTACGAGCATTGGATATGCAGGTTTGGTTGTCCAAGAAAGATAACGACCGACCAGGGTAGGCAATTTGAAAGCGACCTTTTCAGGAGTCTTATGAGATTTTTAGGAATACAAAGAGTTAGGACAACCCCTTATCACCCTCAGAGCAACGGGCTAGTAGAAAGATGGCACCGCTCGCTGAAAAGCGCATTAACCGCACGTTTGACAGGTAGTACGGATTGGGTGGACGAACTGCAAACGGTAATGTTAGGGCTTCGCGCAGCGTGCAGAAGCGACTCAGGTTTCAGTACGGCGGAAATGGTATATGGCGAAACGATTAAGTTGCCAGGAGATTTTTTCCACGTGCAAAACCAACAGGCTAGCGACCCGAGCATGTATGTAGGACAGCTTCGTCAAGCAATAAGCAAGTTGCGAACCCCGTCACGAGAGATTAGCGATTCACGTAAGGTTTTTGTAAGTAAAGATTTAAAGTCATGTACACATGTTTTTGTAAGGAATGAGATGATGAAAAAATCACTTTGTCCTACCTATGATGGCCCATATAGAGTTTTAAGTAGAAATGAAAAGGTGTTTAAGATTAAGTTAGCTAATAGGGAAAGCGATTTATCTATAGACCGACTAAAACCAGCGTACATGTTGCAAGACTGCGATCAGGATAGTGTCACAGATTGTTTGCAGACAGAGACGGAAGAGCAGGTTAAAGAAACAGTCGAGGAAAAATCGCTTCCGCTTATAGGTCGTACCACGCGCAGTGGCCGGCGTGTAAAGCAACCGGTGCGATTTTTGCTACCATAGATAAATGTTTATGGATATGTGGATTTTATTAATTGTCGAAAGAATAAACAAGGTGGTACCAATTGTTTAAATAACCAAATAAAATGGGAAATTATAACACCAAAAATGAAGAAGTTATTATTGCTCAGCAAGGTGCTGATAAGGCGAAGCAAGTTGGCGACATAGAAAGCAAACTGGAAAATTTCGCCATAATGGTTACAGTGATCGGCATCGCCCTCATGCTATTGTGTATGTGTCTAGGCGGAAGACAATGCTGTTCCAGCACGAAGAAATGGATCAGGAAGGAATTGACATCGTTATGGCCAGCGGGACCGGCAGTCGCAGCGAACCAGCAGTCTACCATACCGCAAGCTTCATATGCGTAATCACATAGTGTAACAAAGTGTAAATGCAAAATAGGACACAGTGATTTCAGAGAAATAGGTAATTAGAGACAAGAAATAAGTATTGAAACAAGGGATATCGTAATACAACTATGGTATTCAGAAACAATGTATGTATTCACACGTAGGCAAGACGAAGGACAGCAAAAGGAGGCATGTGATTTGTATTGGCGTCATCCTGGCAAATACTGTGGACCCTACTGGGGCGTTCAATTATTGTAATAGCAGAGTAGTTTGTCAGGATGACTACCCTTAAGTTTATAACCTTTAGTAAGTTTTTTGGTATTAAGTATATTTTTTTTTGTTTTTGTCATTTTTTTGTAAGGGGGGGAGGTATGTAGGAACTACAGGTAGCAACGATGCTAACGTTGTTAAATGCGAGGCCCGACATGCATAGAGCATAGCGGCCAGTCGTCTTCCCCGCGCCGCACAGGGGGTCGAAACTATGATTTTAGTGACTTAGGGCTCAACTTTGCTTTTTCACTTTTTTTTTTATGCGGATGGGTAGAGCTCATTAACCTCAATAATAATTGTTCTGATGTATTATTTCCTAAACTTTATACTTTGGGTAGAAAAATGTGTTTCGTTATTTTTTTGTATGGAGCGGCTCAAATAAACTTAAATTCCTGCTAAGTAGCGTGTGATCCCGCGTTGAAACTTTATTTTTCATATACCTTGTCTGGTCTATTATCATTTGATGCTATAAACAAATGCATAAAGTTGCAACTCTGCCAAATAAATGGATCGAAAAAAATGAAAAAATACATAGAATAAAAAGCTTCATTTTTTACTTTCGTAAGTTATTTTAAGTTAAATTTGATATGGAATAGTAAGTAAAAGCACGTAATAATACACATAATTACTTAGCAACTAACAACAATACATTTAAAAGGTCCCTAATTAGCTTAAATTTACTAATACTACATATATTAGTAAATTTAAGCTAATTAGGGACCTTTATTTAAAAATGTGGATATGAAATCAATTAATTTCTATTTGTGTGTTTAATTACTGTAATTAGCTTAACCTTTTACCTTATAAAATAACAATGTTTTTCACTTTTAGTCATTACTGTAATATTAATTAGGATAATTAGTTAATGAGGGTAGTAGAAAAATTAGTAAACATTGTTTGTCACTGGATTCTGGAAGTATAAAATGACCATAATTTATTATATACTAACTAGTGTTCGTTTATTCGTACTACTACTAACATCTCGTGATTCTGATCGTCCCTTTTTCGTTATAATGGATAATTTAGTTAACAATTTAGATTTATTTATGATTTTAAGAGAGCAGGTCAAGTCACTGTCGGATAGTCAAAAATTCTTTCAATTCCTACAACATAAAATAAACGTGACCGAAGAGAACAGTGTTGAGCTCCAAAAATTCTGTACGCGCTTTTGTTCAAATATAAGTGCAAGATGGGAACGAAGTAGTCGCACGTTAGCACAGTTTGTAAGAAAAAATGGTGATTGGTTGGAACGTGCAATAAACTGGCCCGAAGGAATGATACCTGAAGCTGTGAACACTGAACAGGAAAGGCTCGAGATTTGTAATACTGAAGATGTCGAAAATCTACCACCATCTACTACAGAAGCTTCGACATCTACATTTACACCTCGAAAACCTTTCGAGGAATTGGGCTCCAGGCAAAAACGACGACGCGTTGATCAAATTAACCAATCGCTTTCGTTATCCCCGGATGAACTTAAAGCTACTACAATTGCTAGTTTAAGAAACACCGGAAATGAGGATGTAGGAAAAATTATGAACCATTTACTAAATCACCCCGAAGATCTAGAAAAAGTTAAAGAGTGTTTAAGTACAAGTAAACCGAAAAGTAGTACATATTCACCCGATAAGGCACTGTCTTTATTAGTTTCACTTAAATTAAGTAAGTGGCAGTATATAAGCCTAAGAGAAGCAGCAAGTGAAAATAGGTCTGATTTATACCCTTCTTATTATAAAATAAAACAAGCGAAGGCAAAATGTTATCCAGGGAAAGAAGACATAATTATAACTGAAGAAGGAGCTGCTATTAAACTGCAAGCTTTACTCAACTTGACGGTATCTAGGCTTTTAGAAGTGATTACTTTAGATTTGGATTCGCCAACTGAGTTACTGCTAATAAGCAAATGGGGTTTTGATGGAGCCTCAGGTCAAAGTAATTATAAACAAAAGACTGAAGCAGAGTTTGATGACTCAACTATCTTCATGGCCAGTCTAGTTCCTATAAGGCTTCAACAATGTGATGGAACAATTGTTTGGGAAAACGATCGACCCTCATCAACTTTCTATTGCCGTCCGATAATGTTCAAATTTACCAAAGAAACGCAGTCAACAGTGGTAACTATAAAAGCTAGCATAACCGAAGAAATAGAAACACTTCAGCCAATCAAGTTCAATCAAGTTGAAGTTAAGCATCAATTGCACTTGACGATGATAGACGGCAAAATATCGTCATATTTGTCAGACACATCTTCAGCTGTCTGTGATATCTGCAAAGCAAAACCGTCAGAGATGAACAATTTAGAGTCACTTGCTCAAAAAGAGAACAACGAAGAAGTGTTCCAGTATGGAATGTCATCTTTACATGCCTGGATAAGAAGCATGGAGTGCTTACTTCATATCGGTAAATATAATTTTATTAGTTCATAATTTTTTTCACGTTATATAGTTACTTGTGAGATTTTTATTTAAGTGATATTTCTTTTTGTTTGCAGCTTATCGTTTGGACTTCAAAAAATGGAGTTGCAGGGGCGATGACAAAGAAAAAATGTCACTCAGAAAGAGCGCTATACAGCAAGCGTTTAAGAAAGAATGCGGTTTACTTATTGACGTAGTCAAGCAAGGAGTAGGCACAACCAATGATGGCAATACTGCCAGAAGATTTTTTAGGGATGCAGAAACAACAGCTCGCATAACAGGAATAGATAAATATTTAATAGAAAGGTTTCATGTGATTCTTCAGACGGTTGCATCTGGAGAGAGCGTGGATCTTTCTAAGTTTTCCGAATTTTGTAGAGATACTGCACAATTGTACGTTCACTTATATCCCTGGTATTATATGCCTTCCAGTATACATAAATTGTTAGTACATGGGAGTGATATAATTAAGCACTTTGGTGCCATACCTATAGGTAAACTGTCGGAAGAGGCAGCGGAAGCTCGTAATAAAGATTTCCGGAAATATAGAGAGAGTCATTCTAGAAAGGTAAGTAGAACGGCGACAAATGAGGATATTATACACAATCTTCTTTTGTCTTCTGATCCAAAGATCACAAGTCTAAGACCTCGAATGGTGAAACAAAATATAATGGTTCTCTCTCCAAAAGTCAAAGAGCTTCTGCTGATTTTTCCCACAGAATCCGATATAGATTTTATTGATGTAGATAATTTACAAGATAGTCATAGCGATAGTGAATAAGATTTTTTGGTAGTTTGTAAGTTTCTTGTTTTTTTTATTAGTTTATAAATGTCAAACTCATAATTGAAAGGAAATAGTAATGTTTGATGTTGTTTATAGTTAGTTTTTAGTTTGCTTGTGTTAGTTGTAGTAATGTTAGTTTACCTTTACTAATTTGTATTATTATGTACCTATCTTTACTCACTATTCAGTATTAAATCTAACTTAAAATAACATTTCATAAACATGTTAAAGTCATTAAAACAAAGAAATTGAAATTCATAGATCCCTAATTAGCTTAAATTTACTACTACTACATATATTAGTAAATTTAAGCTAATTAGGGACCTTTTAAATGTATTATGATTAGTGTGATTAGCTTTAAATTTACTAATACTACATATATTAGTAAATTTAAGCTAATTAGGGACCTTTTAAATGTATTATGATTAGTGTGATTAGCTTTAAATTTACTAATACTACATATATTAGTAAATTTAAGCTAATTAGGGACCTTTTAAATGTATTGTTGTTAGTTGTTAAGTAACTATGTGTATTATTACGTGCTTTTACTTACTATTCCATATCAAATTTAACTTAAAAGAACTTACGAAAGTAAAAAATGTAGCTTTTTATTCTATATATTTTTTCATTTTTTTCGATCCATTTATTTGGCAGAGTTGCAACTTTATGCACACGTTAATAGCATCAAATGATAATAGACTAGACAAGGTATATGAAAAATAAAGTTTCAACGCGGGATCACACGCTACTTAGCAGGAATTTAAGGTTATTTGATCCGCTCCATACAAAAAAATAACAAAACACATTTTTCTACCCAAAGTATAAAGTTTAGGAAAAAATACATCAGAACAATTATTGTTGAGGTTAATGAGCTCTATCCATCCACATGAGGAAAAAAGTAAAAAAGCAAAGTTGAGCCCTAAGTCACTAAAATCATAGTTTCGACCCACTGTGCGCCGTGCCTATAACTTGTGTACATATAAGTTATGTAAGAAACGTCATTGTACCTACTCGTGACTCAGAGGTTTATTAATAGACTTTATACTGGACTCTGATATTTTATTCCTCACCTTCTCTAACCACACTAACTAAGGTTCCAACATCAAGGTCATTTTAAAGAAAAGGATGAAAGTAGAATAGAGAAGGAAAGTGATAAGAAAATTAATAACTGCATACTATCTTGTTATGACTTGCAGGCGGTTATGCCATTGCCTAAAGGAGAAATATCAATCTTTTAATATAAAAGCAAATTGAATTGTTTAAATTTCACTATTTCTGAACTGGGAAAAGACCACACTGAATGCTATTTTTGGACAGAAGTAGAAGGTCACAGATGTGTTAATGAAATTGGGACGTGTGTTCAAATATTTAGAAAAAATGTCCTTATTACATCCAGGCTTCGATTTTATATTTTATTCTGACAATTGTTGCGGGCAACAAAAAAACCAGTATATGTTGGAGACAACATGTACTGGTATATTTGTATGCAGTAAAAACATTAAAAATAAAATCTATAACCCACAAATTCCTCATAAAGGGTCACACTCAAAATGAGGGTGACGCGGTGCATTCAACGATTGAGAAGGAAATTAAAAAAATGTTAAAATCCGGTCCTATCTACGTCCCAGACCAATATATTTCAGCAATAAAGAACTTACGAAAAAAAGGAAATGCATACATCGTTAATCCGATGAGTCATCGTGATTTTTATGACATTAAAAGTCTTGCTGAAAATAATGCATTTTCAAAGAATACAGAAGGAGAAAGGGTTAAGTTAGGTGACATTAAAATCATAAAAATGATGAAAGATTTAAATGATCCTGCTACAGTCAAATTTTTTATAAGAAATCTTGCTGAGCTGAAATTTTAATGAGATTAGACTAGAAGCTAATAGGGTAGCTACTCGTACGCAACAGGCAGGTAATAGGAACCAAGTTCCTAATGCCAACAATCTGTTGATACCTCTTTATGCAGCTAATCTTCCTTTGGCTAAAAGAAAGAAAAACGATATCAAATCGTTCATTGATCAAAATCTCATTCCTAATTATTGCGTTTCTTCCTATTTTGATAGAATCCTTTAAGAATAAGTTTAATTATGTGATAAAGTAATATTCTTGATCTCAATTAGTTAAGTACAATTTATATTAAGTAATTATTACACAATGATTATGATATTCATACTAACTTTGTTACTATTTTGATAGTAATTTTGTTTTAGGACTACCTACTTTATTTTCCGGGCTTTTAATGCAAAAAAAGCCTTTTACATACAAAACATGACCCTTAATTTTAGTGTTTATCTTTAACATGACTTAATACAATTTTTATGTTCAATTTTATCACCTAAGTTTGTTGAAGTTTTGTAGCAAAAATAAAAGCCTGAAAATATTAATAAGAATGTGATTTACCTAGCTGTTGCCATCGCAAACAAGTTAATGTTTAATTATTTTGTATTAAACTTTGAAATAAATTTATTAAACAGTTTATTCTTTACAATTTTTTTTTTGTATTGTTATTGTGTCGGTTGGTTGGTTGTCATGAAGTAGGAAATGTTGAACATTTTCATGAATGGTATAACGTCACTAAAAAAGTTTTTTGAAAAAATCTGATATTTAAAAACATTTTTTCGTTAAAAAAATACATTTTAGTCGTGTTTCATGCTCTCTGCAATAAAAATCATAACATGATATCGATTTTTTATACTTTCTGGTACAAAACTCGTGATTACTGTTTGGTAAAACTTTAAATGCTTCTACTGAAAAAAATAACTTTTTTGGTTAGTGTCACTCTTCTTATCAAAGTGCGATTTGTTTCCGAGTCATGGATGTTTATATGTATAATAAGTATGTATTTACAAACAAAAAGTATATATGTAGTATATCAACATTATCAACTATCTGGTCCACGACACAAGCCTCGTTGCTTAATGTGGCACTAGATAGCGCTGTGTGTAATGTCCAGCGATATTTATTAATTTTTACTTTACGGTGTTGTTTCTTGGATGAATAATTGATTTACACTATTTGTCACCGATCAGCTGACGTAGGTATGTAATGATTTCTGTATAATAATTACACTTAGAAACATTTTATAATTACGTAGGTAATTATAGGTATTAAAAAAATGTTGCCATACTTAATAGTTTGTTATCACTTATCACCGAAGGAATCCGTGCCCCTACCCATTCCATAACACGCTTTTAATCTGTATAGGTCGTCGTCGTTTTATTCAAATGCGAAGCTAGTTTAGTTAGGTATGATGAATGGATCTAGGTAGGCAGAAACGCATGCCGTTATTTACGCCAGCGAAGCCGCCGCGGGTTTGCTAGTACCTACCTACTTATACGAGGGCTGCACTAAAAGTATCGGGAATGGAATATTTCCACTGTTCCTGTCATATTAAACTCTTTTTAGTTGAAAACTCCTTGGTTTTAAAAATCGAATATCATTTATTTATTTTAAAAAAGATTCTCGGTCTTGTCACAAGGTTTTGTCAAACTTGTTTAGTCGTTGAGAAAATGGAATTGACTCGAGAAAATTCAAGAGCGATGATTTGTTATGACTTTCGAAGTGGTGTAACACAAAAGCAGTGTGTTGACCGGATGATTTCTGCATTTGGTGATGAAGCCCCATCCAAAACCACAATTTATCGCTGGTTTGCTGAATTTCAACGTGGACGTGTCAAGCTCAGCGATGACCCCTTCAAGGTCGTCCAAAAACTGCAGTCACCCAAGAAAACGTTGATGCTGTGCGTAAGCTGATTGAGGAAGATCGACATGTGACATACCGCGAAATTCAGGCAACTTTAGACATTGGCATGAGTCAAATACAAACAATCTTGCATGAACAATTAGGTGTAAAAAAGTTGTTTTCCCGATGGATACCGCATTCGCTCTGTGAAGAGCAAAAAGCGGCTCGCGTTACTTGGTGCATCAGAACTCTCGAAAGATTCCAAGCAGGATCCTCAAATGCTGTATACAACATCGTATCAGGTGACGAATCCTGGATATACCTACGCGTACGAACCCGAAACAAAAAACCAGTCACGAGTTTGGGTGTTCGAAAATGAGTTAAAGCCAACAAAAATTGTTCGTTCACAGAGTGTTGCAAAAAAAATGGTGGCCACGTTTGTCTTCAAAACCGGCCATGTTACGACTATTCCTCTTGAGGGACTAAGAACGGTTAATGCAGAATGGTATGCTAGCATTTGTTTGCCACAGGTCGCTTCTGAACTCCGTAAAGAGAACTGCAACCGCCGCATCATCCTCCATCACGACAATGCGAGTTCTCACACCGCACACAGAACAAAAGAGTTTGTAGAGTAAGAAAACAGAATTATTAGACCATCCGCCGTACAGTCCCGACCTAAGCCCTAATGATTTCTATACTTTCCCTAAAATAAAGAATAAATTGCGTCGACAGAGATTTTCGTCACCCGAAGAAGCTGTGGACGCCTACAAAACGGCCATTTTGGAGACCCCAACTTCCGAATGGAATGGTTGCTTCAATGATTGGTTCCATCGTATGGAAAAATGTGTCAAATTTCGCGGAGAATACTTCGAAAAGCAATAAACACATTTTTAAATAGTAATGTTGTGTCACTTCCTTGATTTCCGAAATTTTCAGTGCAGCCCTCGTAGTACCTATATTTTTATAGCTATGATATGCTCATAGCTTTAAAATCTAATACCTATTATTCTTAATAACACATTTTTTTATATTATATTTCAGTCAGCAGTATCTGAAAACCGCAGTGACAACTTCATGACAGACATGACATGACATGACAGATTGGATTGTAAAAAAATATCTTCCTTTCTCATTTTTCGATGATGAAGATACACAGGTATATTTTCGATCGATTTGCACGAATACGATATTTCCTAAAAGGTCGACACTTAGAAGGAAGGTCAAAGAGCGATTTGAAGAACTACAATCGAATGATAAAAATCGACTACAACAATATTCATGTAAAATGTCATTTACCATTGATGGATGGACGTCCATTGCTGGTAGGAGTTACTACGGGGTCACTATTCATTATATAGACAACGAATGGAAGTATCGATCTGTAGTCCTCGATTTGCCATCGCGATTTCGCGGTCGACATACTGGGTTAGATGTTGCAACAATTTTCCACGAATGTTTATTGGAATATGCCATAATTGATAAAATACAGGGTATCACGGTGGACAACGCAACTGCAAACACCAAATTTATGTATGAACTTGGCAAACAACTGCTGCATTTTGATTCAGACAATCAACATTTCCGGTGCTTTGCTCACATTTAGAACCTTGGTGTACAAGATTTACTAAAGACCTTAGAATTGCACAGTGAAACTGACAATAAAGAACAAGAACAGCAGTATGAAGACTATGAAGACGAAACTGAGGAAGATGAAGAATATGCGCCAAATATTGCTGACTCACGTACATGTATTACAAAGTTACGCAGTATTTCGAGTAAAATAAAAAGAAGCGAGTTATTGAAGAGGAAGAACCAGTCTGCTTGTGAAGCAGTTGGCGTGCCATCAAATCTGAATCCCATACTCGACTGTCCAACGAGATGGAATTCCACACATGACATGATTGGATTTGGTTTAAAAGTGAGAACTGGCATTAACATATTGTGCGTTTCAGTTACCGAATTGAATGATTTTCAAATCACAGAAAATGAATAGCAAATACTCGAGAAAATACATAAGTTTTTAATAAACTTTTATCAACGAAACTTGGTGGAGAAAAATATGTTACATTACCGCTAGTCATTGTATCATTCAATCTCTTGCTTGATAAAATTGAAACAATGGTAAAACAATTAGATGAGAAACCTAATCGAACTGAATTGGATGAAAGGCTCATTCTAGGTTCTCAAGCAGCCCGAGATAAAATGCTTAAACATTCCGCTCGGTGGTGGACAAGACTACACCAGTCTGCAAAAAAAAAAACAGTCAATGGTGGAGGCAGACTAGAGTAGTCTGGTTGAGACGCAGTCTGTTTTGACGTTAATATTTAGTATAATTCTATATTTTAAGCATTCAAACTTGCACAGAGTGTACTAAATGAAACATTCATGCTATTGATTCGCCCGTACGCTTCGCTGGAATGTTCCGCCGGCGGTTGTCAGCGATTGTTCTAGCACGCACGTCCATTTCGTTTCCGAGGAGCCCAGCGGCAACATCTGTTATTAAACTGTGCTGTGAAAACGTGATTCAGTGTGAATTTGATTTAAAAGGATGAACAGGTAAGTGCTTAACAGTTTTTAGTGATTAGGTTGAGAATTAGTTAAAGAATTTGGTCACAATTTGTTATTTCCGCAAACACCGTTAGCATTTTGGCGCCATTTTGCCGCGGCCGGTTACTTTTTCCTCGTGTTATTATTATAATTCTTATATTTTGATGAATCTTACTCATTCGTACGTCGTATATGTATCATACCGATAACATGCATTTATTTCAACTGATAGCGTTAGAAATGTGCGTATCATTGAATTTAAAAAATCCCTCCGAACAGCAGACTAGATCAGTCTGGTTCCACCACGTGCGGTTTTAGGTATTAGCGCCATTTTGTTGTGTAATAGCCCGGATTTGAAATTACTGTGGATACGCTTTATGTTTAACCGACTTTAAAAAGGGGAAGTTATGAACATAAAAATTAAGGGTTTTATAGTTTTGATTTTTTTGGAAATAGAGGTTTTTATAGGTTATTTTTAAAATAAAAATAGAAATAGAGGATTTTATAGGTTATTTTCTTTGTTCCTAGTGTTTTAAAACTTGTTTGCATAATTGTTTGGGTTGCATTAGTTTTTTTTGCTTGTTTTAGTGAACCAAGACGTCCTCGCACGCGCGGACCGCGACGCGGTGGGGCTGTGCGCGTACGAGGTGGACGTAGCGCCGCTGCTGCTGCTGCTGGGTCGGTCGACGGTGAGATGGTGGTCGCCGGCCCAAGCTGCATCTCCAGGGGCACGGAACGCGGGCGCGGGCGAGGGTGGGGGCGACGGTGGTCGCATTTTCATCATTGAAGATCGTGTGATCGTCCCCGCAACCGACCCCGCTCCTAGTGCCGCTCCGCTTGGTGGTGCCGGCCCAAGCCCGGCCGTTGCCGGGCCTAGCTCGCGTGGCAGGGGCAGGGGCCGCGGCACGGCACGGCACGAGCGGCCGGGACCCCAAACACTAGAGGAGTAAGCTTTTATGCTTATTTAATGCTTTTTATTTCTTTTTTCAGCATTAAGTATTCATTACATGAATGTTTTAAATTACAGCATCACAATTTGGAATATCGGAGACCTTCCGGAGGGGGAGGGTCTCGAGACCCCCCTCCATCCGAAGAAGATGAGGAGGTGGCCCCCGTAAGTAGTTCTATTTATGTACGTTACTAGTAGATAATATTCTAGCAATTTCTATTTATTGTTATTAACTTTCCAGACCAGACTACCAGCGCCGCTTGGCCCCCGCGCCGCCAGCCTCACCAGCAGCACCGGCCTCACCATCACTGGTGCCGTCGGTGCCATCGCCGGCAGCGTAAGTCTCTTTCTAATCCAAAGACTTCCTTATCTAAAGATTTATGTTCTACAACACTGCTTTAATTCCAGGTTCGTTGATTTGGAGCCGCCATTGCCGCCAGCGGGTCCAGCGTCGTGCCCCGTGCCGTCGCCGACAGTGTAAGTAGCTTATGGACTTTTATATTTTTATTTTTTTCTAAAGTTATAGGTACTACAACACTGCTTTTGTTCCAGGTTCGTTGATTTGGAGCCGCCATCGCCGCCAGCGGGTCCAGCGTCGTGCCCCGTGCAATCGTCGACAGTGTAAGTAGCTTATGGACTTTTATATGTATTTTTTTTTTTTTTTCTAAAGTTATAGGTACTACAACACTAACTTTGTTCCAGGTTCATGGATTGTGCAGAAGCGTCGCCTACATCACCGGTGCAGCTTCGTCCTCCACCTGCGCCTCGTCGCCCTGGTCAGAGCCTGAGAGATGATGAGGTGTTCAACGTGCTTAATTTCGGTAAGTTTGGTGATTTTTGTTTGATTACGGGTTGTTTAGGTCTGGTGTCCATCAGATTTGAAACCTAGTTATCATTTGTTACAGGAAGCGACTCAGACTCTGACGAGAGTGACGACGGCGAGGAGGTGGTGCCTAGTGTACCATATTCAAGGGTGTTCATTAGCAGCTTGAGGACTCCCTTGGATATGGACACTGACGAAGCCATCGACGGTGATGCGTCCGCTGCTGCACTCTCCCCTGACGCTGCGGCCGGCTGGGACGCTGCGGCCGGCGGGGACGCTGCGGCTGGCGCGGCCATCTTCGATGCCCCTCTAACGGCGACGGACCAGCCGTGGAGGTGGACAGATTTTGATTGGAGAGAGTTTCCGAGTTCCCCGATTCCACCTGAATCGAGGAGGGAGACGTTCTCCCAAACTAATGTAGGTCCGACAACTCCACGTGCCGACCCGTATGACATTTTTGTTGACATATGGGATCGGCAATTTATGGAGTACATTGCCTCGGAAACTAATAGGTATGCTCAGCAGGTGGCATCCCAGTTGCTACTTGACAACAACCTCCATCCCAGAAGTCGTATCAACCAGTGGGTTGATACGACATCTCGCCGTTTTAATCACACGCGCCATTTTCCCGCCAAAACACGGAAAAGGGGCGTCACCGTTGCGCGCAAGTGGCCCAAAATGGCCTCCACCACCGAGCGGATGAAAAGCAACTGGATTTACTGTACCACTTTAATTTTAGACCCAAGGCACAAATCTCAGACTTTTGACATGACATTATGGGGGAAGCAAATTAAAACAGAACGCCTACGCAAATTTAATGAACTTTATAAAGAATATAAAAGTCCACACGTACAGCTTCACTCGGTGTCCAAATCTCCAGAATTACCAAGAAATGAAAGCAAACTATGTGAGTATGATGAAGATGTAATAGACTTTGAGAAACTGTATGCATGTCCCTCTACGTCGTCATCTGGATCTTGTCTTCAAGGCTTAGTTATTGACGAGTTGGAGGAGTACCTAAGTAAACCGAGAGCCGCCAGCTCAGAAGACATTTTAGAGTGGTGGAGGACGCGGAATATCCCATTTTATCCAAGATGGCTCGTGATTTTCTTTCAATACCTGCAACTTCAGTACCTGCTGAGAGATTATTTTCTAAAGCATCGTTAGTAATTAGAAAACATAGAAATAGATTAAGTGATGAGTCAGCCAGGTGGTTACTTTGTATTCATTCTTTGTCTAAAGAATTAATATAAAGTAATATTAATATAGTAGGTACCTACGTATACAGAGAATGTTTGATTGAAGAAACGCTATAACATAGATTGTCTTTCTTCTACAAGTTCTACAACTCTTCCATCCCATTACTTAAAAGCAGTTGCATGCACTCTTTAGACTTAGGCAATTAGGCAGTGCCTACCTCATGAAAATAAAATCCAAAAGAAACTAATAATAAAAATAGTCTTCAGCGACTATTTACTAAATAAATAAATAAAAATAATCGTCGTAAATTGTATTCCTTAGGTAGGCCTAAGGAATACAATTTTGTTGTAGTAGGTACGAGTACCTACATCGTTTCTTACTTACACAAGTTACACATACTACAGTACGTAGCAAAGCGCGCCAGCGGCGCCAGTCACGAGTACGACAAATTACCTAAAAAAATGTACGCACACTGTTATGAAATCTGCTAATCTCAACATTCTCAACACACACACTTCCTTATTTTGGCAGCTCTGCCTGTAGTCATCTATTTTTGGTGGATTAACATTGTACATTGCTAAGCATTATTTTTAAGCGTTTGTTTCGTGTCGTATGGTCGTACCGTAGGTACTCAAAATTATTTTGCATTTTCTGCGATTGGTAAGTCACGGAACGCGCAATATTGCATATAATAATGAATATTTTGAAATTTTGAATATCAATTATTTTATTCCTTATACGAGTATCAGATGATTTTTTCGAAGTGCTTTGCTGGTGTGTGTGAATGTGGATAAATTGCATTTGCAGTGTTTATCTAATTTACAGTGAAAATACGATAGATAAATTAATTATAAAAATTGCTTAAAAATCCCTACAAACAACCTCGTTCGTCATAAGCCACAACAGATAATCAAAAAAATGACATGTCTGATACATGAAGAGTTTAGGATAGCCACTAAACACGCACAGAAAATCATTATAGGTACGTACCTATAGATAGTAATTACGCTCAGGGACTCTAAAATGCGTAATTTTTAACCGACTTCCAAATGGAGGAGGTTTCTCAATGCGACCGTATTTTTATAGTCGTTACGTTGTTCTAAGATCTAAACTAACGTGTTCAATAAATAATAGGTAATGGGCTAATAGGTATTTGCAAGACTTGCGAGACTCTTGCTGCAAGACCAAGACCAAGACTGAGAGCGCAATACCAAGACCAAGACCAAGTGTATTGACGCAAGACCAAAACCAAGACTGGACCAAGTCTCGTCTTGGTCTTGCATTTGGGCAACACTAGTCTTTATACATCCGAAAGTGAAGCCAAGCGTTGAACATAATAAAATCGTCCTTACATTCGATTTTAAAGAAAGATTTGCATCTAAAAGCATATAACATTTAATTGGTTCAAGAATTCAAGGATACGGACTATGCTAATCTACTGAATTTTGCGAACGAAATGCTGCAGCGATTTAATAACTTTGAAAACATACTGTTCAGCGACGAAGCAAATTTTCACCTAAAATTCTGCTTATTAACATGACCATTTAGGTCCTAAATGGTCATGTTAATAAGCAGAATTATCGGTTCTGGGCAGTGGACAATCCGAGAATAAACGACCCCTGCACAGCCCAAAGGTCGATGTTTGGCAGCAATATCGAGAGCTCTATGTCAAGTTGTTATCGCCAATTTTCGTTCCCGGTTAAAGAGTGCCAGCAACGTAACGGTCATCATTTGGATAACATAATCTTTTCCAAATAATTTTCCAATTGATACGCTAACAATAAATATTTTATTTATTTATTGATTAAAGATAATTTTGTTTTAATGAACTTACACATACCCGATACCCTTTCTGGACAACCTGCATAAGTGATTTATTGTTTTACACATCAATAACATATCGTAGCATCAAACTTTATCGTAGCGTGAGCGATATATCACATATCGCGCGTCGGATGTTTCGGTTTATTACATTTTCACAACAATGTTATCTTCCAATAAATGTGTGGCGGCATCTACACCGCCACATGCGAACAAACGAATCAATCCTGCATCACGCAAGCAGAGTTTACCGCGCAGATAGCATATATACAACTTCCCGACAACAATCATCGGGCAGTTGCCCACCAGATACGACATCCATCTGGTCGGAGGATCCTCCCTTTTCTAAAAGAGTATGAGTGAACTTTACACCCTGTTCCTCATATCTCCCAACCGGTGACCCCGACGTGATGAACATCATCTCTTCACTGGTGACCCCAAGTATGAACGTCAGCGCAGCCTTCGTGCAACTACTTCAGCGTGACGTCATCATCATCACTCCCGCAAGTCACACAGCCAGCCAGCAACCACGGCTTGAACAGTTGTCCTGACCATCAGCATGCAGCGCAAGCGCATACCTGGTCATCACCTTCAGCCTCATCAGCAACCTTGGCACAGCACACTGCACATTCGGCCGGTCCACAAGCAGAGTGCTTAATCCCTCTCCTGGTCGACATCAGCAGTCAGCCACCCCGACTCACTGGGGCATCTTCGCAGACAGTTCCGACTCACCGCGAACTATGCGACACCCGGTTCCAACCCACTGGATCCCAACTGGCATTGGCAAGCATCGCAAGATACAAGACTTAGTCCACTATCGACCTCCGGTCTTCGGAGGGGAGTGATGTGGCGGCATCTACACCGCCACATGCGAACAAACGAATCAATCCTGCATCACGCAAGCAGAGTTTACCGCGCAGATAGCATATATACAACTTCCCGACAACAATCATCGGGCAGTTGCCCACCAGATACGACATCCATCTGGTCGGAGGATCCTCCCTTTTCTAAAAGAGTATGAGTGAACTTTACACCCTGTTCCTCATATCTCTAAAAATGAATAAAACTAAAAAGTAATAATATGTAATATTTAACAGACAGATGAAGATTTCGCGGTACACAAAGAAATGCTACCTCCGCCACAGACACCAACTCCATCGCCACTACCATCGTCTTCAAGCAGCCAAAAGAGGAAGAAAAGTGATGATCTGAGTGAAATGTACGATATAGTAAGAAGTGCCAAAAGAAAAGTGGATCAATGTAAATAATATTACTGGTGTACTACATGCAAAATACCTTATAAACAATATACTAATCGACGCTAGAATGGGAAAATATAATTATACAGGATACAGTACTAGAACCTTCTCTGATTTTCCTCAAAACTACGGATATACAACTGCATCTCAGCCAGTATAGGTTTCAAATCCAGAAAGTTCTCCTGACAATGATGGTGCACCTACAGATTCACCTATTAATAACAATGTGTCTGAATAGACTTCCACAGAAGTAACCCAATTTGTGACCGTTCAAGAACTAGTTTCTCATTTTGATTCGCAAACCACGGATCTATAATTTTGTATCTTTTAAACTTATTTGCCATGAAACACTTCCTTGTACACTTGTAAAATATTCAGCCAAGTGGTTTCTTACTTCTGCAGGAGATGTAGAAGGTCTACCATGTCTTTCCAAGTTTATTAAATTATTATCGAGAAATTTCTCTTCGCCATGAACCTTCCATTAGATTATGGTCAGCATCTTCGTAATCAAAAGTATTATTTGGTGAGTAACGTCTCATGCGTCAATGCTTTTTAAAATAATTGTGTAGGTATAGACAAGCCATTGCAACAACTTAAGCGTTTGCAGGAAGTAGCGAGATAGGTTTTCGAAATATGCGAAACACTACACACATTTTGCCAAATACATTTTCCACAATACGTCTAGCTCTTGAGACTCTGTAGTTAATAATACGCTTTAAATTTCCTCTTTCGCATATACCTGGATAAGGCCTCATCATACTTTCTGTTAACGCAAATGCGCTGTATGCCACCAGCATGTACGGTATATCTGGTCCATTTTGGATGACCACTCATCCGTCATCACTCAGGATCTTGTAAATTAAGAAGACGTTTATTCATTGCTCCATAAAATGAAGTTCTTTCCATTCCGTTGAATTATTTGGAACCTGAAAATCCAAAACAAACATACACTCTAGTTATTCACAATGCAGTGTTGATCAGATCACTTAACCCTCTAAAAAGGTCCTCTACTAATAGTATATTTATAGTATACTATATATAATAGTATACTAATAGTATATTTAAAGGTATACTCACTTTAATATAATATTTCAAAGCGGTTATCAATTCTTTGCAAACCTTTGGCACACATTGACTTATGACTTGTTTTGACACTCTAAACGTATACGACAATGAACTGTAGCTATCCCCATCTGCCAAGTATCTCAGCGTTATCACAAGTCTGATGTGAGGTTCGATAGCATTCCGTTTTGTATCTTGCTTGGTTATTGACGGCCCAATCATATTTAAAGGTATTTCAAAATCGGTTGATGACATTCTTGTAAAAATTTCGCCTCATGACCTTTCCCTTTGTTGCAAATATAGAGTTTATTTAACTATGGATCGGTAAGTAATGAACTGTTTTTAGTGCTAACAATGTGTATTAGTTACAGAATTTGGACATAAATTGTGATTTACAAAACACCGTTAGCCATTTTGCCGCCATTTCGCCGCGTGTTGGCGTGGTATTTTTCCGTATTACGACCAACTATTCTATTGTGTTCAATCTGTTGTGCCTACGTACGTCTTTATGTACCGTATTATTGATTTCATGCATTTGTTTTATCTAAAAACGTAAGGAACTTTCGAACATCGATTTGAAAAAAACAAAAACGAAACGGATCGATTTAGGATCGATCTGACGCCCCGGCAAATCCGCCATTTTGTTGGGTCGTTAACGGATAAGCGAAATGTGTGGATACGGCTTCCTTTTTTAACCGTTTGTAAATAAGAAGGTTATGTAATTAAAGTTTTATAGGGGAATATATTTATGTATGTTATTTTTTGAGTTTTGCTTAAAAACCTGTTTGCAAGTTTGTTTTTGTTGCATGTTTTTTGTTTTTGCTTGTTTATGTGAGTCAACACGTCCGCGGACGAGGGGACCGCGACGCGGTGGAGGTGTGCGCGTGCGAGGTGGACGCGGCGCTGCTGCTGGGGCTGGGCCGGTAGACCAGCCAGGGGGGGGGCGCTGGAATGTCCCTCCCCAAGCTCGCGAGACTCACACTCAGAACACTGTCGCATATCTGGAAAATAGTGTCATTCAATGAAACATACAGAGACTAATGAGAATCAACATCAGCACAATAAAATCATCAATATTTTGTTCTTATACTTACAACTTGGGTGTTAATTGAATGAAAATGTTTTCGATTAAAATATTGTTCCTCATCCTCAGAAGGTCTAACAAATGCATATGAGTGCAATCAATGCACCCAATCACACCAGGAAGCCGATATTTCTGATAAAATCTGCAACATTAATGAAATACTAAACATTCATGTATTTTGAATGAATAAGTAAGCTGCTAAAAATAATAAATCTTAGGTACATACTGCCGCTTAATAAGATTCCTTTCATTTATATTTTGCGGAAATTTTATGTACTTCCTTAGTATATGGGATGCATTGAGGGCAGTTGTGACCTCCTGCAAACAACGAGAAACAGTCTGTTGTGCCATCGGCCCGTCCATATTTTGCCCCACAGACCCTTGGTAACTACCTCGGGCATAAAAATTAAAGGCCGTAAGGATCTGAAAAAAAAATGAGAATTGTAAACAATGAAATGCTTCTTTTTATTGAAGAGAATGATAATAAAAAAAATACACCACCTTAACTGTAGGCTCGATTCCATGACGCCTTGCCTTTGGAGGTAATAAAGGCACTATTTCCTGGCACAACTCCTCGAATAATTGCCGACTGAGTCTGTAATTTCTTACAAACTCTCAATGTCGGGGATTTCAATGATATTAAGTTTATTGCGCAGGCGACGCCAGTTCCTTCTACGCTCTAAACGTTCTTCACGTAGAGCAGCCTCGATTAAGAGCATTTTTGAAGCCATTTCAACCAATTTAATAACAAAATTCACACTACCGAATGACTAACGAAAATCAAAAGGTAACACTTTTGGTTTCGTCAATTTGAGGTTAAAATTCCGAACAATCATCTGTCAAATTCAAATGTTCGTTCGAAACATTTAGGAATTAGAGTAGGTTTAGAAAATCCTAATGTCAAACAATGTTCGTTCGAATGAAACTTCCGAACGAATAGAACCGTGGTAGGAAAGACGCGAAATTTCGATCGAACTTCGTTTTTCGTTGAAAGAGAGTAGACCTCCAGGTAGCCGCCCGCACGTTCAGTGCAGTTGTGAACGAATCCGTTTGTGCATGTGTTTCATAGGTTTTGTGTGATTTAAAGTATTTTCTATTCATGGATTCTGTAACTCGAGGTAATTATCTGTATATAAATTGATTTTAATCCATCAAATTGTTTTAAAAGGCGTAGTTATAATGTATCTAAATAGCTCGATTATAAAACAACAAAAAATTGATATGATCTAAGTTTACCCAATCTTAAAGTAGGTAGTCAAGTTGAGTCAAGGTGTAATTACGCTTTTAACATATTCTCTTAACATTTAAGTTTGTTAAAATCATAATTTGGAAATGCGACTTTGTGCGATTCTAAATATTTCTTATTATTTCTTTAAAGGTGCCCGAATTCAGCGAAAATCATTATTTGAATTTTGTCGTTCTACATCGTCTAAAGGCAAATTAGATCAAGTTTTGACATTTATAAAGTCAAAGCCACTTAAGGCCTATTTGAAGAAGGAATGTGAGAAGATACGTTTGAAATGGCTTCGCAAACAAAGGCGTTGAGATTTATTTTTAATTGATTACGAAGAATGGTTAAATGAAAAGTTGGTGCTCACAATGTTTCGTGAACAGCCCCCAAAACCGAGTTCCAGTTTTGGCAGACCAAAAAAGAGTTTTGAAGATAGTTCCACGAAAACTAAAAAACGTAAAGTTCAACATTTGTTGGAAGAATATGACGTTGAACAATTATCTATTGCAACTCTATTAGGTGTGCGAGCCAGTGGAAAACGTGACGCGGCTAGTTTAATTCAGGAAGTTACAACAGCTTCACCGAGACGAGCTACTGGATATAAAAAAGCACGCAGAACAATAAATGCAAACAAAGCACAAAGGCCGTATACCCCGGCAGAAGCATTGGCTTGGTTAATATCCAACCATTTATCTGTGAATGTATATAAGACTATACAACAGGAGTCAAAAGAAAGAGGATTCCGTCTTTACCCATGCTATGATCAAGTAGCAAAAGTGAAAGAACAGAGCTACCCTTCGGTGGAAAAATTCAGTATGACAGACACATATGCTGAGGTTGAGCTACAAGCTCTTTTGAATCATACGGCAAAAAGAATATGCGAAAATATTCTTGGTGTATTGAGACCTGATGTAAACGGCTCGAACTACAAAATGATCCACAAGTGGGGATGTGACGGCTCCTCAGGCCACAGCTTACAAACAGCCATTTGAAAATTCCAACAATAAAGATGAATATATGTTTCTATTATCATTGGTGCCGCTTAGACTTGTGATAGATAATGCTGATGCCAATAACTCAATCATATGGGAAAATCCACGCCCATCTTCTCCAAGATTCAGCAGAATTATAAAGTTTATATTTAAGAAAGAAACAGAGTCATTAATAAAACAAGAATGTGAAGCTGTCAAGAAACAAATTCGGGATTTGATGCCTACTTGTGCACAAATAGATGGAGTTGCTATTTCTGTAAAACACGAGTTGATTTTGTCGATGATAGACGGTAAAGTATGTAACGTACTCTCCGAAAATAAATCTACTCAAACATGTTTCATCTGCAAAGCTACCTCCAAAGAGATGAATTCAACTGTAAGTGCAAGAGAGCCTAATCAAAATATGTATCAGTTTGGGATTTCTAGCCTCCATGCTTACATCCGCACAATGGAATGCCTATTAAATATTGCATACCGGATGAATATAGGTCTGTGGCAAGTTAGGGGAGATAAAAACAAAGAAATCTTTAAAAAGCAGAAAGAAGAAATCAAGGGAAAATTTAAAGAAATCGGTCTCATTATAGACAAAGTTAAGCCGGGTTTTGGAACAAGCAATGATGGAAATACAGCAAGAACGTTTTTCCACAAATATAAAGAAACTGCTCGTATCACCGGCCTCGACGAAAATCTGCTCTACCGCCTCTGTACAGTTCTTACAGCCATAGCTTCTGGCTATGAAATTGACCCGATAAAGTTTGATTCATACTGCTCAGAAACGAGAGGCTTGTAACTCTCCTTATACCCATGGTATAACATGCCAGCTACATTACATAAATTACTAGTTCATGGAGCAGAGATAATAAGACATTCAATCAAACCAATAGGACAAATGTCCGAAGAGGCTTCGGAGGCCAAAAACAAAGAAATTCGTAAAGTCAGACTGTGCCACACTTTGAAAACTTCTTGTGTCCGCACAAATTTTGATTTAATTAAGTATTTACTCGTGTCATCTGACCCTTATATATCATTGTTGAGAAAATTACCAAAAAAAAGCAACTTAAAACATTGTATTGATTTAAAATCGCTTGTAAAGTCAGATTAAAATTTACATAATTAAAAAAATGTGTTTAATTTGCTACCACATCATCACATAACTTATAAGTTATAACGTTGACCCATTACAAACCCTTTAATTGTCTTATAGACTTTTGTCCCTCTAGTTTGGTCAAATCGTATACTGTGCGTCGCCTAGACGTGTATTATTCAGTCCATCTCCTCAAAGTGACCACAATATACAACAAGTTCAAGATTTAAACAACGAAGTTATGCAAGAAAAGGATACAATCAGCCGACAGACAATAATACCTATCAAACGAAGGCGTAAAGGACATAATATATCATCTAAAAAAAAGAAGCTAAAAGGCTTCGCAACTGTGGAAAACAGTATACTTCCGTATCCAAGTTAAGAAAGATTGTACCTAAGAAGCAAAGAAGCAGATAGGACCTCAATGCGACGAAAAATGTCGACTAAAGTGCTTACTTACGTACTAACTATGTACATAGTTTTTAGTTTAATTGATTCTGTTGATAACTATTAGTATAAAATGACAAGCTGTGATTTAACAATAGATACAGAATAAAGACTGATTAATAAGACACCCTAAGATTTAGTGCCATAATCAAAAAAAATGTATGGATCTCGCTTTTTGAATTAGAATAAAACATTGATTCAAATGTGTTATTTTATTTATCTTTACAGTTTCAGTTGGATGGAATGCTAAATATATAATTTTCAATTTGATAGTAATGTAAAATCATTGTTAGAATGAGTTTTTAAATATTTATATATTAAGTTACATCATTTATATGGAGGTTTTACAGTAATCAATCATAATTGAAAAAATAATAATGGAAAAGTGTTACTATAAAAATTAAAAGTCATAATTAACCATGACCTATTTATAAAAAATAACTTTTCTGAATTCTATGTTAAAGTTGTTAAATGTTAAATCCATCATTTTGACGTCAAAAGATAACTCAACGCACCATGTTCTTAAATTCTACTGCGAAAATGACATGCATTATTTTTATTTAAGCTCCTGTGTAAAATTTTATATTTTCGTTTAGTCACGGTTTGTCTTTAAAGGTGCGACATGTCTTCCTAAGGAATGACAGGATAAAAAATTCGTTAATATGTCCCTACGAAGGACCGTTTAAAGTTTTAGATAGGTCAGAAAAACTATATAAAATATTTATAACAAATAAGGAAGCAACAGTATCAATAGACAGACTAAAACCAGCCCGTTTATTAAATGAAAATGCAGTTAAACAAGAGAGCAACAAAAAAACAAAAATATGTTTACAAAATTACAAAACAAATGTAAGACCATCTAAATCGGGAAGAACAATCAAAACCCCTGTTAGATTTACATAGAAATATTATTAAATAGAATAAGTAAAAATAAATGTATAAGCAAACAATGGGTAAATATCTAGTATGTAAGAAATGTCGACTCGGCTTATAATTATTACGAAGTAATTAAGTAGGTCAATCGGAGGGAGTGTAGCGGGCGGCCGCTGAGATCAAGGGGTTGGAGATTTATATTACGGACATAGAAGGGGGCACCCGTGACCTTTCTGAGGAAACGGTTCTGGAGGGTCTGCATCTTATGGAGATGACGTGGGTGAGCGTGCGCTAATACAACGCAGGCATAGGTCATGATGGGACGGATAACTTAATATGAGCGTTAAAGGTAAGGTTTTAATCGAGGATCACGCCTAGGCTTGCTTCTCCCAAGGGATTGGCTTGCCGTACATAGTGATCGGGCTGGGAAGGGGGGGTGGGACACGACGACGTCTCGAGAAGAGAACCGCCTGACTCTTATCGGGGTTGACCTCGATTCTCCATTTCCGGAACCAAGCGCCTAAGACGTTTGCGGAGGTATAGTAAACGGCAGTGTCGTCGGCGAAGAGAGCCAACTGAGCCTTTTTACTCTGTGGGATATCGCTGGTAAACAGCGTGAAGACTAGAGGAGATATAACGGAACCCTGAGGGACCCCGGCGCGAATAGGGTGAGGGGATGAGAGTGCACCCCCGATGCGATAGCGGAAGGTGCGATTCGACAAAAAGTCTCGTAAGATGAGCACGAGACGATCTAGCACTCCTAGTTGGTAAAGCTTGTATATCAATCAAGCCGTTGTGCCAGACTTTGTCGAAGGCTTTCGCTATGTCGAAGAATAGCACATCCGTCGTCGCGTTACGCTGCAGACCAGCGGACAAGTGCTCTACGATACGGTGGACCTGGTGGATACTCGAGTGTTGGGGACGGAAACCGAACTGCTAGTTGGGAATGAGGCTATTTGCTTCAGCATAGTCTTTGAGACGCTTATAAATAAGCCTCTCGTAGATTTTGCCGAGAACATTGAGTAAGCTGATGGGGCGGTAGCTGGAGGGCTCAGACTTTGGCTTGCCTGGCTTTGTGATACCGATGACGGTTGCTTCTTTCCACGCTTGTGGGAAGATGTTGTTGCTCAAGGCGCCATTGAAGATGGCGGTCATAAGCATAATTAGAGGGGCAGGTAGGAGTTTGTATACCTTATTGGTAATACCGTCCGAACCGGGCTTAACGAGCGTGGAGCCCTTTAATGATGTCGTGCACTTCGTCTGGAGTGACGGGAGGCAGAGGATCATCAGGGTCTTCGACGGGTGGTAGAGAGGCTCTCCGTTCGACTTCAACGTCGACCTTGGTCAGGTGAGCCTGGTCTACTGGTTGAGAGCTGGGAGAACAAAGTCAAAGTCAAAAATTTATTGCGATCTAAGTGTACAATGTTGATGTTATTTTATGATAGCACTTATGACTTGGCAGCCTTTTACAAGCATTGCAATTTTATCATTCGCCTGCCCTTATCATCCTAAATTGGCATGCATTAATCATTATTATATCATAATTATTTCCTTATAATAGTATAGTTCGTTTAATAAATTATAGTTATGTCAAAATTAAAAGTCAATGAGTCTAATAAAAAACAGCAATATTTATGTCATCCTCTTCAGGTAGTGCAAATTAAAATTATATTAAGAAGTTAAATAGGACAGACTTAATCTTATTGTTCGTATAGGACAGATCGCCACTTTTTACATGAGAGAAACACGTTATTTTAAGCTAGACTCTAAATATTCTTTTACTGAGTAGAAACATTTTTGGATTAGGTATAGTTTTAGTCTTTTTTGGAATAGTATTACAGATTTTTCCATTTTAAACATGTTGGGCAACTTATTATACATTTTTATTGCCATATAATACGGGCTATCACTTAACATTTTTATTCTTGTGGATGGAGCGCATAACCTCTTTTTATGGCGAGTGTTGACGTTATGCGTATCTTCTACTCTAATGAACTTGTCAATATTTTTAAAAACAAATACGCAAATGTCAAGTATGTATATTGACGGCAGAGCTAGAATTTGAAATTTTATAAAATTTGGTTTGCAGCTTTCCGTGTTATCTATTTGGGCCAGAATTCTTATACACTTCTTTTGCATTATGAATAGTTCATCTACGTTAACACTATTTCCCCATAGCATGACGCCATATCGCAGCCATGAGTTTGCGTATGCATAATAAGCAGCCATAGCTGTTTGTGTGTTAGTGCTTTGCTTAATTTGAAAAAGAGCGTAAGAGCATCTGGAGAGTTTTGTTTTTATATGTTCTATGTGTGACTTCCAATTAATGTGTGTGTCAATATTTATGCCAAGTAGGCTAAATTTGTCGATGTTAATGCGTCAATGATAGACTCGGATTTAGAGGACTTATAGAATATACTACCTGTTAGTAGTAGTTTTTTATGTTGTTTTACTGTTAGTCGTAAATAGCTAGACTTAGTATAGTTGCTATAGATATAATAAATGTAATAGTTGTGATATTCACAAAATAATACTATCTTCACTGTTTTTATTGTGTTAAATAATTATAGTGTATCATAGTTATTGACGTATTTTTGTTGTAATGTTTTGGTATTAGCATTCAAGATTAAAACTATTTGTATAAAAAACTTGATTTTATTGGACCTTATTTTTAATCATCTATAATAAAAATCAGTTAGGAATATTACTTTTCTATATAGGTATATCTTAATTGTTTTATGAATATCTATTGCTTCACTAGTATTTTCCCATTCAATGCGTTCGGTAACATCATTTAATTACTTTAAAGATTAGAAAAATCAATAGTGTAACTACCCTCATTAACGCTGAGTATGCCATGTTATTAGTATCTTATTAAAACTCAACGAAAATGACGGTGATTACCAAATGAGTTCTTTAAATGCAATTTGTAAATCGGCAATTTCATTTAATAAATCACATAACCTAAACTCGAAATTTTAAAAATTTCCTACGCGCATTCCCATTTTTTTTTTTAAATCCCTGACATTTAGTTTCTATGAGTATGGAGCTCGATTTTCAGACCACTGTGCGACGTCTCCGCCACTGTATCACGTGACGGCAGCCATATTTACAATCCTGTCAGATGTTGAGCGCCATTGCCACAATCGAGTCGCAGTAACCAGTTCGAACGTGGTTCACGCCTACAAAAGTTTATTTTACGGATGGTTTTCTCCTGTTTTCTGATGAGTTATTTGTTGTTATTTGTAATTATTTCTATTAAAATCAATGAACAATGACAGTACCCAGTGATTTCAATTAACTTTATTGCAATAATTACTTGTTTCATTTAATTATGATTCTTTATTCGTTTTTGTTTATATTTGGACAAAATGACATACATATACAAAGGACAAAACGACATGGTATGTCATTTTGTCCGTAGAGTTTTCTATTAATTAACATATTTATCATTTTGTTTAGGTGATATGCCGCGAAACTACAAAAGAAAAACTAATCGGCAGTCTTGAAGCCAAGAATCCACGCTATTGAAGCATGGAAGCAAAAAAAAAATGGGATGGGAATTGGCCGCAAAAACATTGGTATTGCTGAGGCGACGCTTCGAAGACATGCTCTCAATATGAACAAAACCTTGGGATTCAAATTCTAAAGGATTAGGAAGATTCAATGGTCTCCTTGAATCGTCAGATCCTTATCCGTCCAGTATAAGACCTGTGCTAAGAAAATCCACAAAAACAGCTGTTACTGATGATATGAAACCTCTTCTCATCAATTACGATGCAGGTGTAGACAAAGAGAACATTGAATTTGTCGATGTTAATGCGTCAATGATAGACTCGGATTTAGAGGACTTTGATGATGGCGAATATACTACCTGTTAGTAGTAGTTTTTTATGTTGTTTTACTGTTAGTCGTAAATAGCTAGACTTAGTATAGTTGCTATAGATATAATAAATGTAATAGTTGTGATATTCACAAAATAATACTATCTTCACTGTTTTTATTGTGTTAAATAATTATAGTGTATCATAGTTATTGACGTATTTTTGTTGTAATGTTTTGGTATTAGCATTCAAGATTAAAACTATTTGTATAAAAAACTTGATTTTATTGGACCTTATTTTTAATCATCTATAATAAAAATCAGTTAGGAATATTACTTTTCTATATAGGTATATCTTAATTGTTTTATGAATATCTATTGCTTCACTAGTATTTTCCCATTCAATGCGTTCGGTAACATCATTTAATTATTTTAAAGATTAGAAAAATCAATAGTGTAACTACCCTCATTAACGCTGAGTATGCCATGTTATTAGTATCTTATTAAAACTCAACGAAAATGACGGTGATTACCAAATGAGTTCTTTAAATGCAATTTGTAAATCGGCAATTTCATTTAATAAATCACATAACCTAAACTCGAAATTTTAAAAATTTCCTACGCGCATTCCCATTTTTTTTTTAAATCCCTGACATTTAGTTTCTATGAGTATGGAGCTCGATTTTCAGACCACTGTGCGACGTCTCCGCCACTGTATCACGTGACGGCAGCCATATTTACAATCCTGTCAGATGTTGAGCGCCATTGCCACAATCGAGTCGCAGTAACCAGTTCGAACGTGATTCACGCCTACAAAAGCTTATTTTACGGATGGTTTTCTCCTGTTTTCTGATGAGTTATTTGTTGCTATTTGTAATTATTTCTATTAAAATCAATGAACAGTGACAGTACCCAGTGATTTCAATTAACTTTATTGCAATAATTACTTGTTTCATTTAATTATGATTTTTTATTCGTTTTTGTTTATATTTCGACAAAATGACATACATATACAAAGGACAAAACGACATGGTATGTCATTTTGTCCGTAGAGTTTTCTATTAATTAACATATTTATCATTTTGTTTAGGTGATATGCCGCGAAACTACAAAAGAAAAACTAATCGGCAGTCTTGGAGCCAAGAATCCACGCTATTGAAGCATGGAAGCAAAAAAAATGGGATGGGAATTGGCCGCAAAAACATTGGTATTGCTGAGGCGACGCTTCGAAGACATGCTCTCAATATGAACAAAACCTTGGGATTCTAATTCTAAAGGATTAGGAAGATTCAAGAAAACATTTTCAACTGACATTGAGCAGGAGTTAGTAGAACACAAAGTTTTTTGAAACACGACTTTTTGGTTTGACTCGTACATCACTCCAAGAGCTTGCCTTCTATGTTCTATGTTCTATGTTCGAGGGTATGGTTTCCGCACTTAGTCCTACATGTGGACCATTGTACGTGGGCCATAGCGGCCGTCGGTGGTTTTTATTCCAACCAGCCCACCTCCCTCCAGAAGCCGATCAAAGCTTCTGGTCTGTTGAGAACCTCTGTGTAAGATCCGAGTGTCCCGAGGGTTTCTGTTCTAATCTGGGTAACGCCTGTGCACTCAAAGAGCACGTGCGCAACGGTCTCGTCCGACTCCATGCAAGCTCTGCACAGAGGGCTGTCCGTTATACCTATTGTGTAGAAGTGTTTATTTAGCGAGCAGTGTCCTGTGATGGTCCCCGTCATCAGGCGCAGGCCATTTCTATTCAGAGTAATAAACGTCTCGTTAGCCTGCCGTCTAAGGATGGCAAGGCTTCCTTAGACTGCCTGCAGCCTGGTGTCGAGGTCCACCACCTCTCGGCTTGTGCATGGGTGGACTCCTGCAGCCACCTGCGTATCTGGTTGAAGGGGATGGGTATGATGGGTTCAGGCCCGCATGCCGACGTGCTGGATGCTCTCCTGGCTAATTCGTCAGCTGCGTCATTGCCCAGCGATCCACTGTGTCCTTTTATCCATTGCAGTGTCACTGTGTTGCGGTTTAATACCGTTACTCGTTCTAGAGCCTTGTGACATTCTAGTACTATACTTGAGGTAATATATTTTTTCCTCAATGATTGGAGGACTGAGGTGCTGTCGGAAAGTATACGTATATGTGTGTCCGTAACTTTCCTGGTTTCTATGGCGTACACCACTTGTATAATGCCCACACACTCCGCGTGATAGACAGTGTTGAACATTCCCAGCGGGTTTGATATGTTTATGTTGAGGTCGTGTGAAAAGACTCCAACTCCGGTCCCAGATCCGGTCTTCGAGCCGTCGGTGTATACTCTCATCTCGTTCGGGCGTGAGTAGTCACACTGTTCTTCCGAGAGAACGATGTTGTAGTGCTTTTGGAAGTAGTGTTGCTTCGGGGTTTTGTCGCAGGGTGATGCTAATATCGGCTGTCGTTTGACTGCATCCTCCTTTATGCGTGTGTGCCTGACCCTAGAATCTTTGCTTAGGGTTCCCGATATATGAAGCCTAAAGGCAGCCAGGGTCGCCTCCTCCTGCACGATGAGGTGTAGGGGTGGCAGCCCAAGCATTGCCTGTAGGGCAGCAGTGGGTGTGGTTCTCATGCAGCTAGTGATTGCTACACAAGCAAACCGCTGCAGTTTGCGAGATCTTTTTGGGCTGTGCTCAGGTCTGTCCTAGGCCACCAGACTAACGAGCCGTACGTGATAATTGGTCTAATGACAGTAGTGTATAGCCAGTAGGTTACCTTGGGGTTAATCCCCCAGTTTCTGCCAAGCATTCGCTTGCACTGCCACAGAGATATGCTGGCTTTTGTAGTGATGTAGTTGGTGTGTTTTGCCCAATTCAGCTGTTTATCCAAATAGATGCCTAGGTACTTGGTTTCGGTTGATAGGCTTAGGGTAGTTCCGAAGAATCGTGGTAGTTGTAGTGTCGTCAGTTTCCTCTTTTTCGTAAAGAGGATCAGTTCGGTCTTTGTGGGGTTGGCGGTTAGCTGGTGTTCGTTGCACCAGTCCTCTACTATTTTTAAGGCTTGGCGCATAAGGTTGCATAGGGTATTTTCGTGGTTGCCATTTATTATTATGGTTATGTCATCGGCATAGCCTACAGTAAAGTAGCCTTTGTCATTGAGTGTTCTGATGAGGCTGTCCACAACCAAGTTCCACAGAAGTGGCGAGAGAACGCCCCCCTGCGGGCAGCCCTTCGCCACAATGGCCCTTGTGGTGTCGTTCACTGTTACCTGTACAGCTCTCAATTTGAGCAGATTAGTGATCCACCCGCTCAGGGTCGGGTCTATATTGTGTCTGTCGAGGGCCATGTTGATGCTACCGAACGTGGTTTTGTCAAAAGCACCCTCGATATCAACGAAGACAGCTAGTGCTGAGCATTTGTGGTCCACCGCGCATTCAATCTTGGAAACCACGCTATGTAACGCAGATTCCGTTGATCTGCCTGTGGAGTACGCATGTTGTTGTTTATGAAGTGGTTTTGCCTGAAGAGGTCCGTCTCGAATGTATCTATCACAGAGTCTCTCCAGGGTTTTCAGTAGGAAGGATGTGAGGCTTATGGGCCTATAGGCCTTGGGTTGTGTGTAGTCGGATTTGCCTGGTTTGGGTATGAATATGACTTTCACTTCGCGCCAAGCTAGGGGTATGTGTCTGAGTGTTATACAGGCTCGGAAGGTCTCCACCAGGCATGGTGTCATTATATCAACCCCCCATTGTAGGAGGGCTGGAAAGATGCCATCCAGCCCAGCGGACTTATAGGGCTGAAAGGTGTTGATGGCCCACTTTATCCGGTCTTCTGTTACTATATTGCGGGCTCTAGACCAGTCTTGATCCGTTGGGCTCCATTCTGGTTCAGCTTCCCACACCTTGTCCTCTAGGAGTTTGCAGTCTGGGAAGTGAGTCTCGAGGAGGATCTTACTGGTTTCATGGTCATTTAGTGTGTATGAGTTGTCGGGTTTTTTCAGCGCGCCAAGGGTTCGGTCCTGATCAGTTGATAGGATTTTCCTTACCCTTGCGGCTTCATTATTGGTTTCAAGAGCTTGCCTTTGAACTAGCCGAAAAAAAAAATGGTTTCGATCACCCTTTCAACAAAGAAAGACAAGAATGG
Organism: Dasypolia templi; assembly: GCA_963555695.1. Lineage (NCBI taxonomy): Eukaryota > Metazoa > Arthropoda > Insecta > Lepidoptera > Noctuidae > Dasypolia > Dasypolia templi. Next base: position 16,300,832 of record OY743156.1, read on the forward strand.
CTTGAAGGTTTTCTGAGAAGAAATAAGGACATTTCTCTGCGCGCCCCAGAACGAACTTCTGCCGCAAGAGCACAAAGCGTTTAATAAACCACAGGTAGCTCATTTTTTCCGTATTTATGAAGAATACTTGAAGTCTCACAATTTGGGACCTCACCGAATATTTAATATGGAGGAAACCGGGCTCACTACAGTCCAGAAACCACAAAAAGTTCTGACCACCAAAGGCAGGAAACAAGTCGGATGTCTCACCAGTGCTGAGAGAGGTTGAATGTGACAGAAGAGTGTTGTACGAGTGCCATCGGTTCATTTATTCCGCCTTGTATGTTATTTCCTAGGAAGAACATGAAAAACGAACTAGTTGATGAAGTTCCCACCGGCACTCTTGGACTAGCACAAGAATCAGGATGGATGAACAAAGAGGCGTTTGTAAAATGGTTAAAACATTTTCAGGCACATACGAAATCTAGCAAAGACGATCCGGTTCTACTTATTTGTGATGGTCACTCGAGTCATAAAAGCATTGAATGTTTGAGTTATGCCAAAGAAAATGGTATTCATATGTTGTGTTTACCGCCACATTGCTCTCATAGAATGCAGCCCTTGGATGTCTGCATCTATGGACCACTAAAAACTTATTTCTATCAAGAAATTTCTAAGTGGCTAAAAATCATCCAGGGCGCGCTGTTACCCATTTACAACTCGGGTTTTTGTTTAATGAAGCGTATGGAAAAGCCGCAACTGTTCAGAATGCAAGTAATGGCTTTAAAAAGACAGGCATCTGGCCCGTTAATCCTGATATTTTTGCAGACTACATGTTTGAACCTGCTGAGACCACAAATATTTCGTTGAATCAAGATAATATTGCAGACAGTACACCTGAACTTCCCAGCTCACATTTGTATCAACACCTCTTCAATCCAAAAAGATCCGAGTAACGATGTTGCATCTATTTTAAATCCATCAGCAACAAATGACGATGAAGTAGATTCTTCACGAAACACTACGCAATCCACTACCAATGCTGATATAGGAATTGCTGTTTCTGATGTGATGAACCTGAATTTAGAAACAAGTGTAGAGGAGTCTAATGCAGTTGAGGTGGCTGGAGCAGCGTACGATGACGGTGTGAGACCTGGTCCATCGAAGCAATCACTGACACATCCAGTTGCTACTATTTCACCAGCACCACAAGGGCATTTTATTCGAGGCCAAGGAAAAGAAAATCGAAATCTGTCAAAGGTGATTGGCTTTTAACTTCTACTCCAAATATGCAAGAAATTATTGCGAAAAACAGACCAAAGGATCCACCGGCAGAAAAGAAGAAACAGGTTAAAAGATTTTTTTTTTTGGATGATGATGGAAAAAATATTCCTGCTTTCAAAAACGCTCTACCATCAGAGAAGAGATTGAGAGCATTGAGGCAGCGTACAACTGCTCTGATAGATGATAGCTCAGGAAGCGAAGATTTCTTATGCGAGACAAAAGACGACGATAGCGATAGCGACTGCGCTTGCATTTATTGCAATGATCTCTTTTCCCGTTCTAAGCCTGGTGAAGGTTGGTTACGATGTACGACTTGTTTTCTTTGGGCTCATGCTTCATGTGCCGATGTCCCAAAGAAGACCAAAGGATTTATTTGTGAACTGTGTTCTTCAAAATTTGTATGTCATTATGTCTATACTATATGGACAAAATGGTTTTTGTGATTGGTTAAATTTTTTCTTAATATATATTTTATTATAGTTCCTACTTAATTAAAAGACTGCGTTACTGATAGTCAATGAACCTAAGATGAGTAAAAACGAATGAGACTGATTATAATCACGTTAAATAAATAAATATGATTTTGTTTTTAAACACCGTCATTTTGTCCGCACTTCCCCTACATAAACGGATAATCTTGACGGAAACGAGGCGTATATTTTTCCCGGCTTTTTCTCGGAAAACACAGCATTTTAAAATGTTAATGCTATTTTAACTTAGTAGCTATGTTTCCACAGTGTACCCTTACAATTGTTTTTTTTTTGTTATCCTCCTGCGTACATTTGTACTTCTCATAGTACGTAAGAGATTTAAAAATCTGTGGACTTTATTTTGATTGCCTGCACAAAAATATTTTACTAGTGACATCTTGTGACTTCTTGGCTTACGTCAAAAAAAATAAACGTCAAATTTCATCTGTCATTCTTCTTAAAATGGCGTCGAAAGGTGAACCTACGAGCGTGCGTTTGCGCAAAAGTAAGTTAATCTATATTCCATCAGTAAATTTTTTGGTTGGATTTATCTTTTTTTGTGAATAACAACGTAAGGTTAGTTCATACTAATAGCTTAGCGTATTATTTTCACAAATATTCAAATATTTTTCCTGTTACCTTGATATTTGTTTCAATGTCCTTTGTAGAGTACACAAGTATGCAATGAATATTTTTCACAACTGTCTTCCCGAGTACTATGTAAAGTACGTTGACGGTTTCATCAAGTTTTATGTATTTTTTTAGGGATTACAAATAACGACATCATCGATGCTTTGGACGACTCCGAGTTCGATTATTCTGGAGATGATTCAGATGAAGATCCTGCGTTTGCTCCACCAGAATTCAACCAAACAGCTCGTGATCACCGTGAAAGCGTGTCCAGTAGCTCGGATGAAGATCAGAATGACTTGGTTACCTCTATGGCTTCTCCTGTAATGTCAGACGACTCAGACTTCACACCTTCAACATCATCGTACCAACCACGAGCAAGAGGACGTGCAAGAACAACATAGCGCGGTCGGGGTCGTGGTCGTAGCCACGGTACTGGTGAAAGCTCATAATTATTATCCACTCGACAGATAGCTATTAGAAATCGACAAAATAACGCTGGCATTCAAGATACTTGGACACACGATACACTAGATTCGGAAATCCATAGTTTAGTTCAACCTGCCTACATACTGAAAAATACTGAGGAATGGGAGTGGTACCAATTTTATAACCAATACGTAGATGGTGATATTCTTAGTCAGATGGTAACCTGCACTAATAGAACACAAGTTTTGGAGACCGGTAAATCCATAGGACTGACTTTGAAAGAGCTCAAAGTCTACGTTGGTATCACCATGATCATGTCCGCATTGCAGTACCCACAAATTTCTATGTATTGGTCAGAAAAATGGAAAGTTCCGATAATAGCAAGAGCTATGACTCGTAACAGATTTTTTTTCATTAGACTGAGACTGAAATGCGTCTATGACCCCGAAGTGAATCCGGAACAAAGAATTCAAAAAATCTGGAAGGTCAAGCCCTTATTTGATCGCATACTAGCCGGATGTCACGAACAAATTCGTCCTCAAGAAATGAGTATAGATGAAATGATAATACCTTTTACTGGGAAATGCCCAATGCGCCAGTACTGTCCTAACAAACCGAATCCAGTAGGCCTCAAAGTTTTCGTCTTAGCTTCACCAAAAGGTATTGTTTGTGACATGGCAGTTTACCAGGGAGATACTACATTCCCCCACTTAATCAACCAAGGATTTTGTTTGGGAGAAGCTGCCGTAATTCATATGACAAGGAGTTTAGTTCCAGGACATTTACTGTTTTTTGATCGTTTCTTTACCACGGCTAAACTTTGTAACGAATTACTAAGACTTGGATTTCACGGCACAGGTACTATTATGAAAAATAGAGTCCCTAAAAACTGTGTACTGACTGATGAAAAAACATTTTTAAAAAAAGCGAGGGGAAGTATTGAACTAAAAGTAAGAGAAGACCGTAAGCTCGCTGTAACAATGTGGCTTGATAATAAGCCTGTCCTAATGATGTCTACTTGTTATAACGATCAAGAACACGATGAGTGCGAGCGGTGGTCAAAAAAAGATAGAGCATATGAAAAAGTGAGGAGACCAGATGTTATAAAAAAATATAACGAAAATATGGGTGGTGTCGATCTCGCTGATCGGATGCTTTCTGTTTGTCCATCGCGCAATCGTACAAAAAAGTGGACAATTCGCGTGATTTCTCATCTTTTTGACCTATGCGTGATAAACGCTTGGTTACAGTATAGAATCGTAGAAACAGACAAGGGCACACCAAAGAAAATATAGTACAAATGAAAGAATACAAACTGAACTTGGATACCAAACTCATCAATGACAATGAAGAGGAATGTGACGATGAAGGTGAAGTTGAATACGAAGAACTTGAACAAAAACATAAAAAACGTAAGGCTCTTATCAAACCAGATCCTTCCAAAGAAAACCGTACCAAAAGTGCTGCGCATTTGCCAGAATATGGTACAAAACAATGGCGCTGCAGAAAGAATGGTTGTGATAAAAAAACTACCGTATTTTGTAGAAAATGCGATATTTATCTATGTTTTACGCCTAATCGTAACTGTTTTACTAATTTCCACGAAGACTGTTAAATAAATAGAATAAGAATACCTAACTGATTGATTTTTAATGTTCCTACTTTTGAATTACTGTAAGTTTTTACGTTTTGTTTAGTATTTTCGAGAATATGTTTAAATAAAAGTTTAATTTCTGTTGATTTTGAAGAATTAAATAAAAACTAAGTAATACATACCCAAAGTCTATTATTTGATACTTATATCGCCTCATTATGCAATAAATCTAAGATAGAAATAAGTTATGTTCTATAAAAATCACATGTTTATTTAGTTCCCTTGTACTTTGTGTAGGACATAGTGAAAAACCGGTTTTTCCGGTTCAAGATTTTTTATAATATTTTTTCCATCCTCAGTAATAGTCTAACGGTGCAAGACTAGAGCTTCAGAAAGAAACTTAAAAAAAATATGTCTGGTACTCAGGAGGTTATAATAGGTTTTCTTTGAAATACGGCTAAAATAAGAACTGCATCCGGGAACAAAATACGTTTTTTTGCTCTCCTGTATAATTTTATAAAACGAGGCGTAGGCGACGATATGGCTCAGTCCGCTTAAGCAGACGACAACCTTACAGGTTCACCTGCGAGAGGACATACCAAAAAAAAAAAAAACGATATGGCTCAGAAACGTATTAGTGCTTTTCAAACGCACCTTTCCTGGACCATATGTGGCTCAGTGGACAATGAACGTGTTAAGTTTTCGTAAAAGTTTGAGGCAGTCACCTTGAAAAGTTGTTTTTTCATCTGAGATAAATTTTATACTTACAAAAAAGAGGGTTTATATATTAAATCATGGCAACTCAGTTGAGAGAAATTCGAAAGTTATAAAAATAGGGATTTCCCCTAAATTCTTTCTGTGGGTTGGCAGTGTTGTCAATTTGACGGATAGCGATATGTGCGTTTTATTGTGAATTCGAGTCAAGATCTTTTTTTCGAGAACGGTTAAAAAATTAATGCTGTATCAGGAATAAGTAAGCTGATGTTAATAAACTTTTTAGTACTGGTCAATATAGTGGTTCAATTTTATTTTATTTTAGTACCACTCACATTGATGTCTGTTACGTCAATCAATCATGTCAAATCTATGGATTTCGGCTACTCATTGTTTATCGCGAAATATCGTGAAAAAAATGCAGGTCACCTGCAGTAGGTGCATTTATTCAGGTCCGCGCGCGAGGAGATCGTTCTTGGTCTCCACCGTTAAATGTGGTAACACTAGCGGCGATAAAATGTTTGCCGGGGATTCCCCAACGACGCACAGTGGGCCCATACTGAAAATTAGTGGACATAGGCAACAAAGTTCCAGGGTAATTTTCACGAAATTCCGAAATTCTTGTCCTTGGAGTTTATAGAAAAATCCAACAAAGAAATAGATGTTACTAATGTTTCTATACAATCACCATAACTCTACCTAAAAGTTTCACATAAGATTTAAGAGCCGTATAAATAAATAAATAAAAATTCAGAACTATAATGTTCCTGATAATATCATTCCCTCACTGTGTCCCAAGTACCTATTTTATTTATTTTTATTTACAAAACAAACACAAAAATCATTCTAATCATATTCGAGTAGGTTGCATTGTTTAAGAATATTATAAATTTATGGGAAAAACCGAAATTAGCGTTACAAAGTGAAAAACGCGTTAAAAATTTGAATATTTATATGTGTCTCACAAAAATAAATCATTCCCTCACACTATTACTGGCAGTTGAATTATTAACGCATTTTAAATAAAATACGAACGCTACCATCAGCTTTTGAAAGTTGGCACTAATGTCAATTTATCAAAATGGCGAATTTTCTGTGATTGTGTTCGGGTGTCCGCTCCAAAAAGATTTTATTAATTTTATTGTTAAAATAAACTTTTTGATCGTCATTTCATCACATTCTAAAAAAACAAAAGGAAAGTACTATAACTGATTATAAGTTGCACAGATAAGATGGCTTTTGGGAGTTATTTCCTTAAGCAGAAAAATCGTTTTAAAAGTATGGTTATGTTACGAGTTCTTTACGGCTATTCTTTATTTCGTCATTCCCTCACCATCATTCCCTCCTAAAAATTTATGGTGAGGGAATGATGATATATGAGGGAATGATTTTTTGGTGGGCTAACTGGCTTTTTTTTTTGTTTGCTTTTATTAACACTTGAATTTATTGCTGCAATATTGTTGTAGGTTAAAAAATGTCAAGAAAAAAGAAGATAAGCAAAGAAGAAGCTAAATTAAAAAAGCGAGAATATGACCGAAAGCGCAGGGAAAAAATGAAAGCTGATCCTGTAACACTTGAAATACTTCGCGAAAAAGAAAGAGTTAAATATCTAAAAAAAAAAGAAAAAGGTCAAGTAAAACCTATATCCGCAATGAGTTCCCGAGAAAGAAGACAAAAAAGGAAAAACTGGAGGAAAAATAGCCAAATATATAGAGACAAAAAAGTGAAAGTGCGCAAGAATTTAGCAAGACTGTTAGATGAGACACCACCTCCTAGCCCAGAACCTGGACAAAATAATGATGAATTAAGAAATCTGGCAGTTAATCGGAGAAGGCAGCAACTCAGAAGGCGTAGAGGAATACTTTATGCAAGAATATCCAGATTACAGGAAAGACTGAAACAAGAAATAAGAAGAAAAGAGAGATTCCGTAAGAGATGTCAAAGACAAAATAAAAATAATCAGACTTCACCGGAAGCTAATGCATGTTTTTCAAACATGATTCTTACAAAAACAGCGTTTCTGACTCTGAGATTCGACGTTTTCAATCCAAAGGCGTTTCAGAGGTACGGAACAAAAAGAAGGATGGGCATTTGGACATGGAATCCGATGACAGTAGCTTGTCGCAACAGTCTGAATCCGCAGGCGTAACGAGTGAGAACGATGATTCCTGCGCCGAATTACCAACAACTGACGAAGGGGTTCATCTTGGAGAGGAGGAAGGGACGAGTGTTGAGCCATTAGCCACGCATGCGCCCTCGACACCAAATCAGTCAAGGATACTGAGTTCCGACGGGTCGGTACCACATCTCACAGAAGAAGGCGGTGAGAGTGTTTCAGAACCTGACCAACAGGATGTTAGATCCAAACGACGTGTTCTGCCTGTTAATTATAAGCCATTTTTCTGAACTATGTGGGGAAGGGAATGTTATATATTGTACCTACTGCGCGCACGACACGCGTGTGTGTGTGTCGGCGCGCGTGCGACATCGGTTCAACAGATAGAATAAAGCAGTATGACTCTGACTCGCGGTTTGATTGCATGTGCACACCCCCCGCTCTCGATAAATACGTAACAGAAACCAAAGCTGTTCCAGCTCCGCGCACCGCCGCAACCGGCCCCCGCCTCTCGCTGGCGGGACCGGTGTTGGCTGAGCGGGAGCGGCCAGTGCAGCACACACCTCAGGCGCCCGACTCACCGGCGCCCCCACGCGGCTCCGCCTACGACTCGCCGGCCGTGCTGTCGGCATGCGTCACGAGCCGGGTCGAGCATGTCGCTGGCATCAGCGGGCTCGGCCGTATCAACTGACACGACGCCGCGATCCGCGCAACGGCCCACCGTGGGAGGGGCCGATGCCCACATGACGTCGCCTTCATCGACGCAATCGCTGGGTTTCGGGTTTGAATTCAACCTCGAGCCTAGGGCCCAGCGGAAACAGAGAAGGAGGAGCTCCGGGGACGTGGAGGAGAGCAAGCGACTGTGCCCCGACCCGCCGCGCGAAAGCGTGCCGCGGGGTCCGGGCTCGCCTGCGTCGCCTACATTCGCCGACGCGGCGCGCCACTCACCAGCCGCCCGAACTCAGACACCGAGACCAACGAAGGCCACAGGGGTAAGTGCCCAAAATTTACCCCCCGCCCCCTCGACATCTACCGCCACCCCCGGCGCCGCGAAGAAGACGCAGCCGGGGGCAAAACAACAAAGGAAGCTGCGCTACCCGCCGCTGGTGGTTGAGAGGCTACCTGACTGGGCCGCACACTTCCGGGCCATCGCCGCCAAACTGGGCCGGCCTCCGAACGCTCGTCCATACGGGGGTGGAGTTCGCTTCACCCCAGACAGCGAGGAGGAGTACAGGCTGGTCCAGAGGTACCTGACTGGCCTAGAAAAGGACAGCGGCGTGTCATGGTTCGCCTACTCGCTGCCAGCAGAGAAGTCGCTGAAGATCGCCATACGGGGCCTACCGGCGGACACGGACCCCAAGGAGATCGAGGAGGAACTTCGGACGCTGGGTTACCAGCCGGAGTATGTGCGCCACATAAAGGGCGCGCAAGGACGACCCGGCTGTGTTTTCCATGCCATCCTGAAGAAGACCCCAGACGTCCGGGCTATCTACGACACCACCGTTTTTATGTACATGCGGGGTGTCAAGATAGAGGCTTGGCGAGGCAAGCGTGGGCCCGCCCAGTGCCACCGGTGCCAACAATTCAGGCACAGCTCACACCAGTGCCACCGCCCGCTCGCTTGCGTGCGATGCGGGGACGAACACGCGGCACGTGACTGTCCGCGCCCGCGGGAGGAGCCGGCCACATGCATCAACTGCGGTGGCCCGCACCCCGCGTGCAACATAAAGTGCCCCGTATTCCAGAAAGAGATCCGGAATAAGCGAGCGGGGACCACCGCCATCACGGCCAACACGCGCCGGACACAAGCGGCCACAGAGAGGCCGCAAGTGGTACAGACAGAGGCCCAAGGCACGACGCTGATGGCGGCGGCCAACGGGCCCACAGACAGAGAAGCCACCTCCTCGAGGCGGAGGAAGAAGAGACGCGGGGGGAAAGGAAGAGGTAAGAAACCAAACCCCCCCCCCCCAACAACAACGACAACGACCCAGGAGAACGCTAAGGCCGCCCCTGTCACAAACAAGGCGCAGGTTGTGGAAACACAACCTACCGCTGGCGCCGGCATAGCGCCGCGGACGGCAAGGGAACCAACTAGAAAAGAGTTCCCTAAAGAAACTAGTGGCGGCAAGAACAGGAATTCACAACTTGCGCCATCAAACTGTTGATGGACCTAATTAAGGCCATCAGGCAGGGGCAAGACATAGAGACGGTCATCCTGGATGGCCTGGCCACACTATTGACCTTGTACCATGGCTAGGCCGCTCAGGGTGATCCATTGGAACGCCCGCGGCCTGCA